>OX645062.1:28942578-30273689 GCA_951905685.1 Eumerus sabulonum
TTTAGGGTTCCGTACCCAAAGGTAAAACGGAACCCTATTACTAAGACTTCGCTGTCCGTCCGTCCGTCCGTCTGTCACCAGGCTGTATGTCATGAACCGTGCTAGTTAGGAAGTTGAAATTTTCACAGATGATGTATTTCTGTTGCCTACAAATGAATATTTAAGGGGGGCTCCCATACAACAGACATGATTTTCATCCAAAAAATCCCCTTGGTCACATACTTCGCAGTTTGGATCTCGTTTGTGTCTTTGATGAATTAATTCTAGCTGCAAACCTTTTTCCCATATTTCCCATTATTGTTATTCACCTTTTCACATCGTTGCTGTCAAGTAAGATAATTGATTTGAATTCAATGGTCACTTTGATGACCAACTATATCTCATCATGAATATAGTACATATGTACATAGTCTCTTTCATATTTATATATACAGATGGTACGGAACCCTTCGTGCGCGAGTCCGACTCGCACTTGGCCGGTTTTTTCTAATGATTTGGCTTGCAAATTGAACACGTGTGCGATATTTTCTTAGAACAGAATATCATGAACAGAAAACGAAAAAAATACTGTCAGTTTTGCTTCCTGATCATTGGCTTACGATGTACATATCTAAAAGTACTCTATACGAGAAAGCCAACTGGTGCGGCCTTAACAACTTCTTTCGGATCTTTAACTGGTCGTTGTGCTTCCTCGACAACGACGTGGACGCTGCAACTGATATTATCGTAAACATTATCCGAATCGGCATGGCAAATTTTATTCCCAGCACCAGGCCTAAGGATAATACGTGGTTTGACTCGAGCTGCAAAGAGGCTATTAGGCTCAGGGAGCTAAGTTTTCCGGCCTACAAGGCAAACAGTTCTGAGGAAAACCGAAAACAGTACATACGAGCCAGAAATTACTGCAACACCCACATTCGACGGATTAAATTCCAATCCGACCAAAAATTAAGGCGTAAAATCCTTCAATGTCCCAAAGGTAGCAAAAGTTTCTGGTCGTTTGTAAAAAACGTAAAAACTCAACTAAGTCGTCTACACCCACGCTCATCCACAATGACATTCCAGCTGTCACTCCTTTAGACAAAGCTAACCTACTTGCTGCCCATTTCGCAACCAGTTCTCAGCTGCCAGCCTGTACTTTGTCTCCACCTGTACTAGAGTGCGTCAATTCCACCATGGGACTAATCCACTTCCACACTCGTACAGTCGCAAGGGTTCTTAAAGACCTCGACATACACAAATCCGCTGGTCCAGATGGTATTGCCCCAATAGTTCTGAAGAGGTGTTCTTCTACGCTGGCAAAACCACTGCGTAAGCTTTTTCACCTTTCCTACACCTCTGGGCTCTTTCCGAATAGGTGGAAAACAGTATTTGTCCAGCCTATACCCAAAAAAGGCGAATCATCTTCTCCCTCCAACTCCCGACCCATTGCACTAACGTCCCTTCTTTCCAAGGTCATGGAAACGCTGATTAACCGTCAGCTTATGAAATATCTTGAATCACGGAAACTCCTCAATGACCGCCAATACGGTTTCCGCAGCAACAGATCCACTGGTGATATGATGGCATATCTCGCTGAAATGTGGAATCACTCGCTTCACCAAGCAGGTGAAAGCAAAATTGTTGCACTGGATATTTCGAAAGCATTTGACAGGGTTTGGCATGAAGCCCTCTTGGGATCGATGAGTCTCTCTTTCAATGGATTAGAAGCTACATTTCGAATCGTTCAATTCAAGGTGTTTTGGACGGATTCAAGTCTGATACTCACTTTGTAAATGCCGGTGTTCCCCAGGGCTCCGTTTTGTCTCCGACACTCTTTCTTATTTTTATAAATGATCTCTTGTTTGTTACTTCTAATCCAATTCACTCCTTCGCTGACGACAGTACCCTCAGCTTCTCATATTCGTTCACCAGTTTACGACCCTGCACTTCGGTTGTAGATAATGAGCGGCAGCGTATGTTAAGCTCATTAAATTCCGATATCGACAGCATCATCCGATGGGGTAAAAACAATAGAGTGGAATTTAATGCTTCCAAAACACAATGCTGTCTCTTGTCGTTAAAGCGTATAAATAACCCACAGCCATTATCCATGAATGGCACTTGCATCTCAGAAACTGAAAAGCTTTCAATCCTGGGTATGAGTGTTGCCCACAATCTTAACTGGAGTGACCATATATTCAGTGTCGCCAAGAATGCTGCGAAATGCCTAGGATTCTTATACAGATGCAAGAAATATTTCTCACCCTTAGATCTGGCTACAATCTATAAGGCGTTCATTCGCCCCAAATTAGAGTTTAACGCTCATGTCTGGTCCGGTGCTTCCAAGACCTCACTGCACCTACTTGACAGAATACAAAAACGAGCCATAAAACTGATAGGTGACTCCAGCATTACCAAAACATTAGACTCGCTGGAACACCGCAGGAATGTTACCTGCCTCTCCCTGTTTTATCGTTACTACCACCAAAAATGCTCTGATGAAATAGCCAGTTGCATTCCGCCCCTTCAACATTTCTCCCGCAATACACGTCTCTCTAGGAATGCTCACCAATATATACTCTGAAGCCCGCTTTCGGACGTACTGTCAAATATAGAGAATCTTTCATTAACCGAACCACACGAATCTGGAACTCCCTGCCGGATTCGGTTTTCCCCCCTCAATGCAACATGCAAGCATTTAAGATCAATGTCCATCGGCATCTCCTCTATTCCTCTTCCCCTCTACCTTCTGCCCGCACTGTGTCGCCGACATAATAAGGTTATTAGACTTTGAGTGCGCGCAAAAAAGTTAGCATGTAAAATCTGCTGTTCATTAAAATAGTAGTGTCTGACGTGTGAGGTTCAAGTTCAAATGTTCACGTTTTAAAAAAGATAGTCGCCATAAGTGAGTAATTAAGTAATTCAATAAGTTTCTGATATGAATTTATGGAACTTATGGTTTCTGTTTTTTTATAGTGGGTAGAGGAAAGCATTGTTCGCTCGAAAAAAGAAAAGAATTAATAGTAAGGCTAAGAAATCAAGGCTTAACCTATAAGGAGATCGAGAAAATAGTTGGATGCACTGCACCAATGATCAATGATATTTAATGCTATAAACCACAGTTATAAACCAGAAACTCGCGGTGGTAAGCGCAAAACTACTTCCTTAGACGACAGGATAATTGCGCAGTGTAGCAGGATTAAGCCCTGCGCGACCTCAATTGACATTAAAAGGAGCTAAAACTGTCGGTCAGTGCGGTGACAGTTCGTCGTCGATTATTTGAAAATAATTTGAACGCTAGAAGTCCCAAAAAGGTACCACTTTTGACGAAGAAGCACATTGCTGCACGATTGAAATTTGCAATCGATCACTTAAATAGGCCCACCGAAAAGTGGCGCAACATATTATGGACAAATGAAAGCAAGGTAGTATTATATGGTGGAACAGGCTCCAGACAGTATGTTCGTCGTCCGCCAAATACAGAATACCATCCGAAATGCACTACGAAAACTGTAAAACATGGCGGATTGAGTATTATGATATGGGCTTGTTTCTCATACAATGGCGTTGCCCAATCCATTTGATAGATAGTATTATGGACAAGACCGTTTACGTTGACATATTGCGGAGAGTAATGCTTCCGTATGCCAGTTGGGAAATGCCTTTGAAATGGACGTTTCAGCAGGATAACGATCCAAAGCATACAAGCAAACTAGCTAAAGAATGGTTTAAATCTCAAAAGATCGATGTGATGCCATGGCCAGCTCAGTCCCCGGATCTTAATCCGATCGAAAATTTGTGGGGAGATGTTAAACGAATAGTGGTAACCAAAAAGCCTTCCAGCAGGGCAGAGCTTTGGCAAGTAGTTAAAGAGGCATGGGCTCAAATTCCTGTCAAGCGCTGTCAGGACCTTATTGACTCTATGCCACGTCGATGCAAAGCCGTGATAGACCAAAAGGGATTTAATACAAAATATTAGATCCATAGAACACGAAAACATGCAACATTCAGTGCAGATTGAATTTTTCCACTAGTACACTTCTACCGCTTCGTCCTTTCCACTCTCCGGTGATAATTTTTTTCGCTTTGATTCTATTTGAACACCATTTTCGAGGCGGCTTACTTACTTACTTAACGGGCGCTACAGTTCGGGGTGAACCTGGGCCTCAACCAACATGCCTCTCCACCTAGCACGATCTTTCGCTAGTCTTTTCCAATGCCGCACGCCCAGTTGGTTGAGGTCCCCTTCCACCTGTGCGCGCCACCTTAGGTGCGGCCGTCCTCTATTTCTTCGTCCCTCGGGGTTGGATTCAAAGACTCTACGGGCTGGAGCTGTGGTGTCCATTCGCTCTACATGGCCTAGCCATCTTAGGCGTTGGATCCGTAGACGCCTGACCAGACTCATGTCGCTGTACAACCCGTACAGTTCGTGATTGAATCTTCTCCTCCAACCCTCCTCTGTGTTTATGGGACCGAAAATCGAACGCAGAATCTTTCTTTCGAAACGACCAAGGATTTCCTCATCCGCTTTAGATAAAGTCCATGTTTCTGCGCCATATAACAGGACCGGGATAATTAAGGTCTTATATAAGGTCAACTTGGTCGTACGAGAGAGGGCTCTACTTCTCAGTTGCCTCTTGAGCCCAAAGAAGCAGCGGTTGGCAAGAGTAATTCTGCGCTTGATTTCGAAACTGGTGTCGTTGTTCCAAGTCACTGCGGAGCCGAGGTATATGAAGTCCTTAACTACCTCGAACTTATATCTGCCAATATGCACGTTCTGTCCAAGACGTCGGTGGTAAATGTCCTTTTTCGATGACAGCAGATATTTAGTCTTGCCCTCATTAACTGCCAAACCAATTTTTGCCGCCTCCATCTCAATACTCGCAAACGCCTCACTGACATCTCGCTGCGATCTACCTATTATGTCAATGTCGTCGGCGTATGCAAGGAGTTGCGAGGATTTGAAGTAGATTGTGCCTCTTGTATTGGCCTGTGATTTTTGCACAATCATTTCCAATACGATGTTGAAGAAATCACACGACAGCGCATCGCCCTGCCTAAATCCTTTTTTGACATCAAAACTATCGGTGAGGTGCTCACCGATTCGGATGGAGCAGCGAGCATTTTCCAAGGTCATCCTGCATAGTCTGACGAGCTTCGCAGGGATGTCAAAAGTAAACATGGCGTTATATAGCTCATCTCTAATTACGCTGTCGTATGCGGCCTTGAAGTCGACGAATAGATGGTGCGTATCGACTTGAAACTCATTGGTTTTCTCCAGGATCTGCCGTAGTGTGAAGATTTGATCGATGGTGGACTTCCCTGGCCTGAAGCCACACTGATAAGGACCTATCAGCTTGTTTACGAATGGCTTCAGGCGTTCACACAAAACGGCAGCGAAGATCTTGTATGCGACATTAAGGAGACTTATTCCTCTATAGTTGGCGCAGTCAAAGGGATCTCCTTTTTTGTGGATCGGGCAAACAATGCTGAGACTCCATTCCTCGGGCATGCTTTCCTCTGACCATATCTTACAGATGAGCCGGTGCATGCTCCTAACCAGCTCACCCCCAGCCGCTTTGAAGAGCTCAGCAGACAGTCCATCTGCGCCAGCAGCTTTATTCGACTTGAGTTTCGACATGGCAATCTCAACTTCGTCGAGGTCAGGGAGACGGAATTCTCTGCGATCTTCGTCGTTAAAAAATGGATCATTCTGCCTGACGGCGGTATGTTGGTTGTCATCGCCGTTATTTTCGAGGCGGCAGTTGTGGAAAAACATTTAATTTCCTCTGCCAAATTCATAAAGAATGGAGAATGAGCGGAAGGATGGAAGTACAACGGGCGGGAGGACGACACACAATAAGCTTATTTGATCAATTCAACCCTTACACACATCAATAAGCATGATAATAGTGATGCAATATCAAAAATGTTTTGATTTTTGTCATTGGGTCACCAACGAATGTGTGTGACGCACACAGACGCATTTTCACAAACACACGTAAATATTTGATGTCATTCGACTGATCGTGGAAGGGTACCTTAACCGAATTGAGAAGACCCAAAAGAGATTCTCTAAGTTTGCATTGCGCAAGATAGCTTGGAATTCAGTTATTCCCCCTTATCATGCCAGATGTGCATTGATAAGTCTTAAGGAGCTAAGCAAGCGGAGAGTATACTATTCGGCAATGTTCGCTAGGGACATAATCGTTGGACATATTAGTTGTCCGGATCTCCTTTCTTCTATTAAAATGTATGCACCTTCGCGCGGCCTGCGACCCAAACAACACGATTTCTTATATATCCCTAAACATAGCTCTAATTATGCTCGATTCAATCCAATTAATACCGCTTGTCTTAATTATAATTTATATGATGATGTAATTGATTTTAATCAAACTCGAAATATGCACATCTATGCAAAATCCTATCACGTAATTTTGAACACTTTTGCCTGTACGGGTATTTACACTATTAACTTACACTTTTGTCTACGAAAGTTTTGTACACTTGATAGATAAACAAATAAATGAAAATAAAATGAAATAAATGTTGAATATAGGCAATATTGGGCATGAAAGGGTTAATGGGCCCTACAGTTCGGGGTGAACCTGGGCCTCTCCACCTAGCACGATCTTTCGCTAGTCTTTTCCAGTGCAATTGGATGTGATTTTTGCACAATCATTTGTAATTTGATGTTAAAAAAATCCCACGACAGCGCATCGCCCTGTCTAAATCCTTTTTTGATAGGTAATCAAAAACACTAAAGGCAAAAGCAGCCGTTTTTAATGCTTTGGTCACCACGGTATGTAAATACAAGAATATGTACATATGTATGTATGAAATCCTAAGCAATTTGTCAGTTTTGTATTTCAAAAGCAGAATGACGGTTCTGGGCATTGTAAAATTCGACTAATTGTATATCTACAAATTGGAAAAATCTATCATAAGACCACTATCAGTGGTCAATTGAAATACTCATACTAGTGTACTTTCCCGCCAAAGTAAACCATTTCAAAAACGTAAATTAAAAAATTAATATGTAGATAGTACATATGTATGTATGTATCTTCTTTTTCTTCTTTGGTGGCGTTACAGCCCATGAAGGACCAGAGCCAAGCTTCTCTCAATCACCCATGTTGTGTGTGATTTATTTTTCACACAGGTGAAAGGGACCTACAGTTTAATGCCGATTCCGAACGGCGGCGTGAGTCGAGAAGCTTTTTCATGGCAAGTTTACTACGGTGTTGGTGTTATCGGGATCCGAACTCGCCCACCGTGCGCCAGAGTCCAACACACTAACCACTGCGCCACGGCGCCCTGGTTGTATCTACACATTGGAAAACTGAAATGGCCTCCGAATATAATGCACCATCCAAAAGCTTTGCTGTCAACCTTATGCATACGCATTTTCAAGTATCTCCAATAGCCATTGTATTACTAGTAAATAAAACCCTTGACTTCACAAGGTCAAATCATGGTCTTAACATTTAATTAAAATGAGTTCCAGAGCCTTGATTAAATGTGCAGTCGCTTTAATGAATTGGTCATACTATGTAGGTGCATATGTACTTACATAAGTGTGTATATGTACATACATGTATACAGATGCTTAAGTACAGCTAAAAGATGAATTGGAAATACATATAATATTTTTTGGTCGCTAACTTAGGGTATATATGTACAGTGTACATATGTAGATATATATGTATTCATATGTACATATATGTATGTACAGATAGCAGTTCATACATATGTACTGTATGTATCTCAATCCCATAATGATACGTTTCTATAATAACTTATTCTGCGTGCACAAACACAATGTGTAGCCTTCCCGCATTCATACAGCCATGTCTTATCTGGATTCCTACGTCTGGTACAGGTAGTTATGTATGTGTGCATGTAAACCTCAAACACTTTATATCCTATTTTAGTTTACATATTTACATAAATATATGTATGTTCCATACAGGACATCAGTTTTACCGCCAAATAATTGAGCACCAAATGTAATGCACCCGCCCAAATTCAACTTCTTCACTACATGTACATATGTATCCTTACTTCACCCATCCGCATATGTATCTAAGTTGAGATTTTAGTCTCCTCGGCCGAAATATACATACACATAAGCGGTCGAGAGAGACTTTTTCCATTTCTTGGTCGCCTCTCACTTCTCTTCGCTCATGGTATTTTCTCCAGCGCAACTAATTTCTTCTTGTAAACGAGTATAAGTATATAAACGAGATTTAGATGAATGTACATAAACTATACTGAGATTCTTCTGGTTGGGGTGTGCAAATGGCCAAACGGATGGTAAGAAAAAGTATCTCACTCCCTCGGCATCTCCTTCTCTCTCACTCTTATTCGGGCGTCTGTGACATTGCTTATATAATAAAATGGACAGGACCACTCAGTGATTGTATATAGGGATATAGATGGCGATGGTAACCTCGATGCAGATATGAATACGCTATATGTGTGTATATAAGCGCGTGACGTTAACGACTCTGTGTGCGCGAGTATGGGTGCACTGCTCACCTGAATAGGTACAGATACAGATAATTATTTTCTGCGTATTCGTTGTCATCGTCATCGCCATCGCCCGTTGCCGTTGTCGCTGGCGTCGTCGCCTTCTCCGTTGGTGTATTGTCATTGTCATCCAGGGCTTCGGTAAGCGATGGATGTGCTTTTGGTTCAGTTTGTTCGGTTCGGCATAGTCATCGCCATCGGTTTTAAGAAGAGTTCTTCCTCTCTAATTCGTCTGCCTTTCTTCTCGTTCTCGTTTCTCGCTTATCGTTGGTGTCATTTTGTTTTCTGGTAGTATTGTAGCGAACGTGTGGCACACTCTTTCCTTTTGTGCGGACTTATTCGCCTTTTCGGCTGTTCTCTCTCACTGAGATCCACTGAGAGGGGAAATGTTTTTATATTTAAATAGTTGACGTGCGATGGTTTATCACATCAGTTGAGTTTCATCTGTCGAGTGAGGAGGAATGACGCGTAAGGATACTTTAATTAATTTTCCTCGAAGAACGGCAGATAGATTTTTCATACCAGAGCGAAATTAAATGACAAACGGAAGAGAAATATACATTGAACGGAAACGGAAGCAAAAGGAGTTTACACATGCGTACATGAGCGTATATGTATGTGAGTTGTTATAACAGTTACGCATAAGACCGGATGGTGGTCTTGATTAATTTCGTAAATCGGTACTGTGCATCGCGGTTGATCGTTCTTGGTTTTGTGCGTGCGTGTTGTGCGATATGACGGTAGTTTTCAGTTTTCAAATTTTATCCGCTCTATAATCATAACAGCAATTAGTGAATTCAAATATTTAAGGTAAAAAACCAAAAGAAAATTTCAAAAATTTCAATAAAATCTCCTACGGATTCGTGCATCTAGTATACATTGAATTCGAAAAAAAATTCTCTATTGGATACATTAATGGATTTAATATAGTGATGTGAATATTAAGTTGACAATAATCTCTCAGCCTTTGAGAGGATTTAAATAAGTGATAAATCACAAAGAAATAATAAAAAATTTGACGTTGAGGTCCGTGATCAATTTATGTAGTTGCTACTTAGTACGCTGTATTTGAGTCTGACTACGGAATTAAAATAAATATTTTTAAAGTCGAAAATATGTGTATGTCAATGACACTGAGATTCCTTTTTATTTATTTCTTTATTTGTAAAAAGGTTGCTCTGAGCGTGTGAATGCCTTAAAATTAATGGTCATGACTTGGAAACTGTGGATGCCGTTGCAATGTTTATTAATATTTCAAAAACCTAAATCATTGGATTATAGTAGAAAGTCAATTTTCACTCACCAAAATAGAGACATTGAATATATTCTAAGAATTTGACCTTTATAAACAAACCTTTTAGAGATACAAGAGTTATCGTACTTGTGTTAGAGATTTCTAATTGGAAGTACCGTCGGCAAACTAGTATTGATAGACATAACCATTAACGAACACTAATTTTGGTATTGATTACTTTCATCTGTACGCAATAATTTGTTTATTTGCGTGAAGCATCAAAGTTTATATTAATTATTTTTTTTTTTAATTTTAAGGCTATTTTTATTAAACATAATGATTAATACAAAATGTGTTCGTAAATCACACGCCACACCACGTTGATCAATCCTAGTGTCCTGAAGCACTATGCAATTAAAGGAATGTCTGTTGAAAATGTGTACCTAGTACCTCTACGTTGCATAACATCGGGTTTTGGACTCTAAATTGAGGCTATATTGTCTCTGAGCCATTACTTTACTGCTTTCCTAGTATATGCTGGGTCATAGTATTATTTAACTTACGTAGCGCCAATTTTCGATAAGCCTATTGCAGCTTGGTAAACTATTTCAGAAAGGACGTCGGGATCTGAATCAGGCTTCTACTTTTCTCTTCATTCTTGTAAGGAGATACTTTTGGGATCTCGAAAAAACAGAGAACAGTTTTTTTTTATGGCTTACCAGGAGCTTTAATAATGCTCTATTGGGTTTACATAAATCTGGTCTGTTCCCAGACTATAGTAGTGGGTTTATGTCAGCGCTGTGCAAACGCATTCAAAGCTGGTTGTTGTAAAAATAGATACTGTGTGGCCTGACGAGTTATAAAATTACACTTTTTGCTCTTCTTTATAATGTCGAGGAAGACGTCTTGTATAATAAACAACCATCCCCACATCGTACAATTAAGGGGTAACTTATTCCGCATACGGACGCCACCTGAATGCAGTGCTTTGCTATTCTTTCATCTTCTGTAGGACATACAATATTATCTCATGACTTTTTTAGGTTTATTTTCATACCCTCTGCGGATGTTATTCTTTCCCAATTTACCCAATTTACATATATACATACATATGTACTTCTTTGTACATTTAACATGGAAAGCATCTATAGATATATTTGTTTTTTTTTTTTTTATTTTTTTTTTTTTTGTTATGAAAGGTTTAAGGTTATGACTTGGCTTAAGCCCTGACACCAGAGTCAGGTCTATTAGATACCGACTTAATTTTGTCGAATACAAAGACTTACGAGTATTCGTCTGGAAGATTTTCAAACAAAAATCCGGTCTCCACGGGCTTGTATTCCTTTTACAGGGTGGGCCAAATACAAGTTTCCTTTTAAAAATGCAATATTCATGTATTTTGGCTTTATTAGTAAAAACAAACATTCCCATTAATTATGAAATACAACGTAGTAGCGCATTCTGTCACCCCAATTTCTCAAGACATTGTTGATGGTTTCGGGCTGTAGTTTACGGAGTGCTTGGATGATATTGGCCTTGAATCGTTTCCGGTCCTTCACCGTTCCCCACAAAAACATGTCCAAACGGGGTCAAATCGCAGCTCCGAAGCGGTCAATTGACATCGCCAACACGGCTGATAACACGATTTGGGAATTTGGTGCGCAAAAGATCGATTGTGGCATGGCGCGCCATCCTGCATGAACCAGAGGTGGTCCAAATTCATGTCTTCAATTTCAGTAAAAAAAAAAAAAAAAAAAGAAAAGTCGGTGCGTGGAATGTTGAGCTGTTGAGATCGATGGCAAGTTGATGTTCGTGAATTGAGTCTCACATTCTCGGCCACAGCAGCCACATTCTCAACTGTGCGCACCATACGACGACTGGGACTATGAATGCTGTCCACTAGCAAACCAGTCTTACGATTTTTTTGCACAAACTAGCGAAAAGCAGTCGCGGTGGGTGCTTCATTTCGGCTAAAACTTATTTTAACAAAACGCACTCTTTGGGCCTATACAGCACACATTTTGAAAATAAGTTTTCAATATTTCAATACCCATCGTTGTTCAAGGGTAGAGCGACTCATTTCGTTTCGCCGAGGTATGATACTGACTGTCTAGATTTCGAGCGAGAAACAGCTGTTAGTGTCAAAATAACCTATGATTTAAAAAAAAAAAAACCGTTATATCCACCCTTATAAATTATTTGGGCCATGAATTCTTGCGAAGAAAAAGAAAATCTAAAAACCAGGTTGCCACGAAAACATAATATTTACCACTTAGCATCAGCATCATCTATGAAATGAATTGTTATAAACATCACGCCATCGATCGGTAACCAGACCCTCTGTAATATAATGTTTCTATGTTAGCTATTGTTCTTTACAAGTTCCAAATGGGATCCTAAATGTGAACGAATAGTTTCTCTCAGCAAATTGAATTCACTAGAAATAGGTTGCGCGTATTGTCGCAATCAATATATCACCTAAAGCCTTTATTAACTACTAAGTCAAATGAAACCACCAACTGCGATACAACTGCATGCCTTTTGTCTTACACTATTCTCTCGTATGTGGTCAGCAACTGAGTCATGTATAGTGTTTACATATAATCGAATCAAATTTGTCCATCGCCTCATATTGCCGAAATCAACGTCGTCGTGGCATTGGCGATTGACAAACTCGCAACGGCACAGTGTGGATTAATATCATGACGATCGATGATGATGATGATGATTTTAGCGTCATTTCGTTCATCGTTCATACATATATTGTACAGAGGGCAAGGTGCAATGAAGGTGCTAGCGAACACAGTACGAGTTCGACGGCGGTATATAGTAAGGTCTGCACATTTCCGATTTCCATGCTTTCCTCTATTCAGCATAGTGCTTGTTTACATTTTTTGTGTTAATGATGTTCCTTCCCCGTTCACGTCTTCTTTTCAATTTCTAATTTTCCCTAATTTTGAAGTTAGCAATGTGCACCCACCAGTCGCTTAATCTGTGTCTTTTCTCTTCTTTTTTCCAGACTTAAATTAGCAACAATGTTGAAAACGTCAATCAAAAAACAATTAATAGACATTCCACTACGTAAAATGGATCGCCGCGATTCAACAACATCGGAGTCATCGGTTGAACCTATGGATTTGGGTAGAACCGCTGATATGAAGGAAGATTCAATTATGCAATTACCAATGCCAACACATAAAGATGCCATTCGATCAAATGCCAATACAAAATTATTGAC
Source organism: Eumerus sabulonum (assembly GCA_951905685.1). NCBI lineage: Eukaryota > Metazoa > Arthropoda > Insecta > Diptera > Syrphidae > Eumerus > Eumerus sabulonum. The sequence continues at coordinate 28,955,568 of OX645062.1, forward strand.
CACACGTCACGAATCTGATGCCGACGAATCAGATGATAAAGACGGCGTAGCAGATCATCATAGGCGGTCACATAGTCAACATCACTTCCATCATCGTCGACGAATCAATACCAGTCGAGATAAGCGAACAGTTCACCTAGAATGCACTGATGCACCGCATTCGTTACGTAAGAAATTTCGCTTTAGTAGCACTAACAGCAGCATCAACCACAACAACGTTCCCGAATCTGTGATCAAAATGAAACAAAAATCATCGAATAACAACGACTCCACCACATCGGGGAAGTCATTATCAACCACAACTACAACGAACAATAACGAATCTGGTTTTGTGGATGTAAGCAGCAGTCATGTTCTGAACACATCCGGATCATCGGCTGCATCGTCCGGTTCCTCGTCTTCATCATCGCCAAAATCTTCATCATCGTCGTCCGGTTCTCCACCCGCCAGTAATATCGCTTCGGTTGTCTCCAGTCCGGAGTCGGGTATGGGTGAACGTGACGACATGAAATACGTATGCCCAATTTGCGAAGTAGTTTCGGCGACGCCGCATGAATTCACCAATCACATTCGATGTCATAATTATTCATCTGGGGACACCGAAAATTTCACTTGCCGCATTTGCTCTAAAGTAGGTATTATTATCGGCTTTGAGGCACAGCACAGTTGCTACGTTTCTCTAAAAGAATGTAGTACAACATAATTTTCGACTATCCCTCGGGCTTTGATAGATACTGAGCTTATGCCTTTTTCTTTCTGTCCCATTACAGGTTCTGTCATCTGCTTCGTCGTTAGATCGACACGTTTTGGTGCACACTGGCGAGCGGCCTTTTAACTGCAAATATTGTCAGTTGACGTTCACCACGAATGGCAACATGCATCGCCATATGCGAACCCATAAACAGCATCAGCAACACTATCATCGTAACTCGAATGGTGCGAAGAGTGGCAGTGGGGCAGCAGCAGCTAGCAGTAATGGTGGTACCACGAACACAATTCAAAATTTATCAACAACGACGGACCAATCGAATGTTTCTTTGACGGTGAACGCGATGACCTCCAAAATGGCAAGCGTGAGCAACGGTATTGCTACCAGCAATGGTGACACAATTTCAAGTGCTGTCGGAACAATTGGCGGCGGAGGTGGTGGCGAAAGCTACGAAAGTGATGGCGGTTGCTCAACAGACTCTTCAGGTGCCATCAGCCAAAGTTCCAATAATAATAACAACAGCAATATCAACAACAAAAACATCAGCAACTTTAAGCGCAAGAGCACAGATAGCTTTGATGACGACATGGCGATAATGAAGCGACGCATGAAGACCACCATTAATAATAATATATTGCATGTTGAAAAGAATGCGTCCGATGAAGGAGATTTCAACGAAGACATTAAACAACGACAGAAGCTTTTCTGTCCGGTTTGTGATCGCAACGATTTTGACGACATGTTAGGTCTTGGTGCTCACATGGATGCCGAACATTCTGATATCCCGGCAAAATGTCGTCACTGTGAAGTTGTGTTTAAGACTCATAAACAGCTCAATGTTCATCCATGCACGAGTAAGTTAAAGATCACACAGGGGTTCAAAGATCTAACGTTCGTTGATTTTTCAAGTGAAAAATTCCCCCTAATTGCGAAATCCCTTTGTGAACAAAGCTTAAGGGCGCCCGTAAGCAATCAGAAGTTCGAGTGCACAAAATGTTACAGGGCATTTCCATGTGCCAGTGCAGTTGAGATCCACGAAAAAGATTGTTCGACTTCGAGGATGAATCTGTTTGTGGACGCCCATGATTTTTCCATTCGCAAACAGAGGGCCTACAGCGAAAGTTCCGGGGGAGCCGACGACGACGAAAATCGTCGAGAATTTTTCGCACGTTTGTATTTAAAGAACAAATCTACGCCACAGAGTGTGACCAGCATATCGTCCCCATCGATGTCTGACGTCAAGTCATCCGAGCTAGAGAAGACACCAGTGAAGATGTCACATTTGGACCAATTCCAGGACACCAAAGAGCTGGCTGACATCCAAGCGATATTGAAAATAACTTCCTCATCATCGACGAGTAACTTTCTACGCAACTTTGATAGCTCAGACAGCACACCGATGTGTAATTATGGATGTGAAAATGGCGAGGAAGAAGCCCAAGATGCATTCACGTCTGAGTTCCGTAAAATGAAACTTCGTGGTGAATTCCCTTGTAAACTCTGCACGGCAGTGTTTCCGAATCTTCGCGCGCTTAAAGGTCACAACCGTATTCACCTAAGTGCAGCCGGTCCAGGACCATATCGTTGTAATATGTGTCCGTACTCGATAAACGACAAAGCAGCTCTGGTACGACATATGCGCACACACAACGGCGACCGCCCGTACGAGTGTGCGATTTGTAATTATGCTTTTACTACCAAAGCAAATTGTGAGCGACATTTGCGCAATCGCCATGGAAGAATCACAAGAGATGAGGTCAAACGTGCTATCATCTATCATCCCTCGGAGGATTCGAATTGCGAAGATGCCATGAAGAAGATTCATATGTTCTCATCTCCGGAATTCGATCAAGATGATATGGAACAACATCATCCACCAAAGGATCGGTCCACACCGGTGTCCCATTTGAAAGAAATGCTCCAGGCAGAATCCAAACCCATCAAGATTCAAGTTAAGAGTTTGGAGAAATTAATTGATAAGGCAGCGCCTTCGTTCAATCATCATTCGAATGAGCTTGATAAGCCTGAACTAGCAAGAGAGTCACTGAGTGAAAAAGTCTCTCGACCAATGGATCTAAGCATGGACGCATTAGACCTAAGCAAAAAGCCATTGAAATCGCCAAAAATTGAAGAAAAACCATCCCAATCACCACCTCTCCCACATATTTCTATTCGCTCTCAACCGGACGAATCGAATATTGACTTGAGCCAACTTAAAAAGAACCAACAACTGCTTATGGCTCAGCAACGATTACTAAACGAAGCCATGCCTAAGATGGATCCCACACATTACTTTCAACTCACGCAACTTTACAGAAACTTAATGTTTCAACCGCTTCCATTCTTACTTCAAAACAGCCTTCTATCGAACCAAATGGGCGACTTGAACAAATTCACACCATTGATGAATCCACTCTTTCAGCACAACCCTACCGGCGAAGGGTCACCTTCAATCCGATCTAATAGTCATGTTCCGACCAACTCGATTTCGGAAGAAACTAATCTCCTGTTGAAACAGTCAAGTTCTCGCGATCACTCACCGGTTCCGCCCAAGTGTCAGTTGTTGCCGCGAAATTTAACCCCGTCCTCGCCCCAAATGTCACCAATACCACGAAGTCACCCGCACATGATTCCGGGCTCACATTCATCTGGGATGTTGCCATCGCCTGTGTCTAATTCTGGTCCAGTGAAGATGGTCATAAAAAACGGAGTGCTGATGCCGAAGCAAAAACAACGTCGCTACCGGACCGAGCGTCCATTTGCCTGTGAACATTGTTCGGCTCGTTTCACCCTACGCTCGAATATGGAACGCCACATAAAACAGCAACATCCAACATACTGGGCTCAACGTCAACGTAGTGGTCATCACATTTCACGCGGTCGTGGACATTGTTCATCCGTGTTATCACATATGCAATCGCCACATTCGTCAATGGAAGCTACTCCTCATCCGCTAACTGGCGGTGGAATGATGACAAACTCTTTGAGTGCCATTTCGGATCAAGTGAAATACGCCATTCTCGCCCAGCAGCTCAAGGCCCGTAAGGAGACGGATATCCTTCAGCAAGCTCTCTCGCAAGGCTCCAGTAGCCTATTACCCCAAAACCCTGCCACTGCTATTGATAATCTTCGTAAATCTCTCAGTTCGTCGTCGAATACGAACAATGGAAGTATAGAGGATGACGATCCGAAACTAGTCATCGATGAAGACGATCTCAAAGAGGACGATGCTGAAAGAGAGGAGCAAGATGAAGTAGAAGATCGAAAACCAGAAAATCTAGCGAATCCCCGTGACTTGCCTGAACCAGCAAAACATGAAACTGCAAAGAAAGTTGCCGACTCAATTCTGGAACAGGCAATAATAACTGGTGGCGCAAGAAACATTGACCAAGATAAGGATTTGGGTCTCAAATTATCGAAAAACATGATTGCTCATGCCGAATCTGTAGGTAAGTTTCTCAAGGAAGTAGCTAGTTCCCCATTTAAGGACGATACCAATGATTTGGCGTCTGTTTCCCGACTGGTCGATAATGCCAATTCGATGTCATTCAATTACTTTCGACGCAGTGATGTGGTCAATCAAATGGAACAAAGCGACGAGGAAGGTCTTGTCGCATCGGGAAGTGCTTCTGAAAGTAACAATTCAGGCACCGAAGACGTGTCCAGTGCATTGGAACCGAAAAAGAAATCAGCATACAGTTCGGCACCCAATCGGGTTTCCTGTCCATACTGCCAGCGCATGTTTCCCTGGTCTAGTTCACTGCGACGCCATATATTAACCCATACAGGCCAAAAACCATTCAAATGTTCTCACTGTCCATTGTTATTTACCACGAAGAGTAACTGCGATCGCCATTTGCTCCGAAAGCATGGAAATGTTGAATCTGCTGTATCGCTCTATTGTCCTATCGATGATGTCAATGAACCATTGCCAGTGCCCAAGTCTGTCGAGGAAATCGAACTACAACAGCAACAACAGCAACTTTTGCAATACCAGCAGCAACAGCATCAACAGAAAAAAGTGGAACAAGAACAGAAAGAGTTAGATACAATTCAATCGACACAACAGCAAGAAATAGAAAAACAAATTGCTTCAGAAGCTGTAGATACGAGTAATTCTAAGACGGAAACTGTTTCCCAAATTGTCTCATCTTCCGAATTGCCATTCAAGTGTCATCTATGCGACAATTCTTTCGCAGAACGTTTCCAATGCCTCGATCATATTAAAATTCATCATGCTCAAGAATTTGCTTTGCTCCTGTCTAAAGGCGCAATTGACAATGAAGCCGATCCAAACAACCAAGTTCAGTCAACTGAAGACGATGAAAAGCGCGACGAATGTCGTGGCAAATACCCCGACTATAGCAATCGCAAAGTAATATGTGCCTTTTGTGTCCGACGATTCTGGTCCACTGAGGACTTGCGCCGTCACATGCGCACTCATTCGGGCGAGCGGCCATTTCAATGTGATGTTTGCCTGCGTAAATTCACTCTCAAACACAGCATGCTACGCCACATGAAGAAGCACAACGGTGGCAGCCATTCGGGTAATTGTAACGTGAACGCCAACAATAGCGGTTCCGACATGTCGGACGATGAACAACCGCCATCTATCGTCAACATGGCCACAAATTTGAATTCCTGCAAAATACAGGAACTCTTCTCAAAAGCCAGCACCGAGTGGCGCAGTAATAACCGTCTCTCCGGCGAGCACAAGGAAAACATTGAAGAGCACAACAATCAGTCGGATCTAATTGGTAATCTCCTCGGAATCAGTGACCAGGGCATTCTCAATAAACTTTTATCATCAGCCGATGAAGCTGCCAAGTTTCTGGGCGTGGATAAGTAAAATCAGCTACTATCTCAATCTCTTTCTCTCTCTCTTGTGTTGACTGTAGAATAGATGGAATGGAACACCAGATACAAATTTCATATATCCCTCTCTAGTCAATTGCTTACTTATGCCGTATGCGTGCATAAGTGACAACATACATTTGCCTATGTATGGCATAGAATCGGAACGAACCGGCAATCAGAGCCAAATAATTTCCTTAGACTTTCTAATATTGTACATTAGTATCTTTCAGATTCATTACTCATTTAGTTCGTAACTCACTTTTCGCATCGATTACATAATAGAGTACACACGAGAGCTACACCAAAGTTAAATCAAAGACCCCGGAATGCAAGGGGACGCAAGCTATCTGTTTTTATTACTTCACTAGAGATATAGGTTCTTAGTTGTATACATCTAGGCTAACTTCGGTGAAATACTGTAACTATGACTTCAAATCAAAACAAATCATAATATTGTAGAACTAGTTCGTTCAATAGACTTAAAAAACAGATGTCTGTGCATGGAAACATCTCTTATGTAAGTTTAATTAATCATTCTATCAGACTTAGAAGAACGGCGATCGAAAATAACGTGTTTGCCTTCTGCTCGTGCATTAATCTATCCAATAAATGTTAAAAGTATATGTAAGTCTAGTTCTAATCAAAGCAGCCTTCGGCCGTTTAGACACCAATTCGTGGCTTATGTTAGAATACATTTATACGTTTTCTTACACATCTTTCTGTCGTCTCAATTGCACTTTAGTATTTATTGAAATGTGTGATGTTGGTTACACGATAATGGCGCTTATTATCCTTTTTTGTTTTCCTCTGTTAAATTGTCCTTAAAAGTTTTTATTTCTATTCAAGTCTCTTTTTACATTTTAATTTGCCGAAAGTAATTATTACGGGGATGATGTACACTATGTATTTGGTTAAATTACTTATTTTGCAAAATGTTAAAGATACGAAAACGAAAATACTTAAAACTTGAATATGAATTACATATATGTACTTCTAATTGTAATTTTAGAGGAAGGATTGTAACTGTTACAGAGAATATAATTCTTATTTAATGGCAAGTAATATACATAACGCATACAGCAATAACCAAAGCATCTTGAGTGTAAAATCTTTACATAATTTTATGGAGAAAAAAAGATAAACATAAATGTATTTAGAAAATAAACGAAGATTATAACATGTTTGTTTCAAAAGAATTGTTTTTTTTTTGTTTTAAAGACGGTATGGATAGAGGGCATGGGCTCGGACATACAGGGTAAAGTTGTTGATCGCTCTCAACCTGGCGAGATGCCAGCAACGATCCATGGGCTGGAATCGGCTAAGGTGATAGGCGATAGTCACTTTGGTGACACGCCATATGTGACTATCATCATCTTTTGGTATCGGGTAAGATTGTCACAAGAAAAGTTTAGAAAAGGAGCAACACTTGCTTTTTCGGAATTACTGATAGATAAAGGTAGCCCTAAACGGCGAACATGTTCGCCGAATCCATTCGTTTGCGTTACCCCCTACACGGCGAACACATTTGGAGAACATTCATTTCGTGCTGATTCTTCAGTGGGTATACACGTACAATAAATAAGCACAAGTGGTTGGGCTTATGGTTATTTATTTATGTTTACTCGACGACATTCACAGCAAATTCACCAACAAAATTGGCGAACATGTTCGCCGTGTAGGGCTGCCTTAAGACAGCTGTTAGATAGTTAAAAAGAAATTTTGAAATTAAAATCAGAGCCGTTGTCACCGATTGTCTTGCACAAATACTGGGAAAAGTAAATAATGTACATAGTAGAAATGCTATTATTGCATTCAATTCATTTATTGGCCAATTATACATTTTGTCGGCGTACAGGGAAAGGAAACCGATTTAGACCGATTTCTCAAATTCCTCAGAATTCTAACTCCCATCAATGTCTCATTGAGCTCTTCATCTTCGCTTACGGGTGGCCGTGGTGCAGTGGTTAACATCATCAACCGCCAAGCGGAAGGTTTACGGTTCAAATTCGCTTCGTAGCCAAGAAAAAGTAATTCCTATACGGACAAAAAGTATGCAACGCAGTTGTGAATGGAAAGTGACCAGACGTACTGCTGCAGGCATAACACTCACAGTATATGGTCAACCGAAATTCATCCTCTGCGTATGCAAAACTGAAGTGCTTGAACGAATTACTACGGACTATAACCAACGCGGAATTTGGTCGGCTCTCGTCCTATCTAGGCCTAGGACAACCACCCCTGAGAGTAGTGAACGAACATCAACGACCCCAGCCACTGCATTCCGTTTAGGTTGTGTGTGTCAACACATCATAAGAGAATATAAAAACTCTTGAACCTGCGCGAGTCTCTACAAAAAAAAAAAAAAAAAAAAAATGGTACCAAGCACGGGAACATTAATATTTTATAAAACACACAAAAGCACAAACAAAGCCATATCAAACGCACAGAACATAGGAAAGTGATAGCTAAATAGCTGTCACCAGAAAACTGTCCAAAAATGTGACAATCAGTGACTATCACCTTACACGATACCGAAACCGAGAATGTGACTGTCACTTGTCACAAATTACCTTAGCCGATTCCACCCCTGTTTAAGTGCCCGGGTCAAGTTGACATACGGCCTCCTCGCGGCGCCCTCTGGATAGCCTATTCAACAACCGTTGGGAGGTGAACAAATGTATGCACCGACAAAACCCCGACCAGAATGGCGGTTGTGCGGCGGGCTAACAATCCGCCCACGTAAAAAACCCAAAAGTTATGAATGATACACGGACGGATACTCGACGACGACAACGCACGAAAAAGGAACACGATTTGCGAGTATGCTCCTGGAATGTCAGAACCCTGTACACTCCCGGAGCTGCTCATAAACTAGAAGGAACCCTCACGCAGTACAAGGCGGATACTGCGGTCCAGGAAATACGCTGGATAGGAAACGGTATGATGAGGAAGATAAATTGCGACATTTATTACAGCTGTCACAAAAGATTGCACTTACTGGTATGCGGATTTGTCGTGGGAAAGCGGTAAAGGTCGAAGGTCATCGACTTTAAGCCCATAAGTGATCGCCTGGTTGTGATCCGCATCAGAGGTAGATTTTATAACATCAACCTTATATGTGCACACGCCCCTACCGAAGAGGCTGAAGACCCTATCAAGGAGTACTTCTATGACTTCCTGGACAACGCCTACGGAGCTTGTCCGGAGTACGATGTAAAAATCGTGCTCGGGGACTTCAACGCCAAAATCGGTAAAATCACCCTTGGCGGAGTGATCGGAAAGCACAGCCTCCACGATACAACAACAGATAACGGCCTCCGACTCGCTGACTTTGCGACAGCTCGTAATGCGGTAATAAGTAGCACAAGATTTCCTCGCAAGCGAATCCACACAGCAACCTGGCGATCTCCGGACGGTCGAACCGCCAACCAAATCGACCATGTGCTCATTGACACAAGGCACTCGTCAAACATCCTGGATGTGCATACATTCAGTACATTCAGAGGGGCAAATGGCGACTCTGACCACTTCCTCGTAGCAGCAAGATTCAGAGCTCGACTGTCCAATGTCAGAAAGCTGCACCAGCCCATCAGGAGGAGGTTCGCCATTGGGCGCCTGAGCACCGGAGGTTGCCAGAGTCTACAGGGAGCAGCAAAGCGAAAGACCCTATGCCCTATATGTGGCTGCATTACCGCTAAGCCATTCAGGAAGTAGCCGAAACCAGCTTAGGATACCTACCACCCCCGACAAGAATCCCGTGGTATGATGGCGAGTGTGAGCAGAAAAAGGCAGCAACCGACGAGGCGTACCAAAAGGCGCTGCAGAGGAAAACCAGGGCAGCGCGAGAAGAGTACCGAGCCAGAAGAAGGGAGGAGAAGAATCTACTGCGACAAAAGAAAAGAATCTTCACAGCCTCCCAGCTCAAGGATATCGAGGAGTCTAGGGATAAACATAAAATGCGAGCCTTTTACAAGAAAGCCAAAGGCCTTGCAGGAGGCTTCAAAAAGGGCACCCTGGCTCTTCGAAACTGCGAGGGTAATCTTGTCACCGACCCGCAGGGAATAGTGGATGTATTTAAGCAGCACTTCCAGCAGCTGCTTAACGAGCATGACCAAGATAGAGTGGTAGGGACCGAGGAAATCCCAACTCCAGCCGCTGAAGTAGTCCTCCCACCCAGCATAGAAGAAGTCGGCACAGCTATTCAGAAGCTGAAGAACAACAAGGCCGCAGGCTCAGATGGCTTGCCATCAGAGCTCTTCAAGGCTGGCGGCGATGTTCTGGTAGGGAGCATGCACCAGGTCATCTGCAGAATTTGGGAAGATGAGAGCATGCCCGACGACTGGAATACCAGCTCTATATGCCCCATCCACAAAAAAGGCGATCCTACCTCTTGCAAGAACTATAGAGGTATATCCCTGCTCAATGTCGCATACAAGATCCTGTCCAGCGTATTGTGTGAACGTCTAAAACCATTTTGCACCGCACTAAACGGCAGCTACCAGTGCGGCTTCCGGCCCGGCAAATCAACTATAGACCAAATTTTCACACTTCGACAAATCCTGGAAAAGACCAACGAGTTTCAAATCGATACACGCCATCTTTTCATCGATTTCAAAGCCGCATACGACAGCATTCATCGTGAAGCACTGTTTGGTGCGATGGCCGAATTCGGGATCCTGGTCAAACTGATCCAGTTGTGTCGCGCTACGCTAAAAAACACGCGATGCACCGTGCAATTCGGTTCTAGGACCTCGGAACCATTCAAAACATGCACCGGATTTCGGCAAGGAGATGCGCTGTCATGTGACTTCTTCAACCTGGTGTTGGAGCAGATAGTGCGACGGGCAGGCGTCAACAGGGAAGGCACTATCTTTTACAAGTCCGTCCAGCTTCTAGGATACGCCGTGATACACTCATTCGAAAATAGTTGAAAAAAATGTTCAGAATTTTCTCTATAAAATAATCCTTTTGTTAGCGGATGGTCAACAAAAGGATGTACCCAATAACGTCGTTTGTTTTTAAAATCATAGTTTTTGGAGTTTCCTCCTCTAGAATCGTTTCATATATAGAGCACGGTATGAAAAATATATGGGTAGTAAAATCAAACGTGAACAAGAAGTGAAGGGTAACATGAGTGAGTGAGTGAGTTTATTGGAGTTTACTCCTTATAGTAGGGGAGCCCAAGCGGGGATTTGGCGCGTTACCCGAGCGCGTCAGAAAATCATATGGGGAGAAACCTTGCACCCTGTAATGTACCCCTACCAATTATGCCCTATTTTATAGAGAAAATTCTGGACATTTTTTTTTAACTATTTTCGAATGAGTGTAAAATCTTTTGATGAGTTGGCAGTTAAAGTTTTACCAAAAATCAAGTCTGAGGATACACATATGAGATTGTCCATACCTTTCTCCTCTTTGTCTTATTTGGGTTAATCGATAAATCCTCTCTGCCACACCAGTCAGAGATAAACTGAAGCGCGAGCTTCATGCGCTCACAGGCACCAGTTTCGCACTTGCCCGTAGCAATGACCACTAGGTCATCATCGATGTCCTCGTAGTCACGAGTGGTTAGCTTGCGTAGTAGGTCATCGATGACTATCGACCAGAGAAGAGGTGAAAGGACTCCTCCTTGTGGACGCCCTTTACCTCTCGTATTATATTATTATATCAGCCACATGCGGATACCTCTCCGCATGTGGCTGATATAATACGACTATTTAGCATCGCCCTAATCCAGTGATTAGTGGGATGGTATATACCTCTGCAGGATAATGCAGTGGTGATCGAATCATAGCCAGTATTATTAAAGGTCCTCTCAATATCGAGGATGGCGCAAATTGCGATCTCCTTGTGTACGCGCGTCACCAGGTGGTGTAGCGCATTCTCAGTAGATCGTTCTTTGCGATATGCAAACTGATTGGGATGCAGTGGTATCTGAATCTCCAGGATACCTCTAATACGAAGCTCTATCAGTTTTTCCATTGCTTTTAGAAGGAACGATGTCAAACTGATGGGGCGATAGGATTTAGGTTGTTCAAAAGACAGGACCAAATATCCGGCGCAGAATTTTTCCCTCGAAAGAACCCAAAATAAGCTCCGCTGTCCTGCTTATCGTTTAGCTTTCGGCTCCGTACAGCAAGACTGGCAGTATGAGCGTTTTGTAAAGCATAACTTTGGTCTTTCGAGTGAGGAGTTTTGACCCCAGTTGTTTGGACAAGCCGAAGTAGCAGCAGTTGCCAAGGGCGATTCTATGCCGGATCTCCACTGTGGTGTCATTTGTGGAATTTACGTTTGCCCCGAGGTAGACAAACTCCTTAACTACCTCGAAATTGTAGCTGTCAATTGTTATATTTTGTCCCAGGTGGTGAGCGACGGATTGGTTTTTGCTAGACAGCATGTACTTCGTCTTGTCCTCATTGACCTTAAGACCAACTCGTTTCGCCTGTTCTTCAATGGCCGTGAATGCTTCCACAATGCCACGGCGAGAACACGCGATGATGTCGATATCATCCGCGTATCCTAGCAGCTGGATGGACTTGTAAAAGATAGTGCCTTCCCTGTTGACGCCTGCCCGTCGCACTATCTGCTCCAGCACCAGGTTGAAGAAGTCACATGACAGCGCATCTCCTTGCCGAAATCCGGTGCATGTTTCGAATGGTTCCGAGGTCCTAGAACCGAGTTGCACGGTGCATCGCGTGTTTTTTAGCGTGGCGCGACACAACTGGATCAGTTTTACCGGGATCCCGAATTCGGCCATCGCCCCAAACAGTTCTTCACGATGAATGCTGTCGTATGCGGCTTTGAAATCGATGAAAAGATGGTGTGTATCGATTTGAAACTCGTTGCTCTTTTCCAGGATTTGTCGAAGTGTGAAAATTCGGTTTATAGTTGATTTGCCGGGCCGGAAGCCGCACTGGTAGCTGCCGATTAGTGCGGTGCAAAATGGTTTTAGACGTTCACGCAATACGCTGGACAGGATCTTGTATGCGACATTGAGCAGGGATATACCTCTATAGTTCTTGCAAGAGGTAGGATCGCCTTTTTTGTGGATGGGGCATATAGAGCTGGTATTCCAGTCGTCGGGCATGCTCTCATCTTCCCAAATTCTGCAGATGATCTGGTGCATGCTCCCTACCAGAACATCGCCGCCAGCCTTGAAAAGCTCTGATGGCAAGCAATCGATGATGGGTGGGAGGACTACTTCAGCGGCTGGAGTTGGGATTTCCTCGGTCCCTACCACTCTCTCTTGGTCATGCTCGTTAAGCAGCTGCTGGAAATGCTGCTTAAATACATCCACTATTCCCTGCGGGTCGGTGACAAGATTATCCTCGCAGTTTCGAAGAGCCTGTGTGCCATTTTTGAAGCCTCCTGAAAGGTATTTGGCTTTCTTGTAAAAGACTCGTGTTTTGTGCTTATACCTAGACTCCTCGATATCCTTGAGCTGTGAGGCTGTGAAGATTCTTTTCTTTTGTCGCAGTCATTTTTTCTCCTCCCTTCTTCTGGCTCGGTACTCTTCTTGCGCTACCCTGGTTTTCCTCTACAGCGCCTTTTGGTACGCCTCGTCGGTTGCTGCCGTTTTTTGCTCACACTCGCCATTATACCACGGGTTTCTTTTCGGGGGTGGTAGGTATCCTAAGGTGGTTTCGGCTACTTCCTGAATGGCTGAGCGGTAATGCAGCCACATATAGGGCATAGGGTCTTTTGCTTAGCTGCTCCCTGTAGACTCTGGTAACCTCCGGTGTGCTCAGGCGCCCAATGTTGAACCTCCTCCCGGTGGGCTGGTGCAGCTTTCTGACATTGGAATGTTCGCACATTCAGGATGTTTGACGAGTGCCTTGCGTCAATGAGCACATGGTCGAATTGGTTGGCGGTTCGACCGTTCGGAGATCGCCAGGTTGCTGTGTGGATTCGCTTACGAGGGAATCTTGTGCTACTTATCATCGCATTACGAGCTGTCGCAATGTCCGTGAGTCGGAAGCCGTTATCTGTTTTTGTATCGTGGAGGCTGTGCTTTCCGATCACTCCGCCAAGGGTGTTCTCCTTACCGATTTTGGCGTTGAAGTCCCCGTGTACGATTTTAACATCATATTCCGAACAAGGTCCGTAGGCGTTGTCCAGGAGGTCATAGAAGTCCTCAGCCTCTTCGGTAGGGGCGTGTGCACATATAAGGCTCATGTTATAAAATCTGCCTCCGATGCGGATCACAGCCAGGCGATCACTTATGGGTTTAAATCGATGACCTTCGACCTTAACCAATTTCCCACGACAAATCCGCATCCCAGTAAGTGCAATCTTTTGTGACAGCTGTAATAAATGTCGCAATTTTTCTTTCTCATCATACTGTTTCCTATCCAGCGTATTGCCTGGACCGCAGTAATATCCGCCTTGTAGTGCGTGAGGATTCTTTCTAGGTTATGAGCAGCTCCGGGAGTGTACAGGGTTCTGACATTCCAGGAGCGTACTCGCAAATCGTGTTCCTTTTTCGTGCGTTGTCGTCGTCGAGTATCCGTCCGTGTATCCGAGGCATCTTGCTCATTCATAACTTTCGGGTTTTTTACGTGGGCGGATGGTTAGCCCGCCGCACAACCGCCATTCTGGTCGGGGTTTTGTCGTTGCATACTTTGTTCACCTCCCAACGGTTGTTGAAGAGGCTATCCAGAGGGCGCCGCGAGGAGGCCGTATGTCAACTTGACCCGGGCATTTAAACAGGGATCGTTGCTGGCATCTCGCCAGGTTGAGAGCGATCAACAACTTTACCCAGTATGTCAGAGCCCATGCTCTCTGCACAAGTGTTATGCTTTTTGGAATTCGACAAAGAGGGGAAGTTCTAGATCCATTTAAGGTGGTGGGGTGAAAAGATCATGAGCGAATAAGAGAGCAGGCAGAAATTAAGCAGAATGAAAGTCAGGCATATAATACACAGTATCTAGACAGAAACCGTAAGAAACCTTTTAAATGTCAGGTAGGTTACTACGGCGTGGTACAGAATTACGACTCACATGCTGGTGTGTCGAAAAAAACTAATACCAAAGTTCAAAAGACTATTTTTTTTTTTGTAATTTGGGGCTAGTGCTAACAAATAGCATTTGGCACTGCGACCTTTACAAGTTGATTGTACCTGCTAGCCTATTAACCGATGAGCTTCTCCATTTTCCTAATGAAGTTGAGAATGCTTCTCGTAGGAGCCAGAGTGATCCCCTCAGGAGTCATGACTTCACTGAAAAGGATACGCTTCCTAAGATGGCAAAGAGTAGCCCACTCTCACAGTATTTGCTCTGCCCTCTCTTCGTCCTCAAGACAGAGTCGGCATTCAGTTTCAGACGAGAGGTTGATTTTGTTAAGATGATATCTCAGATCGCAGTGTCCCGTCAGGTAGCTGACTAGTATTCTGATACCCATCCTATTAAGTTTGAGTATGTTAACAGATTTTTTCCCACTTGTCCAAGAAGAAGTTGATCTTAGACTTGGGAGTGCCGCGGAAAAGTTCTGAACCAACCTTTCCTGGCAAGTTGATCGGCAATTTCATTGCCCTTAATACCTTTGTGCCCTGACACCCACCAAAGTTTGACATTGTTTCTTTTGGCGAGGTCTTGTAGGGCATCATGACATTTCTTGACGGTTTTTGACTTCGTGCTGTGCGAACTCAGTGCTTTAATCGCTGCTTCGGTATCAGAGAGTATGTTGATGGTTACTCCTCTTATGCCAGTCTCTAGATTTAAATTGATACATGTTAGATGCTAGGACTCATTCCCAGGGCCGTCGAGATCTTACGATTTGATCCAAAGATGCCGGCGCCAACGAGCAGACGACAGAGGCCATCTTGGAGCCATCAGTATACCACCTAAGGCATTTGACATTAAGCAAGGCATCACTGGTTTCCCACTGGCTTGGAAGATGTAGGATGGATATGGGACCCTCGGGTCTACATGGCAGGCTTGTTCCCGAGCGAAGAATTCTGATTGCACTGCGTAATGCCACCTTTTTGATAAAAAGATGCAGTGGAGTGAGTCTAATGAGTGCTTCGTGGACTGCCGTGGGGCAGGTTGGCATAGCGCCTGTAATGCCGAGACACGCTAGTCTCTGAAGGCGTTGAAGATAACGATTATCGTGTTTGGCTCAGCTTTTGTCAATCATACGGTGGACGCGTAGGTAAAGATAGGTCTTACTATCGCGGTGTATAACCAGAGGGCTACCTTGGGCTTAAGTCCCCAGGTTTTACCGTAAGTACGTCGAACAGGCCCACATGGCCTTAGTCGCTTTTGTGAGTTTGGTTTTAATATTGGAGTTCCAGTTTTAGTCTGCGGTCTAGGTCAATACCTAGGTACTTGACTTTTTCTGAAAATCCTATGTTCGTGCCATTTAGAGGCACGAAGCAGGGCTGTACCTTTCTCCTCCTTGCAAACGGGACTTCTTCTTCTTCTTAGCGGCCGCTACAGTTCGGGGTGAACCTGGGCCTCAACCAACATGCCCCTCCATCTAGCACGATCTTTTGCTAGTCTTTTCCATTGCCGCACACTCAGTTGGCTGAGGTCCCTTTCCACCTGTTCGCGCCACCTTAGGTGCGGCCGTCTTCTACTTCTTCATCCCTCGGGGTTGAATTCAAATATTCTACGGGCTGGAGCTGTGGTGTACATTCGCTCTACATGGCCTATCCATCTTAGGCGTTAGATCCGTAGACGCCTGACTAGACTCATGTCGCTGTAGAACCCGTACAGGTCGTGATTGAATCTTCTCCTCCAACCCCCATCTTTATTTATAGGACCGAAAATCGCACGCAGAATCTTCCTTTCGAAACGACCAAATTTCTTCATCCGCTTCAGATAAAGTCCATGTTTCTGCGCCGTATAACAGCACCGGGATTATTAAGGTCTTATATAAGGTCAACTTGGTCGTACGAGAGAGGGCTCTACTTCTCAATTGCCTCTTGAGCCCAAAGAAGCAGCGGTTGTCAAGAGTAATCCCGCGCTTGATTTCGAAACTGGTGCCGGATGCAGTGCTTTCAGGGCTTGTTTGCAAAGGTTTTGAATCATACGTCCGGAATTTCTTTTAAATTCTGAACCACAGGAGAAGAATCATTTAACAATTGAATTCATAGATTTATTTCTTAAACACAAAAGTACTCAAAGGATCTCTATCGGTTTCCGATACAATAATGTCACACTGTCCGTTCAACATGTCACTCAACATGGGTTTAAAATATTTTAAAAATCCTCTTTCCGAATTGCTATGATTACATAAAATAACAGATGTGTTATTCTGCTGAGCATCGAGAAGGTCATGGTGTGACATCTCCCCTGTAAGGTATAGGTCTGCGGCAACACCTTTCAGCATTGATGCACCAGAACCCGCACATACAGCTGCAGTCTTCATAATCGAATCGAGGGAATGATTAACTCCAACCACAACGTGAACATCCAATTGGATATGCTTTTGTACATCCTCGATCGCCTTTTTAAGAGTAAAATCCGGTTTTAATGTTAGCACACGTCCTGGACCGCAATAAGTCACGGGATTTACCTAAAAACGAAATAGAGACGACATCCATTTCAGAATAGATTTAATGTGGTAGCTACCTTAATAGGGTCGCATGTTGATGCAGGAAACGCTGAAGCTAACCAGTCGTTGACTCCATTTCTAGTACTATCCCACGCAGTGTGCGGAGAATAGACAGCTATGCCTTTCAAAAGACAAATCGTGGCAATCTTTTCTTTCCATCTTCTAATCAAAGAAATTTACTTTTTTACTTAACTGCTTAAATGTTGTTGGAGAGGGATACCTTACTTTTGGGTTAGGCGATTGAGTCCTGCGAATATTGGTGGATGATAGGATATAATCAAGTCGGATTTTTTATTCTCTGCTTCATTTAAAACACTCAGTGTTAGGTCATTTGTCATAAATATGGTCCTTATAGGTCTGAAATATGAACTTTTGAAAGCATCAACATTAAATATCTACATATACACAAACCTTTCATAAGCTGGTTCAATAAGAAGACCAACATTGTCCCAAACCTCAGCGAAATTTAGAGGTGCAAAGTTTTCAAGCACTTCGATAACTTTGTTTAAAGGTGCACCAGCTCTGTTGCTTTCCATTGTACCACATCGACGAGAAGGAGAACCCGTTTGAATCAAATTGAATACTATTTGTTTTGGCAGTAACTTCAGCATCAAAAACAATTAAAAAGAATTCAAATGCTTTCCAAGCAGGCTATCAGTTCACAGTCAGCCGGCCGTAACCACATTTCTTTTGACATTTCATTTGTCACCTAGATGTTGGTATTAAACAGGGTGCTTAAGCGTTTCAAAAATGCTGTATACGTATGTTGGAAATAATTAAGTGACCACAAGCCAAAACCGCTTATTTCGAATTATGACGAAATTATTATTAATTTTAAAATTAAAAATGTATTTTAACACATATATCAAACTTTTTAAAGCTTCAACCGGTTTTAGGTTGTGATATATTCCGTTCACTTAACCAACTGTTAAATAAGCATTTCCAACTTTTCGGGAACTATAAGTTGAAAAATAAGTGTCGATGGATTTAAATCTTTTGTTTTTAATAACGATGTTGTTGTTTGTTTCGCTACTATTCTTAATCCACAATCGTTTTATTTAACAAACAAGCTTATTTTGAAGGCATTCCTAACACAACATATGGCTCTTTAAACTCAGTTGCCCGTTTATATATTATTTATTTATTTATTTATTACTATTATTAAAGGTAGGTTAGAAGGCATGGTCTCGGGCATACAGGGTAAAGTTGTTGATCGCTTTCAACCTGGCGAAGATGCCAGCAACGATCCCTGTTTAAATGCCCGGGTCAAGTTGACATACGGCCTCCTCGCGGTGCCCTCTAGATAGCCTCTTCACCAACCGTTGGGAGGTGAACAAACGTATGCAGCGACAAAACCCCAACCCAAATGGCGGTTGTGCGGCGGGCTAACAATCCGCCCACGTAAAAAACCCAAAAGTTATGAATGAGCAAGATGCCTCGGATACACGGACGGATAATCGACGGCGACAACGCACGAAAAAGGAACACGATTTGCGAGTATGCTCCTGGAATGTCAGAACCTTGTACTCGCACAGTACAAGGCGGATATTACTGCGGTCCAGGAAATACGCTGGATAGGAAACGGTATGATGAGGAAGAAAAATTGCGACATTTATTACAGCTGCCACAAAAGATTGCACTTACTGGGATGCGGATTTATCGTGGGAAAGCGGTTAAGGTCGAATGTCATCGACTTTAAACCCATAAGTGATCGCCTGGGCGTGGTCTAATCAGATGCAGATTTTATAACATCAGCCTTATATGTGCACACGCCCCTACCGAAGAAGCTGAAGGAGGACTTCTATGACCTCGTGGACAACGCCTACGGACCTCGTTCGGAGTATGATGTTGAAATCGTACTCGAGGACTTCAACGCCAAAATCGGTAAGGAGAACTCTTTTGGCAGAGTGATCGGAAAGCACAGCCTCCACGATGCAACAACAGATAACGGCTTTCGACTCACGGACTTTGCGACAGCTCGTAATACGGTGACAAGTAGCACAAGATTCCCTCGTAAGCGAATCCACACAGCAATCTGGCGATCTCCGGACGGTTGAACCGCCACCCAAATCGACCATGTGCTCATTAACGCAAGGCAGTCGTCAAACATCCTGGATGTGCGAACATTCAGAGCGGCAAATATTGTCTCTGACCACTTCCTCGTAGCAGCAAGATTCAGAGCTCGACTGTCCAATGTCAGAAAGCTGCACCAGCCCACCATGAGGAGGTTCGACGTTGGAAACCTGAGCACACCCGAGGTTACCAGAGTCTACAGGGAGCAACTGAGCGAAAGACTCTCCGGTGAGCCTACGTCGAGCACAGATGACAGCAATATGTGTCTGCATTGCCGCTCGCCCATTCAGGAAGTAGCGGAGAACACATTAGGCTGCCTACCATCCCCGACGTGAAACCCCTGGTATGATGCATACCAAAAGCCGTTGCGGCGAAAAACCAGGGCATCGTGAGAGGAGTACCGAGTCAGAGGAAGGGAGAAGAAAAACTGCTGCGACTAAAGAAAATAACATTCGCAGCCTCCCAGGTCAATGATATCGAGGAGTCTAGGGACAAACATAAAATACGGGCCTTTTACAAAAAAGCCAAAGACCTTGCAAGAGGCTTCAAAAAGGGCACCCAGGCTCTTCGAAACTGCGAGGATAATCTTGTCACAACCCGCAGGGCCGCAAGGAATAGTGGATGTATTTAAGTAGCATTTCCAGCAGCTGCTTAACGAGCATGCCCAAGAGGGAGTGATAGGGACCGAGGAAATCCCATCTGCAGCCGCTGAAGTAGTCCTCCCACCCAGCACCGAAGAAGTCGGCACAGCTATTCAGAAGCTGAAGAAAAACAAGACCTCAGGCTCAGATGGCTTGCCATCAGAGCTCTTCAAGGCTGGCGGCGATGTTCTGGTAGGGAGGATGCGCCAGATCATCTGCAGAATTTGGGAAGATGAAAGCATGCCCGACGACTGGAATACCAACTCTATTTGCCCTATCCACAAAAATGCTCAATGTCGCATACAAGATCCTGTCCTGACCCAGTTGTGTCGCGCCAAGCTAAAAAGTATGCGTTTGAAACATACAGCGGATTTCGGCAAGGAGATGCACTGTAATGTGACTTATTCAATCTGGTGCTGGAGCAGATAGTGCGACGGACAGGCATCAACAGGGAAGGCACTATCTTCTACAAGTCCGCTAGGATACGCGGATGATATCCACATCATCGCGTGGTCTCGCCGTGACATTCTGGAAGCATTCACGGCGATTGAGAAACGGGCGAAACAAGTTGGTCTTAAGGTCAATGACGATAAGACGAAGTACATGTTGTCAAGTAAAAACCAATCCGTCGCTAACCACCTGGGACAAAATGTAACAATTGACAGCTACAATTTCGAGGTAGTTAAATAGTTTGTCTGCCTCGGGGCAAACATAAATTCCCCAAATGACACCACAGTGGAGATCCGGCATAAAATCGCCCTTGGCAACCGCTGCTACTTCGGCTTGTACAAGCAACTTGGGTCAAAACTCCTCACTCGAAAGATCAAAATCATGCTTTACAAAACGCTCCTACTGCCAGTCTTGCTGTACGGAGCCGAAAGCTGGACGATAAACAGGACAGCGGAGCTGAGTTATTTCGAAAGAAAAATTCTGCGCCGGATATTTTGTCCTGTCTGTGAGGAAGGTGAATGGAGAAGAAGACAAAACCGCGAACTCTACGCTCCAGCTAAGAGGGTCTTCGATTCCGAGCCTCCTGGTTCGAGAAGAAGATGAAGACCGAACCTCCGGTATGAAGACCAAGTAATCGCGGATGTAAGACATCTTGGTCTTGATAAATGGAAGCAGCGTGCCCGGGACCATCAAGGATGGAAGGCAGCTATAGCTCAGGCTCAGATCCTCCATGGGTCGTTGGCCTGATAAGTAAATAAGTAAGCATTAAAGGTAGATTCGCAAAAGAAAGACATGAGCAGGGGAGGTGATGTATCGATTCCTCTTCCTCCCCATCCATGCAGCCGCGGCAGAAGTCATTGGAGGGTAGCCCTAGTCTGGCGGCGTGTTTTCCAATGGTGCAGTGACCTCTGATGACACCCACTAAAGTGCTTAAGGTTGCCCTTTTGGACAAGGTCCCTGGCTCGTCCTAAGCTTAGCTTAGGCCAGATTTGCTTAGTGATAAAGCCGATATTACTTTCATTCCATTGGAGGTTGTTAGGTTCGAAATTTTTTTTTTCAGCGTACTTATTGGTGTTTTTAGATACCCGAGGGTAGGAAGACTGAGCGTGCTTGACCCTAACTTTTCGAGTTTGTCGGCCGCGCAGTTTTATGGAATATCCCTATGCCCGGGAACCCACAGTATTGTTATGTTGAACTGTTCATCCATCAGGGTGGTAAACGACTAACAAATGCCTCGTAGGGGTAGCGTATCCGCCACTGCAGCCGAACATCTAGTAGCTCTGTTAGTAAGTCCTATTTCCACCTCCTCGTGGTGCCACCTGGGGATTTCTGTTTGAAATCGCCAACGGAAAATGGCGAATGGCGAGTTTCCTGCACCACAAAACAGGATAAATGTCGGTTAGGCTATGGCCCGGCAAGCCATACCTAGAATGTAAAAAAAACGGACGGTTTAACCGATGACGACCAGGAAACAACAAAAGGAAAACAAAGAATGATTCTCGGTTTTGTACGTGGAATGTAAAGTCCCTCAACAGACCACGTGCAGCTGAACAACTTGCGGAGGCCCTAGACGGTGCCATGACATAACGCCAAGTGACTAAAGGCCGAATTCTATAATTTGGCCTTATGTCACTTTCACAAAGCGACATTTGAAATTTGGCCTTTTGTCACTTGGCGTTACGTCATGGCACCCCTTAGACTGTTATAAGGCAGACATTACCTCAATGCAGGAAATGCGATGGGATGGACCGGGCAAATAGAGGACGAGAAACTGTGATATCTACTACGGCGACTGGTACAAGGAGAGAAGACAACGCTTATTCAGATGCGGATTTGTTATTATAGGTAGACTTACGCAAAAAGTCTTGAGCTTCAGCGAACGCCTCATGACAATCCGCATCATGGCTAAATTCGCAAACATCTGCCTAATTTGCGCTCACGCCTCTGACGAGGACAAGGATGATGTTACGAAAGACGACTTCCCAATTACGATGTTAAAATCGTACTGGGAGACTTTAACGCAAAACTGGGCAAGGAAGTCGCTTTTGATAGGGTTATTGGCAAGCACAGCCTACACACCACCACATCCGAAAATGGATTTAGGCTGATAGACTTCGCAACGGGGCGAAATCTTCTACTTGCTAGCACGCGTTTCCCACATCTCAACATCCACAAAGGGACTTGGCGATATTCGGATCAATCAACCGTCAACCAGATTGACCACATTGCGATTGAAGGTATCCGACATTTTTGATGTACGAACTTTTAGAGGAGCCAATATAGACTCGGATCACTATCTTGTTGCAGCCAGGTTGCGACTGCGAGTACGCCTGGCCCAGAAAAACCGAGCAAGGCCAGCGGCATACAACGTCATAATGCTACAATCTCCAGAGACCGCAAGAGTCTATGCCGATCGCGTCTCCCTCAAGCTCTCGGAAAGCCCTTCAACATTTGCTCAGACCGTACAACACCAATGGACCCGATGTCAACAGGCCTTAGAGAGTGCTGCTTCTGAGATACTGGGTTTCAAACCGCCACCGACAAGAAACCCATGGTTTGACGACGAGTGTATGAGGGCACACGCAGCCAAGCAGCAAGCCTATTAAAAGGCGCTGCATAGAAGGACGTGAGCTGCTCGTGAGCATTATGAGCAGAAGTGGAGGGAGGAGCATAAGATTCTCAAAACAACAAAGAAAGGGAGCATGAGAAGTTCGCGATCGTAGAGATGGCGAGATGCTATCGCAGGAATGACGTTCGGAGGTTTTAGCAACGAATAAAACAAACATGCCAGGGATATAAGGCCAGAACGGAAGCCTGCAGGGACGAAAATGGAAACCTAGTAGTGGATTCAGAGTCGGCGCTATGAATCTGGAAAGACTACTTCTGCAGACTGTGAAACGGCAATGACGAAACAGATCCCGCTCTCAGGAAGAATGATCCCTTCACAGCGGACGATGATAGCAGAGAATTCCGTCCTCCTTACCTGGACGAAGTTAGGAATGGTTTTTCTAAGCTTAAGTCCAACACAGCTGGAGCAGACGGAGTTCCTGCCGAACTCTTTAAGTCAGCTGGAGATGACCTGGTTGGGAGTATGCACCAGCTCATCTGTAAGATATGGTCAGAGGAATGCATGCGCCAACTACAGAGGCATAAAATCTTAACTGTTGTACTGTGTGAACGCCTGAAACCGTTCATTAATAAACTGATTGGTCCATATCAGTGTGGTTTCAGGCCCGGGAAGTTCACTATAGATCAATTACCTGTTTGTCGACTTTAAGGCTGCATACGATAGTATAAATAGAGACGAGCTATACAACGTCATGTCTAATTTTGACATCCCTGCCAAACTCGTCAGATTGTCCAGGAGGGCATTGGAGAACTCTCGCTGCTCCATCAGGGTCGGAAGCGACCTAGCCGATACCTTTTATGTCAAAAAAGGCTTTAGGCTATCGTGTGACTTTTTCAATATCGTCCTTGAACGGATCAAAACTCCCTGGTCAATACGAGGGGTACCATCTTCTTCAAGTCCGTACAACTGCTCGCATATGCCGATGAAATTGACATAATTGGACGAATTCAGCGAGATGTCATTGAAGCCTTTACGAGTATTGAGACGGAACGACTAAAATGGGACTGGCATTAAATGAGGGCAAAACAAAATATATGCTGCTGACTTCGTCTACCTATACTGAGCAAAGTTCACGACGAATTTCGCTTAATCCAAGCGACATGACTTATCGGTTGGCAATAATCAATGAGTAATTTGAATTTTGTACGGAATAACTTCAAATCATACCGAATTATGCGTTGTAGTGACTTGAGACTGATGCCCAACTGAGCTGAACGACGCAAGGACTATCGCTTTGAATGCGGGCTGTCCCAATTCGTTCTGCCAGCCGGTGTCAAAGTTATTGGGTTGCCTGATGCTATTACTTTAATTGGCCCACTCGTTATATATGGAAGCAATGCTTGTGGGATATGTAGACGAAGAAGTTACACATATTAGGATAGTAGCAAAAGCAAACATGTTGTCAGCTCCGCTGTCCTGCTTATCGTCCAGCTTTCGGATCCGTACAGCAAGACTGGCAGTATGAACGCTTTGTAAAGCATGACTTTGGTCTTTCGAGTGAGGAGTTTTGACCCAAGTTGTTTGGACAAGCCGAAGTAGCAGCGGTTGCCAAGGGCGATTCTATGCCGGATCTCCACTATGATGTCATTTGTGGTTTTTACGTTTGCCCCGAGGTATGATGATGATGTCCATATCATCCGCGTATCCTATCAGCTGGACGGACTTGTAGAAGATAGTGCCTCCCCTGTTGACGCCTGCCCGTCGCACTATTAGCTCCAGCACCAGGTTAAAGAAGTCACATGACATCGCATCTCCTTGCCGAAATCCGGTGCATGTTTCAAACGGTTCCGAAGTCCTAGAACCGAGATGCACGGTGCATCGCGTATTTTTTAGCGTGGCGCGACATAACTGGATCAGTTATCCCGGGATCCCGAATTCGGCCATCGCCCCAAACAGTTCTTCACGATGAATGCTGTCGTATGCGGCTTTGAAATCGATGAAAAGATGGTGTGTATCGATTTGAAACTCGTTGGCCTTTTCCAGGATTTGTCGAAGTGTGAAAATTTGGTCTATAGTTGATTTGCCGGGCCGGAAGCCGCACTGGTAGCTGCCGATTAGTGCGGTGCAAAATGGTTTTAGACGTTCACACAATACGCTGGACAGGATCTTGTATGCGTCATTGAGCAGGGATATACCTCTATAGTTCTTGCAAGAGGTAGGATCGACTTTTTTGTGGATGGGGCATATAGAGCTGGTATTCCAGTTGTCGGGCATGCTTTCATCTTCCCAAAATCTGCAGATGATCTGGTGCATGTTCCCTACCAGAACATTGCCGCCAGCCTTGAAGAGCTCTGATGGCAAGCCATTTGAGCCTGCGGCCTTGTTATTCTTCAGCTTCTGAAAAGCTGTGCCGACTTCTTCGATGCTGGGTAGGAGGACTACTTCAGCGGCTGGAGTTGGGATTTCCTCGGTCCCTACCACACTCTCTCTTTGTCATGCTCGTTAAGCAGCTGCTGGAAATGCTGGTTAAATACATCCACTATTCCCTGTGGGTAGATTACTCTCGCAATTTAGAAGAGACTGGGTGCCCTTTCTGAAGCCTCCTGCAAGGTCTTTGGCTTTTTTGTAAAAGGCTCGTGTTATATGCTTATCATTGAGCTGGGAGGCTGCGAAGATTCTTTTCTTTTGTCGCAGTCATTTTTTCTCCTCCCTTCTTCTGGCTCAGTACTTTTCTTGCGTTGCCCTAGTTTTTCTCTACAGCGCCTTTTGATACGCCGCGTCGGTTGCTGCTTTTGTCTGCTCACACTCGCCTTGCGTAGGTATCCTAAGCTGGTTTCGGCTACTTCCTGATACTTCCTGAATGGCTGAGCGGCAATGTAGCCACATATTATTGGCATTTGTGCTCGACGTGGGCATACCGTAGTGTCTTTCGCTTAGCTGCTCCCTGTAGACTCTGGTAAGCTCCGGTGTGCTCAGGCGCCCAATGTCGAACCTCCTCCTGGTGGGCTGGTGCAGCTTTCTGACATTGGAATGTTCGCACATTCAGGATGTTTGACGAGTGCCTTGCGTCAATGAGCACATGGACGATTTGGTTGGCGGTTCAACCGTCCGGAGATCGCCAGGTTGCTGTGTGGATTTGCTTACGAGGGAATCTTGTGCTACTTATCACCGCATTACGAGCTGTCGCAAAGTCCGTGAGTCGGAAGCCGTTATCTGTTGTTGTATCGTGGAGGCTGTGCTTTCCGATCACTCTGCCAAAAGTGTTCTCCTTACCGATTTTGATGTTGAAGCGATTTTAACATCGTACTCCGGACTAGCTCCGTAAGCGTTGTCCAGGAGGTCATAGAAGTCCTCCTTGATAGGGTCTTCAGCCTCTTCGGTAGGGGCGTGTGCACATATAAGGTTGATGTTATAAAATCTGCCTCTGATGCGGAACACAACCAGGCGATCACTTATGGGTTTAAAGTCGATGACCTTCGACCTTTACCGCTTTCCCACGACAAATCCGCATCCCAGTAAGTGCAATCTTTTGTGGCAGCTGTAATAAATGTCGCAATTTTTCTTCCTCATCATACCGTTTTCTATCCAGCGTATTTCCTGGACCGCAGTAATATCCGCCTTGTACTGCGTGAGGACTCCTTCTAGTTTATGAGCAGCTCCGGAAATGTACAGGGTTCTGACATTCCAGGAGCATACTCGCAAATCGTGTTCCTTTTCCGTGCGTTGTCGTCGTTAAGTATCCGTTCGTGTATCCGAGGTATCTTGCTCATTCATAACTTGTGTTTTTCTTACGTGGGCGGATTGTTAGCCCCCCGCACAACCGCCATTCTGGTCGGGGCTTTGTCGCTATATACGTTTGTTCACCTCCCAACGGTTGTTGAAGAGGCTATCCAGAGGGCGCCGCGAGGAGGCCGTATGTCAACTTAACCTGGGCATTTAAACAGGGATCGTTCTCAAGTTTGTAGATATTTTCAATGTTCAGCTTTCTTATGTCTTCATTCATTGGGGTCTGTTGGTAGCTGTATGCCTCTTGGGATCCTCGTATAATCTTTTGTATACTTCTCACTAAAGAGAGGAGGTTTGTCATTTGCGGGGCTTGTCCCCATGCAAGCACTCCCAACCTCAGATGAGATTCGACAAGACCAAAATAGCATTGGTGTAAGACGGATGGTGGACAGAAGTTGCTCAGGTGGTAGAGAGCATATGCGGATTGGCGTAACTTATTAATTAGTTGTTCTATTTGATAGCTCCACTTAAAATTGTAGTCCACAATAACGCCAAGGTATTTGTAAACTGATACGCTTTCTGTCTTGTCGCATTCGTCATTGTCCTGTAATTTCATGTAGTACATATGGAGGCACATTCGATCATGTAGTTTCAGTGATATATTTACTTCTGGAAGATGTGGAGGACGTATATACATAGTTTTCGGTGTCTTTGAGTTGATAACAAGACCATTATCGTGATACCATGCAATTATTGCGTTGAACTCTTGTTGCATTATTTTTACGGCTTGATCAGCATGTTTGTGACTTACAACTATAGCAGTATCATCAGCGTATGCATATCCAGTACTTTTTTGGAGCACTGAAAGCATATCATTTATATAGATGATGAAAATAAGGGGTCCCAGTTTTGACTCTTGCGGAACTCCGTATTTTATATCTTGCTCTTCACTGAATTCATCACTTATTTGCACTTTAAACTTTCTATTGCTCAGGTGGCCCTGAAACCAAAGCAAAATATTTCCTCGGACACCTTTATTTTGTAATTTTCCTATAATCCTTCCATGGCACAATGTATCAAAAGTTTTTTTTTTTTTAAATTGATGAACAGGACGACAGAACTATGGTTTTTATTTAGGCTGTTATTTATCTGGTTTGCAAAGTCACCAAGCAATCGACTTGTGCTTTTGTTTTGCGAAATCCAAATTGTCTTGGATGTAGAATGCTAAATGTTTCTACATAGTTGTATAGTCTTTTAGCCATCATCTCCTCCAGTACCTTATCCACCACTGAGAGTAGTGAAATCGGTCTGTAGTTCGTAATCTCATTTTTCTTTCAACTTTTGTAAATTGGCCGTATAATAGATGTCTTTAATAGAATCGGGACCGTTGATTGGTTAAAACTCCGATTTATTAAATTTCTCAATATAGGTGCTAGAGTTAATGCATTTGCTTTGAGGTCTCGAGGTCTTATTCCGTCAATGCCTGGTGCTTTACAATCGTTTAGTGAACTAAGGGCGTTTTCAATTTCTATTGCAGTCACTTCTTCAAGGTATATAGATCTTCCCACTTGGCTTGATCCTCGACAAAATATTTTTTTGTCGCAATCGTGAGCAATCTCCTTGATTTTCGATGATAGCACATAAGCAAATTTGTTGACTAAAGAGCTTATGTTCTTTTCATTTGCAAAATTTGCTTTCAGGGTATCATCAAGATTACGCGACTCTCTCCCTAGAATTTTGTTCTCTAGTTTCCAAGTTTCTTTTGGGTTACTTTTGAACCTTTCACATTGAAATTTAACATATCGGAGCTTAGCTTGACGAATTTTTTTATTGAGGGTATTACGAAAGATCTTATATGCTCTCGCGTATTCTTCAATTTCTTTATTGTTTTTACATTGCCCGTATAGTCTATCTCGCTCCTCGCACGCATCCCTTAATTCATTTGTCTTCCACCTGTGTTCGTTGTTTTTCTGCTTATATTGTCGTACCAGAGTGGAGGACTGTATGATTTCCGCGATCTTCGGATCCTTGGCTCAATAATGACCGGCGACAACAACACCAGCGTTGAGATCAAACGTAGAATTATTCTCGCCACCCGCTGCTTCTTTGGGCTCAAGAGAGCTCTCTCTCGCAAAGCTAAGGTGACCCTCTATAAAACTTTACTCATCCCAGTCCTCGTCTATGGCGCAGAGGCCTGTACTTTAACGAAAACCTATTAGAGGCCCTTGGTCGTTTCGGAAGGAAATTTCTGCGTTCAATCTATGGTTCCGTTTGTATAAACGGGCAGTGGAGGAGAAGATACAACGATAAACTATACGGGCTGTAAAGCGACATCGGCCTAGTACGACGTCTACGGATCCAACGTCTACGATGAGTCCGAAGAGTTTACGAGTCCAACCCCGAGGGACCGAATATAAGGGGAGTGCGTCGCTGGAAACAGCTAGCAAAAGACCGTGCCAGCTGGCGAAGTTTTTCGGTTGAGGCCCAGGGCTGGAATCGGCTAAGGTGATAGGTGATAGTCACTTTGGTGACAGTCATATGTGACTATCTTCATCTTTTGGTATCGGGTAAGATTGTCACAAAAAAAGTTTAGAAAAGGAGCAACACTTGCTTTTTCGGAATTACTGATAGATAAAGGTAGCCCTAAATGGCGAACATGTTCGCCGAATTCGTTCGTTTACGTTACCCCCTACACGACGAACACATTTGGAGAACATTCATTTGGTGCTGATTCTTCAGAGGGTAAACATGTACGATAAATAAACACAAGTGGTTATGGTTATTTATTTATGTCTACTCGGCGACATTCACAGCAAATTCACCAACAAAATTGGCGAACATGTTCGCCGTGTAGGGCTGCCTTAAGACAGCTTTAGATAGTTAAAAAGAAATTTTGAAATTAAAATCAGGGCCGTTGTCACCGATTGTTTTGCACAAATACTGGGAAAAGTAAATAATGTACATATTAGAAATGCTATTATTGCATTCAATTCATTTATTGGCCAATTATACATTTTGTCGGCGTACAGGGAAAGGAAACCGATTTAGATCGATTTCTCACATTCTTCCTCAGAATTCTAACTTCCATCAATGTCTCATTGAGCTCTTCATCTTCGCTTAAAAATAGTTCCAAGCACGGAAACATTAATATTTCATAAATCACACAAAAGCCCAAACAAAGCCATATCAAACGCACAACATAGGAAAGTGATTTTTTTTTTATACATAGGGCTAGTGCTACTATTAGCAATATGTCACTGCGACCTTTGTAGATCTATTGTGCCTGCTAGCCGATTAGCCGAGTAGCCTCTCCACCTCTATTATGAAGTTGAGAATGCTTCTCCTAGGAGCCAGGGCGATCCCCTCAGGAGTCATAACTTTACTGAGAAGGATGCGCTTCCTAAGATGGCAGAGAGCAGCACACTCACATAGTATGTGTTCTGCCATCTCATCGTCCTCTAGACAGAGCCGACACTCAGTTTCAGATGAGAGACTAATTTTGTTTAGATGATATCTCAGACAGCAGTGTCCCGTTAGATAGCTGACTAGTCTACTGATATCCTCTCTATTGAGTTTGAGTATGTCAATAGGGTGTTTGTTCTGGGGTCGTATAAGTCGTTTAGATTGACGGAGTCCCCGAACACTGTTCCAGAAGGACAGGTGTTGCGATTTTTCCCACTTGTCCAAGAGGTAATTTATCTTAGACCCGGGAATGCCGCAGAAAGGTTCCGGACCTATGTATTTGTCGCTGGAACCTTTTCTGGCAAGTTGGTCGGCAATTTCATTGCCCTTGACACCTTTATGTCCTGGCACCCAGCAAAGTTTAACATTGTTTCTTTTGGCGAGCTCTTGCAGGGCGTCATGGCATTCCTTGACGGTTTTTGAGTTCGTGCTGTACGAACCCAGTGCTTTAAGCATTGCTTGGCTATCAGAGAGTATGTTGA
The DNA here is from genome assembly GCA_951905685.1 of Eumerus sabulonum. Taxonomy (NCBI): domain Eukaryota; kingdom Metazoa; phylum Arthropoda; class Insecta; order Diptera; family Syrphidae; genus Eumerus; species Eumerus sabulonum. Next base: position 28,986,093 of record OX645062.1, read on the forward strand.
TAGTTACTCCTCTGATGCCAGTCTCGAGATTTAGATTGACACATGTTAGGATGGCATGCAGCTCTGCTTGGAAGACGCTGGGGCTTATTCCCAGGGCCTTCGAGATCTTGCGTTTTGTGCCAAAGATGCCGGCGCCAACGCCAGAAGCTATCTTGGAGCCATCCGTGTACCACCTAAGGCCTTTGACATTCAGCCGGGGATCACTGTTTTCCCATGCTGAGCGATTTGGGATCAATATCTCAAATCTCTTGTCAAAGGTGAAGGTGTGTGGCAATGCATCCGAGACTGTAGTAATCATATCCAGCTCGGGAAAGTATTGTAATATGGACATGTGGTCTGCAGGTCTACATGGCATATTTGTTCCCGAGCAGAGGATTTTGATTGCACTGCGTAATGCCACCTTCTTGATAAAAAGATGCAGTGGAGCGAGTCCAATGAGTGCTTCTTGTGCTGCATAGCGCCTGTGATGCCGAGACACGCTAGTCTCTGAAGGCGTTGAAGCTTAATAATTGTAGTTTTTTGTTCATCTTTTGTCCACCATACGGTGGACCCGTAGGTGACGATAGGCCTTACTATCGCGGTATATAACCAGTGGACTACCTTAGGTTTAAGCCACCAGGTTTTACCGTAGGTGCGTCGGCAGGCCCACATGGCCTTAGTCGCTTTCATGAGTTTATTTTTCATGTTGGAGTTCCAGTTGAGTCTGCGGTCTAGGTCAATACCTAGATACTTTACCTCCTCTGAAAATCCTATGTGTGTTCCATTTAGAAAGATTGAGCAGGGTTGTACCTTTCTCCTCTTTGTAAATGGGACTAAGATTGTCTTATTTGGGTTAATAGATAACCCCTCTCTGCCACACCAGTCAGAGATAAATTGGAGCGCAAGCTGCATGCGCTCACAGGCAGTGACCTCGCACTTGCCCGTAACAATGACTACTAGGTCATCAGCAAATCCGATGACCTCGTAGCCCCGAGTGGTCAGCTTGCGTAGTAGGTCGTCGATGACTATCGACCAAAGCAGTGGCGAGAGGACTCCCCCTTGTGGGCATCCTCTGACCGCCGATACTGTCACTGAGACCTCTCCGCATGTGGTTGATATGATACGGCTATTTAGCATCGCCCTAATCCAGTGATTAGTGGGATGGTCCACACCCCTGCAGGATAGTGCAGTGATGATCGAATCATAGCCAGTATTATCAAAGGCTCCCTCCCTCTATACCGAGGAAGGCGCAGATTGCGATCTTCTTTTTGTGTGAAACTATTTTCAATGCAATGAAAGTGATAGCTAAATAGCTGTCCCCAGAAAACTTTCACAAAAATGTGACAATCACAGTGACTATCACCTTACACGATACCGACCCCCCACCTGATTATCTACCTTGACGTGGTGTGGGGGCTTATCACTAAAGGATAATCGACCCCGTCATTCCCTCTCACCAATCCAACTCCCATTTTCCATCATTCCCACCACACCCATCCACTCCATATCCCCTGGGCTGGACATAAGGTGTCAACCGAACCGTGCCGAGGTGTCGACCAGGCTGAGAGCCCAGTTCAAAAATAGCTCAGTCATAAACGGTGTATCCGGATACCTGGCGCCCTCCGGATCAGCTAGCCTTACCTGGGTATTGCGGATCTCTGCCCAGGTGGACATTTAATTCTCCGCATCTCGTGGGAACCCTATGAACAACCTAAACAAAACAAACAATGAGTCCGGATCTCATAAAAAACCGGAAGGGGATGAAATCCCCTCTACCTCTAAGGCAGAAGAAACTCCGGCAGGAGTATTAAGAAGCCGATCCGTAAAATTGTCAGAAGACAAATCCGACAACAAGAGGCAAAACCCATCGACCAAGGCCTACAGAGACCGAAAGGCGGCCTTGAGAATTATAAAACGATGGGGCCACTCAACTGATTTAACAGAGAAGGCTAAAGAGTCGGTCGCCTGGGCGACAGGATTCCTAGCCCAGGACAATGAAAAAGCCAAGAGGCCTAGATCGTCCCCCGAGGAACCAAACCGAGAGGCTAAAAAGGCTAGGCTGGGAGCACCGGCCAAGCTATTAAAGCCCTTCGGCGAGGTTGCGAGGGAGTGCCTAACGGTCGCAATCATAGATGATAGCGACCCAGACGGCAAATTGACGGCAGAAAAATGGAAGAAGGTCGACCATGCGTTATCGGCTAACTTCCTAAAAATTGCTAGGAAGAACCCTGGACCACCGCCCATCTGCGATGACGCTGGATGGTATCAAGGCAGGGTCAAACTATTAAGCTGTGCCGACGAAAGATCAGTTGATCTTTTGAAGGCTACAGTTACTGAAATAGGGGAAATTTGGGAGGGAGCTAGGCTCAAGGTCGTAACCAGGGAGCAAATCCCTAAACGACCACGTGCTAGATGTTGGCTCCCGCTGGCACCAGATAACCCCCTCGAAATTGTTGAGACCATCAACTACTGCAATCCCAATCTCCCAACAAGGGATTGGAGAATCGCTAAGCTGGAGGAACCAAAGGGCCAATCAAGACAGGCAATCATTGTATTGAACTGTGAAGCCCTGGAACCTCTGGCCCGATGCGACCACTATATTAGGTTTGGCTTCAAGAAAGTCAAACTTACTATATATAAAAAGGATGAGAATGTGCCACCATCCGGCAAAGAAAACACGACAACAACCGAGGTCGAAAACGAAAGCTCGAAGGAGCAGGAACCCCCAATCCCCTCAGGGAGCAAGGGCCCTGCGACGTTCGAAGCTGAAACCCCAGCAATATCCCTGGTGAATAAAGACCAGGAGTCATTGCTCGACTCCGGAAGCGAGGACTACTCTACTAGCTCGCCGATGGAAGACGATCTCCTGGATTCAGATCTGGAAGATCTGAACACCACCGTGGTGGAGTTTAATCGAATTAATAACAGCCATGATGCTGAGATTAATTCAGATTAACCTCCATCACTCCAAGGCGGCAACCGCGAATCTTCTTCTCAGGCTGGCTAAAGGAGAAGAAGACATAGCCTTAATCCAGGAACCTTGGGTACATGAACACAAGGTTCTTGGATTAAGAACTTCAGCCTACAACTTGTTCATACCACAAAAAGAAAGTAAGCCCCGTACTTGCATACTTGCTAAGAAGTCCCTAAGCGCTTACCTTCTCCCAAATTATAGCTGCCCTGACACCACAGTGATTGCCATAGAATCACCAGGGCACAAACTACGGATAGCCTCAGCGTACATGGCGCAGGAAGAGTCCATTCCATCGGACGAAATTAAAAGACTGGTCAGTGACTCGTCGGGACACCAAGCTGGGCTCCTCATCGGTGCGGATGCGAATGCGCATCACACAATTTGGGGCAGCAGCGATATAAACGAAAGAGATGAGTGTCTTATTGAATTCATTCTATCCTACAATCTTAACATTTGTAACAAGGGTCATACACCCACATTTATTACTAAAAACCGAAGGGAGGTACTAGACTTAACTCTAGCATCCCCCTCTCTCGCTAATAGAATAAGAGAATGGAAGGTCTCTGAAGAACATTCCTTCTCGGATCATCGATATCTGGTTTTCAACCTAGCTCTTGAGGTCCCAACCCCAATTGAATCATCCTGCAACCCAAGAAGAATTGATTGGGAGCGTTATAGAGCCTTCATTGGCAACTCTATAGTAAAGAGGACCCCTGATACCCCGCGGTCCACGTTAGACATAGACAAAATGGTCGACACTCTAACAGTTACTTTGGGCAACGCACGGGTCAACAGCTGCGCAACCCACAAATCAAGAAAGAGCTCTTACCCTTCTTGGTGGAACGCAGAGCTAAGTAAGCTCCGCAGGGACTGCCGAAAACTCTTCAATAAAGCAAAGAGTACAGGTAACGACAGAGACTGGAGCCTATATAAAGTTTCACTCAGAGTGTACAAACAAACCCTGAGGAAAGAACAAAGGCTGTCTTGGAAACTCTTCTGCAATAGCATGGAGAAAATTTCAGACGCCTACAGATTGAGAAAAATACTCTCGAAAGATCCACAATCTCCGAGCTGCCTCACAGTGAACGGAGTTTGGACAACATCTGAGAAGGAAACCCTAAATCTTCTCCTCAATACGCACTTCCCGGGCTGCTATGAACAGCAAGACCCAGTACACTCGCGAGGAAATCACCTCTCCTCCGCGACAGGGGAAAAGTACGATCACATTATCTCTAGAGAGAAAATCATATGGACATTAAAAAGCTTCAAGCCCTACAAATCGCCAGGTCCGGATGAAATTTACCCTATCGAACTCACACAAACTATGGAATGGACTATACCATGGCTAGAGATAATCTTTAAAGGATGCCTAGCTTGGAGTCACATTCCAGAAAAGTGGAAGTGCGCAAAGGTAATTTTCATCCCCAAAGCCGGCAAAAACTCCCACACTTCTCCCAAGGATCTAAGGCCTATCTGTCTATCATCCTTTGTACTAAAAACTTTGGAAAGGCTGATAGACTTACACATACGCCACAATTTGGATCCGTCCCTAATTTCCAAGGCACAGCATGCCTACTGTAAGGGTAGATCTATCGAGACAGCCTTGCACACACTGGTGAGGAAAATCGAAAGATCAATCCATCTAAAAGAATATACTCTAGCAGCCTTCCTAGACATAGAGGGCGCTTTCAACAACGTCACTCCCACAGCAATAATAGAAGGGCTAAAAAAGCTTAAGGTAGAGGGGACTCTGACAGAACTGATCAGCGAGTTACTATTAACGCGCAGGATTCAGTCCAAATGGGGAAGCCAAGTAACCACCAGAGTGGTTACCATGGGAACCCCGCAAGGTGGGGTCCTCTCACCTCTTCTCTGGAACGTAGTCGTTAACGAACTACTAATTAAACTGGAGAAAGAAGGCCTGGACGTTATTGCCTACGCTGATGACGTTGCTATTTCAATCTCAGGTAAATACCTTTCCACACTGAATGACCGCATGCAAACGGCATTCTCAATTCTTTGCAATTGGGCGCATAGCAACGGGCTCAGGGCGAATCCCCAGAAAACGGAGCTCGTGCTATTCACCAAAAAGCATAAAATCCCGGAACATTACCCTGCTTGGTACCAGATTAAACTATTCCTCCAATGCCAAATATCTTGGCATAATACTAGATAGGAAATTAACCTGGAAAAGCAACACAATCGAAAGAGTTAAAAAAGCAACTATAGCTCTTTACACATGCAAGAAAGCCATAGGGAAAAAATGGGGATTCAACCCCAAGATTACCCTATGGCTCTACATCACGGTCGTCAGACCCATACTAATGTATGGAGTAACAGTCTGGTGGACAGCACTGGACAAGACAACATACCTCAAGCAATTCGAGAAGGTACAAAGGTTAGCGTGTATGTGCATTACCGGGGCCCTCAGGTCCACCCCAACGGCTGCGCTTAACATGATACTTGACCTTACACCTCTCGATATTTTCGGCAAGCAAATTGCTACACAAGCGGCCATTAGACTTAAAGCAAACTCAAACTGGTCGAGCTATGTCACTGGTCACTCCTCCATCCTGAATAGCAGGTCAATTATGGCAGAACACCTAGACCTCACAGAACCCACCAGTCTTGGAAAAAAACTTTACAACGACCTACCCGGATAGACAAAACTCGACTCGTCAGACGCAACCTCGCAGAAACTGCGTAGACTTCTACACTGACGGGTCTAAGACCAAAGACGGGGGCGGACTTAAGCTGAACAAAGCTCTCAAACTACCAAATCACTGCAGCGTTTTCCAGGCGGAACTGTTGGCTATAAAAGAGGCTTTGTCTTGGCTGAAGTGGAACGTGATATCCACCACGGATATCCGCATTCTCACGGATAGCCAAGCAGCCTTAAAGTCGTTGGAGTCCTACGTGTACACACCAAAAACTAGCCTCGACTGTCGCCTATCTCTTAACGAGATGGCTGAACAGTTCAACATACAACTTATCTGGGTACCGGGACACAGCGACATTCCAGGAAACGAAAGAGCCGACAAACTCGCCAAACAAGGAACGACGCTACAATCAATCGTGGCTTGGGAGGGTATACCCTTTGCAACCATTAAACACAATCTTATAAATCTCGCCAGGACCGAGACGAACCGAAGATGGACTCAGGGACATACCTGCCTCATCACCAGACAAATCTGGCCCTGGCTCAACAGTCAACGGACTAGGAGTATTATCTCCCTAAAAAGAAATGACATCCACAAAGTCATTGGTGTCATCACTGGACACTGCCTTATTGGTAGTCACGCGCAAAAACTAGGTATAACTCCGAATGATTTTTGCAGGAGCTGTCAGGACGAGGAGGAGGTGGAGTCCATTCATCACCTTCTCTGTGCCTGCCCGGCATTCTGCACAACCAGGAAACGATACCTAGGATCTTACTTCCTTAACGATCTGACCGAAGTTCAGCAAGTTGGGATATCTGATCTTCTTAATTTCCTAAGAAGCACTAAATGGTTCCACGAATAGGGGGCAAAACCCCCTCGTAGCTGCACAACGGGCCTTTTTGGCCTATGTGTATCTTCTCAATTCTCTTTTGGGAAGGCTACGGTCCTACCTACCTACCTACCTACACGATACCGAAACCGAGAATGTGACTGTCACTTGTCACAAATCGATTCCGATTCCCGATTCCCCCCAGGTTCACCCCGGACTTTAGCGCCGCCTAAAAAAGTAAACAGGCAACAGAAATAAAGGTTTTTCGAAGATTGTAATGGATCGTTTTTATTTTCTACCTTCCGTACATACAAAGTAATTGTTTTTGTTTCAAATTCATATATTTTCGTACAACAACGGATTTATCTTTGAAAATGACACGACGGTTTCTAAGCCATTATTTCTTGTTTTTATTTATTTATTTAAATAGTCAGGGCATTTTTATTTTTTGTTTGTTACGAATTACAAAATATATTTCATGTAAAATAAGGACAGAAAAATATATATAGAATAACAAATAATGGAATAAAAATTGTTTTAACTTAAAAGTAGGACAACTACATAAAGAGCGGTACCAGGTTAGTGGGCCCTTTTCGTTAGTTTTTGTAGTACTTTTAGTCCCTGTTCTTGATATTCCTGTTTGGACATCCAGAATGCATCTCGGTCCTTGGTTACATCGGCTAGGACGGCACCACCTATAAAAACCATATCTTTTCGCCGTGGCGGATCCTCAATGCGGATTTTAAATTTCTACCAAAAAACCAATTTCAAATCAGCATTAGATGAATGTTCGAAATGATTGAAGGTTGTGTTCAAGACTTACGGATAATTTGTCTATGTCATTCTTTAGAACACGCTCTAGATACAGTTGCTTAATTTCTCTTTCTAAACGACTGGGAAGACCTGGATACATAGTGGAGCCCCCGGAAAGGACAATGTGTTTGTACAATTCCGGTCGCATGTCGATGTCGGCAGCTTGAATTGTATTGAACACTAGTTCGGCGATGCCTTGTCCCTCAACGTTGATTAGATGAGGCTGAAAGAGAGCTTCTGGCGCCTCGAAGCGTTCACCGCCAACTTTTATCACTCGACCATCGGGAAGCTGCAAGATAGATTAGTGATATTTTGTTATTATTTTTAAATTGAAAAACAGAGCAACAAACACACCGTATAGGATTCGACTAGTACAGTTGTTTCTAGTGCTAGTCTCTGTTCCATTTCAATGTCGTAGCCAATGTAACAGAGTTTCTCTTTCATCATACGAACGGTTTCGAAATCAGCGGAATGATTAAATGCATAACCACGGAGCAAAAGTAACTAAAAATAAAAAGAATTTAAATCAGTTTTAGCAATTAATTAATAAGTACGCTTTTTAAGAATGACGGGGCAAAGAGCCATACAGCTAGTCTCCTAGCTTCATTTTTTTTTTTCTCTTTTTTAAAGAACAATTGAACATTATCGAAAAATGAATAATAACTAATTGTTGTTGTTGTTAGGTGGCGCTACAGTCCGTGGTGAACCTGGGCCTGAACCAACAAGCGTCTCCAGCTGGCACGGTCTTTGGCCAGCTGTTTCCAGCGCCGCACGCCCAGTTGGTTAAGGTCCCCTTCCACCTGCGTGCGCCACTGCTGATGCTGTCGTCCTCTGCCGCGCCTTCCTTCCGGGGTGGATTCGAAGACTCTTCGCGTCGGAGCTGTATTTTCCATGCGCTCTACATGGCCTATCCACCTTAGACGCTGTATCCGTAGACGTCGTACCAGGCCGATGTCGCTGTACAACCCGTACAGTTCTTCGTTATATCTTCTCCACCATACACTGTTTGAACAAACGCTCACCATAGACGCTCACCACCGACGTCTTGGCCAAAACTTTTGTATTGGTAGATATAAGTTAAGTAGTAGTAGAAGTAGTTAAGAACTTTGTCTACCTTGGCTCCGCAGAGACCTGGAACAACGACATCAGTTCCGTAATCAAACGCAGAATCACTCTTGCCAATCGCTGTTTATTTGGACTCAGGAGGAGGCAATTGAGTAATAGAGCTCTCTCCTGAACGACAAAGTTGACTCTATACAAGACCATTATCATCCCGGTCCTGCTGTACGACGCAGAAGCATGGAGACTATCAAAAGCGGATGAGGAGACCCTTGGTTGGTTAGAGAGAAAGATTTTGCGCGTGATTTTGGGCCTATAAACGCAGACGGGGGGATGGTGAAGGACTAGCAAAGGCCTCGTAGGGGTAGCATCTGCCGACGGATGCTGGCCCGACAAAAAGCGAGTAAGAGCCTCTGCAGCCGAACATCTTCGGCCACCTCCTCGTGGTGCCATCTGGAAATTTCCTTAAAAGGGAAATTACTGACGGAAGAGGCCGAATGGCGAGTATCCTGCGCCACCAAACAGGATTAGTGTCGGTTGGGCTATGGTCTAGCGAACCATAACCGTAAAACCACTAATTGCTCAGAAACATAAAACAGCCTCGGATAATAAAACGGAACGGATCTATGTTGACGACCCTATGAGAAAACAAAAAACAAACAAGGACCTTCGGTTCTGTACGTGGAATGTTAGGTCCCTAAACAGACCACGTGCGGCCGAACAACTTGCGGACGCCCTAGACCGCTATAAAGCGGACATAACCGCCATCCAGGAAATGCGATGGAATGGACCGGGTAAAAAGCGGATGAAAAACTGCGACATTTACTACGGTGACTGCTATAGGGAGAGAGGACAGAGACTATTTGGATGCGGATTTGTTGTTAGAGGTGGACTAAGACATAAAGTCCTAAGTTTCCAGTATGTGAGTGAACGCCTCATAACGATCCGCATCAAGGCAAATTTCTGTAACATCAGCCTCATATGCGTCCATGCCCCCACGGAAGACAAGGATGACTCAATCAAAGATGATTTCTTTGATCTCCTAGACAGAACATATACCAAATGCCCCAGCTATGATACCAAAATCATACTAGGAGATTTTAACGCTAAGCTGGGTAAAGAAAGCATCTTTGAGCGGGTCATCGGCAAACACAGCCTACATGACACCACATCCGATAACGGACATAGGCTGATCGACCTTGCAACGGGGCGAAATCTTCTTGTAGCCAGCACACGATTTTCCCACCTCGATATACACAAAGGCACCTGGCGGTCGCCAGATCAATCAGTCACCAACCAGATTGACCACATCGCGATTGACGTCAGACACTCCTCCACTATTCTTGATGTTCGCACTTTCCGAGGAGCGAACATCGATTCAGACCACTATCTTGTAGTAGCCAAGATACGTCAGCGCATAACACGAACACCGCGGAGTAGAGTTAGAACACCAAGCTATGACGTCGGAAAGCTACTCTCGCCGGAGATCGCCAGTGCTTTTGCCAACCGCGTCTCCCTTAAGCTCTCCGATACACCTCAATCCTCCACTCAGTCAGTAGAGCAACAATGGAGCCTGTGCAAACAAGCCCTGAAGAGCACAGCAACGGAAGTGCTGGGCCTTAAAGCTCCACCACGACGAAACACCTGGTTCGATGACGAGTGTAGAAGGATTCATGTGGAAAAGCAGGAGGCATACAAAGCCTCACTACACAAAAAAACAAGAGCGGCTCGTGAGCTCTACGAGCTTAAGAGAAGGGAGGAACATAAGCTTCTCAAGAGAAAAAAGAAAGAGCACGAGAAGCGGGCGATTGAAAACTTGGAGAGGTGCTATTGCAGGCACGACGTTCGAAGATTTTATCAGCGGATAAAACGAATGTCTCAAGGCTATGAAGCCCGAACGGAGGCCTGTAAGGATGAGAACGGACACCTAGTAGTAGAATCGCAGTCGATGCTGAGAATTTGGAAAAACCACTTCTGCAGACTGTATAACGGCGTTGACAACCAACATATCGCCGTCAGGCAGAATGATCCATTTTTTAACGACGAAGATCGCAGAGAATTCCGTCTCCCTGACCTCGACGAAGTTGAGATTGCCATGTCGAAACTCAAGTCGAATAAAGCTGCTGGCGCAGATGGACTGTCTGCTGAGCTCTTCAAAGCGGCTGGGGGTGAGCTGGTTAGGAGCATGCACCGGCTCATCTGTAAGATATGGTCAGAGGAAAGCATGCCCGAGGAATGGAGTCTCAGCATTGTTTGCCCGATCCACAAAAAAGGAGATCCCTTTGACTGCGCCAACTATAGAGGAATAAGTCTCCTTAATGTCACATACAAGATCTTCGCTGCCGTTTTGTGTGAACGCCTGAAGCCATTCGTAAACAAGCTGATAGGTCCTTATCAGTGTGGCTTTAGGCCAGGGAAGTCCACCATCGATCAAATCTTCACACTACGGCAGATCCTGGAGAAAACCAATGAGTTTCAAGTCGATACGCACCATCTATTCGTCGACTTCAAGGCCGCATACGACAGCGTAATTAGAGACGAGCTATATAACGCCATGTTTACTTTTGACATCCCTGCGAAGCTCGTCAGACTATGCAGGATGACCTTGGAAAATGCTCGCTGCTCCATCCGAATCGGTGAGCACCTCACCGATAGTTTTGATGTCAAAAAAGGATTTAGGCAGGGCGATGCGCTGTCGTGTGATTTCTTCAACATCGTATTGGAAATGATTGTGCAAAAATCACAGGCCAATACAAGAGGCACAATCTACTTCAAATCCTCGCAACTCCTTGCATACGCCGACGACATTGACATAATAGGTAGATCGCAGCGAGATGTCAGTGAGGCGTTTGCGAGTATTGAGATGGAGGCGGCAAAAATTGGTTTGGCAGTTAATGAGGGCAAGACTAAATATCTGCTGTCATCGAAAAAGGACATTTACCACCGACGTCTTGGACAGAACGTGCATATTGGCAGATATAAGTTCGAGGTAGTTAAGGACTTCATATACCTCGGCTCCGCGGTGACTTGGACCAACGACATCAGTTTCGAAATCAAGCGCAGAATTACTCTTGCCAACCGCTGCTTCTTTGGGCTCAAGAGGCAACTGAGAAGTAGAGCCCTCTCTCGTACGACCAAGTTGACCTTATATAAGACCTTAATTATCCCGGTCTTGTTATACGGCGCAGAAACATGGACTTTATCTAAAGCGGATGAGGAAATCCTTGGTCGTTTCGAGAGAAAGATTCTGCGTTCGATTTTCGGTCCCATAAACACAGAGGAGGGTTGGAGGAGAAGATTCAATCACGAACTGTACGGGTTGTACAGCGACATGAGTCTGGTCAGGCGTCTACGGATCCAACGCCTAAGATGGCTAGGCCATGTAGAGCGAATGGACACCACAGCTCCAGCCCGTAGAGTCTTTGAATCCAACCCCGAGGGACGAAGAAATAGAGGACGGCCGCACCTAAGGTGGCGCGCACAGGTGGAAGGGGACCTCAACCAACTGGGCGTGCGGCATTGGAAAAGACTAGCGAAAGATCGTGCTAGGTGGAGAGGCATGTTGGTTGAGGCCCAGGTTCACCCCGAACTGTAGCGCCCGTTAAGTAAGTAAGTAAACGCAGACGGGGATGGAGGAAAGATTCAACAACGAACTTTACGAGCTTTACAGCGACATGAGTCTAATCAGGCGTCTACGGATTCAACGCCTAAGATGGCTAGGCCATGTAGAGCGAATGGATACCACATCTCCAGGCCGTAGGGTCTTTGAATCCAACCCCGAGGGACGAAGAAACAGAGGACGGCCGCACTTAAGATGGCGCACACAGGTGGAAGGAAACCTCAGCCAACTGGGTGTGCGGCAATGGCCCAGGTTCACCCCGAACTGTAGCGCCCGTTAAGAAGAAGAAGAATGTATGAGACTCCTTGGCGAACCTGCTAGATGTCTAAAATGTACGAAATGTCACATATTCGTCGTTGCTTTATTGCAACATGTGAATAAAAGTACCACGGTAAAATCAATTTAAATCTCGTTTGTTCAGTTAATATAATTACCTTAATTAAGTATCTGGTAATATCCCGGCCTGCAATATCCAGTCGCCTCGTTAAGTGGGGAAGTGAGAATTCTTCATATACCGGACAAATATGTGTAACTCCGTCGCCAGAGTCAATCACAACGCCAGATATTAAGCCTTGCGCGTACAAAGTTAACACCGCCTGGATCGCAATGTAAGTCGAATCGAATCCATATTTCTCAAACATCACCTAAGGACACAATAAAACTCAGATCTTTTCGTTATGAGCTTGCAGAGTGAACTCACTTCAATCATTTTCTCTCGATTCTTTGTTGGATTCATTGGAGGTTCGGTGAGTAGGATCTTTGTGTTCTTTGGATCAATATTCATTTTCTTTTCACCGAATGTATAGTCCCAGACATGACACATATCCTCCCAGTTTCGTACCACACCGTTCTCCATCGGATACGATACCTCCAGCAGGGACCTAAGCTGCGAAGCTTCATCTCCAACCATCAAGTCCTATAAAATCATAAATGTACGTTACAAAGATGAATCCCGATGGATTTCGCTATGTTTAATGGAATAGGAAACAACATTCAAGGTGAATAGAAAAAAACGTATGTAGAATGGTAGAAAAAAAAATTAATTAAAACGATATTAAAAAAATAATAATAATCAAACACGGAAAACACTTTTTCAGCGAAAAACATTTTTTTTTTTTAATAGAATTGATCTGCATTCACAAACATCGTACACTACTTAAGGTGTGCTTATGATCATATGAACCGTACACGGTGTGAGTAAAAATTAACGGTTTAAAGAAAAGATTCAAAACGTTCTGTTTCTCTATTTATTGAACGTTAATGCATGCAAAATAAAGGAACATTTTCTTCTGACAAGTTTTGTTTACTTATTTACAATAGACTTCTTGGGAGGATTTTAACTGCTGAGACTTAACGGGAAAGAAAGCGGTTCGCAAATGTTAATGTGGCGGTTTAGGCTGTTTAGACGATAATGTTAGGATGATGAGCGCTAGCACGGATTTTAGACTGTATTTTGAACAATTGTTGTGAGAAGCGACAGGTATCTAAATGGCAGGCAGACATGCTTTATTTGCCAAGCATTTTGGCGATTGTTAACGCCCTTCTGAGGAAAGTATTACACATTAGATGACACTGTTAAGTGTCAATTTAATGTATGAAAAGGATCCATGTTTATTAGTAACTCCGAAAAATGTTTCTACAGCGCCTTTGTCAACAAACCATAGAGGAGAGGAATCATTTTTTTTTTTTTTTTTTTTAGAGACTCGCGCAGGTTCAAGAGTTTTTATATTCTCTTATGATGTGTTGACACACACAACCTGAACGGAGTGCAGTGGTTGGGGTCGTTGATGTTCGTTTACTACTCTCAGGGGTGGTTGTCCTAGACCTAGATAGGACGGAGAGCCGACCAAATTCCGCGTTGGTTATAGTCCGTAGTAATTCGTTCAAGCACGTTTTAGTATTGCATACGCAGAGGATGAATTTCGGTTGACCATATACTGTGAGTGTTATGCCTGCAGCAGTACGTCTGGTCACTTTCCATTCACAACTGCGTTGCATACTTTTGTCCGTATAGGAATTACTTTTTCTAGGCTATGAAGCGAATTTGAACCATAAACCTTCCACTCGGCGGTCGATGATGTTAACCACGGCCACCCCCACATATTCGATAACATAGCTAAAAATGGTTTATTATTCATCTTGTAGAGATTAGTTTAATATTATAAAGGGTCCGCCATCTAACGTTTTTTTTTTGCAAGTAGTGCTTATTTCGTGAATGGTAACACTTAGCTCATCTCTGATTTGACAGATAATTAGTTTTATCCTTCCGCTGAACGAGTATGGTTGTGTATACGCTTGAACAACGCTGGGAAATATTGCGACATTATTTTGAAAATCATGGTAATGTTGCAGAATGTGTGCGAAAATTGCCTACGGATTTTGGAAGAAGAGAAGCACCTATGTTCGTTATCTTGTGAAAAAAGTGAAAGAAACTGGCATCCTTATCGATAAACCAAAGCATGAAAAGCCAGAAACAGTGCGTACACCCGAGAATATTGCTGCTGCGGCAGAAAGTGTGCGTGAAGCGCCATCAGCATCAATTCACCGTCGTTCTCAACAATTGAACATTTCGGAGACATCATTGAGACGATTTTTGCATAAAGACCTTGGTATGACGCCATACAAAGTCCAATTGGTTCAGGAGTTGAAGCCAATTGACCATCCAATGCGTTTTCGCTTCGCTAAGTGGACCTGCGATCGACTTACAGAAGATGCCGATTTTGCCAAAAAAAAAAAATCATCTTTTCAGGTGAAGCTCATTTTGATCTTGGCGGGTATGTAAACAAGCAAAATTGTCGCATTTGGGGCACAGAAAACCCGCACGCATACATTGAAAAGCCGGTGCACCCAAAACGAGCCACTGTTTGGTGCGGATTTTGGTACAGAGGCATAATTGGGCCATTTTTCTTCGAAAATGAGCAAGGAGTGGCCGTTACAGTCAATGGCGATCGTTATCGGGCCATGTTGAACGAATTTTTGTTCACAAAAATTGAAGAGGAGGATATTGGCAACATTTGGTTTCAACAGGACGGCGCTACGTGCCACACAGCCGAAGCTACACTCGATGTTTTGCGCCCTGTTTTTGAAGATCGCATTATCAGCCGCAGAGCTGATGTCGTTTGGCCGACTCGGAGCTGCGATTTGACACCGTTGGACTATTATTTGTGGGGTGCTGTCAAAGATAAGTGTTACGCCGACAAGCCAGAGACAATTGACGCTTTAAATGACAATATTCGTGAAGCCATTGGTGAAATACAGCTGCACACAATCGATAATGTGCTTAAAAATTGGACCGATCGTGTAGGCTACTGCATGGCCAGCCGAGACAGCCATTTGAATGAAATTATTTTCCATTATTAACCGGAAGGATTGTACTTTCATAGGCTGAACCCACACCGAAGGCGACAAAACATTCTTTTGTCGCACGACAAGAAAACGTTTTTCATTCTAACCCACACCAACCCCAACACTTACCGACAAGCAAAATGCTTCCGACCAATTGTTGCGCTTGGTGTGGGTTGCAAAAAAAAAAAAACAAATTCAGTCATCGTCGTTTGAAATGTCGTCTGATTCAATATAATTGTAAATTGCGTTCTTTTGCTTGCTTGCTTTGGTGGCGTTATCACCCACGCTGTGTGTGCTCTTATACACGGTGAGCCACTTCTTTCTTATAGGCAAACAATGTCATGGTACATCCGATCTTGACCAAATTTGCCATGGTGATGTAAGACATCGAGAGGAAGGTTTAAAAAACGAAATCAAAAATCGGATGTACCACGGAGGAACGGAGGAATAATCACCGAAAAATTGAGCATGTTCTATGTGGCTCCCAGCTCAAGTATATCGAGGAGTCTAGGGATAAACATAAAACACGAGCCTTTTACAAGAAAGCCAAAGGCCTTGCAGGAGGCTTCAAAAAGGGCACCCAGGCTCTTAGAAACTGCGAGGGTAATCTTGTCACCGACCCGCAGGGAATAGTGGATGTATTTAAGCAGCTGCTTAACGAGCATGACCAAGAGAGAGTGGTAGGGACCGAAGAAATCCCAACTCCAGCCGCTGAAGTAGTCCTCCCACCCAGCATCGAAGAAGTCGGCACAGCAGACTCAAATGGCTTGCCATCGGAGCTCTTCAAGGCTAGCGGCGATGTTCTGGTAGGGAGCAGCACCAGATCATCTGCAGAATCTGGGAAGATGAAAGCATGCCCGACGACTGGAATACCAGCTCTATATGCCCCATCCACAAAAAAGGCGATCCTACCTCTTGCAAGAACTATAGAGGTATATCCCTGCTCAATGTCGCATACAAGATCCTGTCCAGCGTAGTGTGTGAACGTCTAAAACCATTTTGCACCGCACAAATCGGCAGCTACCAGTGCGGCTTCCGGCCCGGCAAATCAACTATAGACCAAATTTCACACTTCGACAAATCCTGGAAAAAACCAACGAGTTTCGAATCGATACACACCATCTTTTCATCGATTTCAAAGCCGCATACGACAGCATTCATCGTGAAGAATGTTTGGTGCGATGGCCGAATTCGGGATCCCGGTAAAGCTGATCCAGTTGTGTCGCGCTACGCTAAAAAACACGAGAAGTCCTTCCAGCTGCTAGGATACGCGGATGATATCGACATCATAGCGTGTTCTCACCGTGGCATTGTGGAAGCATTCACGGCGATTGAAGAACAGGCGAAACGAGTTGGTCTTAAGGTCAATGAGGACAAAACGAAGTACATGCTGTCAAGCAAAAACCAATCCGTCGCTCACCACCTGGGACAAAATATAACAATTGACAGCTACAATTTCGAGGTAACTAAGGAGTTTGTCTACCTCGGGGCAAACGTAAATTCAACAAATGACACCACAGTGGAGATCCGGCATAGAATCACCCTTGGCAACCGCTGCTACTTCGGCTCGTCCAAACAACTGGGGTCAAAACTCCTCACTCGAAAGACCAAAGTCATGCTTTACAAAACGCTCATTCTGCCAGTCTTGCTGTACGGAGCCGAAAGATGGACTATAAGCAGGACAGCGGAGCTGATTTTGGGTTCTTTCGAAAGAAAAATTCTGCGCCGGATATTTGGTCCTGTCTGTGAGGAAGGTGAATGGAGAAGAAGACACAACCGCGAACTCTACGAGCTGTACAAAGATGTGGATGTAGCCCGGAAGGTAAAGATCCGTCGACTACACTGGCTCGGCCACATCGAGCGCATGGACATCAACGCTCCAGCTAAGAGTGTCTTCGACTCCGAGCCTCCTGGTTCGAGAAGAAGATGAAGACCGAACCTCCGGTATAAAGACCAAGTAATCGCGGATGTAAGACATCTTGGTCTTGATAACTGGAAGCAGCGTGGCCGGGACCATCAAGGATGGAAGGCAGCTATAGCTCAGGCTCAGATCATCCATGGATCGCTGGCCTGATAAGTAAGTCTATGTGGCCGCAGGCTCTGTGGTTTTTTTTCGGCAAAAATTCGTCTTTTGGACATTGTTCTTAGGCTATTCTCTATACGGCAGAGCCACTTCTTTGTTATGGCCAAACAATGTCATGGTACATCCAATTTTGACCAAATTTGCCATGGTGATGTAAGACATCGAGAGGTGGAGTAATACTGTATCTGTTTGGTAATTTTGCTCAGTTGCCGCCTGTTTTGGAATGAACACTATTAGCTCTATTACTATTAGAGTGTTATTTGAACAATTTAGAAATGTCTTTGAACTCAATCAAATTATGAGACAACAAGGAGACAATCAGCGACTTTTTACAGAAACGTTGCATCGAATGTCAGTTGGAGATCTTAACCAGGCTGATTATGATTTATTGAAAACCCGCTTCGCTATAAACAACCTACAATCAGTTAAGTCGGTTATTACACGGCGCGTGTTTACTAAAGATTGAAATAAGTGCGAGAGAGAGGGTTTGGTAAAGAGAAATACATTTCCACAATCACGCGCGGGTAGGCTACTTCGTGCGTCTTTTTGACATTTCCTTATCTCCTTTTCTTTGTTTTACGATGTTGCTTCACTCGTGTTTCTGATTGGAAAGTGTACGTTTGGATACCATTCTTATGTAAAACGAAATGTCAAAAAAACGCACACTGCTGCGAAATGAAGAAAAGCTCCATGTAATAACCCTTGATGCTCGGAATGCCAGTCCAAAAGGAAATCACCGAGACCTGCACGTCAAAAAGACGCGCCGTGTAATAACCAACTTAGCAGTTTTTCAGACACCGTGCGCATATTCGCAAAGAAGAGTGACGTGAAAATGCACAATGAACATTAGTATGTAACGTTCTTTAAAAGCCGGGGACACTCATACGCGCAAAACAACAAAAACATTCAGGCCAAAAATAGTAGCTCAAGGATTGCCAAACATTCTAAACTTGGCAGTCGGATGTCGCATAATATTGAATACTAATCTTTGGACAGCGCAAGTTTGTGCAATGGGTCACTTGG
Organism: Eumerus sabulonum; assembly: GCA_951905685.1. NCBI lineage: Eukaryota > Metazoa > Arthropoda > Insecta > Diptera > Syrphidae > Eumerus > Eumerus sabulonum. Next base: position 29,004,477 of record OX645062.1, read on the forward strand.
AGCTGTCGAAGACATTGTATATGAATCACTATCGAATACAATACTAGAATACTAGATGACCAATACTAGATGAGTTCCCTCCGTGTGTATTGGTGCGCTTTGATGAATATACTTGACCGACATTATGTATATGGAGGTGTTATTCCAATACTTCCACACACCGTGAGTTTTCGCAAAGGAAATACAAACTGCACAGGGAAACAGTGATGCAGTGGTTAACATCCTCGACCGCCTAGCGGAAGGTCTATAGTTCAAATTCCCTTCGTAGCCAAGAAAAAGTAATTCCTATACGGACTAAAAGTATGCAGTTGTGAATGGAAAGTGACCAGACATACTGCTACAGTCATAACACTCACAGTACATATATGGTCAACCGAAATTCATCCTCTGCGTATCCAATACTAAAGTGCTTGAACGAATTACTACGGACTATAACCAACCCGGTATTGGTCGGCTCTCGTCCTGTCTAGGACAACCACCCCTGAGAGTAGTGAACGAACATCAACGACCCAAACCACTGCACTCCGTTCAGGTTGTGTGTCTAAAGCACATCATTTGGGGGTGGCCGTGGTGCAGTGGTTAACATCATCGACCGCCGAGCGGCAGGTCTATAGTTCAAATTGATTTCATAGCCAAGAAAAAGTAATTCCTATACGGACAAAAAGTATGCAACGCAGTTGTGAATGGAAAGTGACCAGACATACTGCTACAGGCATAACACTCACAGTACATATATGGTCAACCGAAATTCATCCTCTGCGTATCCAATACTAAAGTGCTTGAACGAATTACTACGGACTATAACCAACGCGGAATTTGGTCGGCTCTCGTCCTATCTAGGTCTAGGACAACCACCTCTGAGAGTAGTGAACGAACATCAACGACCTTGACGCTATTGAATCCTTACTTTTATTTTCTATTGATTAAACTAAAGTTAAAAAGAGAAACAGCGAGAACTCGTTCAATCACAATTTATTTCTCACACCTCAGTTGAACCATTCCCACAATTTCTGTTAACTGATTCTATCAAGTCAATGTGTTTCCATAAAGCAAACGCATAAATTTAATGTCGAAGGCCCAAACTAGCTCAGCTCATTTCTTTCAAAGCAGCGAGCTGCATTGAGTTCCTAGTTTTTTACACAGGTGAAGGGGACCTACAGTTTAATGCCGATTCCGAACGACTTGAGTCGAGAAGCATTTTCATGGCAAGTATACTACGGGGGTTTTTCCCCATGGCGCTCCTTTGTGTGTACATATTGTTGCGGAGATGCAAACGGACGGTTAAGTTCGAATTTCGCTGTCGAAGTTCGAAAGCTCTCTGGAAGCGGGGATTGGAATGATGTCAACTTCCAATGGAATTGTCAGAGCGTTCTAGAGATTTCCGAGGGGGAACTTCCAACGGCGAACGTTCGAGAAGGTGGACCGAGAGCTATATAAGCGCGAACACTCGCCCTCGACATTCATTCAGTTTGTTGTATAAAACAGCGTGTGACAAGTTAGTGTGATCAAACAGTGTGAAACTAAAAGCTTTCAATAAAGTTTGTTTGTGTAATAAAGTTTAAAGTATTGGATAATAAGGAAAAGTGGTGAAGCTGTACAGATAGTTGATCTGTGGTGAAACCAGGAAAGTGTGTGTGTTTTATTTTGGATAAAAAGACAATTGTAGTTTATCGCAGTCCAGTGGTGCGAACCCTGTTTGGTGTGGGGATTGAATAATCCGTAACAATATGTTGGCGTTACAGTCCATGAAGGACCTAAGCCGAGCTTCTCTCAATCACCTATGTTGTGTATGATTTCATTTTCCCATAGGTGAAAGAGACCAACAGTTTATTGCCGGTTCCGAACGGCGAATTTCGAGAAACTTTTCATTCAAATTTTACTACAGGGGGTTTTGTCAGAACCCCGCCGAGGAAAAACACGTTCGATGACATGGCTGTGTCGGGATTCGATCCCGTGTAATCGGCGTCAGAGGCCAACACACTACCCACTACGCCACGGGTGCTCTCACATGGCGCTCCTTTGCTCAATCAAATTTAGTAGCTTCTTCGCGTCAACTTCTACATATCTTCGCTTCACAAATTCGCAATGCATCGATTTTGTTGCAGAAAGACAAAATACCGACGAGCAGATTTTGACATATTTTTTTGCTTTGTCGTGTCGTGCTCTGTTTATTTCGTCCGGTGTGGGTTGACCGCTAAGGTAGTATGTACTTTTCGGCAACGACAAGTGTTCGCAACACGTTTGTTGCATTCGGTGTGGGTTGGCTGTATGCAATGCTGTATAAAATGGACATTGGAGCAACGAGCACGGCCGAACAAAATGTTTTGTCGTGTTGTGTGCGTCCCATTTGGTGTGTGTTGACTCATAAGATGCAATGTATTCTTATCGTACACGACAAGGAAAAACGTTTTATCGGCCTCGGTGTGGGTTCAGCCTGAAGCATCCTTTCGATTTATCATGTTCACAGTAGATGACTTAGCATATTAGAAAAAATGTTGAATGTCGAAACCACAGCAAGCACCTGATCGGCGAAGGGCCTTCTCTGTCACAGTTATGTTTTTTTGTAATTTGTGCAATTTAAACTTACTTCGGGAATATTTAACATTCGTCAGATTAAGTACATGATCGATAGTCTCTAATTGCTATTTATACAGACTAAATGCTGTCACAATAAAAAGTACAAAGGAGGAAATGTTACTATGAAGGGAAATTGCATTATTATAGCCTCTACATCACATGGTTTATAAGACAAGGAATACAGAGTATTACAGGTGCTTTGACCAGGAGCCATTAGTCCAGAATTTTGTTACTAAATCATTAACTATAAGACTGAAAATTGTAGTGGTAGATTTAACAAGATTAGCGATTGTATAAAAAAAGAAACTCAATCAAAACAACAATATAGTTTTCCTTATGCAATCCATTATGAGAATCACTTTGTACAAGCCTATGCGCATAGGCTAACCATATTTAATTTAATTTAAATAAAAACCAAACCAATCTACTCACACTCAACAAGAAAGGTACATACACTCGTATCAACAATAGTTAAACAATTACGACCACAAAAATCTTTAATTCCTTTTTTGTTTTTTGTCAATTTCAAACCATAAAACAACAAAAAACAAAAAGGAGTATTCAACACATGGAAAGAACTATAGTTCCGTAAAAAAAAAAGAAAATAACAAACAAAAAAAAAAAAGGAGATCGAAAAATTGGATTTATGATCTGTGGTTTTAATCTTACAATTTTATAAAAAAACTATAGACTTACATCGACGTGTAAATCCTGTAAAAATAATTCCAAATAAAAAAGGAAAGAAAAGAATAAATGTATATAATATATAAAAAAACGTTGGTTTTTGTTTTGTCTTACTTCAAGTGAAAATACGTATACATTTTATCTTTATTATTTAATTGGAGCACAACTTGTTTAGACGAAATGCTCCCTTTTTGCCGTTTATATTGGGCAACATGAATTGCACGTAAAGAGAACATCTCGGCTATATTTGCTTTGTTTTATAACTAAGTTAGAGGAAACATATAAAGTTGTTTACGAACCTTAACTTCAATCTCACCAATTTTGTTAACCGCTCGAATTATAGGTCTACCAACCATTGAGGGAAATATGTGCGCGGGAAAGTTGCTGCCTGCATAACCACATTTCACAAACTGAAAGAAAGGACATAAATACAATTATAGTTTTCCTTTTTTTTATTAACTAAATTGACTGCAATATAATGTTTTTATTTTTGTCATGACGAGTAAAATAATACGAATAACGTAGTTATATCAGATAATTGTGGAGCGAAATCTATGCTAAAAAACCGGCCAAGTGCGAGTCGGACTGCGGCACGAAGGGTTCCGTACCATCTGTATATATAAATATGAAAGAGACGATGTATGTACTATCTTCATGATGAGATATAGTTGATCATCAAAGTTTCCATTGAATTCAAATCAATTATCTCACTTGACAGCAACGGTGTGAAAAGTTGGATAACAATAATGGGAAATATGGGAAAAAGGTTTGCAGCTAGGATTAATTCATCAAAGACACAAAACTGGGAAGTTTGCTACTGGTTGTGGGATATTGTCGACTAACCTTAGTTCAGTATGTGACCAAGGGGATTTTTGGATGAAAATCATGTCTGTTGTATGGGAGCCCCCCCCCCCCCCCCCCCCCCCTTAAATATTCATTATGTTCTGTTTTTAGTATTTGTCGTGGTAGCGGCAACAGAAATACATCATCTGTCTAACTACATTTCAACTGTCTAACTATCACGGTTCAAGAGATACAGCCTGGTGACAGACGGACGGACGGATGGACAGCGAAGGTTTAGTAATAGGGTCCCGTTTTACCTTTGGGTACGGATCCCTAAAAATGGAAAAAAATCAGCACGGACATTTTGTTCATAGTCGTTCAGTCTTATGGCATAGTTGAAAAATGTTTATGTGAACGATACACGTGTATAATACACCACGGTTGTTATGACGCCTCCACCCAAGCTTCGTAATACGCAGGCGCACAATGTAGACCCTGACATAGCTCGTACCTCCACTATGTCTTGGTAGACATTGCAGAGGGTACGAAGTACAGTACAAAGAAGAGATCACAAATATAAGAAACACTGTATCATGTCTTCTATCTCATCCTCTCGCACGTTAATTCCTATAGATGTATATGTTTGTCTTTTTGTCAATCGCTCAGCGATGTCGCTCAGTACATGGCTACCCGTCGCTCAATCGCTAACTGCGTGGCCGCAGCCTTACAAAGAAGCAAAACAGAATTTAACCTCAAATTCAAGTCCTAAACAGTCGTTTTCTAAATTATTGTAAATGTGGTGATCGAATTTAAATTATTTAGCTAACGTATGTACATGGATGGCAAAGGACTAACAAAGGCCTCGTAGGGGTAGCATCTATCCGACGGATGCTGCTAAAAAGCGAGAAGAACCACCGCAGTCGAAAATCTTGCGGCTCTGTCAGTAAGTCCTATCCCCACCTCCTCGTGGTGCCATCTGGAGATTTCCTATGGAATTTAAAGAAGGGGAAGGGCGAATGGCGAGCCTCCTGCGCCAAAAAACAGGATTAGTCGATTGGGCTACGGCCTAGTAAGCCGTAACCGTAAAAACAACCACAAGCCTCGGATATAACGGACCGGATTAATGTTGACGACCCTCGCAAAAAACGAAAAAAGGACAATTATCTTCGGCTCTGTACGTGGAATGTCAGGTCCCTAAACAGGCCATGTGCAACCGAACAACTCGGGGACGCCCTAGACCGCTATAAGGCGGACATAACCGCCATCCAGGAAATGCGATGTAATGAACCGCGATATTTACAACGGCGACTGCTATAGAGAGAAAGAGAGGACAACGATTGTTCGGATGCGGATTTGTTGTGTTCGAGGTGGACTAATGCAAAAAGTCCTAAGCTTTCGGCATGTGAGCGAACGCCTCATAACAATCCGTATCAAGGCTACATTTTCTAACATCAGCCTGATCTGCGTCCACGCCCCCACGGAAGACAAGGATGACTCCGTCAAAGATGTCCCAGCTATGACATCAAAATTGTACTAGGAGACTTCAATGTTAAGCTGGGTAAGGAAAGCATCTTTGAACGAGTCATCGGCAAACATAGCCTACACGACACCACCTCCGATAACGGACACAGGCTGATTGATTTTGCTACGGGGCGAAATCTCCTTCTAGCCAGTACGCGTTTCCCGCCCCTCAATATACACAAAGGCACCTGGCGGTCTTTTGATCAATCGACTACCAACCAGATTGGTCACATCGCGATCGAAGTCAGATACTCCTCCACTATTCTTGATGTTCGAACTTTCCGAGGGGCTAACATCGACTCGGACCACTATCTTGTAGTAGCCAAGATGCGTTTACGGATATCACGAACGCAGCGGAGTAGAGTAAGAATACAAAGTTATGACGTCGGAAAGCTACTATCGCCAGAAACCGCTCGTGCTTTTACCGATCGCGTTTCCCTTAAGCTCTTCAATACACCTTAATCCCCCAGCTATCAATAGATCAGCAGTGAAGCCTTTGCAAACAAGCTCTGAAAAGCTCTGCATCCGGAGTTTTGGGTTTCAAGGGTCCACCACGAAGAAACACCTGGTTCGATGACGAGTGCAGGATGATTCACACAGCGGAGCAGGATGCATATAAGGCCTCGCTGCATAAAAGAACAAGAGCAGCTCGTGAGTTCTACGAGTTAAAAAGAAGGGAGGACCATAAGCTTCTCAGAAGAAAGAAGAAAGAGCACGAGAAGCGCGCGATTGAGGATTTGGAGAGGTGTTACTCCAGGCGACTCCGACAAAAAGTCCTAGTCCCTAGGAGATTTTAATGCAAAACTGGGCAAAGAGAACATATTTGAGTCGATCACTGGAAAATATAGCCTGCACGACACTACGTCTGAAAACGGACATCGGCTACTCGACTTTCTGACGGGGCGTTATCTCCTTCTTAACATTCACAAAGGAAGTTGGCGGTCAACTAATCAGTCTACCACCAACCTCTCGCGAACAGAGACGCTGCCTCTGATGTGGTGGGTTTCAAGCCACCGTCAGCTAGAAACACCTGGTTTGATGAGCAATTCGGGCAAGCCCATGTAGCAAAGCAAAACGCCTACAAAGCCATGCTCCATAGACGGACGAGAGCCACTCGTGACAGTATGAGCAGAAACGGAGAGACGGACACACGCCTTTAAGAAAGAAAAAAAGAAAAAAGCAGCATGAAAAGCGTGAGATCGAGGAGATGGAGAGATGCTATCACAGGAATAATGCTCACAAAATTTACGAAAACGAAAAACGAATATGCCTGGGCTATAAAACCAGAGCAGAAGCCTGTAGGGGTGAAGCTAGTAGCAGAGTCACAGTCGATGCTGAGAATATGGAAAGAACACTTCTGTAGACCGCTGTCAGGCAGAATGATCCATTCGCAACGGACGAAGATGTAAGAGAATTTCGTCCACCCGACCTAGATGAAAGCTAATAATTTCGAAGCTCAAGAACAATAAAGTCGCGGGCGCAGACGGGCTGTTTGGCGAGCTATTTAAAGCGGCTGGAGATGATCTGGTAGGGCGCATGCACCAGCTTATCTGTAAAATATGGTTTGCCCAGTCCACAAGAAAGGAGACCCCTATCACTGCGCCAATTACAGGGGAATAAGGCTTCTTAACATCGCAAACAAGATCTTCTCTACCGTACTGTGTGAAGGCCTGAAACCCTTTGTGAATAGTCTGATAGGTTCTTATCAATGTGGTTTCAGGCCAGGTAAGTCCACAATAGACCAGATATTCATGCTGTGGAAGATCTTGGGGAAGACCTAAGAATACCAAATCGACACCCATTACCTTTTCGTCGATTTCAAGGCCGCTTATGACAATGTGCATAGAGACGAGCTATACGGCGCCATGTCTAGTTTTGACATCCCTGCCTAACTCGTCAGATTGTACAGAATGACAATGAAGAACTCTCGCTGCTCCATTAAGGTCGGTAGTGAATTAACCGAGACCTTTGATGTTAAAAAAAGGTTTAAACAAGGTGACGCACTGTCATGTAATTTCTTTAACGTGGTGTTTGAAAAGATCATACGAGACTCACTGGCCAACACAAGAGGTACGATCTATTTCAAGTTTGCACAACTGCTTGCGTACGTGGATGATATTGACATAATTGGAGTGCCGCACGCCCAGTTGGTTAAGGTCCCCTTCCGCCTGCGTGCGCCACCGTTGATGCGGCCGTCCTCTGCCGCGCCTTCCTTCCGGGGTGGATTCGAAGACTCTTCGGGTCGGGACTGTATTTTCCATGCGCTCTACATGGCCTATCCACCTTAGACGCTGTATCCGTAGACGTCGTACCAGACCGATGTCGCTGTACAGCCCGTACAGTTCTTCGTTATATCTTCTCCTCCATACACCGTTTGAACAAACGGGACCGTAGATAGTGCGCAGAATTTTCCTCTCAAAACGACCAACGGCATCTTCATCCGCCTTTGTTAAGGTCCAAGCCTCTGCGCCGTAAAGGAGGACTGGGATGATTAAGGTGTTATATAGTGTCACCTTGGTTTTCCGAGAGAGGGCTCTACTTCTCAATTGCCTCTTGAGCCCAATAAAACAGCGGTTGGCAAAAGTGATTCTGCGTTTTATCTCAGCGCTGGTGTTGTTGTCGCTGGTCACCAGTGAGCCAAGGTAGACGAGTTCCTTGACTACTTCAAAGTTATATCCGCCCATGGTGACGTCCTGGAAAATACGTCGGTGTTAATCGTCTTTTAGATGAAAGCAGATATTTGGTTTTACCCTCATTAACCTTGAGACCCATCTTAGCCGCTTCTACCTTAATACTTACAAATGCCTCATTGACGTCTCGCTGTGTCCGTCCAATCACGCCAATTTCGTCAGCGTACGCAAGCAATTGCGTAGACTTGAAATAACCTCTTGTCTTGGCCAGTGACTCTTGCACGATCTTTTCAAGCACGATGTGGAAAAAGTTGCATGACAGCGCGTCACCTTGCCTTAATACCTTTTTAACATCAAAGGTCTCGGTGGGCTCATTACAGACCTTATTGGAGCAGCGAGAAGAATTCTCCATTGTCATCCTGCACAGTCGGACGAGTTTGGCAGGGATGTTAAAACTAGACATGGCTTTGTATAGCTCATCTCTATACACGCTGTCATATGCACCCTTAAATCGACGAAGAGGTGGTGAGTGTCGATTTGGTATTCCTGGGTCTTCTCCAAGATCTGCCGTAGCGTAAATATTTGGTCTATTGTGGATTTACCTGGCCTGAAACCACAATGATAAGAGCCGATCAGGTTATCCACAAACGGTTTCAGGCGTTCACACAATACGGCAGAGAAGATCTTATATGCGATGTTAAGGAGACTTATTCCCCTATAGTTGGCGCAGTTGTAGGGGTCTCCTTTCTTATGGACCGGGCAAACGATGCTGAGATTCCATTCGTCGGGCATGCTTTCCTTCGACAATACCTTTCAAATGAGATGGTGCATGCACCTTACCAGCTCATCTTCAGCCGCCTTAAGCTCAGCAGACACGCCGTCTACGCCCGCGGCTTTACACTAAGCCTAGAATGTAGGCAGAGAAACTAAGACTCTTCTAAATATATGTATGTATGTATATGGCTTGAGAAAAATACAAGTATCTAGAAACGACAATGAATTCCTGTTAACCCTAGAAAAGAAATACAAAGGAGGAAGTCTTCTGCAAAATAAAAACGTGAAGGGCCCGAGAAAAGCTTCTCTCAATCACCCATGCTGTGCGTGATTTATTTTTTTACACAGGTGAAAAGGATCTACTGTTTAATGCCGATCCGAACGGCTTGAGTCGATAAGCTTTTTCATGGCAGGTATACTACGGGGGGTTTGGCCAGTACCACACAAAGGAGGGACGCCGCGAAATAAACATTCGATGACGTTGGTGTTATCGGGATGCGAACTTGCTCATTAACCACTGCGCCACGGCGTAATATGGAACGGAGTAATTAATGTGGGAATCAATGTGAAATAAATAATTCGTTGTGTAAGAAGGCAATAAAGAGTGAGGACATTTCAAAAAATGCATACATCGAAAAATGTGGCGGGTTCTCTGGGTGGATAGGGACACGATCTGCTCAATGATGCTCGTAAATACAATATACATATTTATAAGGGGAGACAATTTAGAAGGAACATGTCGTATTGTCGTATTAGTCGCAAATAAACACACATTGGCTATGATGAGGAACGTCAAATTAAGAGCTGACTTTCATGCTAAGCTGTTGCACAGTGCTAACCGATTCGTAGTTTGCGAATAGAAAAACAATACGTAATAAAATCAGAGTTGGTTTTGTGATAAAGTCAGATGGTCAACGTCTGACGACATGGATATCACTATCCCTGGGTATAGACACTACTCCGCAACCATCAATCTCGTAGTCTTATTTTATTAAGTTATTTTTAGCTTCGATTCGAGGGGGAAATTACTACACTTTGAAAGTTGTATCCGCTAGGGCAGAGAATGGTTGAAAACGTAATGTAAAATACCAAGGTATATATTTTAACAAACCAACCAACGACGTTTTCTTTTTTTTTTTTTTTTTTAAGGCATTTTATAGACTTTTTGTGCAGCAAGGACAACATGGATCTTGGCAGGCACCAGCGTATTCCTGGATGGCTATAACCGAATGTCAACATTTCAAAATCCGTGAGTAGGTATTGCGGTTGTATGTTATAGAGTACTTAGTTTCAGGGACAATAAAGGAAACTTGGGAATATGTTACTTGTAAGCGACGAGATGAGCTGATGTAATAAAGGTTGATTAAATCGATTACCCTGATTTATATAATAAATTGTTAGTTAATTGTTGAGGGCGCCGTAGCGCAGTGGTTAGTGTGTTGGACTCTGGCGCACGATGAGCGAGTTCGGATCCCGATCACACCAACGCCATCGAATGTTTATTTCGCGGGTTCCCTCCTCGGCGGGGTACTGGCAAAACCCCCCGTAGTATAACTTGCCTGGAAAAAGCTTCTCGACTCAAGCCGTTCGGAATCGGCATTAAACTGTAGGTCCCTTTCACCTGTGTGAAAAATAAATCACACACAACATGGGTGATTGAGAGAAGCTTGGCTCTGGTTCTTCATGGGCTGTAACGCCACCAAAGAAGAAGAAGTTAATTGTTGTAACCCTAACCACATCGAGGCTATGTACATACATATGTTCACTAACACGAGTGAGTTACTAGTAAATATAAACGTGCAGCTAATAAATGTGGTTTTAAAACGAATAAATTGTGCTCGTTGCATGGAAAAACAGAAATGTGTACTTAATATTGGTGCAGACTGCTACAAAAAAGTTGAGCGAGGCCATTTGACATCTTAGCATTCATAGGCGCTGAGTCAAAACACTTGGGCTGAAAATATGGTTTGTGACATTAACAAACGAATCTTTATTAACTAATTATCCTATTCAGTTCGCTCTTCATACGGTGCTTGTAGATAATAAATATATATTTGATTGAAAGGGTACAGCGAAAATAGGGATAAAGTTAACAAGGTAGAGAGGCGACCTCGATAACTCAACAATTCTGAATAAATATTTAGAAAATTGTACGAGGCAACTTTCAACGACTTATTAGGCCGTTTTAAACACGAAAGGCTATAAAACTTGATTTAATTTGTCCAGTTGGTATCCACAAAACAAGGGCGGGTCACTGCTCGTATGTGTCACTCGCGATTCATAGATAACACCGTCTTTCTCGTAATCAATAACTACTTTTCCACACAAGATAAAATCAATGAATTATCAGAGAGGTATTTGAAAAATCTGATATTCTGTATTGGGAAATACTTTACGCACATAGTTAATAAGAAATTGAATAAGAATTTACAACAATTATTAAGGTATTCATACATACACCGGTTCCATTATCACAAACTATAACATTTCTTCCTTTGCTATCCATCTTAATAAATATTTTAAACTAATTTAACAATCAGAAAATATATGTATGTATGAAATTAAACTTCGGCGTTTTATCGGCTAAATTAAAAGGAAAATACTACAACTTTTCCTTCTTTAAAAAAAATAATAAATGAATCAACTTTTTCCTCCACTCCACGCAAATAATAATCAGAAATCGTCGAACTGTCAAAATTTGCTTTCGAGGGGGCAAGTTGCCATGACGCAATGGGTATGTTCATCAATCCACTAATGTTTTAATTTGTATGTTGGTCAGTTGACATTTTCAGTTGTTCTTATAAGAATATCATTCTTGATCCCTTTACATGCGGAAGCGAAAGATCGAGTCAAAATAGAGGTAAAAGGTTAAGTCAGGTGTTTCACAACGGATTCGAGCAATCAAAAAGTTCAAATATGTAGAAGCGACAGATGACTTACATAGCTTATAAAAGCCATTTCTCTTCATACGAGACATGGCTTTCAGAGCACACCCTCTGATAAATATATCAAGAGGTGTAAGGTTCATCATAACACCTAGAGCAGCGCCCGGCGTGCTTGGGAAAGCCCCCGTGCAGCTGAGACAAACCGTTCTTTGGAGTTTGGTGAAAGAGGCTACGACGTGTTTGCGTTTTAGTCTGTTCCACCAGACAACCGATGCATATGAGATTATAGGTCTTATCATTGCCGTGTAGATCCAAAGGACCTTTGCCGGCGATAAGCCCCATGTTTTGCCAAAAACTCCTTTGCATTGCCAGAAAGCTGACAGCGCTTAGGTGGCTTTTGACTCAACATGCTTTGAACAGAGAAGCTTGCTATCTAAGATGACTCATAGATACTTAGCTTCCTTGGATATCGGGAAGGAAGTGCCTTTTAGTACCAGCTGAATCATGTCAGTATTTTTCCTCCTTCTCGTAAAGAGAACGACATCGGTCTTAAGAGGATTAACTGACAGCCCATTTCTGGTACACCAATCATCGATCACATTTAGCGCTGCCTGTACTTTGAGACGGACAGTCGCTAACATGAGCCGACAGAAAGAATGGCGACCTCATCTGCATAGGCCTGGGCATAGATTCCAGAGGCAGTGAGAGCATCAAGCAGGTAATCGACCACCATGCACCACAACAGCGGAGACAGGACGCCACCTTGAGGGCAGCCCCTGTTTACGCCGGATTTGACACACTGGTCGAGGCCTGCATCAGCGATCAATGTCCTGTGCATGAGCATTGCTTTGATCCAAAGGACCAGTGCTTCATCTACGCCATGATGTCTGGCAGCGTTGCACATGCTGTCAAAAGTTGCGCTATCAAAAGCTCCCTCAATGTCGATGAAAATGCCCAGCGCGTACTCTTTCCTTTCGAGCACGCATTCAATTCGCCCAACTTGGTTCTGAAGCGCAGTCTCGCAAGATTTTCCGCGCTGGTAAGCATGTTGTATCTCCGAAAGAGGGTGCGTTCGAAGAGCAGCTTTTCGCACGTGCAACTCTACCAGTCTCTCCATGCTTTTCAGCAGGAAGGATGTTAGACTAATTGGTCTGAAGCTCTTGGCAAGTGAGTAGTCCTCTTTTCCTATTTTGGGAATGAAGACCACTTTCACTGTGCGCCAGGGAATAGGTATGGGAGCAAGTGCTAGACTAGCAGTGAACATTCTTTTCAAAGTAGGAAGCGTTATACCTTTTTGCAGCATAACTGGATATATTCCGTCGGTACCTGGCGATTTGAAACCATCGAAGGATGCCTCAGCAAATTCAATGGCTTCAGACGTAACCACGCGCGACGCAATATACCAGCTACGCCGAGTTGTTTTCATCGTTTCAGTTGCAGTTTCCCTTGAAGGAGTGTGCAACGAGCCGATGTCGATCTGATTTCCCGGTAAAGGTACCATCAGATTTTCTGAGTGCATCCAGCTTTGTCGGTTTTCCCCGTTTGGGGATATTAACCAACTTGCTAGTCGCACTCAGAGACTTGATCTCTTCGCAGAAGGTCCTATAAGAATCGTTCTTCGATTTACGAATGAGTTTCTTATATTCTTTCTGCTTCGACCGATATTTGTTCCAGTCATCTTCCGAATTCGATTTGAGCGATCTATTCAGCGCAGGGCTTCCATGCGAAGACCTTGGAGCTCGGCATTTCCTGCAGAGAGGCTTGCTGACAGGACATGCGAGTTCAAAACAACTGATGACGACGCTATTCAGGTTATCAACAGCGTCCTCTACCAATTGATTCATTCTGAGCTTAGGTAGGACCTGAGTGGATTTCTCAAGCTCCTCTCTAAACCGTAGCCAGTCCGTCCTTCTCGGATTCCGTCTAGGTTGCAAGGAAGAGATCCCACAACTTAATCAGAATTCGATATATTTATGGTCCGACAGCGTAGCATCAGGCAAGTCTCGCCAGTTAGTGATGTCCTTCACATATCTGTTGGATAGGGTCAGGTCAATCACCCCCTGTCGTCTTGTCGCAACAAACGTTGGTAGAGAGCCAACATTGTTGATGGTAAGGTCAGATGATAGAATTAAGTCCAAAAGACGGTCCCCCTTTATATTACACTTGCTGCTGCCCCAAGCAGTGTTTTGGACATTAGCATCGCAACACAAGATGAGACCAATCTTTTTGGCTTCACAGTACTCTACGAGTTCAGAAACTACCTTCGGTGGTGGAGGCAGTATCGAATCGTAGGGAAAGTAGGCAGACACAACGACGAAGTGTTCTATAACTCCGTGCGTTTTGTAGCTTACTCTAGCAGCCACCAGATCTTGTCCACAAAAGTGCTCAAGTTTGGTTGCCGATAGTGAGTTCGATATGATGGGGCCGACCCTGGGCCTTTCGGATCGTTCATCATAAAGAATCGTAACATCACATATACCGCTAAGGCTACATAGGCGCTTATTCCACACCCATGGTTCTTGAAGGGATACGATGAGGGGGTTTGTACTACTGCATGCAATTTTGCTACTTAAAAGAGCGGTAGCAGACTTACAATGCTGTAGATTGATCTGAGTAAAAATCATAGATTCATACTGCAGGGCACTTCCCATCCTTCGACTACTTGACATTAAAATGGAAAGAGATCCTACCAAGACCGAAGTAGGGGCGTGAATCGTACGCAGATTTCAGAGTCCCGACAGAGGCTTCATCCATCCCCACAACCAGAGTAGAGCCCTCTTTTTTCAGAGAGCCTTTACTCTCCTTGTAGGAGTAGATAACCCAAGCTCTCGTGTCAAGCCCTGGTTTCTGTGTGCGTAAGCGTGTCAACACATCCACCTTATTTCCAGGTTTCCCCGGAATCCGGCAGTAGGCGCGCGTTAATTTCGGGAAAATAACTACCTGGTAAGTAGCAGTTCCCAGAGGGGGATTTTCGGCACCGTGTTCCTGATCCAGGCCGATGTCTGCTGTGATGAACAGCTCACCACGAATGTGCCATTCATCAAAGCTGACTTTTCTGCCTGTAAGCAGAAACCTGATGCCGAGGCTAGCTCCAGTAGACGATCCTCACAGTGCTTGCAGTCTGCGTTGGTCATTCTACTATCATCGCCAGCTTTCCCTATACTGACCTTTTCAGAGGAGAGGCGGCCTCTATAAGAGAGCTGCTTCTCTCGACTCCTTACGGTCACTTGGACCTCCTTCTCGGAGAAAGGGGGTTTTTTAAGTGATGTCCCCGCCTCCGAGGAACAGTTTTGGGCTATCTTCGTCTTCTGGCCAATGCTTTAATCCATCTGGGTCGCCACATCTGCTAATAGACTCCGATTTTCCACCGCCCCACCGGAGAGGGAGGCATCATAAACTCTCTCCCTAACGAGGTTATCTTTGGCGGCCGTCTTTCGTTTGCGGAAGCTTTTGCCTTTTACGGTTAGAGCCCCCCTCCCTTCGGACACCGTTTTGGACCGCCTCGCCAGTTCGAGGCATGCTAGAACCCGTAGCGACTTGACCTTCGGCGTTCAGAGTCCGTATGTCAGCCCCGCCACCTTTTACGGCGGCAGTGCCAGCCATGGCAGAAACCTGAGCGCTTTCGGCCCCGCCGCTACGGGAACTGATCACGCTCTTACTGGGTGGTTGAACCGTCCCAGTAAGAGGAAGGGGGTTGGAGGCGCATGCCGAAAGTGCGGGCATGCTTACGCCTCCTTCAGCAACCTTTTCCAATCGCCGACGTTTACCGCGCTGCGCACCTTCGAGAGAGGGGAGGACCTCAGGAAAGAGGGTCGGATCAATATCGGTAGGAGATACCTCCGTCGACCTGACCCTCTTAGCTGGTTCCCCCAGAGGCATAGCATCAACCACTGCGCCTTTAGCTTTGTCAATTTCTTTGCGCAATTTTCGGGCATGCCTTTTTCTCTTTCTTTTTTGGCACGTAGTAGTGCATTCAGCGGTACGTCCCAATTCTGGGGCGCGTTCCACCTTTACGGTTTTCCGTGCCACACATGTCGTTCCAGGCTGCCGTAGTGTTAAAAATGAATGTCGGGGCCTCCAGAATGCGTGCCCCAGCCGCAATCAAAGAGATCGCGGGTGGATTTCCGCTGCTGCGGGTACCACCTGGAGTACTCAATTCCTTTTGTTTGTCCATTCATTTTTGGGGTCTTCGAGTCTTAGTTCGAGGTCTATGTTCGAGTTAAGCCTCCCGCCACAACAAGGCGCACGAAGAAGGGAGGTTGGCCCTACTAATGCTGTCAAAGTCGGCGCGCGCGCAAACTTCATTAGAAGTGAGGGAACCATATACCCCTTACCGTCATATGTTGTTCGGAATAGCGAGAAAGTGGAATGAAAAATACGAAAGATACCGAAATTCAGTTTTTACTGAGAAGTGGACATTCAACATTCGGCTGCAGCGAAACCTTCGGTTTCATTTTGCCGATGGCGATATTTTAGCCGAATGTGGCCGAAGCCGAAGCCTAAGCCGGATGTTCGGTCGGATAGTCCCTTATTCCATGGCGCGTCTCTTTGACTTGCAGGTCTCTGTGATTTCCTTTTGGACTGATATTCCGAGCAGCAAGAGTTATTCCATGGACTATGTCCCTTATTCCACGGCGCGTTTTTAGTACAGATTGAAATAAGTACAAAAGAGATGGTCAGTGAAACAGAAATACACTGGCCCAGTAACGCGTGGGTAGCTACTTCGTGCGGCTTTTGGACATTTCCTTATCTCCTTTTCTTTGTTTGGCGATGTCGCTTCACTCTTGTTTCAGATTTGAAAGTGTACGTTTGGATACCATTCTTACTTTTCAAATTTCACCACAGGCTAACGATAATGATATGTGAAACGAAATGTCAAAAAAAAAAAACAACGCACACTGCTGCGAAATGAAAAAGAGCTCCATGGAATAACTCTTGCTGCTCGGAATATCAGGCCA
Source organism: Eumerus sabulonum (assembly GCA_951905685.1). NCBI lineage: Eukaryota > Metazoa > Arthropoda > Insecta > Diptera > Syrphidae > Eumerus > Eumerus sabulonum. The sequence continues at coordinate 29,021,289 of OX645062.1, forward strand.
AAAGGAAATCGCCAAGACCTGCAAGTCAAAGAGACGCGCCGTGGAATAAGGGACATACTACCTGTAATCTGTGTTTTCGTACAGCGGCTCTTGAATTACGACGGCCTCAACGACATCCCTGTGCTTAGGTAAGAAAACCCAACGAATATCCGAATGTCAAATTTAGATGGAGTAGTTTCTTTTTTTTTTTGACAAGAAAACTGAAAAAGGATCTCGGATTTAAATGTGAATTCATATTCGAACTATCTAGTAAAGTATTTCTTAGCATCTGGAGGAATAAACATTCCGTGAAGATGATATAAATCCGATTATAGAGCATATTTACTTTTCAACCAGAACTCGATCGGTCGCTATCGTGCAGTTGTGTACCTTTCGAATGTAAATCAAACTGTAAAAACAACATAAACTAATTTGTATGCAAGGAGCTTGTCATATTAACAACATCACGTCAACATTGCTTAAGTAGAAAATCGACTGAAATTGTTGTTTTCGTGTAGAAAAAAAGAAACCACCGTACTTGTACTTATAACTGCGAAGAAGGGAAATGTCTTCGTCAAATAATCAATCGAGCCAAAATCAGGCTAATCAATCGCAGAAACCTATACAGCAAGCAAATTCTACAACAAAATCTAAACATGAACAAACATCAGGTCCGGAATCGGCCAGCCAAGATGAGTCGTCGAAGAAATCGTCGTTAACACCAACCATAGATCGTATCGTAGATAGTGTGCCATTTCCTCCAAGCCATAAGCTAACCATGCCCGAGGTATTTGACGCTAGGACTGGTAAGCCACATCATGATGTATTAAAACAGCATTTCATACTTGAGGGACGGATCGAGGAGGCTCCTGCGTTGCGAATCATTCGGGAAGGCGCTACGCTTCTGCGTTCTGAGAAGACGATGATCGATATTGAAGCACCCGTCACGGTATGTGGTGATATCCATGGCCAGTTTTATGATCTTATGAAGTTATTCGAAGTTGGAGGTTCGCCCGCGTCGACAAAATATCTCTTCTTAGGCGATTATGTTGATCGAGGTTACTTCAGCATAGAATGTGTTCTTTATCTGTGGGCTCTGAAAATTTGTTACCCCACAACGTTGTTCTTGCTTCGTGGCAATCACGAATGTCGTCATTTAACTGAGTATTTTACATTTAAACAAGAGTGCAAAATTAAATATTCTGAATGTGTTTACGATGCTTGTATGGATGCATTTGACTGCTTGCCATTGGCTGCACTTATGAATCAACAATTCTTATGTGTACACGGAGGCCTATCGCCCGAAATACATGAACTAGAGGATATTCGGCGTTTAGATAGATTCAAAGAACCACCAGCTTTTGGACCAATGTGTGATTTGTTGTGGTCCGATCCGTTGGAAGACTTTGGCAATGAGAAAAATTCCGAATTTTATACTCATAATTCGGTTCGTGGTTGTTCATATTTCTATAGTTATGCAGCTTGTTGCGATTTTTTGCAAAATAATAATTTACTATCTATAATTAGAGCACATGAGGCCCAAGATGCGGGTTATAGAATGTATCGAAAGAGTCAAACCACCGGTTTTCCGTCGCTTATTACAATATTCTCAGCACCGAATTATCTTGATGTTTACAACAATAAGGCGGCTGTACTTAAATATGAAAACAATGTGATGAATATTCGCCAATTTAACTGCTCACCGCATCCATATTGGTTGCCAAACTTTATGGATGTTTTCACTTGGTCACTACCGTTCGTTGGTGAAAAAGTGACTGAAATGCTCGTCAATGTCCTTAATATATGCTCAGACGATGAACTAATGAGCGATGAAGATACCTTAACCGATGCCGAAGATGCTGCTCTTCGCAAAGAAGTTATACGCAATAAAATACGAGCGATTGGCAAAATGGCGCGTGTCTTTTCCGTGCTACGTGAAGAATCCGAGTCCGTTCTTCAACTGAAAGGACTTACTCCAACTGGAGCCTTGCCATTGGGAGCCCTCTCGGGTGGTAAACAATCACTGAAGAATGCTATGCAGGGCTTCTCGCCTAACCATAAAATCACATCATTTGCCGAAGCCAAAGGCCTGGATGCCATTAACGAACGAATGCCACCGCGTCGAGATACGCCACCAACACCTATTGATGATCAACAAAAGTCCAACAATAACAACCAACAACACTCCATCAATGGATAATTTACTCGAATCCAAATCTAAATTTCACTAAGTAAAACGTGTTTCATTGTTGTGAATACGTACTGTGTGTAATAAAAGCTAGAGATGACGACGTGTGTCGTTACAAGGTTTAAAAATTTAAGCCCAAATTGTGTAAATTCGTTTTGTTGGCCTTTAATGATGATTGATTAATGTACATGCACATAAACATTAAGTGTACTATGTGCAATTCTTTCGTTGTTGATTATTTTTGTTTTTTTGTTATAATTTGTTTCCATTCATGCAAAGAAAATAAGTTACAATGTATTTATATGTAGAATTTATTTATTTTTAAAAGTAAATCTAAATAAAAAGTAAAACAAAAAAAATGTATTTTGTATTAAGAATTTTTATCTAGTGAAATTTTTACCTAAACAAAGCTTTTATCTAATTAGATTTAAATATATCTACAAGAGTATATATGTATATACACACACACATATATATATCACATGTTATTTACTTAAATTTATAAAAACAAAACAAAGCAAGATAGTTATAAGTAAATTGAATCTAATTTTCACGTTTGATCAAACATGCATTTAGCATAGAACATGAATTAAAAAAAAAATGTATGTACGTGGAAGCTATCTGCATCTTAAAGTGTCGAAAAACAAACAATTCAAAAACCTCTGAGAGTTAAAAACAAAATCAAAATTAATGTTTATCAAAAAATAGAAAAATGCGTATTTCCATCTTCTTTAAATCAGCTTTGATGTAGCATTATTAACCTTAACACTATTAATGAGAAACAAACCTACATTTATTGAACAAAGATTTGATTAGAATAATATTTTGGAGCAATGTAACATATTTTAATATTTAATTTTTTTAAATCGCAGCATAGAAATACTTTACAGCTAATATATATGATACTAGCTTTTGCCCGCGGCTTCGCTCGCGTTAAATTCGGGGTAACACGGTTCCCCTTTCCTCATTTAAAACACAGAAGAGAACTCGGAACGGAATGTTATTTTAATACGCTACTGTAAACGATATTATATGTCTTTCCTTTCCATTTGGGGATAGAATGTAAAGATTCTGGGCATTGGACACACGCGAACATGCTACATACAATTGTCCATGGGAAAAGCACGGCTTTTCTAAGTTCACCCCAGCCACCTTTAATGTTTGACCTTGCGCTTTGTTAATGGTCATAGCGAAACTAAGCTTTAGAGGAAATTGTAGCCTTTTAAACTGGAACGGCGAGATCTGTGGGAATTATTGGGATTCGTGGGATTATTACATTTTCACCCTTTTCTACGCCGGTTAAGATAGTGGCGCTAATGATATTGCGGCCAAGTTGTGTGACAAGAAGTCTCGTCCCATTACATAATCTCGGGACATCTAAATTTCGTATAAGCATGACTGGGACGCTTAGTAGTCAAATAACAGAGTTTAGGTACCGTATGCACTATAGTGTGAAGCGCGGCCCGATGCCCGCACTTAAGTACAATGTTAGCGCGTTTCAGAAACATATCAGCGCCATCTATCGTAATTCAAGAGTAACACTTATTTATGTTTCGAATGTTGATTGTTTTCTCAAAAGCTGATTGATTTATGGTTGTTTTAATTAATTTATTTTATTATTCGTTTGTATCATAGAATCTATACTAATTTTGCGGAGAGTCACACAAATTTCCATCCCCTACTGATTTTTTTTTTTGCTGCATACAAACAACGGGGGCTAGAAAGAAACAAAAAGTAGCCTACGTTACTCTCCATCCCTTCAACTATCTCCACTTAAAAAATCACGTCAATCCGTCGCTCCGTTTTGCCGTGAAAGACGGACAAACAGACACACTTTCACATTTATAATATTAGTATAGATATACGCGAAGCAGGGGGGTAGATACAATTTTTAATTTAAATACAAATCTATACATCCATACATAATGTGGACAGTCCTCATACACACATGCGCAATATATTTAAGATATGTCTACATTTAACACTGGTGTTATACAAACAAGCTATTGCAATTCGGCTTAAACGTGTACACACATATTTCAGGATGATTTTACTAATCAAATTAATTATACTAAATGGTATTGTTTAAAACTCAATACCAACAATGATGCGCCCTTGATATGGCCTTAGTTATGGTTGTGTTTACTAAGTCGATTTTTAAACCCACCAGCTCCAAATATTTCATTTTAACTAAGGCAAGTTTTTTAGTTATCTTGAAACTGGGATGATAGAACAAACATATAAATAAAAATATTGACAAAGTCGATTTGGGAATTTGAAAGTAAATGTTAGAGTTCTTTTTCTTATGGTTCCACTCCGTTCCGGAGGTTGGAAAGCATCGATGTTTGCTTGTTTCTTGCGTTCGAACCTATTAATGAGTTTTTGAATATTTCCTCAGAGGTTCATTCCCACTTCGCCAATTCCCATCTCGCCAAATATTTCGCCAATCATTCCCGGCATATATACAAATAAATTCAATTTATTATATTTCTTATCAAACTTAATGGTCATGGTAAATTTCGTCTCAATCGGTGAACAAGTTTAATTCGAACGTAATGTTATTTGTGTGCATATTCACCAAGGCATTTGTCCATATTGTCAACACCTCCTTTGCTTCTGTTGTGATCGAGTATTATTTTAGGCTTCTACGATAATTGGAAGTGGAAAGAAGCACAACCGATTTGTTCTTTTTTTGGAATATATGAACAACATACTTATGTATTTAGCTGATTAATCCAATTGGTGATTCTACTGCTCTTCCTTTTGGATTAGAAAATTCGGCTGGTTCGAATGTATGTCTTTAGTTTACAGTGCAAAATATTGACAAATTGTAGTCCGACATCAGAGTAGAAGCCAAATTATAGCTTGTAAAAAAGTTGTCACACGATGTTTCGAGCACTTCCCCGGAACAGATTGCAGCACAAATCTTTGACCACACGCTCACCTTGACTTTATTTCTCTTTCTCCAGAAGGTGCCCTACCAGTATGGATTTGTCCTTTGACTGGATAAGAAAGCTTCGCATACCCACCAACCTTAATACCATACTTGGCCGGTTTTGAAGGAATGTTGAGTGAATCCGCTGCCAACACGATAAGGATAAAGTTGTTCATCAACAGTGACATTGGCTCTTGCTTTATAGTTATCCTAGAGGTTGCTGGCGCGTGTTTCCATTATCAAATCCGATAAAACGACTGAAAGCCCAAAAACGTTGGAGACTCATTCAAAACACGATACAACGGATGTGAGTTAGTTTTCCATAGATCAGTTGTGTGTGACACCAGCTAACCAAAGTATGCCCAGATAAGCGTCAATCAAATTCAGTTGTACTAATAGGTTTCCACATACCAAGTGGTCTTTTTTGATTTTCTTCATGTTCACGATCGTAACAATGGGTTGCATTTCTATTGATTTCGCGAATTATTATATCACACATTTCAGTTGGCATCAACATTTTGAATTTTTGTACATACATACATATAATGCTAAGATCTTTTGTTCTACGTGCTGGCCCAGTGTTCGAGCTTCTTAGAATATTATGCGACAAAAATCGGCGAGGCTGTGGTGGTTGGTCTGACCAAATTGTACCATCTCTAGCTATATAATTATTTGCAGAAGATTTAATTGGAACAATTAACCGACCAATTCTTGGTCCGAAACAGTCTCACTAACAGGATCATATTCTGGTAACTGCAATCTCTCGGCGTCTGAATCTTCTACATTCACATTGTATTCACCATCGCCCTCTAAGTCCGCCATTGCACTTCCATAAGTATCTTGCTCATCTTCACTATCAACTTCCAAAAATTCCTCTAATCTTTGGCTTATGTACTGTTCTCTGTCTTCAAAGCTAAGTCCTTGCAATTGCCGGGGAGTTAACCATTAACCATCAGCCATAATATAATTTTATTTTATTTTTAAATAGTTACTTTTAAAACCTGTAAAGGGTGACCGTGGTGCAGTGGTAAACATCACCGACCGTCGAGCGGGAGGTCTTCAGTTGAAAGTCATTTCATTGCCAAGAAAAAACAATTCCTATACGGAAAAAAACTATGCAACACAGCTGTTGTGAATGAGAAGTTATCAAACATACAGATGAATGCATAACACTCACAGTATATGGTCACTTCAGATTCATGCTCTGTGTGTACAATTCTAATATGACACCATAAGTGCATGGAATGGTTGCTGAGAAGTACAACCAACGTGAAAAATCGGACGGTTCTTCCGACGGTCCTATCTAGGACAACCACCTCCTGAGAGTAGGGAACCAACATCTGCGACTCAAACCATTGCACTCCGTTCAGGTTATGTATGCTTACTTCTCAAATGCGTTGCGTGAAAAATAAAAGAGTCTTTGTATCCAAATGCCGCAACAAGAGAAAACACTTTAAACAATTCTAAGACACAACTGGCAGAACACAACCAACTCCTTCCGACGACCGTTTACACATACAAAATGTATGGTACACCCGGGTATGTTAATTGAGCGATCAATTGATTTTAAACTTCGTTCCAACTGTCTTTCATTAATCTTTTTGTTTTGTTGGCGAAATGGGAATTTCCGGATTAAGTTTATCTTATCTGTTGGCGAAATGGGATTTAGCGAAGCGGGAAGATACCTCCTCAAAGTACATATTAAACAAGAGAGCGCCGGGGCGCAGTAAGTAGTGTGTTGGCCTCTGACGCCGATGACACGGGATCGAATCCTGACAACAGCCATGTCATCGAACGTGTTTTTTACGGTGCTTCTCCTCAGCGGGGTACTGACAAAACCCCCTGTAGTATAATTGCCAGGAAAAACTTCTCGAATCTCGCCGTTCGGAACCGTCCCTTTCACCCATGGGAAAATAAAATCTCACACAACATGGGTGACTGAGAGAAGCTCGGCTTTGGTCCTTCATGCACTGTAACGCCAACATACATACATACATATTAAACAGAAGCGGTGATAGTATGCAACCTTGTCTGACTCCTTTGCAAATATCTATCTCCTCTGATTCTTCTCCTTCTATAACTATTTTGGCTTTTTGGTTCCAATAGAGATTTTCTATGATCCTAACATTTCAGTCCATGTTTCTGCTTCTTAGGATATCCGCCATTTTATTGTGTAGCACTTTTTAAAGTCGACAAAGCATACGAATACTGTTTGTTCATCTCTAGGTTTCGCTGAATTAGCATGTTGAGCGCAAATAGTGCCTCATGTGTCCCAAAGCCATTTTTAAATCCGATTTGAGATTCGCTTATACCTTCTTCGAGCTTGTTGTAGATCCTTTTGTGAATTATTTTCTGAAAGATTTTTAATGTGTGGCTCATCAAGCCTATTGTCATGTAATCGGAACACTTTGTTAGAGTTGCTTGTCGATTATCTCAAATGTTTTTCAACACACGTCCACACTTTTAGTGGCTCATCTTATTTATTTGAATAAAATAAAGTGCTACTTACTGAGTGAGTCTTTTTTGTGGAAAGAGAACTATCTAAAAAGATAATTCTTTCCTTTTTCTGACGGCAAATTATGTTTTTGTACCATATCACACTAGCCGATGGGTAAGAGGGTTAAACGCGTTACTTTAAATATGGCCCACCAAACAGAAAAACCGACGAACATTGACTCCATGTTATGATTTACGTGAAGAATCTCCTGATTGTGGTAGAATCAAGTATGCGATTCATAATGATATGTTTGATAGTTTGCTTAAGTCACAACGGCTGGTCCATTATACTACAACATCTATCGCCTCTAAAATAATTTCTACAACTTAATTCTCGCGTTGATTAATCTTATTCCATTTAAACGCGATATTAATTTGCTTATCGCCTAATTATGTAGCTTTACCTTAGTTTGCGACACTTGTTGCTTAACATTTACCCATTCAACTTCATTTCTGACCGTTAATGAAAATATTGTTTTTTAAATCGTTTACTGAATTAGTGTGTACTATATTGTATTGAAATTTTACTTTATGTCAAGGGAATAAAATGATAGTGTAGCTTAGTATTATATGTTTTACATAACCTAGAAGTTGGTGTAACTGCCTTTTATTGCACATTCGTTCATAATAAATACAAAATAGAATCAAATTTGAAATTAAATTTATTAATTCGTATCTCATAAGAAGGTAATCATTGATCATTCATTAATATTGGTGTCTTTAAAGCGGATATAGTACAGTATATTAACAACAACAAACATTATATTTATACATGAACACATGCCTACATTATTACAAGCTTCCCATAGAGTTTTCTTGTCTTCTATAAATAACAATTAATAAATCCCACTACAAATAAAGTAGCCTGATAAAGCAATCCTAACGTTACATGAGATATATTTAATTAGCAATATGTATATTTAAGAAATGAATCAACAAACATATGTATGTAGATATATATTAATTTATATACATATGTAGAAGCAAGTCTATTTGCCTTATACATGTATGCACATATTTATTCATATATTCTGTCGACTCCATGCGTAAGTCGACATTAAATCAATTTATATTTAACTAGATACATAAATTAAAACCAACAACTTTCATTCTTATTAAGTAAAACACTTAATACCCTACGCAAACAAAACTGTTTCAACATAAATATGATAAATACAAAAATAATAAGGAAAATGTAAAAGAAAATTTCGTAACTTCTATGTAAGACTACTTTAATATAGCTATGAGCAAACTCTGGGTGATGTTCATGAAGTGTAATTAGCGAGGTAAAATGAAGATATTGAAAACTAGCTACATTTCTACTATACTAAACACTATGTGGAACACATTTTTTACTTATACATCTATATTTTAACTTTAAAACTACAATTTTATGAATTTAAATTATACAAATAAAATATTCAAAAAAATATTAAAAGAAGAAAAACGAATTTATGATTATACTAGCTTTTGCCCGCGGCTTCGCTCGCGCTAAATTCGGGGTAACACGGTTCCCCTTTCCTGATTTGGAACACAAGAGAACTCGGAACGGAATGGTATTTTAATACGCCACTGTAGACGATATTATATGTCTTTCCATTTGGGGATAGAATGTAAAGATTCTGGGCATTAGACACACGCGAACATGCTTTGTAGGGGACCCCAAGCGGGGATTTTGCGCGTTACTCGAGCGCGTCAGAAAATCATATGAGGAGAAAGCTTGCACCCTGTAATGTACCCCTACCAAATATGAACCCTTAATATAGGGGGGTGCGTTGAAGGCAGCCCGTCAGATTAGTAAAAAAAAAATCGATCCTCGGAAAAACTCGAGCGCGTCAGATTAAGAACACGTAAGTTAAGTACATCCTGAAAAGTGTATACTTCAATAAATCTAACTTGAGCGTGGCATAAGGAAATGGGGGAGTCGCAAAGTTGTAAAAAAAAACGTCATCTCGAAATACTCCAGCGCGATTAAATTTTTTTTTATTTTGAAGGGAATTCTATCAGGATTACGAAAAACATATAATCTGACGGTTTTCATGGGGCGATATAGCTAAAACCATCGATAAAGCATGAGCGTACAGATGCTGATATCTATGTATTCCCCACTCCACGCCTCTCGTTCCTTCTCACTCTTTCCCAGTGTCTAACATTCAAAGTTTTTTAAATTATCAGAATAACAATTTTTTTTTTTTTTTTTAGAGACTCGCGCAGGTTCAAGAGTTTTTCATATTCTCTTATGATGTGTTGACACACACAACCTGAACGGAGTGCAGTGGTTGGGGTCGTTGATGTTCGTTCACTACTCTTAGGGTGGTTGTCCTAGATAGGACGAGAGCCGACCAAGCACTTTAGTATTGCATACGCAGAGGATGAATTTCGGTTGACCATATATTGTGATATACAATACTCCTTTACGTAATTGTCAGATTATCATTTAGGGTGACTCTGACATCGAGTTGAACCCACAGTAGAAAAATCTGACGCGCTCGAGTATTTCAAGTTAACGATTTTTTTAACATTTTCAAAAATCAGTCATGAGTGTAGGCCACGTCCAAATCGTCAGTTTTTTTTAAATCGAACACTGTTTTGAGTTCACTAAACGTCCCCTTTCAATATCTGACATGCTCGAATAACTTTCTTTTTGTTTTGCCTTTCTATCGCTCCTCTCAGCCACCCACCACTATCTAATCGTCAGATTAATATCTATCGGTTATCAGAAAGACGAAGCGAGTATACTCTATTAATATCTGACGCGCTCGAGTATTTCCATGAGACTTTTTTTTAACTTTTTAAAAAATTTTACGCGCTCTTTTCCCCACTAAAATGGAAAACTTAACATACAATTTTTCGTTTGAGAACCTAATCTTCACAATCCAATAGGTCCCCATGACGCTCTAGTAACTGCAAATTTAGCATCCCGGGCTCCCCTACTACTACATACAATTGTCCATGGGAAAAGCGAAACTAAGCTTTAGAGGAAATTGTAGCCTTTTAAACTGGAACGGAAGATCTGTGGGAATTATTGGTATTCGTGGGATCATTACATCTATCGTAATTCAAGAGTAACACTTATTTATGTTTCGACTGTTGATTTATGGTTGTTTTAATTAAATTATTTAATTATTCGTTTGTATCATAGAACCTGTACTAATTTTGCGGAGAGTCTCACACAAATTTCCATCCCCTACTGATTTTTTTTTTGCTGCATACAAACAACGGGGGTTAGAAAGAAACGTCACTCTCCATCCCTTCAACTATCTCCACTTAAAAAATCACGTCAATTCGTCTCTCCGTTTTGCCGTGAAAGACGGACAAACAGACACACACACTTTCACATTTATAATATTAGTATAGATTGAAGGTGCTGTCAACTACAATCCGCGATTCTGATTGGTGTTGTGAACAGCCATTAGGAATTTATGAGCTTAGAGCCTCGTTAACGACGTCACGCGAGATCTCAGCCTCATCTATTTTAGTTCCATTCTGTTGATTACTTCTTTATCGGCCATTTGTTCTACGCGTCGTCGTTTTCGCGATTTATTTTATCAAAGCGAACCGAATGCGAGATCTCTTTGTGCTGACTCGGACTCAAAACATTGTTTGCGTTTTTCTACCATTTCCTGACATTTCAGAGAGATGACATTTTTTACACTATGCTACCCCCTCGTAGGGGTAGCATCTATCCGACGGATGCTGGCCTGCTAAAAAGCGAGAAGAGCCACCGCAGTCGAACATCTTGCGGCACTGTTAGTAAGTCCTATCCCCACCTCCTTGTGGTGCCATCTGGAGATTTCCTATGGAAATTGCAGACGGGGAAGGGCGAATGGCGAGCCTCTTGCGCCAAAAAAACAGGATTAGTCGGTTGGGCTACGGCCTAGGAAGCCGTAACCGTAAAAAAACCACAAACTCCGAAACAACCACAAGCCTCGGATATAACGGACCGGAATAATGTTGACGACCCTTGCAAAAAACGAAAAAAGGACAATGATCTTCGGCTCTGTACGTGGAATGTTAGGTCCCTAAACAGGCCACGTGCAGCCGAACAACTCGCGGACACCCTAGACCGCTATAAAGCGGACATAACCGCCATCTAGGAAATGCGATGTAATGGAGCGGATGAAAAACTGCGATATTTACTACGGCGACTGCTATAGGGAGAGAGGACAACGATTGTTCGGATGCGGATTTGTTGTTCGAGGTGGACTTAAGCAAAAAGTCCTAAGCTTTCGGCATGTGAGCGAACGCCTCATAACAATCCGTATCAAGGCTACATTTTTCAACATCAGCCTGATCTGCGTCCCCGCCCCCACGGAAGACAAGGATGACTCCGCCAAAGATGAGTTCCACGATCTCCTAGACAGAACGTAGGATGCCCAATGTCCCAGCTATGACATCAAAATTGTACTAGGAGACTTCAATGCTAAGCTGGGTAAGGAAAGCATCTTTGAACGAGTCATCGGCAAACATAGCTTAAGCGACACCACCTCCGATAACGGACACAGGCTGATTGATTTTGCTACGGGGCGAAATCTCCTTCTAGCCAGTACGCGCTTCCCGCACCTCAATATACACAAAGGCACCTGGCAGTCTTTTGATCAATCGACTACCAACCAGATTGATCACACCGCGATCGACGTCACCCACTCCTCCACTATTCTTGATGACCGAACTTTCCGAGGGGCTGACATCGACTCGGACCACTATCTACGGATATCACGAACGCAGCGGAGTAGAGTAAGAATACAAAGTTATGACGTCGGAAAGCTACTATCGCCAGAAACCGCTCGTGCTTTTACCGATCGCGTCTCCCTTAAGCTCTCAAATACACCTCAATCCTCCACGCTATCAATAGAATAGCAGTGGAGTCTTTGCAAACAAGCCCTGAAAAGCTCTGCATCCGAAGTCTTGGGTTTCAAGGCTTCACCACGAAGAGACACCTGGTTCGATGACGAGTGCAGGAGGATTCACACAGCGAAGCAGGATGCATATAATGCCTCGCTGCATAAAAGAACAAGAGCAGCTCGTGAACTCTACGAGTTAAAAAGAAGGGAGTAGCATAAGCTTCTTAGAAGAAAGAAGAAAGAGCACGAGGATTTGGAGAGGTGTTACTGCAGGCGTGACGTTCGAAAGTTTTATCAACAGATAAATCGAACATGCTAATGATATAAAGCCAGAACGGAAGCCTGCAGGGATGAGAACGGACGCCTAGTAGTAGAATTGCAGTCGATGCTGAGAATATGGAACAACCACTTCTACAGACGGTATAACGGCGATGTTAGTCAATATACCGCTGTCCATTTCTAATCGACGAAGACCGCAGAGAATTACGCCCCCCTGACCTCGACGAAGTTAAGATTGCCATATCGAAACTCAAGTCGAATAAAGCTGCTGGCGTAGACGGACTGTCTGCTGAGCTCTTCAAGGCAGCTGGGGATGACCTGGTTGGAAAGATGCACCAGCTCATCTGTAAGATATGGTCAGAGGAAAGCATGCCCGAGGAATGGATTCTCAGCATCGTATGCCCGATCCACAAGAAAGGCGACCCTTCTGATTGCGCCAACTACAGAGGAATAAGTCTTCATAGCATCGCCTACAAAATCTTCTCTGTCGTTTCGTGTGAACGCCTGAAGACTTTTGTAAATAAGTTGATAGGTCCTTATCAGTGCGGATTCAGGCCAGGGAAGTCCACCATCAACCAAATCTTCACACTACGGCAGATCCTGGAAAAAAACAATGAATTTCGACACTCACCACCTATTTGTCGACTTCAAAGCCGCATACGACAGCATAATTAGAGACAAGAAATACAACGCTATGTCTACCTTTGACATACCTGCTAAACTCATCAGATTATCCAGGATGATTTGGAGAATGCTCGCTGCTCCATTCGAATCGGTGGACATCTGACCGATAGTTTTGATGTCAAAAAAGGATTTAGGCAGGGCGATGCGCTGTCGTGTAATTTCTTCAACACCATTCTTGAAAAGATCATGCGGGACTCTGCGGCCAATACAAGAGGTATGGACGGATAAAAGCGAGACGTCAATGAGGCGTTCGCAAGCATTGAAGCAGAAGCGGCTAAAGTGGGTCTAAGGGTAAATGGTTACAAGACCAAATATATGCCGTCATCCAAGAAAGACGCGCAACACCGACGTCTTGGTCAGCACGTCACCTTCGGCAGCTTTTTTTATGAAGTAGTCGAGGACTTCGTCTACCTTGGTTCGATAGCGGATGAAGAGGCTCCTAGACGTTTTGAGAGAAACATTCTGCGTGCAATCTTTGGTTCCGTTTGTGTAACCGGAGAGTGGAGGAGGAGATTCAACCAAGAACTGTACGGGCTGTACAGCGACATCGGCCCAGTTAGACGTCTTCGGATCCAACGTCTAAGATGACTAGGCCATGCAGAGCGAATGAACATCAACGCTCCGGCCCGAAGAGTCTTCGACTCCAACCCCGAGGGACGACGCAGCAGAGGACGACCGCATTTAAGGTGGCGCGCACAGGTGGAAAGGGACCTCAACCAACTGGGCGTGCGGCACTGGAAGCGGCTGGCCAAAGATCGGGCCGGCTGGAGTGCTTGTTGGTTGAGGCCCTGGTTCACCCCGAACTGTAGCGCCATCAAAGTAAGTAAGTAAAGAGAGATTTCTTTATGGATGGTGGTTAGCTAAACGTAAAATTCTTCACATTGGTTCATTGTGGCCATAGTTGGTGTGATGAGGGGGGAGTCGAAAAATTGGTGTAGATCCTAGACGACGGGGGTTGGTATTGAGCGAAATTATTTCAAGGAGGACAGGAGAGTCGATAAATCCAGTCATTTTGAAGTGCAAGCGAGTCTGCCGGAGTTGATATTGCTCTGCTGATTTTCATGTTGTCTGCATATATTGACCAACGGGAATCTTTTAAGATAAGGTCGACATCGTTAACAGCGAGGACAAATATTAAAGGGCCGACATGACTGCCCTGCGGAACACCAGAAGAGGCAATGATGGGGTCAGAGATAGAGCTTCTAAAAAATACTCTATATTGGCGATTCTCAAGGTACGATTTAAGCCATGCGATGATTTGGGGGGAGAAGCCTAAAGCCTCGAGTTTAAAGTAGATTGATGGATGGCTTAACTTATCGAATGCTTTACTGAAGTCGGTAGTGATAACATCTACCTCGTTGCCTTGCTCCAGAGTTAGAAGTATTTTGGAGGCAAATTTGGTAAGGTTGGTTAGGGTGGACCTACCTTTTCGGAAGCTATGCTGCCGGGTGGAGAAGATGGATTTGCAGTGGAAGAACATTAAGTCATATACGACGGAATCGAAGAGCTTAGGAATAGTGGACAATTTAGCGATTAGTTTGTAGTTAGAAATATCCATCTTGGGGCCCTTTTTATGTGTAGGGCTTGACGATGTGAAAGGCGAAGGAGAATAGAGAGGGGAAGCGATACATTTCTTGAGTAGAATGGCTGGGAGACCACCGGGACCCGGAAAGAAGTCGTCTTTAAGTTGGCTTAGCTTGTGGTGAACCAAATCCTCATTAATATCGATTACGATGTCTGAGTGCAGTTATTCATAAAGCTGAAAAATAGAGGGTTATGACTGCAGTCGTTAAATGATAGGCTACAGAATGAGGCAAAAAGGTTCGCGACGATTTTGGGGCTGTCGGAGGTAGTGTTGTTCCATTTGAGAGTGGAAGGGATCCCATCAGATTTATTTTTGAGGTCGATGAGTTGGTAGAAGCGTCAAGGATTAGTAATAAGGGACGTCTGCGTTCTTTGAAGATATGAGTTGTATAGGGAGTCACAGAGGATAGAGAAGCTTAAAAACTTCTGCCAAAGTTTATTTCTACGAGAGTACGCTGTTCCTTGTTATACCAGGGAGGTGCTGAGAAACAATTTTTTCGAGGGACGCAAAGAAAAGATTGGATTATTCAGTTAAGCAGAGCAGTGTAGAAAAATTCCAATGCAATGGCAATATGTATGTAGGCGTGTTTTCGCTCATGAAGTGGCTAAAGCCTATGTCGTTAACTGAATTGAAAAGTGCGGTGAAGTCGGCCTTTTGGAAGTTGAAAAAGAAAGAGTGATCATAAATGGAGGAAGTTTGGTTTAGTTTATAGGAGAGTTTAAGGGATAAGGGGGGATGATATTGGTCCAGAGTGGACATTAGATGGTTGCATGCGGTAACAACAGAGTCTTAGGCAACAAGGCCTAGTTGTTGTCCAAGATTGTTGGTGACACTGCTGATTTGAAATACTCTACAAGACGGTTATGTAAAAGAGTTTCCTTGTCAGAGGAAGCACTAGTAGGGACAAAAAAACACTCGTCATCTGAAGTGGCCCATTGCAGGAATTTAAGATTGAAACCTCCAACGACGATGACATCTGAGAAAAGATGGATCGACATCTGAAAAAAAGAGAGTCTATTGTATCAACAGCTAACCGGTAGACTTGGGCAGGTTGGAAAGGGCGGATGTAACAGCAAAGGATGTCCATAAAACTTTTGGGGACTGGTATCTTGGCGCAGACAAGTTCAAAAAGTACGAAGTTAGAAATTGCAACAGCCGACGCATTGAGGCGCCTATGGATGGACAAAGGACACCCTGCCCACGTTATTGCGTTCACCGTCAGTGTGAAAGACATCCAATGAGGAAGAGAAGAGTTCGGAGTCGAGAATGCTGGGGTTGAGTTTGTTTTCAGTTAAGGCGACGATATCGCAAAGAAGCGTTAGAGAGTAAAGGTAGACTGTTGAGGTTTTGGAACGAAGGCCTCTTACACTTGTATAGTATAGGGAGAGAATAACTTCAGAGGGTGTTGTGACGGGAGAGTTAGGGACTATAATAGTTTTTTGGCATCCTTGTGAGCTTATTGAAGAGACGCAAGGCGCTTAGAGCTAGTGTGAGTGGCGAAACTAGATATGTCGTCTTTTACCGTATTTGCCGAGAGCTTAATGCTCTCATGGAAACGATTTAAATTGTAATTGTAACGATTGTAAGATTTAATTGTGGAGTTCTTGATTATATGGTTTTCTTCATTCGTTAGTCTTCCGCCACAAATTCTTCTCAAGACTTTGATTTCGAAGACCCTTTGTTCAGAAACTAAGCTTCATATCGATAAAGTAGGATTATATAAATGCGAATTTTACGTTGCCAGGCAATAGAGTTTTAAATTAGAATAGATCAGATTCCATTTTTACATAAGTCTTCACAAATTATATAACAGAATCTGTTTTGCATGGCTTTGCCGTCTATCAGACTGACGTCATTATTATTAATTAGTCGGTATAGCTCGTTTTCCAAGTACCTTCCTTCCAAGTCTAATTCTATGCCACATCCACGAGCAAGCCACATCCATTCCAGAAACCATTCCGAATTGTTTTGCATTGTACTCTTATGTAGAGCCACGAGATTTGGTAGCCGATTGTCTGGCATCCTCATCACCCGTAGTATGTAGTTCATGTGCGGCTTCAGGTCTTTATATATAATGGCTATAAGCCTGTCTCAAGCATCAGTATGTAATTCGGCATATTTGTAACAGCTTTTCGACCTCTTCATGTGGTTCATACTCCCCAGACTTGCGCTGCATAAAGCATCACTCTTTAAACTGCTGATTCAAACACTCTTTTTTGGTTGAAGGCTTCTGCTATCTGTTGGAGCACTCAGATGCAAAAACTGGTCCATTGTACTCCAGACAGACACCTTACATTACTGAATTTTCCCCGTTTTCCGGAGAATATAGAGAAGAGAAGAGATGTAGAGCTAAGGGTGCGTCACCGTGCGCAAGCAAAGGCGGGACAGTCACAGAGAAAATACTCTGCAGCGTCATCCTCCTTGCAACATGCAGCACAGATAGTCGTCTCACTTACGCCAAGCACGCAGAGATGCTTAGCAAAAGTGTAATGGCCCGTAATGACTCCCATATGTCTTCTGCAGTAGATTCATCTTAAATAAAGGAGGAATGCTGCGGATTTCTTGCAGACATCAGGGCATACGCGCTTTGTCATCCTGCATCCTGGATAATTCCTCCATCTACGGTTGAGTGTATTAAACACCCAGTCGTTAATGTGGGAGTTAACCGTGGGCGCAGGTAGACCTAGAGCGGGTTTAAGTCCTGAGAAGCTCTTCTCAGAACCCATTCTGGCGAGTTCATCAGAGATCTAATTTCCTGGGATCCCAGAGTGGCCTGGAACCCATACAAGCCTTAATGAATTTAGACTATTTCTTTAGATTCTTTCGAAAGAAAAGTTCTGCGCCGGATATTTGATCATGTCTGTGAGGAAGGTGAATAGAGGAGAAGACAGAACCGCGAACTCTACGAGCTGTACAAAGATGTGGATATAGTCCGGAAGGCAAAGATCCGTCGTCTACATTGGCTTGGCCACATCGAGCGCATGAACACCAATGCTCCTGCTAAGAGGGTCTTCGACTCCGAGCCTTCTGGTTCGAGAAGAAGAGGAAGTCCGAACTTCCGGTATAAAGACCAGGTAATAGCGGATGTAAGACAATTTGGTCTTGATAACTGGAAGCAGCGTGACAGTCAAGGATGGAAGGCAGCTAAAGCTCAGGCTCCGATCCTCCATGGATCGCCGGCCTGATAAGTAGGTAAGTTACCTACTTACTTACTTGTGTGGCGCTACAGTCCGGTGAGAACCTGGGCCTCAACCAACACACTTCTCCAGCTGTCACGGTCTTTTGCCAGCTGTTTCCAGCGACGCACTCCAAGTTGGTTAAGGTCCCCTTTCACATGTGTGCGCCACCTTCGGTTGTTCTCTGCTGCGTCGTTCCTCGGGGTTGGGCTCGAAGACTCTCGGGCCGGAGCTGTGTTATCCATTCGCTCTACATGACCTTGCCATCTTGGACGTTGGATAAGTAGACGTCATACTAGGCCGATGTCGCTGTACAGCCTCTATAGTTCGTCGTTGTATCTTCTCCTCCACTCCCCGTTTATACAAACGGGACCATAGATTGAACGCAGAATTTTCCTCTCGAAACGACCAAGGGCCTCTTCATCCGCTTGTACAGCGCAACTTTAGTCTTTCGAGAGGAGGCTCTACTTCTCAATTGCCTCTTGGGGCCAAAGAAGCAGCGGTTGGCAAGAGTCCAAGGCAGACGAAGTCCTTGACCACTTCGAATCTGTAGCTGCCAACTGTGGCGTTCTGGCCGAGATGTCGATGATTCGCGTCTTTTTTGATTGACAATATATATTTTGTTAACCGAAAGATCCATTTTAGCCGCTTCTGCTTCAATGCTTTCGAACGCTTCATCGATGTCCCGCTGTGTTCGTCCAATTACGTCAATGTCATCCACGTACGCAAGCAGTTGCGCAGACTTGAAATAGATCATACCTCTTGTGTTGACCAGTGAGTCTCGTATGATATTTTCAAGCATGAAAGAAATTACATAACAGTGCGTCACTTTGTCTAAATCCTTATTTTAACATCAAAGGTCTCGCTTAATTCGCTACCGACCTTAATGGAGCAGCGAGAGTTCTAAATTGTCATTCTGCACATTTTGACGAGTTTGGCAGGGATGTCAAAACTAGACATGGCGCTGTATAGCTCATCTCTATGCACACCGTCATACGCGGCCATGAAATCGACGAAAAGATGATGGGTGTCGATTCAGTATTCTTGGGTCTTCTCCAAGATCTACCGCAGTGTGAATATCTGGTCTGAAACCACACTGATAAGAACCTATCAGATTATCCACAAATGGTTTCAGACGTTCACACAGTACGGCAGCGAAGATCTTGTATGCGATATTAGGGAGACTTATTCCCCTGTAGTTGGCGCAGTTATAGGGGTGTCCTTTCTTGTGGACTTTGCAAACGATGCCGAGATTCCATTCGTCGGGCATGCTTTCCTCCGATCATATTTTACAGATGAACTGGTGCATGCGCCCTACCAGATCATCTCCAGCCGCTTTAAATAGCTCGGCAGACAGCCCATCTGCGCCCGCGGCTTTATTGTTCTTGAGCTTTGAAATTACTAGCTTATTTTTATCTAGGTCGGGGGGACGAAATTCTCTTGCATCTTTGTCCGTTGCGAATGGGTCATTCTGCCTGATAGCGTTATTAGACCTTTCATCGCCGTTAAACAGAAGTGTTCTTTCCATATTCTCAGCATCGACTGTGACTCTACTACTAGCTGTCCGTCTTCATCCCTACAGGCTTCTACTCTGGCTTTATAGCCCTGGAATGTTCGTTTTACTTTTTTGTGAAATTTGAGAGCGTTATTCCTGTGATAGCATTTCTCCCTCTCCTCGATCTCACGCTTTTCATGCTGCCTTTTTTTCTTCCTTATAAGCGTGTATCCGTCTCTCCGTTTCTGTTCATACTGTAACGAGTGGCTCTCGTCCGTCTATGTAGCATGACTTTGTAGGCGTTTTGCTTTGCTACCAGGGCTTGCCCTCATTATTCAGCTGACGGTGGTTTGAAACTCAATACATCAGAGGCAGCGTCTCTCATGGCACGCTGGCAATGCTCCCACTGTTGCTCTGTGGGCTGCTTGGGTGTCATTGGAGCTTGCGAGACTTCCGACGTCAAACTTTCGTTGTCCAGCTCGACTCCGTGGCATCCTTGATATCTTCATTCGTACCTTGGCTACGACAAGGTAGTGATCCGAGTCGATGTTGGCTCCTCGGAAGGTTCGTACATCTAGGATGCTAGAGGAGTGGCTGGCGTCGATCACAACGTCATCAATCCTATTGGTGGTAGACTGATCAGGTGATCGCCAGGTTCTTTTGTGAATATTGAGATGCGGGAATCGTGTGCTAACCAGAAGGAGATTGCGCCCCGCCAGGAAGTCAAGTAGCCGATGCCCTTTTTCGGACGTGGTGTCGTGTAGGCTATATTTCCCCGTGATCGACTCAAATGTGCCCTCTTTGCCCAGTTTGGCAATAAATTCTCTTCGAACTATTTTTGTATCGTAGCTGGGACACTGGGCATATGTTCTGTCTGTCCGAAATGAGCTTTAATGCAGATTGTTATGAGGCGTTCGCTTACATCCCGAAAACTTAAGACTTTTTGTCGGAGTCTTCCTCGAATACCGAACCTGCATCCGAATAAGCGCTGGTTGTTCCCCTTGTAGCAGTTCCCGTAGTAGATGTCGCAGTTTTCATCCGTCTTATGCCTGGTCCATCCCATCGCACTTCTTGGAGTACGGTTATGACTGCGTTATAGCAGCTGAGGGCTTGCTCCAATTGATCGCCTGCACCCGGTCTGTTAAGGGACCTCACATTCCAGACTCTCAAGTCCTTTAGTCGTTTGCAGGGGTCGTCAGCTTTGTATCCGTCCGTATCCGGACAATTGATTTTTTCCGTCAGACACTCCTCTACTATTCTGGATGTTCGTACTTTCCGAGGAGCGAGGGTGATTGAGAGAAGCTCGGCTTTGGTCCTTCATGGACTGCAACGCCAACATAGATACATACATACAAATGGCATGTTCATTATGAACACCTTCTTTCCGCACAAAGCATTTCATAAATATACGTGGTATCGTCGGAGTCTTCAACAGAAATCGTTGATAGATTTCTTTGTGGTACCATCGTGTGTGAAACGGATGGCTTGTGAAGTTCGTGTGTTGAGAGGGGCTGACCTGTCAACTGATCATCACCTGGTGTTGTGTAAGCTGTATCTTACTGATAGAGTACCTCGTCTGCCAAGGCGGAAACCAAGAGTGGTTACACGCATACGGTGGGAGAAACTACAAAACAGTGAGGTGCGGCAACACTTCGCACGACACATATCCGAAAGGTTTGAGCAAATTCCAACTATTCCATCGCATGTAGAGGAAGAATGGTGACTTGGCTTGGTGTGGCGGCTGATGGTGAGAACACCCGGATTTCAAGAAGCCATCAGTGAGAAGAAGAAGACCTACAGAGACTGGATTGTCTTGGGGGACTCTGCTTCTTGTGACCGATACACTTTGGCGCGAAGAACTTGCAAATTTGCTGTGCGAACAGCTAAAGAGCAGTCCTGGAAGGCGTTCGGCGAGAAGTTGGAAGGCGACCATAGATCTGCGTAAAAGGTGTTCTGACAAACCCTTCGCCGGCACAGAGGAAGGAAATTCAACATAATCGAAGGAGTTAAATCCAAAGATGGTGTGTTGCTTTCCAATGAGATGGACATCTTACGCAGATGGAGCGAGCACTTTTCGCAGTTGCTCAATTCCGAACAGGGCACTGAGGGGGACAGATCTATAGTCTTGAGTGTGGCGGAGAATAGTCGAACGATGGAGGAAGTCATTTCAGCGATTGAATCGCAAGTCCGCCGGTGTGGATAAAGTTCGGCCAGAAATGCTTAAGGTAATGGGTAAAGAGGGAGTATTATGGCTTTCTCTTGTCATTAAGTTGGTCTGGAAATGTGCTGAGATACCTAGCGATTGGCAAACTGGGGTGATTGTTCCCCTTTTCAAAAAGGGGGATGAAAAAGAGTGCTCCAACTATAGGGGCATATCTCTTTTAAGTGTCCCCGGTAAAGTTTACGCTAAGGTGTTAGAATCGCGTTCTAGAGCTATGGTCGAATCCAGGATAGGGGATGAACAGTGTGGGTTTCGTCACGGCAGAAGTACAACCGACCAGCTTTTCACTTTAAGAATGGTACACGAGAAGGCTTGGAAGTACGCCAAACCAATCTACAGCTGCTTTGTAGATTTGGAAAAGGCGTATGACCCAGTTCCTCGAGGTAAACTCTGGAGTGTTCTGCAGGAGTATGGGATTGATGGTCCTCTGTTGAGGGTCATTCAGTCTCTATACACAAACTGTAGCAGCTGCGTTCGGGTTAATGGTAGTAAATCAACACCTTTAACCGTGGGCGTTGGACTTCGCCAAGGGTGCGTCTTGTCACCTCTCCTTTTCATAAGATATATGGACTTGATGTTTCAGCGCAGTCGAGGCGAGGAGTGTTTTACATTGGGAGAGTTGAGGATCAGCTATCTTCTATTTGCAAGTGACTTAGTTGTCCTCACATCCTCCCAGATGGAACTTCAGCGCGCGCTAGATAGGTTTGTGGCCGTATGTGCTGATGCTGGAATGAGGGTTAACGTGGACAGATCCGAGGTTATGGTTAATTCCAGAACACCTGTCCAATGCACTCTACATGTTAGTGGAGTTCCATTGAAGCAGGTGGAGAAGTTTAAGTATCTCGGGGTCTGAGCTTTCCTGCAGGATTGGCCAAGCTGGGTCAATTTTGAAACAGCTTGGAATATCTGTAATCAGGAAGACCGAGCTTGGTGTCAAAGCCAAGTTAGCGGTTTTTAACTCAGTATTTGTTCCAACCCTTACCTATGGTCATGAAACTTGGGTATTGACCGAAAGAATAAGATCGCGAATACAAGCTACCGAAATGAGATTTCTTCGTGCTGTTGTATACAGGATAAAACTTATAAATTCATTTTATGATCCTACTACCTCGTGTCTTTTTGGGAAATACTTATACATAGGGTCCAACATTTGTTGTTAGGGCAACCCAAATAAAATCTAATCAGATCCTACTTTATCTAAAATAAACTTAGATAGTACTCCGGACAGGATCTTTTTATTACTTGGTTAGGGGACGACGGGATGAGAGGTAGCCGTCGTAACTCGCATGTCAATTACTTTGTGGTAAACAATACATTGCTATATCTTTCTTACACCGAGATAAATACAGAGCATAGCGAAATTCGTGTCATCAAGGTTCACAAATACCGCTGTCAGTATCGAAATGTAAACAATTTTAATGAAACCAAAAATTGCTTGTAGCAGCAAGCAAGACGTGCTAGATAAATTCTGCTTACATGTTTAG
Organism: Eumerus sabulonum; assembly: GCA_951905685.1. Taxonomy (NCBI): domain Eukaryota; kingdom Metazoa; phylum Arthropoda; class Insecta; order Diptera; family Syrphidae; genus Eumerus; species Eumerus sabulonum. Next base: position 29,044,655 of record OX645062.1, read on the forward strand.
TCAAAAACATTCCTCAAATCGTCCTAATCCCGATCCGAACTGGAATTTCAAACGGGAATCTTTACCATATTCTCTTCCAAGCTGCACTATACCCCCTCTTCTATTCCGGCAACTGCTTCCCTCCATAACATCTCTCCCAATCCCTGTTTAAACACCAGTAAGGCTAACCCTCACAATCGAGTTTCCTTCAACCTTCCCACCCAGTCTAATATTCCCTCGACCGCCAAATACCCTAATTTCGTTCACTCCCACACCTTCAACCCTCCCAAATCCGCGAGTATCCTTCATCCTCCCTCACCTTCCGCTTCCTCCTCAAAAAATTACCGCCCCCTGTTTGAGAACGCCACGTGAATTCATTATTTACATATTGTTATTTCTCATATCATTTACATATTGTTATTTACTTATACATATCATGTTATCATCATTTTATTTTTGTCTACCATTAATTGTACGAGCACCCTGTAGATATCTTTCTCTTTTGTTGAGTTCGGTGGGCTTGCACTCGACTTGCACAAGAACAAGTGTTCTCTCGGCCACTTGCATTTCGACCGCCAACACGATCACACCAATAAAACCACTTCTTGTCAATCAAGTGTTTCTTTTTTTTTGCATTCGTCTTGGTACTGCATCGTGGGCATTATCGTTCCCACCTCGTGATTTTTTTTCTTTTTTCTCTACGCAGTAGCTAAGTTTCCTCTCGGAGTTTATCTTCCCGTTCGTCTTTTTTTTCTTCTTTTGGGAATTAACAAACACCCCCCTTATTTGGATCCACTCCTCCCTCCTTCGATTAAACTCACCTCTAAACTAGTTGAGAAGTGCTCGCCGCCTAATGATCTGCATGGCCGTTATGTAATATCGAAACTGCGTGATCATCGTCTTTACGAAAATATTCGCCTGTACCTTGCTTACCTTCACGATAAGCCGGATTCAGTCTGTATTGACGGCAAAACCAAGACCAATGTTATGGTTTCAGTCCAACTAGAAGGCCTGCCTACCGACCCGACAGCACTGAGAAAATCTTACGACCGTTTCCATGAGTGCATTAACGTCTCGGCTTATACGGTTAAGGGCGACCTCTCTATTCTCGCCACTCATACTAGCTCTAAGCGCCTTGCCTACCTCCAAAGAGCTCGCAGAGAGTTATCATCCCTAACTCTCTCGTCACAACCCTCCTTACATTTTTCTCTCACTATACTATCAAAATGTAAGAGGCCTTCGTCCCAAAACCTCAACTGTCTACCTTAACTCTCTAACGTTTCTTTGGCCTTAACCGAAACCAACCTCAATCCTAGCATTCTCGACTCCGAACTCTTCTCTTCCGACTTCGACGTTTTTCGCACTGACGGTGAACGTAATAACGCACTTCCCCTTGGGCGAGGTGTCCTTTTGTCTATCCATAGCCGCCTCAATGCATCGGCTGTGGCAATTTCCAACTCTGCTCCTTTTGAACTTGTCTGCGCAAAGATACCAGTCACCAAAAGCTTTATCTACATCCTTTGCTGTTACATCCGTCCATCCTAACCTGCCCAAGTCTACCAGCTAGCTGTTGACACAATAGACTCTATTTTCTCAGACGCCGATCCAAGTGATGACTTCATCGTCGTGGGAGATTTCAATCTTCCATTCTTGCAATGGGCCCTTTCAGATGACGAGTGTTTCCTTGTCCCTATTAATGCTTCCTCTGACAAGGAAACTCTCTTTACTGACCGTCTTGTAGAGTCTAACCTATTTCAAATCAGCAGTGTCACCAACAATCTTGGAAGACAACTAGACCTCATATTTTCTTCCGATGCCTTCAACTCTGCCGTTACCGCAAGCACCCATCAACTGTCCACCCTGAACCAATATCATCCTTTAAGTTCTCCTATAAAATGAACCAAACTTCCTCTTCTCCACTTATGATCACTCCTTCTTTTTCAACTTCCGAAAGGCTGACTTCGCCTCACTTATCAATTCAGTTAACGAGATAGACTTTAGCCTCTTCTTGAGCGAAAACACGCCTATTGCCATCGCATTGGACTTTTTCTACACCGCTCTGTTTAACTGCATAATCCAATTTACGTCCCTCGAAAAAATTGTTTCTCAACACCTCCCTGGTATAACAAGGAACTGCGTACTCTCCGTAATACGAGAAATAAACTTTGGAAGAAGTTTTTAACGTCAAATTCCCCCTCTGATTATGCGAAGTACCAACAAGCCTCCCAATGCTTCTCTATCCTCTGTGACACCCTCTACAACTCATATCTTCAAAGAACGTCCCTTATTACTAATCCTAGACGCTTCTACCAATTCATTAACCTTAAAAGAAAATCAGATGGGGTCCCTTCCACTCTCAAATGGAACAACACTACCTCCGGCGACCTCATTCTTTAGCCTATCATTTAGCGACTTCAGTTATAAACCCAACCCTGTATTTTTCAGCTATATGAAAAACTGCTCTCAGACATCGCTCTCCGTAAATGATATCAATGAGGACTTGGTTCACCACAAGATAAACCAACTTAAAGATGACTTCTCTCCGGGTCCCGATGGTCTCCCAGCCATTCTCCTCAAGAAATGTATCGCTTCCCTGTGCAAACCTCTCTCCATTCTCTTTCGCCTTTCACTTCGTCAAGCTTCCTTTCCAACCGTTTGGAAAAATTCTTTCATCTTCCCCACTCACAAAAAAGGTCCCAAGATGGATATTTCTAACTACAGACCGATGGCTAAATTGTCCGCTATCTCTAAGCTCTTCGAGTCCGTCGTGTATGATTCAATGTTCTTCCACTGCAAATCCATCTTCTCCTCCCGACAGCATGGTTTCTTAAAAGGCAGGTCTACCACAACCAACCTTACCGATTTTTCCTCCAAAATACTTCTAACTCTGGAGCAGGGCAACGAGGTTGATGTTATCACTACTGACTTTAGTAAAGCATTCGATAAGTAAAGCCATACATTCATTTATTTTAAATAAGAGGCTTTAGGTTTCCCGCCCCAAATCATATCATGGGAGAATCGCCAATATAGAGTATTTTTCAGAAACTGTATCTCTGACCCCATCATCGCCTCTTCCGGTGTTCCGCAAGTTAGTCATCTCGGCCCTTTAATATTTGTCCTCGCTGTTAACGATGTCGACCTTATATTAAAAGATTCCCATTTGTCAATATATGCAGATGACATGAAAATCAGCAAGACAATATCAACTCCTACAGACTCGCTAACACTCCAAAGCGACCTTGTATCCTTCGGTAATTGGTGTGATAACAACAACCTGGAACTCAACATCGGTAAATGCCAGTTCGTTACGTTCTCTCGGAAACGCTTTCCCTCTGCTCCTAGAACATATTATCTACTTAACGAGCCTGTACCCCACGTCTTCTTCATACGCGACCTAGGTATCATATGCGACAGACAACTAAACTTTGTCTCCCACATCAATCATATCATACACAAAGCTAATTCTGCCCTTGGTTTTATAAAACGTTGGTCTAAGGAACTCTCGAATCCCTACGTCACTAAATCCCTCTACATTACTTACATACGTCAGACCTATCCTGGAATAAGCCAGTCAAGCCTGGTCTCCTTATTACGTTAGCCATTCTGCACGAATTGAAGGTGTGCAACGCAGATTTCTGCGTTTTGCCTTAAGAGGTCTCCCGTGGTCTGAAAGGATTGTATTACCACCCTACGAAGACCGTCTACAATTGATCGGCTTACAAACCCTGAAAGCACGCCGTGAGGCAGCTGATATTCTCATCATTTACCAGCTTATAGCTGGAATTATCGACTCTCCTGCCCTCCTTGAAATGATTTCGCTCAATACCAACCCTCGTCGCCTAAGATCAAGTCCACTTTTCAGACTCCCTCCTCATCGCACTAACTACGGCTACAACGAACCAATTTGTAGAATGTTACGTTTAGCCAACCATTCTCAAACATCCATTGACTTTCATTTATCTCTTCCATCCATTAAAAAATCTCTCCTAAGGTCCAATTAAATAAAAAAAAAATCTAATCTAATCTAACCCCTATACCTCCCACACACCACTTCACCCTATTCTCCCGTAGGTTAAGTACCTAGTATTTAAGTTTAGATTGTTTAAGAATAGCTTGTAATAAGCTTAATTTTGATGCCGACCAGTGTAATACATGAGAGCACCGTGGCGCAGTGGGTAGTGTGTTGGCCTCTGACGCCGATGACACGGGATCGAATCCCGACACAGCCATGTCATCGAACGTGTTTTTCATGCCTGTTTCACAATGCTACTACACGGCGACGCGACAGCGCAACTACAAACGCTGCCGTTTGCTGTGGTTGTAAAGTAGTTATGTCAATACACAATGGAGCTACTTTCATCGGCGTTTTTTTTTTTTTTTGACAGCGCGGTTACTTCCGTGAGTGAAGTTGGAGGTGAATTCTATAGAGTGAAGTTGGCATCAGTAAAAAATTCGAAGATTGAAACTGAATTTGTTCATAAATGGATCAAAATAATTTGAAAAAAACATTATTACTAACATGTGCGGCTGCTTTAGCCTATAAAAAGTTAAAAGCGAAAACAAGTCAGAAGAAGGTGGTGGGTTAGACCAAGTTATCCAACGTATTACTCTAATGTCGAATTCGAAATGGCACAACGCCGTGTAGTTGCGACAGTTTTTCAAATTTTCGAAATTACAGCGCTGCGACACGACTACATACGTGCCTATGTGACTTACTCCATATAATTCCATTGAATGAATATGGATTTGACAGCTACGGCGTTTGCAGTTGCGCTGTCGCGTCGCCGTGTAGTAGCATTGTGAAACAGGCATCACGGTGTTTCTCCTCAGTGGGGTTCTGACAAAACCCCCTGTAGTAAAATTGTCATGAAAAGCTTCTCGAAATTCGCCGTTCGGATCCGGCAATAAACTGTAGGTCCCTTTCACCTATGGGAAAATTAAGTCACACACAACATGGGTGATTAAGAGAAGCTCGGCTCAGGTTTTTCATGGACTGTAACGCCAACATACATACATACAGTGTAATACATATGGCCAGGGACTGTAGTTCGTTTTTTTTAGAGTTCCGTACCCAAAGGTAAAACGGAACCCTGTTACTAAGACTTCGCTGTCCGTCCGTCCGTCTGTCACCAGGCTGTATCTCATGAACCGTGATAGTTAGACAGTTGAAATTTTCACAGATGATGTATTTCTGTTGCCGCTACCACGACAAATACTAAAAACAGAACAAAATGAATATTTAAGGGGGACTCCCATACAACAGACATGATTTTCATCCAAAAAATCCCCTTAGTCTCCATACTGAACTAAGGTTAGTCGACAATATCCCACAACCAGTAGCAAACTTCCCAGTTTTGATCTCTTTTGTGTCTTTGATGAATTAATCCTAGTTGCAAACCTTTTTCCCATATTTCCCGTTATTGTTATTCACCTTTTCACATCGTTGCTGTCAAGTAAGATAATTGATTTGAATTCAATGGACACTTTGATGATCAACTATCTCATCATGGAGATTATCAAAGTAATATGCCTATAACCTGCCTGCAACCAAGATCTGTCATCATACAAAAAATGTGATTTAATGTGATGACTGATGAGGTAGCATACATAGTCTCTTTCATATTTATATATACAGATGGTACGGAACCCTTCGTGCGTGAGTCCGACTCGCACTTGGCCGTTTTTTTTTTCCTAGGAAAGAATACATGCTTGAGGAGTAAATAACAATAAATTTATTAAAATATTCTATGTACACATATACACGGTAAACGTTCCTTTTGTCTTGTAATTTTAAATATATTTTTCTTAGAGAAAGCTAATTAATATGCCGTATAGTATTAACTATATATATATATGTATATATATGTATATATATACAATAATGTCTAAAAAATTAAATAGTTTTTTCTTAAACCTAGAAAACAAAAAAAATTATATATTTTGCCTAAAAGATAGATATAAAAGCACTTTTTAAGGAGAGAAAATGGGACGGTATGCAGAATAAGAAGTTCAGATCCGTTCACCACTCTCATTTTTGATCGATTGAATTATTTCGATAATTGTTTTGAAGTCTGGTCGCAATTTCGGATCCTCATGCCAACACGGCATCATAAGTTGATCATAGATATTTACTGGACAGAGTTCAGGTCGACGAAGCCTGAAAGAGAGTAAATGAATAATTCAATAGCTGGATGTTGTTAAATTATTTAGAGAACATACCTCACTCCACGTTCCAAAAGATCTAAAAAGTTAGTTTGACTTAGCTCATGATCGGGGTCCAAATTCGGTTTTTCCCCCCGTGAGAACATTTCAAATAATGTGACCCCATATGACCACACATCCGATTGAAAGGAAAACTTTGTGGTTTTAATGGATTCTGGAGCATACCATTTTATTGGTATTTCTCGTTCGCTTTGTGCAAAATAGTAACCGTCGGTATTTGCAAGTTGAGCTAGGCCAAAGTCTGATATTTTAACGCGATCTCCATCGACAAGGATATTTCTCGCAGCCAGGTCACGATGTATTACCTTTTTACTTCGCAGGTACTCCATGCCCTAAAATAAAACAAAATACAGAATGAGTGCATTTAATTGGGAGTGTCGAAATCATCACACCCTTGCAATGTCCAATGCAAAGTTTAAAAGTTTAGCATTAGTCAAATTTGGTTTCATTGACGATAGGTACACGGTAAATGATCCACACTCGACATATTCCATTATGATCGACACGTGTGGTTCGTCCACTGTTCTAATAATCTTAACTATATTTGGATGATCTAAGGCCTATTTAAAAAAAAAGAAAAGAAAAACAATATTGGATGATATCGACAGTTTAAAAAAAGAAAAGGCAATTACCTGCATGATCTTAATCTCTCTTTTAAAGTCTTGGCTAAAACGATTACATTTGAGAGTTTTTATTGCAACTTGAATAGATCCAGATTTATTATTGTATTGAATTTCACCACGATGGACCATTCCGTAGTGACCTTCACCAATTTGTTCCTTATAGATAATTTTTCCATTCGGAATTGGTACCACCGATCGTGTTTCATTGAAATAATTCGAGTGGTTCGAGCTCACGGGATCGGGAGCATGGCGACGTAGTAACGGAGCATGTTCACCAAGGGAGTTTGATGAGAAAGTACAGCTTCGTATATCGCCGCTACTGTTACCATTAAGAAGTGTTTGGCCTAAAGAAATAAATGTAAATATATAAATAAGATGTTAATCGTCGTTGATCGCACATCTCAACTTACAAGTCTCCTCAGTCGTATGACTAAAATCGGAGTATATGGAAGACACATCATCGGAGCATGTGTCTGTAGTGTCAATGGTTGAATAATTGCTGGACAGATTCTCTTTTGCCGAATTAAGTAAACGTAAGATGACTTGTTGGTTAAAACGTTTATCCGGATCCATGCTCCAGCCATCCATGATAATCTGATATAGGTCTTCTGGACATTCGCTGGGTTTTGGCAATATACCACCGTAACGGTTGTAGTTTTGTGTTAACGTTTCCGGACTTAGATTGGTGATGGATTTTCCACGTGAAAAAATTTCCCACATTGTTGTTGCAAATGCCCACAACTCAGCGTATATGTCACGTTTTGCCGCATTGATGTTTTTGTGATGCTCAAATGGAATCCACGGTAAGCTTAAAATAAAACGAGGAGAAATCAAATATACGAGTATGAGTTTAAAAAATGAATGATACAACAGGCAAAGGTGTTCACCGCCTTTTCCATTATGTTACATCGACAGAAATCGATTGCCAATATCTTACCAATCCCCTCCATATGTATGAGTAAAATAAGCAAATAACTTACTCTTTTAATTTATACGATTTCGGCAGTCCCGGATCGGATATCTTAACAATTAGGAAATTCTTTTTCGGATCGAATTTCGTCACCATTAAATAACTGCATCGGATGTATCCATGTATTATTCCTTTTTCTTGCTGGACATTTAAACCAAAATTAGTATACAAATATATATATATATAGATGTTCAAGAAACTGAATTTACCAAGTATGCGATCCCACGAACCAATCCATGTACTGCATTCAACAGACATTCAAATGAAACTTTGTCTTTCAGACTATAGAGAAACTCGTTAAGAGGTCCGAACTTTGAATGTTCCATTACCATGGAATATGGTGTTGACAATGTCAGTCCGTAGAGTTTAAGAAACTCGGGCGCATATATTCGACTCCACATATTTGCGAGTTTCATAAATTCCTGAAGAGATACAAAGGGTATTTTAACGGATTCTAAAATGTGACTCTCTTGTCGCAAATTAATTTGTAAGCAAAAACGATGAAAAGCATTGGTTTCGAACTAAACATAATACCTGTAATCTAATAAACTTGTTTTTGAACAATAGGCATTCATTTGGAAGTAAAAGTCAAAGCTTTTGGGAGGACTCTCTATACGTGTATGTATAGAATAGGGATGTTACGGAGATGATTTTATCGGAGTCGTAGTCGGAAGTTTCATACCGCCCTCCCGCGGAGTCGGAGGTCGCAGACTCAAATTATTAAAAATAAAATTAGGTGAATTCAATTTTTATTATAAACTTACTTACTTAGGTGGCGCTACAGTCCGTGGTGAACCTGGGCCTCAACCAACAAGCGTCTCCAACTGGCACGGTCTTTGGCCAGCTGTTTCCAGCGCCGCACGCCCAGTTGGTTAAGGTCCCCTTCCACCTGCGTGCGCCACCGATGATGCGGCCATCCTCTGCGCGCCTTCCTTCCGGAGTGGATTCGAAGACTCTTCGGGTCGGAGCTGTATTTTCCATGCGCTCTACATGGCCTAGCCACCTTAGACGCTGTATCCGTAGACGTCGTACCAGGCCGATGTCGCTGTACAACCCGTACAGTTCTTCGTTATATCTTCTCCTCCATACACCGTTTGAACAAACGGGACCGTAGATAGTACGCAGAATTTCCCTCTCGAAACGACCAAGGGCATCTTCATCCGCTTTTGTTAAGGTCCAAGCCTCTGCGCCGTAAAGGAGGACTGGGATGATAAAGGTCTTATATAGTGTCACCTTGGTTTCCCGAGAGAGGGCTCTACTTCTCAATTGCCTCTTGAGCCCAAAGAAACAGCGGATGGCAAGAGTGATTCTGCGTTTTATCTCAGCGCTCGTGTTGTTGTCGCTGGTCACCAGTGAGCCAAGGTAGACGAATTTCTTGACCACTTTAAAGTTATATCCGCCCATGGTGACGTTCTGACCAATACGTCGGTGTTGTCCGTCTCTTTTAGATGAAAGCAGATATTTGGTTTTACCGTCATTAATCTTGAGACCCATCTTAGTCGCTTCTACCTCAATGCTTACAAAGGCCTCATTGACGTCTCGCTGTGTCCGTCCAATCACGTCAATGTCGTCGGCATACGCAAGCAATTGCGTAGACTTGAAATAAATCGTACCTCTTGTGTTGGCCAGTGACTCTTGAACGATCTTTTCAAACACGATGTTGAAAAAGTTGCATGACAGCGCGTCACCTTGCCTTTTTTAACATCAAAGGTCTCGGTTTGCTCGTTACCGACCTTAATGGAGCAGCGAGAATTCTCCATTATCATCCTGCACAATCGGACGAATTTGGCAGGGATGTTAAAACTAGACATGGCTTTGTATAGCTCATCTCTATACATGCTGTCATATGCAGCCTTGAAATCGACGAAGAGGTGGTGAGTGTCGATTTGGTATTCCTGGGTCTTCTCCAAGATCTGCCGTAGCGTAAATATTTGGTCTATTGTGGATTTACCTGGCCTGAAACCACAATGATAAGAGCCGATCAGGTTATCCACAAACGGTTTCAGGCGTTCACACAATACGGCAGAGAAGATTTTATATGCGATGTTAAGGACACTTATTCCCCTATAGTTGGCGCAATTATAGGGGTCTCCTTTCTTATGGATCGGGCAAACGATGCTGAGATTCCATTTGTCGGGCATGCTTTCCTCCGACCATACCTTGCAAATGAGATGGTGCATGCACCTTACCAGCTCATCTCCAGCTGCCATAAGAAGTTCAGCAGACAGGCCGTCTGCGCCCGTGGCTTTATTAGACTTAAGTCTTGATATTGCTATTTTGACTTCGTCTAGGTCGGGTGGATTGACCGAAGTTAAAAAATACAAAATTTTATTGTCACTTTACAATAATTTGCTTTGTATAGACAAAATTAGACACCAATAGTTAAATTTTAAAATGGGTAAATTATCTAATACATAAAAATTTCGCGTCAAAGTTTTAGTGTTTATACTCCTCCGAAACGGCCTGACCGATTTTGATGAAATTGTATATGTATATGCAGTAGGTCTGAGAATAGGTTTATAACTAATTTTTATACCCCTAAGTGCTAGCCGTTGCATCATCTGGCATTGCGGCAACTTTATTAGAAGGCAGAACAGCTCATTCAATATTTAAGCTGCCACTAAATATTCAAAACAACCCAGACGCTGCGTGCAACATAAAAAAACAATCATCTATGGCCACAGTGTTAAAACAGTGTAAAATTATCATTTGGGATGAATGCACTATGGCACACAAACATTCGCTTGAAGCGTTGAACAGGGCATTGAAAGATATAAAACACAATGACAAATTATTTGGCGGCACTCTATAACTTCTTTCAGGTATTTAAGACAAACACGTCCCGTCATTCCGCGTTCAACGTACGCTGATAAGATCAATGCTTGCTTGAAATCATCTCCACTGTGGCGTAATGTTGAAAAAGTTCAACTAAAAGTAATTTTTTTTTTTTTTTGATTTAAGTGTTATGGAATTGACAACATTTTCTTGTACTACAACTAGTTAACACTAACGAGTAGTTTGCATTTGTTTATGTTACTTACTTATCAGGCCTGCGATCCATGGAGGATCTGAGGATCTGAGCCTGAGCTATAGCTGCCTTCCATCCTTGACGGTCCCGGGCACGCTGCTTCCAGTTGTCAAGACCAAGATGTCTTACATCCGCGATTACTTGGTCTTTATACCGGAGGTTCGGTCTTTCTCTTCTTCTCGAACCAGGAGGCTCGGAGTCGAAGACCCTCTTAGCTGGAGCGTTGATGTCCATGCGTTCGATGTGGCCGAGCCAGTGTAGTCGACGGATCCTTGCCTTCCGGACGACATCCACATCTTGGTACAGCTCGTAGAGTTCGCGGTTGTGTCTTCTTCTCCATTCACCTTCCTCACAGACAGGACCAAATATCCGGCGCAGAATTTTTCTTTCGAAAGAACCCAAAATCAGTTTCGCTGTCCTGCTTATCGTCCAGCTTTCGGCTCCGTACAGCAAGACTGGCAGAATGAGCGTTTTGTAAAGCATGACTTTGGTCTTTCGAGTGAGGAGTTTTGACCCCAGTTGTTTGGACAAGCCGAAGTAGCAGCGGTTGCCAAGGGCGATTCTATGCCGGATCTCCACTGTGGTGTCATTTGTGGAATTTACGTTTGCCCCGAGGTAGACAAACTCCTTAACTACCTCGAAATTGTAGCTGTCAATTGTTATGTTTTGTCCCAGGTGATGAGCGACGGTTTGTTTTTTGCTTGACAGCATGTATTTCGTTTTATCCTCATTGATCTTAAGACCAACTCGTTTCGCCTGTTCTTCAATCGTCGTGAATACTTCCACAATGCCACGGCGAGAACACGCGATGATGTCGATATCATCCGCGTATCCTAGCAGCTGGATGGACTTGTAAAAGATAGTGCCTTCCCTGTTGACGCCTGCCCGTCGCACTATCTGCTCCAGCACCAGGTTGAAGAAGTCACATGACAGCGCATCTCCTTGCCGAAATCCGGTGCATGTTTCGAATGGTTCCGAGGTCCTAGAACCGAGTTGCTCGGTGCACCGCGTGTTTTTTAGCGTGGCGCGACACAACTGGATCAGTTTTACCGGGATCCCGAATTCGGCCATCGCACTAAACAGTTCTTCACGATGAATGCTGTCGTATGCGGCTTTGAAATCGATGAAAAGATGGTGTGTATCGATTCGAAACTCGTTGGTCTTTTCCAGGATTTGTCGAAGTGTGAAAATTTGGTCTATAGTTGATTTGCCGGGCCGGAAGCCGCACTGGTAGCTGCCGATTAGTGCGGTGCAAAATGGTTTTAGACGTTCACACAATACGCTGGACAGGATCTTGTATGCGACATTGAGCAGGGAGATACCTCTATGGTTCTTGCAAGAGGTAGGATCGCCTTTTTTGTGGATGGGGCATATAGAGCTGGTATTCCAGTCGTCGGGCATGCTTTCATCTTCCCAAATTCTGCAGATGATCTGGTAGATGCTCCCTACCAGAACATCGGCGCCAGCCTTGAAGAGCTCTGATGGCAAGCCATCTGAGCCCGCGGCATTATTGTTCTTCAGCTTCTGAATAGCTGTGCCGACTTCTTCCATGCTGGGTGGGAGGACTACTTCAGCGGCTGGAGTTGGGATTTCCTCGGTCCCTACCACTCTCTCTTGGTCATGCTCGTTAAGCAGCTGCTGGAAGTGCTGCTTAAATACATCCACTATTCCCTGCGGGTCGGTGACAAGATTACCCTCGCAGTTTCGAAGAGCCAGGGTGCCCTTTTTGAAGCCTCCTGCAAGGCCTTTGGCTTTCTTGTAAAAGGCTCGTATTTTATGTTTTTCCCAAGACTCCTCGATATCCTTGAGTTGGGAGGCTGCGAAGATTCTTTTCTTTTGTCGCAGTAGTTTTTTCTCCTCCCTTCTTCTAGCTCGCTACTCTTCTTGCGCTGCCCTGATTTTCCTCTGCAGCGCCTTTTGGTACGCCTCGTCGGTTGCTGCCTGTCTACTAGGGCCGAACATTGGAGTTAACGCTCTAAAAGTTCCGCCCACCGACTCCGAATTACGGTAGAAAATTTTTATAATTTGCAGACGTTGCTCGTTCATGTACTTTACCATGATGAAAATGTTGACTTTACTGAATAAACTAACAATGACAGCTCGATGATTAGTGAAAGTGTGCGTTCACAAATTGAATTCAAAGTTGTCAATTCTCTATTGGAAAACCTTTTATATGTATATCCACAGTTAAGGAACGATGAAAGAAAATTCTTGGAATGCACAAGAACGTCGTCCAAAATATTTGACCACATTTTGGAAAATTGAATCTTTCATATTAGGAAAATGGACCAATTTTTCTTTTAAACAAATTAAATTGCATCAGAACAACAACGACAATGGATACTACTGCCACAGAATCACATGAAAAAGTAATCAGAAGAGTTTGTGTGCGAGAAGCTTGCGATAAGCTTGCGCGCACGTACATAAGAATACATGTGAACAGTTTTATCGCAAGCAACCGCTTCTCGCATCACTGTGCGCGTAGCCTCATGCCTGTGTCACAATGCTACTACACGGCGCGGCGACAGCGCAACTACAAACGCCGTAGCTGTCAAATCCATATTCATTCAATGGAATTATACGGAGTAAGTCACATAGGCACGTATGTAGTCGTGTCGCAGCGCTGTAATTTCGAAAATTTGAAAAACTGTCGCTACTACACGGCGTTTTGCCATTTCGAATTCGACATTCGAGGAATACGTTTGATAACTTGGTCTAACCCACCACCTCCTTCTGACTTTTGTTTTCGCTTTTAACTTTTTATAGGCTAAAGCAGCCGCACATGTTAGCAATAATGTTTTTTTCAAATTATTTTGATCCATTTATGAACTAATTTCAGTATCAATCTTCGAATTGTTTACTGATGCCAACTTCACTCTATAGAATTCACCTCCAACTTCACTCACAGAAGTACCCTGCTGTCAAAAAAAAAACGCCGATGAAAGTCGCTCCATTGTGTATGGACTGAACTACTTTACAACCACAGCAAACGGCAGCGTTTGTAGTTGCGCTGTCGCCGCGCCGTGTAGTAGCATTGTGACACAGGCATCATGCATGAACTCTCAACTTCAATGCAAATCTACTAATGATGTAAACAAATAAAATAGTGAAAATACAATTGTATTGTAACGTGTTCGTCGGTCGTTAGTCGTTACCGATGGTGGTCCGAAAAACCTCCGTTGTGATTATATCGGAACCGGAGACTGATTCGGAGGTGCAATTTAAACCGGAGGGCCTGACCTATCGGATTCGGAGTCGGAGCTCCGTATCATCCCTAGTATAGAACAGAAATCGTATATGCAATTAATGTGGAATCATGTTTGTGCAACTTACACTTTGTGCTGATATTATGCCTTAGACGACGAGTGTAAATGTGGGGTAAGTCTCAAAGTCGTGGTAGTAAACATCTTAACCGATAATCAGGTTTTTCATTCCACAATATTTCTCGTCAAAAAGCGGGCAGAACTTCGATCTGCACAGTTTTAGGAAATTGTCAGCTTTTATATCCAAAACTTTAACCACGTATCTATTCACTCCAATAAATGGTATGTCAATCCCATTTATAGTATAGATATACACAGAATGGTATGGTGTTTAGCATGCAGCACGAATATTGCCACCGCTTTAGATGTTGAAGTGATTCAAGTTCGATTGTTGACTCGAACTTGTTTGACATAACCCCTGCTAAGTTACTAACGACATTACAAACCAATGCATCACCTGTTTGCGGTAATAAGGTTCATAAACTTTCTATGACTGAACATGTGTATGTATAATCATTACCAAGATTACAGCTGCTTTGCACTTAACCATACGCTGACTGACTGCGGCCAACGGTATTTTAACTTACTTATCGTTATATTCAATTTTAAAATCTTAATTCGGAAATTAACAATTAACAAAAGGCCTCGTAGGGGTAGCGTATCCGACATGCACTGGCCCGTAAAATGGCGAGTAGAAGCCACTCCAGCCGAATATCTAGCAGTTTTGTTAGTAAGTCCTATTTTCACCCCCTCGTGGTGCCACCTGAGGATTTCTATTTGAAATCGCGAACGGAAAAGGCGAATGGCTAGTTTCTTGCGCCACAAAACAGGATAAGTGTCGGTAAGGCTATGGCCCCGCAAGCCATACCGGGAAAAAACCAACACGGACGGATTAACCGATGATGACCCAGGAAACAACAAAATAAAAGAAAAAATGATATACGGCTATGTACGCTGAGCCAAGCTCTACAACTACCAGATCACTGCCACGTTTTTCAGGCGGAATTGTTGGCAATAACGGAGGCTTTGTTTAGACTTAAGTGGAACGTGATATCCACTACGGATATCCAAATCCTCACGGATAGTCAACGGCCTTGAAGTCGCTGGAGTCCTATGTGTACACCTCAAAAACAAGCCTCAACTGTCGCCTATCTTTTAAAGAGATGGTTGAACAGTTTAACATACATCTTATATGGGTACCAGGACCAGGACCAGAACTGACATCTACCAAGTCATCACTGGCGCAAAAACTAGGGCAAGTTCCGAAAGATTTCTGCAGAAGCTGCCTAGACGAAGAGGAGGTCTAATCTATCCACCACCTTTTCTGCGCCTGCCCGGCTTTCTGCACAATCAGGAAACGCTCCCTAGGTTACTTCCTTAACGACCTGACAGATGTTCAGCAAGTAGAGGTATCTGACCTTAATTTTTAAGAAGCACTAAATGGTTCCATGAATCGTAGCAGCACAACGGGTCTCTCTGGCCTATGTGTACTATTCTCCATCTGGAGAGGCTGCGAACCTACCTACCTACCTTGTACGTAGAATGTAAGGTCCCTCAACAGACCACGCGCAGCCGCACAACTTGCGGAGGCCCTAGACTGTTATAAGGCAGATATTACCGCAATCCAGGAAGTGCGATGGGATAGACCGGGCAAAAAGCGGAAACTGTGGTATCTATTACGGCGACTGCTACAAGGAGAGAAGGCAACGCTTATTTGGATGCGGATTTGTTATTAGAGGTAGACTTAGGCAAAAAGTCTTGAGCTTCCGGCATGTAAGCGAACGCCTCATAACAATCCGCATCAAGGCTAAATTCGCAAACATCCGCCTGATTTGCGCTCAGGCCCCTACCGAGGACAAGGATGACGCTACAAAAGACCACTTCTACGACCTCCTAGATGTCCCAGGTACGATGTTAAAATCGTACTGGGAGACTTTAGCGCGAAACTGGGCAAGGAAATCGCTTTGATAGGGTCATTGGCAAGCCCAGCCTACACAACACCACATCCGAAAATGGATTTATGCTGATAGACTTCGCAACGGGACGAATTCTTCTAGTTGCTAGCACGCGTTTCCCATATCCGAACATCCAGAAAGGGACTTCGCGATCTCCGGATCAATCAACCGTCAACCAGATTGACCACATTGCGATTGATGGCAGGCACGCATCCGATATTCTGGATGTAGATTTTAGAGGAGCAAACTTCGACTCGGACCACTATATTGTGGCAACCAGGGTACGACTATGAATATGACTGGGCCAGAGTAAGGCGAGCGGCATACAACGTCGCAATGCTACAATCGCGGGAGACCGCCAGAGCCATGCCAATCGCGTCTCCCTCAAGCTCTCGGAATACCCTCCAGCACCTGCTCAGACCGTACAACACCAATGGACATGTTGTCAACAAGCCTTAGAGAGTGCTGCTTCTGAGATACTGGGTTTCAAAACGCCACCAACAAGAAATCCATGATTTGACGACGAGTGTAGTAGAGCACACGCAGTCAAGCGACAAACATATCAAGAAGCGCTGCACAGAAGGACGAGAGCTGCTCGTGAGCATTATGAGCAGAAGAAGAGTGAGGAACATAAGGTTGTCAAAACAAAAAAAGAGATCATGAGAAGCTCGCGATCGTAGAATGACGTTGGGAGGTTTTATCAACGAATAAAACAAACATGCCAGGGATATAAGACCAGAACGGAAGCCTGCAGGGACGACTATGGAAACTTAGTAGTGGATTCACAGTGGGTACTAAGAATCTGGAAAGACTACTTCTGCACTTCTGCAGACTGTATAACGGCGATGACGAAACAGATCCCGCTGTCAGGCAGAATGACCCATTCACAGCGGACGATTATAGCAAAGAATCCATCGCCCTGACCTGGACGAAGTTAGGAATGGATTTTCTAAGCTTAAGTCCAACAAATTTGCTGGAGCAGAGGGACTACATGCCGAGTTATTTAAGGCAGCTGGAGATGACTTGGTTGGGAATATGCACTAGCTCATCTGTCAGATATGGTCAGAGGAACGCATGCTCGATGAATGGAATCTTAGTATCGTTTGCCCGATCCACAAGAAAGGAGACCCCTTTGTCTGCGCCAATTACACAGGCGTATGTAAGTCTCCTGAACATCGCTTATAAAATCTTCTCTGCTGCACTGTGTGGCAGCCTAAGACCGTTCATTAATAAACTGATTGGTCCATATCAGTGTGGTTTCAGGCCCAGGAAGTTCACTGTCGATCAATTATTCACACTGCGGCAGATCCTGGAAAAAAACAGCGAGTTCGAGATCAACACCCACCACCAGTTTGTTGAGTTTAGGGCTGCATACGGTAGCATAGATAGAGATACCTGCCACACTCGTCAGATTGTGCAGGATGACATTGGAGAACTCTCGCTGCTTCATCAAGGTCGGAAGCAACTTGACCGATACCTTTTATGTCAAAAAAGGTTTTAGACAGGGCGACACGCTCTGGTGTGACTTTTTCAACATCATTCTGAAAGGATGGTGCAAAACTCAATACGAGGGGCACCAACTTCTTCAAGTCAGTACGACTGCTCGCATATGCCGATGACTTTGACGTAATTGGACGAAGTGAGCGAGATATCATTGAAGCCTTTACGAGCATTGAGACGGCGGCGGCTAAAATGGGACTGGGGGCAAATGAGGGCAAGACGAAATATATGCTGTCGTCGAAAAAAGACACGAACCACTGGTGTCTTGGCCAGGGCGCACATATTGGCAGGTATAATTTCGAGGTAGTCAAGGACTTCATCTACTCCGCAGTGACATGCAGCAATGACATCAGTGCCGAAATCAAACGCAGAAAATACGTTGTTTCTTGGGTTCGGGAGGCAATTGAGGAGCAAAGCCTTCCCTCGAAAAACCAAGGTGACCATATACAAGACCCTTATCCTCTCGGTCCTGTTTTAAGGCGCAGAAACATGGACCTTATCGAAAGCATAAGCCTTTTTTTTTATATGTGGGGCTAGTGCTACCATTAGCAATACGGCACTGCGACCTTTGCAGATCTATTGTGCCTGTTAGCCGATTAGCCGAGGAGCCTCTCCACTTCTATAATGAAGTTGGGAATGCTTCTCCCCTCAGGGCGATCCTCTCAGGAGTCATAACTTAACTGAGAAGGATACGCTTCTTAAGATGGCAGAGAGCAGCACACTCAGTATGTGTTCCGCCGTCTCTTCGTCCTCGAGACAGAGCCGACACTCGGTTTCAGACGAGAGGCTAATTTTGTTTAGACGATATCTCAGACCGCAGTGTCCTGTTAGATAGCTGACTAGTCTTCTGATATCCACCCTATTGAGTTTGAGTATGTCACTAGAGTGCTTGTTCAGGGGTCGTATAAGTCGTTTAGATTGACGGAGTCCTCGAACGCTGTTCCAAAAGGACAGGTGTTGCAATTTTTCCCACTTGTCTAAGAAGAAATTTATCTTAGACCCGGGAATGCCGCAGAATGGTTCCGGATCTACATATATATTTACCGCTGGAACCTTTCCTGGCAGCTTGGTCGGCAATTTCATTGACCTTGATGCCTTTATGTTCTGGCACCCACCAAAGTTTAACATTGTTTCTTTTGGCGAGGTCTTGTAGGGCGTCATAGCATACCTTGACGGTTTTTGAATTCGTGCTGTACGAATCCAGCGCTTAAAGCGCTGCTTGGCTATCAGAGAGTATGTTGATGGTTACTCCTCTAATGCCAGTCTCGAGATTTAGATTGACGCATGTTAGGATGGCATGCAGCTCTGCTTTGAAGATGCTGGGACTTATTCCCAGGGCCTTCGAGATCTAGAGTTTTGGTCCAAAGATGTCGGCGCCAACGCCGGAAGCCATCTTGGAGCCATCCGAGTACCACCTAAGGACTTTGACATTTAGCAGGAGATCACTGCTTTTCCATGCTGAGCGATTTAGGAACAGTATCTCAAATCTCTTGTCAAAGGTGAAGGTGTGTGGCAATGCGTCCGAGACCGTAGTAATCATATCCAGCTCGGGAATGTGTTGTAATGTGGACATGTGGCCTACGGGTCTACATGGTAGGTGCAGTGGAGTGAGTCCAATGAGTGCTTCTTGGGCTGCCGTGGGGCAGGTTGGCATAGCGCCTGTGATGCCGAGACACACTAGTCTCTGAAGGCATTGAAGCTTAACAATTGTAGTTTTTTGCTCAACTTTTGTCCACCATACGGTGGACCCGTAGGTGGCGATAGGTCTTACTATCGCGGTGTAAAACCAGTGGACTACCTTAGGTTTAAGTCCCCAGGTTTTACCGTAGGTGCGTCGGCAGGCCCACATGACCTTAGTCGCTTTCATGAGTTTATTTTTCATGTTGAAGTTCCAGTTGAGTCTGCGTTCTAGGTCAATACCTAGATACTTTACCTCCTCTGGAGATCCTGTGTGTGCCATTGAGAAAGATTGAGCAGGGTTGTGCCTTTCTCCTCTTTGTAGGAGGAGAAGACTTAATAATGAACTGTACGGGCTGTACAGCGACATGAACGTAGCATGGATCCAACCCCCCAGGGGCGACGCGGTCGAAGACGGCCAAATTGAAGGTGATGCGATCAAGTGGAAGAGGACCTTAACCAACTAGGCGTGCGGCACTGGAGACTGCTGACGAAAGTCCGTGCCAGTTTGAGCGGATTTTTAAAGGAGGCCCATGGACTGTAGCGCCGAAAAAGAAGAAGAATTCAGAAAAAAGAATCGTTAAAGGGCACGTGACTTCAATAAATCAAAAAAGCACACGAAAATATCTTAGATGGGGAGGCCGTGGTGCAGTGGTTAACATCATCGGCCGTCGAGCGGAAGGTCTATAGTTCAAATTCGTTTCATAGCCAAGAAAATCAATTCCTATACGGAAAAAGGTATGCAACACAGTTGTGAATGGAAAGTGATCAAACGTACTGCTGCAGGCATAACACTCACAGTATGTGGTCAATTAAAATTCATCCTCTGCGTATGCAATAGTAACACCAAAAGTGCATGAACGAATTACTGAGAATTATAACCAACGCGAAATTTGGTCGGCTCTCGTCCTATGTAGGACAAACCACCCCTGAGAGTAGTCAACGAACATCTACGACCCAAAAACCACTGCACTCCGTTCAGGTTGTGTGTCAAAAACATCAAGCTGCGCGAAACTTTCCCTCACCCTGTTACCACCGCTCGCACAACGTTCAATACGTCATAAGGAATTACCTTGAGTGCGCGTGTGACTGTTAAAAAAAAAAATTACTCTTGAATGAGACGAATTTGCATACATGTATGTGATCGAGAACCCCGTGGCTCTATTCATACCACTGTCATCGAATGTGCAATCCACGGTGCCTCGCCATAGTGAGTGCCCCAACGGATATCATACGTCCCATAAAACAAAACAAAAAACAAACATAATTGAGCATTACAAAGTAAAAATCCGATAAAGCGTTCAAACGAATACATTATAACTACCATATGGCCATACGGCCGTGTTTCTCGTTCATTATTCGTTATTTTTAAGAGCACATTGCGCTATGAATGGACCAGTGTAGATAAGAAAACAGAGAATAGAATGAAGTGCGACAGGAAACAGACTTTGTTGACAAAATTTGTATGTGCGTCACTGCGTCGCGTCTTATCTGTTTTCAACTATGTACTTATTTGCATACTTTTATACTTTGAATTCAATTTTTTTGTCTTAATCGTGATACTAACGAGAATGCTCGATTTATCTGAACAATTATGGACATGAAACTACACGGTAACGCAATTATCAAATTATACCAGCTCTAGCCCTTTAGACTTGTAATCAAATTAGAACCCTTGTCAATAAATCAGTATGAAACCCAATATATTGTTTAGAAGATGTACTTACGGGAAAATCTTGTTCCGACTTGTAATCAAATTAGAACCCTTGTCAATAAATCAGTATGAAACCCAATATATTGTTTAGAAGATGTACTTACGGGAAAATCTTGTTCCGACTTTAGAACTTTTAACGTGACCTGGACGTCTCTCACATCTCTAGGCTGAATCCAATCAGCACGGAGTCGTTCCATTCTTCCATTATCACATAATCGTTGAGAATCTATAACGAAAACGAGGATTATTAGTTTTGTGATATATAAACTAGCGATGTGCGTATTTACTTTTGTACCATTGCAAATCTTCTTTCGGGTCGAAGATCTGCACGCGTTTTCGAAGTAATTGAGCCTCACTTAATTCAATATCAGTCTTTTTTTGTTGCAAGTTCCTTGGCAAGCATATCAACAATAATGGCGGTTTGTCTATAATAATAAAAAAAAAGTAAATAATTACATCAAACAGTATTTACGTATGAGAGCGCCGTGGCGCAGTAGGTAGTGTTTTGGCCTCTGACGCCGATGACACGAGATTGAATCTCGACATTAGCCATGTCATCGAACATGTTTTCCACGGTGCTTCTCCTCTTTCACCTATGTGAAAATAAAATCTCCCACAATCATGGGTGGTTGAGAGAAGCTCATGGACGCCAACCTACATACATACAGTATTTACGTATATGTATATAGTCTTACCGTATTCAGATGGCGGTATTCGAAATTTTTCAGATGATGTTGGTATCCCTAAAGCTAAGTCAGTCAATTTAGAAAAGCTCTGTATGTTATCATTTATGTGCAATTGCCACTCGGTCCCACTCTTTGTTATTTTAAAAGTCTCCGTTTGTGTGCTGTAGGGAAACGATTTTTATGAATTTGGAAACTACCTTTACGATTTTGCATACCCCTTTGTGTTAATGTCTATGTAATAAACATCATATTCACGTTCGCACTGTCGAATGATATAACTTCCGCATTTGCCTTCTTTTTCTCGAATTTTCGCATACGAAAAGTCGCCACTATAAGTAAACAATACATTGAATGAAAGGATATGTGATAGCACATTACATTTAGTGCAGCTCTTATGCTGTAATTGTAATCATGCAAAAAGGAGTGGTTATACTTCTGCTTTCATATATTCGCCAGTTCCTGAGCGATTATATGACATATCTACGTGCTTAATCTCATTGAATACTATTGTTTTCCAATACCAATAAAATTAAAAAGAAATATGTAACACCATATACGTCTGGGCTTAGGTTGCGTTCAAGAGAAAACTTAAGAGGTTATTCCAAGTAAACGTTTGTAAGCTCAATAGAAACCCAAGATAGCCATAAAACAGACACGTTATCATGCATTTTAAATTGACGCTTACCCAACAGGACCATGACAACGCAGATCTTTAAGTTCCAACATTGATGGCGTAACGAATTGCAGACATGGATCAGCCATCCATTTATACATTAGTCTAAAACAAAGCATTCGAATCCGTTTTCCTTTTCAATTAATCTTTGAAATATTTACCTATAGTATCCAGATACATAAGACATGAACGATTTTACAGCTCGCGGCTTTTCAAATTCAAACAGATATCCTTTCGGATTATCGCTGACTTCTATGTGAACGTATTTCTTATCCTTTCTATACAAAGCATAAATGTTTTCTAATTTCGTCACCACTATCCACTGAAAGAAAATATGTTAACATGTATACGTAGTACATTATAAAATTGCTAGAAAACTAGGTGCACTAGCGTACTTCTTTTTTTATTTTGAGAAAAGCCTTTAGTACGGGCCCCTCAGGATCAAATGGCTCTAATTTAACAATAACAGAAAAAGGTCCAGTCGACACATCCTGATCAGGCAACTCATATGTTGTTGCATTGTAAGATTCCATTAAGTAATTGGGCGATAATTCCGTAATTTTATGCATGTAGATTCGTTTAGCACGAGCCAGTTCATGATTGCCTCTGCGTATTCGCTCAAAGCCTTCGCATACATTCTTCTTTGCAAATATTTTGTGTGTTTTCACAAGTGGTTTCGGCAGATATTGTTTATAATTTTTCTCTAAGCTCTCCACCGGCAATTTTTTACTATAATAATCGATATACATGTCTACCGCTCCTAGACCAATAACATTATCTTTATATGCAGGGTATCGAATATCACTTATACGGTCGTTCACTAATTCATATCTCTTTTGGGCATACAGATACTCATATGCATTTGGATCTATTTTATATAAACTGTCCAATTCGGGAACCTTAAAACGCATCCGGAACTCATATTTCACTGCTGTCTTTGGACTAGCACACAGATATAACCACTTTTCGTCGTCGATTGAACGTAGGCCGAATAACAGTCGAGCGGTGGGAAGAATCTTGAGTTTTTTGCAACATTGCAGGCAAACTTCTTCGCAGGTGATAGCCGGATGGTATTCAATTTCCATAAAATCATTCGTGAGAAAATTAAATATCAGGACTGAGGAGGAGCTATCGGCCGAAGACATTTTTTCTTCTCTTCCTATTTGATCTCTCCACTTTCGTTAGGTGCTTGTTATTTATAAACTTTTCTCGTTTTATTGCACTTGAATAAGTTGTTTACTTTAAGAAAACGAAGAAAAGAACAGCCTTTGAGCAAAACTATGGCATGTTGTTTTCAACTACATTTTAACGGGCCCATGTCCTCTTTATTCATTTCACTACTGCGCTACAATTTCTTTTCCATGCACGTATCACTTTTGATAAATAAATCATCTACAGAAGCCCAAACATTCGACGGGCACCAATTGAAACGATATCTATCCAGAAACCATCTTGTTTCTTATAGCAATGCTGCCAAACTGCCTACGTAAGAGTGCGACGAAAACAATTCATGTAATGTGGATGAAGGCAAAGAGATAAAACAAATATTTCAAATACACAACACAATATATGTATAAGATGGTCTTCACTTTGAAAGGCGACATTCAATTAAAACTTTACAGTCAATGGACAAATAATGAACAATTTGAATTGAGAAGAAGAAAAACAAAAACTAAACACAATGTAAAGGTGGATTACAAACGGATTATCTAGTTTTAGGCGTAACCAAAAACAATGCTTACCTTACTTTACTTTACTTTTTTTTTATGGGTCCATAGTCCGAGTGAACCGGGTTCTAAAGGAGTATACTATGCAAATATATGAAGGGACAAGTACCGACACTCCAGCCTCTGTCTGCCAACTCCTTCTCTCACCTCTATGAGGTGGCTCCTGGGTGCCTAGTACCTCAACTGTAGATCGGGTAGACCCCTTTGTTTGGTTGTTGGGGCAGCAAAAGAAAGAGAGAGGGGGGGGGGGTCTGAGCCGACACCAGGGCTCAGCTTCTCTTCGGGACGGCGGCGGAAGAATTCCCGAGATGGAGTAAACGGCGGCGCCCACGAGTATAACTACCTGGTGAACACCTTATTTCGGGCTACTACAACTTATTTGGAGCTCAGACCGATAAGGAACGGCACAGCCGGCCATTTGTTCTTTGGGTAAATAAGAAACTGGTCCTCCAGGATGGGAGTTGCGCTTAGGGTTAACATCCCTATCGCGTAAAACAAATACCTGTTCAGAGACAACCAACAGCCTCAGATACGGACGGATTACATGTAGGTAGGGTCGTAGCCTTCCCAGAGTTGAGAAGAATGCACATAGGCCAGGGAGGCCCGTTGTGCAGCTACGAGGGGGGCTTACCCCCCTATTCGTGGAACCATTTTGTGCTTCTTAAGAAGTTAAGAAGGTCAAGTATCCCTACTTTCTGAACATCTGTCAGACCGTTAAGGAAGTAATAGCCTAGGTAACGTTTCCTGAAATTGCGGAGAGCTGGACAGGCGCAGAGAAGGTGGTGAATGGATTCGACCTCCTCCTTGTCCTGACAGCTTCTGCAGAAATCATTCGGAACTTTTCCTAGTTCTTGTGCGTGACTGCCAATGAGGCAGTGTCCTGTGATGACACCGATGACTTTGTAGATGTCAGTTATTTTTAGGGAGATTACACTCCTTGTGCGTTGACTGTCAAGCCGAGGCCAGATTTGTCTGGTGATGATGCAGGTATGTCCCTGTGCCCATCTAAGGTTCGTCTCGGCCCTGGCGAGATTGGTCAAATTATGTTTAATGGTTGTAACGGGTACTCCCTCACAAGCCCCGATTGATTGTAGCGTCGTTCCTAGTTTGGCGAGTGTGTCGGCTTTTTCATTACCTGTAATGTCGCTGTGTCCCGGTACCCAGATAAGCTGTATGTTGAACTGTTCTGGCATCTCGTTAAGAGATCTGCGACAGTCGAAACTAGATTTTGATGTGTACACATAGGACTCCAGCGACTTTAAGGCTGCTTGACTGTCTGTGAGAATGCGACTATCCGTGGTGTATATTACGTTCCACTTCAGCCAAGACAAAGGCTCTTTTATTGCTAACAGTTCCGCCTGGAAAACGCTGCAGTGATCTGGTAATTTTAGAGCTTTATGTAGCTTGAGTTGTTTGGAGAAAACTCCACTGCCCACCCCGTCTTTGGTTTTAGACCCGTCAGTGTAGAAATCCACACAGTTTCTAAGCGGTTGAGTTTGGCGGGTCCAGTTCTTCCTGTCCGGATAGATCATCGAGTGGAACGTTAGGTCCCTCATTAGACCATGTGCGGCAGACCTAGGATAAAAGTCTTGAGTTTTCAATATGTAAGCGAACGCCTCATAACAAGGCCAATCTCAATTTCAATTTCAATTTATTAACATCAATTAGAGATTAGAAACATTCTCTTACAAACTACGACCACCTTATACTACTTGGATGCCCTGCGACCCACCTTATACTAGGTGGGTCGCAGGGCATCCAAGTTGGAGCGGAGCGATCCATTTTAAAACTCTGTTTATTATTCTATCAGTGCGCGTGAGCAACCATAATCTAAGCAAAGTAGTATCTTCTGATACGAATACGGTGACAGTAATGCATTACAAACACATAGGTGTTTAGCGGACCCTTAAAAGATGGTAACTGAGTTTCTTTATCGATTGTAAAAAGAATTGTGTATCTATGTTAATTCGTCCATTGGACCTACGCTAGATGGTGGTCTTTGAAAACAGACCATCGGTATATGTTTAAAATGTTCCCCTGTATGCTTTCATTAAGGTATTGTGCAGGTGCGGAAGGACGATCGTATCATATGAATTTATGTTTGTGATACTTGAGTCTACATCCTTACGGTCCGCGGCTATTCCAATCAAATGGATAGCAGAGTTGATAGTGTTCAAAAAATGGCGCCTGCAAAAACAGACTTCTACCAGTTTGACTCCTAAACGGGCAAAAAAGTCGTCATATTTCGTTGACAGAGCTGTTTGACGACCAAGGTTAGAACGTGCTTTCCGAGGCATGATTATTTAAGTCTAAAGGAAAAAATATATATTTTTCTGAGTATTTACTATCACCATGTCAAATTTGGTTAAAATCGCTTAAAGCCTTCTGCGTTGTTTTATTATCAAAATGCGGATGCGCGTGATTTCTAATGTTAAGTCTATGGGACACGTTTTCGGTGATTATTCCTCGATGGTATGTCCAATCTTTGATTTTACTTCTTTAAAATCGTCCTTTCGATGCCTTTTGTTGACATGTCAAAATCCGTCAAAGCGTTTAGGAGAAGTAGTCTGTCAACGAAATACATTTTTGGGGTGTTAATGAGCTTTGCTCGCTACGCTCGCTTCGCTCTAATAACAAAATACCAATTAATTGAGAAGTATAACAAGAGTTTATTTTTTAAAGGTACTCTGGTACAATCTCGGCAATATAAGCTTAATATGTGTGATGAAGTCGTAGTCAGTATTGTCAAAGGCCGAGGAAGGCGCAAATTGCGATCTCCTTGCGTGTGAAATTATTTTCAATACGCGCCCCCAAGTGATGTAGCGCATTTTCAGTAAATCGTTCTTTGCGATATGCATATTGATAAGGATGCAGTGGTATCTGATCCTCCAGGATACCTCTAATATGGAGCTCTATCAGTTCTTCCGTTGTTTTTAATAGAAACGATGTTAGGCTGATAGGATTTAGGTTGTTCACTTGGCTTTCTAATCTTGGGTATGAAGACAAGGTTGACTTCTCTCCAGATTTGAGGGATGTAGCCTAAGTTAAAACAGGACCTAAAAAGAGTAATTGTATGTATATGTATGTTGGCGTTACAGTCCATTAAGGACCAAAGCCGAGCTTCTCTCAATCACACACAACATGGCGATTTCATTTTCCCAAGGGTGAAAGGGACCTACAGTTTATTGCCGGCTCCGAATGGCGAAATTCGAGAAGCTTTTCTTGACAATTATACTACAGGGGGTTCTGTCAGTACCCCGCTGAGGAGAAGCACCGTGAAAAATACGTTCGATGGCATAGCTGTTGTCGGGATTCGATCCCGTGTCACCGACGTCAGAGGTAAACACGGCCACGCCACGGAGGCGCCCTCAAACAAAAAGAACTATTAGTGGTGATCAAATAATTTTCAGACCTTTCTGTAGAATAGCAGGAAAAACGCCGTCTTTACCTGGGGCCTTATAGGGTTTAAGTGAGCCAATTGCCCATTTAACACTATCGGGGCTAAAAAGTCTACCAGGGAGGCTATTCGTCCCACTGTCGATGTTATTTATGTCGTTCGTCTGATCGTCGAAAGGGATCAGCTGGGGAGTAGAACCAGGGAAATGAATAACAAGTAAAGTCTCCAGTTTCCCTGCGATTGACAGTAAAGGTACCGCCTGATTTACGAAGCAGCCCGAATTCATTTGTTTGCTCTTGGAATAGCGCTTTATGGAATCGGGCGGCAGTTGGTAGCGAGTTTATGTTCTCCCAGTGTTTTGCATATGTATTTACATAAAAATAAAGAGTAAATGCAAACGTTTAAATATGTGTTCAAGTTTTTCACTATACTCGCAGCTGCACAAACTTCTTTGATAGCTTGACTAAAGAATGGTTGCGTCGGTCTCGTTTGGAAATTTGGACTTTTAAGTGATTCACCATCGCTAAAAATCTCAAAGTTCTTGCCAACTTTTTGGCTCGTGAAATTGAATCTCTCATGTGTCCTTTTTATGTCGTTTTCAATTAATGACAAAAGTGGATCAAAAGTTGTTTCTTCCATCTCCAAAAACTTGCAAAAAGATGCTTTGTCATTAACTTTCAATTCTTTTGTTAAAAAGTTGAACTATCCTCGGGTAGATCTTTCTTTTCCCCATGGTGCTAGCCAAAGCATCTTGACAACTTAATATTTCTATAAAAGCTTCTTCGTCTGAACTACTGCCAGTATCCATACATCCCATAAGCAGTCATTTATTTATATCCAAACAAACCTCCACACTGACACTGAATGACGCAGATCAACCCTTGCAAATCGGCATGTCAGTTCAAAGGGAAATCACCAACAGTTGCATGTCAAAAAGATGCGAAATGTAATACCTGACTTATCACTGTGCCTGTATATTTCTATGCCCGGTTTACACGCTGCGTCTTTTTGACCTGCAAGTCTCGGTGATTTCCTTTTCGACTGACATTCCATGTTACTCATGTTATTACATCGTGCTTCTGTGGTGAAGTTTGAAAAGAATGAATGAAATCCAATATCCACTTTCAAATTAGACAAACGAGTGAAGCAACGCCACAAAACATAGAAAAGGAGATAAGGAAGTGTCAAAAAGACGCTCAGAGAAGTCTACCCACGCGTTACTGTGCCAATGTATTTCTGTTTCACTGACCCTCCCTTTCGCACTTATTTCAATCTTTATTAGACACGCGTCGTGTAATTCCCGATTATTTCTCTGACTCTCTTTTCACACTTATTTGTGTCTTGACTTTCAATGTGTAATACCCACGATTGAGTGAGACAAGATTCCGCCTTCGAGTGTTCATTTTTGTTTCGTTGTGCGCATCTACGTCACGCGTGACCCGAAATTTGACAGCTGGTTGAAATTGCTGTTTGTTTACATACAAAATGGGGAAGGAAAAATTGGAATTCATATAATTTTTGTTAAATAAATCGTGTTTTTAAAGCTTTATGGCATGTGGCATGTTATTTCCGGATTCACAAGTATTTTACCAAGCTTCGAGTGATAAACCAAAAACCAGTCTTTTTACTCTCTCCTCGCATTCTACATGCTCCGTCAACTCCAGAAGGGTATTTATAAAGTTATTGGAAATGAGCAAGTCAATTCCATTAACTAGGTTGAAGACGTCCTCCAAATCCTTCATGTGAAGCATGAGTTCACTTGTTGGTTTGGATAAACCACCCTCATTTAGGTGATTTAGGTGATTACGACTCATCGTTGGATTTCCCTGTGCGGATCTCCGGAATTTGATGCCCCAGCTTATGACAGATATAACCTGCGAGGTTTTCTAATCCATCATTAGCTATAGAGTCCACTTCTATTTCTTCTTTATCTTGCTCTGGTATGCTTCTTGGATTTATCCATATGCTCTTTAGAATTGTACCTAATACAAAAAAAAAAAAAAAAAAAAAAATGAATTAGTAGAATGCTTAGCAAAAGAAAGGATTACCTGTGAGAGTAAAGTCCAACTCGAGATCGGGTGTGTTATCCTCAGCAACATTTACGTGATCGGAAAGAAGTCCTGCAATTATAACCTAATAAGTATGACCTCAACATGTACTTGAATTCTTGTCGATCAGGGTGGTCGTGAAGGCCTCCGTTGCTACGAATCCTGCATAAGGCGATGCAAGGAAATGAAAGGTAACAAGCTTTCCTTATTTCTGTGATAGCACATGGATCTCATTACCTAGATCCGCTACCTGAAAACCAATCAGTGCTTCTGATGAAGCGATGGAGTTGAGCTATTTTTATATCTGCTAGCTCACGTAAGTTATCATAGAAGGGCGCGCCAAGGCAGATCCGAGGTCCAATGGTGGGGGCCGATCTGATCGCGCCACTTATGTATATGCTGGCCGATCTTTGCACTTTCCCCAGAAGGTTCCGATAGACCGCCTTGTCCAGAGGAGTCGATGTCGTATAGGAGGATGGGCCTTATAACTGCTGTATAAAGGCAGTGTATAATGCTTGGTTGGATACTCCACTTTTTGCCCACAACGTTCTTACAGCTGTAGAGTGGTTGCTTTCTTGACCCGATCAAGTATGTTGGGTTTCCATTTCAGCCAGTTCAAGGACTAGGCCAAGGTATTTGACCTGATCTTTGATTATTGTTGAGTGAGTTGAAGGGCGGGATTTTATATTTATTTGTAAACAGTACTATATCAGTCTTCTTGGGGTTGACACCAAGTCCACAGTACTGCGTCCAGGCGATCACAACGTACCCTTCCTGCTCTAGCAACAGTAGTAGTTCATTGGCTACCACGTCTACCTCTCCTGACCATTCTAGTTGAAGCGGAACCAGCGAAAGTTGTCTTTGACGACACTTTGTGTAAGCAGTTGTCTATCACTGATCCCATTACACCCAGTCAGTCAGCGCTTTGGTGACAGCTCATGGTTCAACGTTGTTAAAGGTGCCCTCAATACCGGGAAAGGTCACTAGGGTGTATTCTTTATGTTCCAGTGACCGTTGTATGGTACTAACTACTGAGTGGAGTGTTGTTTCCACCGATTTGCCTTTGTTGCAGGCATGTTGGTTATCCGACAGCCTTCCTAAGCTATAGCTGTGTAATGTGCAGAGCAAATACGAGCTGTGCTTGGATTCAAATAATCCTTCCCTCTGCAGAAGTGAACCCACCGCTTTCGCAAGATATTATCTTTTGGAAAGCAATAATACCTAATATCTGCCTTTCCCTTTCTATTGTTTCCATTACAATTGAAAACTGCACACCTCATTTTGAGAAAATAATGCTACACAATACAACTCAAATAACTTTTTAAATTGAACGCGCTCAAAAAACCTCTTTCGTATTCGTATATGCATAAAGAAAGGAATCGCGAATCGGAGGGTCACGGCCTACGTCATCAAACATTGACAGATAGGTAGCAAACATGGCGGACATGTGCAAGGCGTACCTAATCTGTAATATTTCCTTTTTGTACCGGACTAATAGAGACGTCAAAGTGTGCGCATTTTTCTTTTCTATTTTGGGTTTCATTTGCGGGGCTCACACCATACGATTTGTCTGTGCGATTTGCTTGATGACCTTGCTTGATGGACCAAATCGTGAGTGTGAACGGTCGTACGACATGTCGTCAAATCGTTCGACGTTTGGATGTTCAAATATTTTAACTTTTTGGCTTGCTTGATCGACTTTTCGTAAGGTGTGAACAGTTGTCGTACAACTTCAGAGCATTTTTTCACTTTTGCTTGTGCGTTCAGAGAATCAACACCAACTTTGAGCGGAATGAACGATATGAATGATTTCATCATATCATATCATATTTTTTTCTTAATTTTCGAGTATTTCATCAATAATCATCCCTGTAACCAGAGCATGCGCCGCCATGTTGATACTTCGAAATTTCTATCGCAAGTGAAGTCGGTCGAGGAAGTTGTATGGTGTGAACGCTAAGCATTATTTGGTCGTCAAGCAAATCGTACAGACAAATCGTATAGTGTGAACCATAGATAAATTAACGAGAT
Source organism: Eumerus sabulonum (assembly GCA_951905685.1). Classification (NCBI taxonomy): domain Eukaryota; kingdom Metazoa; phylum Arthropoda; class Insecta; order Diptera; family Syrphidae; genus Eumerus; species Eumerus sabulonum. Next base: position 29,076,148 of record OX645062.1, read on the forward strand.
GGAAAACTTTCGTACGTCTGCCCTGTGATCCCCGCAAGGGTTGGTTGTTGTATTTGTAATTAAAGCGGCCTCTAGACGCCTAATAATATTGTGCATTATTTGATATTGCACAATATTATTGTTCGTATGTAGATAATATTGCAAGATTGTGCCATATATTGCGGAAAATCAAAACGCTTTTGACTTTTATTACAAATATGAGCGGTCGACTAAATTATTGGGAAAAATATTGAACCGTCTGGGGCAGCAAGCCAATAAAATTGTGCAATATTTTGCACAATAATATTGAGCGTCTAGAGGCCGCTTTAAAAACGACGCTTTTGACTTAGAGTCAAGACGTCGGAACAAAGCAGAATGACATAGTCAAGACGCCGTCAAATCGAAACGAGTTTGTAGGGGCTAGTTGTCAAAATGCCTGTCAAAGCCATCGAGATTGCCATCTCGTTAATTTATCTATGGTGTGAACCCCACTATTGACAGTTGTCAGTTGTCTATTTGAAAATTTGGGAGACGCATGAACTGTAAGTGTCAGATATAGAAGGAGCGTAGATTGTAAGTTTGTATTAAAGCCGTGTTTCTCCGGCTTATTCAAAATAAAAAATGCGAGATTTGCACAAAATTCTTAAACTATTCGACGAAGAATTTGCAATGGACTACTGTGAAGATTTTGATGCGATTAAGTCAATTCTGGATTACTGCAATGAAAATGTAAAGCCACTAATCAAAGTGCGATTTCGTGGAGGTAATTAGTGCGCTGTATATTCTTTGTGTCCTATAATCATTCAAAAGTTTGTTTATTGTTTTCTGTTTGTAGGTAACGACGACGTGATCGATGAAATCAGCAGTCGTCTGCAGAATTATTTTCTTCGTATGGAGTATATCGATTTAGAGTCAAAAAAGCCCCTGCCCAAGGTGGCGCAAAAATTTCGTAAAATGACAATGTTTTTGTTGTTGAATACGGACGCCACCTATAAATACAATTTGCGGGACGATCTGAGCCTTGGGCACATTGTAGAGATTTGTCCACTTTTGTCAAAATTTCTCCTCGTAGCCATAATATGGAATTTAAATATGGAGCAATTCTTCTGTGAGGCATTGGCTTATTGTCCTTCATGGTTCTCATTTCAGTATTTCGAAACAGCTTCGGACTCATTGAAACACATACGTGATCCCTACGAAGTGTTGCTTAAGATTGATGATTTGATTAGATCAATTCTTACAAGTATGACCAAATCAAAAGAGCAACATGTCAACTTTGTAGAAACTAAAATTATTCTGAGTAAACTCCACGACTACGCAATGAATCTTCTGCGACAATTCTACACACCAGATGCGGAGAAGTTCAAGAGTTTCACAAAGAATCAATTTTTCAAATATTCGGGCTATTCTATCAAGCATATTCTGGACATGATTCTCTTCGCGTTTGACGTGTACGAAGAGAAGAAATTAAAACCTGACTTCGATCTAGCCGTTTATGAAATTTTTGCTGTATTTGCCGAAGAACAGCAACCACCAGCGTCTAACGCCCGTCCATTGATTAAGGAGTTCCAATTGAAGGTCATTAACGCTCTTCTCAATTCCCTTCAGTACAATGTGATGCTCGTAAAAATCGATGTGTTTATGTACTGGGTCGAGATTGACTTAAATGAGCATGAAACTCTTCAATCAGTCATTGGCACCAAATCATATTTGGTTGGCGAACGTATGCTCGCAAGACAAGAATTCCATCACGATGTGGAGCAGCAATTGAAATCAATTGCCATCCGGCCAAAAAGCTTCGAGGAATTGATTCGCGACGCAACTATCGGCGAAATACTTTGTAAGCTCGATGAGCCTCTCGAACGACATGAGAAGAAGGCTTGGTTTGATGAACTCCTTAATAGGACAGTGGCTCTAAGAAACGACGAATGCCTACAGTCAATAAAGATAAACATAAAGCTGATGAGTGTGGAGAATTGCATGCAATTGATTGATTACATCGAACTAGAACAACAACATCGTGATGAAGTCGTTAGTGACGAAGAAGAAGAGGAGGACGACTACAGTACGGACAAGGAATCACTGTGCGATTTGGGAAGGATTATTTTATTGGCACTGGAGAATCTGAACTCGGAACAAATTATCAAACTAATTGCTTATGAAGTAAAGAGATTTGGTTCAAAAGTGACCAAATTTCAGGATGAGCACTTTAGCGAGAGGACAATTGAATTTCTAAATAAGTTCTCAGCATCTTTCGATGCACAAGCTTTTTTTGCATTGTGTTTTGAAAATCCTTTTGAAATGTGGGCAAAATTATTTGATGTGGCTTGTAATTCGGACGAGCATATAGTTAATTTTTGCGCTGTGGTCAAGCAGGCCCGTCCGCTTTCGAATCAGTACTTCTATCCGTTATTGGCAAGCGCTTTTACGGATGAGAGAACGGAGCAGAAATACTTTCCACAGCTTCTGTGCAGCATTTACTTTGAATTATATACAGATCAAAAGATTGAATTCTTTAAAAAGTTCATTAATTCTAATGTAAATGAAATACTGGAGTCAGGGAGATACAATAGATTGCTGCCGATTGTAAAAAGTTTAAATTTGATAGCAGCACGTTCATGTAAGGATGCATTGAATTTTGGAGAAGCCACCGCCCCGGTATTGTTGATGACTGCACAAATTATGGAGAATGCTCGTTGGGACCTTCTAACGTATTCCGATGAGAGAGACGAGATTGTCAAGGGCTGTGCGACATTTATCCAGAATACCTCTAAGAAATTTCAACCATTAGCAACAGAGAAAGGTTAGTGCCTAACTATGTGATGATCGTTGTATACAAAATCTTTTTCTCTCGTTTCAGATAAAAAGTGGATTAATAAAACTATAAAAGACTCGTACAAACCTCTGACACAGTATTACTTTCAAAGGTTCGCCTTAGCTCCCGATGAACCACTAAAAACCTTTGACGAATTCCTTATTCCTTCCGAAACACATAACGCATCGGATGCTGAAATGTTTCTCATAAGTGTTAGTATTCACTCGTGTTTTTTTTTATGTTTTCTATTTTGGTGATGTTATTTCAGAACTACATACGGTGCACAACTAAGGAAACAGAATGGCTAGCACGTAGTAATCGCCTCTTGCCTCATATCTCAGACATGATGTTAACATTGGGTGTGATTGTTAACGAAACCAACAATCCAAATGCTGTACTCAACTATCGCAATTGTATGGTAAATTACGCGAACATTGTTAAAAAGTATCTTCTGCCGCAGATCGCCCAAAACACAATGAAAGTAGAACAGCTATTTGTGAAAATAATAAAGATAATTGAACTTGCACCGGATGCAATTTATGAGGAGATGTATATGAACTTTGAATGGCTCCTATTGCAAACTATACAGCAATGTTCGGTGCCTGTGGATGACAGCTTCGTAAAAAATATTAGAAAGAATGTAACAAAAATGAAGGATTGCAGAGGCAAAGAATTGTTTTTACAGAATTTTGAAACGCTTGTAATTGAAAAACTGAGTTAAATAAAATGCTATTTTGGTGAAAGTTTCGTTAAGAAGTACAGCAGGACAGAGAAAATGTATTTAGAACATTCGATCAGGGGTAGAGAACGATTGTTCTTGGTATTACTCCGATTAATGGTTGTATGTATGTTGGCGTTATAGCCCATAAAGGACCTGAGCTGAGCTTCTCTCAATCACCCATGTTGTGTACGATTTAATTTTCCCATAGGTGAAAGGGACATACAGTTTATTGCCGGTTCCGAACGGCGAATTTCGAGAAGCTTTTCATGACAATTTTACTATAGGGGGTTTTGTCAGAACCCCGCTGAGGAGAAACACCGTGAAAACACGTTCGATGACATGGCTGTGTCGGGATTCGATCCCGTGTCATCGGCGTCAGAGGCCAACACACTACCCACTGCGCTACGGTGCTCTCGATTAATGGTTAGCTGTGCAAAAAAAAAGAAAAGAATATTCGCAGCCTCCCAGCTCAAGGATATAGAGGAGTCTAGGGATAAACATAAAATACGAGCCTTTTACAAGAAAGCCAAAGGCCTTGCAGGAGGCTTCAAAAAGGGCACCCTGGCTCTTCGAAACTGCGAGGGTAATCTTGTCACCGACCCGCAGGGAATAGTGGATGTATTTAAGCAGCACTTCCAGCAGCTGCTTAACGAGCATGACCAAAAGAGAGTGGTAGGGACCGAGGAAATCCCAACTCCAGCCGCTGAAGTAGTCCTCCCACCCAGCATCGAAGAAGTCGGCACAGCTATTCAGAAGCTGAAGAATAACAAGGCCGCTGGCTCAGATGGCTTGCCATCAAAGCTCTTCAAGGCTGGCGGCGATGTTCTGGTAGGGAGCATGCACCAGATCATCTGCAGAATTTGGGAAGATGAAAGCATGCCCGACGACTGGAATACCAGCTCTATATGCCCCATCCACAAAAAAGGCGATCCTACCTCTTGCAAGAACTATAGAGGTATATCCCTGCTCAATGTCGCATACAAGATCCTGTCCAGCGTATTGTGTGAACGTCTAAAACCATTTTGCACCGCACTAATCGGCAGCTACCAGTGCGGCTTCCGGGCCGGCAAATCAACTATAGAACAAATTTTCACACTTCGACAAATCCTGGAAAAGACTAACGAGTTTCAAATCGATACACACCATCTTTTCATCGATTTCAAAGCCGCATACGACAGCATTCATCGGGAAGAACTGTTTGGGGCGATGGCCGAATTCGGGATCCCGGTAAAACTGATCCAGTTGTGTCGCGCCACGCTAAAAAACACGCGATGCACCGTGCAACTCGGTTCTAGGACCTCGGAACCATTCGAAACATGCACCGGATTTCGGCAAGGAGATGCGCTGTCATGTGACTTCTTCAACCTGGTGCTGGAGCAGATAGTGCGACGGGCAGGCGTCAACAGGGGAGGCACTATCTTTTACAAGTCCAGCCAGCTGCTAGGATACGCGGATGATATCGACATCAACGCGTGTTCTCGCCGTGGCATTGTGGAATCATTAACGGCAATTGAAGAACAGGCGAAACGAGTTGGTCTTAATATCAATGAGGATAAAACGAAATGCATGCTGTCAAGCAAAAACCAATCCGTCGCTCACCACCTGGGACAAAATATAACAATTGACAGCTACAATTTCGAGGTAATTAAGGAGTTTGTCTACCTCGGGGCAAACGTAAATTCCACAAATGACACCACAGTGGAGATCCGGCATAGAATCGCCCTTGGCAACCGCTGCTACTTCGGCTTGTCCAAACAACTGGGGTCAAAACTCCTCACTCGAAAGACCAAAGTCATGCTTTACAAAACGCTCATTCTGCCAGTCTTGCTGTACGGAGCCGAAAGCTGGACGATAAGCAGGACAGCGGAGCTGATCTTGGGTTCTTTCGAAAGAAAAATTCCGCGCCGGATATTTGGTCCTGTCTGTGAGGAAGGTGAATGGAGAAGAAGGCACAACCGCGAACTCTACGAGCTGTACCAAGATGTGGATCTAGTCCGGAAGGCAAGGATCCGTCGACTACACTGGCTCGGCCACATCGAGCGCATGGACATCAACGCTCCAGCTAAGAGGGTCTTCGACTCCGAGCCTCCTGGTTCGAGAAGAAGAGGAAGACCGAACCTCCGGTATAAAGACCAAGTAATCGCGGATGTAAGACATCTCGGTCTTGACAACTGGAAGCAGCGTGCCCGGGACCGTCAAGGATGGAAGGCAGCTATAGCTCAGGCTCAGATCCTCCATGGATCGCTGGCCTGATAACGAATAACGAACGAACGTGAAAAAAAACATAAACGCCTCTTCAAAGCCTTTGTATTGGAGGACATTCAATACTACAAGTTTTGGAAGAGTATGGACACATGTTTGCAGTAGATCTTTACACCTCATGAGACTTGATATGTATGCAGATCACATGCTACTAAACTTTTATTTGACCAATTAAAATGTATTCCTGGAGCACAATACTTTATTTCGTTCAAAATTAACTTAGATGTCTAATCTTAGAAACTTATTTATACAATAGAGTCGAAAGCCCCAGCAGCTAGTGCTCTCATGTTTCGTTAGCTTTAATTTTAATTATTAGCTAATAAATTATAATAATGGCATCTTGCTGAAAGGACAGGACCATCAACTAACGTCTCGACACTTTATTTGTACGTTTCTAAGTTGAAATGTACACAAACGAATAACTGTTTAATGGGGGAGGGTATTGCGACGTTATTACTTACTTACTTTGATGGCGCTACAGTTCGGGGTGAACCAGGGCCTCAACCAACAAGCCTCTCCAGCCTGCCCGATCTTTGGCCAGCCGCTTCCAGTGCCGCACGCCCAGTTGGTTGAGGTTCCTATCCACCTGTGCGCGCCACCTTAAATGCGGTCGTCCTCTGCTGCGTCGTCCCTCGGGGTTGGAGTCGAAGACTCTTCGGGCCGGAGCGTTGATGTCCATTCGCTCTACATGGCCTAGCCATCTTAAACGTTGGATCCGAAGACGTCTAACCAGGCCGATGTCGCTGTACAACCCGTACAGATCTTGGTTGAATCTCCTCCTCCATACTCCGTTCACACAAACGGGACCAAAGATTGCACGCAGAATTTTCCTCTCGAAACGCCCAAGAGCCTCTTCATCCGCTTGTGATAACGTCCAAGCCTCAGCGCCGTAGAGGAGGACCGGGATGATTAAGGTTTTGTAGAGGGATACCTTAGTTTTTCGATAGCGAGCTCTACTACTCAATTGCCTCTTGAGCCCGAAGAAGCAGCGGTTGGCAAGAGTTATTCTGCGTTTTATCTCAGCGCTGGTGTCGTGGTTGCCTGTCACTATGGAGCCAAGGTAGACGAAGTCCTTGACTACTTCAAGAATATAGCTGCCGAAGGTGACGTTCTAACCAAGACGTCGGTGTTGTGCGTCTTTCTTGGATGACAGCATATATTTGGTCTTGTCCCCATTTACCCTTAGACTCACTTTAGCCGCTTCGGCTTCAATGCTTGCGAACGCCTCATTGACGTCTCGCTTTGTCCGTCCAATAACGTCAATGTCGTCTGCGTAGGCAAGCAATTGTGTGGTCTTGAAGTAGATCGTACCTCTTATATTGACCGCAGAGTTCCTCATGATCTTTTCAAGAATAATGTTAAAGAAGTCGCATGACAGTGCGTCACCCTGTCTAAAACCTTTTTTAACATCAAAGGGGTCGGTTAGTTCACCTCCGACCTTAATGACGACCTTGGCAGGAATGTTAAAACATGACGTGGCTCTGTTTAGCTCGTCTCTATAAACACTGTCATACGCAGCTTTAAAGTCGACGAAAGGATGGTGCGTGTCGACCTAGAACTCATGGGTCTTCTCCAAGATCTGCCGTAGTGTAAATATTTGGTCTATCGTGGATTTTCCTGGTCTGAAACCACACTGGTAGGAACCTATCAGATTGTCCACGAACGGTTTCAGGCACTTACACAGTACGGCAGAGAGGATCTTGTACGCGATGTTCAGGAGGCTTATCCCTCTGTCATAGGGGTCTCCTTTCTTATGGACCGGGCACACGATACTGAGATTCCATTCATCGGGCATGCGTTCTTCCAACCATATCTTGCAGATGAGTTGGTGCATGGTCCTGACCAGCTCATCGCCAGCTGCTTTAAGGAGTTCCGCGGGGAGTCCGTCTGCTCCAGCAGCTTTATAAGATTTAAGTTTCGATATCGCTATCTTTACATCGTCTAGGTCGGGTGGACGGGATTCTCCTTCGTCTTCGTCCATTGTGAATGGTCGCTCTGCCTGACGGCGCATTTTTACTATCATCGCCGTTATACAGTCTGCAGAAGTGGTCCTTCCACAATCTCAGCATCGACTGTGACTCCACTACTCGTTGTCCGTGCTTATCCCTGCAAGCTTCTGCTCTGGCTTTGTAGCCGTGGCATGTTCGTTATACTTTCTGGTAAAATTTTCGAACCTCGTTCCTGCCGTAACATCTCTCCATCTCCTTGATCTCGCGCTTCTTGTGCTCCTTCTTTTTCCTTCTCAGAAGCGCATGCTCCTCCCTCCTTTTCTGTTCATAGAACTCGCGGGCAGCTCTCGTCCGTCGATGCAAAGTGGCTATGTATGCAATCTGTTTCTCTACATGGGCCTATCTGCACTCATCATCAAACCAGGGGTTTCTCGACGGTGGTGGCTCGAAACCGAGTATATCTGAGGCGGCCTCTCTAATGGCATTCTGACAACGACTCCATTGCTGTTCTATTGTTTCTGCAGATTGCATCGGGACTTGAGAGATCTTGAGGGAGACTTGATCGGCGAAGGTCTTGGCGGTCTCCTGCGATTGCAGCTTTCCGACGTTAAGTGTTGGTGTTGTTACTCGACTCCGTTGATTCCAAGAAATTTGCATCCGTACCTTGGCTGCAACAAGGTGTAATGATCCGAGTCGATGTTGGCTCCTCGAAAGGTTCGGACATCTAGGATGCTGGAGGAGCGTCTGCCGTCGATCGCAATATGAGCAATTTGGTTGGTTGTCGATTGATCGAAAGACCGCCAAGTCCCCTTATGGATGTTGAGGTGTGGGAATCGTGTACTTGCTACTACCAGATTATATCCCGCCATGAAGTCCACTAGCGTGCTGGTGGTGTTGCATAGGCTGTGCTTTCCAATGATCCGTTCAAAGATAGCTTCCTTACCCAGCTTCGCATTGAAATCTCCTAGAACGATTTTGGTGTTATAGCTGGGACATTGCGCATACGTTCTGCCTAGGAGATCATAGAAGTCGTCTTTATGTCAGTCGTCTTTCTCCTTTGTGGGGGCGTGGACACATAATAAACTTATATGAGGCGTTCGCTTACATACTGGAAGCTTAAGACTTTTTTCCTGAGTCTACCTCGAACAACAAATCCGCATCCGAATAAGCGTTGTTTATTTTCTTTGTAACAGTTTCCGTAGTAGATATCACAGTTTTCCATCCGCTTTTTGCCTGGCCGATCTCATCGCACTTCTTGGAGCGCGTTAATGTCTGCCTTATAGCAGTCCAAAGAGTTGACCGGTTGCCCGGCTGCACCTGGTCTGTTGAGGGACCTAACGTTTTAGGTGCACATCCGGAATTCTTTTCCTTTTAGACGTTTGCGGGGGTCGTCAACATGTAATCCGTCCGTATCCGAGGCTGTTAGTTGTCTCGGAACAAGCTTTGGTTTTATGCGATAGGGATGTTAACCCTAAGCGCAACCCCCAACCTGGAGGGCCAGGTTCCTGTCTCCCCAGGAACAAGGGGTCGGGTCGCTGCACACATTGGTTCACTACCTGGCAGGTGCCAGTAAAGCTGGCGTTTGCCAAGTTAAACGCGATCAACTTTTTTGCTCTGTTTGCTCGCTCCCTTCTCCCCCCGACGTTATTACTATGTTTCATTTTTCTCGATGGCAGCATGTGTTTTATCTAGGTCCGTAAACAGATGACAACCCATTTTGGCCGATTCCGTTTAACGTATACATATCTTGTGATTTGCATCTGGCGAATATTTGTGCATACTGTTTTACATATCTAGATCGTGTCTCGTGTGGTACCTACATAGTCTTTGATTAGCTATGAGCTTCCAAACAAGCTTGTGTTTTATACAAGGCGAACAAGAAGGAAGCGTTTCCCCTACCATCGGTTTTAGATAACGCCGCTATATAACTTTCATTTTTAGCGCAATGGCAGATGGCACAGAAATATGCACTCACTATGATGTTTTACGGTGCTGGGGGGACCACGAACTATGTCACCAAACAATTTTAGGCATTAGATCATACACGCTGGACGGAAATTTGCTTGTTTGTTTTTTAATCCGGATGGCAAAGGACTAACAAAGGCCTCGTAGGGGTAGCATCTATCCGACGGATGCTGGCCTGCTAAAATGCGAGAAGAGCCATCGCAGTCGAACATCTTGCGGCACTGTTAGTAAGTCCCATCCCCGCCTCATCGTGGTGCCATCTGAAGATTTCCTATGGAAATTGCAGACGGGGAAGGGTGAATGGCGAGCCTCCTGCGCCAAAAAAAAACAGGATTAGTTGGTTGGGCTACGGCCTAGTAAGCCGTAACCGTAAAAAAAAACCACAAACTCCGAAACAACCACAAGCCTCGGATATAACGGACCGGATTAATGTTGACGACCCTTGCAAAAACGAAAAAAGGACAATGATCTTCGGCTCTGTACGTGGAATGTTAGGTCCCTAAACAGGCCACGTGCAGCCGAACAACTCGCGGACGCCCTAGATCGCTATAAAGCGGACATAACCGCCATCCAGGTAAAGCGATGGAATGGACCGGGTATAAAGCGCATGAAAAACTGCGATATTTACTACGGCGACTGCTATAGGGAGAGAGGGCAACGATTGTTTGGATGCGGATTTGTTGTTCGAGGTGGACTAAGGCAAAAAGTCCTAAGCTTTCGCCATGTGAGCGAACGCCTTATAACAATCCGTACCAATGCTACTTTTTTTAACATCAGCCTGATCTGCGTCCATGCCCCCACGGAAGACAAGGATGACTCCGCCAAAGATGAGTTCTACGATCTCCTAGACATAACGTATGCCCAATGTCCCAGCTATGACATCAAAATTATACTAAGAGACTTCAATGTTAAGCTGGGTAAGGAAAGCACCAACCAGATTGATCACATCGCGATCGACGTCAGACACTCCTCCACTATTCTTGATGTCCGAACTTTCCGAGGGGCTAACATCGACTCGGACCAATATGCGCTTACGGATATCAGTAGAGTAAGTATACAAAGTTATGACTTAAGTTATGAAAGTTACTATCGCCAGAAGCCGCTCTTGCTTTTACCGATCGCGTCTCCCTTAAGCTCTCCAATACACCTCAATTCTATTGTATAACGGCGAAGACCGCAAAGAATTCTGTCCCCCTGACCTCGACGAAGTTAAGATTGCCATTTCGAAGCTCAAGTCGAATAAGCCTGCTGGCGCAGACGGACTGTCTGCTGAGCTTTTCAAGACAGCTGGGGATGACCTGGTTAGGAGCATGTATCAGCTCATCTGTAAGATATGGTCAGAGGAAAGCATGTCTGAGGAATGGAGTCTCAGCATCGTATGCCCGATCCACAAGAAAGGAGACCCCTCTGATTGAGTCAACTTCAGAGGAATAAGTCTCCTTAACATTGCCTACAAGATCTTCTCTGCCGTTTTGTGTGAACGCCTGAAGCCTTTTGTAAATAAGCTGATAGGTCCTTATCAGTGCAGATTCAGGCCAGGGAAGATCCTGCGGAAGATCCTGGAAAAAACCAATGAATTCAAAGTCGACACTCACCACCTATTTGTCGACTTCAAAGCAGCATACGACAGCGTTATTAGAGACGAGCTATACAACGCTATGTCTACCTTTGACATACCTGCTAAATCCGTCAGACTTTGCAGGATGACTTTGGAGAATGCTCGCTGCTCCATCCGAATCGGTGAACACCTTATAGGGCCCATACAAGACACAGACACATCGTTGCAAATGTATTTTGTTGTTGTGCACATGGCTGCGCAGACCGTCTGTGTCGTGTGTGTCCATGTCGACTGTTTGCAACGACCGTCTGCGTGAATTCAACATTTTCTGAATTTTACTTGGTCTGCAACGACATGACTGGGTCGTGTATGGTGAATTTAGCACAGACGAGGGAGAAAATCCACGGCTCAAACGTGAACAAAAATAATGAAAGACAATTCTGAGTAGAATTTTTAGAAATTTATAAAAGTTTGCTGGGTTTTTGGCATTTTAAAAGTGCTGACCAAGGTCACATCTTTTTTCAAACCATTCCTTGTTTCCTATTTTTATTTTCAGTGTCAGATGAGATAAATAAAAAGATGGAAAACCTTCGTACGTCCGCCCTGTGATCGCCGCAAGGGTTGGTTGTTGCATTTGTAATACACCGATACTATACGTGTTATTCTCGTTTAAAAACGACGTACTTTTGACTAACACAATGATAGTCTCAAGACGTCGATGCGTAGAGTCAAGACGTCGGAACTGGTCGGAACAAGGCTGAATGACATAGTCAAGACGCCGTCAAACCGCAACGCGTTTCTAGGGGCCTGTCAAAATGCCTCTCAAAGCCATCGGATTGCCATCTCTATATTTATCTCTGATACAAACTAATGTCTGCGTAGACTGTCTGCACCGTGTATGGCGAAGGGATGTTTGCACAGCCTTAAGGTTTGCAACGACGCCGTGTCTGTGTCGTGTATGGGCCCTATTACCGATAGTTTTGATGTCAAAAAAGGATTTAGGCGGGGCGATGCGCTGTCGTGTGATTTCTTCATCATATTGGAAATGATTGTGCAAAAATCACTGGTCAATACAAGAGGCACAATCTATTTCAAATCCTCGCAACTCCTTGCGTACGCCGACGATATTGACATAATAGGTAGATCACAGCGGGATCTCAATGAGGCGTTTGCGAGTATTGAGATGGAGGCGGCGAAAATTGGTTTGGCGGTAAACGAGGGCAGAACTAAATATATGCTGTCATCAAAATAGGACGCTCACCTCCGACGTCTTGGCTAGAACGTTTGTATTGGCAGATAAAGTTCGAGATAGTTAAGGACTTCGTCTACCTTGGCTCCGCAATGACCTAGAACAACGACATCAGTTCCGAAACCAAACGCAGAAGCACTCTTGCCAATCGATGTTTCTTTGGGCTCAGGAGGCAATTGCGTAATAGAGCGCTCTCCCCGAACGACAAAGTTGTCTCTATATAAGAGCCTTATCATCCCGGTCCTGTTGTACGGCGCAGAAACATGGACACTATCAAAGGCGGGTGAGGAGGCCATTGGTTGGTTCGAGAGAAAGAGTTTGGGCGTGATTTTCGGGCCTATAAACGCAGACGGGGGATGGAGGAAAAGACTCAAAAAGGAACTTTACGTCTACGGATTCAATGCCTAAGATGCCTGGGCCATGTAGAGCGACCCCGAGGGACGAAGAAGCAGAGGACGGCCGCACTTAAGACGGCGCACACAGGTGGAAGGGGACCTCAGCCAACTGGGCGTGCGCCAATGGAAAAGGCTAGCAAAAGGTCGTGCTAGTTGGAGGGGCATGTTGGTTGAGGCCCAGGTTCACCCCGATCTGTAGCGCCCGTTAAGATGAAGATGAAGAAGTTTTTCAATCCTTTTACCCGCAACTGTTACAGTATCGACTTGTGATTTTTAATACATATGAGTATATCCTTGGTAAGAGGGCGTCGTGGCGCAGTGGTTAGTGTGTTGGACTCTGGTGCACGATAAGCAAGTTCGGTTCCCGATAACACCAACGCCATCGAATGTTTATTTCGCTGCGTCCCTTCCCGGTGGGGTACTGGCGAAACCCCCCGTGGTATACTTGCCAAGAGAAAGCTTCTCGACGCAAGCCGTTCGGAATCGGCATTAAACTGTAGGTCCCCTTCACCTGTGTAAAAAAATAAATCACACACATTGTGGGTGATTGAGAGAAGCTGGGCTCTGGCCCTTCATGGGCTGTAACGCCACTAAAACAGGCATATCCTTGGTAAGAACAAATGGGTGTCATGATTTGATTTTTTAATTTCGTGTTGTGAATCAATCGAAAGAAATGAAAGGAGTTTCCTCCTGGAGTCAGGTTCTTTAATTACCAATCCACCACTAGTGTAAATGAGTTTTCCTTTGCCGATCATCTCGATTACTAAACAAAAGAGTAAATTCATCGACTTGGCAGCACCTATTATTCGAAATAGAAACAACTCCATCTTGTTTTGACGTCACACTTTTACCGAACTCTTTTCAAAATATGACGCATGCGTTGGATTTCTTGCCAAATAGCTTCAGCATAAAACGGGAGGCCGGGGTAAATTTCGGTAAAAAAGAGTAATATAACTGTTTTGCAATTTTCATAAAACTCTATAAGTGGAATTAAACATTTCTGCGTTTGCAACTTCCATTGGCAAATTGACTAATACGTAAAATAAACAAAGGAATACCACATTAATAACAAACCTTCAACCAGCTAAGCAAAAACGTAAAAGGAAAAAAGGGCAAAAAAATCAAAATGGCAAAGCCCCAATTACAAATTGAACCAGCTAATGAATTGCGATTCCGTGGTAGGTATCAATCTCAACGATATTGCCTAATATCAATATATTCCGAAAGAAATTGTGAAAAAAAAAGTTTTTTTTCTTCTTTGGGGTTGAAGTAGGTGCACCTATATATGAACATATCTATTTCGCATGTCTGGATTCGTCGTGCACTGTCAAAGTCCAGTAATCTAATAATGCATTCCGTAATGTATTGAATTACGAGAAGTATAAACCATAAAATGGCAACTGACGTCTTGTTCTGTTTTGTCATTGAATTAGTTTTAAGAAAACGCGAGGAAATGCAGAGAAGAGTGAAACAAAACAAACCCAATTTGTTTCAAGTTCTGCTGCTATTCAGTTGCTTTGTTTGTCGTCCAAGGATTTCGTGCAGATGTTCCATAAAGTGTTCGAAGGCGTTATGATGTGTACACATTGTAGTTTCTTGTATGTGGGTTACCCGTATTCTCTGCGATTGTTCACTGCATTAGCAGTGGGGTTTTTATGTGCTTCTTTTTGATTTATTTCTTTAAAGCTAAAAATCGATTTTTTCCATATCGATGTTAATAGGAATAATTGGTTCAGAACAAGGAGCTAGTATACACCTTTCAAATTGGTTGTCACACATCCGCATGTTTCGGAAGTGGGCATCTTTTCTAAGAATTTGTAAAGTGTTTGCCTGCGTTGACCCATTTCCTCAAAGTGTGCTATTTTTAAAAACAATACAAGTTATGGGTACATGGCTGATATGTGTGCACATACATATCACGTAGGTGATAGAGGGTCGTGTATGTATATGCGGTATAAAATAATAGTTTACTTACAACAAGAATGGACTAGAAATTGAGTTAAAGGCTTTGCAATTCAACAAACAATGCAGGTGGCATAGGGGTGTTTTCTTGAATGTGTTGACTGACGATCTCTAAGGGCCGATTATATATTGTATGCGAAACCAATTTTCTTGTCCTATCCCAGAATATAAACTTATAATTGAACACCAAGGTAAAAACATAATTTGCTCGTGCATATGGAGTAGCCACACCTTTTAAACGATACATCCCTCAAGTAATTTGGTATAAAAAATGCAAGTTTTGATGTTTGAAGTAGTCTTTCTCCTTAGATTGTCCAATTTCTTCTCCAACCTTCATGTTGTGGAAACGATATTTGCTACTCAAATACTATTCGATATCGCATGTCGCAGGAAAATATGTACAATTTTCTTTCCCTTTCAACGCAACACCTCGACGCTCTCCCTTCATTTTATGAGAACATTTTTAAAAGTGAAAATAGGAAATAGGAAAATAGGGGGGTGGCCGTGGTGCAGTGGTTAACATCATCGACCGCCGAGCGGAAGGTCGTTGGTTTAAATTCGCTTCATAGCCTAAAAAAGTAATCCCTATACGGACAAAAGTATGCAACGCAGTTGTGAATGGAAAGTGACCAGACGTACTGCTGCAGGCATAACACTCACAGTATGTGGTCAACCGAAATTCATCCTCTGCGTATGCAATACTAAAAAGTGCTTGAACGAATTACTACGGACTATAACCAACGCGGTTATAGCGGTCGGCTCTCGTCCTATCTAGGTCTAGGACAACCACCCCTGAGAGTAGTGAACGAACATCAACGACCCCAACCACTGCACACTGCACTCCGTTCAGGTTGTGTGTGTCAACACATCATAAGAGAATATAAAACTCTTGAACCTGCGCGAGTCTCTAAAAAAAAAAAAAAAAAAAAAAACAGCGATTTCTAAAAGGGCGCCGTGGCGCAGTAATTAATGTGTTGGACTCTGACGCACGATGAGCGAGTTCTTACTTATTTACTTACCTATTTACTTATCAGGCCTGCGATCCCTGGAGGATCTGAGCCTGAGCTATAGCTGCCTTCCATCCTTGGCGGTCCCGGGCACGCTGCTTCCAGTTGTCAAGACCAAGATGTCTTACATCCGCGATTACTTGGTCTTTATACCGGAGGTTCGGTCTTCCTCTTCTTCTCGAACCAGGAGAAGACAAATTCTACGGATTGGTTTTTGCTTGACAGCATGTATTTCGTTTTATCCTCATTGATGTTGAGACCAACTCGTTTCGCCTGTTCTTCAATCGCCGTGAATGCTTCCACAATGCCACGGCGAGAACACGAGATGATGTCGATATCATCCGCGTATCCTAGCAGCTGGATGGACTTGTAAAAGATAGTGCCTTCCCTGTTGACGTCTGCCCGTCGTACTATCTGCTCCAGCACCAGGCTGAAAAAGTCACATGACAGCGCATCTCCTTGCCGAAATCCGGTGCATATTTCGAATGGTTCCGAGGTCCTAGAACCGAGTTGCACGGTGCCTCGCGTGTTTTTTAGCGTGGCGCGACACAACTGGATCAGTTTTACCGGGATCCCGAATTCGGCCATCGCCCCAAACAGTTCTTCACGATGAATGCTGTCGTATGCGGCTTTGAAATCGATGAAAAGATGGTGTGTATCGATTCGAAACTCGTTGGTCTTTTCCAGGATTTGTCGAAGTGTGAAAATTTGGTCAATAGTCGGCTTGCCGGGCCGGAAGCCGCACTGGTAGCTGCCGATTAGTGCGGTGCAAAATGGCTTTAGACGTTCACACAATACGCTGGACAGGATCTTGTATGCGACATTGAGCAGGGATATACCTCTATAGTTCTTGCAAGAGGTAGGATCGCCTTTTTTGTGGATGGGCCATGTAGAGCTGGTATTCCAGTCGTCGGGCATACTTTCATCTTCCCAAATTCTGCAAATGATCTGGTGCATGCTCCCTACCAGAACATCGCCGCCAGCCTTAAAGAGCTCTGATGGCAAGCCATCTGAGCCTGCGGCCTTGTTGTTCTTCAGCTTCTGAATAGCTGTGCCGACTTCTTCGATGCTGGGTGGGAGGACTACTTCAGCGAGTTCGGATCCCGATAATACCAACGCCATCGAATGTTTATTTCGCAGTGTCCCTCCTCGGCGGGGTACTGGCAAAACCACCCGTAGTATACTCCCCATGAAAAAGCGTCTCGACTCACGCCCGTTCAGAACTGGATAATTGAAAGCTTGGCTCGGCCCTTCATGGGCTATAACGCCACCAAAACAAAGCAAATTTCTTAGTTTTTAACCGTCCTCCCCTTTTCCAAGATGCACCACAAGTTAATATTTCAAACAAAATAGCAAAATCTCACCTACTTCTTAAAAACGTTCGCCATAACCAAATATGGTTTGGCGTTGTGACTTGTCTATGATAGTGTTTTGTATCGCTTAATATTGACCTTCCTGTTTTTCTTTTTTTTTTTTTTTTTTGTTTTGTACGTAAATATCGACAAGGTAATTTGAGGTAATTTTTTAATACGAAATACACGATACAATGGTTGTACCAACGATTGTACAAGTTTGGCGTTGTATACAACAATTGTAGCGTGTATTTCCACCCAACCGACCGTTGTGCCGATATCGTATAGTCGTATGCTCATGAGTGCGGTCGCATGCACAACGCAAGTCGGTCTACCATTGTATCATGTATTTCGTGATTCCGATTCAATCAGTACGGTCGCACTCAATATTTCGTGTGATATATGTATGTACATATGTATGTACCTATGTATACCACATTTCGCATATCCTTTTTATTTGTTTTATCCATAAGAAAACGGCGTGAGCTTTCATTTTGATTATTGTATTCTTATAATTACCTGATGCTAAATCAAAATTCTTAAAATTAGGCGACATATCCTCTGTACTCGGCTGTCTTCGCAGTAGCGCATTCTGTCACCCCAATTTTCCAAGACCTTGTTGATGGTTTCGGGCTGTGGCTCACGGATTGCTTGGATGACATTGGCCTTAAATGCTTGAATCGTTTCCGAATTGTTGGCATAACATTGGTCCTTCACGGTTCCCCACAGAAGAAAGTCAAAAGTCGTCAAATCGCAGCTCCGCGGCGGCCAATTGACATCGCCAAGACAACTGATAATACGATTTGGGAATTTGGTGCGCAAAAGATCGATTGTGGCACGGGCTGCGTGGCATGGCGCGCCATCCTGAACCAGAGGTCGTCCAAATGCAGGATTGAGAGAGAAAAGATTACGCCTTCGAGTGTTCATTCTTGTTTCGTTCTGCGCATCTACGTCACGCGTGACCAGAAATTCGACAGCTGGTTGAAATTGCTGTTTGTTTACATACAAATTGGGGAAGGAAAAATTGGAATTTATATAATTTTTGTTAAATAAATCGTGTTTTTGAAGCTTTATGGTATGTGGCATATATTTCCCGATTCACAAGTATTTTGCCAAGCTTCGAGTGATAAACCAAAAAACAGTCTTTTTAATCTCTCCTCGCATTCTACATGCTCCGTCAACTCCAGAAGCGTATTTATAAAGTTATTGAAAATGAGCAAGTCATCTCCATTAACTTGGTTGAAGACGTCCTCCAATTCCTTTATGTGAAGCATGAGTTCACTTGTTGGTTTGGATAAACCACCCTAATTTAGGTGATTTACCCAAGTCAACGACTCACCGTTGGATTTCCCTGCGCAGATGTCCGGAATTTGTTCCCCCAGCTTATGACAGATATAACGTGCGTGGTTTTCTAATCCGTCATTAGCTATAGAGTCCATTTCTATTTCTTCTTTATCTTGCCCCGGTATGCTCCTTGTATTTATCAATATGCTTGTTTAGAATTGTACCTAATACAAGAAGAAAAATGAATTAGTAGAATGTTTAGCAAAAGCAAGGATTACCTCGAGATCGGGTGTATTATCCTCCGCAACATTTACGTGGTTGGAAAGAAGTCCTTCATTATAACCTAGTAAGTATGACCTCAACCTGTACTTGAATTCTTATCGATCAGGCTGGTCGTGAAGGCCTCCCTTGTTACGAATCACGCCGAAGAAATTTTCCAAAACATCTTGCTTAAGGCGATTCAAGGAAAGGTAGGTTAGGTTAGGTACAAGTGGTTGGCATAAGCCACACGTAGGCCGGGGTCGGCCCATTGTGATACCACATGGATCATTACCCCGATCCGCTACCTGAGAACCAGCCGGTGCTTCTGATGAAGCGATGGAGTTAAGCTATTTTTAGGTTTGCTAGCTCACTTAGATTTCCATAGAAGGTCGCGCCGAGGTAGATCCTCCCGCGGTTCGCAAAAGAGGGGCATGAGCAGAGAAGGTGATGTATTGATTCCTCTTCCTCCTCGTCTATGCAGTCGTGGCAAAAGTCATTGGAGGGCAGCCATAGTCGGCGTGTTTTCCAATGATGCAATGCCCTGTAATAACACCCACCAGAGTGCTCAAAGTACCTCTCTTGGTTGCTACTAGGTCCCTTGCTCGTCCTAGGTTTAACTTAGGCCAGATTTGTTTAGTGATAAAGCCGATATTACTTTCATTCCATTGGAGGTTTGTCGCCTCTATGGTTCGAAGTTTTATCATGTGCTTTACCGTACTTATTGGTGTTTCAAGGTACCCAAGGGTAGGAAGGCAGTGTGCTTGACCCGAACTTTGCGAGTTCGTCGGTCGCGCAGTTTCCTGGAATATCTCTATGCCCGGGAACCCACAATACTTTAATGTTGAACTGTTCAGCCATCTCGTCTAGAGATAGGCGACAGTTTAGGCATGTATTTGATTTGTGGGTTACCGCGGCAAGGGATTTTATCGCAGCTTGGCTATCCGTACATATGGTAATATTCTTAGCAGATATTACATTGATCCTGAGCCATGCAAGGGCCTCCGTTATCGCTGTTAATTCTGCCTGATACACACTGCAGTGATTTGCGAGCCTGAATGATAGGTTGAGGTTAAATTCCTTGGAGAAGACTCCAAGGAGTCTACACCCGACTCCATCTTGGAGCCATCAGTATAGAGGGAGATCGAGTCCTTTGGTATAACTTTTCCTTCAGCCCATTCATCCCTGGATGGAAGGGCAACTTCGAAGTTCATAGTGAACACATTCTGCGGGATGATGTAGTCTGTGTCCAAGGGTACTTCGAAGTACTTAAGAATGGTAGTATGTCCTTTTTGTAATGTGGACCATGTTCCTATGCCCTTAATTCGTAAAGCCGCGCAGGCGGCAACTTGCTCGCTGTAGAGGTCCAACGGTGGAAAATGTAATAAGATATTTAGGGCCTCCGTGGGGGTTGATCTGATCGCTCCGCTTATATATAAACAGGCCGATCTTTATACCTTCCCCAGAAAGTTTCGGTAGACTGCCTTGTGCAGAGCAGTCCACCAGACTACGAGGCCATATAGGAGGATGGGCCTTATGACTGCCGTGTACAATAAGTGCTTCTGATGAAGCGATGGAGTTGAGCTATTTTTAGGTCTGCTAGCTCACTTAAGTTATAATAGAAGGGCGCGCCGAGGTAGATCCGAGGTCCAATGCTGGGGGTAGTTCTGATCGAGCCACTTTTGTATATGCTGGCCTATCTTTGCACTTTCCCCAGAAGGTTTCGATAGACTGCCTCGTCCAGAGGAGTCGATGCCATATAGGAGGATGGGCCTTTGACTGCTGTATAGAGGAAGTGTATAATGCTTGGTTGGAGACCCCACTTTTTGCCCACCACTTTCTTACAGCTGTAGAGTGGTTGCTTTCTTGACCCGATCAAGTATGTTTCCAGTTCAGCCAGTTCAATTACTAGGCCAAGGTATTTGGCATGATCTTTGATTATTGTTGAGTGAGTTGAAGGGCGGGATCTTATATTTATTTGTAAACAGTACTAGATCAGTCTTCTTGGGGTTGACACCAAGTCCACAGTACTGCGTCCAGGTTACTACTGAATGTAATGTTGGGAAGTTTTCTGAGACGGCTATAGCAATATCATCCGCATAGGCGATCAGAACGTACCCTTCCTGCTCTAGCAACAGTAGTAGTTCATTGGAACCAGCGAAGTTGTCTTTGACGACACTTTGTGTAAGCAGTTCTATCACTGATCCCATTACACCCAATCAGTCAGCGCTTTGGTGACGGCTCATGGTTCAACGTTGTTGTATTCTTTGTGTTCCAGTGACCTTTCTATGGTACTAACTACTGAGTGGAGTGTCGTTTCCACCGATTTGCCTTTGTTGTAGGCATGTTGGTTATCCGACAGCCTTCTCAAGCTATAGCTATGTAATGTGCAGAGCAAATACGAGCTGTGTTTGGATTCGAATAATCCTTCCTTTTGCAGAAGTGAACCCACTGCTTTCGCAAGATAATATCTTTTGGAAAGCAATAATACCTAATATCTGCCTTTCCCTTTCTATTGTTTCCATTACAATTGAAAACGCACACCTCATTTTGAGAAAATAATGCTACACAATACAACTCCAATAACTTTTTTAAATTTAACGCGCTCAAAAAACCTCTTTCGTATTCGTATATGCATAAAGAAGGGAATCACGAATCAGATGGTCACGGCCTACGTCATCAAACATTGACAGATAGGTAGCAAACATGGCGGACATGCGCAATGCGTAATCTGTAATATTCCATTCGTGGTCCAAATCCATGTCTTCAATTTCAGTAAAAAAAAAAGTCGGTTAACATGGCTCTGTAACGACCACCATTGACCGAAACGTTGTTCCCAGCCTCATTTTCGAAGAAAAATGGTCCAATGATGCAACCACTCCACAATCCGCACATACCACCCTCTGTCACCCTCTTTGGTTGCATTGGTTTCTCGACAAAGCGGTAATTTTGTTTGTTAACGTAGCCGCTGAGATGAAAATGTGCCTCGTCAGAAACAATGGTTTTTCGCCCGAAATCGTTGTCCAATTCCAGCTCCTCTAAGGCCCAAACTGCGAAGCGATTCGGACCTTGTAAGCGAATAATCCGAGATCTTTGTGGAGAATTCTCCCCAGACTAGTGCGTGAAATAATGAGCTGTTGAGATCGATGGCGAGTTGATGTTCGTGAATTGAGTCTCACACTCTCGGCCACAGCAGCCACATTCTCATCTGTGCGCACCGTGCTACGACGGCGACCATGAGTGTTGTCCACAGCATACCAGTCTCACGAACTAAGCGAATAATCCGAGATCTCCCCAGACTATTGCGTGAAATATTGAGCTGTTGAGATTGATGGCGAGTTGATGTTCGTGAATTGAGTCTCACTATCTCGGCCACAGCAGCCACATTCTCATCTGTGCGCACCGTGTTACGACGGGTACTATGAGTGTTGTCCACTAGCATATGTCTGTACCAGTCTCACGAACTTTTTGCACAAACTTGCGTACAGCAGTCGCGGCGGGTGCTTCATTTCGGCCAACATTTCTTTTCAAAAAACGCACTGTTTGGGCTACACACTCACTCACACACTCACTTTGCAAATAAGTTTTCAATATTTCCCAACGTTGTTCAAGCGTAAAGCGAATCGTTTCGTTCCCCGGAGGTATGATACGGACTTTCTGTCAAGATTTCGAGCGGGAAACAGCTGTCAGTGTCAAAATAATCTTCTTTTGGCGCTACAGTTCAACCTCTCCAACTGGCACCGTCTTTCGCCACCAGTCTCCAGTGCCGGACGCCTAGTTGGTTAAGGTCCTCTTTCAAATGGTTGCGCCACCTTAAATTTGGCCGTCCTCAACCGCGTCGCCCCTCGGGGTTGGATTCAAGACCTTGCGGGCCGGAGCAGTGTTTTCCATGCGCTCAACATGACCTAGCCATCTTACGCGTTGGATCCGAAGACGCCGTGCTATGTTCATGTCGCTGTACAGCCCGTACAGTTCACTGTTAAGTCTTCTCCTCCACTCCCCATTTATGCAGGTCGGGCCGAAAATCGCACGCAACATTTTTCTCTCAAAACGACCAAAGGCCTCCTCATCCGCTTTCAATAAGGTCCATGTCTCTGCGCCATAGAGCAGGACCGGGATGATAAGGGTCTTGTATAATCTCATTTTGGTTTTTCGAGAGAGGGCTCTGCTTTTCAATTGCCTCCCGAGCCCACTGATGTCATTTCTGCATGTCACTGCGAAGCCTAGGTAGACGAAGTCCCTGACTACCTCGAAATTATACCTGCCAATATGTGCACCCTGGCCAAGACGCCGGTGGCTCGTGTCCTTTTTCGACGACAGCATATATTTCGTTTTGCCCTCATTTACCGCCAGTCCCATTTTAGCCGCTTCCGTCTCATTGTTCGTAAATGCCTCAATGGCATCTCGCTGACTTCGTCCAATTATGTTAAGGTCATCGGCATATGCAAGCAGTTGTATGGACTTGAAAAAGATGGTGCCCCTCGTATTGACCAGTGAGTTTTGCACTATCCTTTCAAGGACGATGTTGAAAAAGTCACACGATAGCGCGTCGCCCTGTCTAAAACCTTTTTTGACATAAAAGGTGTCGGTCAAGTTGCTTCCGACCCTGATGGAGCAGCGAGAGTTCTCCAAACTCATCCTGCACAATCTGACGAGTTTGACAGGGATGTCAAAACTAGACATTGCGTTGTATAGCTCGTCTCTATTGATACTATCGTATGCAGCCTTAAAGTCGACAAACAGGTGGTGGGTGTCGATCTGGAACTCGTTTGTTTTTTCCAGGATCTGCCGCAGTGTGAATAATTTATCTATAGTGGACTTCCCGGGCCTGAAACCACACTGACATGGATATGATCAGTTTATTAACGAACGGTTTCAAGCGTTCACACAGAACAGCAGAGAAGATTTTATAAGCGATGTTCAGAAGACTTATTCCTCTGTAGTTGGCGCAGACAAAGGGGTCTCCTTTCTTGTGGATCGGGTAAACGATACTAAGATGCATTCATCGGGCATGCATTCCTCTGACTAGGTTTCCATTGTCGTCCCTGCAGGCTTCCGTTCTGGCTTTACATCCCTGGCATGTTTGTTTTATTCTTTGATAAAACCTCCGAACGTCATTCCTGCGATAGCATCCCTCTTATCTCTACGATCGCGAGCTTCTCATGCTCTTTTTTTTTTGTTTTTGTTTTGAGAAGCATATGCTCAAAATGCTCACGAGCAGCTCTCGTCCTTCTATACAGCGCCTCTTGAGAGGCTTGCTGCTTGGCTGGGTGTAACCTCCTACACTCGTCGTTAAAAACATGGGTTTCTTGTAGGTGGCGGTTTGAAACCCAGTACCTCAGAAGCAGCAGTCTCTAAGGCTTGTTGACAACAGATCCATTGGTGTTGTACGGTCTGAGCAGGTGTTGGAGGGTTTTTCGTGAGCTTGAGGGAGACGCGATGGGCATAGGCTCTTGCGATTGTAGCATTGCGACGTTGTATGCCGCTGGCCTTACTCGATTTTTCTGGGCAAGGCATATTCGCAGTCGCAATTTGGCTGCCTCAAAATAGTGGTCCGAGTCGATGTTGGCTCCTCTAAAAGTTCGTACATTCAGAATATCGGATGCGTGCCTGCCATCAATCGCTATGTGGTCAATCTGGTTGACGGTTGATTGATCCGGAAATCGCCAAGTCCCTTTGTGGATGTTGAAATGTGGGAAATGCGTGCTAGCAACTAGAAGATTTCGCCCGGTTCCGAAGTCGATCAGCCTAAATCCATTTTCGGATGTGCTGTTGTGTAGACTGTGCTTGCCAATGATCCTATCAAAAGCGACTTCCTTGCCCAGTTTTGCGTTAAAGTCTCCCAGTACGATTTTAACATCGTAACTGGGACATTGGGCATATTCGTTTCATAGCCAAGAAAAGCAATTCCTATACGGAAAAAAGTATGCAACACAGTTGTGAACGGAAAGCGACCAAACGTACTGCTGCAGGCATAACACTCACAGTATATGTATGTATGTTGGCGTTACAGTCCATGAAGGACCTGAGCCGAGCTTCTCTCAATCACCCATGTTGTGTGTGATTTCATTTTCCCATAGGTGAAAGGGACCTACAGTTTATTGCCGGTTCCGAACGGCGAATTTCGAGAAGCTTTTCATGACAATTTTACTACAGGGGGTTTTGTCAGAACCCCGCTGAGGAGAAACACCGTGAAAAAACACGTTCGATGACATGGCTGTGTCAGGATTCGATCCCGTGTCATCGGCGTGGAATGTCCTTAAGTCTCAGTTTGAGGTTTCGTCGAAACTTATTCCACTTTGCATTTTTAAAATTTAAGTAATATAAATAAGCACTAACTCCATAAAAAAAGAACCTGAAATTTGATTGGAAGGTGGTCAGAACAAAGCGCATTTAGAGTAACTGGTAGTGTGACGGTTTCAGGACAGTTAGTAATGACAGTTAGTAGAGGGCGCTGTGGCGCAGTGGTTAGAGTGTTGGACTCTGGCGCACGATGAGCGAGTTCGGGTCCCGATAACACCAACGCCATCGAATGGTTATTTCGTGACGTTCCTCCTCGGCGGGGTACTGGCAAAACCCCCCGTAGTAAAATTGCCATAAAAAAGCTTCTCAACTCACGCCGTTCGGAATCGGCATTAAACTGTAGGTCCCTTTCACCTGTGTGAAAAATAAATCACACACAATATGGGTGATTGAGAGAAGCTTGGCTCTGGTCCTTCATGGGCTGTAACGCCACCAAGGAAAGTAATGAGGATATCTAACACCGAAGGAGGGCCTCTACTACCAGACGGGAGAAATGTAGGCGTGTTTGGGTGTAATATTCTTATAGGATATCTCATTGAGAACTCCCTTAGCATATTTCCCCACTTATTTGCTCTGAGACAAACCCATGTACGATGTCTGCAATTCATATCTCCACCGATCACAAATCTATCCCTGTCCGATATTAACTTTCTAAGGTCATTTATAAAGTGATCTCTTCTTAGAGAGCTTTTCCCTGGAAAGTAGAGCGAAAAGGTTTTAATTCCGGAATTATTTACTCCTTCAATACACTTTAACAGCCGTCCTAGATATAGAGGGCGCCTTTAACAACGTCACTCCGGAAGCAATAACGGAAGGGTTGGAAAAGCTAAAGGTGGAGAAGACTCTCGTAGAGTGGATCAGCGAACTACTATCAACACGCAAGATTCACTCGAAATGGGGAAGCCAGGCAATCACCAGAGTGGTTACCAGGGGAACCCCGCAAGGAGGGGTTCTCTCACCTCTCCTCTGGAATGTAGTTATAAATGAGCTACTAATTAAACTGGAGGAAGAAGGCCTGGACGTTACTGCCTACGCTGATGACGTTGCCATTTCAATCTCAGGTAAATACCTATCGACACTGAATGACCGTATGCAAACGGCATTCTCAATTCTTTGCAAATGGGCGCATAGCAAAGGGCTCAGGGTTAATCCCCAGAAAACGGAGCTCGTGCTTATCACCAAAAAGCATAAAATCCCGGAACACTGCCCTATCACTTTGCTTGATACCAGATTAAACTACTCCTCCAGTGCCAAATTCCTTTGGCATCATACTGGACAGGAAATTAACCTGGAAAATCAACACAATCGAAAGAGCCAAAAAAGCAACAATAGCTCTCTATTCATGCAAGAAAACCATAGGGAAAAAATGGGGGTTCAATCCCAAGATTACTCTATGGCTCTATACCACGGTCGTTAGACCCACATTAATGTATGGAGCGACTGTCTGGTGGACAGCACTGGACAAGACAACATACCTCAAACAATTCGAGAAGGTACAAAGGCTGGCGTGTTTATGCATTACCGGGGCCCTCAGGTCCACCCCGACGGCTGCACTTAACATGATACTCGACCTTACACCACTCGATATTTTCGGCAAGCAAATTGCCACATAAACGGCCATTAGACTTAAAGCCAACTCGAACTGGAAGAGCTACGTCTTTGGCCACTCCTCGATCCTGATTAACAGGTCAACCATCGCAGAAAACCTAGACCTCACAAAGCCCACCACAGTCTTGGATAAAAACTTCATAACGTTATACCCGGACAGACAGAACTGGACTCGTCAGACTCAACCTCGCAAAGGCTGCATAGATTTCTATACTGACGGGTCTAAAACCAAAGACGGGGTGGGCAGTGGGGTATTCTGCAAACAACTTAAGCTAAACAAAGCGATAAAACTACCTAATCACTGCAGCGTTTTCCAGGCGGAACTGTTGGCAATAAAAGAGGCTCTGTCCTGGCTGAAGTGGAACGTGATATCCACCACGGATATCCGCATTCTCACGGATAGCCAAGCGGCCTTAAAGTCGCTGGAGTCCTATGTGTACACATCAAAAACTAGCCTCGACTGTCGCCTATCTCTTAATGAGATGGCTGAACAGTTCAACATACAACTTATATGGGTACCGGGACACAGCGACATCACCGGAAATGAAAGAGCCGACAGACTCGCCAAAAAAGGAACGACGCTACAAACAACTGTGGTCTGCGAGGGTATACCCTTCGCAACCATCAAATACAATCTCAATACCCTCGCCAGGGCCGAGACGAACCGGAGATGGACTCAGGGACACACCTGCCTCATCACCAGGCAAATCTGGCCCCGGCTCGATAGTCAACGGACTAGGAGTATTATCTCCCTAAATAGAACTGACATCTATAAAGTCATAGGTGTCATCACAGGACACTGCCTTATTGGCAGTCACGCGCAAAAACTAGGTATCACTCCGAATGATTTTTGTAGGAGCTGTTTAGACGAGGAGGAGGTCGAATCCATTCATCACCTTCTCTGCGCCTGCCCAGCATTCTGCACAGTCAGGAAACGATACCTAGGATCATACCTCCTCAACGATCTGACCAAAGTTCAGCAAGTGGGGATATCTGATCTTCTTAAATTCTTAAGAAGCACAAAATGGTTCCACGAATAGGGGGCTAAACCCCCTCGTAGCTGCACAACGGGCCTCCTTGGCCTATGTGTGTTCTTCCCATCTCTGGGAAGGCTACGGTCTTACCTACCTACCTACCTACTCCTTCAAGTTCTACTCCAATTGCTTCAATAATGTTAGTGTTGACAGGGGGTAGTAATTTGTGTACCAGCCCCTTTTTGATGATAATGGCAACTCCACCTCCCTGCCTATTACTACGGTCTAGTCTATGGCAAATATATTGAAAAACCTGTACTAGGATTAAGTCCAGTTTCACATACAAGACATACATATATCAACATTATTAACACATAAAAAATTGAAAAATTCAGTGCATTTGTTTCGGATGCCTCTAGCATTCCAACATACAGCATTAAGGGATGAATTACTTATCATTGGAAAAGATACATACACTCGATAATAACAAAAAAATAAATGAAACAAAAATACTGAACAGTGGTCTTTTGTGGTGTCATCCTTGTCCTCGGTAGGGGCGTGAGCGCAAATTTGGCTGACGTTTGCGAATTCTCACGCCTAGTCTCACTTACTTATAATTCTAAAATCACCCGATTTAGATATCACGTTCGACGGATTAAATTCCAATCCGACCAAAAATTAAGGCGTAAAATCCTTCAATGTCCCAAAGGTAGCAAAAGTTTCTTGTCGTTTGTAAAAAACGTAAAAAACTCAACTAAGTCGTCTATACCGACGCTCATTCACAATGACATTCCAGCTGTCACCCCCTTAGACAAAGCTAACCTACTTGCTGCCCATTTCGCAACCAGTTCTCAGCTGCCAGCTTGAACTTTGTCTCCGCCTGTACTAGAGTGCGTCAATTCCACCATGGGACTAATCCACTTCCGCACTCGTACAGTCGAAAGGGTTCTTAAAGACCTCGACATACACAAATCCGCTGGTCCAGATGGTATCGCCCCAATAGTTCTGAAGAGGTGTTCTTCTACGCTTGCAAAACCACTGCGTAAGCTTTTTCACCTTTCCTACACCTCTGGGCTCTTTCCGAGTAGGTGGAAAACAGCATTTGTCCAGCCTATACCCAAAAAAGGCGAATCATCTTCTCCCTCCAATTACCGACCCATTGCACTAACGTCCCTTCTTTCCAAGGTCATGGAAACGCTGATTAACCGTCAGCTTATGAAATATCTTGAATCACGGAAACTCCTCAATGACCGCCAATACGGTTTCCGCAGCAACAGATCCACTGGTGATATGATGGCATATCTCGCTGAAAAGTGGAATCACTCGCTTCACCAAGCAGGTGAAAGCAAAATTGTTGCACTGGATATTTCGAAAGCATTTGAGCGACCATGAGTGTTGTCCACAGCATACCAGTCTCACGAACTAAGCGAATAATCCGAGATCTCCCCAGACTATTGCGTGAAATATTGAGCTGTTGAGATTGATGGCGAGTTGATGTTCGTGAATTGAGTCTCACTATCTCGGCCACAGCAGCCACATTCTCATCTGTGCGCACCGTGTTACGACGGGTACTATGAGTGTTGTCCACTAGCATATGTCTGTACCAGTCTCACGAACTTTTTGCACAAACTTGTGTACAGCAGTCGCGGCGGGTGCTTCATTTCGGCCAACATTTCTTTTCAAAAAACGCACTGTTTGGGCTACACACTCACTCACACACTCACTTTGCAAATAAGTTTTCAATATTTCCCAACGTTGTTCAAGCGTAAAGCGAATCGTTTCGTTCCCCGGAGGTATGATACGGACTTTCTGTCAAGATTTCGAGCGGGAAACAGCTGTCAGTGTCAAAATAATCTTCTTTTGGCGCTACAGTTCAACCTCTCCAACTGGCACCGTCTTTCGCCACCAGTCTCCAGTGCCGGACGCCTAGTTGGTTAAGGTCCTCTTTCAAATGGTTGCGCCACCTTAAATTTGGCCGTCCTCAACCGCGTCGCCCCTCGGGGTTGGATTCAAGACCTTGCGGGCCGGAGCAGTGTTTTCCATGCGCTCAACATGACCTAGCCATCTTACGCGTTGGATCCGAAGACGCCGTGCTATGTTCATGTCGCTGTACAGCCCGTACAGTTCATTGTTAAGTCTTCTCCTCCACTCCCCATTTATGCAGGTCGGGCCGAAAATCGCACGCAACATTTTTCTCTCAAAACGACCAAAGGCCTCCTCATCCGCTTTCAATAAGGTCCATGTCTCTGCGCCATAGAGCAGGACCGGGATGATAAGGGTCTTGTATAATCTCATTTTGGTTTTTCGAGAGAGGGCTCTGCTTTTCAATTGCCTCCCGAGCCCACTGATGTCATTTCTGCATGTCACTGCGAAGCCTAGGTAGACGAAGTCCCTGACTACCTCGAAATTATACCTGCCAATATGTGCACCCTGGCCAAGACGCCGGTGGCTCGTGTCCTTTTTCGACGACAGCATATATTTCGTTTTGCCCTCATTTACCGCCAGTCCCATTTTAGCCGCTTCCGTCTCATTGTTCGTAAATGCCTCAATGGCATCTCGCTGACTTCGTCCAATTATGTTAAGGTCATCGGCATATGCAAGCAGTTGTATGGACTTGAAAAAGATGGTGCCCCTCGTATTGACCAGTGAGTTTTGCACTATCCTTTCAAGGACGATGTTGAAAAAGTCACACGATAGCGCGTCGCCCTGTCTAAAACCTTTTTTGACATAAAAGGTGTCGGTCAAGTTGCTTCCGACCCTGATGGAGCAGCGAGAGTTCTCCAAACTCATCCTGCACAATCTGACGAGTTTGACAGGGATGTCAAAACTAGACATTGCGTTGTATAGCTCGTCTCTATTGATACTATCGTATGCAGCCTTAAAGTCGACAAACAGGTGGTGGGTGTCGATCTGGAACTCGTTTGTTTTTTCCAGGATCTGCCGCAGTGTGAATAATTTATCTATAGTGGACTTCCCGGGCCTGAAACCACACTGACATGGATATGATCAGTTTATTAACGAACGGTTTCAAGCGTTCACACAGAACAGCAGAGAAGATTTTATAAGCGATGTTCAGAAGACTTATTCCTCTGTAGTTGGCGCAGACAAAGGGGTCTCCTTTCTTGTGGATCGGGTAAACGATACTAAGATGCATTCATCGGGCATGCATTCCTCTGACTAGGTTTCCATTGTCGTCCCTGCAGGCTTCCGTTCTGGCTTTACATCCCTGGCATGTTTGTTTTATTCTTTGATAAAACCTCCGAACGTCATTCCTGCGATAGCATCCCTCTTATCTCTACGATCGCGAGCTTCTCATGCTCTTTTTTTTTTTGTTTTTGTTTTGAGAAGCATATGCTCAAAATGCTCACGAGCAGCTCTCGTCCTTCTATACAGCGCCTCTTGAGAGGCTTGCTGCTTGGCTGGGTGTAACCTCCTACACTCGTCGTTAAAAACATGGGTTTCTTGTAGGTGGCGGTTTGAAACCCAGTACCTCAGAAGCAGCAGTCTCTAAGGCTTGTTGACAACAGATCCATTGGTGTTGTACGGTCTGAGCAGGTGTTGGAGGGTTTTTCGTGAGCTTGAGGGAGACGCGATGGGCATAGGCTCTTGCGATTGTAGCATTGCGACGTTGTATGCCGCTGGCCTTACTCGATTTTTCTGGGCAAGGCATATTCGCAGTCGCAATTTGGCTGCCTCAAAATAGTGGTCCGAGTCGATGTTGGCTCCTCTAAAAGTTCGTACATTCAGAATATCGGATGCGTGCCTGCCATCAATCGCTATGTGGTCAATCTGGTTGACGGTTGATTGATCCGGAAATCGCCAAGTCCCTTTGTGGATGTTGAAATGTGGGAAATGCGTGCTAGCAACTAGAAGATTTCGCCCGGTTCCGAAGTCGATCAGCCTAAATCCATTTTCGGATGTGCTGTTGTGTAGACTGTGCTTGCCAATGATCCTATCAAAAGCGACTTCCTTGCCCAGTTTTGCGTTAAAGTCTCCCAGTACGATTTTAACATCGTAACTGGGACATTGGGCATATTCGTTTCATAGCCAAGAAAAGCAATTCCTATACGGAAAAAAGTATGCAACACAGTTGTGAACGGAAAGCGACCAAACGTACTGCTGCAGGCATAACACTCACAGTATATGTATGTATGTTGGCGTTACAGTCCATGAAGGACCTGAGCCGAGCTTCTCTCAATCACCCATGTTGTGTGTGATTTCATTTTCCCATAGGTGAAAGGGACCTACAGTTTATTGCCGGTTCCGAACGGCGAATTTCGAGAAGCTTTTCATGACAATTTTACTACAGGGGGTTTTGTCAGAACCCCGCTGAGGAGAAACACCGTGAAAAAACACGTTCGATGACATGGCTGTGTCAGGATTCGATCCCGTGTCATCGGCGTGGAATGTCCTTAAGTCTCAGTTTGAGGTTTCGTCGAAACTTATTCCACTTTGCATTTTTAAAATTTAAGTAATATAAATAAGCACTAACTCCATAAAAAAAGAACCTGAAATTTGATTGGAAGGTGGTCAGAACAAAGCGCATTTAGAG
The DNA here is from genome assembly GCA_951905685.1 of Eumerus sabulonum. Taxonomy (NCBI): domain Eukaryota; kingdom Metazoa; phylum Arthropoda; class Insecta; order Diptera; family Syrphidae; genus Eumerus; species Eumerus sabulonum. The sequence continues at coordinate 29,108,341 of OX645062.1, forward strand.
TAACTGGTAGTGTGACGGTTTCAGGACAGTTAGTAATGACAGTTAGTAGAGGGCGCTGTGGCGCAGTGGTTAGAGTGTTGGGCTCTGGCGCACGATGAGCGAGTTCGGGTCCCGATAACACCAACGCCATCGAATGGTTATTTCGTGACGTTCCTCCTCGGCGGGGTACTGGCAAAACCCCCCGTAGTAAAATTGCCATAAAAAAGCTTCTCAACTCACGCCGTTCGGAATTGGCATTAAACTGTAGGTCCCTTTCACCTGTGTGAAAAATAAATCACACACAATATGGGTGATTGAGAGAAGCTTGGCTCTGGTCCTTCATGGGCTGTAACGCCACCAAGGAAAGTAATGAGGATATCTAACACCGAAGGAGGGCCTCTACTACCAGACGGGAGAAATGTAGGCGTGTTTGGGTGTAATATTCTTATAGGATATCTCATTGAGAACTCCCTTAGCATATTTCCCCACTTATTTGCTCTGAGACAAACCCATGTACGATGTCTGCAATTCATATCTCCACCGATCACAAATCTATCCCTGTCCGATATTAACTTTCTAAGGTCATTTATAAAGTGATCTCTTCTTAGAGAGCTTTTCCCTGGAAAGTAGAGCGAAAAGGTTTTAATTCCGGAATTATTTACTCCTTCAATACACTTTAACAGCCGTCCTAGATATAGAGGGCGCCTTTAACAACGTCACTCCGGAAGCAATAACGGAAGGGTTGGAAAAGCTAAAGGTGGAGAAGACTCTCGTAGAGTGGATCAGCGAACTACTATCAACACGCAAGATTCACTCGAAATGGGGAAGCCAGGCAATCACCAGAGTGGTTACCAGGGGAACCCCGCAAGGAGGGGTTCTCTCACCTCTCCTCTGGAATGTAGTTATAAATGAGCTACTAATTAAACTGGAGGAAGAAGGCCTGGACGTTACTGCCTACGCTGATGACGTTGCCATTTCAATCTCAGGTAAATACCTATCGACACTGAATGACCGTATGCAAACGGCATTCTCAATTCTTTGCAAATGGGCGCATAGCAAAGGGCTCAGGGTTAATCCCCAGAAAACGGAGCTCGTGCTTATCACCAAAAAGCATAAAATCCCGGAACACTGCCCTATCACTTTGCTTGATACCAGATTAAACTACTCCTCCAGTGCCAAATTCCTTTGGCATCATACTGGACAGGAAATTAACCTGGAAAATCAACACAATCGAAAGAGCCAAAAAAGCAACAATAGCTCTCTATTCATGCAAGAAAACCATAGGGAAAAAATGGGGGTTCAATCCCAAGATTACTCTATGGCTCTATACCACGGTCGTTAGACCCACATTAATGTATGGAGCGACTGTCTGGTGGACAGCACTGGACAAGACAACATACCTCAAACAATTCGAGAAGGTACAAAGGCTGGCGTGTTTATGCATTACCGGGGCCCTCAGGTCCACCCCGACGGCTGCACTTAACATGATACTCGACCTTACACCACTCGATATTTTCGGCAAGCAAATTGCCACATAAACGGCCATTAGACTTAAAGCCAACTCGAACTGGAAGAGCTACGTCTTTGGCCACTCCTCGATCCTGATTAACAGGTCAACCATCGCAGAAAACCTAGACCTCACAAAGCCCACCACAGTCTTGGATAAAAACTTCATAACGTTATACCCGGACAGACAGAACTGGACTCGTCAGACTCAACCTCGCAAAGGCTGCATAGATTTCTATACTGACGGGTCTAAAACCAAAGACGGGGTGGGCAGTGGGGTATTCTGCAAACAACTTAAGCTAAACAAAGCGATAAAACTACCTAATCACTGCAGCGTTTTCCAGGCGGAACTGTTGGCAATAAAAGAGGCTCTGTCCTGGCTGAAGTGGAACGTGATATCCACCACGGATATCCGCATTCTCACGGATAGCCAAGCGGCCTTAAAGTCGCTGGAGTCCTATGTGTACACATCAAAAACTAGCCTCGACTGTCGCCTATCTCTTAATGAGATGGCTGAACAGTTCAACATACAACTTATATGGGTACCGGGACACAGCGACATCACCGGAAATGAAAGAGCCGACAGACTCGCCAAAAAAGGAACGACGCTACAAACAACTGTGGTCTGCGAGGGTATACCCTTCGCAACCATCAAATACAATCTCAATACCCTCGCCAGGGCCGAGACGAACCGGAGATGGACTCAGGGACACACCTGCCTCATCACCAGGCAAATCTGGCCCCGGCTCGATAGTCAACGGACTAGGAGTATTATCTCCCTAAATAGAACTGACATCTATAAAGTCATAGGTGTCATCACAGGACACTGCCTTATTGGCAGTCACGCGCAAAAACTAGGTATCACTCCGAATGATTTTTGTAGGAGCTGTTTAGACGAGGAGGAGGTCGAATCCATTCATCACCTTCTCTGCGCCTGCCCAGCATTCTGCACAGTCAGGAAACGATACCTAGGATCATACCTCCTCAACGATCTGACCAAAGTTCAGCAAGTGGGGATATCTGATCTTCTTAAATTCTTAAGAAGCACAAAATGGTTCCACGAATAGGGGGCTAAACCCCCTCGTAGCTGCACAACGGGCCTCCTTGGCCTATGTGTGTTCTTCCCATCTCTGGGAAGGCTACGGTCTTACCTACCTACCTACCTACTCCTTCAAGTTCTACTCCAATTGCTTCAATAATGTTAGTGTTGACAGGGGGTAGTAATTTGTGTACCAGCCCCTTTTTGATGATAATGGCAACTCCACCTCCCTGCCTATTACTACGGTCTAGTCTATGGCAAATATATTGAAAAACCTGTACTAGGATTAAGTCCAGTTTCACATACAAGACATACATATATCAACATTATTAACACATAAAAAATTGAAAAATTCAGTGCATTTGTTTCGGATGCCTCTAGCATTCCAACATACAGCATTAAGGGATGAATTACTTATCATTGGAAAAGATACATACACTCGATAATAACAAAAAAATAAATGAAACAAAAATACTGAACAGTGGTCTTTCGTGGTGTCATCCTTGTCCTCGGTAGGGGCGTGAGCGCAAATTTGGCTGACGTTTGCGAATTCTCACGCCTAGTCTCACTTACTTATAATTCTAAAATCACCCGATTTAGATATCACGTTCGACGGATTAAATTCCAATCCGACCAAAAATTAAGGCGTAAAATCCTTCAATGTCCCAAAGGTAGCAAAAGTTTCTTGTCGTTTGTAAAAAACGTAAAAAACTCAACTAAGTCGTCTATACCGACGCTCATTCACAATGACATTCCAGCTGTCACCCCCTTAGACAAAGCTAACCTACTTGCTGCCCATTTCGCAACCAGTTCTCAGCTGCCAGCTTGAACTTTGTCTCCGCCTGTACTAGAGTGCGTCAATTCCACCATGGGACTAATCCACTTCCGCACTCGTACAGTCGAAAGGGTTCTTAAAGACCTCGACATACACAAATCCGCTGGTCCAGATGGTATCGCCCCAATAGTTCTGAAGAGGTGTTCTTCTACGCTTGCAAAACCACTGCGTAAGCTTTTTCACCTTTCCTACACCTCTGGGCTCTTTCCGAGTAGGTGGAAAACAGCATTTGTCCAGCCTATACCCAAAAAAGGCGAATCATCTTCTCCCTCCAATTACCGACCCATTGCACTAACGTCCCTTCTTTCCAAGGTCATGGAAACGCTGATTAACCGTCAGCTTATGAAATATCTTGAATCACGGAAACTCCTCAATGACCGCCAATACGGTTTCCGCAGCAACAGATCCACTGGTGATATGATGGCATATCTCGCTGAAAAGTGGAATCACTCGCTTCACCAAGCAGGTGAAAGCAAAATTGTTGCACTGGATATTTCGAAAGCATTTGACAGGGTTTGGCATGAAGCCCTTTTGTCGAAAATGCGTGCTTTTGGGATCGATGAGTCTCTCTTTCAATGGATTAGAAGCTACCTTTCGAATCGTTCAATTCAAGTTGTTTTGGACGGATTCAAGTCTGATACTCACTTTGTAAATGCCGGTGTTCCCCAGGGCTCCGTTTTGTCTCCGACACTCTTTCTTATTTTTATAAATGATCTCTTGTATGTTACTTCTAATCCAATTCACTCCTTCGCTGACGACAGTACCCTCAGCTTCTCATATTCGTTCACCAGTTTACGACCCTGCACTTCGGTTGTAGATAATGAGCGGCAGCGTATGTTAAGCTCATTAAATTTCGATATCGACAGCATTATCCAATGGGGTTAAAACAATAGAGTGGAATTTAATGCATCCAAAACACAATGCTGTCTCTTGTCGTTAAAGCGTATAAATAACCCGCAGCCATTATCCATGAATGGCACTTGCACCTCAGAAACTGAAAAGCTTTCCATCCTGGGTACGAGTGTTGCTCACAATCTTAATTGGAGCGACCATATATTCAGTGTCGCCAAGAATGCTGCGAAATGCCTAGGATTCTTATACAGATGCAAGAAATATTTCTCACCCTTTGACCTGGCTACAATCTATAAGGCGTTCATTCGTCCCAAGTTAGAGTTTAACGCTCATGTCTGGTCCGGTGCTTCCAAGACCTCATTGCACCTACTAGACAGAATACAAAAACGAGCCGTGAAACTGATAGGTGACTCCAGCATTACCACAACATTAGACTCGCTGGAACACCGCAGGAATGTTACCTGCCTCTCCCTGTTTTATCGTTACTACCACCAAAAATGCTCTGATGAAATAGCCAGTTGCATTCCGCCCCTTCAACATTTCTCCCGCAATACACGTCTCTCTAGGAATGCTCACCAATATACCCTGAAGCCCGCTTTCGGACGTACTGTCAAATATAGAGAATCTACATTAACCGAACCACACGAATCTGGAACTCCCTGCCGGATTCGGTGTTCCCCCCTCAATGCAACATGCAAGCATTTAAGATCAATGTCCATCGGCATCTCCTATTCCTCTTCCTTTCTATCTTCTGCCCGCACTGTGTCGCCGACATAATAAGGTTATTAGACCTGGAATGCGCGCAAATTATTAAAAAAAAAAAATCGCGTTGTTTATTTTTTATGATTTTGTATCATTTTAGCGGGGTTCTGACAAAACCCCCTGTAGTAAAATTGTCATGAAAAGCTTCTCGAAATTCGCCGTTCGGAACCGGCAATAAACTGTAGGTCCCTTTCACCTATGTGAAAATGAAATCTCACACAACATGGGTGATTGAGAGAAGCTCGGCTCAGGTTCTTCATGGACTGTAACGCCAACATACATATATTAATTTAGCTTTTTTAGCGTTGTTATATATCTATAACTTATATTTGTATTTCATTTCAACAGGACCTTTTACGAAGCCGGTTATCACAATCATGAAACTGACGAATCCAACAGAACACACAATTTTATTTAAAATTAAAACTACAGCTCCAAAAAAATATTGTGTTCGTCCAAATTTTGGTAGTGTACTACCAAAATCCCACACTAAGGTGGAAAGTATGTAACGGTGTTTCACGTTTTGTTTTAGTATGATGCCACATCAGTTTTCTTTCAGTTTGTCTACAAGCATTTGTTTACGATCCTAATGAAAAGAATAAACATAAGTTTATGGTACAGAGCTTCGTTGTTCCGGAAGGTGTCACGGATTATAATAAGCTGGTAACGTAAAACTAAATATTTTGTTTTTTTGAAAGTTGCACATTTTTTGTTGTTTTTTCTTTTAGTGGAAAGAAGTTGAACCAGAGCAGTTAGTGGATATGAAGCTGAGATGTGTTTTCGAACTGCCAACTGAGGGACAGGAAGCTGAGAATACTGGTATTAATTAATGTATTTTGTTGAGTTGTTTGGTTTTACTTAAAACTATTGAAAAATAGCAAAAAGTTATCCGAATATTTCTTACATTTCAATATTTATAGCATTGTGACATGAACAATTCAAATAAGTATTTTGAATCTTTCAGTTACTCCGAAGGAGATGGTGGCTAACGAAGCATCTCCAACCTCAGTAGGCGAAGAAAAGGTATTTATACTTATTCTGATTAACATTGTTGTTTTATGTTTAGCTCATATTTTTAAAAAAATCCGATGAGGGCATGCATCTTGCGCTCCAGTTTAGTACGTCTGACTGGTGTGGCAGAGAGGGTTTATCGATTAACCCAAATAAGAGAAGAGGAGAAGGTTGCAGCCCTGCTCCGTCTTTCTAAATGGCATAAACATAGGATCTTCAGAAGAAGTTAAATATCTAGGTATTGACCTTGATCGCGTATTAACTGGAACTCCAACACTAAAAACAAACTTACAGAGGCGGCTAAGGCCTTATCGGCCTGTCGACGTACTTGCAGTAAAACCTGGGAATTGAAACCTAAGGTAATCCATAGGCTATATACCACGATACCCATCATCACATATGCGTACACGCTATGGTGGACAAAAGTTTAACAAAAAACGATAATCGTTAAGCTTGAACGCCTCCAGAAACTTGCGTGTGTCGGCATTACAGGTGCTATGCCAGCCTGTCCCACTTACTCAACTGAACCATTTCAATCAAAAGGTTGCATTACGTAGTGCAATCAGAATTCTTCGCTCGGGAACAGGTTTGCCACGTAGACCTATGGGTCATATGTATGTCCATCCTGCAACATCTTCCTGAGCTAGATATGTTTACCAAGCCCTCACGCATTACCATACGCCTTCACTTTGACAAGAGTGCATTAATAGCTTTCGACGATTTTTTGGATGCGAATTCAAGGTGGTGTTTGAAACTTAGCCGCGCGTCGATAATCACCCCTAGGTACATACTTAATGAAGGGTTGTGAGACTACTTCGTGCCGCCCGACTCTAATCGACATCGTTTCACGGACTTTCCTGCTTGTAACGAGCACTGTTTCGGTTTGGTCGCAGACCAGCGTCAGTTAGCCAACGGCGTACCATTTCTATTGTTTCATTACAATGGAGTACAACTTCTTCTGTAGTTTTTGCTACCACCACCACCGCAATGTCATCCGCAAAGCCAATGATGGCTGCTTCGCTGGAAGTCGGTAGGCGTAGAATTCCATCGTACAGAACGTTCCACAGCAAGGGGCCTAGGACTGAACCTTGCGGGACTCCACCAGTTGCTACGTAGGTCTTAGTTCCTTCATCAGAGTCATAGAAGAGGACTCTGTCTTCAAAGTAGCTCCTTATTATTTTGCAGAGATAGTCCGGTATTTCGATCCGATAGAGACTTCTCATAATGCGCTCCCAGCTCGCTGAATTTTCACATCGAGGGTTATAATAGCGCAGTATTTTTTTTTTGTACCACCCTTCCAGCCTTCTATCGCGGTGTGGGCTCTCGATATGACCGCATTTTTTTTCTTTTTGTTTTTGTTAGAGTCACACGCGCACTCAAGGCTAAGGCCTTAGAACGTAGTCGTAGATGTTCGTTGACTACTCTCAGGGGTGGTTTGTCCTACATAGGACGAGAGCCGACCAAATTTCGCGTTGGTCATAATTCTCAGTAATTCGTTCATGTACTTTTGGTGTTAGTACGCAGAGGATGAATTTCAATTGACCACATACTGTGAATGTTATGCCTGCAGCAGTACGTTTGGTTATTTGGTTATATTCTCAACTGTGTTGCATAGTTTTTTGCGTATAGGATTTACTTTTTCTTGGCTATGAAACGAATTTGAACTATAGACCTTCCGCTCGACGGCCGATGATGTTAACTACTGCACCACGGCATCTATCGTAGAGCGTGACTTGCGAAAATCGTATTGGTGCACTGAAAGCCCCCTGCTGTTTCAATAGCTGACAAAAGCCTATTGTAAATTATTCGCTCCAGGACTTTTCCGACAGTGTCGAGTAGACAAAGGGGACGATAAGACGACGGATCCTTTCGGAAGTAAGACTAGTCGTTGGCGCTTCCAGGATTTAGGGAAAACTCCTTTTTGAAGACAGGTGTTGAACGTATCGGCAAATAGTTGGTGTCGAGTTTTAATAATTTAATTTAAATTTTGTAAATGTTTGGAGATATGTCAATGCAAAAAGATTTTAATGCAATCACTGCGTGGTGTCACGATCACGGGCTTGTTATAAACGTTAAAAAAAACTAAGGTAATGCACATACGTCCACCGCATATTCCTGAAATCAACATTTTCCTGAAAATGCACGATCGAAGACGCCTTCATGATGTTGAGTCTCATTCGCAGCTGCAAGATAATGACAAATGTAGCGAAATGATAGACAACGTATTGGTCTACAAATATTTGGGCATCATTGTAGATTACAATATCAAATGGAGCTACCACATTGAAGCGATGACGAAGAAACTGCGACAATCACCATATGCTCTTTACCACCTGAGCAACTTCAGCCAAAACTACAAGGTCACATTCCCCAACCGACAAAATTGGGAACAGGATAGACCCTCCTTCAATCGTGGATCATACGTGTGGTACAAATATGGCTCCAAAACGGACGAAGGCGTTGGGGCTGGAGTCTACGGAGCAAATACAGTCACCTGCATCTACGTCAACGGCAGCATGGACAGATATAACTCTGTTTTTCAAGCAGGGAGATTTGCTATAGAACTCTGCCTCAGAGAAAATATAAACAGAAATATACTTAACAAAAACATTTACATTCTTTCTGAGAGCAAGCCTGCACTTCTAGCCCTAATGAGCTTTGAAATCACCTCCAAACTGGTATGGGACTGCCTACAACTACTTCACCAGCTGGCCAGTACAAACAGTGTTCATCTCATTTGGATACCTGCACACAGCGGCCGTACAGGCAACAGGCGGACCTACTAGCTAGGAAAGGCTCTGCATCACCATTTATGATGCCACGGCCTTTCTGCGGCATACCCATTAGCACCACCAGTGTTGGCATTAATCGATTAATTTTTTAATCAACTACTTAATTTGATTAATTTTAATCAGATTAAATTAATCATGATTGAAATAATCGTGATTAAAAAAGTAGTCTTAATCATGATTATTGGAGTTAATCATTAATCAATAATCATTAATTGATTAACTTGATTATGAACTAGTAAATCCATGAATGTTGCGAATTCTAAGTAAAACAAACAATGGAAAATAAAACAACATATTTCTTGAAACATATGTACTTACTTACTTGCTTATCAGGCCTGCGATCCATGGAGAATCTGAGCCTGAGCTATAGCTGCCTTCCATCCTTGACGGTCCCGGGCACGCTGCTTCCAGTTGTCAAGACCAAGATGTCTTACATCCGCGATTACTTGGTCTTTATACCGGAGGTTTGGTCTTCCTCTTCTTCTCGAACCAGGAGGCTCGGAGTCGAAGACCCTCTTAGCTGGAGCGTTAATGTCCATGCGCTCGATGTGGCCGAGCCAGTGTAGTCGATGGATCCTTGCCTTCCGGACTACATCCACATCTTGGTACAGCTCGTAGAGTTCGCGGTTGTGTCTTCTTCTCCATTCACCTTCCTCACAGACAGGACCAAATATCCGACGCAGAATTTTTCTTTCGAAAGAACCCAAAATCAGCTCCGCTGTCCTGCTCATCGTCCAGCTTTCGGCTCCGTACAGCAAGACTGGCAGAATGAGCGTTTTGTAAAGCATGACTTTGGTCTTTCGAGTGAGCAGTTTTGACCCCAGTTGTTTGGACAAGCCGAAGTAGCAGCGGTTGCCAAGGGCGATTCTACGCCGGATCTCCACTGTGGTGTCATTTGTGGAATTTACGTTTGCCCCGAGGTAGACAAACTCCTTAACTACCTCGAAATTGTAGCTGTCAATTGTTATATTTTGTCAAGGGGGTGAGCGACGGATTGGTTTATGCTTGACAGCATGTATTTCGTTTTGTCCTCATTGATCTTAAGGCCAATTCGTTTCGCCTGTTCTCCAATCGCCGTGAATGTTTCCACAATGCCACGGCGTGAACACGCGATGATATCGATATCATCCGCGTATCCTAGCAGCTGGATGGACTTGTAGAACATAGTGCATTCCCTGTTGATGCCTGCCCTTCGCACTATCTGCTCCAGCACCAGGTTGAAGAAGTCACATGACAGCGCATCTCCTTGCCGAAATCCGGTGCATGTTTCGAATGGTTCCGAAGTCCTAGAACCGAGTTGCACGGTGCATCGCGTGTTTTTTAGCGTGGCGCGACACAACTGGATCAGTTTTACTGGGATCCCGAATTCGGCCATCGCCCCAAACAGTTCTTCACGATGAATCGATCAGCCTTTTAAATCAATCAAATTTAAACTTACATTTAATTTGGACATAGTTAATCTAATAATCAAATTAACGATTAATGATTATGATTAATAATCTTAATCGATTTAAAATTGATTTTGATTAATTAATCTTAATCAACATTTTTGATTACGATTTTAATCATTAATTTTTAATCGTTAATCAGATTAACTTTGGGCCAACACTGAGCACCACCAAATGCTGCATAAACAATTGGTTACGGAACATGACGGATCACTACTGGTTACAAACGAAAGGTAGCGAAACGAAACAACTTCTCATGCTTTCGAGGAGTCAGATTTGTTTAATCACAAGTTTCCTTACTGGACACTGCCCAGTTAATAAACACCTCAAAACAATGGGCATCATACAAGATGACACTTGCCGAATGTGTAATGAAGACGAAGAAACAGCAGAGCACATACTATGCCACTGTAACCGTCTTGTCAGTACACGTCTTCGTCACCTAGGCAAGTATTATCTTGAAGCAGAAGAAATCGCTGCTAGCTCACTCAAAAGCATACTAAGTTTTATCACTAACTCAGGATTCTTGAGTGAACTGTAAGTGGGGGACAGCACAATAGGTCCACTCGTGGCCGCAGTGATCAGGCGACTCTGTCCCACCCCCTAACCCTATCTATCTACCACCTGAGCAATTTTTGTCCAGCTTCAGTTCTACACCAATATTATCTTGGCTTGGTTGAATCCCATCTGAGATATGGTATCTTAGCATGGGGTAAGGCATCGCAAATGGCTCAACTCGAATCGACAAGGCAAACGATTCAGAAGATAATATATAGGGCGCAGTATGAAAACCAGTACTAACAACGACAGATTGCACATCACCCATAAACTTGAAGTCATCTCTAGCTTTTGGATGGACAATACCTACAAAGCACCGACTCAACAAATCTTCAACACGCGACGAAGACAGCAAGGGAATTATGAGATCCCAAAGTCCTGGAACGAGTATGGCCGAAGAAGATATAAAGTCGTAATTCCAACGATTTTCAACGAGCTTCCAACTAGTTTCAGCAGCATGTCAAAAAAGAGATTGCTAAAAAATTTCAAAGAACTATATTGCAACTCTCAATGATTGTATATTTTGCAAATAGTGATCATGAGCGTCTTTTCATTGTTAACTTTTCCGCTTGTCCGTTCCGCTTGTTTATCCGAGGCTGTTTTACGTTTCTGAGCAATTTGCGCTTTTACGGTTGTGGTTTGCTAGACCATAGTCCAACCAACACTAATCCTGTTTAGTGGCGCAGCATGCTCGCCATTCGGCCTCTTCCGTCAGTAAGTTCTCTAATAAGGAAATTCCCAGATGGTACTACAAGAAGGTGGAAGTAGGACCTGACTAGCAGAGCTGCAAGGTGTTCCCCTGCAGAAGCTCTTACTCGCTTTTTGTCGGACCAGCATCCGTCGGCAGATGCAACCCCTACTAGACCTTTGCTAGTCCTTTACCATCCCTTAAAGTCTTCGGGATATTTTAGTACCATGTGATCACAAAGAGAATTTAATATTTAGACGGAGAATGCGACCACATAGCTGAATCGTTTATTTTTATAGTTGTGTATGTAGCGTCTATTGTCATTAATGTTTTCCCATATGAACGAGAAGGTAGTGTAAGTATTGGCGTTTGTATACTTAGTTAGGTGGCGCTACAGTCCGTGGTGAACCTGGGCCTCAACCAACAAGCGTTTCCAGCTGGCACGGTCTTTGGTTTCCTGCGACGCACGCTTAGTTGTAGTAGGGGAGCCCGGGATGCTAAATTTGCAGTTACTAGAGCGTCATGGGGACCTATTGGATTGTGAAGATTAGGTTCTCAAACCAAAAATTTTATGTTAAGTTTTCCTTTTTAGTGGGGAAAGGAGCGTGTAAAAATTTTTAAAAATGTAAAAAAAAACAGTCACATGGAAATACTCGAGCGCGTCAGATATTAATAGAGTATTCTCGCTTCGTCTTTCTGATAACCGATAGATATTAATCTGACGATTAGATAGTGGTGGGTGGCTGAGAAGAGCGGTAAAAAGGCAAAACAAAAAGAAAGTTATTCGAGCGTGTCAGATATTGAAAGGGGACGTTTAGTGAACTCAAAACAGTGTTCGATTTAAAAAACTGACGATTTGGACTTGGCCTACACTCATGACTGATTTTTGAAAATGTTAAAAAAAAAATCGTTAACTTGAAATACTCGAGCGCGTCAGATTTTTCTACTGTGGGTTCAACTCAATGTCAGAGTCACCCTAAATAATAATCTGACAATTATGTAGAAGAGTATTGTTAATCTGACAATTTAAAAAACTTTGCATGTGAAACACTGGGAAAGAGTGAGAAGGAACGAGAGGCGTGAAGTGGGGAATACATAGATATCAGCATCTGTACGCTCATGCTTTATCGATGGTTTTAGCTATATCGCCCCATGAAAACCGTCAGATTATATGTTTTTCGTAATCCTGATAGAATTCCCTTCAAAATAAAAAAAAATTTAATCGCGCTCGAGTATTTCGAGATGACGTTTTTTTTTACAACTTTGCGACTCCCCCATTTCCTTATGCCACGCTCAAATTAGATTTATTGAAGTATACACTTTTCAGGATGTACTTAACTTACCTGTTCTTAATCTCACGCGCTCGAGTTTTTCTGAGGATCGATTTTTTTTTTACTAATCTGACGGGCTGCCCTCAACGCACCCCCCTATATTAAGGGTTCATATTTGGTAGGGGTATATTACAGGGTGCAAGGTTTCCCCCATGTGATTTTCTGACGCGCTCGAGTAACGCGCAAAATCCCCGCATGGGCTCCCCTACTATTGGTTAAGGTCCCCTTCCACCTGCGTGCGCCACCGTTGATGCGGCCGTCCTCTGCCGCGCCTTCCTTCCGGCTGGATTCGCAGACTCTTCGGGTCGAAGCTGTATTTTCCATGCGCTCTACATGGTCTAACCACCTTAGACGCTGTATCCGTAGACGTCGTACCAGGCCGGTGTGGCTGTACAAACCGTACAGTTCTTCGTTATATCTTCTCCTCCATACACAGTTTGAACAAACGGGACCGTAGATAGTGCGCTGAATTTTCCTCTCGAAACGACCAATGGCATCTTCATCCGCTTTAGTTAAGGTCCAAGCCTCTGCGCCGTAAAGAAGGACTGGGATGATTAAGGTCTTATATAGTGTCACCTTGGTTTTCGAGAGAGGGCTTTACTTCCCAATTGCCTCTTGAGCCCAAAGAAACAGCGGTTGGCAAGACTGATTCTGCGTTTTATCTCAGCGTTAGTGTTGTCGCCGGTCATCAGTGAGTCAAGGTAGACGAATTCCTTGACCACTTCAAAGTTATATCCGCGCATGGTACCGTTCTGGCCAATACGTCGGTGTTGTCCGTCTCTTTTAGATGAAAGCAGATATTCGGTTTTACCCTCATTAACCTTGAGACCTATCTTAGCCTCAATGCTTACAAAGGCCTCCTTGACGTCTCGCTGTGTCCGACCAATCACGTCAATGTCGTCGGCGTACGCAAGCGATTGCGTAGACTTGAAATAAATCGTACCTCTTGTGTTGGCCAGTGACTCTTGCATGATGTTGAAAAAGTTGCATGACAGCGCGTCACCATGCCTAAATCTTTTTTTAACATCAAAGGTCTCGGGTTTGCTCATTACCGACCTTAATGGAGCAGCGGGAATTCTCCATTGTCATCTTGCACAGTCGGACGAGTTTGGCAGGGATGTTAAAACTAGACATGGCTTTGTATAGCTCATCTCTATACACGCTGTCATATGCAGCTTTGACATCGACGAAAAGGTGGTGAGTGTCGATTTGGTATTCCTGGGTCTTCTCCAAGATCTGCCGTAGCGTAAATATTTGGTCTATTGTGGATTAACCTGGCTTGAAGCCACACTGATAAGAGCCGATCAGGTTATCAACAAACGGTTTCAGGCGTTCACACAATACGGCAGAGAAGATCTTATATGCGATGTTAAGGAGACATATTTCCCTATATGTATATAGTTGGCGTAGTTATAGGGGTCCCCCTTCTTATGGACCGGGCAAACGATGCTGAGATTCCATTCGTCGGGCATGCTTTCCTCCGAGCATACCTTGCAAACCAGAAGGTGCATGTACCTTACCAGCTCATCTCCAGCCGCCTTACCAAGCTCAGCAAACAGGCCGTCTGCGCCCGCGGCTTTATTAATTAGACTTAAGTTTTGATATGGCTGTTTTGATTCGTCTAGGTCGGGTGAATGGAATTTTCCTACATCGTCGTCCATTACGAATGGCTCATTCTGCCTGCCAGCGGTATCTTCTCTATCATCGCCGTTATACAGTCGGCAGAAGTGGTCTTTCCAAATCCTCAGCATCGACTGCGACTTTACTACCAGTTCTCCATTTTCATCCCTGCACTTTATTGTAAAACTTACGGGCGTCATTCCTGCGGAAGCATCTCTCCATTTCCTCGATCCCACGCTTTCCGTGCTCTCTCTTCTTTCTTCTGAAAAGCGTGTGTTCCTCTCTTCTCTTCTGCTCATAGATTTCGCGAGCAGCTCTCGTGCGTCGTTGCAGCATGGCTTTATATGACTCTTGTTTTGCCTCATGGACTTACGTAATTCTACTCGACTCCTAAGCATTCTTGATATCCTCATGCGTACCTTGGCTACAACAAGGTAGTGGTCCGAGTCGATGTTGGCCCCTCGGAAGGTTCGTACGTTGAGAATACTGGAGGAGTGTCTTTCGTCGATCGCAATGTGATCAATCTGGTTGGTGGTCGATTGATCAAAAGACCGCCAGGTACCCTTGTGGATGTCGAGATGGGGGAATCGTGTGCTTGCTACAAGGAGGTTACGCCCCGTTAGGAAATCGATTAGCCTAAGTCCGTTGTCGGAGGTGGTGTTATGGAGGCTATGCTTTCCTATGATCGACTCATATATGTATCTGCTCTTTGCTCAGTTTTGCATTAAAATCTCCTAGAACTATTTTTGTGTCGTAGCCGGGACATTGGGCATAGGTTCTTTCTAGAAGATCGTAGAATTCTTCTTTGAGTCGATCGTCCTTTTCTTCCGTTGGGGCGTGAGCGCATATTAAGCTTCTTCTTCTTCTTTGATGGCGCTACAGTTCGGAGTGAACCAGGGCCTCAACCAACAAGCCTCTCCAGCCGGCCCGATCTTTGGCCAGCCGCTTCCAGTGCCGCACGCCCAGTTGGTTGAGGTCCCCTTCCACCTCTGCGCGCCACCTTAAATGCGGTCGCCCTCTGCTGCGTCGTCCCTCGGGGTTGGAGTCGAAGACTCTTCGGGCCGGAGCGTTGATGTCCATTCGCTCTACATGGCCTGGCCATCTTAGACGTTGGATCCGAAGACGTCTAACCAGGCCGATGTCGCTGTACAGCCCGTACAGTTCTTGGTTGAATCTCCTCCTCCATTCTCCGTTTACACAAACGGGACCAAAGATTGCACGCAGAATTTTCCTCTCGAAACGTCCAAGAGCCTCTTCATCCGCTTTTGATAACGTCCAAGCCTCAGCGCCGTAGAGGAGGACCGGGATGATTAAGGTTTTGTAGAGAGAGAGGGCTCTACTACTCAATTGCCTTTTGAGGCCGAAGAAGCAGCGAGTTATTCTGCGTTTTATCTCAGCGTTGGTGTCGTTGCTGCTTCTCATTATCGAGCCAAGGTAGACGAAGTCCTTGACTACTTCAAAAATATAGCTGCCGAAGCTGACGTTCTGACCAAGACGTCGGTGTTGTGCGTCTTTCTTGGGTGACAGCATATATTTGGTCTTGTCCCCATTTACCCTTAGACCCACTTTAGCCGCTTCGGCTTCAATGCTTGCGAACGCCTCATTGACGTCCCGCTTTGTTCGTCCAATAACGTCAATGTCATCTGCGTAGGCAAGCAATTGTGTGGACTTGAAGTAGATCGTACCTCTTGTATTGGCCGCAGAGTCCCGCACGATCTTTTCAAGAATAATGTTGAAAAAATCACATGACAGTGCGTCACCCTGTCTAAAACCGTTTTTAACATCAAAGGGGTCGGTTAGTTCACCTCCGACCTTAATGGAGCAGCGAGAGTTGTCCATAGTCATCCTGCACAGTCTGACGAGTTTGGCAGGAATGTTAAAACATGACATGGCTCTGTATAGCTCGTCTCTATAAACACTGTCATAAGCGGCTTTAAAGTCGACGAAAAGATCGTGCGTGTCGACCTGGAATTCAGGTCGCTGCAACAAGGTAATGATCCGAGTCGATGTTGGCTCCTCGAAAGGTTCCGACATCTAGGATGCTGGAGGAGTGTCTGCCGTCGATCGCAATATGATCAATTTGGTTGGTTGTCGATTGATCGAAAGACTGCCAGGTTCCCTTATGGATGTTAAGGTGTGGGAATCGTGTACTTGCTACTACCAGGTTATGTCCCGCCATAAAGTCCACTAGTCTTAGTCCGTTTTCTGACGTGGTGTTGTGTACTCTGTTTCCAATGACCCGTTCTAAGACAGCTTCCTCACCCAGCTTCGCATTGAAATCTCCTAGAACGATTTTGGTGTCACAGCTGGGACATTGCGCATACGTTCTGCATAGGAGATCATAGAAGTCGTCCTTATGTCATCTTTCTGTGGGGGCGTGGACACATCTTCTTCTTAGTGGGCGCTACAGTTCGGGGTGAACCTGGGCCTCAACCAACATGCCCCTCCATCTAGCACGATCTTTCGCTAGCCTTTTCCATTGCCGCACACCCAGTCGGCTGAGGTCCCCTTCCACCTGTGTGCGCCATCTTAAGGGCGGCCGTCCTCTGCTTCTTCGTCCCTCGGGGTTGGATTCAAAGACTCTCCGGGCTGGAGCTGTGGTGTCCATTCGCTCTACATGGCCCAGCCATCTTAGGCGTTGAATCCGTAGACGCCTGACTAGGCTTATGTCGCTGTACAGACCGTAAAGTTCGTGGTTGAGTCTTCTCCTCCATCCCCCGTCTGCGTTTATAGGCCCAAAAATTACGCGCAAAATCTTTCTCTCGAACCGACCAAGGGCCTCCTCATCCGCTTTTGATAGTGTCCATGCTTCTGCGCCGTACAACAGGACCGGGATGATAAGGGTCTTATATAGAGTCAACCTTGTCGTTCGGGAGAGGGCTCTATTACTCAATTGCCTCCTGAGCCCAAAGAAACAGCGATTGGCAAGAGTGATTCTGTGTTTGATTTCGGAACTGATGTCGTTGTTCCAGGTCACTGCGGAGCCAAGGTAGACGAAGTCCTTAACTACCTCGAACTTATATCTGCCTATACAAACGTTCTGGCCGAGACGTCGGTGTTGAGCGTCCTTTTTTGATGACAGCATATATTTAGTTTTGCCCTCGTTTACCGCCAAATCAATTTTCGCCGCCTCCATCTCAATACTCGCAAACGCCTCATTGACATCTCGCTGTGATCTACCTATTATGTCAATATCGTCGGCGTATGCAAGGAGTTGCGAGGATTTGAAATAGATTGTGCCTCTCGCATCGCCCTGCCTGAATCCTTTTTTGACATCAAAACTATCGGTAAGGTGTTCACCGATTCGGATGGAGCAGCGAGCATTCTCCAAAGTCATCCTGCATAGTCTGATGAGTTTAGCAGGTATGTCAAAGGTAGACATAGCGTTGTATAGCTCGTCTCTAATTACGCTGTCGTATGCGGCTTTGAAGTCGACAAATAGGTGGTGAGTGTCGACTTGAAATTCATTGGTTTTCTCCAGTATCTGCCGTAGTGTGAAGATTTGGTCGATGGTGGACTTCCCTGGCCTGAATCCGCACTGATAAGGACCTATCAGCTTATTTACAAAAGGCTTCAGGCGTTCACACAAAACGGCAGAGAAGATTTTGTAGGAGATGTTAAGGAGACTTATTCATCTAAAGTTGGCGCAATCAGAGGGGTCTCCTTTCTTGTGGATCGGGCATACGATGCTGAGACTCCATTCCTCGGGCATGCTTTCCTCTAACCATATCTTACGGATGAGCTGGTGCATGCTCCCAAGCAGGTCATCCCCAGCTGCCTTGAAGAGCTCAGCAGACAGTCCGTCTGCGCCAGCAGCTTTATTCGACTTGAGCTTCGATATGGCAATCTTAACTTCGTCGAGGTCAGGGGGACAGAATTCTCTGCGGTCTCCGTCGATTAGAAATGGATCATTCTGCCTGATAGCGGTATATTGACTAACATCGCCGTTATACAGTCTGCAGAAGTGGTTTTTCCATATTCTCAGCATCGACTGCGGTTCTACTACTAGGTGTCCGTTCTCATCCCTGCAGGCTTCCGTTCTGGCTTTATAACCTTGGCATGTTCGCTTTATCTGTTGATAAAACTTTCGAACGTCACGCCTGCAGCAACACCTCTCCAAATCCTCAATCGCGCGCTTCTCGTGCTCTTTCTTCTTTCTTCTAAGAAGCTTATGCTCCTCCCTTCTTTTTAACTCGTAGAGCTCACGAGCTGCTCTTGTTCTTTTATGCAGCGAGGCCTTATATGCATCCTGCTTCGCTGTATGAATCCTCCTGCACTCGTCATCGAACCAGGTGTTTCTTCGTGGTGGAGCCTTGAATCCCAAAACTTCGGATGCAGAGCTTTTCAGGGCTTGTTTGCAAAGGCTCCACTGCTGTTCTATTGATAGCGTGGAGGATTGAGGTTAATTGGAGAGCTTAAGGGAGACGCGATCGGTAAAATCACGAGCGGTTTCTGGCGATAGTAGCTTTCCGACGTCATTACTTTGTATTCTTACTCTACTCCGTTGCGTTCGTGATATCCGTAAGCGCATCTTGGCTACAACAAGATAGTGGTCCGAGTCGATGTTAGCCCTTCGGAAAGTTCGAACATCAAGAATAGTGGAGGAGTGTCTGACGTCGATCGCGATGTGATCAATCTGGTTGGTAGTCGATTGATCAAAAGACCGCCAGGTGCCTTTGTGTATATCGAGGTGCGGGAAGCGCGTACTGGCTAGAAGGAGATTTCGGCCCGTAGCAAGATCAGTCAGCCTGTGTCCGTTATCGGAGGTGGTGTCGTGTAGGCTATGCTTGCCGATGACTCGTTCAAATATGCTTTGCTTACCCAGCATAGCATTGAAGTCTCCTAGTACAATTTTGATGTCATAGCTGGGACATTGGGCATACGTTCTGTCTAGGAGATCGTAGAACTCATCTTTGGCTGAGTCATCCTTGTCTTCCGTGGGGGCGTGGACGCAGATCAGGCTGATGTTAAAAAAATTTAGCCTTGATACGGATTGTTATGAGGCGTTCGCTCACATGCCGAAAGCTTAGGACTTTTTGCCTTAGTCCACCTCGAACAACAAATCCGCATCCAAACAATCGTTGCCCTCTCTCCCTATAGCAGTCGCCGTAGTAAATATCGCAGTTTTTCATCCGCTTTATGCCCGGTCCATTCCATCGCATTTCCTGGATGGCGGTGATGTCCGCTTTATAGCGGTCTAGGGCGTCCGCAAGTTGTTCGGCTGCACGTGGCCTGTTTAGGGACCTAACATTCCATGTACAAAGCCGAAGATCATTGTCCTTTTTTCGTTTTTTGCAAGGGTCGTCAACATAAATCCGGTCCGTTATATCCGAGGCTTGTGGTTGTTTCGGAGTTTGTGTTTTTTTTTTTTTACGGTTACGGCTTACTAGACCGTAGCCAGTCCTGTTTTTTTTTGGCGCAGGAGGCTCGCCATTTGCCCTTCCCCGTCTGCAATTTCCATAGGATATCTCCAGATGGCACCACGAGGAGGTGGGGATAGGGCTTACTAATAGTGCCGCAAGATGTTCGACTGCGGTGGCTCTTCTCGCTTTTTAGCAGGCCAGCATCCGACGGATGGATGCTACCCCTACGAGGCCTTTGCTAGTCCTTTGCCATCCTTTGCGTGGACACATAGTAAGCTTATATTGCCGAGATTGGCCTTGATGCGGATAATTATGAGGCGTTCGCTTACAGACTTTTTTCCTGAGTTTTCCTCGAACAACAAATCCGCATCCGAATAAGCGTTGTTTATTTTCTCTGTAGCAGTTTCCGTAGTATATATCACAGTTTTTCATCCGCTTTTTGCCTGGCCCATCCCGTCGCACTTCTTGGAGCGCGGTAATGTCTGCCTTATAGCAGTCCAAAGAGTTGACCAGTTGTTCGGCTGCACCTGGCACGCAGAGGCTGTGTGTCAACTTGGATTGAGCATGGACAAAGATCGAAGCTGGCGTTTGCCATGTTAAACGCGATCAACTTCTTTGCTCTGTTTGCTCGCTCCCTCCCCCTTGTATGCGCTTGTATAGGCATTGGATTTTTATTATGCAATCATGTACCCGATTTCTATTGTTGTCTTATATTTTTCATTTAGTCTATATATATGAATATATATCATCTATATTTAAAAGTTCTATATAAAAAAAGCCAAAGTTTTATCATTTACAGATTTCAGAAGGCATGAAAGAGAAACTCTTACAAGAAGTCATGCAGCTTAAATCTGAAGGAAGTCTCCTAAGGGAAGAAAATCTTCATCTAAAGGTCGGTTAAATCTAACACAAAATCGGTTTTAGAATTATGCATCGATCTAAATCGAAATATTTTATTTAAATACTCTATCCCTAATACAGAATCAATTAATGGTCGCGAAATACGATGCGACGCATAAAAAGGTGGAGGAAGCATACGCGCCGGCGCTGGATAAACAAGTTCCAATGTATTACATTGCTCTCTGCATTGTAACAGCTATTTTGGGCATATTTCTGGGCAAGTTTCTGCTCTGAATGAATCGAGTAAAAGATTTTGTTATTACTGATCAAAAGAAATAACTTCATTTATATCAAAAAATAAATATTTAAAATAAAACAAAATCCAGATATAACAACAGCAACAAATAAACAAGTGGCTAAAAATTAAATTATTAAATATTGAATTTTTAGACAAATACACAAAACAAAATAAATTACGAAACAGAACATGCAATGTTGAAGAGCAACCAACCTGGAACGAGCAGACGTTTAAAACGAGCAAATTACATGAATAAAAAAACAAAAAAACAAAACGAAAATAAAACAAAACAAAAAAAGAGATCTATTATTCATTAAGTAAATAGCTTAAGAAAATAATATACATAGACTTTTGAACCGCTGTTGAAATTCATTCATGAACAAAAATAAAATATAAAGAAAAAATAAAACCAAGAAAAAGCCGAGGAAATAGTAAAATACACACAAGTACTGCGCAGTTTTGTAAACAGATATGTATATTGTTCCCCAGATCAGACATGGAGCAACAAATTAATTATTGTTAATGTGCAGGGCCGATGATACGAGGTGATGGGCGACTTCTATAAAATGTACACACAATGTATGACCACTTATGTAAAAGGGTTCCATTTACTAAAACGGTTTCAGTTGTTTTTTTTTTTTTTTGTTTTCTTTGCTAATTTAATTTTTTATTTTTATTTTTATTTTTTTGTCTCAGACATATGCATGTATGTAACGTATATTAAGTTAATGTATCTACATACTTAGTTAGAAAAGGAACGACATAGACAAGAAGATAATAGTTGTATATTGTATCTGTTATTTTATTTTCTTTCTTTTTAATCACGGAAGGGGGGGATAGTTATGAGGATTGATTGGAGCCCAGCGAGAAGGACCTATTTAAAGCCATACATCTTTTTTTCATTATTTTATATATATTTTTCTTTTTGTTCAGACTTTGGTTAATACACATGAGACACTGTATTGGAGGTTTAAGTCATCAAATATGTATGTTGTTTCCACAACTATATGTCCCGTTGTTGCATTCAATAAATATCGATCCATGAGGTAGAACATACGAATTTGAATTTATTTTAATTCCGACAGAGGTTTATGCTAAGGTTGTGGTGGGGCTAACTGATTAGAATACGAAAAAACAAAAAATACAATACGAATTTGTAAACTACTAGAGCAAGCATGTCAAACTCAATCGCTACCACGGGCCAACCAAGCAGGATGTAAATTTGTATGGGCCACAAAAAAAAAAACAAAGAAAAACTATAATTCTTACAAAACAGATTTATTTCAAAAAACAAAAAAGAATAAGAATAATGTTAAGGGTGCGGCCACGCAGTGAGCGACTGAGCGACGATTCTGAGGGACAAGTGGCCATTTACTGAGCGACATCGCTGAGCGGATTAAAAAAGGACAAACATATACATCAATAGGAATTAACGTGCGAGAGGATGAGATAGAAGACATTATACAGTGTTTCTTATATTTGTGATCTCTTCTTTGTACTGTACTTCGCACCTTCTCCAATGTCTGCCAAGACATAGTGGAGCTACGTGCCATGTCAGGGTCTACATTGTGCGCCTGCGTATTACGAAGCTTTGGTGGAGGCGTCGTAACAACCGTGGTGTAATGTACACGTGTATCGTTCACATAAACATTTCATCATTTTTATATAAACATTTTTCAACTATGCCATAAGACTGGACGACTTCGAACAGCAGAAATCAACATTTTCGTGTTGATTTTTTCCATTTTTGGAATTCGTCGCTCAGCGACAGTCGCAAAAATTAAAATGTCGCTCGGTCGCTCAGGAAAATCGCTCGTCGTTCAGGGCCTACGTGGCCACCCCCATACAATTCGATATGTTTTAATTTTTTTTTTTTTTGTCGCTCAGCCGCTCATCGCTCAATCGCTCAGTCGCTCACTGCGTGGCCGCAGCCTAACACTTATGTTTTCTGCCTGATACTTGGCATCTCTTCTCTGCTACCAGCTTTTCTACTTGTGGAGAAATCTTGTCGGCCGTGATTAATTTCAAAACAGACCCAATGTGTATATCAGTTATTCGGGATCTAACTGGTGACTTATTCCCTTTCATGACTGAAAATAACTGCTCGCACCGATAGGTACTTCCAAACATGCAAATGATTTCATATCTCAATTTTCGAGTGTTCTCAAATCGGACTGGTAAATACTTATAAAATGCAGGCATTCCAACTTCACCGAATATAGATCTTAATTCGGAGTCACACTGTATTTCGATAACCTCCATTTGCATAGGATTCGGTACTGATTCTACATTTAAGGAAAAAAGTGAAGAAAATAACTAAAACTTACTTTTCAAAAGCTCAAAATCTGCAAATCTTTTTTCAAATTCAGTTCTTAGGCTGACAATTTTTTCCGTATATTTTTGATAAGATGCAGTTTCGCCTAAACTTGATTTATACATACTGCATGTAGGAAAGTGCGTCGAATTCTCGTTTCCCAACTGATTTTCCCAAAGAGCTAGTTTGCATTTAAATGCATTAACTTGGTCACACACCTTCGTAATAATATGATCTTTTCCTTGTAGTTTTAAATTTAAGTCAGATAAATGTTTTGTTATATCGATCATGAAAGTTAAGTCCTGCAACCATTCATGATCATGAAACATGCTGGTGTCTTGGTTTTTAGTCATCAGAAACGGACATATTTCTTCTTTCAAGTCCCAGAAGCGTTTGAGAACATTAGAGCAAGATAGCCAACGTACCTCGGTATAGTAGGTTAAACCGGAATATTCGCTTCCTAATTCACTTAACAAATCAGAGAACTGACGTTGATTTAAGCCACGAGATCCTATAAAATTTATAATTTTTTTTATAGGTTTCAACACATGCTCCATATTTATAACCTTTGTACATAAAACCTCTTGGTGGATTATACAATGTGTGTGATGAATGTTTGATCCTTTGCAAGTTTCACTTATTTTCTTCTGAAGTATTGCTACAAAACCGTTGTTTTTGCCGGTCATTGAAGGAGCTCCATCTGTTGCAACAGAAATCAATTTGGACAGAGGTAGATTGTATGTTTGTAGAAGTTCATAAACACAATTAAAAATGTCTTGCCCTGTTGTAGTGCCACGCATCAGTACTAATTCCAATAAATCCTCAAAAAAATTGAAATTATTGTCGCAAGCACGAAGAAACACAGCTAACTGAGCTATGCCAATGTCCATACTTTCGTCACAGGCAATGGAATAAGCTTCAAAACTTGCTGATTTTTCTTTGATCTGATCACTTAAATTACCAGTCAGATCAGTTAATCTTTCAGCAACAGTATTACGAGACAAAGAGATTACTTGAAAAGCCTTCACACTTTCAGGACAAACTATTTCTGCAGCCTTAATCAAACATTCCTTGATGAAATCACCTTCGGTAAAAGGTTTTGAATGTTTAGCTAGCAACTCGGACAAAACGTAACTTGCAAGTACAGCCGCTTCACTTTCCTCAAAAACTTCAGTAAACATGAGTTGTTGTTTTTTTAGTTCTGACTTAAACTCTTTCAATTTTTGTTTTCTTATAATTCCTTCATGGCTATCATATTTAGATTTATGTCGTTCATAGTGACGCTTAATGTTGTATAACTTTGGAACACTTATGTGATTATTACATATTAAACAAATTATTTTTTCTTGTACTTCACAACAAAAATATTCTAATTCCCACTTTTCTTGGAAATTTCTATGTTCATCACAAATTTTTCGCTTAGGCTTATTGCCAATTGGTTTTGAGAAAGACATACCGAACCGACTACAAAAATTCGAGCAACAATGTATCTTTATTCTTTTTAGGGCTCCGTACCCAATGGTAAAACGGAACCCTATTACTAAGACTTCGCTGTCCGTCCGTCCGTCCGTCTGTCACCAAGCTGTATCTCATGAACCGTGATAGTTAGAGAGTTGAAATTTTCACAGATGACGTATTTCTGTTGCCGCTACCACGACAAACAGAACAAAATGAATATTTAAGGGGAGCTCCCATACAACAGACATGATTTTCATCCAAAAAATGCCCTTAGTCTCCATACTGAACTAAGGTTAGTCGACAATATCCCACAACCAGTAGCAAACTTCCCAGTTTTGATCTCTTTTGTGTCTTTGATGAATTAATCCTAGCTGCAAACCTTGTTCCCATATTTCCCATTATTGTTATTCACCTTTTCACATCGTTGCTGTCAAGTAAGATAATTGATTTGAATTCAATGGACACTTTGATGATCAACTATCTCATCATGGAGATTATCAAAGTAATATGCCTATAACCTGCCTGCAACCAAGATCTGTCATCATACAAAAAATGTGATTTAATGTGATGACTGATGAGGTAACGGATGGTACGGAACCCTTCGTGCGCGAGTCCGACTCGCACTTGGCCGGTTTTTTACATTTCTTTTTATACTGGTTGAATATTATGGTTTGCACAGTAGGCACAAGGAACAGATGGGAGCTAGACTCTCATTAATCCTTCTTTGGGTTAGCTGTGCAATAACATTTATTATTTTATGGTTTCACTGTCTGCGGGGGGTGATAACATTATGTCTTATGTTGGCTATGTGGGACCGTAGCTCGGGAAAAGACGTATGTAGGTCTCATTATTGGTCTGTGCATAAACTACGCATTTTTTGTTCGTATGCAAAATCAAATGAGTCTGAAAGTAGGCAAAAAAGAGGTACAACAGCAAATAGATACAAAGCAAAGGGAGGACTGTTTTAGCGCTCTCGAAATTTGTTTCTGTACATGTGGTTGGAATGGAAAATTCAAAACAATTGAACTTCCCGGTTTGTTTGTATTAATTACTAATATGGATAGTATTTTCTCATTTAAAAAAAAAAAAATGAATGTGTGTGAAAACCTGGAAATTACCGCGGGCTGGGCCGCACAATTATTGGTAGCGGGCCCCGAGTTTGACATGCTTGTACTAGAGGAAGATTCAGATCTGTGTCTTATTTCAAAATGGGCTGTTTTCACTTTATTTTTGGTCGTACTTAATATTTAATTTTGGCTTTTCCTCACATGTGAATTTATCAATTACTTCAAATCGATGAAATCACTTTCATAATGTGTACCCTGTCCCCTTTTGGCATAAGACTGTTTTAAAATGATTAATTATCTGCAATTTTTACTCATTTCTTTGACGTATTTTTTATAGATAGTTCCTAGAAACTTGTATGAATTTATATGCGCTTGTCTTAACAAGAAGCCAGATACTTTAATTCGCCTTGCGAATTTTTCCTTTTTTGTTTTAGAGAAATTGGTATATCTTTACTGTATTAACTTGCTTGTTCCTTACAGCATTTACGAGGGATACAAATGTTCTTAATCCATAGAAAGGTATATAAAACTTTTATTGTTTTGTTTTATCTATTGAAATGGATCAGGGGAATATAAGAACAAAGGTATTGCTTGAAAAATAGATAAGAGTACGCGACCATGTTTTGTTTAATTTTGGCTTATTGTAGTTTGTTTTCAAAAATTACTATTGATTCCTTTAAAAAAAAAACAAAAAGCAACGAAGTCAATGTAACAAAGGAAAATCCACCAAACGACATGATAACAAACAACCATACCCATATACAGTGGTGTTCTGATAAATAGCACACCCGTAAGTTCTCATACATTATGTTGTGCCAAAAGTCTAAAAAGGGGTTGTTTTTTTTTTTTTTTTTGTTTTATGACTGATGTGCGTTTATATGTAAACACATAATTCCTTTAAGTCAACTCAAAAATAATAATTCAAAATGGGAAAAAATAAAAAAGCAAAAGCACTTAAAAAAATTGATAAATACTTTGTAGGATATTCCTTGTTCCCTATCACTCTTGACAACGTTTATGCAAACTCTCTACTAATCGCTTACATTTCTGGGCAGGTATAGCTTCCCAAGTAGCGTTTGTGGTTTGCCAAAATTCTTTCAAATTTTTTGAACTAGAGTCTTCAACAAGGGAATCAACATCATTCCAAAGATTCTCGATAGGATTCAGATCGGGACTTTGGGCCAGCCAATCAAGCACGGAAATTTGTCGCTCCTCAAGCCAATTCTTCACTTCCCGCGAAGTATGCTTTAGATAATTGTCATTCATAAAAATCCATGATACAGGCATAGAGTCGTCGATATATCGCTCCATTTGGTTCTCCAGGATTAGCTTATACTGATGTTGATCCATAATGCCATTTATTTTCACAATTGGTCCAACGCCATGCCATGGCATCGCCGCAAGCACCATTATGCTCCCACCGCCATGCTTGACAGTCTTAATGGTGCATCTGGGATGGTACTCTTGGTTCATTGGCCTTCGCACATACTTTTTTCCATCTGATCCTCTCTTTCGTTTTTTTTTTTTTTTTTTTTGTTTTTTTTTTTGAGACAAGAGGTTTTTTCCTGGCGATTCTTCCATGAAGCTGGAATTTCATTAAGCGGCGACTTACAGTTACGGCTGATATTTGGACATTGTGTTGGTCAGGTAGTTGTTGCTTTATCTCCCGGGAAGTTATGAAAAGGTCGCTGCCACTGATTTTGTGGATAATTCTCTCAGTCACTTCTGATGTTTTTCTTTTTTTGTTTTTCCTTACGGGATTCGCGGTAGATTGGCTGTACCGTATGACCTTCATTGCATTTTGAACAAGCTTCCTAGAGCACCTTAATGTCCTTGCCACCTCTGAAGTAGTCTTTCCATCCTGTATCATGGTACCGACTATATGCCTCCTTTCTTCCGTGCAATGCTTTCCTCTGCCCATTTTAAATACTCCTATTTGTGTAAGAAATGAGTGCAATTATTGCTATCCTTAAAAAGATTTACACTAACCTCACTTAAATCACTGAAAAATATTTTTTTTCTGACACATCATGATATGTGCTATTTATATGAACACCCAATTTGCAATGATCATCAACTCTTAAAGGGTTGACCATAATAGACTTACGCGAACTTAAGCTTATGTCAGAATCGAACGAAAATCTCACTTAAGTTTCAACGAAAAGTCAAGTTAGGTACCCCTAATGAACTTAAGCGAATGATCTGTCAAATAGTTTTCATTCGGTTTGATTATTTTCGGTGTGGCTACAATCGTTTTGTTTAAAGTGAGAAAGATAAAAATAAATTAATAAAATCCTGTTCCGACGTATTTAAATTTGTTATTATTTTTCTTTATTGTACTTTTGGTTTCTCTCACTGTCAGCTGTCAAAATTCCGCGCGGAATATCTTCTTTCATTAAGCTCGCTTAAGTTAACGAACATTTAACGAAACCGCGCATATTCCCATTATGGGTATGTCATAGGCTTTGCATGTAATAAGACATTTCCGTAAGCTGGCGTACGCTCGCGTAAGTCTATTATGGTCAACCCTTAACGATTGCAAAATCAGGAAAACCTAACGGTACCTTTTTTGTCGTATGTTATCATATTTATAGCGGTACTACCTTGGGATATTATGGCCTTACTCCTGTGCAGTTTGTAAATACAGAGTGTATTGCAAGCAAATACATATTTGAATAAGGGTGTGCTATTTATGAGAACACCACTGTAGTAGCGGATTTATTTATCGTTCCCTTTAAATTTCTACCTTGTCGGTTTACTATGTTTTCGGTTTTCGGTATGAAGCAAAACTGCCCCAAGTGTACGTATAATGTTGTTTTAGTACGTAAATTGTATTGTAAATGAGCAAATGCAGGAAGGTATACATATGCTTGTCTCATATATTAGACGACTTTAACATTTTTCATTTAGCACTAAATCATTTTTCTTTTTATTGCGCGTGACAGTGAAAAACCGAGTATAAAAAAGAAGGCAAACTGTTAAGAGTAAAACACGAAACATATATTGAAGATTTACTTTGAAAATATATAACTTGAATATTCACTATTGACATGTTTTTGTTTGTTTTGTTTGGGCTTTATTTTGTTTAACGAAGCAACCACATTGTCCACAATCTTACCCAGAGGTATTAGTTGAATCAAGGATAAAACAATAAAAAATATTCACCACTGAGTTGTGTTTAGTGATTAGAGAAGTTGCTTTTCTTTATTTTTTATACGAGAGCCGACCAAATTTCGCGTTGGTTATAATTCCCAGTAATTCGTTCATGCACTTTTGGTGTTAATATTGCATACACAGAGGGTGAATTTAAATTGACCATATACTGTGTTATGCCTGCAGCAGTACGTTTGGTCGGCTTCCATTCACAACTGTGTTGCATACTTTTTTCCGTATAGGAATTGCTTTTTCTTGGCTATGAAACGAATTTGAACTGTAGACCTTCCGCTCGACGGTCAATGATGTTAACCACTGCACCACGGCAACCCCCGGGTCATTTTCATTTTCTTTTTGTATTGGTTTATTAGGAAAAGCGTTTTCCATAGGAGATTGCATGTTTCCCAACCAAGTTGAATGTGCAAAATGACGAAATATTAAAATGAAAATGCTTTACCTTACATTCCGTATTACAAAAAAAAAACATATCCAAGAATTACTTACTTACTTATCAGGCCAGCGATCCATGGAGGATCTGAGCCAGAGCTATAGCTGCCTTCCATCCTTGACGGTCCCCGGCACGCTGCTTCCAGTTGGCAAGACCAAGATTTCTTACATCCGCGATTACTTGGTCTTTATACCGGAGGTTCGGTCTTCCTCTTCTTCTCGAACCAGGAGGCTCGGAGTCGAAGACCCTCTTAGCTGGAGCGTTGATGTCCATGCGCTCGATGTGGCCGAGCCAGTGTAGTCGACGGATCCTTGCCTTCCGGACTACATCCACATCTTGGTACAGCTCGTAGAGTTCGCGGTTGTGTCTTCTTCTCCATTCACCTTCCTCACAGACAGGACCAAATATCCGGCGCAGAATTTTTTTTTCGAAAGAACCCAAAATCAGCTCCGCTGTCCTGCTTATCGTCCATCTTTCGGCTCCGTACAGCAAGACTGGCAGAATGAGCGTTTTGTAAAGCATGACTTTGGTCTCTCGAGTGAGGAGTTTTGACGCCAGTTGTTTGGACAAGCCGAAGTAGCAGTGGTTGCCAAGGGCGATTCTATGCCGGATCTCCACTGTGGTGTCATTTGTGGAATTTACCTTTGCCCCGAGGTAGACAAACTCCTTAACTACCTCGAAATTGTAGCTGTCAATTGTTATATTTTGTCCCAGGTGGTTAGCGACGGATTGGTTTTTGCTTGACAACATGTACTTCGTCTTATCGTCATTGACCTTAAGGCCAACTTGTTTCGCCCGTTTCTCAATCGCCGTGAATGCTTCCAGAATGTCACGGCGAGATCACGCGATGATGTCGATATCATCCGCGTATACTAGCGGACTTGTAGAAGATAGTGGCCGTGGTGCAGTGGTTAACATCATCGACCGCCGAGCGGAAGGTTTATGGTTCAAATTCACTTCATAGCCAAGAAAAAGTAGTTTCTATACCGCCAAAAAGTATGCAACGCTGTTGAGAATGGAAAGTGACCAGACGTACTGCTGCAGGCATAACACTCACAGTATATGGTCAAACGAAATTCATCCTCTGCGTATGCAATACTAAAAGTGCTTGAACGAATTACTACGGACTATAACCAACGCGGAATTTGGTCGGCTCTCGTCCTATCTAGGTCTAGGACAACCACCCCTGAGAGTAGTGAACGAACATCAATGACCCCAATCACTGTACTCCGTTCAGGTTGTGTGTGTCAACACATCATAAAAGAATATAAAAACTCTTGAACCTGCGCGAGTCTCTAAAAAAAAAAAAAAAAAAAAAAATAGTGTCTTCCCTGTTGATACCTGCCCGTCGCACTATCTGCTTCAGCACCAGATTGAAGAAGTCACATGACAGCGCATCTCCTTGCCGAAATCCGGTGCATGTTTCGAATGGTTCCGAGGTCCTAGAACCGAGTTGCACGGTGCATCGCGTGTTTTTTAGCGTGGCGCGACACAACTGGATCAGTTTCACCGGGATCCCGAATTCGGCCATCGCACCAAACAGTTCTTCACGATGAATGCTGTCGTATGCGGCTTTGAAATCGATGAAGAGATGGTGTGTATCGTTTCGAAACTCGTTGGTCTTTTCCAGGGTTTGTCGAATTGTGAAAATTTGGTCCATAGTTGATTTTCCGGACCGGAAACCGCACTGGTAGCTGCCGATTAGTGCGGTGCAAAATGGTTTTAGACGTTCACGCAATACGCTGGACAGGATCTTGTATGCGACATTGAGCAGGGATATACCTCTATAGTTCTTGCAAGAGGTAGGATCGCCTTTTTTGTGGATGGGGCATATAGAGCTGGTATTCCAGTCGTCGGGCATGCTTTCATCTTCCCAAATTCTGCAGATGATCTGGTGCATGCTCCCTACCAGTACATCGCCGCCAGCCTTGAAGAGCTCTGATGGCAAGCCATCTGAGCCTGCGGCCTTGTTGTTCTTCAGCTTCTGAATAGCTGTGCCGACTTCTTCGATGCTGGGTGGGAGGACTATTTCAGCGGCTGGAGTTGGGATTTCCTCGGTCTCTACCACTCTCTCTTGGTTATGCTCGTTAAGCAGCTGCTGGAAGTGCTGCTTAAATACATCCACTATTCCCTGCGGGTCGGTGACAAGATTACCCTCGCAGTTTCGAAGAGCCTGGGTTCCCTTTTTGAAGCCTCCTGCAAGGCCTTTGGCTTTCTTGTAAACGACTCGTGTTTTTTGTTTATCCCTAGACTCCTCGATATCCTTGAGCTGGGAGGCTACGAAGATTTTTTCTTTTGTCGCAGTAGTTTTTTCTCCCTTCTTCTGGCTCGGTACTCTTCTTGCGCTGCCCTGGTTTTCCTCTGCAGCGCCTGTTGGTACGCCTCGTCGGTTGCTGGCTTTTTTCTGCTCACACTCGCCATCATACCACGGGTTTCTTGTTGGGGGTGGTGGGTATCCTAAGGTGGTTTCGGATACTTCCTGAATGGCTGAGTGGTAATGCAGCCACATATTATTGGCATTTGTGTTCGACGTAGGCATACCGTAGAGTCTTTCCTTCAGCTGCTCCCTGTAGACTGCAACCTCCGGTGTGCTCAGGCGTCCAATGTCGAGCCTCCTCCTGATGGGCTGGTGCAGCTTTCTGACATTGGACAGTCGAGCTCTGAATCTTGCTGCTACGAGGAAGTGGTCAGAGTCGACATTTGCCCCTCTGAATGTTCGCACATCCAGGATGTTTGACAAGTGCCTTGCGTCAATGACACTCTTGCGACATGCACACTTCTCTTCTTTCTTTCACCCATATCCGCAAGCAACGCTGAGTACAAATCAAGACACACGATGCACTTGTGTCGTAGGTCAGTGCAGTACGAAAAACTCAAGTGGGGTCAGTACAGTCTATCGTTGAATCAAGACATACGACACCCTTGGGTAGGTAGGTAGGACCGTAGCCTTCCCAGAAATGAGAAGAACGCAGATAGGCCATTGAGACCCATTGTGCAGCTACGAGGGTATTTAGCCCCCTATTCGTGGAACCATTTTGTGCTTCTTAAGAAATTAAGAAGATCAGATATCTCTACTTGCTGAAATTCGGTCAGATCGTTAAGGAAGTAAGATCCCAGGTATCGTTTCCTGATTTTGCAAAATGCCGGGCAGGCGCAGAGAAGGTGATGAATGGATTCGACCTCCTCCTCGTCTAGACATCTTCTGTAAAAATCATTCATAAATTATACCTAGTTTATGCGCGTGACTGCCAATAAGGCAGTGTCCAGTGATGACACTGATGACTTTGTAGATGTCAGTTCTTTTTAGGGAGATAATACTCCTAGTACGTTGACTGTCGAGCCGGGGCCAGATTTGCCTGGTGATGAGGCAGGTTTGTCCCTGAGTCCATCTCCGGTTCGTCTCGGCCCTGGCGAGATTTGTAAGATTAAGTTTAATGGTTGCAAAGGGTATTCCCTCACAAGCCACGATTGATTGTAGCGTCGTTCCTTGTTTGGCGAGTGTGCCGGCTCTTTCATTTCCTGGAATGTTGCTGTGTCCCGGTACCCAAATAAGTTGCATGTTAAACTGGCAATCTCGTTAAGAGATAGGCGACAGTCGAGACTAGCTTTTGATGTGTACACAAAGGATTCCAACGACTTTAGGGCTGCTTGACTATCCGTGAGAATGTGGCTACCCGTGGTGGATATCACGTTCCACTTCAGCCAAGACAAGGCCTCTTTTATTGCCAACAGTCCCGCCTGGAAAACGCTGCAGTGATCTGATAATTTTAGAGCTTTATTCAGCTTAAGTTGTTGGCAGAATACTCCACTACCCAACCCGTCTTTGGTTTTAGACCCGTCACCATAAAAATCTACGCAGTTTCTGCGGGGTTGAGTCTGGCGAGTTCAGTTTTGTCTGTCCGGGTAGATCGTTGTAAAGTTTTTTTCCAAGACTGTGATGGGTTATGTGAGGTCTAAGTTTCCTGCCATAGTTGACCTGTTATTCAGCTGGACAGCTGACCAGGCTGCCATAGGTAACCGGCAGCTAAACAACTTACCGGATTACCATATGTGGTCATAGGTGGCCGGCAGCTCGACAGATCACCGGGCCACCATAAGTGACCGGCAGCTGGACAGCTTACCAGGCCAACTTAAGCGGCCGGCAACTCAATGACTTACCAGGTTACCATATCCGCCTGGCAGCTTCACAGCTTACCAGGCCACCATAGGTTGCCGGCAGCTCGACAGGTAACACGGCTGCCGTAGGTGACCGGCAGCCCGACATCTTCCCAATCCAGCTAAGTAACCTACCAGATCACCATATGTGGCCGGCATCTCGACAGCTTACCAGGTCACCACAGGTTGCCGGCAGCTCGACAGGTTACCAGGCCGCCATAGGTGACCGGCAGCCCGACATCTTCCCAATCCAGCTAAGTAACTTACCAGATCACCATATGTGGCCGGCATCTCGACAGCTTACCAGGCCACCATAAGGTGGCCGGCAGCTCAACAACTTACCATATTACCATATGTGCCCAGCAGCTCGACAGCTTACCAGGCCGCTTTAAGTGACCGGCAGCTCGACAGCTAACCAAGCCATAATTAAAAGGCCGCCATAAGTGGCCGATAGCTGGACAGCGGACCAGGCTGCCATAGGTATCCGGCAGCTAAACAACTTACCGGATTACCATATGTGGCCATAGGTGGCCGGCAGCTCGACAGATCACCAGGCCACCGTGGGTGACCGGCAGCTCGACAGGCTACCAGGCCACCATAAGTAGCTGGCAGCTCGACAGCTAACCAGGCGGCCTTAGGTGACCGGCAACTCAACAACTTACCAGATTACCATATGTGCCCGGCAGCTCGACAGCTTACCAGGCCGCTATAAGCGACCGGCAGCTCGACAACTAACCAAGCCATCATATGTGACCGGCAGCTCGACAGGTTAAAAGGCCACCATAAGTGGCCGATAGCTGGACGGCTGACCAGGCTGCCCTAGGTATCCGGCAGCTAAACAACATACCGGATTACCATATGTGGCCATAGGTGGCCGGCAGCTCGACAGATCACCAGGCCAACATAAGTGACCGGCAGCCCGACAGATTACCAGGCCACCATAAGTGGACCGGCAGCTAAACAACTTACCAAATTACCATATGTGGCTGGCAGCTTGACAGCTTACCAGGCCACCATAGGTTGCCGGCAGCTCGACAGGTAACCAGGCCGCCATAGGGGACCGGCAGTTGGACAGGTCACCATGCCGCCATAGGTGGCCGGCAGCCCGAAAGTTTACCAGGCACCATAGGTGGCCGGCAGTTCGACAGATCACCAGGCCACCATAGGTGACCGGCAGCTCGAGAGGTAACCAGGCCGCCGTAGGTGACCGCCAGCTCGACATCTTACCAGGCCAGCTAAACAACTTACCGGATTACCATATGTGGCCATGGGTGACCGGCAGCTCGACAGATTACCAGGCCACCATAAGGTGGCCGGCAGCTCAACAACTTACCAGATTACCATATGTGCCCAGCAGCTCGACAGCTTACCAGGCCGCTATAGGTGACCGGCAGTTGGATAGGTCACCAGACAACCATAGGTGGCCGGTAGCCCGAAAGTTTACCAGGCACCATAGGTGGACGGCAGCTCGACAGATCACCAGGCCACCATAAGTGGCCGGCAGCTCGACAGGTAACCAGGCCGCCGTAGCTGACCGGCAGCTCGACAACTTACCAGATTACAATATGTGCCCGGCAGCTCGACAGCTCACCAGGCCGCCATAAGTGACCGGCAGTTTGACAGGTCACCAGGACACTATAGGTGGCCGGCAGCTCGAAAGTTTACCAGGCCACCATAAGCGAGCGGCTGTTCGATGGTTTGCCAGGCCATCATGGGTGGCCAGAAGCTCAACAACTTACTAGATTACCATATATGGCCAGCAGCTCGACAGGTTACCAGGCCGCCATAGGTGGCCGGTAGGTCGACAGCTAAACAGGCCACCATCGTTGACCGGCAGCTCGACAACTTACCAGATTACAATATGTGCCCGGCAGCTCGACAGCTCACCAGGCCGCCATAAGTGACCGGCAGTTGGACAGGTCACCAGGCCACCATAGGTGGCCGGCAGCTCGAAAGTTTACCAGGCACCATAGGTGGCCGGCAGCTCGACAGATTACCAGGCCAGCATAGGTGACCAGCAACTCAACAACTTACCAGATTACCATATGTGCCCGGCAGCTCGACTGCTTACCAGGTCGCCATAAGTGACCGGCAGCTCGACAGCTAACCAAGCCATCATATGTGGCCGGCAGCTTGACAACTTACCAGGCCACCATAGATGACCGGCAGCTCGAGAGGTAACCAGGCCGCCATAGGTGGCCGGTAGCTCGACAGCTTAACAGGCCGCCATCGGTGACCGGCAGCTAAACAACTTACCAAATTACCATATGTGGCCGGCAGCTTGACAGCTTACCAGGCCACCATAGGTTGCCGGCAGCTCGACAGGTAACCAGGCCGCCATAGGTGACCGGCAGTTCGACAGGTCACCAGGACACCATATGTGGCCGGTAGTTCGACAGATCACCAGGCCACCATAAGTCACCGGCAGCTCGACAGGTAACCAGGCCGCCCTAGCTGACCGGCAGCTCGACATCTTACCAGGCCAGCTAAACAACTTACCAGATTAACATATGTGGCCGGCAGCTTAACAGCCTACCAGGCCACCACAGGTTGCCGGCAGCTCGACAGGTTACCAGGCCGCCATAGGTGACCGGCAGTTGGACAGGTCACCAGGACACCATAGGTGGCCGGCAGCTCGACAGGTCCCAGGCCACCATAGGTGGCCGGCAGCCCGAAAGTTTACCAGGCACCATAGGGGGCTGACAGCTCAACAGATTACCAGGACACCATAGGTGGCCGGCAGCTCGACAGATTACCAGGGCACCATAGGGGTCCGGCAGTTCAACAGGTTACTAGGACACCATAGGTGGCCGATAGCTCGACAGATCACCAGGCCACTATAAGTCACCGGCAGCTAGACAGGTAACCAGGCCGCCGTAGCTGACCGGCAGCTCGACATCTTACCAGGCCAGCTAAACAACTTACCAGATTACCATATGTGGCCGGCAGCTTGACAGCCTACCAGGCAGCTTGACAGTGACCGGCAGTTCGACAGGTCACCAGGACACCATATGTGGCCGGTAGCTCGACAGATCACCAGGCCACCATAAGTCACCGGCAGCTTGACAGGTAACCAG
This sequence comes from Eumerus sabulonum, assembly GCA_951905685.1. Lineage (NCBI taxonomy): Eukaryota > Metazoa > Arthropoda > Insecta > Diptera > Syrphidae > Eumerus > Eumerus sabulonum. The sequence continues at coordinate 29,144,935 of OX645062.1, forward strand.
GCCGCCCTAGCTGACCGGCAGCTCGACATCTTACCAGGCCAGCTAAGCAACTTACCAGATTACCATATGTGGCCGGCAGTTTGACAGCTTACCAGGCCACCATAGGTGGCCGGCAGCTCGACAGGTAACCAGGCCGCCATAGGTGACCGGCAGTTCGACAGGTCACCAGGCCGCCGTAGGTGACCGGCAGTTCGATAGGTCACCAGGCCACCATAAGTGAACGGCAGCTCGAGAGGTAACCAGGCCGCCGTAGCTGACCGGCAGCTCGACATCTTACCCGGCCAGCTAAACAACTTACCAGATTACCATATGTGGCCGGCAGCTTGACAGATCACCAGGCCACCATAAGTCACCGGCAGCTTGACAGGTAACCAGGCCGCCCTAGCTGACCGGCAGCTCGACATCTTACCAGGCCAGCTAAGCAACTTACCAGATTACCATATGTGGCCGGCAGTTTGACAGCTTACCAGGCCACCATAGGTGGCCGGCAGCTCGACAGGTAACCAGGCCGCCATAGGTGACCGGCAGTTCGACAGGTCACCAGGCCGCCGTAGGTGACCGGCAGTTCGATAGGTCACCAGGCCACCATAAGTGAACGGCAGCTCGAGAGGTAACCAGGCCGCCGTAGCTGACCGTCAGCTCGACAACTTACCAGATTACAATATGCGCCCGGCTGCTCGACAGCTTACCAGGCCGCCATAAGTGACCGGCAGTTGGACAGGTCACCAGGCCACCACAGGTTGCCGGCAGCTCGACAGGTAACCAGGCCGCCATAGGTGACCGGCAGTTCGACAGGTCACCAGGCCGCCGTAGGTGACCGGCAGTTCGATAGGTCACCAGGCCACCATAAGTGAACGGCAGCTCGAGAGGTAACCAGGCCGCCGTAGCTGACCGGCAGCTCGACATCATACCCGGCCAGCTAAACAACTTACCAGATTACCATATGTGGCCGGCAGCTTGACAGCTTACCAGGCCACCATAGGTTGCCGGCAGCTCGACAGGTAACCAGGCCACCATAAGTGACCGGCAGCTCGACAGGTAACCAGGCCGCCGTAGCTGACCGGCAGCTCGACAACTTACCAGATTACTATATGTGCCCGGCAGCTCGACAGCTTACCAGGCCGCTTTAAGTGACCGGCAGCTCGACAGCTTACCAGATTACTATATGTGCCCGGTAGCTCGACATCTTACCAGGCCAGCTAAACAACTCACCAGATTACCATATGTGGCCGGCAGCTTGACAGCTTACCCGGCCACCATAGGTTGCCGGCAGCTCGACAGGTAACCAGGCTGCCATAGGTGACCGGCAGTTAGACAGGTCACCAGGACACCATAGGTGGCCGGCAGCTCGACAGGTAACGAGGCCGCCGTAGCTGACCGGCAGCTCGACAACTTACCAGATTACTATATATGCCCGGCAGCTCGACATCTTACCAGGCCAGCTAAACAACTCACCAGATTACCATATGTGGCCGGCAGCTTGACAGCTTACCCGGCCACCATAGGTTGCCGGCAGCTCGACAGGTAACCAGGCCACCATAGGTTGCCGGCAGCTCGACAGGTAACCAGGCCGCCATAGGTGACCGGCAGTTAGACAGGTCACAAGGCCACCATAGGTGGCCGGCAGCCTGAAAGTTTACCAGGCACCATAGGTGGCCGGCAGCTCGACAGATCACCAGGCCACCATAAGTGACCGGCAGCTCGACAGGTAACCAGGCCGCCGTAGCTGACCGGCAGCTCGACAACTTACCAGATTACTATATGTGCCCGGCAGCTCGACAGCTTACCAGGCCGCTTTAAGTGACCGGCAGCTCGACAGCTAACCAAGCCATCATTAAAAGGCCGCCATAAGTGGCCGATAGCTGGACAGCTGACCAGGCTGCCATAGGTATCCGGCAGCTAAGCAACTTACCGGATTACCATATGTGGCCATAGGTGGCCGACAGCTCGACAGATCACCAGACCACCATAAGTGACCGGCAGCTCGACAGATTACCAGGCCACCATAAGTGGACCGGCAGCTCAACAACTTCCCAGATTACCATATGTGCCGAGCAGCTCGACAGCTTACCAGGCCGCCATAAGTGACCGGCAGTTCGACAGCTAACCAAGCCATCATATGTGACCGGCAGCTCGACAGATTACCAGGCCACCATAAGCGAGCGGCTGTTCGATGGTTTGCCAGGCCATCATGGGTGGCCAGAAGCTCAACAACTTACTAGATTACCATATATGGCCAGCAGCTCGACAGGTTACCAGGCCGCCATAGGTGGCCGGTAGCTCGACAGCTTAACAGGCCACTATCGGTGACCGGCAGCTAAGCAACTTACCAAATTACAGTATGTGGCCGGCAAGGTGACAGCTCACCAGGTCACCATAGGTGACCGGCAACTCGAGAGGTAACCAGGCCGCCGTGGCTTGCCAGGCCATCATGGGTGGCCAGAAGGTCAACAACTTACTAGATTACCATATATGGCCAGCAGCTCGACAGATTACCAGGCCGCCATAGGTGGCTGGCAGCTCGATAGCTTACCAGGCCACCATCGGTGACCGGCAGCTAAACAACCTACCAAATTACCATATGTGGCCGGTAGCTTGACAGCTTACCAGGCCACCATAGGTGACCGGCAGCTTGAGAGATCACCAGGCCACCATAGTTGAGCGGCAGCTCGACAGATTACCAGGCCACCATAGGTGGCCGGCAGTTCGACAGCTTACCAGGCACCATAGGTTTCCGGCAGCTCGACAGATTTTCAGGCCACCATAAGTGGCCGGCAGTTCGACAGGTAACCAGGCCGCCGTAGGTGACCGGCAGTTCGATAGGTCACCAGGCCACCATAAGTGACCGGCAGGTCGATAGCTAACCAGGCCGCCGTAGGTGACCGGCAGCTCGACATCTTACCAGGCCAGCTAGACAACTTACCAGATTACCATATGTGGCCGGCAGCTTGACAGCTTACCAGGCCACCATAGGTTGTCGGCAGCTCGACAGGTAACCAGGCCGCCGTAGCTGACCGGCAGCTCGACAACTTACCAGATTACAATATGTGCCCGGCAGCTCGACAGCTCACCAGGCCGCCATAAGTGACCGGCAGTTCGACAGCTAACCAAGCCATCATATGTGACCGGCAGCTCGACAGATTACCAGGCCACCATAAGCGAGCGGCTGTTCGATGGTTTGCCAGGCCATCATGGGTGGCCAGAAGCTCAACAACTTACTAGATTACCATATATGGCCAGCAGCTCGACAGGTTACCAGGCCGCCATAGGTGGCCGGTAGGTCGACAGCTAAACAGGCCACCATCGTTGACCGGCAGCTAAACAACTTACCAAATTACCATATGTGGCTGGCAGCTTGACAACTTAGCAGGCCACAATAGGTGACCAGCAGCTCGAGAGGTAACCAGGCCGCCGTAGGTGGCCGGCAGCTCGACATCTTACCAGGCCAGCTAAACAACTTACCATATTACCATATGTGGCCGGCAGCGTGACAGCTTACCAGGCCACCATAGGTGACCGGCAGCTCGAGAGGTAACCAGGCCGCCATAGGTGGCCGGTAGCTCGACAGCTTAACAGGCCACCATCGGTGACCGGCAGCTAAACAACTTACCAAATTACCATATGTGGCCGGCAGCTTGGCAGCTCACCAGACCATCATAGGTTGCCGGCAGCTCGACAGGTAACCAGGCCGCCATAGGGGACCGGCAGTTGGACAGGTCACCATGCCGCCATAGGTGGCCGGCAGCCCGAAAGTTTACCAGGCACCATAGGTGGCCGGCAGTTCGACAGATCACCAGGCCACCATAGGTGACCGGCAGCTCGAGAGGTAACCAGGCCGCCGTAGGTGACCGCCAGCTCGACATCTTACCAGGCCAGCTAAGCAACTTACCGGATTACCATATGTGGCCATGGGTGACCGGCAGCTCGACAGATTACCAGGCCACCATAAGGTGGCCGGCAGCTCAACAACTTACCAGATTACCATATGTGCCCAGCAGCTCGACAGCTTACCAGGCCGCTATAGGTGACCGGCACTTGGTTAGGTCACCAGGCAACCATAGGTGGCCGGTAGCCCGAAAGTTTTCCAGGCACCATAGGTGGACGGCAGCTCCACAGATCACCAGGCCACGATAAGTGGCCGGCAGCTCGACAGGTAACCAGGCCGCCGTAGCTGACCGGCAGCTCGACAACTTACCAGATTACAATATGTGCCCGGCAGCTCGACAGCTCACCAGGCCGCCATAAGTGACCGGCAGCTCGACAGCTAACCAAGCCATCATATGTGACCGGCAGCTCGACAGGTTAAAAGGCCACCACAAGTGGCGGATAGCTGGACAGCTGACCAGGCTGCCATAGGTATCCGGCAGCTAAACAACTTACCACCATAAGTGACCGGCAGCTCGACAGCTTACCAGGCCACCTTAGGCGGCCGGCAACTCAACGACTTACCAGGTTACCATATCCGCCCGGCAGCTTCATAGCTTACCAGGCCACCATCGGTTGCCGGCAGCTCGACAGGTAACCAGGCAGCCGTTTGTGACCGGCAGCCCGACATCTTACCAGGCCAGCTAAACAACTTACCAGATTATCATATGTGGTCGGCAGCTTAACAGCTTACTAGGCCACCACAGGTTGCCGGTAGCTCGACAGGTGACCAGGCCGCCATAGGTGACCGGCAGTTCGACAGGTCACCAGGCCGCCGTAGCTGGCCGGCAGCTCGACATCTTACCAGGCCAGCTAAACACCTTACCAGATCACCATATGTGGCCGGCATCTCGACAGCTTACCAGGCCAGCTAAACACCTTACCAGATCACCATAAGTTGCCGGCAGCTCGACAGGTAATCAGGCCACCATAAGGTGGCCGGCAACTCAGCAACTTGCAATATTACCATATGTGCCCAGCAGCTCGACAGTTTACCTGGCCGCTATAAGTGACCGGCAGCACGACAACTAACCCAGCCATCATATGTGACCGGCAGCTCGACAGGTTAAAAGGCCACCATAAGTGGCCGATAGCTGGACGGCTGACCAGGCTGCCATGTGGCCATAGGTGGTCGGCAGCTCGACAGATCACCAGGCCACCATAAGTGACCGGCAGCTCGACAGATTACCAGGCCACCATAAATGGACCGGCAGCTCAACAACTTACAGATTACCATATGTGCTCAGCAGCTCGACAGCTTACCAGGCCGCCATAAGTAAACGGCAGCTCGACAGCTAACCAAGCCATCATATGTGACCGGCAGCTCGACAGATTACCAGGCCACCATAAGCGAGCGGCTTTTCGATGTTTTGCCAGGCCATCATGGGTGGCCAGAAGCTCAACAACTTACTAGATTACCATATATGGCCAGCAGCTCGACAGGTTACCAGGCCGCCATAAGTGACCGGCAGCTCGACAGCTAACCAAGCCATCATATGTGACCGGCAGCTCGACAGATTACCAGGCCACCATAAGCGAGCGGCTGTTCGATGTTTTGCCAGGCCATCATGGGTGGCCAGAAGCTCAACAACTTACTAGATTACCATATATGGCCAGCAGCTCGACAGGTTACCAGGCCGCCATAGGTGACCGGCAGTTCGACCGGTAACCAAGCCATCATATGTGACCGGCAGCTCTACAGATTACCAGGCCACCATAAGCGACCGGCTGTTCGATAGCTTGCCAGGCCATCATGGGTGGCCAGAAGCTCAACAACTTACTAGATTACCATATATGGCCAGCAGCTCGACAGCTTACCAGGCCGCCATAAGTGACCGGCAGCTCGACAGCTAACCAAGCCATCATATGTGACCGGCAGCTCGACAGATTACCAGGCCACCATAAGCGAGCGGCTGTTCGATAGCTATCCAGGCCATCATGGGTGGCCAGAAGCTCAACAACTTACTAGATTACCATATATGGCCAGCAGCTCGACAGGTTACCAGGCCGCCATAGGTGACCGGCAGTTCGACAGGTAACCAAGCCATCATATGTGACCGGCAGCTCGACAGATTACCAGGCCACCATAAGCGACCGGCTGTTCGATAGCTTGCCAGGCCATCATGGGTGGCCAGAAGCTCAACAACTTACTAGATTACCATATATGGCCAGCAGCTCGACAGCTTACCAGGCCGCCATAAGTGACCGGCAGCTCGACAGCTAACCAAGCCATCATATGTGACCGGCAGCTCGACAGATTACCAGGCCACCATAAGCGGCCGGCTGTTCGATAGCTTGCCAGGCCATCATGGGTGGCCAGAAGCTCAACAACTTGCTAGATTACCATATATGGCCAGCAGTTCGACAGATTACCAGACCGCCATAGGTGGCCGGCAGCTCGACAGATTACCAGGCCACCATATGTGGCCGGCAGCTCGACAGATTACCAGGCCACCATAAGCGACCGGCTGTTCGATAGCTTGCCAGGCCATCATGGGTGGCCAGAAGCTCAACAACTTACTAGATTATCATATATGGCCAGCAGCTCGACAGATTACCAGGCCGCCATAGGTGGCTCGCAGCTCGATAGCTTACCAGGCCACCATCGGTGACCGGCAGCTAAGCAACTTACCAAATTACAGTATGTGGCCGGCAAGGTGACAGCTCACCAGGTCACCATAGGTGACCGGCAGCTCGAGAGGTAACCAGGCCGCCGTAGGTGACCGGCAGCTCGACATCTTACCAGGCCAGCTAAACAGCTTACCAGATTACCATATGTGGCTGGCAGCTCGACAGATTACTAGGCCACCATAAGCGACCGGCTGTTCGATAGTTTGCCAGGCCATCATGGGTGGCCAGAAGCTCAACAAGTTACTAGAAAATACTGTTACGAACATTACTAATCCAGAATAGGGTTCGACCACTGGATTGCGATAAACTACAACCGTTTACTTGTTTATCCAATACTTACTTACTTACTTACTTATCAGGCCTGCGATCCATGGAGGATCTGAGCCTGAGCTATAGCTGCCTTCCATCCTTGACGGTCCCGGGCACGCTGCTTCCAGTTGTCAAGACCAAGATGTCTTACATCCGCGATTACTTGGTCTTTATACCGGAGGTGACCGGCAAACTCAACAACTTACCAGATTACCACATGTGCCCGGCAGCTCGACAGTTTACCAGGCCACCATAAGTGACCGGCATCCCGACAGCTCGACAGCTAACCAGGCCAGCATAGCTCACCAGCAACTCAACAACTTACCAGATTACCATATGTGCCCGGCAGCTCGACAGCTTACCAGGCCGCCATAAGTGACCGGCAGCTCGACAGCTAACCAAGCCATCATATGTGACCGGCAGCTCGACAGGTTAAAAGGCCACCACAAGTGGCGGATAGCTGGACAGCTGACCAGGCTGCCATAGGTATCCGGCAGCTAAACAACTTACCACCATAAGTGACCGGCAGCTCGACAGCTTACCAGGCCACCTTAGGCGGCCGGCAACTCAACGACTTACCAGGTTACCATATCCGCCCGGCAGCTTCATAGCTTACCAGGCCACCATCGGTTGCCGGCAGCTCGACAGGTAACCAGGCAGCCGTTTGTGACCGGCAGCCCGACATCTTACCAGGCCAGCTAAACAACTTACCAGATTATCATATGTGGTCGGCAGCTTAACAGCTTACTAGGCCACCACAGGTTGCCGGTAGCTCGACAGGTTACCAGGCCGCCATAGGTGGCCGGTAGGTCGACAGCTAAACAGGCCACCATCGTTGACCGGCAGCTAAACAACTTACCAAATTACCATATGTGGCTGGCAGCTTGACAACTTAGCAGGCCACAATAGGTGACCAGCAGCTCGAGAGGTAACCAGGCCGCCGTAGGTGGCCGGCAGCTCGACATCTTACCAGGCCAGCTAAACAACTTACCATATTACCATATGTGGCCGGCAGCGTGACAGCTTACCAGGCCACCATAGGTGACCGGCAGCTCGAGAGGTAACCAGGCCGCCATAGGTGGCCGGTAGCTCGACAGCTTAACAGGCCACCATCGGTGACCGGCAGCTAAACAACTTACCAAATTACCATATGTGGCCGGCAGCTTGGCAGCTCACCAGACCATCATAGGTTGCCGGCAGCTCGACAGGTAACCAGGCCGCCATAGGGGACCGGCAGTTGGACAGGTCACCATGCCGCCATAGGTGGCCGGCAGCCCGAAAGTTTACCAGGCACCATAGGTGGCCGGCAGTTCGACAGATCACCAGGCCACCATAGGTGACCGGCAGCTCGAGAGGTAACCAGGCCGCCGTAGGTGACCGCCAGCTCGACATCTTACCAGGCCAGCTAAGTAACTTACCGGATTACCATATGTGGCCATGGGTGACCGGCAGCTCGACAGATTACCAGGCCACCATAAGGTGGCCGGCAGCTCAACAACTTACCAGATTACCATATGTGCCCAGCAGCTCGACAGCTTACCAGGCCGCTATAGGTGACCGGCACTTGGTTAGGTCACCAGGCAACCATAGGTGGCCGGTAGCCCGAAAGTTTTCCAGGCACCATAGGTGGACGGCTGCTCCACAGATCACCAGGCCACGATAAGTGGCCGGCAGCTCGACAGGTAACCAGGCCGCCGTAGCTGACCGGCAGCTCGACAACTTACCAGATTACAATATGTGCCCGGCAGCTCGACAGCTCACCAGGCCGCCATAAGTGACCGGCAGCTCGACAGCTAACCAAGCCATCATATGTGACCGGCAGCTCGACAGGTTAAAAGGCCACCACAAGTGGCGGATAGCTGGACAGCTGACCAGGCTGCCATAGGTATCCGGCAGCTAAACAACTTACCACCATAAGTGACCGGCAGCTCGACAGCTTACCAGGCCACCTTAGGCGGCCGGCAACTCAACGACTTACCAGGTTACCATATCCGCCCGGCAGCTTCATAGCTTACCAGGCCACCATCGGTTGCCGGCAGCTCGACAGGTAACCAGGCAGCCGTTTGTGACCGGCAGCCCGACATCTTACCAGGCCAGCTAAACAACTTACCAGATTATCATATGTGGTCGGCAGCTTAACAGCTTACTAGGCCACCACAGGTTGCCGGTAGCTCGACAGGTGACCAGGCCGCCATAGGTGACCGGCAGTTCGACAGGTCACCAGGCCGCCGTAGCTGGCCGGCAGCTCGACATCTTACCAGGCCAGCTAAACACCTTACCAGATCACCATATGTGGCCGGCATCTCGACAGCTTACCAGGCCAGCTAAACACCTTACCAGATCACCATAAGTTGCCGGCAGCTCGACAGGTAATCAGGCCACCATAAGGTGGCCGGCAGCTCAGCAACTTGCAATATTACCATATGTGCCCAGCAGCTCGACAGTTTACCTGGCCGCTATAAGTGACCGGCAGCACGACAACTAACCCAGCCATCATATGTGACCGGCAGCTCGACAGGTTAAAAGGCCACCATAAGTGGCCGATAGCTGGACGGCTGACCAGGCTGCCATGTGGCCATAGGTGGTCGGCAGCTCGACAGATCACCAGGCCACCATAAGTGACCGGCAGCTCGACAGATTACCAGGCCACCATAAATGGACCGGCAGCTCAACAACTTACAGATTACCATATGTGCTCAGCAGCTCGACAGCTTACCAGGCCGCCATAAGTAAACGGCAGCTCGACAGCTAACCAAGCCATCATATGTGACCGGCAGCTCGACAGATTACCAGGCCACCATAAGCGAGCGGCTTTTCGATGTTTTGCCAGGCCATCATGGGTGGCCAGAAGCTCAACAACTTACTAGATTACCATATATGGCCAGCAGCTCGACAGGTTACCAGGCCGCCATAAGTGACCGGCAGCTCGACAGCTAACCAAGCCATCATATGTGACCGGCAGCTCGACAGATTACCAGGCCACCATAAGCGAGCGGCTGTTCGATGTTTTGCCAGGCCATCATGGGTGGCCAGAAGCTCAACAACTTACTAGATTACCATATATGGCCAGCAGCTCGACAGGTTACCAGGCCGCCATAGGTGACCGGCAGTTCGACAGGTAACCAAGCCATCATATGTGACCGGCAGCTCGACAGATTACCAGGCCACCATAAGCGACCGGCTGTTCGATAGCTTGCCAGGCCATCATGGGTGGCCAGAAGCTCAACAACTTACTAGATTACCATATATGGCCAGCAGCTCGACAGCTTACCAGGCCGCCATAAGTGACCGGCAGCTCGACAGCTAACCAAGCCATCATATGTGACCGGCAGCTCGACAGATTACCAGGCCACCATAAGCGAGCGGCTGTTCGATAGCTATCCAGGCCATCATGGGTGGCCAGAAGCTCAACAACTTACTAGATTACCATATATGGCCAGCAGCTCGACAGGTTACCAGGCCGCCATAGGTGACCGGCAGTTCGACAGGTAACCAAGCCATCATATGTGACCGGCAGCTCGACAGATTACCAGGCCACCATAAGCGACCGGCTGTTCGATAGCTTGCCAGGCCATCATGGGTGGCCAGAAGCTCAACAACTTACTAGATTACCATATATGGCCAGCAGCTCGACAGCTTACCAGGCCGCCATAAGTGACCGGCAGCTCGACAGCTAACCAAGCCATCATATGTGACCGGCAGCTCGACAGATTACCAGGCCACCATAAGCGGCCGGCTGTTCGATAGCTTGCCAGGCCATCATGGGTGGCCAGAAGCTCAACAACTTGCTAGATTACCATATATGGCCAGCAGTTCGACAGATTACCAGACCGCCATAGGTGGCCGGCAGCTCGACAGATTACCAGGCCACCATATGTGGCCGGCAGCTCGACAGATTACCAGGCCACCATAAGCGACCGGCTGTTCGATAGCTTGCCAGGCCATCATGGGTGGCCAGAAGCTCAACAACTTACTAGATTACCATATATGGCCAGCAGCTCGACAGCTTACCAGGCCGCCATAAGTGACCGGCAGCTCGACAGCTAACCAAGCCATCATATGTGACCGGCAGCTCGACAGATTACCAGGCCACCATAAGCGGCCGGCTGTTCGATAGCTTGCCAGGCCATCATGGGTGGCCAGAAGCTCAACAACTTACTAGATTACCATATATGGCCAGCAGCTCGACAGCTTACCAGGCCGCCATAAGTGACCGGCAGCTCGACAGCTAACCAAGCCATCATATGTGACCGGCAGCTCGACAGATTACCAGGCCACCATAAGCGACCGGCTGTTCGATAGCTTGCCAGGCCATCATGGGTGGCCAGAAGCTCAACAACTTACTAGATTATCATATATGGCCAGCAGCTCGACAGATTACCAGGCCGCCATAGGTGGCTCGCAGCTCGATAGCTTACCAGGCCACCATCGGTGACCGGCAGCTAAGCAACTTACCAAATTACAGTATGTGGCCGGCAAGGTGACAGCTCACCAGGTCACCATAGGTGACCGGCAGCTCGAGAGGTAACCAGGCCGCCGTAGGTGACCGGCAGCTCGACATCTTACCAGGCCAGCTAAACAGCTTACCAGATTACCATATGTGGCTGGCAGCTCGACAGATTACTAGGCCACCATAAGCGACCGGCTGTTCGATAGTTTGCCAGGCCATCATGGGTGGCCAGAAGCTCAACAAGTTACTAGAAAATACTGTTACGAACATTACTAATCCAGAATAGGGTTCGACCACTGGATTGCGATAAACTACAACCGTTTACTTGTTTATCCAATACTTACTTACTTACTTACTTATCAGGCCTGCGATCCATGGAGGATCTGAGCCTGAGCTATAGCTGCCTTCCATCCTTGACGGTCCCGGGCACGCTGCTTCCAGTTGTCAAGACCAAGATGTCTTACATCCGCGATTACTTGGTCTTTATACCGGAGGTGACCGGCAAACTCAACAACTTACCAGATTACCACATGTGCCCGGCAGCTCGACAGTTTACCAGGCCACCATAAGTGACCGGCATCCCGACAGCTCGACAGCTAACCAGGCCAGCATAGCTCACCAGCAACTCAACAACTTACCAGATTACCATATGTGCCCGGCAGCTCGACAGCTTACCAGGCCGCCATAAGTGACCGGCAGCTCGACAGCTAACCAAGCCATCATATGTGACCGGCAGCTCGACAGGTTAAAAGGCCACCACAAGTGGCGGATAGCTGGACAGCTGACCAGGCTGCCATAGGTATCCGGCAGCTAAACAACTTACCACCATAAGTGACCGGCAGCTCGACAGCTTACCAGGCCACCTTAGGCGGCCGGCAACTCAACGACTTACCAGGTTACCATATCCGCCCGGCAGCTTCATAGCTTACCAGGCCACCATCGGTTGCCGGCAGCTCGACAGGTAACCAGGCAGCCGTTTGTGACCGGCAGCCCGACATCTTACCAGGCCAGCTAAACAACTTACCAGATTATCATATGTGGTCGGCAGCTTAACAGCTTACTAGGCCACCACAGGTTGCCGGTAGCTCGACAGGTGACCAGGCCGCCATAGGTGACCGGCAGTTCGACAGGTCACCAGGCCGCCGTAGCTGGCCGGCAGCTCGACATCTTACCAGGCCAGCTAAACACCTTACCATATCACCATATGTGGCCGGCATCTCGACAGCTTACCAGGCCAGCTAAACACCTTACCAGATCACCATAAGTTGCCGGCAGCTCGACAGGTAATCAGGCCACCATAAGGTGGCCGGCAGCTCAGCAACTTGCAATATTACCATATGTGCCCAGCAGCTCGACAGTTTACCTGGCCGCTATAAGTGACCGGCAGCACGACAACTAACCCAGCCATCATATGTGACCGGCAGCTCGACAGGTTAAAAGGCCACCATAAATGGACCGGCAGCTCAACAACTTACAGATTACCATATGTGCTCAGCAGCTCGACAGCTTACCAGGCCGCCATAAGTAAACGGCAGCTCGACAGCTAACCAAGCCATCATATGTGACCGGCAGCTCGACAGATTACCAGGCCACCATAAGCGAGCGGCTTTTCGATGTTTTGCCAGGCCATCATGGGTGGCCAGAAGCTCAACAACTTACTAGATTACCATATATGGCCAGCAGCTCGACAGGTTACCAGGCCGCCATAAGTGACCGGCAGCTCGACAGCTAACCAAGCCATCATATGTGGCCGGCAGCTCGACAGATTACCAGGCCACCATAAGCGAGCGGCTGTTCGATGTTTTGCCAGGCCATCATGGGTGGCCAGAAGCTCAACAACTTACTAGATTACCATATATGGCCAGCAGCTCGACAGGTTACCAGGCCGCCATAGGTGACCGGCAGTTCGACAGGTAACCAAGCCATCATATGTGACCGGCAGCTCGACAGATTACCAGGCCACCATAAGCGACCGGCTGTTCGATAGCTTGCCAGGCCATCATGGGTGGCCAGAAGCTCAACAACTTACTAGATTACCATATATGGCCAGCAGCTCGACAGCTTACCAGGCCGCCATAAGTGACCGGCAGCTCGACAGCTAACCAAGCCATCATATGTGACCGGCAGCTCGACAGATTACCAGGCCACCATAAGCGAGCGGCTGTTCGATAGCTATCCAGGCCATCATGGGTGGCCAGAAGCTCAACAACTTACTAGATTACCATATATGGCCAGCAGCTCGACAGGTTACCAGGCCGCCATAGGTGACCGGCAGTTCGACAGGTAACCAAGCCATCATATGTGACCGGCAGCTCGACAGATTACCAGGCCACCATAAGCGACCGGCTGTTCGATAGCTTGCCAGGCCATCATGGGTGGCCAGAAGCTCAACAACTTACTAGATTACCATATATGGCCAGCAGCTCGACAGCTTACCAGGCCGCCATAAGTGACCGGCAGCTCGACAGCTAACCAAGCCATCATATGTGACCGGCAGCTCGACAGATTACCAGGCCACCATAAGCGGCCGGCTGTTCGATAGCTTGCCAGGCCATCATGGGTGGCCAGAAGCTCAACAACTTGCTAGATTACCATATATGGCCAGCAGTTCGACAGATTACCAGACCGCCATAGGTGGCCGGCAGCTCGACAGATTACCAGGCCACCATATGTGGCCGGCAGCTCGACAGATTACCAGGCCACCATAAGCGACCGGCTGTTCGATAGCTTGCCAGGCCATCATGGGTGGCCAGAAGCTCAACAACTTACTAGATTATCATATATGGCCAGCAGCTCGACAGATTACCAGGCCGCCATAGGTGGCTCGCAGCTCGATAGCTTACCAGGCCACCATCGGTGACCGGCAGCTAAGCAACTTACCAAATTACAGTATGTGGCCGGCAAGGTGACAGCTCACCAGGTCACCATAGGTGACCGGCAGCTCGAGAGGTAACCAGGCCGCCGTAGGTGACCGGCAGCTCGACATCTTACCAGGCCAGCTAAACAGCTTACCAGATTACCATATGTGGCTGGCAGCTCGACAGATTACTAGGCCACCATAAGCGACCGGCTGTTCGATAGTTTGCCAGGCCATCATGGGTGGCCAGAAGCTCAACAAGTTACTAGATTACCATATATGGCCAGCAGCTCGATAGATTACCAGGCCGCCATAGGTGGCTGGCAGCTCGATAGCTTACCAGGCCACCATCGGTGACCGGCAGTTAAGCAACTTACCAAATTACAGTATGTGGCCGGCAAGGGGACAGCCCACCAGGCCACCATAGGTGACCGGCAGCTCGAGAGGTAACCAGGCCGCCGTAGGTGATCGGCAGCTCGACATCTTACCAGGCCAGCTAAACAACTTACCAGGCCACCATATGTGGCCGGCAGCTCGACAGATTACCAGGCCACCATAAGCGACCGGCTGTTCGATAGCTTGCCAGGCCATCATGGGTGGCCAGAAGCTCAACAACTTACTAGATTATCATATATGGCCAGCAGCTCGACAGATTACCAGGCCGCCATAGGTGGCCGGCAGCTCGATAGCTTACCAGGCCACCATCGGTGACCGGCAGCTAAACAACCTGCCAAATTACCATATGTGGCTGGTAGCTTGACAGCTTACCAGGCCACCATAGGTGACCGGCAGCTTGAGAGATCACCAGGCCACCATAGTTGAGCGGCAGCTCGACAGATTACCAGGCCACCATAGGTGGCCGGCAGTTCGACAGCTTCCCAGGTACCATAGGTTTCCGGCAGCTCGACAGATTATCAGGCCACCATAAGTGGCCGGCAGTTCGACAGGTAACCAGGCCGCCGTAGGTGACCGGCAGTTCGATAGGTCACCAGGCCACCATAAGTGACCGGCAGGTCGATAGCTAACCAGGCCGCCGTAGGTGACCGGCAGCTCGACATCTTACCAGGCCAGCTAAACAACTTACCAGATTACCATATGTGGTCGGCATCTTGACAGCTTACCAGGCCACCATAGGTTGCCGGCAGCTCAACAGGTAACCAGGCCACCATAGGTTGCCGGCAGCTCGACAGGTAACCAGGCCGCCATAGGTGACCGGCAGTTAGACAGGTCACAAGGCCACCATAGGTGACCGGCAGCCCGAAAGCTTACCAGGCACCATAGGTGGCCGGCAGCTCGATAGATCACCAGGCCGCCATAGGTGACCGGCAGTTCGACAGGTCACCAGGACACCATATGTGGCCGGTAGCTCGACAGATCACCAGGCCACCATAACTCACCGGCAGCTCGACAGGTAACCAGGCCGCCCTAGCTGACCGGCAGCTCGACATCTTACCAGGCCAGCTAAACAACCTACCAGATTACCATATGTGGCCGGCATCTTGACAGCTTACCAGGCCACCATAGGTTGCCGGCAGCTCAACAGGTAACCAGGCCGCTATAGGTGACCGGCAGTTGGACAGGTCACCAGGCCACCATAGGTGGCCGGCAGCCCGAAAGTTTACCAGGCACCATAGGTGGCCGGCAGCTCGACGGATCACCCGGCCACCATAAGTGACCGGCAGCTCGACAGGTAACCAGGCCGCCGTAGCTGACCTGCAGCTCGACAACTTACCAGATTACTATATGTGCCCGGCAGCTCGACAGCTTACCAGGCCGCCATAAGTGACCGGCAGCTCGACAGCCAACCAGGCCACCATAAGTGACCAGCAACTCAACTACTTACTAGATAACCATAATATGGCCAAAAGCTCGTCAGGTTACCAGGTCGCCTTAGGTGGCCGGTAGCACGACAGGTTACCAGGTCACCATAGGTGGCCGGCAGCTCGACTGATCACCAGGCCACCATAAGTGACCGGCAGCTCGACAGGTAACCAGGCCGCCGTAGCTGACCGGCAGGTAGACATCTTACCAGGCCAGCTAAACAACTTACCAGATTACCATATGTGGCCGGCAGCTTGACAGCTTACCAGGCCACCATAGGTTGCCGGCAGCTCGACGGGTAACCAGGCCGCCATAGGTGACCGGCAGTTCGACAGGTCACCAGGACACCATAGGTGGCCGGCAGCTCGACAGGTCACCAGGCCACCATAGGTGGCCGGCAGCCCGAAAGTTTACCAGGCACCATAGGGGGCTGACAGCTCAACAGATTACCAGGACACCATAGGTGGCCGGCAGCTCGACAGATTACCAGGACACCATAGGGGTCCGGCAGTTCAACAGGTTACTAGGACAACATAGGTGGCCGATAGCTCGACAGATCACCAGGCCACTATAAGTCACCGGCAGCTAGACAGGTAACCAGGCCGCCGTAGCTGACCGGCAGCTCGACATCTTACCAGGCCAGCTAAACAACTTACCAGATTACCATATGTGGCCGGCAGCTTGACAGCCTACCAGGCAGCTTGACAGTGACCGGCAGTTCGACAGGTCACCAGGACACCATATGTGGCCGGTAGCTCGACAGATCACCAGGCCACCATAAGTCACCGGCAGCTTGACAGGTAACCAGGCCGCCCTAGCTGACCGGCAGCTCGACATCTTACCAGGCCAGCTAAGCAACTTACCAGATTACCATATGTGGCCGGCAGTTTGACAGCTTACCAGGACACCATAGGTTGCCGGCAGCTCGACAGGTAACCAGGATGCCATAGGGGATCGGCAGTTGGACAGGTCACCAGGCAACCATAGGTGGCCGGCAGCCCGAAAGCTTACCAGGCACCATAGGTGGCCGGCAGCTCGACAGATCACCAGGCCACCATAAGTGGGCGGCAGCTCGACAGGTAACCAGGCCGCCGTAGCTGACCGTCAGCTCGACAACTTACCAGATTACAATATGCGCCCGGCTGTTCGACAGCTTACCAGGCCGCCATAAGTGACCGGCAGTTGGACAGGTCACCAGGCCACCACAGGTTGCCGGCAGCTCGACAGGTAACCAGGCCGCCATAGGTGACCGGCAGTTCGACAGGTCACCAGGCCGCCGTAGGTGACCGGCAGTTCGATAGGTCACCAGGCCACCATAAGTGAACGGCAGCTCGAGAGGTAACCAGGCCGCCGTAGCTGACCGGCAGCTCGACATCTTACCCGGCCAGCTAAACAACTTACCAGATTACCATATGTGGCCGGCAGCTTGACAGCTTACCAGGCCACCATAGGTGGCCGGCAGCTCGACAGGTAACCAGGCCACCATAAGTGACCGGCAGCTCGACAGGTAACCAGGCCGCCGTAGCTGACCGGCAGCTCGACAACTTACCAGATTACTATATGTGCCCAGCAGCTCGACAGCTTACCACGCCGCTTTAAGTGACCGGCAACTCGACAGCTTACCAGATTACTATATGTGCCCGGCAGCTCGACATCTTACCAGGCCAGCTAAACAACTCACCAGATTACCATATGTGGCCGGCAGCTTGACAGCTTACCCGGCCACCATAGGTTGCCGGCAGCTCGACAGATAACCAGGCCACCATAGGTTGCCAGCAGCTCGACAGATAACCAGGCCGCCATAGGTGACCGGCAGTTAGACAGGTCACCAGGACACCATAGGTGGCCGGCAGCTCGACAGGTAACCAGGCCGCCGTAGCTGACCGGCAGCTCGACAACTTACCAGATTACTATATGTGCCCGGCAGCTCGACATCTTACCAGGCCAGCTAAACAACTCACCAGATTACCATATGTGGCCGGCAGCTTGACAGCTTACCCGGCCACCATAGGTTGCCGGCAGCTCGACAGGTAACCAGGCCACCATAGGTTGCCGGCAGCTCGACAGGTAACCAGGCCGCCATAAGTGACCGGCAGATAGACAGGTCACAAGGCCACCATAGGTGGCCGGCAGCCTGAAAGTTTACCAGGCACCATATGTGGCCGGCAGCTCGACAGATCACCAGGCCACCATAAGTGACCGGCAGCTCGACAGGTAACCAGGCCGCCGTAGCTGACCGGCAGCTCGACAATTTACCAGATTACTATATGTGCCCGGCAGCTCGACAGCTTACCAGGCCGCTTTAAGTGACCGGCAGCTCGACAGCTAACCAAGCCATCATTAAAAGGCCGCCATAAGTGGCCGATAGCTGGACAGCTGACCAGGCTGCCATAGGTATCCGGCAGCTAAGCAACTTACCGGATTACCATATGTGGCCATAGGTCACCAGGTCACCAGGCCACCATAAGTGACCGGCAGCTCGACAGATTACCAGGCCACCATAAGTGGACCGGCAGCTCAACAACTTACCAGATTACCATATGTGCCCAGCAGCTCGACAGCTTACCAGGCCGCCATAAGTAACCGGCAGTTCGACAGCTAACCAAGCCATCATATGTGACCGGCAGCTCGACAGATTACCAGGCCACCATAAGCGAGCGGCTGTTCGATGGTTTGCCAGGCCATCATGGGTGGCCAGAAGCTCAACAACTTACTAGATTACCATATATGGCCAGCAGCTCGACAGGTTACCAGGCCGCCATAGGTGGCCGGTAGTTCGACAGCTTAACAGGCCACTATCGGTGACCGGCAGCTAAGCAACTTACCAAATTACAGTATGTGGCCGGTAAGGTGACAGCTCACCAGGTCACCATAGGTGACCGGCAGCTCGAGAGGTAACCAGGCCGCCGTAGCTTGCCAGGCCATCATGGGTGGCCAGAAGGTCAACAACTTACTAGATTACCATATATGGCCAGCAGCTCGACAGATTACCAGGCCGCCATAGGTGGCTGGCAGCTCGATAGCTTACCAGGCCACCATCGGTGACCGGCAGCTAAACAACCTACCAAATTACCATATGTGGCCGGCAGCTTGACAGCTTACCAGGCCACCATAGGTGACCGGCAGCTTGAGAGATCACCAGGCCACCATAGTTGAGCGGCAGCTCGACAGATTACCAGGCCACCATAGGTGGCCGGCAGTTCGACAGCTTACCAGGCACCATAGGTTTCCGGCAGCTCGACAGATTATCAGGCCACCATAAGTGGCCGGCAGTTCGACAGGTAACCAGGCCGCCGTAGGTGACCGGCAGTTCGATAGGTCACCAGGCCACCCTAAGTGACCGGCAGGTCGATAGCTAACCAGGCCGCCGTAGGTGACCGGCAGCTCGACATCTTACCAGGCCAGCTAGACAACTTACCAGATTACCATATGTGGCCGGCAGCTTGACAGCTTACCAGGCCACCAAAGGTTGTCGGCAGCTCGACAGATAACCAGGCCGCCGAAAGTTTACCAGGCACCATAGGTGGCCGGCAGTTCGACAGATCACCAGGCCGCCATAGATGATCGGCAGTTCGACAGGTCACCAGGCCGCCGTAGCTGACCGGCAGCTCGACATCTTACCCGGCCAGCTAAACAACTTACCAGATTACCATATGTGGCCGGCAGCTTGACAGCTTACCAGGCCACCATAGGTTGCCGGCAGCTCGACAGGTAACCAGGCCGCCATAGGTGACCGGCAGTTGGACAGGTCACCAGGCCACCATAGGTGGCCGGCAGCCCGAAAGTTTACCAGGCACCATAGGTGGCCGGCGGCTCGACAGATCACCAGGCCATCATAAGTGACTGGCAGCTCGACAGGTAACCAGGCCGCCGTAGCTGACCGGCAGCTCGACAACTTACCAGATTACTATATGTGCCCGGCAGCTCGACAGCTTAACAGGCCGCCATAAGTGACCGGCAGCTCGACAGCTAACCAGGCCACCATAAGTGACCAGCAACTCAACAACTTACTAGATTACCATAATATGGCCAACAGCTCGTCAGGTTACCAGGCCGCCTTAAGTGGCCGGTAGCACGACAGGTTACCAGGTCACCATAGGTGGCCGGCAGCTCGACTGATCACCAGGCCACCATAAGTGACCGGCAACTCGACAGGTAACCAGGCCGCCGTAGCTGACCGGCAGCTAGACATCTTACCAGGCCAGCTAAACAACTTACCAGATTACCATATGTGGCCGGCAGCTTAACAGCTTACCAGGCCACCACAGGTTGCCAGCAGCTCGACAGGTAACCAGGCCGCCATAGGTGGCCGGCAGTTCGACAGGTCACCAGGCCAATATAGGTGGCCGGCAGCCCGAAAGTTTACCAGGCACCATAGGGGGCTGACAGCTCGACAGATTACCAGGACACCATAGGTGGTCGGCAGCCCGAAAGTTTACCAGGCACCATAGGAGGCTGATAGCTCAACAGATTACCAGGACACCATAGGTGGCCGGCAGCTCGACAGATTACCGGGCCACCATAGGGGTTCGGCAGTTCAACAGATTACTAGGACACCATAGGTGGCCGATAGCTCGACAGATCACCAGGCCACCATAAGTCACCGGCAGCTAGACAGGTAACCAGGCCGCCGTAGCTGACCGGCAGCTCGACATCTTACCAGGCCAGCTAAACAACTTACCAGATTACCATATGTGGCCGGCAGCTTGACGGCTTACCAGGCAACCATAGGATGCCGGCAGCTCGACAGGTAACCAGGCCGCCATAGGTGACCGGCAGTTCGACAGGTCACCAGGACACCATATGTGGCCGGTAGCTCGACAGATCACCAGGCCACCATAACTCACCGGCAGCTCGACAGGTAACCAGGCCGCCCTAGCTGACCGGCAGCTCGACATCTTACCAGGCCAGCTAAACAACTTACCAGATTACCATATGTGGCCGGCAGTTTGACAGCTTACCAGGCCACCATAGGTTGCCGGCAGCTCGACAGGTAACCAGGCCGCCATAGGGGACCGGCAGTTGGACAGGTCACCAGGCAACCATAGGTGGCCGGCAGCCCGAAAGTTTACCAGGCACCATAGGTGGCCGGCAGCTCGACAGATCACCACCCCACCATAAGTGGCCGGCAGCGCGACAGGTAACCAGGCCGCCGTAGCTGACCGGCAGCTCGACAACTTACCAGATTACAATATGCGCCCGGCTGCTCGACAGCTTACCAGGCCGCCATAAGTGACCGGCAGTTGGACAGGTCACCAGGCCACCATAGGTGGCCGGCAGCCCGAAAGTTTACCAGGCACCATAGGAGGCTGATAGCTCAACAGATTACCAGGACACGATAGGTGGCCGGCAGCTCGACAGATTACCAGGCCACCATAGGGTTTCGGCAGTTCAACAGATTACTAGGACACCATAGGTGGCCGATAGCTCGACAGATCACCAGGCCACCATAAGTCACCGGCAGCTAGACAGGTAACAAGGCCGCCGTAGCTGACCGGCAGCTCGACATCTTACCAGGCCAGCTAAACAACTTACCAGATTACCATATGTGGCCGGCATCTTGACAGCTTACCAGGTCACCATAGGTTGCCGGCAGTTCGACAGGTAACCAGGCCGCCGTAGGTGACCGGCAGTTCGATAGGTCACCAGGCCACCATAAGTGACCGGCAGGTCGATAGCTAACCAGGCCGCCGTAGGTGACCGGCAGCTCGACATCTTACCAGGCCAGCTAAACAACTTACCAGATTACCATATGTGGCCGGCATCTTGACAGCTTACCAGGCCACCATAGGTTGCCGGCAGCTCAACAGGTAACCAGGCCACCATAGGTTGCCGGCAGCTCGACAGGTAACCAGGCCGCCATAGGTGACCGGCAGTTAGACAGGTCACAAGGCCACCATAGGTGACCGGCAGCCCGAAAGCTTACCAGGCACCATAGGTGGCCGGCAGTTCGATAGATCACCAGGCCGCCATAGGTGACCGGCAGTTCGACAGGTCACCAGGACACCATATGTGGCCGGTAGCTCGACAGATCACCAGGCCACCATAACTCACCGGCAGCTCGACAGGTAACCAGGCCGCCCTAGCTGACCGGCAGCTCGACATCTTACCAGGCCAGCTAAACAACCTACCAGATTACCATATGTGGCCGGCATCTTGACAGCTTACCAGGCCACCATAGGTTGCCGGCAGCTCAACAGCTAACCAGGCCGCCATAGGTGACCGGCAGTTGAACAGGTCACCAGGCCACCATAGGTGGCCGGCAGCCCGAAAGTTTACCAGGCACCATAGGTGGCCGGCAGCTCGACGGATCACCCGGCCACCATAAGTGACCGGCAGCTCGACAGGTAACCAGGCCGCCGTAGCTGACCTGCAGCTCGACAACTTACCAGATTACTATATGTGCCCGGCAGCTCGACAGCTTACCAGGCCGCCATAAGTGACCGGCAGCTCGACAGCCAACCAGGCCACCATAAGTGACCAGCAACTCAACTACTTACTAGATTACCATAATATGGCCAAAAGCTCGTCAGGTTACCAGGTCGCCTTAGGTGGCCGGTAGCACGACAGGTTACCAGGTCACCATAGGTGGCCGGCAGCTCGACTGATCACCAGGCCACCATAAGTCACCGACAGCTTGACAGGTAACCAGGCCGCCCTAGCTGACCGGCAGCTCGACATCTTACCAGGCCAGCTAAGCAACTTACCAGATTACCATATGTGGCCGGCAGCTCGACAGATTACCAGGCCACCATAAGCGACCGGCTGTTCGATAGCTTGCCAGGCCATCATGGGTGGCCAGAAGCTCAACAACTTACTAGATTATCATATATGGCCAGCAGCTCGACAGATTACCAGGCCACCATCGGTGACCGGCAGCTAAGCAACTTACCAAATTACAGTATGTGGCCGGCAAGGTGACAGCTCACCAGGTCACCATAGGTGACCGGCAGCTCGAGAGGTAACCAGGCCGCCGTAGGTGACCGGCAGCTCGACATCTTACCAGGCCAGCTAAACAGCTTACCAGATTACCATATGTGGCTGGCAGCTCGACAGATTACTAGGCCACCATAAGCGACCGGCTGTTCGATAGTTTGCCAGGCCATCATGGGTGGCCAGAAGCTCAACAAGTTACTAGATTACCATATATGGCCAGCAGCTCGATAGATTACCAGGCCGCCATAGGTGGCTGGCAGCTCGATAGCTTACCAGGCCACCATCGGTGACCGGCAGTTAAGCAACTTACCAAATTACAGTATGTGGCCGGCAAGGGGACAGCTCACCAGGCCACCATAGGTGACCGGCAGCTCGAGAGGTAACCAGGCCGCCGTAGGTGATCGGCAGCTCGACAGGTAACCAGGCCGCCGTAGCTGACCGGCAGCTCGACAATTTACCAGATTACTATATGTGCCCGGCAGCTCGACAGCTTACCAGGCCGCTTTAAGTGACCGGCAGCTCGACAGCTAACCAAGCCATCATTAAAAGGCCGCCATAAGTGGCCGATAGCTGGACAGCTGACCAGGCTGCCATAGGTATCCGGCAGCTAAGCAACTTACCGGATTACCATATGTGGCCATAGGTCACCAGGTCACCAGGCCACCATAAGTGACCGGCAGCTCGACAGATTACCAGGCCACCATAAGTGGACCGGCAGCTCAACAACTTACCAGATTACCATATGTGCCCAGCAGCTCGACAGCTTACCAGGCCGCCATAAGTAACCGGCAGTTCGACAGCTAACCAAGCCATCATATGTGACCGGCAGCTCGACAGACTACCAGGCCACCATAAGCGAGCGGCTGTTCGATGGTTTGCCAGGCCATCATGGGTGGCCAGAAGCTCAACAACTTACTAGATTACCATATATGGCCAGCAGCTCGACAGGTTACCAGGCCGCCATAGGTGGCCGGTAGCTCGACAGCTTAACAGGCCACTATCGGTGACCGGCAGCTAAGCAACTTACCAAATTACAGTATGTGGCCGGTAAGGTGACAGCTCACCAGGTCACCATAGGTGACCGGCAGCTCGAGAGGTAACCAGGCCGCCGTAGCTTGCCAGGCCATCATGGGTGGCCAGAAGGTCAACAACTTACTAGATTACCATATATGGCCAGCAGCTCGACAGATTACCAGGCCGCCATAGGCGGCTGGCAGCTCGATAGCTTACCAGGCCACCATCGGTGACCGGCAGCTAAACAACCTACCAAATTACCATATGTGGCCGGCAGCTTGACAGCTTACCAGGCCACCATAGGTGACCGGCAGCTTGAGAGATCACCAGGCCACCATAGTTGAGCGGCAGCTCGACAGATTACCAGGCCACCATAGGTGGCCGGCAGTTCGACAGCTTACCAGGCACCATAGGTTTCCGGCAGCTCGACAGATTATCAGGCCACCATAAGTGGCCGGCAGTTCGACAGGTAACCAGGCCGCCGTAGGTGACCGGCAGTTCGATAGGTCACCAGGCCACCATAAGTGACCGGCAGGTCGATAGCTAACCAGGCCGCCGTAGGTGACCGGCAGCTCGACATCTTACCAGGCCAGCTAGACAACTTACCAGATTACCATATGTGGCCGGCAGCTTGACAGCTTACCAGGCCACCAAAGGTTGTCGGCAGCTCGACAGATAACCAGGCCGCCGAAAGTTTACCAGGCACCATAGGTGGCCGGCAGTTCGACAGATCACCAGGCCGCCATAGATGATCGGCAGTTCGACAGGTCACCAGGCCGCCGTAGCTGACCGGCAGCTCGACATCTTACCCGGCCAGCTAAACAACTTACCAGATTACCATATGTGGCCGGCAGCTTGACAGCTTACCAGGCCACCATAGGTTGCCGGCAGCTCGACAGGTAACCAGGCCGCCATAGGTGACCGGCAGTTGGACAGGTCACCAGGCCACCATAGGTGGCCGGCAGCCCGAAAGTTTACCAGGCACCATAGGTGGCCGGCGGCTCGACAGATCACCAGGCCATCATAAGTGACTGGCAGCTCGACAGGTAACCAGGCCGCCGTAGCTGACCGGCAGCTCGACAACTTACCAGATTACTATATGTGCCCGGCAGCTCGACAGCTTAACAGGCCGCCATAAGTGACCGGCAGCTCGACAGCTAACCAGGCCGCCATAGGTGACCGGCAGTTCGACAGGTCACCAGGACACCATATGTGGCCGGTAGCTCGACAGATCACCAGGCCACCATAACTCACCGGCAGCTCGACAGGTAACCAGGCCGCCCTAGCTGACCGGCAGCTCGACATCTTACCAGGCCAGCTAAACAACTTACCAGATTACCATATGTGGCCGGCAGTTTGACAGCTTACCAGGCCACCATAGGTTGCCGGCAGCTCGACAGGTAACCAGGCCGCCATAGGGGACCGGCAGTTGGACAGGTCACCAGGCAACCATAGGTGGCCGGCAGCCCGAAAGTTTACCAGGCACCATAGGTGGCCGGCAGCTCGACAGATCACCACCCCACCATAAGTGGCCGGCAGCGCGACAGGTAACCAGGCCGCCGTAGCTGACCGGCAGCTCGACAACTTACCAGATTACAATATGCGCCCGGCTGCTCGACAGCTTACCAGGCCGCCATAAGTGACCGGCAGTTGGACAGGTCACCAGGCCACCATAGGTGGCCGGCAGCCCGAAAGTTTACCAGGCACCATAGGAGGCTGATAGCTCAACAGATTACCAGGACACGATAGGTGGCCGGCAGCTCGACAGATTACCAGGCCACCATAGGGTTTCGGCAGTTCAACAGATTACTAGGACACCATAGGTGGCCGATAGCTCGACAGATCACCAGGCCACCATAAGTCACCGGCAGCTAGACAGGTAACAAGGCCGCCGTAGCTGACCGGCAGCTCGACATCTTACCAGGCCAGCTAAACAACTTACCAGATTACCATATGTGGCCGGCATCTTGACAGCTTACCAGGCCACCATAGGTTGCCGGCAGTTCGACAGGTAACCAGGCCGCCGTAGGTGACCGGCAGTTCGATAGGTCACCAGGCCACCATAAGTGACCGGCAGGTCGATAGCTAACCAGGCCGCCGTAGGTGACCGGCAGCTCGACATCTTACCAGGCCAGCTAAACAACTTACCAGATTACCATATGTGGCCGGCATCTTGACAGCTTACCAGGCCACCATAGGTTGCCGGCAGCTCAACAGGTAACCAGGCCACCATAGGTTGCCGGCAGCTCGACAGGTAACCAGGCCGCCATAGGTGACCGGCAGTTAGACAGGTCACAAGGCCACCATAGGTGACCGGCAGCCCGAAAGCTTACCAGGCACCATAGGTGGCCGGCAGTTCGATAGATCACCAGGCCGCCATAGGTGACCGGCAGTTCGACAGGTCACCAGGACACCATATGTGGCCGGCAGCTCGACAGATCACCAGGCCACCATAACTCACCGGCAGCTCGACAGGTAACCAGGCCGCCCTAGCTGACCGGCAGCTCGACATCTTACCAGGCCAGCTAAACAACCTACCAGATTACCATATGTGGCCGGCATCTTGACAGCTTACCAGGCCACCATAGGTTGCCGGCAGCTCAACAGGTAACCAGGCCGCCATAGGTGACCGGCAGTTGAACAGGTCACCAGGCCACCATAGGTGGCCGGCAGCCCGAAAGTTTACCAGGCACCATAGGTGGCCGGCAGCTCGACGGATCACCCGGCCACCATAAGTGACCGGCAGCTCGACAGGTAACCAGGCCGCCGTAGCTGACCTGCAGCTCGACAACTTACCAGATTACTATATGTGCCCGGCAGCTCGACAGCTTACCAGGCCGCCATAAGTGACCGGCAGCTCGACAGCCAACCAGGCCACCATAAGTGACCAGCAACTCAACTACTTACTAGATTACCATAATATGGCCAAAAGCTCGTCAGGATACCAGGTCGCCTTAGGTGGCCGGTAGCACGACAGGTTACCAGGTCACCATAGGTGGCCGGCAGCTCGACTGATCACCAGGCCACCATAAGTCACCGACAGCTTGACAGGTAACCAGGCCGCCCTAGCTGACCGGCAGCTCGACATCTTACCAGGCCAGCTAAGCAACTTACCAGATTACCATATGTGGCCGGCAGCTCGACAGATTACCAGGCCACCATAAGCGACCGGCTGTTCGATAGCTTGCCAGGCCATCATGGGTGGCCAGAAGCTCAACAACTTACTAGATTATCATATATGGCCAGCAGCTCGACAGATTACCAGGCCGCCATAGGTGGCTGGCAGCTCGATAGCTTACCAGGCCACCATCGGTGACCGGCAGCTAAGCAACTTACCAAATTACAGTATGTGGCCGGCAAGGTGACAGCTCACCAGGTCACCATAGGTGACCGGCAGCTCGAGAGGTAACCAGGCCGCCGTAGGTGACCGGCAGCTCGACATCTTACCAGGCCAGCTAAACAGCTTACCAGATTACCATATGTGGCTGGCAGCTCGACAGATTACTAGGCCACCATAAGCGACCGGCTGTTCGATAGTTTGCCAGGCCATCATGGGTGGCCAGAAGCTCAACAAGTTACTAGATTACCATATATGGCCAGCAGCTCGATAGATTACCAGGCCGCCATAGGTGGCTGGCAGCTCGATAGCTTACCAGGCCACCATCGGTGACCGGCAGTTAAGCAACTTACCAAATTACAGTATGTGGCCGGCAAGGGGACAGCTCACCAGGCCACCATAGGTGACCGGCAGCTCGAGAGGTAACCAGGCCGCCGTAGGTGATCGGCAGCTCGACATCTTACCAGGCCAGCTAAACAACTTACCAGGCCACCATATGTGGCCGGCAGCTCGACAGATTACCAGGCCACCATAAGCGACCGGCTGTTCGATAGCTTGCCAGGCCATCATGGGTGGCCAGAAGCTCAACAACTTACTAGATTATCATATATAGCCAGCAGCTCGACAGATTACCAGGCGGCCATAGGTGGCTGGCAGCTCGATAGCTTACCAGGCCACCATCGGTGACCGGCAGCTAAACAACCTGCCAAATTACCATATGTGGCTGGTAGCTTGACAGCTTACCAGGCCACCATAGGTGACCGGCAGCTCGACAGCTTACCAGGTACCATAGGTTTCCGGCAGCTCGACAGATTATCAGGCCACCATAAGTGGCCGGCAGTTCGACAGGTAACCAGGCCGCCGTAGGTGACCGGCAGTTCGATAGGTCACCAGGCCACCATAAGTGACCGGCAGGTCGATAGCTAACCAGGCCGCCGTAGGTGACCGGCAGCTCGACATCTTACCAGGCCAGCTAAACAACTTACCAGATTACCATATGTGGCCGGCATCTTGACAGCTTACCAGGCCACCATAGGTTGCCGGCAGCTCAACAGGTAACCAGGCCACCATAGGTTGCCGGCAGCTCGACAGGTAACCAGGCCGCCATAGGTGACCGGCAGTTAGACAGGTCACAAGGCCACCATAGGTGACCGGCAGCCCGAAAGCTTACCAGGCACCATAGGTGGCCGGCAGTTCGATAGATCACCAGGCCGCCATAGGTGACCGGCAGTTCGACAGGTCACCAGGACACCATATGTGGCCGGTAGCTCGACAGATCACCAGGCCACCATAACTCACCGGCAGCTCGACAGGTAACCAGGCCGCCCTAGCTGACCGGCAGCTCGACATCTTACCAGGCCAGCTAAACAACCTACCAGATTACCATATGTGGCCGGCATCTTGACAGCTTACCAGGCCACCATAGGTTGCCGGCAGCTCAACAGGTAACCAGGCCGCTATAGGTGACCGGCAGTTGGACAGGTCACCAGGCCACCATAGGTGGCCGGCAGCCCGAAAGTTTACCAGACACCATAGGTGGCCGGCAGCTCGACGGATCACCCGGCCACCATAAGTGACCGGCAGCTCGACAGGTAACCAGGCCGCCGTAGCTGACCTGCAGCTCGACAACTTACCAGATTACTATATGTGCCCGGCAGCTCGACAGCTTACCAGGCCGCCATAAGTGACCGGCAGCTCGACAGCCAACCAGGCCACCATAAGTGACCAGCAACTCAACTACTTACTAGATTACCATAATATGGCCAAAAGCTCTTCAGGTTACCAGGTCGCCTTAGGTGGCCGGTAGCACGACAGGTTACCAGGTCACCATAGGTGGCCGGCAGCTCGACTGATCACCAGGCCACCATAAGTGACCGGCAGCTCGACAGGTAACCAGGCCGCCGTAGCTGACCGGCAGGTAGACATCTTACCAGGCCAGCTACACAACTTACCAGATTACCATATGTGGCCGGCAGCTTGACAGCTTACCAGGCCACCATAGGTTGCCGGCAGCTCGACGGGTAACCAGGCCGCCATAGGTGACCGGCAGTTCGACAGGTCACCAGGACACCATAGGTGGCCGGCAGCTCGACAGGTCACTAGGCCACCATAGGTGGCCGGCAGCCCGAAAGTTTACCAGGCACCATAGGGGGCTGACAGCTCAACAGATTACCAGGACACCATAGGTGGCCGGCAGCTCGACAGATTACCAGGACACCATAGGGGTCCGGCAGTTCAACAGGTTACTAGGACACCATAGGTGGCCGTAAGCTCGACAGATCACCAGGCCACTATAAGTCACCGGCAGCTAGACAGGTAACCAGGCCGCCGTAGCTGACCGGCAGCTCGACATCTTACCAGGCCAGCTAAACAACTTACCAGATTACCATATGTGGCCGGCAGCTTGACAGCCTACCAGGCAGCTTGACAGTGACCGGCAGTTCGACAGGTCACCAGGACACCATATGTGGCCGGTAGCTCGACAGATCACCAGGCCACCATAAGTCACCGGCAGCTTGACAGGTAACCAGGCCGCCCTAGCTGACCGGCAGCTCGACATCTTACCAGGCCAGCTAAGCAACTTACCAGATTACCATATGTGGCCGGCAGTTTGACAGCTTACCAGGACACCATAGGTTGCCGGCAGCTCGACAGGTAACCAGGATGCCATAGGGGATCGGCAGTTGGACAGGTCACCAGGCAACCATAGGTGGCCGGCAGCCCGAAAGCTTACCAGGCACCATAGGTGGCCGGCAGCTCGACAGATCACCAGGCCACCATAAGTGGGCGGCAGCTCGACAGGTAACCAGGCCGCCGTAGCTGACCGTCAGCTCGACAACTTACCAGATTACAATATGCGCCCGGCTGTTCGACAGCTTACCAGGCCGCCATAAGTGACCGGCAGTTGGACAGGTCACCAGGCCACCACAGGTTGCCGGCAGCTCGACAGGTAACCAGGCCGCCATAGGTGACCGGCAGTTCGACAGGTCACCAGGCCGCCGTAGGTGACCGGCAGTTCGATAGGTCACCAGGCCACCATAAGTGAACGGCAGCTCGAGAGGTAACCAGGCCGCCGTAGCTGACCGGCAGCTCGACATCTTACCCGGCCAGCTAAACAACTTACCAGATTACCATATGTGGCCGGCAGCTTGACAGCTTACCAGGCCACCATAGGTGGCCGGCAGCTCGACAGGTAACCAGGCCACCATAAGTGACCGGCAGCTCGACAGGTAACCAGGCCGCCGTAGCTGACCGGCAGCTCGACAACTTACCAGATTACTATATGTGCCCAGCAGCTCGACAGCTTACCACGCCGCTTTAAGTGACCGGCAACTCGACAGCTTACCAGATTACTATATGTGCCCGGCAGCTCGACATCTTACCAGGCCAGCTAAACAACTCACCAGATTACCATATGTGGCCGGCAGCTTGACAGCTTACCCGGCCACCATAGGTTGCCGGCAGCTCGACAGGTAACCAGGCCACCATAGGTTGCCGGCAGCTCGACAGGTAACCAGGCCGCCGTAGCTGACCGGCAGCTCGACAACTTACCAGATTACTATATGTGCCCGGCAGCTCGACATCTTACCAGGCCAGCTAAACAACTCACCAGATTACCATATGTGGCCGGCAGCTTGACAGCTTACCCGGCCACCATAGGTTGCCGGCAGCTCGACAGGTAACCAGGCCACCATAGGTTGCCGGCAGCTCGACAGGTAACCAGGCCGCCATAGGTGACCGGCAGATAGACAGGTCACAAGGCCACCATAGGTGGCCGGCAGCCTGAAAGTTTACCAGGCACCATAGGTGGCCGGCAGCTCGACAGATCACCAGGCCACCATAAGTGACCGGCAGCTCGACAGGTAACCAGGCCGCCGTAGCTGACCGGCAGCTCGACAATTTACCAGATTACTATATGTGCCCGGCAGCTCGACAGCTTACCAGGCCGCTTTAAGTGACCGGCAGCTCGACAGCTAACCAAGCCATCATTAAAAGGCCGCCATAAGTGGCCGATAGCTGGACAGCTGACCAGGCTGCCATAGGTATCCGGCAGCTAAGCAACTTACCGGATTACCATATGTGGCCATAGGTCACCAGGTCACCAGGCCACCATAAGTGACCGGCAGCTCGACAGATTACCAGGCCACCATAAGTGGACCGGCAGCTCAACAACTTACCAGATTACCATATGTGCCCAGCAGCTCGACAGCTTACCAGGCCGCCATAAGTAACCGGCAGTTCGACAGCTAACCAAGCCATCATATGTGACCGGCAGCTCGACAGATTACCAGGCCACCATAAGCGAGCGGCTGTTCGATGGTTTGCCAGGCCATCATGGGTGGCCAGAAGCTCAACAACTTACTAGATTACCATATATGGCCAGCAGCTCGACAGGTTACCAGGCCGCCATAGGTGGCCGGTAGCTCGACAGCTTAACAGGCCACTATCGGTGACCGGCAGCTAAGCAACTTACCAAATTACAGTATGTGGCCGGTAAGGTGACAGCTCACCAGGTCACCATAGGTGACCGGCAGCTCGAGAGGTAACCAGGCCGCCGTAGCTTGCCAGGCCATCATGGGTGGCCAGAAGGTCAACAACTTACTAGATTACCATATATGGCCAGCAGCTCGACAGATTACCAGGCCGCCATAGGCGGCTGGCAGCTCGATAGCTTAACAGGCCACCATCGGTGACCGGCAGCTAAACAACCTACCAAATTACCATATGTGGCCGGCAGCTTGACAGCTTACCAGGCCACCATAGGTGACCGGCAGCTTGAGAGATCACCAGGCCACCATAGTTGAGCGGCAGCTCGACAGATTACCAGGCCACCATAGGTGGCCGGCAGTTCGACAGCTTACCAGGCACCATAGGTTTCCGGCAGCTCGACAGATTATCAGGCCACCATAAGTGGCCGGCAGTTCGACAGGTAACCAGGCCGCCGTAGGTGACCGGCAGTTCGATAGGTCACCAGGCCACCATAAGTGACCGGCTGGTCGATAGCTAACCAGGCCGCCGTAGGTGACCGGCAGCTCGACATCTTACCAGGCCAGCTAGACAACTTACCAGATTACCATATGTGGCCGGCAGCTTGACAGCTTACCAGGCCACCAAAGGTTGTCGGCAGCTCGACAGATAACCAGGCCGCCGAAAGTTTACCAGGCACCATAGGTGGCCGGCAGTTCGACAGATCACCAGGCCGCCATAGATGATCGGCAGTTCGACAGGTCACCAGGCCGCCGTAGCTGACCGGCAGCTCGACATCTTACCCGGCCAGCTAAACAACTTACCAGATTACCATATGTGGCCGGCAGCTTGACAGCTTACCAGGCCACCATAGGTTGCCGGCAGCTCGACAGGTAACCAGGCCGCCATAGGTGACCGGCAGTTGGACAGGTCACCAGGCCACCATAGGTGGCCGGCAGCCCGAAAGTTTACCAGGCACCATAGGTGGCCGGCGGCTCGACAGATCACCAGGCCATCATAAGTGACTGGCAGCTCGACAGGTAACCAGGCCGCCGTAGCTGACCGGCAGCTCGACAACTTACCAGATTACTATATGTGCCCGGCAGCTCGACAGCTTAACAGGCCGCCATAAGTGACCGGCAGCTCGACAGCTAACCAGGCCGCCATAGGTGACCGGCAGTTCGACAGGTCACCAGGACACCATATGTGGCCGGTAGCTCGACAGATCACCAGGCCACCATAACTCACCGGCAGCTCGACAGGTAACCAGGCCGCCCTAGCTGACCGGCAGCTCGACATCTTACCAGGCCAGCTAAACAACTTACCAGATTACCATATGTGGCCGGCAGTTTGACAGCTTACCAGGCCACCATAGGTTGCCGGCAGCTCGACAGGTAACCAGGCCGCCATAGGGGACCGGCAGTTGGACAGGTCACCAGGCAACCATAGGTGGCCGGCAGCCCGAAAGTTTACCAGGCACCATAGGTGGCCGGCAGCTCGACAGATCACCACCCCACCATAAGTGGCCGGCAGCGCGACAGGTAACCAGGCCGCCGTAGCTGACCGGCAGCTCGACAACTTACCAGATTACAATATGCGCCCGGCTGCTCGACAGCTTACCAGGCCGCCATAAGTGACCGGCAGTTGGACAGGTCACCAGGCCACCATAGGTGGCCGGCAGCCCGAAAGTTTACCAGGCACCATAGGAGGCTGATAGCTCAACAGATTACCAGGACACGATAGGTGGCCGGCAGCTCGACAGATTACCAGGCCACCATAGGGTTTCGGCAGTTCAACAGATTACTAGGACACCATAGGTGGCCGATAGCTCGACAGATCACCAGGCCACCATAAGTCACCGGCAGCTAGACAGGTAACAAGGCCGCCGTAGCTGACCGGCAGCTCGACATCTTACCAGGCCAGCTAAACAACTTACCAGATTACCATATGTGGCCGGCATCTTGACAGCTTACCAGGCCACCATAGGTTGCCGGCAGTTCGACAGGTAACCAGGCCGCCGTAGGTGACCGGCAGTTCGATAGGTCACCAGGCCACCATAAGTGACCGGCAGGTCGATAGCTAACCAGGCCGCCGTAGGTGACCGGCAGCTCGACATCTTACCAGGCCAGCTAAACAACTTACCAGATTACCATATGTGGCCGGCATCTTGACAGCTTACCAGGCCACCATAGGTTGCCGGCAGCTCAACAGGTAACCAGGCCACCATAGGTTGCCGGCAGCTCGACAGGTAACCAGGCCGCCATAGGTGACCGGCAGTTAGACAGGTCACAAGGCCACCATAGGTGACCGGCAGCCCGAAAGCTTACCAGGCACCATAGGTGGCCGGCAGTTCGATAGATCACCAGGCCGCCATAGGTGACCGGCAGTTCGACAGGTCACCAGGACACCATATGTGGCCGGTAGCTCGACAGATCACCAGGCCACCATAACTCACCGGCAGCTCGACAGGTAACCAGGCCGCCCTAGCTGACCGGCAGCTCGACATCTTACCAGGCCAGCTAAACAACCTACCAGATTACCATATGTGGCCGGCATCTTGACAGCTTACCAGGCCACCATAGGTTGCCGGCAGCTCAACAGGTAACCAGGCCGCCATAGGTGACCGGCAGTTGAACAGGTCACCAGGCCACCATAGGTGGCCGGCAGCCCGAAAGTTTACCAGGCACCATAGGTGGCCGGCAGCTCGACGGATCACCCGGCCACCATAAGTGACCGGCAGCTCGACAGGTAACCAGGCCGCCGTCGCTGACCTGCAGCTCGACAACTTACCAGATTACTATATGTATGTGCCCGGCAGCTCGACAGCTTACCAGGCCGCCATAAGTGACCGGCAGCTCGACAGCCAACCAGGCCACCATAAGTGACCAGCAACTCAACTACTTACTAGATTACCATAATATGGCCAAAAGCTCGTCAGGTTACCAGGTCGCCTTAGGTGGCCGGTAGCACGACAGGTTACCAGGTCACCATAGGTGGCCGGCAGCTCGACTGATCACCAGGCCACCATAAGTCACCGGCAGCTTGACAGGTAACCAGGCCGCCCTAGCTGACCGGCAGCTCGACATCTTACCAGGCCAGCTAAGCAACTTACCAGATTACCATATGTGGCCGGCAGTTTGACAGCTTACCAGGACACCATAGGTTGCCGGCAGCTCGACAGGTAACCAGGATGCCATAGGGGATCGGCAGTTGGACAGGTCACCAGGCAACCATAGGTGGCCGGCAGCCCGAAAGCTTACCAGGCACCATAGGTGGCCGGCAGCTCGACAGATCACCAGGCCACCATAAGTGGCCGGCAGCTCGACAGGTAACCAGGCCGCCGTAGCTGACCGTCAGCTCGACAACTTACCAGATTACAATATGCGCCCGGCTGTTCGACAGCTTACCAGGCCGCCACAAGTGACCGGCAGTTGGACAGGTCACCAGGCCACCACAGGTTGCCGGCAGCTCGACAGGTAACCAGGCCGCCATAGGTGACCGGCAGTTCGACAGGTCACCAGGCCGCCGTAGGTGACCGGCAGTTCGATAGGTCACCAGGCCACCATAAGTGAACGGCAGCTCGAGAGGTAACCAGGCCGCCGTAGCTGACCGGCAGCTCGACATCTTACCCGGCCAGCTAAACAACTTACCAGATTACCATATGTGGCCGGCAGCTTGACAGCTTACCAGGCCACCATAGGTGGCCGGCAGCTCGACAGGTAACCAGGCCACCATAAGTGACCGGCAGCTCGACAGGTAACCAGGCCGCCGTAGCTGACCGGCAGCTCGACAACTTACCAGATTACTATATGTGCCCAGCAGCTCGACAGCTTACCACGCCGCTTTAAGTGACCGGCAACTCGACAGCTTACCAGATTACTATATGTGCCCGGCAGCTCGACATCTTACCAGGCCAGCTAAACAACTCACCAGATTACCATATGTGGCCGGCAGCTTGACAGCTTACCCGGCCACCATAGGTTGCCGGCAGCTCGACAGGTAACCAGGCCACCATAGGTTGCCGGCAGCTCGACAGGTAACCAGGCCGCCATAGGTGACCGGCAGTTAGACAGGTCACCAGGACACCATAGGTGGCCGGCAGCTCGACAGGTAACCAGGCCGCCGTAGCTGACCGGCAGCTCGACAACTTACCAGATTACTATATGTGCCCGGCAGCTCGACATCTTACCAGGCCAGCTAAACAACTCACCAGATTACCATATGTGGCCGGCAGCTTGACAGCTTACCCGGCCACCATAGGTTGCCGGCAGCTCGACAGGTAACCAGGCCACCATAGGTTGCCGGCAGCTCGACAGGTAACCAGGCCGCCATAGGTGACCGGCAGATAGACAGGTCACAAGGCCACCATAGGTGGCCGGCAGCCTGAAAGTTTACCAGGCACCATAGGTGGCCGGCAGCTCGACAGATCACCAGGCCACCATAAGTGACCGGCAGCTCGACAGGTAACCAGGCCGCCGTAGCTGACCGGCAGCTCGACAATTTACCAGATTACTATATGTGCCCGGCAGCTCGACAGCTTACCAGGCCGCTTTAAGTGACCGGCAGCTCGACAGCTAACCAAGCCATCATTAAAAGGCCGCCATAAGTGGCCGATAGCTGGACAGCTGACCAGGCTGCCATAGGTATCCGGCAGCTAAGCAACTTACCGGATTACCATATGTGGCCATAGGTCACCAGGTCACCAGGCCACCATAAGTGACCGGCAGCTCGACAGATTACCAGGCCACCATAAGTGGACCGGCAGCTCAACAACTTACCAGATTACCATATGTGCCCAACAGCTCGACAGCTTACCAGGCCGCCATAAGCGAGCGGCTGTTCGATGGTTTGCCAGGCCATCATGGGTGGCCAGAAGCTCAACAACTTACTAGATTACCATATATGGCCAGCAGCTCGACAGGTTACCAGGCCGCCATAGGTGGCCGGTAGCTCGACAGCTTAACAGGCCACTATCGGTGACCGGCAGCTAAGCAACTTACCAAATTACAGTATGTGGCCGGCAAGGTGACAGCTAACCAAGCCATCATATGTGACCGGCAGCTCGACAGATTACCAGGCCACCATAAGCGAGCGGCTGTTCGATGGTTTGCCAGGCCATCATGGGTGGCCAGAAGCTCAACAACTTACTAGATTACCATATATGGCCAGCAGCTCGACAGGTTACCAGGCCGCCATAGGTGGCCGGTAGCTCGACAGCTTAACAGGCCACTATCGGTGACCGGCAGCTAAGCAACTTACCAAATTACAGTATGTGGCCGGCAAGGTGACAGCTCACCAGGTCAACATAGGTGACCGGCAGCTCGAGAGGTAACCAGGCCGCCGTAGCTTGCCAGGCCATCATGGGTGGCCAGAAGGTCAACAACTTACTAGATTACCATATATGGCCAGCAGCTCGACAGATTACCAGGCCGCCATAGGTGGCTGGCAGCTCGATAGCTTACCAGGCCACCATCGGTGACCGGCAGCTAAACAACCTACCAAATTACCATATGTGGCCGGCAGCTTGACAGCTTACCAGGCCACCATAGGTGACCGGCAGCTTGAGAGATCACCAGGCCACCATAGTTGAGCGGCAGCTCGACAGATTACCAGGCCACCATAGGTGGCCGGCAGTTCGACAGCTTACCAGGCACCATAGGTTTCCGGCAGCTCGACAGATTATCAGGCCACCATAAGTGGCCGGCAGTTCGAGAGGTAACCAGGCCGCCGTAGGTGACCGGCAGTTCGATAGGTCACCAGGCCACCATAAGTGACCGGCAGGTCGATAGCTAACCAGGCCGCCGTAGGTGACCGGCAGCTCGACATCTTACCAGGCCAGCTAGACAACTTGCCAGATTACCATATGTGGCCGGCAGCTTGACAGCTTACCAGGCCACCAAAGGTTGTCGGCAGCTCGACAGATAACCAGGCCGCCGAAAGTTTACCAGGCACCATAGGTGACCGGCAGTTCGACAGGTCACCAGGACACCATATGTGGCCGGTAGCTCGACAGATCACCAGGCCACCATAACTCACCGGCAGCTCGACAGGTAACCAGGCCGCCCTAGCTGACCGGCAGCTCGACATCTTACCAGGCCAGCTAAACAACTTACCAGATTACCATATGTGGCCGGCAGTTTGACAGCTTACCAGGCCACCATAGGTTGCCGGCAGCTCGACAGGTAACCAGGCCGCCATAGGGGACCGGCAGTTGGACAGGTCACCAGGCCACCATAGGTGGCCGGCAGCCCGAAAGTTTACCAGGCACCATAGGTGGCCGGCAGCTCGACAGATCACCACCCCACCATAAGTGGCCGGCAGCGCGACAGGTAACCAGGCCGCCGTAGCTGACCGGCAGCTCGACAACTTACCAGATTACAATATGCGCCCGGCTGCTCGACAGCTTACCAGGCCGCCATAAGTGACCGGCAGTTGGACAGGTCACCAGGCCACCATAGGTGGCCGGCAGCCCGAAAGTTTACCAGGCACCATAGGAGGCTGATAGCTCAACAGATTACCAGGACACGATAGGTGGCCGGCAGCTCGACAGATTACCAGGCCACCATAGGGTTTCGGCAGTTCAACAGATTACTAGGACACCATAGGTGGCCGATAGCTCGACAGATCACCAGGCCACCATAAGTCACCGGCAGCTAGACAGGTAACCAGGCCGCCGTAGCTGACCGGCAGCTCGACATCTTACCAGGCCAGCTAAACAACTTACCAGATTACCATATGTGGCCGGCAGCTTGACGGCTTACCAGGCAACCATAGGATGCCGGCAGCTCGACAGGTAACCAGGCCGCCATAGGTGACCGGCAGTTCGACAGGTCACCAGGACACCATATGTGGCCGGTAGCTCGACAGATCACCAGGCCACCATAACTCACCGGCAGCTCCACAGGTAACCAGGCCGCCCTAGCTGACCGGCAGCTCGACATCTGACCAGGCCAGCTAAACAACTTACCAGATTACCATATGTGGCCGGCAGCTTGACGGCTTACCAGGCAACCCTAGGATGCCGGCAGCTCGTCAGGTCACCAGGCCACCATAGGTGGCCGGCAGCCCGAAAGTTTACCAGGCACCATAGGTGGCCGGCGGCTCGACAGATCACCAGGCCATCATAAGTGACTGGCAGCTCGACAGGTAACCAGGCCGCCGTAGCTGACCGGCAGCTCGACATCTTACCAGGCCAGCTAAACAACTTACCAGATTACCATATGTGGCCGGCAGCTTGACAGCTTACCAGGCCACCATAGGTTGCCGGCAGCTCGACAGGTAACCAGGCCGCCATAGGTGACCGGCAGTTGGACAGGTCACCAGGCCACCATAGGTGGCCGGCAGCCCGAAAGGTTACCAGGCACCATAGGTGGCCGGCGGCTCGACAGATCACCAGGCCATCATAAGTGACTGGCAGCTCGACAGGTAACCAGGCCGCCGTAGCTGACCGGCAGCTCGACAACTTACCAGATTACTATATGTGCCCGGCAGCTCGACAGCTTAACAGGCCGCCATAAGTGACCGGCAGCTCGACAGCTAACCAGGCCACCGTAAGTGACCAGCAACTCAACAACTTACTAGATTACCATAATATGGCCAACAGCTCGTCAGGTTACCAGGCCGCCATAAGTGGCCGGTAGCACGACAGGTTACCAGGTCACCATAGGTGGCCGGCAGCTCGACTGATCACCAGGCCACCATAAGTGACCGGCAGCTCGACAGGTAACCAGGCCGCCATAGGTGACCGGCAGTTCGACAGGTCACCAGGCCGCCGTAGGTGACCAGCAGTTCGATAGGTCACCAGGCCACCATAGGTGGCCGGCAGCTCGAGAGGTAACCAGGCCGCCGTAGCTGACCGGCAGCTCGACATCTTACCCGGCCAGCTAAACAACTTACCAGATTACCATATGTGGCCGGCAGCTTGACAGCTTACCAGGCCACCATAGGTTGCCGGCAGCTCGACAGGTAACCAGGCCGCCATAGGTGACCGGCAGTTGGACAGGTCACCAGGCCACCATAGGTGGCCGGCAGCCCGAAAGTTTACCAGGCACCATAGGTGGCCGGCAGCTCGACAGATCACCAGGCCACCATAAGTGTCCGGCAGTTCGACAGGTAACCAGGCCGCCATAGGTGACCGGCAGTTCGAGCGTTCACCAGGCCACCATAAGTGACCGGCAGCTCGACAGCTAACCAGGCCGCCGTAGGTGACCGGTAGCTCGACATCTTACCAGGCCAGCTAAACAACTTACCAGATTACCATATGTGGCCGGCAGCTCGACAGATTACCAGGCCACCATAAGCGACCGGCTGTTCGATAGTTTGCCAGGCCATCATGGGTGGCCAGAAGCTCAAAAAATTACTAGATTACTATATATGGCCAGCAGCTCGACAGGTTACCAGGCCGCCACAGGTGGCCGGCAGCTCCACAGCTTACCAGGCCACCATCGGTGACCGGCAGCTAAACACCTTACCAAATTACCATATGTGGCCGGCAGCTTGACAGCTTACCAGGCCACCATAAGCGACCGGCTGTTCGATAGCTTGCCAGGCCATCATGGGTGGCCAGAAGCTCAACAACTTACTAGATTACCATATATGGCCAGCAGCTCGACAGGTTACCAGGCCGCCATAGGTGGCCGGTAGCTCGACAGCTTAACAGGCCACTATCGCTGACCGGCAGCTAAGCAACTTACCAAATTACAGTATGTGGCCGGCAAGGTGACAGCTCACCAGGTCACCATAGGTGACCGGCAGCTCGAGAGGTAACCAGGCCGCCGTAGGTGACCGGCAGCTCGACATCTTACCGGGCCAGCTAAACAACTTACCAGATTACCATATGTGGCCGGCAGCTCGAGAGATTACTAGGCCACCATAAGCGACCGGCTGTTCGATAGTTTGCCAGGCCATCATGGGTGGCCAGAAGCTCAACAACTTACTAGATTACCATATATGGCCAGCAGCTCGACAGATTACCAGGCCGCCATAGGTGGCTGGCAGCTCGATAGCTTAACAGGCCACTATCGGTGACCGACAGCTAAGCAACTTACCAAATTACAGTATGTGGCCGGCAAGGTGACAGCTCACCAGGTCACCATAGGTGACCGGCAGCTCGAGAGGTA
The DNA here is from genome assembly GCA_951905685.1 of Eumerus sabulonum. Lineage (NCBI taxonomy): Eukaryota > Metazoa > Arthropoda > Insecta > Diptera > Syrphidae > Eumerus > Eumerus sabulonum. Next base: position 29,185,800 of record OX645062.1, read on the forward strand.
ACCAGGCCGCCGTAGGTGACCGGCAGCTCGACATCTTACCCGGCCAGCTAAACAACTTACCAGATTACCATAATATGGCCAACAGCTCGTCAGGTTACCAGGCCGCCATAAGTGGCCGGTAACACGACAGGTTACCAGGTCACCATAGGTGGCCGGCAGCTCGACTGATCACCAGGCCACCATAAGTGATCGGCAGCTCGACAGGTAACCAGGCCGCCATAGGTGACCGGCAGTTCGACAGGTCACCAGGCCGCCGTAGGTGACCAGCAGTTCGATAGGTCACCAGGCCACCATAAGTGAACGGCAGCTAGAGAGGTAACCAGGCCGCCGTAGCTGACCGGCAGCTCGACATCTTACCCGGCCAGCTAAACAACTTACCAGATTACCATATGTGGCCGGCAGCTTGACAGCTTACCAGGCCACCATAGGTTGCCGGCAGCTCGACAGGTAACCAGGCCGCCATAGGTGACCGGCAGTTCGACAGGTCACCAGGCCAATATAGGTGGCCGGCAGCCCGAAAGTTTACCAGGCACCATAGGGGGCTGACAGCTCGACAGGTTACCAGGCCACCATAGGGGTCCGGTAGTTCAACAGATTACTAGGACACCATAGGTGGCCGGTAGCTCGATGGATCACCAGGCCACCATAAGTCACCGGCAGCTCGACAGGTAACCAGGCCGCCGTAGCTGACCGGCAGCTCGACAACTTACCAGGTTACTATATGTGCCTGGCAGCTCGACAGCTTACCAGGCCGCTTTAAGTGACCGGCAGCTCGACAGCTAACCAAGCCATCATTAAAAGGCCGCCATAAGTGGCCGATAGCTGGACAGCTGACCAGGCTGCCATAGGTATCCGGCAGCTAAACAACTTACCGGATTACCATATGTGGCCATAGGTGGCCGGCAGCTCGACAGATCACCAGGCCACCATAAGTGACCGGCAGCTCGACAGATTACCAGGCCACCATAAGTGGACCGGCAGCTCAACAACTTACCAGATTACCATATGTGCCCACCAGCTCGACAGCTTACCAGGCCGCCATAGGTGACCGGCAACTCGACAGCTAACCAAGCCATCATATGTGACCGGCAGCTCGACAGATTACCAGGCCACCATAAGCGAGCGGCTGTTCGATGGTTTGCCAGGCCATCATGGGTGGCCAGAAGCTCAAAAAATTACTAGATTACTATATATGGCCAGCAGCTCGACAGGTTACCAGGCCGCCACAGGTGGCCGGCAGCTCCACAGCTTACCAGGCCACCATCGGTGACCGGCAGCTAAACACCTTACCAAATTACCATATGTGGCCGGCAGCTTGACAGCTTACCAGGCCACCATAAGCGACCGGCTGTTCGATAGCTTGCCAGGCCATCATGGGTGGCCAGAAGCTCAACAACTTACTAGATTACCATATATGGCCAGCAGCTCGACAGGTTTCCAGGCCGCCATAGGTGGCCGGTAGCTCGACAGCTTAACAGGCCACTATCGGTGACCGGCAGCTAAGCAACTTACCAAATTACAGTATGTGGCCGGCAAGGTGACAGCTCACCAGGTCACCATAGGTGACCGGCAGCTCGAGACGTAACCAGGCCGCCGTAGGTGACCGGCAGCTCGACATCTTACCGGGCCAGCTAAACAACTTACCAGATTACCATATGTGGCCGGCAGCTCGAGAGATTACTAGGCCACCATAAGCGACCGGCTTTTCGATAGTTTGCCAGGCCATCATGGGTGGCCAGAAGCTCAACAACTTACTAGATTACCATATATGGCCAGCAGCTCGACAGATTACCAGGCCGCCATAGGTGGCTGGCAGCTCGATAGCTTACCAGGCCACCATCGGTGACCGGCAGCTAAACAACGTACCAAATTACCATATGTGGCCGGCAGCTTGACAGCTTACCAGGCCACCATAGGTGACCGGCAGCTCGAGATATCACCAGGCCACCATAGTTGACCGGCAGCTCGACAGATTACCATTCCACCATAGGTGGCCGGCAGCTCGACAGATTACCAGGCCACCATAAGCGACCGGCTGTTCGATAGCTTGCCAGGCCATCATGGGTGGCCAGAAGCTCAACAACTTACTAGATTACCATATATGGCCAGCAGCTCGACAGATTACCAGGCCGCCATAGGTGGCTGGCAGCTCGATAGCTTACCAGTCCACCATCGGTGACCGGCAGCTAAACAACCTACCAAATTACCATATGTGGCCGGCAGCTTGACAGATTACCAGGCCGCCATAGGTGGCTGGCAGCTCGATAGCTTACCAGGCCACCAAAGGTGACCGGCAGCTCGAGAAATCACCAGGCCACCATAGTTGACCGGCAGCTCGACAGATTACCAGGCCACCATAGGTGGCCGGCAGTTCGACAGCCTACCAGGCACCATAGGTTTCCGGCAGCTCGACAGATTACCAGGCCACCATAAGTGGCCGGCAGTTCGACAGGTAACCAGGCCGCCGTAGGTGACCGGCAGTTCGATAGGTCACCAGGCCACCATAAGTGACCGGCAGGTCGATAGCTAACCAGGCCGCCGTAGGTGACTGGCAGCTCGACATCTTACCAGGCCAGCTAAACAACTTACCAGAATACCAGATGTGGCCGGCAGCTTGACAGCTTACCAGGCCACCATAGGTTGCCGGCAGCTCGACAGATAACCAGGCCGCCATAGGGGACCGGCAGTTGGACAGGTCACCGGGCCACCATAGGTGACCGGCAGCCCGAAAGTTTACCAGGCACCATAGGTGGCCGGCAGTTCGACAGATCACCAGGCCGCCATGGGTGACCGGCAGTTCGACAGGTCGCCAGGCCGCCGTAGCTGACCGGCAGCTCGACATCTTACCCGCCCAGCTAAACAGCTTACCAGATTACCATATGTGGCCGGCAGCTTGACAGCTTACCAGGCCACCATAGGTTGCCGGCAGCTCGACATGTAACCAGGCCGCCATAGGTGACCGGGAGTTGGACAGTTCACCAGGCCACCATAGGTGGCCGGCAGCCCGAAAGTTTACCAGGCACCATAGGTGGCCGGCAGCTCGACAGATCACCAGGCCACCATAACTGACCGGCAGCTCGACAGGTAATCAGGCCGCCGTAGCTGACCGGCGGCTAGACATCTTACCAGGCCAGCTAAACAACTTACCAGATTTCCATATGTGGCCGGCAGCTTGACAGCTTACCAGGCCACTATAGGTTGCCGGCAGCTCGACAGGTAACCAGGCCGCCACATGTGACCGGCAGTTCAACAGGTAACCAGGCCACCATAAGTGACCGGCAGTTCGACGGGTCACCAGGCCACCATAAGTCACCGGCAGCTCGACAGGTAACCAGGCCGCCGTAGCTGGCCGGCAGCTCAACATCTTACCAGGCCAGCTAAACAACTTACCAGATTACCATATGTGGCCGGCAGCTTGACAGCTTACCAGGCCACCATAGGTTGCCGGCAGCTCGACAGGTTACCAGGCCGCCATAGGTGACCGGCAGTTCGACAGGTCACCAGGACACCATATGTGGCCGGTAGCTCGACAGATCACCAGGCCACCATAAGTCACCGGCAGCTCGACAGGTCGCCAGGCCGCCGTAGCTGACCGGCAGCTCGACATCTTACCCGGCCAGCTAAACAGCTTACCAGATTACCATATGTGGCCAGCAGCTCGACAGGTTACCAGGCCGCCACAGGTGGCCGGCAGCTCCACAGCTTACCAGGCCACCATCGGTGACCGGCAGCTAAGCACCTTACCAAATTACCATATGTGGCCGGCAGCTTGACAGCTTACCAGGCCACCATAGGTGACCGGCAGCTCGACAGGTAACCAGGCCGCCATAGGTGACCGGGAGCTATACAACTTACCAAATGACCATATGTGGCCGGCAGCTTGTCAGGTTACCAGGCCGCAGTAGGTGGCCGGCAGCTCGACAGCTTACCAGGCCCCCATCGGTGACCGGCAGCTAAGCAACTTACCAAATTACCATATGTGGCCGGCAGCTTGACAGCTTACCAGGCCACCATCGGTGACCGGGAGCTATACAACTTACCAAATGACCATATGTGGCCGGCAGCTTGTCAGGTTACCAGGCCGCAGTAGGTGGCCGGCAGCTCGACAGCTTACCAGGCCACCATCGGTGACCGGCAGCTAAGCAACTTACCAAATTACCATATGTGGCCGGCAGCTTGACAGCTTACCAGGCCACCATAGGTGACCGGCAGCTCGACAGATCACCAAGCCACCATAGGTGACCGGCAGCTCGGCAGATTACCAGATCACCATAGGCGGCCGCCTGTTCGATAGTTTGCCAGGACATCATGGGTGGCCAGAAGCTCAACGTGACCGGCAGCTAATCAACTTACCAAATTACCATATGTGGCCGGCAGCTTGTCAGGTTACCAGGCCGCAGTAGGTGGCCGGCAGCTCAACAGCTTACCAGGCCACCATAAGTGTCCGGCAGTTCGACAGGTAACCAGGCCGCCATAGGTGACCGGCAGTTCGAGCGTTCACCAGGCCACCATAAGTGACCGGCAGCTCGACAGCTAACCAGGCCGCCATAGATGACCGACAGTTCGACAGGTCACCAGGCCGCTATAGGTGGCCGGCAGCTCGACAGCTTACCAGGCCACTATCGGTGACCAGCAGCTAAACAACTTACCAAATTACCATATGTGGCCGGCAGCTTGACAGCTTACCAGGCCACCATAGGTGACCGGCAGCTCGACAGATCACCAGGCACCATAGGTTTCCGGCAGCTCGACAGATTACCAGGCCACCATAAGTGGCCGGCAGTTCGACAGGTAACCAGGCCACCATAGGTGACCGGCAGTTCGACAGGTCACCAGGCAACCATAAGTGACCGGCAGCTCGACAGATTACCAGGCCACCATAAGTGGCCGGCAGTTCGACAAATAACCAGGCCGCTATAGGTGACCGGCAGTTCGACAGGTCACCAGGCCACCATAGGTGGCCGGCAGCCCGAAAGTATACCAGGCAACATAGGGGTCCCGCAGCTCGACAACTTACTAGGCCACCATCGGTGACCGGCAGCTAAACAACTTACCAAATTACCATATGTGGCCGGCAGCTTGTCAGGTTACCAGGCCGCAGTAGGTGGCCGGCAGCTCAACAGCTTACCAGGCCACCATAAGTGTCCGGCAGTTCGACAGGTAACCAGGCCGCCATAGGTGACCGGCAGTTCGAGCGTTCACCAGGCCACCATAAGTGACCGGCAGCTCGACAGCTAACCAGGCCGCCGTAGGTGACCGGCAGCTCGACATCTTACCAGGCCAGCTAAACAACTTACCAGATTACCATATGTGGCCGGCAGTTCGACAGGTCACCAGGCCACCATAAGTGACCGGCAGCTTGACAGATTACCAGGCCACCATAAGTGGCCGACAGTTCGACAGATAACCAGGCCGCTATAGGTGACCGGCAGTTCGACAGCTTACCAGGCCACCATCGGTGACCGGCAGCTAAACAACTTACCAAATTCCCATATGTGGCCGGCAGCTTGACAGCTTACCAGGCCACCATAAGTGACCGGCAGCTCGACAGGTAACCAGGCCGCCATAGGTGACCGGCAGTTCGACAGGTCACCAGGCCACCATAGGTGGCCGGCAGCCCGAAAGTATACCAGGCACCATAGGGGTCCGGCAGCTCAACAGATTACAAGGACACCATAGGTAGCCGGCAGCTCGACGGATTACCAGGCCACCATAAGTGGCCGGCAGTTCGACAGGTAACCAGAACACCATAGGTGGTCGGCAGCTCGACAGGTTACCAGGCGGCAGTAGGTGGCCGGCAGCCCGACAGCTTACCAGGCCACCATCGGTGACCGGCAGCTAAACAACTTACCAAATTACCATATGTGGCCGGCAGCTTGACAGTTTACCAGGCCACCATAAGTGTCCGGCGGTTCGACAGGTAACCAGGCCGCCATAGGTGACCGGCAGTTCGAGCGTTCACCAGGCCACCATAAGTGGCCGGCAGTTCGACAGGTAACCAGGCCACCATAGGTGACCGACTGTTCGACAGGTCACCAGGCCACCATAAGTGACCGGCAGCTCGACAGATTACCAGGCCACCATAAGTGGCTGGCAGTTCGACAGATAACCAGGCCGCTATAGGTGACCGGCAGTTCGACAGGTCACCAGGCCGCCATAGGTGGCCGGCAGCCCGAATGTATTCCAGACACCATAGGGGTCCGGCAGCTCGACAGCTTACCAGGCCACCATCGGTGACCGGCAGCTAAACAACTTACCAAATTACCATATGTGGCCGGCAGCTTGACAGCTTACCAGGCCTGCGATCTATGGAGGATCTGATCCTGAGCTATACCTGCCTTCCATCCTTGACGGTCCCGGGCACGCTGCTTCCAGTTGTCAAGACCAAGATGTCTTACGTCCGCGATAACTTGGTCTTTATACCGGAGGTTCGGTCTTCCTCTTCTTCTCGAACCAGGAGGCTCGGAGTCGAAGACCCTCTTAGCTGGAGCGTTGATGTCCATGCGCTCGATGTGGCCGAGCCAGTGTAGTCGACGGATCCTTGCCTTCCGGACTACATCCACATCTTGGTACAGCTCGTAGAGTTCGCGGTTGTGTCTTCTTCTCCATTCACCTTCCTCACAGACAGGACCAAATATCCGGCGCAGAATTTTTCTTTCGAAAGAACCCAAAATCAGCTCCGCTGTCCTGCTTATCGTCCAGCTTTCGGCTCCGTACAGCAAGACTGTCAGGATGAGCGTTTTGTAAAGCATGACTTTGGTCTTTCGAGCGAGGAGTTTTGACCCCAGTTGTTTGGACAAGCCGAAGTAGCAGCGGTTGCCAAGGGCGATTCTACGCCGGATCTCCACTGTGGTGTCATTTGTGGAATTTACGTTTGCCCCGAGGTAGACAAACTCCTTAACTACCTCGAAATTGTAGCTGTCAATTGTTATATTTCGTCCCAGGTGGTGAGCGACGGATTGGTTTTTGCTGACAGCATGTATTTCGTTTTGTCCTCATTGATCTTAAGACCAATTCGTTTCGCCTGTTCTTCAATCGCCGTGAATGCTTCCACAATGCCACGGCGAGAACACGCGATGATGTCGATATCATCCGCGTATCCTAGCAGCTGGATGGACTTGTAAAGGATAGTGCCTTCCCTGTTGACGCCTGCCCGTCGCACTATCTGCTCCAGCACCAGGTTGAAGAAGTCACATGACAGCGCATCTCCTTGCCGAAATCCGGTGCATGTTTCGAATGGTTCCAAGGTCCTAGAACCGAGTTGCACGGTGCATCGCGTGTTTTTTAGCGTGGCGCGACACAACTGGATCAGTTTTACCGGGATCCCGAATTCGGCCATCGCCCCAAACAGTTCTTCACGATGAATGCTGTCGTATGCGGCTTTGAAATCGATGAAAAGATGGTGTGTATTGATTCGAAACTCGTTGGTCTTTTCCAGGATTTGTCGAAGTGTGAAAATTTGGTCCTAAGTCGATTTGCTGGTCCGGAAGCCGCACTGGTAGCTGCCGATTAGTGCGGTGCAAAATGGTTTTAGACGTTCACGCAATACGCTGGACAGGATCTTGTATGCGACATTGAGCAGGGATATACCTCTATAGTTCTTGCAAGAGGTAGGATCGCCTTTTTTGTGGATGGGGCATATAGAGCTGGTATTCCAGTCGTCGGGCATGCTCTCATCTTCCCAAATTCTGCAGATGATCTGGTGCATGCTCCCTACCAGAACATCGCCGCCAGCCTTGAAGAGCTCTGATGGCAAGCCATCTGAGCCTGCGGCCTTGTTGTTCTTCAGCTTCTGAATAGCTGTGCCGACTTCTTCAATGCTGGGTGGGAGGACTACTTCAGCGGCTGGGGTTGGGATTTCCTCGGTCCCTACCACTCTCTCTTGGTCATGCTCGTTAGGCAGCTGCTGGAAGTGCTGCTTAAATACATCCACTATTCCCTGCGGGTCGGTGACAAGATTACCCTCGCAGTTTCGAAGAGCCAGGGTGCCCTTTTTGAAGTCTCCTGCAAGGCCTTTGGCTTTCTTGTAATAGGCTCGTATTTTATGTTTATCCCTAGACTCCTCGATATCCTTGAGCTGGGAGGCTGCGAAGATTCTTTTCTTTTGTCGCAGTAGTTTCTTCTCCTCCCTTCTTCTGGCTCGGTACTCTTCTCGCGCTGCCCTAGGGTTCCTCTGCAGCGCATTTTGGTACGCCTCGTCGGTTGCTGCCTTTTTCTGCTCACACTCGCCATCATACCACGGGTTTCTTGTTGGGGGTGGTAGGTATCCTAATGTGGTTTCGGCTACTTCCTGAATGGCTGAGCGGCAATGCAGCCACATACATATTATTGGCATTTGTGTTCGACGTAGGCATACCGTAGAGTCTTTCGCTCAGCTGCTCCCTGTAGACTCTGGCAACCTCCGGTGTGCTCAGGCGCCCAATGTCGAACCTCCTCCTGATGGGCTGGTGCAGCTTTTTGACATTGGACAGTCGAGCTCTGAATCTTGCTGCTATGAGGAAGTGGTCAGAGTCGACATTCGCCCCCCTGAATGTTCGCACATCCAGGATGTTTGAAGCGTGCCTTGCGTCAATGAGCACATGGTCGATTTGGTTGGCGGTTCGACCGTCCGGAGATCGCCAGGTTGCTGTGTGGATTCGCTTGCGAGGGAATCTTGTGCTACTTATCACCGCATTACGAGCTGTCGCAAAGTCAGCGAGTCGGAAGCCGTTATCTGTTGTTGTATCGTGGAGGCTGTGCTTTCCGATCACTCCGCCAAGGGTGTTTTCCCCTTCCGATTTTGGCGTTGAAGTCCCCGAGCACGATTTTTACATCGTACTCCGGACAAGCTCCGTAGGCGTTGTCCAGGCGGTCATAGAAGTCCTCCTTGATAGGGTCTTCAGCCTCGTCGGCAGGGGCGTGTGCACATATAAGGCTGATGTTATAAAATCTGCCTCTGATGCGGATCACAGCCAGGCGATCACTTATAGGTTTAAAGTCGATGACCTTCGACCTTAACCGCTTTCCCACGACAAATCCGCATCCCAGTAAGTGCAACCTTTTGTGACAGCTGTAATAAATGTCGCAATTTTTCTTCCTAATCATACCGTTTCCTATCCAGCGTATTTCCTGGACCGCAGTAATATCCGCCTTGTACTGCGTGAGGATTCCTTCTAGTTTATGAGCAGCTCCGGGAGTGTACAGGGTTCTGACATTCCAGGAGCATACTCGCAAATCGTGTTCCTTTTTCGTGCGTTGTCGTCGTCGAGTATCCGTCCATGTATCCGAGGCATCTTGCTCATTCATAACTTTAGGTTTTTTTTTCCGTGGGCGGATTGTTAGCCCGCCGCGAATTTTTTCAATACGAATATATTTTCGACTATATTCCATTACAGTCCACCTAGAACTAACTTATCGGCTAACCTGCTATTCGTAGGTAAACCCATCGCTCACGCCGAAACAGCAACGTAGACTTTTTCGTGGGAACACGCACATCCGCTCGGTGCAAGTTCCCAGGCTGGTCGCAACGCGTGCATCCGATTTCTTCAGCCAAGGGGAACATGATCTCAGTGCACTTGCGTCAATGTATTTCGTGTGGGAACAAGCGGGATGATGGGAACCGCGCAAAATGATAACACAGCGAATTCCATTCGCTATGCTGTTTCGACCTTGCCTTTGGCTTCGGCCGATGGTGTTAACTTTAATCGCGTTGTGATCATTCTGGTCAGTGATTGATTGATATGGCGCACGCCATGTGCCTTTGTGTATATCTAGGTGCGGGAAGCGCGTACTGGCTTGAAGGAGCCAGTACTCCTTCTCCTCGTAGTTATGGTGTAGGCTATGTTTGCCGATGAACCGTTCAAAGATGCTTTCCTTACCCAGCTAAGCATTGAAGTCCCCTAATCTATCTATAGCACTAGCCCCATAATAATTTGTTTTTATACTGTCCTCGATGGCTTTTTTTTCGCTAAGAGGTTCCTCAACTACGGATTCAATCGACACTTACTTTTGTGACAATGCACACCTAACGATCCTGTAAAAGTTGAAATTTATTAATAACTTCAGTTGATGAAATTAACACCAAGTTAACACCAACTAGTAGCTGAAAGCGATCACTAGTAAAATGAATTTAGGTTGCAGTCTCGTCCGTACCCAAAGGTAAAACGGAACCCTATTACTAAGACTTCGCTGTCCGTTCGTCCGTCCGTCCGTCTGTCACCAGGCTGTATCTCATGAACCGTGATAGTTAGACAGTTGAAATTTTCACAGATGACGTATTTCTGTTGCCGCTACCACGACAAATACTATAAACAGAACAAAATAAATATTTAAGGGGGGCCCCCATACAACAGACATGATTTTCATCCAAAAATTCCCCTTGGTCACATACTGAACTAAGGTTAGTCGACAATATCCCACTACCAGTAGCAAACTTCCCAGTTTTGATCTCTTTTGTGTCTTTGATGAATTAATCCTAGCTGCAAACCTTTTTCCTCTATTTCCGATTAATATTATTTACCTTTTCACACCGTTGCAAGTAAGATAATTGATTTGAATTCAATGGACACTTTGATGATCAACTATATCTCATCATGAAGATTTTTGAATATCAAAGTAATATGCCGATAACCTGCCTGCAACCAAGATCTGTCATCATACAAAAAATGTGATTTGATGTGATGACTGATAAGGTAAGACAGAGGGTACGGCACCCTTCGTGCGCGAGTCCGACTCGCACTTGGCCGGTTTTTATAAATATTTTTGTTCGTATTCAACTTTGTAAGACACTGTTGCTGTAACTAGCTAACCCAGTCACACTTATTTGCTAAATTGTTTTTCTTTACTAAAGTATCCCCGTTAGCCGAGCAGTGAGGTGGTTAGGTTGCCGTATGGTCTTTTGTCAAATAGTCGTCCACCAGCAGTCACATTTGTTACACATATTAAAATATCAGTTTTACTCGAATTAACTTCTCGGCGACCATACTTGTTGTAAGTTTCTTGTTTTTTAAATGGCTCTAATCAATTGGCTTAACTCTTGTCAAGAAACCACCAAGTTGTTACGACAAAATAAATGCAATATCGACAACAATATCCAGAATATGATCGACATTTTAACCTCAACTCATTACGAGTTGGAATGTGAGGGCGACCAGAACCATTGCAAGAAGCAATTCGTTTCAAGGAAGCTCCCAATTGAAGAACGACCATATATTCACTGCAAGCCACTGGGAGTAGACAACAATGGCAACTATATTGACAGTATGACAATCCCAGAAGCACGCGGTCCGTTTAAGTTGCTTAGATCCCCAACAACAATGTCAGCTTCTGTAGCACCACCGCCGCCGCCATCTTTCAATGCTGGAGGGGGCGGAAGAGAAATGGAATGGAATGGTGTGAGTTTCGATCCGGAAATACAACTTACAGACGGTGTCGGTGTAGATCACAAGTACTTCACCACTTGTAAAGCACCTTGCTTGTGGAATGGAGTTTTGCCACATCGTAACAATCGAATAGCAACTTACTCGCCAAAGGTATTTATTGGAGGAATACCATGGGACATGAGTGAGCAATCACTAAACAAGCTATTCGAACCATTCGGACGGATTCGCGTCGAATGGCCAAGACGTGATAAGCATGCCGTTCAGCCCAAGGGTTACGCTTATGTGATATTCGAAGCTGAAACAAGAGTAAGAGAGCTGCTTGCGGCTTGTACTACATCGGGGTCATGCCCGGGTAACCCGGGCAACTATTATTTTCACATTTCATCAAGCCGGGTTAAAAGTAAACAGGTCGAAATCATTCCGTGGACCATTGCCGATTCGAACTTCGTCACTGCTACACATCAGAAGCTGAACCCGAGCAAGACAGTCTTTGTTGGAGCACTACACGGTAAGTTGACTGCTGAAGGACTGGCTAAGATAATGAACGATATGTTTGATGGCGTTATTTACGCCGGAATTGACACGGACAAATACAAATATCCAATCGGATCGGGACGCGTGACCTTCAACAATAGCCGCTCATACATGAAAGCTGTATCGGCCGGTTTCATTAAAATCAAAACAGCCCTTTTCACGAAAACCATACAAGTCGACCCGTACCTCGAAGACACGCTTTGCGCTCTATGTGGTGTGCAACACGGTCCGTATTTCTGCAGGGAACTGGCATGTTTCCGATACTTTTGTCGGACGTGTTGGCTATGGCAGCACTCTTTCCATGACTTTAAATTACATAAGCCACTAACGAGGGGTTCTCGGTCGGATACACTAATCGGATTCGATATCGGTAGCCCTTAAATAGTCTTTGGGTGCTCTATTGGATTCTTATATATATATTTTTTTTGTTTTTTTTTTTTTTTTTTCTTGTGTAAGCGATATCTTTGTTTTGATAACTCTTTTCTTATATCTTGTATATATATATACTCATTTGTAGACTTATGTTATTTATTTTTATTTGTACATATGTATTTATTTCTTTTTTCGTTTGATCAATTTTCTTTTTGTTTTTTTTTCGGAAATTCAGATTTCAGAAATGGATTTGTTTTTGAATACTTAAGTTTGTAAACATCGGTATTTTTTAAAAATATACAATGTGAATGATGAATGTACGCGAATTGCAAATTATCTTGGCCATTTGCAGGCAGTTTTTTTTGGAAGCAATGTTTTATTTTAAAACATAACAAATTATGTTTTAATTTCTAGCATATGTAGAAACACACAACACATTCATTGTTATCTTGATTAATGTTTTCAGCCATTTCATTATCTTTTTCTGTATTTATGTAATTTAAGTTATAATCTTTGTCAACCAGCAAATGTAATGAGAAAAAATAAATAATGTCTGAAATGGTTATCAAAAAAAGGAAATATTCTGAAAAGAATAAAAAGTAAGGTTATGTTAAAATCAGTTTAGTTTTCATTCAGAACCCTTTGGTTTAACGAGAGCATAAAAAGTTTCGATTATGTCACCCGCCTTCTGTGTTGGCCAGTGATTTTTGCACAATCTTTTCTAATACGATGTTGAAGAAATCACACGACAGCACATCGCCCAGCCTAAATCCTTTTTTGACATAAAAACTATTGGTCAGGTTTTCACCGATTCGGATGGAGCAGCGAGCATTCTCAAAAGACATCCTACAATGTCTGACGAGTTTAGCAGGGATGTCAAAGATAGACATGGCGTTGTGTAGTTCGTCTCTAATTACGCTGTCGTATGCGGCTTTGAAGTCGACAAATAGGTGGTGAGTGTCGACCTGAAATTCATTGGTTTTTACCAGGATCTGCCGTAGTGTGAAGCCGTAGTGATAGGGACTTGTCAACTTTTTTTACAAAAAACTTCAGGCGCTCACACAAAACGGCGGAAAAGGTTTTGAAGGCGATGTAAAGGAAACTTATTCCTCTGCAGTTGGTGCAGTCAAAAGGGGTCTCCTTTCTCCTCGGGCATGCTTTCCTCTGATCATATCTTACATATGAGCTGGTTCATGCTGCAAACCAGGTCATCTCCAGCTGAAGGGCTCAGCAGCAGCTTTATTCGACTTGAGTTTCGATATGGCTATCTCAACTTCGTCACGGTCAGGTTGGCGGAATTCTCTGCGAATTTCATCATTAGGAAGTGGATCTTACTGCCTAACAGCGGTATATTGACTAACATCGCCGTTATACAGTCTGCAAAAGTAGTTTTCCCATATTCTACTACTAGGTGTCCTTTCTGATCCCTACTAGCTTCTGTTCCAGCTTTATAACCTTGGCGTGTTGGCTGGTTTTTTTTTTTTTTTTTTTTGTTTTATATATATGGGGCTAGTGCTATCATTAGCAATACGGCACTGCGACCTTTACAGATCTATTGTGTCTGCTAGCCGAAGAGCCGAGGAGCCTCTCCACTTCTATAACAAATTTAAGAATGCTTCTCATAGGAGCCAAGGTGATCCCCTCAGGAGTCATAACTTCACTGAGAAGGATACGCTTCCTAAGATGGCAGAGAGCAGCACACTCACATAGTATGTGTTCTGCCGTCTCTTCGTCCTCGAGACAGAGCCGACACTCAGTTTCGAAAGAGAGGCTAATTTTGTTTAGATGATATCTCAGACCGCAGTGTCCTGTTAGGTAGCTGACTAGTCTTCTGATATCCACTCTATTGAGTTTTTGTATGTCACTAGAGTGTTTGTTCAGGGGTCGTATAAGTCGTTTAGATTGACGGAGCCCCCGAACGCTGTTCCAAAAGGACAGGTGTTGCAATTTTTCCCAGTTGTCTAAGAAGAAATGTATCTTAGGTTCCGGACCTATATATTTATCGCTGGAACCTTTCCTGGTCGGCAATTTCATTGCCCTTAATACATTTATGTCCTGGCACCCACCAAAGCTTAACATTGTTTCTTTTGGCGAGGTCTTGTAGGGCGTCATGGCATTCCTTGACGGCTTTTGAGTACGTACTGTACGAACCCAGCGCTTTAAGCGCTGCTTGGCTATCAGAGAGTGTGTTGATTCTTACTCCTCTAATGCCAGTCTGAAGATTTAGATTGACGCATGTTAGGATGGCATGCAGCTCTGCTTGGAAGATGCTGGGACTTATTCCCAGGGCCTTCGAGATCTTGCGTTTTGATCCAAAGATACCGGCGCCAACACCGGAAGCCATCTTGGAGCCATCCGTGTACCACCTAAGGTCTTTGACATTTAGCAGGGGATCACTGTTTTCCCATGCTGAGCGATTTGGGATGAGTATCTCAAATCTATTGTCAAAGGTGAAGGTGTGGCAATGCGTCCGAGACCGTAGTAATCATATCCAGCTCGGGAAGGTGCTGCAATATGGACATTTGGCCTACGGGTCTACATGGCATATTTGTTCCCGAGCAGAGAATTCTGATCGCACTGCGTACTGCCACTTTTTGATAAAAAGGTGCAGTCGAGTGAGTCCAAGGTGCAATCGAGTGAGTCCAATGTTGTTGTGAGTTCCGGAGATGTTGAATCTGATGTACTGGTGATCAGACATTGAGGCTTCATTGGAGATATGCCAGTCCCCAATCGCATTTGAGATATATGGGCTAGAGATGGTGAGGTCAAGCACCTCTTCTCTAACGGCATTTATGAATGTGGGTTTGTTGCCTCTATTGGTAACGGTGAGTTTGTTAATGATTACAAATTCAAGTAGTGACTCACCTCGTTTGTTGGAATGGCTGCTGCCCCATTCCATATGGTGCGCGCTGGCGTCGCATCCAATTACCAGGTGGTGTTTTTTCTGATTGCAATACCTAACCAGATCCTGGACTTCAGTGGGAGGGATTTGTTGGCCGTCTCTGGGAATGTAAGCGGAGGCGCATACAACCTCTCTTACTCCTCCATGGGTGGGGACTTCCACAATGACGGTTGCCAGGTCCCTTGTGATGAATTCTAGAATGGGGAGAAAATTGGCGTGTTGGCTTTATCTGCTGGTAAATCTTCGAATGTCATGCCTGCAGTAACATTTCTCCAAATCTTCAATTGCGCGCTTCTAGTGCTTTTTCTTCTTTCCCCTAAGAAACGTATGCTCCGCCCTTCTTTTTAACTCGTAGAGCACGAGCTGCTCTAGTTCTTCTATGCAGCGAGGCTTTATGGCATATATCTACTGTGCTATGTGAATACAATCGTAATCGAACCAGGGGTTTGTTCGTGGTGGAGCCTTGAGGCGCAAAACTTCAGATGCAGTGCTTTTCAGGGTTTGTTTGCAAAGATTCCAGATTGAGGTGTATAAGCGAGCCTAAGGGAGACGCGATTTGCAAAAGCACGAGTGACGAGTGTGTTCTTGCACTACTCCGCTGCGTTCGTATTTGTAGGCGCATCTTGGCTACTACAAAATAATGGTCTGAGTCGATGTTGGCTCCTCAGAAAGTTCGAATATTAAGAATAATGCAGGAGTGTCTGACGTCGATCGCGATGTGATCGATTAGGTTAATGATTGATTGATCTGGCGATCGCCAGGTGCTTTTTTGTATTTCGAAGTACGGGATGCGCCTACTGGCTAGAAGGAGATTTCGCCCTGTAGCAAGATCAATCAGCCCGTGCCCGTTATCGTATTTGGCGTCGTGTAGACTGTGTTTGCCGCTGATTCGTTCAAAGATGCTTTCCTTACCCAGCTTAGCATTGAAGTCTTATAGTACAATTTTGATGTCATAGTTGGGACATTGGCATACATTCTGTCTAGGAGATCGTAGAATTCATCTTTGGCGAAGCCATCGTTGTCTTCCGTGGGGGCGTGGACGCAGATCAGGCTGATTCAAACACGATTCTGAAGAAATTACATTACATCCCGTCCCCTTGTGTAAATCCTTTTTTAAGATCAAAGGTCTCGGTTAATTCGCTACCAACGTTAAAGCGGCCCATAGACAGGCTACGGATTGAATGGATCTGTTTGAAGTCGTTTCGCCACACACTTATGGATCGGTATGTCAAGGTCTACATGGCGCGTATTTAACAAAGGCTGAAATAAGTGCAAAAGAGAAGGTAAGTGAAACAGAAATATGTACAATTGGCACAGTCACATGCATGTTTTTGACATTTCCTAATCTCCTTTTCCTCTTTTTACGTTTTACGATGTCGCTTCACTCCTGTTTTTGATTTGAAGGTGTACGTTCTTACATTTCAAACTTAACCACAGGCTAACGACAGTGAAATGTAAAACGAAATGTCAAAAAAACGCGCATGAAGAAAAGCTCCTTGTGGTAATGTGTTCAAATTGCAACGAAAGCCATAAGGAAAATCACTAAAACACGCGCCGTGTAGACCCTGACTATACGTTTTTCATTTCACGCTGTTCGCCATCGTGTAAAGCAGGCCACAGCCACGCTACCGATCGTAAATTCTTAGAATAACATCGTCAACTGCGCCACACACACACACTACCAATTGTAAGAAAATCAAACATATCAATCAATCAAACATCAAACCGCCCCACATATACGAATCGCAACCGATCCATTCAATCCGTAGCCTGTCTGTGGGCCACTTAATGGATCAGCGAGAATTTTCCATTGTCATCTTGCATAATCTAACGAGTTTGGCAAGGATGTTAAAACTATACATGGCTCTGTATAGCTAGTCTCTATGCATGCTCCCATACGCGGCTTTGAAAAGGCGTCGAAAAGGCGATGGGTCTCGAATTGGTATTCTTGGGTCTTCTCCAAGATCTGCCGCAGTGTGAATATTTGCTCTATTGTGGATTTACCTGGCCTGGAACCACACTGATACGAACCAATCAGATTATGTACAAAGGGTTTCAGGCGTTCACACAGTACGGAAGAGAACATCTTGTATGCGATGTTAAGGAGACTTATTCCCCTGTAGTTGGCGCAGTTAGTCGCGTATTACACCATGCAACAGTAGCCAAGACTCGCATGAGTGCGAAAGAGATGGACAGTGAAATAGAAATATACTGGCACGCTGTTGCACGGGTAGGCTACTTCGCGCATCTTTTTGACATTTCCTTATCTCCTTTTCTTTGTTTTGCGATGTTGCTTCACATGCACTTCACATTTTTAAGTGTGGATTTGCAAGAAAGCGCAAGATAGCAGAGATATTTTAAGTGAAATGAGTGATTTTAAATGGACAAAGATTGACATGCGACCTCATAAGCAATTATGAGACGCAAACAATCTTTCATCAAAGCGAACCGAAGGTGAGCTTTCTTTGTGCTGACTCGGACTCCAAATGTTTTTCGCGTTTTTGGACCACTTCCTGACATTTTAGAGGGATGCAATTTTTTACACTGTTAGTTGACCATATAAATCGGGTCATGACGAAGCCGGAATTTTGAATTTCGATTTAGTTTAATTGTAAAAAATTAGAAACCAAATGATAATTAGAAAAAAACTAAAATATTCGAAAAAAAATTTGCGCGCGCTATTATTTAAATTTGAGCAAAAATTCAATTTTTTACGCTTTTCGTACCCAAGTCACGTCATTTTTCCTAAAGAATTTTGCATGACTGACTACGGCAACACAACAATAAATCTCATACATCAACTGGAGAACCGCTTTCATAAATCCGATTCACAAAAAAGGTCCAAAGAGTGATGTTAACAACTACCAGCCCATCGCAAAACTCTCACATATACCCAAACTTTTCGAAAGCATCTTGTACGACACTCTAAGTTTCCATTGCAAATCTCTAATCTCCTCAAATCAACATGGATTCCTCAAACCCAGGTCTACAACCACAAACCTTGTCGAATTCGTGTCCTTCACCCTCTCAGCATTAGAGAATGGGAACGAAGTCGACGTCATTATAACTGACTTCAGTAAAGCCTTCGACAAAATATCTCACAAACTAATACTCTTCAAACTGTCTTCCCTAGGCTTTGAACCCACTGCGCTGAAGTGGATATCTTCATATTTAAAAAACCGTTACTACAGTGTTCGCTTTAGATCTGCCTTCTCTAACCCTTTCTTAGCCTCTTCCGGTGTTCCCCAAGGTAGCCAGCTAGGTCCACTTCTTTTCATTCTTATCATAAACGGCATTGGGATAATCATCAAACATTTCCATCTCTCACTGTACGCCGACGACACCAAGTTCTTTAAGATCATTTCCTCGCTACAAGACTCTTCCCTTATTCAATCCGATCTCAATAGCTTTTCTACCTGGTGTTCCAAAAATTGCTTACAGCTTAACATTTCCAAATGCCAATCTATCACCTTCTCACGTAAACGTGTCCAATCCTCTCCTCGTTTCTACTTTCTCCACAACCCACCCATTTCTACCGTTCAGGTTATCCGCGATCTTGGCATACTATGTGACCAAGAGCTCAATTTCCTCGCACATATCGACGATATAATTCTTAAAGCAAATTCTGCACTCGGTTTCGTGAAGCGCTGGTCTAAAGAATTCTCCGATCCCTACGTGACTCGATCCCTCTATATTACCTTCGTTCGCCCTCTTCTTGAATACGCATCTCAAGCGTGGTCCCCCTATCAACGAACCCACATTTCTAGAATCGAGAGCATCCAGCGTCGATTCCTACGTTTCGCTCTTCGAGGTCGGCACTGGCAAAACCCTTTGTTTTTACCGCCCTATCAAGACCGACTCAAACTAATAAATCTGAGTACGTTGGAGGATAGAAGAAGGTAGCTGACATCCTCTTCATTCATAAACTCCTAACAGGTACCATTGACTGCGCCAACCTCTACAACTCTAAATCCCTTAACACTAACCCTCGTAATACTCGCAATCCTCGTCTCTTCTATCTATCCACCTCCCGCATCTCTTACGGCTTTAATGAACCCGTTTCCCGTATGCTGGGAAGTGTTAATTCGAACACTATCTTCGATTTCAACCTCAGCACTCCATGCCTAAAACTTCGTATTCTCGGTGTCCCCCCTTCTCCCTACCATAGTTCCCTAATCGCGCCCCCCTCTCCTGTTCTTATTAGTCAGTTAAGTTAAACTAATTGAAAATGTTAGTTGGCTAAGTTAGAATTAAGAATGTTAGCTTGAATTAAGCTTAATAAATGGGGGTATTGGCCCCCACGAAAATTAAATTAAATTAAACTAAGTCCACAAAAAAACAGTTTGGTGTCAATGGTCAATCCCGTTCCAAAGGAAACGTGCTGAACGTCAAGCAAGATCTCCAACCGATTGCAACCGAGTTGCCTAGAGTTCCTAATACAGTCAACATCTTGCTGGTTAGGAAGCAGGGAGCCCAATGTTACAAAGACTTCAGGGTCAGACGACAGGTGGTACACGATCGTCTGGTATTTCTAAAGCATCAGAATCGCTTCTATGCTGACTTGCAATATGTCCGCCTTGGCGGCACTACCAGAAGACGGAAGCGTTCAAGATCAACTTAGAGATGTCGACAGAAGTATTGCCAACGATTCAATGCCCGATGTTGAAGACAGTGACGATGTGGTTATTAATGCGCTTACCGTGTCAAGTGGTATGAGACAAACCGAGGTTGTTCGTGATGTAATCGATTGGCCCGCAGCTTCAGCAAATCCGGTCAACGAATTCACGACTGTTGGATACATCGTCAAAGCTTTTCCTCATCTGTTCCCTTCTGGTGCTGCTGACTTCAATGATAATACATGTTCTAAAGAAAATCAACCCACATTTCAGGAATGGGCTCGGTATTTGATGAGTTACCATGACAAGAGATTTGCGCAAGACCCGAGGTTTCCATTCTTCTGCCTCAACAGGATGCAACGCCACGACGCAATTAGCAAAGGCTTAATCTACACCATCATGACAAATTTCAATGGATCCCCGGAGTATCTACAACAACAAACCAGAGAGAATCCGGAGCTGATGAACCGTTTTCTCTACTTCGCTTTAAATATTGAAGGCACAATGTCTTACTGGTATCAGAAGCGTTTAGAACTTGAAAATTTGGTGCCAACTTGGTGTTCCAAAATTTTTCTTGACGTTAAGCGCGGCAGATCTCTGGTGGCCATGCCTAACGAAATATTTTGGATACGATCCAACTGGGAAGTCTCAAGCTCAGGTTGCAAGGAACATGAAATCATTGCTCTCAAAAAATCCGTCAGTTGCAGACAGCTACTTTAGCAAGAGAGTGGAACTGTTTGTGGAAGTATTGGAGAAGAGGTATTCGATCATAGACTATTGGTACCGTTTCGAGTATCAACATAGAGGAAGCCCACATGTTCATGGCGTATTTTGGCTGTCTGGAGCTCCTGACGTTAGAAACTTTGAGTCAATGAATAATAAGAGCTCACAAATACCAAACATTATTACGACAACCTGGTGTCAGCGATCAACCCCAATCATTCGGTAAGATCAGACCTGCACCCCAGTAGAATGACAGCAACAGACCTCGAGCTCACTGACGAAAACATAGCCAAAGGTGTGAACAGATTTCAAAGGCACACGGTTTGCTCGAAGTCGTACTGTCTGCGAACAATCAATGGACATGAGCAATGCCGGTTTGGATTTCCAAAATTACTACTCATTGAATCGAAGCTTGCGAAAGACGAACGAGGACTTTTCTGTTAGGCACCTGTTCGAAACGATGGACTACTCAACCCATTCAACAAGTCTGTTTCGCGTGGGGAGCAAACACGCCTCAAAAGGTAAATCAAAGTCTGAAAATTACAAACAGGCGCCCTTCTAGAGAGTAGTATCGGTACTGAGTCAAGACAAAGGACTGTGACGAAGTTCCTCGTGAAGGGTATTGGCAGCAGAGATATATCTGGGTGTGAAGTGTCCAGGCTTCTACTTGCAGATCCTTTGATGAAAGCCACTCGTTAGTTTGTGAAGCTGTACATTTCCACGCAGGAAAGTGCTTAAAAAAGAGACGAGGCATGGAAGATGATGAAAACGGCAGTTCTGATGCTCCGCGAATAACTCAAGCATATGCGTACAGAGCAGCAAATTTGAACGACTTGACATTCATGGACTTTGCTCGATAATACACCGTTGCTGCTGGAAAACCAAGTTTTCAATCGGTGATCCTTCCTTCTACGTCGAGGGCCGCTGCAAGCCCAGTGATGACAGTTCCCGTTTACAAGACTCATCTTGCTAGAAAAGAAAGAGTTTTTCAAGTCATTCCTAAAGTCGTGAAAGGTGAATCCCGTGAAGCCGACGAAATCTACTAAAAATAACAACTGGTACTTCACACTCCATGGAGAGTCGATATGACAACTTTGCTGACGCACACAACATGGGAAGAGTCATACAAGGCACATTGCGTCGCTGTTTGGGCGTTAAACATAGATATGGCGGACGTTGTCGAAGAGAATGACGAGCCAGACACTCCCATATATGAACCACACGAATCAAACACCTGCAGACGTCGAAGTTGGATCCCGTATTTGGTATTTGTCTTTCAGCAAATATCCAGGAGTGGTAAACGAGCTCAAGTTCATTGATGCGGCAATGGCTTCCTACGAAATACCAGAAGTTGAGGCGGCAGCAAGTTGCTTTACACTGAACATCGTGATAGACTTCATCCCGCACGCGACAAACGGAGAAACGACGGACAAAATGGCAATAGTCGTGGGAGCTGCTGGAACCGACAAGACGTTAGTCATCCACGAAGTTGTTAAAAATTTCGGCTTGGAACACGTCCAGCTAATGGCTCCAACAGGCGTGGCTGCAAACAATATCGGTGGCCGAACTCTGCATTCCGGACTGCACATTGCCACATCAGCCAGAGTTACGCCCCTAACTGGAAAGACCTAAAGAGAGTTTCAGGAGCATTTCAGTAATATCAGGGTGATATCGATAGACGAATTCAGCATGACTGGGTTGCGTATGCTGGGCAGTTTTCCCTACGAGGCAAAGCAGCTTATTTGCAGATACGGAAGACGTTTATTCTCAAGCATATGATGCGACCGACTGGCGATGAACAGAAACAACTTCGAGATGCACTTCATGCTCTAGCCCTAGGCGAGAACAACCTCTCGCACTATGAATTCTGGCCACAACGCTTTGTCGACAGTAATCCAGGATCGACCCGAGATTTCAAGGACCCGGCACGATTGATGGCGACCAACATCGAATAAATGCCTAAAACAATAATGCAACAGCCGCTCAAGCGTCAGATGACGAAGCTCAAGGACTGAGCGCAGAACTGTTACTCTGCGTTGGCCTGTGGACTTCTTGCCGACTGTGCAGTGGCTCAATGGGCACAGTCATTGACATTATTTACGGTCCGACCGAAAACAGAGTCGAGTACTCCATACAAAGCGAAGCTCCTTTCTGCATCATGGTCAAGTTTGAAACTTACACGGGACAGATTTTCGCTTCAGGCGCTATTCCTATAACGCAGGTCGTAAAGTCATTCAAAAAAGGAGCAGCCAATGGCACGAGGAAGCAATTTCCGCTATCGCGATCTTACGGCATTAGTATTAACAGGTCGCAAGGAATTACATTGGACAAAGCAGTTGTGGACTTAGGGATAAGTGAATTTAGTGCCGGGTTGGCCTACGTTGCGTGTTCGAGGGTTTTCCATCCGAAAAGTTGTTGGGAATCAACTCCAAACCAGCGTTCTTACTAAAGCGGGTTGAACTCGAAGGACTGAATAGTATGCAATAAATGTGTGTGTATATTTCTCGAACCAGGAGGCTTGGAGTCGAAGACCCTCTTAGCTGGAGCGTTGGTGTCCATGCGCTCGATGTGGCTGAGCCAGTGTAGTCGACGGATCTTTGCCTTCCGGACTACATCCACATCTTTGTACAGCTCGTAGAGTTCGCGGTTGTGTCTTCTTCTCCATTCACCTTCCCCACAGACAGGACCAAATATCCGGCGCAGAATTTTTCTCTCGAAAGAACCCAAAATCAGCTCCTGTCCTGCGTGTTGTTCGGCTTTCGGCTCCGTACAGCAAGACTGGCTGAATGAGCATTTTGTAGAGCATGACTTTGGTCTTTGGACAAGCCGAAGTAGCAGCGGGTGCCAAGGGCGATTCAATGCCGAATCTCCACTGTGGTGTCATTTGTGGAATTTACTCCTTAACTAACTCGAAATTGTAGCTGTTATATTTTGTCCCAGGTGGTGAGCGACGGATTGGTTTTTGCTTGACAGCATGTACTTCGTTTAGTCCTCATTGACCTTAAGACCAACTCGTTTCGCCTGTTCTTCAATCGCCGTGAATGCTTCCACAATGCCACGACGAGAACATGCGATGATGTCGATATCATCCGCCTATCCTAGCAGCTGGAGGACTGATCCAGTCCTCCTTTACGGCGCAGAAGCTTGGACCTTAACAAAAGCGGATGAAGATGCCCTTGGTCGTTTCGAGAGGAAAATCCTGCGCACTATCTACGGTCCCGTTTGTTCAAGCGGTGCATGGAGGAGATGATATAACGAAGAACTGTACGGGTTGTACAGTGACATCGACCTGGTACGACGTCTACGGATACAGCGTCTAAGGTGGCTTGGCCATGTAGAGCGCATGGAAAATACAGCTCCGACCCGAAGAGTCTTCGAATCCACCCCGGAAGGAAGGCGCGGCAGAGGACGGCCGCATCAATGGTGGCGCACGGAGGTGGAAGGGGACCTTAACCAACTGGGCGTGCGGCCAAAGACCGTGCCAGCTGGAGACGCTTGTTGGTTAAGGCCCAGGTTCACCACGGACTGTAGCGCCACCTAAGTGAGTATGTAAGTATCCTAGCAGCTGGACGGGCTTGTAGAAGATAGTGCCTTCCCTGTTGACGCCTGCCCGTCGCACTATCTGTTCCAGCACCAGGTTGAAGTCACATGACAGCGCATTTCCTTGCCGAAATCCGGTGCATGTTTCAAACGGTTCCGAAATCCTAGAACCGAGTTGAACGGTGCATCGCGTATTTTTTAGCGTGGTGCGACACAACTGGATCAGTTTTCCCGGGATCCTGACTCGGCCATCGCACCAAACAGTTATTCACGATGTATGCTGTCTTATGCGGCTTTGCAATCGATGAAAAGATGATGTGTATCGATTCGAAACTCGTTGGTCTTTTCCAGGATTTGTCGAAGTATGAAAATTTGGTCTATAGTCGTTTTGCTGGGCCGGAAGCTGCACTGGTAGCTGCCGATTAGTGCGATGCAAAATGGCTTTAGACGTTCACACAGTACGCTGGACAGGATCTTGTATGCGACATTGAGCAGGCATATACCTCTATAGTTCTTGCAAGAGGTAGGATCGCCTTTTTTGTGGATGGAGCAAATAGAGCTGGTATTCCAGTCATCGGGCATGCTTTCATCTTCCCAAATTGTGCAGATGATCTGGTGCATACTCCCTACCAGAACATCGCCGCCAGCCTTGAAGAGCTCTGATGGCAAGCCATCTGAGCCTGCGGCCTTGTTATTCTTCAGCTTCCGAATAGCTGGGCAGACTTCTTCGATGCTGGGTGGGAGGACTGCTTCAGCGGCTTGAGTTGGGATTTCCTCGGTGCCTACCACTCTCTCTTGGTCATGCTCGTTAAGCAGTTGCTTGAAACACATCAACTATTCCCTACGGGTCGGTGACAAGATTACCCTCGTAGTTTCGAAGAGCCTGGGTGCCCATGACTCCTCGATATCCTTGAGCTGGGAGGCTGCGAAGATTATTTCTGCTCACACTCGCCACCATACCACGGGTTTCTTGTCGGGGGTGGTAGGTACCCTAAAGTGGTTTCGGCTACTTCCTGAATGGCTGAGCGGCAATGCAGCCACATTATATTGGCATTTGTGTTCGACGTAGGCATACCGTACAGTCTTTCGCTCAGCTGCTCCCTGTAGACTCTGATAACCTCCCTCTGAATGTTCGCACATCCAGGATGTTTGACGAGTGCCTTGCGTCAATGAGCACATGGTCGATTTGGTTGGCGGTTCGACCGTCTGGAAATCGCCAGGTTGCTGTGTGGATTCGCTTACGAGGGAATCTTGTGCTACTACACGGCGATGCGACAGCGCAACTACAAACGCTGCCGTTTGCTGTGGTTGTAAAGTCGTTCAGTCAATACACAATGGAGCGACATTAATCGGCGTTTTTTTTTTTTTGACAGCGAGGTTACTTCTGTGAGTGAAGTTGGAGGTGAATTCTAGAGTGAAGTTGGCATCAGTAAAAAATTTGAAGAATGAAACTGAAATTAGTTCATAAATGGATAAAAAACAATTTGAACAAAACATTATTGCTAACATGTGCGGCTGCTTTAGCCTGTAAAAAGTTAAAAGCGAAAACAAAAGTCAGAAGAGGATGGTGGGTAAGACCAAGTTATTAAACGTATTCCCTAATGTCGAATTCGAAATGGCACAACGCCGTGTAGTTTCGATAGTTTTTCGAATTTTCGATATTACAGCGCTGCGACACGACTACATAAGTGGCTATGTGACTTACTCCATATAATTCCATTGTACGAATATGGATTTGATAGCTACGGCGTTTGTAGTCGGGCTGTCGCATCGCCGTGTAGTAGCATTGTGAAACAGGCATGACACAGATCAAGTGAAAATGAAATGTCAAAATAGAAGCACAATACTGCGATATAAGCGAGGTGCACACCTTCGATCAAAAGTGACGTTTTAGTTGAGTATCACTCAAAACTGATAGTGTGTACATGTGAATGATGGTTTGTCGATCAAAACTGATGAGTTGCAAAAATGTCTGCTATTGAGTGACGATTAGCGGCCATGTTGGTTTTGACCGCCAGTGTGTACATGAATTGTGTCATTCAAGCGTTGGACATGGATGAGAATGGGTGAGAGCAGGCAATTTCTCGAGAAATTTATAAATATTTACGAGTCTCACCGTTGTCGTAATGTGTCCAGAATATATACGTCGGGACAAAAAAGACGAAGGTTACCAGGAATTACTGAATTTAATGAAAAAATACAAATTCGCTGTCCATGGTGACTGCGCGCGAAATTATATACTTGAATGATGTTTTGCGTGTCAAACAAGATCTACGTGAGGCACTTCACTCAAAACTGACGTCACTTTTGATCGAAGGTGTGTACCGCACTATAGAGAGATGCACAATGTAGTAGCCCTTGGGACTCGGAATGTCAGTTCAACAGAAAATTACCGAGAGTTGCACGTCCAAAAGATGCATGGTGTAATACCTGACTTATAGAGGTCTCCTTCCTTGTGAAATTATCTAGGTCATGTGGACAAAATTCTCTTGCCTCTCCGTCCGTTGCGAATGGACAAAGAATCTTATTATATCAAATATTGTTTATATGTACATACATATATATTTATTGATACAGAATTCCGTGTTGTCTGTCAGCTGTAATAGCTGAGCGCTGAACGCGGTCATCGAGAAATGTCGTAGTGTCTGATCTGATTCCCAAGAAGTGGCATTCCCTGAATCAAGAAGGGACGAAGATTCTCACTAGGAACAGTTTATCATTTCATTTACCCTTTTGTAATTGTCTAAGTAATAAATAATATATATATTTAAAGGTAAGGCGAGTGAGAGCAGAGAATTTTGTTAGTGATTGTGGTGTGAGATTTGTTTCCTTTGAGCAGAATTTGAAAATGTCTTGATTCAATTTGGTTTTTCGATTTCCTTGATGAATCATTTTTCCTTGTTACCTTAGATGCAGTTTTGTCTGTTTCCAAGTTCATGTGTTTAGTTTTTATTATGAAATTGGTGAAAACAAAATCGATGAATGTTGTGTTCACCAGTATGACATCACAGCAGCGTATAGCAAAACTCAAAAACTTGAGTCATTCCATGTATGTTTTGTAGATTAATGAGCAGTTAGTTGTTTTTAGATTGTGCATATAAATGGCATCAGGGACAACACTCCAAAAGGCCATTGATTTGGTTACTAAAGCAACCGAAGAGGATCGCAACAAGAATTATGCGGAAGCGCTGCGTCTTTACGAGCACGGGGTTGAGTACTTTTTGCACGCAATAAAATGTAAAGAATTATTTGCACATTCCAATACTGATGCCAACTTACACGTTGTAATGACTGGTTTTCAGATGAAGCACAAGGAGAAAAAGCGAAAGAGTCGATTCGAGCTAAATGCCTGCAGTATTTGGATAGGGCCGAGAAGCTGAAAGAATACCTCAAGAAAGGCAAAAAAAAGCCTGTAAAGGAGGGAGAATCAGGGTCAAAGTAAAAGCGGAGAAAATTACATTTAGAGTATACATTTGTGGAAGATATACATATATATTTTTTGTAGGGATGATAAGGATAAGAAGAGCGACAGTGATTCCGATGGCGAAGATCCGGAAAAGAAGAAATTACAAAACAAATTAGAAGGTGCCATTGTAATTGAGAAACCCCATGTAAAATGGTCCGATGTAGCTGGTTTGGAAGCTGCCAAGGAAGCCCTTAAGGAGGCTGTCATTCTGCCGATCAAATTCCCACATCTCTTCACAGGTAAAAGAATACCATGGAAGGGTATTTTGCTTTTCGGCCCTCCCGGTACGGGCAAATCATACCTGGCTAAGGCGGTGGCTACTGAAGCAAACAATTCTACGTTCTTTTCGGTCTCCAGTTCAGATCTTATGTCCAAATGGCTTGGTGAATCTGAGAAACTGGTCAAAAACTTGTTTGAGCTGGCTCGCCAACACAAACCGAGCATTATATTCATTGATGAAGTGGATTCTATGTGTTCTGCGCGGTCGGATAACGAGAACGACAGCGTAAGAAGAATTAAAACTGAATTTCTGGTTCAGATGCAGGGCGTTGGAAACGATACTGACGGAATTCTAGTGTTGGGCGCCACCAATATACCGTGGGTATTGGATTCAGCTATTCGGAGACGTTTCGAGAAGCGCATATACATTCCGCTTCCAGAGGCACATGCTCGATTGGTTATGTTCAAAATTCATTTGGGCAACACCTCACACGTCTTATCAGAAGATGATCTAAAGATACTTGCCGGCAAGACTGAAGGGTAAGCGCATTGAATTATTCAAAATTACGATATTGTATTGGTTAACTTTTCTTGTAGGTATTCTGGCGCTGATATCTCAATAGTTGTGCGTGATGCGTTAATGGAACCTGTCCGTAAAGTACAGCAAGCTACTCATTTTAAGGTGGGAAAATATGCATTGTATTCGCACTCTGAAGTTATTATGGGTTTTCAAAGCCTCGTCTATGTGTAGTCATTTGTGGTATACATATGTATCAGGAAAGAGAATTGTGATGGCGCAGTGGTTAGTGTGTTGGACTCTGGCCAATGCCATCGAATGTTTATTTCGCGACGTTCCTCCTCGGCGGGGTACTCGCAAAACCCCTCGTAGTAAACTTGCTATGAAGTGAGTTTCTCGACTCACTCGGCACTAAACTGTAGGTCCCTTTCACTTGTGTGACAAATAAATCGCACACAACATAGGTGATTGAGATAAGCTTGGTTCTGGTCTTTCATGGGCTGTAACGCCACCAAAAGAAGATGTGTATTCCTCGCCCGTTACTGCGTTTTTCCATCAGGTGGATGTAAAACGGTGCGACGTCTTTTCTGTTTAAGATGAGTTACTAAATGTATTCATTTCTAAATGTGTTGCTCGTGAGTTTTTAAAAATATGGAACATATTCTGGACAAAAACTCGCCACTAGTTGTATTTTTACGTACAAACAATCGTAAATACTACTCTGTCCCATCAGCAGTGTCGTCATCAGCTCTTAACCCATTTAGGACCACTAGTATAAATATGTATTCAGAAAAACACCAATATTTGAATTCAAAACCATTTTATGAGGTGTTTGTAAACATTTGGAATTTTTTTTAACAGCCACTTTCACTTTTTAAGTGTTGCGTTAACGCAACATTGGGACGATTCGCATACACAAAAAAAAAGGGCGTGGTAAGCCTTAAAGCAATGAGAATGCAAGGGAATTGCGCATTTGTTACACATAAATACAGTTGTGCTTTACAAACTCTGCACCGTCTTCTCCAATTTTCAGAGTTCCTCTCAATAACGTGGCCAACGTTATCTAATCTTGAAGTGGATGGCAGAGATGAAGTTGAACCGCGTCCTCGAACAGATTGTGCTTTGCACTTGTTGACACTTATGAGGCTCCGGACTAATTCAGACCTGAAGTCCAGCTGCGAGATTGATTCCAGGCAATCAGTAGTTTGCTACTGCGTTGTCGTGTAAGTCAACACCCCCCATATACTTATTGTACATGGCAATCATATGTGGTTGTGGTATCGAGATCTTTCTCTTTTGCTTACGATTATATCGTTTTACCATGACATTTAGCTGAGCAGACCCGCATTGGTTGCCACTCTAACAATGGAATTGTCATTCCAACGTATTGCACTCATTTCATTTGCGTGATCATAGCAGGAATCCACTGTGGCAAGCTGTTTTTTGTCTATTGATTTGTTCCTCTCCAGTGGGCATTTCAGCATTCTATTTTCGCGGACAGTTCCAGTAGCAAAATATTCTTCATTTCTCAAACAAACCAACAGGCTAAAGCTAGTAAAAATGTTATCAAAAAAGATCTTGTGAACATTTCTATTTTCTATTACTTTCAAAAGATCTATGACAACTTGCCCACCTAGCCCAAACTCCCTTTTGGCATTCATAACATTTTTTTCCACCATACGGTGTGAACTGATCCATCGCTTGACGTAAGGCACCACAGCTTGAACTCAAAGCGTACCGGCTTTCGCTGAATGACGGCTAAAATAAGGTACCATTTGTTCATCGATTGACAAATGATGTGAGAAAATACCATGCTTCAAGAAATTGGTGTTTAGAATGGACAAACAATGGACACAATTTTGCAAATTTGTCTTCCTTGTTCAACTTCTTCTTCTTAACGGACGCTACAGTTCGGGGTGAACCTGGGCCTCAACCAACATGCCTCTCCAACTAGCACGATCTTTTGCTAGCCTTTTCCATTGCCGCACACCCAGTTGGCTGAGGTCCCCTTCCACCTGTGTGCGCCATCTTAAGTGCGGCCGTCCTCTGCTTCTTCGTCCCTCGGGGTTGGATTCAAAGACTGTCCGGGCTGGAGCTGTGGTGTCCATTCGCTCTACATGGGGCCAGCCATCTTAGGCGTTGAATCCGAAGACGCCTGACTAGACTCATGTCGCTGTACAGCCCGTAAAGTTCGTGGTTGAATCTTGTCCTCCATCCCTCGTCTGCGTTTATAGGCCCGAAAATCACGCGCAAAATCTTTCTCTCGAACCGACCTAGGGCCTCCTCATCCGCTTTTGATAGTGTCCATGCTTCTGCGCCGTACAACAGGACCGGGATTATAAGGGTCTTGTATAGAGTCAACTTTGGAGAGGGCTCTATTACTCAATTGCCTCCTGAGCCCAAAGAAACGGCAATTGGCAAGAGTTATTCTCTGTTTGATTTCGGGACTGATGTCGTTGTTCCAGGTCACTGCGGAGCCAATGTAGAAGAAATCCCTAACTACCTCGAACTTATGTATATCTGCCAATACAAACGTTCTGGCCAATACGTCGGTGGTGAGCATCCTCTTTTAATGACATATATTTAGTTTTGTCCTCGTTTACCGCCAAACAAATTTTCGCCGCCTTCATCTCAATACTCGCAAACGCCTCATTGACATCTCGCTGTGATCTACCTATTATGTCAATATCGTCGGCGTATGCAAAGAGTTGCGAGGATTTGAAATAGATTGTGCCTCTTGTATTGGCCAGTGATTTTTGCACAATCATTTCCAATATGATGTTGAAGAAATCACACGACAGCGCATCGCCCTGCCTAAATCCTTTTTTGACATCAAAACTATCGGTAAGGTGTTCACCAATTCGGATGGAGAAGCGAGCATTCTCCAAAGACATCATACAATGTCTGACGAGTGCAGCAGGGATGTCAAAGATAGGCATGGCGTCGTATAGTTCGTCTCTAATTACGCTGTCATATGCAGCCTTGAAATCGACGAAGAGGTGGTGAGTGTTGACTTGGAATTCATTGGGTTTTTCCAGGATCTGCCGTAGTGTGAAGATTTGGTCGATTGTGGACTTCCCTGGCCTGAATCCGCACTGATAAGAACCAAAACGGCAGAGAAGATTTTGTAGGCGATGTTAAAGAGACTTATTCCTCTGTAGCTAGCGCAATAAGAGGGGTCGCCTTTCTTGTGGATCGGGCATACAATGCTGAGACTCCATTCCTCGGGCATGCTTTCCTCTGACCATATCTTACAGATGAGCTAGTGCATGCTCCTAACCAGGTCATCCCCAGCTGTCTTGAAGAGCCCAGCAGATAGTCCGTCTGCGCCAGCAGCTTTATTCGACTTGAGTTTCGATGTGGCAATCTTAGCTTCGTCGAGGTCAGGGTGACGGAATTCTCTGCGGTCTTCGTCGATTAGAAATGGATCATTCTGCCTGACAGCGGTATATTGACTAACATCGCCGTTATACAGTCTTCAGAAGTGGTTTTTCATATTCTCAGCATCGACTGCGATTCTACTACTAGGTGTCCATTCTCATCCCTGCAGGCTTCCGTTCTGGCTTTATAACCTTGGTATGTTCGCTTTATCTGTTGATAAAACTTTCGAACGTCACGCCTGCAGTAACACCTCCGCAAATCCTCACGAGCTGCTCTTGTTCTTTTATGCAGCAAGGCCTTATATGCATCCTGCTTCGCTGTGTGAATCCTCCTGCACTCGTCATCGAACCAGGTGTTTCTTCGTGGTGGAGCCTTGAAACCCAAGACCGGATGCAGGGCTTGTTTGTAAAGGCTCCACTGCTGTTCTATTGATAGCGTGGAGGATTGAGGTGTATTGGAGAGCTTAAGGGAGGCGCGATCGGTAAAAGCACGAGCGGTTTCTGGCGATAGTAGCTTTCCGAAGTCATAACTTTGTATTCTTACTCTACTCCGCTGCGTTCGTGATATCCGTAAGCGCATCTTGGCCACGGACAAGTAAATGTTTAGTTTGTTTTCAAATCACTGTCATTAGTAGTATATATATTTTAAATGAAACCACATTCTGACTATGAAATATCGGAACAGTAATTTTTAGGGAATTGGTGCTCCCATCCAATATTGATTGTGCACCGTAGCGTAGTGAAAAGGGTTGGCTTCGGTCCTGTTCGTCCATGATTGTAATGCCAATATACAAACATACGTTGATGAAAGGATATAGTTCCTCCCTTTTCTGCTTATAGGTATATAGGTATAGGTATATAGGTATTTGCAAAGTTTACACTTATTTCCTTGTAATGATAACAAAATATATAATACAATACAGAAAGATGTATTTCATTGCATTTCAGAAAATAAGAGGTCCTTCGCCTGTAGATAAAGACCTTATAGTTGACGACTTGCTTACACCATGTTCGCCCGGAGATCCCGGTGCTTTTGAAATGTCATGGATGGACGTCCCCAGTGACAAACTTTATGAACCCCCTGTTACAATGGTAAAACAATCGACTATATTCGCTACACATCTATCTTACTCATGTTTACTTAAACTTCCAGCGCGACATGTTAAAGTCCTTATCCCGTACGAAACCAACTGTCAATGAGGACGATCTTAAGAGATTGCAGAAGTTTACAGAAGATTTCGGCCAAGAAGGATAATATAATTCACCCTCAGTACTACCTGTTTCGTTTAGATTAAATCTCATTTGCTCTTTGAAAATAAAAATAAAACATTCGTTGCCCATTTAAATATCAAAACCAAAACATAGCTGTCTTTATCAAAAACTAAATATTGAGAACAAAAAAAGTAAATAATTGAACTCTCGAGCATTGCGGTTTATTTTAGGCGTTTTTCTGTCGATTTTATGTTTTCCTATAACATGTTTTCACCTTCCAAGATTACAGAATGAATAGGTACGAAAAGTTATTTTTTTATGATAAAATGCAGAAGGACTTACTATTCGGTATGTTAATCGAGAAAAAAATTAGTGACAAAGAATAAAAATATATATATTTCCTGAATGGTTTTCTATTTCTTCGATTCTAATAAGTGTAACTCTTCACCGAGGACTTTTATGGAGTAAAAAAGTAGTAGGGGAGCCCAACCGGGTATTTTGCGCGTTACTCGAGCGCGTCAGAAAATCATATGGGGAGAAAGCTTGCACCCTGTAATGTACCCCTACCAAATCTTCTTCTTCTTAGTGGGCGCTACAGTTCGGGGTAGAACCTGGGCCTCAACCAACATGCCCCTCCATCTAGCACGATCTTCTGCTAGCCTTTTCCATTGCCGCTCACCCAGTTGGCTGAGGTCCCCTTCCTCCTGTGTGCGCCATCTTAAGGGCGGCCGTCCTCTGCTTCTTCGTCCCTCGGGGTTGGATTCAAAGACTCTCCGGGCTGGAGCTGTGGTGTCCATTCGCTCTACATGGCCCAGCCATCTTAGGCGTTGAATCCGTAGACGCCTGACTAGGCTCATGTCGCTGTACAGCCCGTAAAGTTCGTGGTTGAATCTTCTCCTCCATCTCCCGTCTGCGTTTATAGGCCCAAAAATCACGCGCAAATATGAACCCTTAATATAGGGGGTGCTTTGAGGGCAGCCCGTCAGATTAGTAAAAAAAATCGATCATCGGAAAAACTCGAGCGCGTCAGATAAAGAACAGGTAAGTTGAGTACATTCTGAAAAGTGTATATTTCTATAATCTGACAATTTGAGCGTGGCATAAGGAAATGGGGGAGTCGCAAAGTTGTAAAAAAAACACGTCATCTCGAAATACTCGAGCGCGATTCAATTTTTTTTTATTTTGAAGGGAATTCTATCAGGATTACGAAAAACATATAATCTGACGGTTTTCATGGGGCGATTTTTTTTTTTAAATTTGCGCGCACTCAAGGTCTAATAACCTTATTATGTCGGCGACACAGTGCGGGCAGAAGGTAGAGAGGAAGAGGAATAGAGGAGATGCCGATGGACATTGATCTTAAATGCTTGCATGTTGCATTGAGGGGGGAAAACCGAATCCGGCAGGGAGTTCCAGATTCGTGTGGTTCGGTTAATGAAAGATTCTCTATATTTGACAGTACGTCCGAAAGCGGTCTTCAGAGTATATTGGTGAGCATTCCTAGAGAGACGTGTATTGCGGGAGAAATGTTGAAGGGGCGGAATGCAACTGGCTATTTCATCAGAGCATTTTTGGTGGTAGTAACGATAAAACAGGGAGAGGCAGGTAACATTCATGCGGTGTTCCAGCGAGTCTAATGTTTTGGTAATGCTGGAGTCACCTATCAGTTTTATGGCTCGTTTTTGTATTCTGTCTAGTAGGTGCAGTGAGGTCTTGGAAGCACCGGACCAGACATGAGCGTTAAACTCTAATTTGGGGCGAATGAACGCCTTATAGATTGTAGCCAGATCTAAGAGAAATATTTCTTGCATCTGTATAAGAATCCTAGGCATTTCGCAGCATTCTTGGCGACACTGAATATATGGTCGCTCCAATTAACATTGTGAGCAACACTCGTACCCAGGATGGAAAGGTTTTCAGTTTCTGAGATGCAAGTGCCATTCATGGATAATGGCTGCGGGTTATTTATACGCTTTAACGACAAGAGACAGCATTGTGTTTTGGAAGCATTAAATTCCACTCTATTGTTTTTACCCCATTGGATGATGCTGTCGATATTGGAATTTAATGAGCTTAACATACGCTGCCGCTCATTATCTACAACCGAAGTGCAGGGTCGTAAACTGGTGAACGAATATGAGAAGCTGAGGTACTGTCGTCAGCGAAGGAGTGAATTGGATTAGAAGTAACAGACAAGAGATCATTCATAAAAATAAGAAAGAGTGTCGGAGACAAAACGGAGCCCTGGGGAACACCGGCATTTACAAAGTGAGCATCAGACTTGAATCCGTCCAAAACAACTTGAATTGAACGATTCGAAAGGTAGCTTCTAATCCATTGAAAAAGAGACTCATCGATCTCAAAAGCACGCATTTTCGGCAAAAGGGCTTCATGCCAAACCCTGTCTAATGCTTTCGAAATATCCAGTGCAACAATTTTGCTTTCACCTGCTTGGTGAAGCGAGTGATTCCACTTTTCAGCGAGATATGCCATCATATCACCAGTGGATCTGTTGCTGCGGAAACCGTATTGGCGGTCATTGAGGAGTTTCCGTGATTCAAGATATTTCATAAGCTGACGGTTAATCAGCGTTTCCATGACCTCGGAAAGAAGGGACGTTAGTGCAATGGGTCGGTAGTTTGAGGGAGAAGATGATTCGCCTTTTTTGGGTATAGGCTGGACAAATGCTGTTTTCCACCTACTCGGAAAGAGCCCAGAGGTGTAGGAAAGGTGAAAACGCTTACGCAGTGGTCTTGCCAGCGTAGAAGAACACCTCTTCAGAACTATTGGGGCAATACCATCTGGACCAGCGGATTTGTGTATGTTGAGGTCTTTAAGAACCCTTGCGACTGTACGAGTGCGGAAGTGGATTAGTCCCATGGTGGAATTGACGCTCTCTAGTACAGGCGGAGACAAAGTACAGGCTGGCAGCTGAGAACTGGTTGCGAAATGGGCAGCAAGTAGGTTAGCTTTGTCTAAGGGGGTGACAGCTGGAATGTCATTGTGGATGAGCGTCGGTATAGATGACTTAGTTGAGTTTTTTACGTTTTTTACAAACGACCAGAAACTTTTGCTACCTTTGGGACATTGAAGGATTTTACGCCTTAATTTTTGTTCGGATTGGAATTTAATCCGTCGAATGTGGGTGTTGCAGTCATTTCTGGCTCGTATGTACTTTTTTCGGTTTTCTTCAGAACTGTTTGCCTGGTAGGCCCGAAAACTTAGCTCCCTGAGCCTAATGGCCTCTTTGCAGCTCGAGTCAAACCACGTATTATCCTTAGGCCTGGTGCTTTTAATCTTGCTGGGAATAAAATTTGCCATGCCGATTCGGATAATGTTTACGATAATATAAGTTGCGGCGTCCACGTCGTTGTCGAGGAAGCACAACGACCAGTTAAAGATCCGAAAGAAGTTGTTAAGGCCGCACCAGTTGGCTTTCTCGTATAGCCATAGTGTTCTCTTAGGAGCTTTTTCTTTGACTGGATGGTGGGAGTTCGAGAATTTCGCTGATATCATGCAGTAGTCAGACAAGCCTAGGGGTTCCAATACATCGATCGTGTATTTGTCAGGCTGAGAGGTCAGAAACAAGTCCAGTGTGTTGGCGGTATGACCAGCAACATCGGGGATACGTGATGGCTCATTCACAAGTTAACTGATTTAACTAAGCAAAAATTTCAACATACCTTCCTTCGGGTGTTGTCTGTCCAGAATGTCGAAGCCACTGAGAATTGTGTACATTGAAATCGCCCGCTAAAACGATTTCAGTGCGAGGGAACAGGGAAACAATTCTTTGGATGGAATCAGACAGTGCGCCGAATGCATCAAATGTTGCATTCCTGTCTAGATTTGGGCTTCTATAAAGAAAACAGTAGTGGATGGAGTGCTTACGGAATATGAATTTAGGCCATATGAAATTAAACTCCGGGGTGCATGTTTGGCTATACTGTGGAAGTAACTGGTAAGCAATATCACTACGGACATAGATGGCGAGACCACGGCGAGAGACGAATAATGGCACTAAGCTATATCCAGGAAGACTGAAGACTGAAATCCGAAGGATCAGACTTTTCATCGACCTGTGTTTCACAAAGTGCTAAAACAGCCGGTTTGTGGCGAGAGAGATGGACATACGTGGCAAAGAAATTCTTCCGTAACCCACGAATATTGCAGAACTGCACACAGAAATCCCTCATCAATGCAAACTACAAAACATGTATAGACACAAAACCGTTAAAGCAGAGACGCGTAAGTGAAGTTCTATCGCCGGATTTGCAAAAACAAACTACCGTAGGTGTTATGCCCTTACGACAGTAAGATTTGCTCCACCAACAAAGAACAACACACGCGACCCGCTACGCGTCGGTTGCGTTAGCACTCAATCAGTGTGCTGAGTGCGAACACTGTCACGAGAGGGGAAGAGGGACAGGCAGGAGTACGGCCCAGCGCTGCTGCCGACCAGGTGTTCGGTTGCGGCACTCTCACGATTTTTTTTTTTTGCCCTCACTACACTGCACTACGGTATTTGTCGTTTTTTTTTTTTGCTTTTGCGTCTTCTCCTTCCGTGTGTGACCGCGCGCGACGAGGCGCAAAAATGCAGGCTTCTAGCGATAGCACAATCATTTTCAAGAAATCGGTTTGACAAAATAAGGGAGTGTTACCATATAAGTGATAGTGCTGAACAACCCCAAAAACGTGCGTCCATTGCTAACAAAAATTGAAAGAAAAATATAATCGAATACCCCAAGAGGAATACCAAAGTGTCAATATTTCAAAATGTTCACAAGAGCTGGTGTTTCGGGAGTTATGTACGATCTTACTCTATATATTGGCGAAGGAACATGCCCGTCTTATGGGCTGGAAATATCCTCGGACATAGTTTATTTATCGACGAATATTCCAAGTAATCGAAATTTTGAATTATTCTTTGACAATTGGTTCACCTCGGTCAGTCTTATGATTGCTTTGAAGGTATCTTAGCTGTCGGAACAATTAGAGCGAATCGGATAAAAAATTGTGAACTGAAAAGGAACTGCAGAAGAACAGCCGACGATCAAGTTATTTCAAATTTGAAAATGCACACAATTTGATTGTCGGTGGTATGATAACAAGATTGTACAGCTTCTTTCAAACTATATAGGTAAGAACCCGATGAGTGAATGTAAGCGATGGTGGGGAAAGAGAAAAAGTATGTGTCGATCCCTCGTCTAGGTATAGTTTAATGTTATAATACATAGGAGGAGTTGACCTTGCAGACATGCTACTAGAGCTGTACAAAATTAACCACTGTTCAAATAAATAGTACATGCGTATTGTTTACTGGTGCATAAACTCTGCAGTAGTCAACAGCTGGCTTTTGTACCGCAGAGAACTAAAACATTTGAGCGCAGAGAAAAAGTATATGTCACCATTTGATTTTCAACTGGACATTGCCAATGAATTACTGAACGCAACGAATTGAACCTTCATACCACGCAAAAGGGGCCGCCCGAACTTACTACAACTGGAAATGAAGAACGCTTTCCAATTGAATCCATCATCATCAGCCTCATCGTCACCAGCTGTATCATCACCAGCTCCATCATCACCAGCTCTAGCTTCTACAAACTCTCGTAAATGACATTATTGTGCAGAACCTGAAAAAAAGTAAGTTTTGACCAAACTAGCCATTGGTACAATGGGGTTCAAAGGGACGATACAGAATGTGTCAAACTGCCCTTCCACGCTCAAAGTGCAGCAAATGCAAAGTATATCTATGTTGCAATCCGCAAAAAATTGCTTTGTATCGTATCATACTGAAATTCAAAAAAAAAATATCTGTCGACAAAAAAATGTTTGCCCTGGCCAAAAAAATTGGCCATGAAAGGGTTAAATACATTCGTTTTTGGAGGGAGCTCTGCTAATTGTGTCTCAAATGAGGTATGAGTATGTTTATCATTAAGTGTCCATTGCTATATGAATATATTATAGCTATATACAGATCACCGAGCTATTATGAAAGGGATTTCTTCGAATTCGTTAAAGACAACATACAGGACATCGCAGAAAAAAACCCGTAAAATTGTGATTGTAGGGATTTCAATATTGACTAGTATGAAGATAAACTTTATAAAAGGGAACTAGAGAAACTTCTAAATGACAATTGCTTAGAGCAGAAAGTAGTAGGATAGGTACACAAGAGTAACAAGAACAGCAAAAAACCTACTCGATTATGTAATTACTAACAGAATATTTGAGAACAAATATACTTGAAGATCACGAAACAATTGAAATGATCGTAAATACAAAGGAAGTAAGTAAACGAATCGAGGTGGAGATAGAATCTTTCAGATACATATATCAGAGAGCAATGTAAAGAGGAACTACAAGCAAAAAAACATAGTATATAACCCAACAAAGGACTAAGACCCCCCATTGACGTCTCTCTGTGTCCGTCCAATCACGCCAATGTCGTCGGCGTACGCAAGCAATTGCGTAGACTTGAAATAAATCGTACCTCTTGCGTTGGCCAGTGACTCTTGCACGATCTTTTCAAGCACGATGTTGAAAAAGTTGCATGACAGCGCGTCACCTTGCCTAAATCCTTTTTTTAACATCAAAGGTCTCAGTTTGCTCATTATCGACCTTTATGGAGCAGCGACAATCCTCCATTGTCATCCTGCAAAGTCGGACGAGTTTGGCAGGGATGTTCAAACTTGACATGGCCTTGTATAGCTCATCTCTATACACGCTGTCATATGCAGCCTTGAAATCGACGAAGAGGTGGTGAATGTCGATTTGGTATTCCTGGGTCCTCTCCAAGATCTGCCGAAGCGTAAATATTTGGTCTATTGTGGATTTACCTGCCCTGAAACCACACTGATAAGAGCCGATCAGGTTGCAGAGAAGATCTTATAGTCGATGTTAAGGAGACTTATTCCCCTATAGTTGGCGCAGTTATAGGGGTCTCCTTTCTTATGGACCGGGCAAACGATGCTGAGATTCCATTCGTCGGGCGTGCTTTCCTCCGACCATACCTTGCAAATGAGATGGTGCATGCACCTTACCAGCTCATATCCAGCCGCCTTAAAAAGCTCAGCAGACAGGCCGTCTGCGCCTGCGGCTTTATTAGACTTTAGCCTTGATATCGCTATTTTGACTTCGTCTAGGTCGGGTGGTCTGAATTCTGCTTGATTGTTGTCCATTACCAATGGCTCGTTCTGCCTGACAGCGGTATCTTGTCTATCATCGCCGTTATACAGTCTGCAGAAGTGGTCTTTCCAAATCCCCAGCATCGACTGCGACTCTACTACCAATTCTCCATTTTCATCCCTGCAGGCCGCCGCTCTGGCTTTGTATCCATGGCATGTTCGTTTTACCTTATGTAAAACTTACGGGCGTCATTCATGCGGAAGCATCTCTATCTCCTCGATCTCACGCTTTCCGTGCTCTCTCTTTTTTCTTCTGAAAAGCGTGTGTTCCTCTCTTCTCTTCTGCTCATAGATTTCGCGAGCAGTTCTCGTCCGTCGTTGCAGCATGGCTCTATGTATTTATCTATGGTTTTTATGCATGCGTACGTCATGTCAATCTTTTTAGAAGAACAATAAATGAGTCTTAACGCAACCGCAGATTAAGCAACACGTCTTTACATTCTTCTTCTTTTGTCTTTGGCTTTCGGTACAGTTGCCTTTGAGTTCGGTTAGACGGGGTTCTCTTCAGCACTTTACGCGACAAACACTCCGATTAGGGCTTATTAATGAAATGTTTGAATGTGTGGTTTTAACTGAGACTTGGTTCAATGAATGTATTTTTAATTCAGAATTTGTTAACGTTGGAAGTTATCTATTATTTAGAAAGGATAGATGTAGTTTGACGTCCGGAATGGAGCGAGGCGGCGGTGTTTTAATTGCCGTCCGATCGTGCTTTTGTTGCACCATAATTAATTTACTCTTTGATACATTACCGTCTTCCTCCATTTGGGACGTTGACCAGTTAATTATTAAAATACATTTTTCGAATAAAACCAATATATATATCATCGGTAGTTATATTCCTCCTGGTAGTTATATTGGTCCTGTGACCAATGGAGAAGAAAACACAACCGCGAACTCTACGAGCTGTACCAAGATGTGGATGTAGTCCGGAAGGCAAGGATCCGTCGACTACACTGGCTCGGCCACATCGAGCGCATGGACATCAACGCTCCAGCTAAGACGGTCTTCGACTCCGAGCCTCCTGGTTCGAGAAGAAGAGGAAGACCGAACCTCCGGTTTAAAGACCAAGTAATCGCGGATGTAAGACATCTTGATCTTGACAACTGGAAGCAGCGTGCCCGGGACCGTCAAGGATGGAAGGCAGCTATAGCTCAGGCTCAGATCCTCCATGGATCGCTGGCCTGATAAGTAAGTAAGTTATATTCCTCCAAGGAGTCACATCGACTTATATAATTTACATCTTCAGAACTGTGCCCAGATTTTCGAAAATTTGTCAGAATCAGAACATTTATTTTTTGTAGGTGATGTTAGTTTAAGTAATGTTCAGTGGATATTTGATTTTGATGAGCAATGTCATATTCCAATGAATATAAAAACGGATACCGAAGCATTGGTGACTGACTTGTTTAGCCAATTCAATCTTAGACAGTGCAATAATATTGCCAATGATCTTGACGGTGTTCTTGATCTTGTTTTTGCTGATAAAGAGTATGATATAATCATAATCATTCCGATATTTACGC
This sequence comes from Eumerus sabulonum, assembly GCA_951905685.1. Lineage (NCBI taxonomy): Eukaryota > Metazoa > Arthropoda > Insecta > Diptera > Syrphidae > Eumerus > Eumerus sabulonum. The sequence continues at coordinate 29,227,354 of OX645062.1, forward strand.
TGAACTTACCTTTTTCTCCTATTCCAATACAGGTAAGCATAATGAGAAGTCTGAATTCGAATATAATTTTGATCGTGCTCATTTCGGGCAATTAAATAGTCATTTAAACAGTCAATCATGGTTGGGCATATTAACACCATCAGACCTGGAACAAGCATATGGTTCATTCTTCTCTATTTTTAAGCATGGCATTCATTGCATGTAGCAAGCACGCGATTCCCTCATCTCAACATCCACAAGGGTACCTGGCGGTCTTTTGATCAATCGACCACCAACAAGATTGATCACATTGCGATCGACGCCAGACACACCTCCTGTATTCTCGACGTACGAACCTTTCGAGGGGCCAACATCAACTCGAACCACTACCTTGTTGTAGCCAAGGTACGAATGAGGATATCAAGAATGCTTAGGAGTTGAGTAGGACTACGTAAGTTTGACGTCGGAAAGCTACAATCGCAAGAGACTGCCAGAATCTTTGCCGATCGTGTCTCCTCCAAGCTCTCTCAAAATCCGCCCAGAGCAGCACAAACAATAGACCAGGAATGGCCGCATTGCCAGAGCGCCGTTAGAGACGCTGCCTCAGAGGTGCTGGGTTTCAAACCGCCACCACCTAGAAACCCCTGGTTCGATGAACAATGCGAACAAGCCCATGCACCAAAACAAGAGGCATATAAAGCCATGCTGCAACGAGTGACGAGAGCTGCTCCCGAAATCTATGAGCAGAAGAGAAGAGAGGAACACACGCTTTTCAGAAGAAAAAAGAGAGAGCACGGAAAGCGTGAGATCGAGGAGATAGAGAGATGCTTCTGCATGAATGACGCCCGTAAGTTTTACAATAAGGTAAAACGAACATGCCATGGCTACAAAGCCAGAGCGGCGGCCTGCAGGGATGAAAATGGAGAATTGGTAGTAGAGTCGCAGTCGATGCTGGGGATTTGGAAGGACCACTTCTGCAGACTGTATAACGGCGATGATAGACAAGATACCGCTGTCAGGCAAAACGAGCCATTCGTAATGGACGACGATGTAACAGAATTCAGTCCACCCGACCTGGAGCTTCTTAAGGCGGCTGGAAATGAGCTGGTAAGGTGCATGCACCATCTCATTTGCAAGGTATGGTCGGAGGAAAGCATGCCCGACGAATGGAATCTCAGCATCGTTTGCCCGGTCCATAAGAAACGAGACCCCTATAACTGCGCCAACTATAGGGGAATAAGTCTCCTTAACTTCGCATATAATACCTTCTCTGCCGTATTGTGTGAACGCCTGAAACCGTTTGTGGATAACCTGATCGGCTCTTGTCAGTGTGGTTTCAGGGCAGGTAAATCCACAATAGACCAAATATTTACGCTACGGCAGATCTTGGAGAAAACGTCGACTCTTCGTCGATTTCAAGGCTGCATATGAAAGCGTGTATAGAGATGAGCTATACAAAGCCATGTCTAGTTTTAATATCCCTGCCAAACTCGTCCGACTGTGCAGGATGACAATGGAGGATTCTCGCTGCTCCATTAAGGTCGGTAATGAGCAAACCGAGACCTTTGATGTTAAAAAAGGATTTAGGCAAGGTGACGCGCTGTCATGCAACTTTTTCAACATCGTGCTTGAAAAGATCGTGCAAGAGTCACTGGCCAACACAAGAAGTACGATTTATTTCAAGTCTACGCAATTGCTTGCGTAGCCTATGACATTGGCGTGATTGGACGGACAATCACGGCTAAGATGGGTCTCTAGGTTAATGAGGGTAAAACCACATAGCTGCTTTCATCTAAAAGAGACGGACAACACCGACGTATTGGCCAGAACGTCACCATGGGCGGATATAACCTTGAAATAGTCGAGGAATTCATCTACCTTGGCTCACTGATGACCAGCGACAGCAACATCAGCGCTGAGATAAAACGCAGAATCACTCTTGCCAACCGCTGTTTTTTTGGGCTCAAGAGGCAATTGAGAAGTAGAGCCCTCTCTCGCAAAACCAAGGTGACACTATATAAGACCTTGATCATCCCAGTCCTCCTTTACGGCGCAGAGGTTTGAACCTTAATAAAGCGGATGAAGATGCCCTTGGTCGTTTCGAGAGGGATATTCTGCGCACTATCTACGGTTCCGTTTGTTCAAACGGTGTATGGAAGAGAAGATATAACGACAAACTGTACGGGTTGTACAGCGACATCGGCCTGGTACGACGTCTACGGATACAGCGTCTAAGGTGGCTAGGCCATATAGAGCGCATGGAAAATACAGTTCCGACCCGAAGTCTTCGAATCCACCCCGGAAGGAAGGCGCGGCAGAGGACGGCGGCATTAATGGTGGCGCACGCAGGTGGAAGGGGACCTTAACCAACTGGGCGTGAAGCGCTGGAAACAGCTGGCCAAAAACCGTGCCAGCTGGAGACACTTGTTGGTTGAGGCCCAGGTTCACCACGGACTGTAGCGCCACCTAAGTAAGTAAATACATAGAGATGGCAATCTGATGGCTTTACTACTGGTTGAGTAACCCCTTCTTCGTTTTTTGGGCGGGAAACAAACGGCTTGATTTGAACTCCTAGCGGCTAAAAATTAGAATTGAAAACCATATCATATGCCACAGCGGGAAGACCCAGTTTGAAGTTAATGAAACGGAAAGTTGCAATGTCGGCATCTTTTTTAATTAATTTATGACAAAACAAAAGGTCCTTTGGAAGTTTAGATTTCTTTGCGACAAATTCAGTAATACTGTCGTACAGATAATTCTTTTTTTTTTTTTGCAAGGGTCGTCAACATTAATCCGGTCTGTTTTATCCGAGGCTTGTGGTTGTTTCGGAGTTTGGGTTGTTTTCGGTAAGGGGTACTAGACCGTAGTCCAACCGACTAATCCTGTTTTGGCGCAAGAGGCTCGTCATCGCCCTTCCCCATCTGCAATTTTCATAGGAAATCTCCAGATGTCACCACGAGGAGGTGCCGCAAAAGTTATTTGTAAAAGATTTTGAAATTAGAAAACCATCAAACCGGACGGATGTATTCAGTCTTGCTGTTAATGGATATTCTTTTATTACAAGTGGGATCAACAGATTCTCTTAAACTAGATTGTTTGGTTTAAGTTGCCACGCGACGATTGTCGGTGTAATTGGTGTTGTCAATACTGATTATTGTTTTCGAATATCCCTACTAGTGTCCCCTTAGGAAACATGGAAGTCATTCATCATCTTCAGAATAATTGATGCTGAAAAATATAGACATGATTAAAACTAAGTTTAAATAGCACAACGTTACTTTAGCTTACGAAAACTAAGTAGTACGCAGGAGACTTATATGCTTAACTGGCTCGAAGCATCGGCTCTCTTATGTCATAAAACACAATCATTTCCTGCGATGGAAACATTTAGCAAAATGTTAGAATATTTGTGCTATCCTTAAACTTACTCTACACAGCTCCAAATTAATGCTACAAATAGATTGTTGCGTTTGGGATACAAGTTCCTTTTCCTTTGGGTTCGTTATTCGAACATGCGGAAAATTATCATCGCCCGTTTCAATCGCGACATTTCCGTCGCGGGCAAGGAATGATACTTGGAACGCATTTTCTACGGTATTCATAAAGCTATTGGGATCGATGATGAGTTTGAAGAATGGAATGGGTAATCGGTTATTCGCTTCAAATGCCTGCAAAGAATATATTGACTAGTTATCTTCTCAATTCTAGTTAGTCGCATACTCTTTCACCTGAGTTATTTGGTTTAGGATTATTTTGGCTTTCTTGGCGCCCTTGTCCTGTTTCTCGAGTTGAGATAAAGTTTCTGGTTGGAGTTCTTCCGCATTCTGAAGATCAAGTAAATTGAACTTTATTGCACTATTCATAGGTATAGATAGAGAGAGGCCCTACGTTTTTAGTACGCCGCTTCTGACGTTCCTTAACCACTTTTTGCGTTTCGACATTATTTCTGTTGAAAGCTCCCAACATTGAGCGAGAAAATTTCGATGCGTAACAGATGGATGTTGCAATCTCAGCCAGAGCATTCCAATTATCCTCGTCGTCCCGAAAAACTAGAGTAGCCTGAGGGAAATTATACATAGACACCTCCGACTGGTCTACTATTCTAATGAAATACATACAATTGCATTCTGATATATGCCATCGTTAAAATCCGTGCCAGATTCCATGACCTTAGCTACCAGTTGATGGCTCATCTTGAGAAGTTGAGCATCCATAACAACTTCAGCCGTGTGCTCTGTTCGGTCACCAACACTTCCCTCCTCAATTATTTCATCCGACTCAGCAATTATGGTTTTAATTGCATTAATGGTTTCTATTTTGTCGTCATTTTCAACATTTACACCTCAAAGAGAAAAGCAATATTAATTGTGGGCTGAAGGTTATTATTGACTTACTGATTGTATTTCCTTTATCGAGTAGGTTTTTCAGACGCAGTTTGCGATCAATTGGATTCGATTTGTTCAATTCCGCCATGGCGACGATTTCATTTAATTGCCAAATGAATTGAGCAGAGCGCGCTTTAAAATCTTTAAAATAACAACGCACAATAATCAGTCAAATCAAAAATTAAAGTAAATGTCAAAATATGGTCAAAATAACAATCCCTTTTGCCACCCCTGATTGTCAACAGACTGAGTGCATTCAAAGATAAGAGATATTCAGTTCGTTATTCATTAAGTGTGGTACACACCGTCGATCAAAAGTGACGTCAGTTTTGAGTTAAGTGTCTCTCGTACATTACGTCCCGGAGACAACGGTGAGACTCGTAAGTATTTATAAATTCTTCGAGAAATTGTCTGCTCTCATCCATGTCCAACGCTTGAATGACACAATTTATGTACACACTGTCGTCATTCACATGTACACACTATCAGTTTTGAGTGACACCCAACAAAACTGTAACTGTAACTGATCGACGGTGTGTACCTCACCTTAGACTGTCTGGCAGAAACCTTCAGCTTATGCGATCTATCAGGGGTCTGATAGTTTGACTACTTAACTGGTGATTGGGCTTGGAAAAAAAACGTAGTAATTACGTTCACTAAAGTGCACTAAAGTCTTTTCTTCTTTTTCGGCGCTTCAGTTCATGGCGAACCTGGGCCTCTTTTAAGAAACCTCTCCAACTGGCACGGTCTTTCGCCTACAGGCTCCAATGCCGCACGGCTAGTTGGTTAAGGTCCTCTTCCACTTGATTGCGCCGACTTAAATTTGGCTGTCCTCGACCGCGTCGCCCCTTGGGGTTGAATTCCAAGACCTTCCGGCTGGAGCTGTGATTTCCATACGCTCTACATGACCTAGCCATCTAAGGCGTTGGATCCGAAGACGCCGCCGAGCTACGTTCATGTGGCTGTATAGCTCGTACAGTTCACTATTAAGTCTTCTCCTCCACTCCCCATTTGTGCATGTCGGGTCGAAAATGATACGCCTTGTCTTGTATATGGTCAATTTGGTTTTTCGAGAGAGGGCTCTGCTTCTCGTTCACCTCCCGAACCCAAAGAAACGTCAAGAATTATTCTACGTTCGATTTCGGCACTGATATCATTGCTGCATGTTACTGCGGTGCCTAGGTAGATGAAGTTCTTGACTACCTCGAAGTTATGCCTGCCAATATGTGCACCCTGGCCAAGACGCCGGTGGTTCGTGTCCTTTTTCGACGACAGCATATATTTCGTTTTGCCCTCATTTACCGCCAGTCCCATTTTAGCCGCTTCCATCTCAATGATCGTAAAGGCCACAATGACATCTCGCTGACTTCGTCCATGTTATCGTCATGTTATTGTCAATGTTATCGGCATATGCGAGCAGTTATACGGACTTGAAAAAGACGGTGCCCCTTGTATTGACCAGTGAGTTTTGAACGATTATTTCAAGGACGATGTTGAGAAAGTCAAACGAGAGCGTGTCACCCTGTCTAAAACCTTTTTTGACATAAAAGGTATCGGTCAAGTTGCTTCCGACCTTGATGAAGCAGCGAGAGTTCTCCAATGTCATCCTGCTCAATCTGACGAGTTTGGCAGGGATCCCTATCTATGCTATCGTATGCAGCCTCAAATGCTTTCGTATGTATCCTTAAATGTCGTCAAACAGATGATGGGTGTTGATCTCGAACTCTTTGGTTTTTTCCAAGATCTGACGCAGTATGAATAATTGATCGACAGTGGACTTCCCGGGCCTGAAACCACACGGATATGGATCAATCAGTTTAATAACGAACGGTTTCAGGCGTTCACAAGGTGCAGCAGGGAAAATTTTATAAGCGATGTTCAAGAGAATTATACCTCTATAGTTGGCGCAGACAAAAGATCGGGCTAACGATACTAAGATTCCTTTCATCGGACATGAATTCCTCTAATCATATCTTACAGATGCGCTGGTGCATACTCTCAACCAGGTCATCTCTAGCTGTTTTAAATAGCTCGGCAGGTAGTCCGTCTGCTCCAGCAACTTTGTTGGACTTAAGCTTAGAAAAAGCATTCCTGACTTCGTCCAGGTCAGGGGGCGGAATTCTCTGCTATCATCGTCCGCTGTGAATGGGTCATTCTGCCTGACAGCGGGATCTGTTTCCTCATCGTCGTTATACAGTCTGCAGAAGTAGTCTTTCCAGATTCTTCTTCTCTTTTTTTGTTTTGAGAAGCTTATGCTCCTCCCTCCTCTTGTGCTCATAATGCTCACGAGCAGCTCTCGTCCTTCTGTGCAGCGCCTCTTGAATGGCTCGCTCCTACACTCATCGTCAAACCATTGGTTTCCTGTTGGTGGCGCTTTGAAACCCAGTACCTCAGGAGCAGCACTCTCTAAGGCTTGTTGACAACGGGTCCATTGGTGTTGTACGGTCTGAGTTGGAGGGTTTTCCGAGAACTTGATGGAGAAACAATTGGCATAGGCTCTGGCGGTCTCTTGCGATTGTAGCATTCCGACGTTGTAAACCCTTTTGGTTCGGAGAATTAGTTGCTCTAGGTTGTGTCCCTCTCACTCTGATCGGTAATATGTCTATTGCCACGAGTAACCTCTTCTCGCCACGGTTCAGCTCAGGTTTCAAAATGACATCTTAATTGCTGGAACACACGCGGTCGCCGTCGCAGTCGCAAGAATTACCAAAAATTTCGCCCACAGTGAGGTCGCTTTGCTTTGCCAAATTTTAAATTTCAAATTGTGCTTTTACTGGAAAATTGTGAATTTCTGAAAATTAAAATTGTAAAAAATAAAATGTATAAGCGCTAAAAAATTCAAGCCATTAGAAATGTTGTGCAAATATTTTACTTGGCACATAAGTTGTTAAGAACAAAAAAACGCCGGTGGTGGGCCCGTCCTTTGTACGAACATAGAAAAGCCGAAGGCTTTTTTGAAACAACATTTATTTTCATGAAACAAAACGATGCCAACGTATGATGAAACTTCAATACGAGTTGCTTTTAAGTTTATTAAAACCATCTTTACGAAAAACATCAATAATGAAAGCAATTAGTCCGGAACGCCGGTTGGTAGTTACTTTGATGTAAGTGTTTCATTAAAAAATTATTGGTTGGAACATAATAGTTACTTCTTTGCAGGTGTATCTCCAAGTGTATTTGTCTTGGTCGTTCCGGATGTGTGTATCAACAGTACGGAAAATAATTGGTGAAGTGTATAAGGCCCCTTGGGAAGTGTTGTCTCCAGTGTACATGCCAGAACTTAACATGGCAAAGATTCCACAGCTTTTCTTTTTCCTTTACAATCTCAATTAATTGGTCTTCCATTATTCCTATTTTAATAAATAATTAATATTACTTAAATATAACAAATTTCACAAAATACCACTTTTGTCCATATACTTACAATGAACCGTCAACCAGCCGATTTGAAAATTTCCTTTTGTTTTTTTTTTTTTTTTCTATACAGCTATCACAATGTTGTACGACCTAGTTAAAAGTTAGCCAACTCTCGCGACACACCTTACGACCAAGGCATCATTGTGTTTACGTTATCGAGTTTACGAACATTCAATTTTTGACAATTTTCAGCAAGGTGAAAATTCGGTCGGTTTCTCTCGATTCAAGTCTCGACTCCTATCTAGGACAACCACCCCTGGAGAGTAGTGAACGAACATCTACGACCCAAACCACTGCACTCGTTCAGGTTGTGTGAAGGAAAAGTGCCAGAAAGACAGAAAGATAACTAAATCAAAGTTATCAGAGTCAGGAAAAAGTCGTCTTTTGTGATTTCTTATTGGATGAATCACCAACTGTCTGTTGAGTATTTTTGTCATTCTTGTCACGTCAACATCGTTCCGAGGTTTCGAAAGTGAAGTGATTTGAATCAGGGATTACCAATGAGATGGCAAGCCGATTGTTTTGACAGGCACTTTTGACAAACTCTATGCGGTTCGACGACATATCTTGACCAGGGATAATGAATGAAATATCAATCTACTGGCTCTGACAGGCACTTTTGACAGATTGCACCTACAAACGCTTTGCGGTTTGACGGCGTTTTGACTATGTCATTCAGCCTTGTTTCGACGACTTTACACATCGAGGCTCGCGCAATGACAAGTCAAAATTACGTGCTTTCCTAAATCGCGGTTCACATTGAACGATTTATAAAGCGATTTGCTTGACAACCGTGGTTGGACGACAAATTGTGTATGCACGACCAACGTTAACGCTCCAGCTACAAGTCGGTACGTTTTGTAGTCAGGAAGTTGAAAATTTCCAACTTTTTGCTTGACAGCCGTGGTTGAACGGTCTATCGTTAAGTGTGAACAGTTGTCGTACAACTTCAGAGCATTTTTTCACTTTTGCTTGTGCGTTCAGAGAATCGACAACAACTTTGAGCGAATTGAACGATATGACTTCAAACAAAGAAAAATAATTTTGGTTTGATTTTTTCATATGAGGAATTATTTTTCTCAGTAACTCATCATAAGAAAGGAGACCCCTATAACTGCGCCAACTACAGACGAATAAGTCTCCTTAACATCGCATGCAAGGTCTTCTCTGCCCTGCTATGTGAACGCCTGAAACCCTTCGTGGAGAATCTGAGGGATTCTTATCAGTGTGGTTTCAGGCCAGGTAAGTCAAAAATAGACCAGATATTCACACTGCGGCCGATCTTGGAGAAGACCCAAGAATACCAAATCGACACCCATCAACTTTTCGTCGATTTCAAGGCCTCATATGACAGTGTGCATAGAGACGAGCTATAAGGCGCCATGTCTAGTTTTGACATCCCTGCCAAACTCGTCAGATTGTGCAGAATGACAATAGAGAACTCACGCTGCTCCATTAAGGTCGGTAGCGAATCAACCGAGACCTTTGATGTTAAAAATGGATTCAGACAAGTTGACGCAACATCGAGAAGTAGAGCCCTCTCTCGAAAGACCAAAGTTGAGCTGTACAAAACCCTAATCGTCCCAGTCCTCCTTTATGGCGCAGAGGCCTGGACGAAGAGGTCCTTGGTCGTTTGGAGAGGAAAATTCTGCGGTCAATCTATGGTCCCGTTTGTATAAACTGGGATTGGAGGAGGGGATACAACGACAAACTATACGGGTTGTACAGCGACATCGGCCTGATACGACGTCTGCGGTTAGGCCAGGTAGAGCGAATGGAAAACACAGTTCCGTCCCGAAGAGTCTTCGAGTCCAACCCCAAGGGACGACGCAGCAGAAGAATCTAAGGTGGCGCACACAGGTGGAAGGGGACCTTAACCAACTAGGCGTGCGTCGCTGGAAACAGCTGGCAAATGACCGTGCCAGCTGGAGAAGTTTGTTGGTTGAGGTCCAGGTTCACACCGGACTGTAGCACCACCTAAGTAAGTAAGTTAGTTTGCGAGTAAATGATGAGCAAATAAAATATGCACTTACATTCAAATGTACTCTACTTAATATACACGAAGCCATACCCACCCCGACATCGCAACACTCCATGCTAGCAACATTGGCAGACGACACTATCATACTCCAATCTGACAAAGGCGTCAGCCATTTAAATAATACAATACAGTGGTTCACAAAATGGGATATACAATAAATGAACAAAATACTATCCAGGTTATCTACACCACTAGAAAAATAGACAAGCCACTTCCTATAACATTTAACAATAAGAATAATAAAACCAGCGATTACGCCAAATATCTAGGTATGGTTACTGACAGTAAACTAACATGGAAACAACACATTCTAGAAAAGAATAAACAAATAAAAGACAAACTCCGAACATGCTACTGGATGCTTGGTAAAAATTCTAGACTGACAATAGACAATAAACTTCTGATATACAAAACTATAATTAAACCTATCTGGTCATATGGGCTACAACTATGGGGCACTTCCAAAACCTCAAACATCCAAATAATCCAACGTACACAAAACAGAATCTTAAGAACAATTACCAATGCAGAATGGTGCGTGCCAAACACGGAAATTCATAAAGACATTCACGGAAGTAAAACAACATCTAGCGACAACAACGAGCGATAAGGGACGCTCGGTGCGAACAAAAGCTCCAACGTTCGGGTGGACTAAATCCCACTTGTGCCATCTTCTCCTACTTACTTACTTATCAGGCCGGTAATCCATGGAGTATCTCAGCCTGAGCTATAACTGCCTTCCATCCAAGCTGTCTTGCATCCGCGAATACTTGGTCTTTATACCGGAGATTCGGTCTTCCTCTTCTTCTCGAACCAGGAGACTCGGAGTCGAAGACCCTCTTAGCTGGAGCGTTGGTGTTCATGCGCTCGATGTGACCGAGCCAATGTAGTCGACGGATCTTTGCCTTCCGGACTATATCCACATATTTGCACAGCTCGTAGAGTTCGCGGTTCTGCCTTCTCTTCCATTCACCTTCCTCACAGGCAGGACCAAATACCCGGCGCAGAATTTTTCTTTTGAAAGAACGCAAAATCAGCTTCCCCGTCCTGCTTATCGTCCAGCTTTCGGCTCCGTATAGCAAGACTGGCAGTATAAGCGTTTTGTAAAGTATGACTTTGGATCTTCGAGTGAGGAGTTTTGCCCCAAGTTGTTTGGACAAACCGAAGTAGCAGCGGTTGCCAAGGGCGATTCTATGCCGGATCTCCACTGTTGTGTCATTTGTGGAGTTTACGTTTGCGCCGAGGTAGACAAAGTCCTTAACCACCTCGAAATGATAGCTGTCAATCGTGATTTTTTTTTTTTTTTCCAAGATGGTGAGCGACGGATCGGTTTTTGCTTGACAGCATGTACTTTGTCTTATACTCGTTGACTTTAGTACCAACTCGTTTCGTCTGTTCCTCAATCGCCGTGAAAGCTTCTACAACATCACGCCAAGACCGCGCAATGATGTTAATATCGTCCGCGTATCCTAGCAGTTGGACAGATTTGTAGAATATAGTGCCTTCCCTGTTGACGTCTGCCCGTCGTACTATATGCTCCAGCACTAAATTGAAGAAGTCGCATGACAGCGCATCTCGTTGCCGAAATCCGGTGCGTGTTTCAAACGGTCCAGATGTACTAGAACCGAACTGCATGGCGCATCGCATATTTTTTAGCGTGGTGCGACTCAGCCGGATCAGTTTTTCTGGGATCCCGAATTCGTCCATAGCATCAAACAATTCTTTGCGATGAATGCTGTCAAATCGATAAAGAGATGGTGTGTATCGATTTGAAACCTGTCAGTCTTTTCAAAGATTTGTCAAACTGTGAATATTTGGTCTAATATAGCCGATTTGCTGGACCGGAAGCCGCACTGGTAGCTGCCGATTAGCGCGGTGCAAAAGAGTTTCAGACGTTCACACAGTATCCCTCCTCCTCCTCTATAGGAGGTAGGATCGCCTTTTTTATGAATGGAGCGAATAGAGCTGATATTCCAGTCGTCGGCATGCTTTCATCTTCCCAAATTCTACAGATGATCTGGTGCCGACTTTTTCGATGCTTGGTGGGAGGACTACTACAGCGGCTGAAGTTGGGATTTCCTCAGTCCCTACCACTCTCTTTTGGTCATGCTCGTTAAGCAGCTGCTGGAAATGCTGCTTAAGGACATCCACTATTCCCTGCGGCTAGTTGACAAGATTGTCTTCGCAATTTCGAAGAGCCTGGGTGCCTTTCTTAAAGCCTCGTGCAAGGCTTTTAGCTCTCTTATAAAAGGCCCGTATTTTATGTACAACTCGATATCCTTGAGTTGTGAAGCTTCTTTTCTTTAGTCGCAGCAGTTTTTTCTCCTCCCTTCTTCTGGTTCGGTACTCCTCTCGCACTGCCCTGGTTTTTCGATGCAGCACCTTTTGGTACGCCTCACCGGTTGCCGCTTTTTTCTGCTCACTTTCGCCATCATATCACGGGTTTCTTTTCGGGGGTGGTAGGTAATCTATGGTCCTCTCGGCTACTTCCTTAATAGCTGTGCGGCAATGCAGCCACATACTGTTGACATTTGTGCTCGACGTAGACATACTGAAGAGCCTTTCGCTTAGTTGCTCCCTGTGGACTCTGGTAATCTCCGATGTGCTCAGGCGTCCGGTATCGAACCTCCTCATGGTGAGCTGGTGCAGCTTTCTGACATTGGACAGTGGAGCTCTGAATTTTGCTGCTACGAGGAAATGGTCAGAGCCCCTCTGAATGTTCGCACATCCAGGATGTTTGATGAGTGTCAGTGGGCACATGGAGATCGTCAGGTTGCTGAGTGGATTCGCTTGCGGGGAAATTTTGTGCTACTTATCACTGCATTATGAGCTATCGCAAAGTCCGTGAGTCGGAAGCCGTTATCTGCTGTTGTATTATGGAGGCTGTGCTTTCCGACCACTCCGCCAAAGTGTTCTTCTTACCGATGTTGGCATTGAAATCCCCGAATACGATTTTGAAATCGTACTCCGGACAAGGTCCGTAGGCTTTGTCCAAGAAATCATAGAAGTCCTCTTTGATGGGGTCTTCAGTCTCTTCAGCCAGACGACCACTTATAGGTTTAAAGTCGATGACCCTCGACCTTAACCGCTTTCCCACGACATATCGGCACCCCAACATGTGCAATCTTTTGTGACAACTGTAATATATGTAATATATGTTGTTATGAGCAGCTCCAGGAGTGTACAGGGTTCTGATATTCCACGAGCATACTCGCAAATCGTGTTCCTTTTTCGCGCCATGTCCTCTTTGAGAATCCGTCCGTTTATCCGAGGCATTTTGCTCTTCCATAACTTGTTGTTTTTTTACGTATTGTAGCGCTCAGCATACATTAGTTCACCTCTCAACGGTTCTTGTAGAGGCTATCCAGAGGGCGCCGCTAGGAGGCTGTATGTCAACTTGACCCGGGCATTTAAACAGGGGTCGTTGCTGGCATCTCGCCAGGTTGAGAGCAATCAACAACTTTACCCTATATGTCCGAAAAAACTTCAGCTAAATATTTATTCAATAAACGTTGAACAAACGAAAAAAAAAATATTTACTAGCCACTTTGGGGAAAAGTTGTATTGTTGAGTGTTTATTAGCCAGTTGTTCTTTAAATAAAACTTATTTTCGTTGCCTCAAAAATCTTTATTACCTTTATTCAACTCGCATTTTAAAACGCTTACGCGTTTTGATTTCACCAGCACAATGCTTCGAAGTTTCTTCCCTGGTCCGAGTGTAGCTTAATGGGGACGCCAAACCTGCTCACCCAATTGTTGACGATTTGCTCCACAACCGTCATCGCTTCTTGGTTGGGAACGCTTCATGCCACTTACTGAAGTAGCCCATCACGACTAGGATATATCGGTTGCCACTGTAAGTTTCCGGTAATGGGCCTGCGATGTCAACGTCTATTCGTTCGAACCTACATTGTACTGGCGCATCTTCCCTTCAGTTTTCACGTTAGGACCTTTGCTGGCTGCACACGCATTTTCGGCACCAGTGTTCGACGTCGTCTCTTGCATCGAGCCAATAGAATCGTTCCCGTCTGTTTTCTTTCTTGCTTGGAGAGCACCTTGCTGGGTGTTGGACAGCTCCAACACCCACATTACTTGCGTCACATAGTCATCGTTTTAATTGCCGGAAGCTCCTCTTGCACTTATTGGTCAATTTGAATTATCGTCCCTTTTCCATCAATTGATGCAAGCTCTTCGCGATCCCGGCAGAAACCTTTACGAATCGCCTTTATGTGGACAACCCTAGAAAACTCCTCAATTTATGTTTGATGATTCTTGAGAGCTTCGACTTTTTCCGGATCTGTTCTTACTCTTTCTGATGATATGACATGTCCCAAGTAGTTGATTTTTCGCTGGAAGAGAGCACATTTCTTCGGATTCGGCCTTCCAGTAGGCGTTTCGACATCGTTTGAAGTCGTCCCTTAGGTTGTTTTGATGTTCGTCGAATGCTTTTCTAACCACTATGATGTCATCATACACCACCAGGCAGGTTTTCCAGGTCAGCCCATGCAGGGCTTGTTCCACTAAATGCTCAAAAGTCGCCGGAGCATTTCATAAGCCGAATGGCATTACTGTAAACTGCCACCGGCTGCTTCCCGTAGTAAAGGCGGTTTTCCCGCGATCTTCTGTACAATAGCCGTTTTTTAGATCGAGGGTGGAGAACCACTGAGATCCAGAGAGGATCGTAGTAAAGGGTAGCTGTCTTTCTTGGTAACTTGATTCAGCCTTCGGTAGTCTACACAGAATCGTGTACTGCCATCTTTCTTATTAACTAAAACGACAGCTGATTCCCAGGGGCTCTTAGAGCTCTCGATTTGCCCTTTTTTCATCATCGCTGATACCATGCCTGCGACTTCTTACTGTTTTGCCAATGGCAGTTGTCTAACCGGTTGCCGAATCGGTCTTACATCACCGATGTTTATGCGATGCTCCACTAGGTGTGTTAGTTCATGATCTCAGTTCTGTGCAGCAAAGTCATCTACAATATCGTTGAACAAATGCTCTGCCAATATCTGCTTCTTCTTATCAAACTCAAAGTGCAGCAATACATTCCCTTTAAGGTCCGCTAGTCTAGATACAGATACAGGTATTCGGGCTCTATCAGCAAGAACCGTTGGCCTCCGGTATCACCCTTCCCTGTATTTGGCGGCAGGGTTACGATTTTCTTGTTTACAGACTTCTGGTGGACGGCGGTTTTTCTCTCGTAATGCATTGGGATTTCGATGTTACACATTGTAAGTGCGGAGACATCATCAGCACTTGTATTCCGATATCCAATGTTCTATAGTGCGTCTTCATGAAATCGACTCCAATGATGCGCTCGCCGCATATGTCAGCCACCAAAACGCATGGAAGAAGTTCAGACCTGCCAGTTGCATCTTCAAGCAAACTTCTCGGTAAACTTTTGCCGATTCCCCAGTTGCGGTCTTAAGGCAGTAGCAGCTCGCGTTATGCAACCATGATTGCTGAACTAGGTCCCTCCTTACGATAAAAGCCGTGGCTCTGGTGTTAATTGTAGCTAGGAACTTATTTCTACTGATGGTAGCCTCCACAGTTAAACTTTTATTGCAGCGTTTAGCTTGTGAGAATTGGATAGTGGTTCTGGGGGCGTCGATTCACGCTTGCTGTGCTTGAGGAGCGTAGTCGCCAGGATGGGTGTTGCCCCTGTCGAACGCTTCGTCGTTGCGCCTTCTGTTTGCGCAATTTGGGCAACTTCTGGTTTTTGGCGGTGTCCTGCATTGGCGCTTTAGATGTTCGGGCTTATTGGAAGGACCGATGTTATGCCAACAATCCGGAAACGATTCATACACTCAAGGCCGATTCCATCCAAGCAATTTGTGAGCTACAGCCCGAAACCATCTACAGGCTCTTGGAAAATTGGCAGCCATTTGAACGACGTTGTATTCATTTATGTACATGGAAAAAATTTAATTTTGTTCATTTTATTGCATTTTTAAAAAGAAACATGTATTTGACCCACCCTGTATAAATGTGGAAGTATTGGTCTCTATTTCACCATAAAGGGCAAATACATGACTTGCATAGTTACTTACCTAATTAGATGGCGCTACAGTTCGGGGTGCACCAAGGTCTCAACCAACAAGCCTCTCCAGCCGGCACGGTCTTTGGCCAGCTGCTTCCAGTGCCGCACGCTCAGTTGGTTGAAGGCCCTTTCCACCTGTGCGCGCCACCTTAGATGCGGTCGCCCTCTACTGCGTCGTCCCTCGGGGTTGGTTGAATCTTCACCTCCACTCGCCGTTTACACAAACGGGACTAAAGATTGCACGCAGAATTTTTCTCTCAAAACGTCCAGCTCTCTGATAACGTCCAACTCTCAGCGCCATAGAGGAGGACCGAGATAATTAAGGTTTTGTGGAGGGATACCTTAGTTTCTCGAGAGAGAGCTCTACTACGCAGTTTCTTCTTGATCCCAAAGAAGCAGCGGTTGGCAAGTGTTATTCTAAGTTTCTTCTCAGTGCTGGTGTAGTTGCTACTTTTTACTATCGAGCCAAGGTAGACAAAGCCCTCGACTACTTCAAAAATATAGCTGCCGAAGGTGACGTTCTGACCAAGACTACGACGTTGCGCGTCTTTCTTTGATGACAGCATATATTTGGTCTTGTCCCCATTTACCCTTAGACCCACTATAGCCGCTTCTGCTTCAATGCCTGCGAACGCCTCATTGACGTCTCACTTTGTCCTTCCAATAACGTCAAAGTCATCTGCGTAGGCAACTAAGTGTGTAGACTTGAAGTACACAAGTAAGAGGTAGGACTCTTGATTGGCCGCAGAGTCCCACACGATCTTTTTAAGTATGATGTTAAAGAAATCACGTGACCCCGAGTCACCCCGTCGAAATAGTTCACCTCTGACCTTCATGGAACAGCCAGAATTCTCCATAGTTATCTGCACAGTCTGACGAGCTTGGCAGGAATGTTAAATCATGGCATGGCTCTGTATAACTCGTCTCTATAAACACTGTCAAGATAGTGCATGTCGACCTGGAATTCATGGGTCTTCTCCAAGATCTGCCGTAGTGTAAATATTTGATCTATCATGGATTTTTCTGGCCTGAAACCACACTGGTATGAACCTACCAGATTGTCCACGAACGGTATCAGGCGCGTACACAGTACGGCAGAGAGTATCTTGTACGGAATGTTCAGGAGACTAACCCCTCTGTAATTGGCGCAGTCATAGGTGTCTCCTTTCTTATGGACCGGGAAACGATGCTGAAATTCCATTCATCGGGCATGCATTCTTCCGACCATTGCTTGCAGATGAGTTGGTGCATGTTCCTGACCAGCTCATCACCAGCTGCTTTAAATATTTCAGCGGGAAGTCCGTCTGCTCCAGCAGGTTTATAAGACTTAAGTTTCGATATCGCTATCTTAACATCGTCTAGGTCGGGTGGACGGGATTGTCTTTCGTCTTCGTTCATTGTGAATGGTTCGTTCTGCCTGACGGCGGCATTTTGACTATCATCGCTGTTATATAAACTGCAGAAGTAGTCCTTCCACAATCTCAGCCTCGACTGTGACTCCACTATTAGTTGTCCGTGCTCACCACTGCAGGCTTCTTCTCTGGCTTTATAGCTTTGGCATGTTCGTTTTATTTTTTGGTAGAACTTTCAATACATATATAGTTTTGCCCGCAAAACAAAGTGCTTATCGGCAGGTGGTTGTTAAAAAAAATATTGGTTTTGAAGTGTTATCAGTTTTAAATGAATTCATTGTATACAATTAATCTTGGTTTCAGTTCTTAACATTTACATTAAGCAATTTGGATGAGCTCTTTGAATAGCCCTTTTTTTCTTTTCTTAAAGCTTGGTATGATTTTTCTAAGTTGAGGAAGTGTGTCTAGTAAGTTATCGATTGGCACATCTAAGTTATCGATTTCCGTATGTGTTGAAGGTTTCTGGAACATCTAGCATCTCTCGGGCTCGTCGTCTTGTGTTTAGCGTGTGGCGTATGGGTTGCAAAAACCCCTGATCTTCCATATAGTCTAGCAGTGCCGTCATCTGGAAGATTGCATTCCCATTTAAAGCTTTAAAAGACGAATTACTGGGTCGAACGTCGTTCCTGCAATTGCATCTCTCCATCTCCTCGATCACGCTCTTCTTGTGCGCATGCTCCTCCCTCCTTTTCTGTTCATATAGCTTGCAGGCACCTCTCGTTCGTCGATGCAGTGTAGCCATGTATACATTCTGTTTCCCTACATGGGCCTAGCTGCACTCGTCATCAAACCGGGGGTTTCTCGAAGGTGGTGACTTGATCAGCGAAGGTCTCTGCGGTTTCCTGCGATTGCAGCTTTCCGACGTTAAATTTTGGTGTTCTTACTCGACTCCGTTGATTCCGAGAAATTCGCATCCGTACCTTGGCTGCAACAAGGTAATGATCCGGGGCGATATGAGCTCCTCGAAAGGTTCGGACATCTAGGATCGCATCGATCATAATGTGATCAGTTTGATTGGTTGTCGATTGATCGGGGAACCGTCAGGTCCCCTTATGGATGTTGAGCTGTGGTAATCGTGTACTTGCTACTACGAGATTATGTCCCGCCATAACTCGTTCAAAGATAGCTTCCTTACTCAGCTTCGCATTGAAATCTCCTGAAACGATTTTCACAGCTGGGACATTGGGCATATGTTCTGTCTAGGAGATCGTAGAAGTCGTCGTTCTCCTCTGTGGGAGCGTGGACACATATTAAGCTTATTTTGCCGAGATTGGCCTTAAGGTGGATAGTTACGACGTGTTCGCTTACATACTGGAAGCTTAACACTTTTTCCCTGAGTCTCCGTTGTTTATTTTCTCTGTAGCAGCTTCCGTGTTAGATATCGCAGTTTCTCATCCGCTTTTTGTCTGGCAGTTGACCAGTTGTCCGGCCGCACCTGGTCTGTTGAGGGACCTTACGTTCCAGGTGCAGATCTGGAATTCGTTTACTTTAAGACGTTTGCGGGGGTCGTCAACATGTAATCAGTCCGTATCCGAGGCTATTTGCTCAAAGATTTGCATGGTTAGTTTGAGTAAAATTTGGTAGAAAGTCAGTGGTAGTGAACGTCTTCTTTTGCCGACAAGTGTAATAATTTTTCTTCGGCAAAAGTATCGTTTAATATGTTTTTTTATTATTAAAATGTGTTGTCCAGTGTGCTAAAAGAATGCTATTAAAAATTATTACTTACTTTTCAATAGCAATTTTATCGTAGAGTGATAAATGAACTGTTTTTATTCAGAGTACATTTTGAATATTATTTTCGAAATTAGTAAGATAATCTTTCTTTTCTTCTTTGGTGGCGTTACAGCCCATGAAGGGCAAGGGTCAAGCTTCTCTCAATCACCCATATTGCATGTGATTTATTTTTCACACAAGTGAGAGCGATCTACAGTTTAATGCCGATTCCGAACGGCGTGAGTCGAGAAGCTTTTTAATGGCAAATATACTACGAGGCGTTTTGCCAGTACCCCGCCAAAGAGGGACGCCGCGAAATAATAATAAAATTGCGGCAATGGTGCGCCCGAATGTGACATGAAATACTCGAAGGTATGCTACACATCTGCTGGTATTGCGAATTCGCGACATTGACTTAGCTTGAAAGTAGCCAATGATTCTGTAATCGATTGGACTTGATCTGTCTTTAGTATTTAAGAACCTGTTTTGCAATATTGGCTAGTTAAGATTCAAGGTTCAAGCTTGATTCCTTGACATAGTAAATTCAGCTGAACTTACTAACGCAATAGCATTATGGTTATTGATTCCTAATAAGGACTGGAATTATCTCGTCGAATGTTATGACACAATGTATCATAATAAACTGGGAGGAATGATAAAGCGAACTCAATTTTTCGCAGCAATGTGTGGATACGGGATGCGGATCCTCGTTGCGCTTTGTTCCGGTTTATATTTCGGTATTTTTTTTTTAATCGATTTATTGCTTTTCGTCTATTCCTTGTTATCAATAACTTTATATCCTTCACAGAATTATTCTCATTAACCAATAATTCGTATCAAACTGTTACAGGTTTCTTTGCAATACTAATGCAGTGAACGACAACAGCTAAAAAATAACGTAGTTTGTTAGCTGCCAATAGTCTGGCCGTATTCGTGCTTGTGCCCCTCCACTCTACGGTCTAGAGTTCGAGCTGTGAATTCATCGCCGAGTTTTTAACTTTCATCCAAGTTTAGTTACTCCGTGGCTGTCGTGCACTTCGCTCTTAGGAATTCGTTGTCGTCTGTAGTTGAAATTCTCTGTTGTGCCCCATCCGCGTAAAGTGCATTTGTCATGCTTACAATATCGTATCCGTTTTTTGTATTGTTTTATTTCCATGCCATTACCCACACTGAAGTGGTTTAAGGTAAAGCTTGCGAAAAAGAAACTATCCATTGTAACCACGAGTGTTTTGTTTCTTTTTTTTTATTTCGTCTGCACGAGTTTTCTTCCACGAATACGTTATGTTGAAAGACTAATACAAGAAATAAAAAAGAAATAAATAAGAAAAAAAAAAAAAAAAAACAAATACGTCAGTGTATCTAGATTTTTTTAGCTTTCAAAGCTATGGCAATTTATTACCACGACGTGATCGAGCGGATTTCGAAATAGGTTGCAAGATACCAGCCGCGCGATAGTCAAACTACGTGGATCCGGGACTCTACCATCAAGAATTATCATCACTTGAGAATAAATCCTTCTATTTTACGAGCACCTCCAGGATTTTGTCATCTCAAAGGTACGCAATTGTTCAACAGTTCTAAAAGTTAGTAGGCTTAAAGAAGACACATTGGTGTGGGCTTAGGGCCAGTGGAGTGAGAGTGGTGCGCAAGTACTCGAACTCTGCGCATGTATGCATCACGCTGTTCGATGTTGCGCCGAAATGAGTTTGTTTTTGCTTTCAAACCAATTTTCATTGGCCTTTTGTTCTTTGACTGCTTCTTGCAACCAATCGTACGATCGTATGTAGGTTATGGCTGGGAATCAAATTTGGGACAAGTTTATCATTCACCATAATATAGAAAGTACAGATGTAATTACAAAACGTTATGCATTGCGAGTATGTACCTTGTGACGGAAACTAATTTTCCTTTGATATTACGAACATGGTGTTCAAGAGGCGTGCAAATCAAGCTTAATTGGTATAGGATTCCACTGGTAGTTTTCTTTATTGGCGTTCGTCTACTCTAACAATAATAACATACCAAGCATTGTTCCGCGGAGTTTCACTGGTTTTTCCTGAACCGGAAGATTTTTGTTTTATTATTTGACTGGTCTTATGCCTACATACATATATAGATACCGGAAGGGTAAATTCCGCCGTTTGGCGCAAACGCTTTCCCATTTACTTCATTACTTTTCATGACAGTATTGAGAGAGCCTGAATATGTATCGCGATAAATCAATAAAGAAAGATATAAAACGGTGCTTAATTCAAAATCTTAATTGCACTCCGAACGATTCGGAGGGAAAGAATTCCGGTAGGTTTCAGAATACATACATACATATGTGAATTAATTTTTTTTTTTTTTGATTTTGGATAACTTCGTTTGTTTCTTTTTGTAAAGCCCGTGTTGTCCATTCCTGCGGTCTCCTTTGCTAATATTGTTATTTTTCCTCCATAAGTTGTTTCTGTTAGAGTGGAGGATCTATTTCGTTGCACAACATATACACAGATGTGCAATGAAGTCAACTTACATAAATGAATCAAAAAAAAAAAAAAAAAAAAAAAAAAGGAGCAAGTTAAATCCTATCGCCCTATCAGTTTGACTTCATTCTTTCTAAAAACAATGGAGAAACTCAGAGAGCTCCATATTAAAGGTATCTTGGAAAATGAAACACCTCTGCATCCCAACCAGTATGCATATCGCAAAGAGCGATCTACCGAGAATGCACTACACCACTTGGTGACGCACATTGAAAATAGTTTCACACAAAAGGAGATCGCAATCTGCGCCTTCCTCGATATAGAGGGAGCCTTCGATAATACTGGCTATGATTCGATCACCACTGCACTATCCTGCAGGGGTGTGGACCATCCTACTAATCACTGGATTAGGGCGATGCTAAATAGCCTTATCATATCAGCCACATGCGGAGAGGTCTCAGTGGCAGTATCGGCGGCTAGAGGATGCCCACAAGGAAGAGTCCTCTCACCGCTGCTTTGGTCGATAGTTATCGATGATCTACTACGCAAGCTAACCACTTGGGGCTACGAGGTCATCGGATATGCTGATGACCTAGTAGTCATTGTTACGGGCAAGTGCAAGATCACTGCCTGTGAGTGCATGCAGCTTGCGCTCCAACTTATCTCTGACTGGTGTGCCAGAGAGGGCTTATCTATTAACCCTAATAAGAAAATCTTAGTCCCATTTACAAAGAGGAGAAAGGTACAGCCCTGCTCAATCTTTCTAAATGGCACACACATAGGATTTTCAGAGGAGGTGAAGTATCTCAATAACATGGGTGATTGAGAGAAGCTTGGCCCTGGTCCTTCATGGGCTGTAACGCCACCAAAGAAGAAGAAATCCACTGGTTATACACCGCGATAGTAAGACCTATCGTCACCTATGGGTCCACCGTATGGTAGACAAAAATTGAGCAAAAAACTACAATTGTTAAGCTTCAACGCCTTTAGAGGCTAGTGTGTCTCGGTATCACAGGCGCTATGCCAACCTGCCCCACGGCAGCTCAAGAAGCACTCATTGGACTCATTCCACTGCACCTTTTTATCAAAAACATAGCATTACGCAGTGCAATCAGAATCCCCTGTTCGGGAACAAATATGCCATCTAGACCCGTAGGCCACATGTCCATATTACAACACCTTCCCGAGCTGGATATGATTACTACGGTCTCGGACGCATTGCCGCACACCTTCACCTTTGACAAGAGATTTGAGATACTGATCCCAAATCACTCAACATGGAAAAACAGTGATCCCCTGCTAAATGTCAAGGGCCTTGGGTGGTACACGGATGGCTCCAAGATGGCTTCCGGCGTTGGCGCCGGCATCTTGTGACCAAAACGCAAGATTTCGAAGACCCTGGGAATAAGTCCCAGCATCTTCCAAGCAGAGTTGCATGCCATCCTAACATGCGTCAATCTAAATCTCGAGACTGGCATTAGAGGAGTAACCATCAACATACTCTCTGATAGGCAAGCAGCGCTCAAAGCGCTGGGTTCGTACAGTACGAATTCAAAAACCGTCAAGGAATGCCATGCCCTGCAAGACCTCGCCAAAAGAAACAATGTTAAACTTTGGTTGGTGCCAGGACATAAAGGTATCAAGGGCAATGAAATTGCCGACCAACTTGATAGGAAAGGTTACAGCGATAAATATATAGGTCCGGAATCAATAGGGGGGATATCAGAAGACTAGTCAGCTACCTAACAGGACACTGCGGTCTGAGAAACTGAGTGTTGGTTCTGTCTCAAGGACGAAGGGACGGCGGAACACATACTATGTGAGTGTGCTGCTCTCTGCGATCTTAGGAAGCGTATCCCTCTCAGTGAAGTTTTGACTCCTGAGGGGATCACCTTGGCTCCTACGAGAAGCATTCTCAACATCATTATAGAAGTGGAAAAGCTCCTCGGCTAATCGGCTAGCAGGCACAATAGATCTGTAAAGGTCGCAGTGCCGTATTGCTAATGGTAGCACTAGCCCCACATAAAAAAAAAACTAAATCTAAAAAAAATAAGAGTAAAGGAATATGTGCGTCAATTAAAAAGTTAAAAAAAAAACGAATAAACGAAAAAGCTTTTAACGATTCACCTTTGATTTTCCACCAAACGCTTGATCTATGTATGTATGTAACATATAATGCGATATTTAATGACTATAGACGTGTTTCTAATTTATTGCCATTTCGTTGCTTTAAGATAGTCGTCGTTCACCTCTACTCTGTTCTCAAACTGAAACCAAACGTTCTTCATTCATAAGCCACATTCAATAGCCACAACGATCAAGTCGTAAAAGTTACATGATCGAGACTTCTTAGAGGTCATTTAGTTTTACTATCAATAGACCTACATAGTTTGAGCGAAATAAGAGTGCTGATCCAATTAACAAGCTCGTGGTCTTAACTGCTTGTGAACACAACATATTGTATCGAAAAGATTATCATTTATTGACATGTGGTAAGAGTAAAAGTGCTGGTGACGTAGTGCCATTATAGAGTATAAGGTGACATACAATAAGAGATAAATGAGCGATAAAATGTTGTGCAATTTAGATAAATGGTAACATGATGCGTATCCTTCACTTGTGACCTATGTTTATACATATACGTGTAGCTGTACAGGACGGTTTCACCAGTAGGGAGCATCACTTGTTTTCTATTTTGATGTCATACATGGAAACCCAAGAATCCAGTAAAAATTATTTAATGATGCTTAAAAAAAAACGCCTCAGGTCATTTAAAGTAATACTTCAGCTTTTGGAAATTGCAATCTTTTATAGAACCAACATTAACAAGGTCTAATATACCTGCACATGCCTGTATGTATGAAAATATGCACAGCCAATGAGATATTTGTTTCTGGAAAAAGTGATCCATTTCATAAAGTTCTTCTTCTTCTTCGTGGCGCGTCAGACCCGTGTGGTCTTGGATCTCGACCAACAAGCGACCCCTTCCAGCATGATATCTTGCCAGTCGTCTCCAGTCACGCACAACTTGTGTGCGCCATTTGAGTTGGGGGCGTTCTCTGTTGCGTTGTCCTAATTACCCGGATTCGAAGATTCTTCGGACCTGGGCTATGTTGTCT
The DNA here is from genome assembly GCA_951905685.1 of Eumerus sabulonum. Classification (NCBI taxonomy): domain Eukaryota; kingdom Metazoa; phylum Arthropoda; class Insecta; order Diptera; family Syrphidae; genus Eumerus; species Eumerus sabulonum. Next base: position 29,251,928 of record OX645062.1, read on the forward strand.
ATACATTCTATATGGCCTAGCCATTTTAAGCGTTGTATTCATAGACGTTCAACCAGGCACATGCTACCGTACAGCCCGTACAGTTCGTAGTTGAATCCTCTCTTCCAGATGCTATCAACGCAAACAGGATCAAAGATCGCACGCAGATCTTTGTGCAGCCGGCAGGTTTCGGTCCGACATTTATATCCACTTGATATCTGTTTTACCTGCTGGTAAAACTTCCGGACTTCATTCCTGCTGTAACATCTCTCCATCTCCTTAACCGGACGCTTCTCATGCTCCTTCTTCTTCTTTCTGAGAACACGGTTCTCTTCTCTCCTTTTCTGTTCATAGAGCTCACAAACAGCTCTCCTCTCTAGGTGCAGCATATCCTTGTAAGCGTCTTGCTCAGCTGCGTGGGCCTGCCTGCACTCGTCGTCAAACCAAAGGTTTTTCCTGGGCGGTGGTGTCGTAAAACCCAGCACATCAATTGCAGTTACTTTAATAGCTTTTTAACAACACTATCATTTTTTTTTTTTCTACCGTTAATGCAGGCGGCGTCGAACTTTCAGAGAGTTTCTGTGAGACTCGGTCGACAAAGCTCCTAGCGTTTGGTCGCGATTGTAGCTTTCCGACATCAAACCTTGGTCTTCCTTCTCGCTTCCGTTGTATTTTGTTTATATCCGTGCTCTTACCTTGGCCACGAAAAGGAAATGATCCGTGTCAATGTTGACTCCTCGGAAGGTTCGGACATCGGGAATACTGGAGAAGTGTCTGACGCTGTCGCAATGTAATCAATTTAGTTGACAGTTGATTGATGAGGGGACTGGCAGGTCCCTTTATGGATGTTGAGGTGTGGGAACCAGATAGATGTGAGATCTGTCAGCGCGACTGAATAATGTCAACATTTGTTGTGCACCCGTCAACTCGAGCTATGGGCATACTATGTGGCTGCCAATGTGAACAAAGCTCTTGGACGGCCAAATGTTCATGCACGGCCAAATCACATGCACTGACTTAAACTAGCAAAGGACTAATAAAGGCCTCGTAGGGGTAGCATCTATCCGACGGATGCTGGCCTGATAAAAACCGAGAAGAGCCACCGCAAACGAACATCTTGCGGCACTGTTAGTAAGTCCCATCCCTACCTCGTCGTGGTGCCATCTGGAGATTTCCTATGGAAATTGCAGACGGGGAAGGGCGAGTGGCGAGCCTCCTGCACCAAAAAACAGGATTTGTCGGTTGTCCTACGGCCAAGTAAGCCGTAACCGTAACAAAAACACAAACTCCGAAACAACCACAAGCCTGGGATAAAACGGACCGGATTTATGTTGACGACCCTTGCAAAAAACGAGAAAAGGACAATGACCTTTGGCTCTGTACGTGAAATGCGATGAATGGGCCGGGTATAAAGCGGATGAAAAACTGCGACATTTACTAAGGCAACTGCTGTAGGGAGAGAGGACAAGGATTGTTCGGATGCGGATTTGCTGTTCGAGGTGGACTAAGTCAAAAAGTAAGCAAGCGAACGGCTCAAAACGATCCGTATCAAGGCAAAATTTTTTAACTTCAAGGATGTTCTTCGGTCTCCTGGACAGAACGTATGCCCAATGTCCCAGCTATGTCATCAAAATTCTACTAGGAGACTTCAATGCTAAGCTGGGTAAGGAAAGCATCTTTGAACTAGTCATCGGCAAACATAGCCTACACGACACCACATCCGATAACGGACACAGGCTGATTGATCTTGCTACGGGGCGAAATCTCCTTCTAGCCAGTACGCGCTTCCCGCACCTCGGTATACACAAAGGCATCTGGCGATCGCCAGACCAATAAATCACTAATCACACTAGACACTCCTCCACAATTCTTGATATTCGAACTTTCCAAGCAGCTAACATCGACTCGGACCACTATCTTGTAGTAGCCAGGATGCACCTACGGATATCACGTAGCGGAGTAGAGTAAGAATGCAAAGTTATGACATCGGAAAGCTACTATCGTTAGAAACCGCTCGTGCTTTTACCGATCGCGTCTCCCTTAGGCTCTCCAATACACCTCAACCCTCCTGGCTGTTAATAGAACAGCAGTAGAATCTTTGCAAACAAGCCCTGAAAAGCACTGCATCTGAAGTTTTGGGCTTCATGGCTTCACCACGAAGAAACACCTGGTTCGATGCAGTGCAGGAGGATTCACAGGCTTCAAGAAGAAAGAAGAAAGAGCACGAGAAGCGCGCGATCGGGGATTTGGAGAGGTGTTACTACAGGCATGACGTTCGAAAGTTTTATCAACAGATAAAGCGAACATGCCAAGTTTATAAAGCCAGAACGGAAGCCTGCAGGGAGAAGAACTTACACCTAGTAGTAGAATCGCAGGTGATGCTGAGAATATGTAAAAACCACTTCTGCAGTCTGTATAACGACGATGTTAGTCAATATTATACATTTCTTAACGACGAAGACTGCAAAGAATTGCGTCTCCGTGACCTCGAAGAAATCCAGCACGAAGCACCAGCTCATCTTAAAGATATGGTCAGAGGAAAGCATGCCCGAGGAATGAAGTCTCAGCATCGAAGGCCGATCCAAAAGAAAGGAGACCCCTCTGACTGCGCCAAATAGAGACGAATAAGTCTTCTTAACATCGCCTACAAAGTCTTCTCTGCGTATTGTGTGAACGCATGAAGTGTTTTGTAAATAAGCCGATAGTTCCTCATCAGTGCGGATTCAGGCCAGGGAAGCCCACCATCGACCAAATCTTCACACTACGGCTGATCCTGAAAAAAACCAATGAATTTCAAGTCGACACTCACCACCTATTTGCGTAATTAGAGGGGAGCTATACAACGCTACGTCTACCTTTGACATCCCTGCTAAACTCGTCCGACTATGCAGAATGACTTTGGAGAATGTTCGCTGCTCCATCCGAATACCGATAATTTTGATGTCAAAAAAGGATTTAAGTAGGACGATGCGCTGTCGTGTGATATCTTCAACATCATATTAGAAATGATCATGCAAAAATCACTGCCCAATACAAGAGGCACAATTTATTTCAAATCCTCGTAACTTCTTGCATACACCGACGACATTGACATAATAGGTAGGCCACAGCGAGACGTCGATGAGGCGTTTGCGAGTATTGTGATGGAGGCGGCGAAAATTGGTTTGGCAGTAAACGAGGGCAAAACTAAAATATGCTATGCTGACCACCGATGTCTTGGCCAGAACGTTCGTATTGGCAGATATAAGTTTGAGGTAGTTAAGGGCTTTGTCTACCTTGGCTCCGCAATGACCTGGAACAGCAACATCAGTTCCGAAATCAAACGCAGAATCATTCTTGCTAATCGCTGTTTCTTTGGGCTCAGAGGCAATTGAGTAATAGAGCGCCCTCCCGAAAATTGACTCTGTATACGACCGTTATCATCCCGGTCCTGCGTACGTCGCAGAAACATGGACACTATCAAAAGGCGATGAGGAGGCCCTTGGTCGGTTCGAGAGAAAGATTTTGCGCGTGATTTTCGGGCCTATAATCGACGAGGGATGGAGGAAAAAATTCAACCACGAACTTTAAGGGCTGTACAGCAACATGAGTCTAGTCAGGCGTCTACGGATTCAACGCCCAAGATGGCTAGGCCATGTAGACATCACAGCGCCAGCCCGGAGGGTCTTTGAATCCAACCCCGAGGGACGAGGAAACATGGACGGCCGCACTTAAGATGACGCACATAGGTGAAAGGGGACCTCAGCCAACTGGGTGTGCGGCAATGGAAAAGGCTAGCAAAAGATCGTGCTAGTTGGAGGGGCTTGTTGGTTGAGGCCCATGTTCACCCCGAACTGTAGCCCAAGCATGCGTCATTATAATATCAAACTTTACGATGATAACATTAGATTTGTCGTATTCACAGTGGTATTGTTATATCTCAGAACTTAAGTTGCAATCTGTGTCCTCTAAAGTTAAAGAAAGTTAAAAAACAAGAATGGTGGGTTATATGTATTTGAAAAAAAATTGATTTCAGTGTTCCCTACTTTTCCATTAGAGAATAATGTATAAATATTTCGAAATTAATTTTCAATTGCAAATTCAAGCTTCGGTATACTGTATAATCACTAAAATAAAGTAAAAAAGTTATTCCAACCGATTGGAGAGTAGATGAGAGAAACATAGAAAAGTGACATACTCTGATGCTAATGACTAATAGCGAAACTTTCGCTTTTCAACTGGCTCGCCGTAGTCTTTAGGTGCAAACCATACAAAGTTTTTTGCAGTAGTGGAGATTCTTGTAGGTCGGCCAATAAGTGATTTTTGAATATTTTCCATGACTTAACCCATTTTGAACTCTTCTCCCAAAATACTAAATTCAGCGAATCAGTGAAAGAAAATCATACGAGATTATACTTACTTAGGTACTGACTTACCAGGCCAGCGATCTATGGAGGATCTGAGCCTGAGCTATAGCTGCCTTCCATCCTTGACGGTCCCGGGCACGCTGCTTCCAGTTGTCAAGACCAAGATGTCCTACATCCGCGATTACTTGGTCTTTTTACCGGAGGTTCGGTCTTCCTATTCTTCTCGGACCAGGAGGCTCGGAGTCGAAGACCCTCTTAGATGGAGCGTTGATGTCCATGCGCTCGATGTGGCCGAGCCAGTGTAGTCGACGGATCCTTGCCTTCCGGACTACTTCCACATCTTGGTACAGCTCGTAGAGATCACGGTTGTCTCTTCTTCTCCATCCACCTTCCTCACACACAGGACCAAATATCCGGTGCAGAATTTTTCTTTCGAAAGAACCCAAAATCAGCTCCGCTGTCCTGCTTATCGTCCAGCTTTCGGCTCCGTACAGCAAGACTGGCAGAATGAGCGTTTTGTAAAGCATGACTTTGGTCTTTCGAGTGAGGAGTTTTGACCCCAGTTGTTGTGACAAGCCGAAGTAGCAGCGGTTGCCAAGGGTGAAGTCTATGCCGGATCTTCACTGTGGTGTCACTTGTGGAATTTACGTTTGCCCCGAGGTAGACAAACTCCTTAACTACATCGAAATTGTAGCTGTCAATTGTTATATTTTGTCCCAGGTGGTGAGCGACGGATTGGTTTTAGCTTGACAGCATGTACTTCGTTTTGTCCTCATTGATCTTAAGACCAACTCGTTTCGCCTGTTCTTCAATCGCCGTGAATGCTTTCACAATGCCACGGCGAGAACACGCGATGATGTCGATATCATCCGCGTATACTAGCAGCTGGATGGACTTCTAAAAGATAGTGCCTTCCCTGTTGACGCCTGCCCGTCGCACTATCTGCTCCAGCACCAGGTTGAAGAAGTCACATGACAGCGCATCTCCTTGCCGAAATCCGGTGCATGTTTCGAATGGTTCCGAGGTCCTAGAACCGAGTTCCACGGTGCATCGCGTGTTTTTTAGCATGGCGCGACACAACTGGATCAGTTTTACCGGGATCCCGAATTCGGCCATCGCCCCAAACAGTTCTTCACGATGAATGCTGTCGTATGCGGCTTTGAAATCGATGAAAAGATGGTGTGTATCGATTCGAAACTCGTTGGTCTTTTCCAGGATTTGTCGAAGTGTGAAAATTTGGTCTATAGTTGATTTGCCGGGCCGGAAGCACTGGTAGCTGCTGATTAGTGCGGTGCAAAATGGTTTTAGACGTTCACACAATACGCTGGACAGGATCTTGTATGCGACATTGAGCAGGGATATACCTCTATAGTTCTTGCAAGAGGTGGGATCGCCTTTTTGTGGATGGGGCATATAGAGCTGGTATTCCAGTCGTCGGGCATGCTTTCATCTTCCCAAATTCTGCAGATGATCTGATGCATGCTCCCTACCAGAACATCGCCGCCAGCCTTGAAGAGCTCTGACGGCAAGCCATCTGAGCCTGCGGCCTTGTTGTTCATCAGCTTTTGAATAGATGTGCCGACTTCTTCGATGCTGGGTGGGAGGACTACTTCAGCGGCTGGAGTTGGGATTTCCTCGGTCCCTATAACTCTCTCTTGGTCATGCTCGTTAAGCAGCTGCTGGAAGTGCTGCTTAAATACATCCACTATTCGAAGAGCCAGGGTGCCTTTTTTTGAAGCCTCCTGCAAGGCCTTTGGCTTTCTTGTAAAAGGCTCGTATTTTATGTTTATCCCTAGACTCCTCGATATCCTTGAGCTGGGAGGCTGCGAAGATTCTTTTCTTTTGTCGCAGTAGTTTTTTCTCCTCCCTTCTTCTGGCTCGGTACTCTTCTTGCGCTGCCCTGGTTTTCCTCTGCAGCGCCTTTTGGTACGCCTCGTCGGTTGCTGCCTTTTTCTGCTCACACTCGCCATCATACCACGGGTTTCTTGTCGGGGGTGGTAGGTATCCTAAGGTGGTTTCGGCTATTTCCTGAATGGCTGAGCGGCAATGCAGCCACATATTATTGGCATTTGTGTTCGACGTAGGCATACCGTAGAGTCTTTCGCTCAGCTGTTCCCTGTAGACTCTGGTAACCTCCGGTGTGCTCAGGCGCCCAATGTCGAACCTCCTCCTGATGGGCTGGTGCAGCTTTCTGACATTGGACAGTCGAGCTCTGAACCTTGCCGCTACGAGGAAGTGGTCAGAGTCGACATTTGCCCCTCTGAATGTTCGCACATCCAGGATGTTTGACGAGTGCCTTGCGTCAATGAGCACATGGTCGATTTGGTTGGCGGTTCGACCGTCCGGAGATCGCCAGGCTGCTGTGTGGATTCGCTTGCGAGGGAATCTTGTGCTACTTATCACCGCATTACGAACTGTCGCAAAGTCAGCGAGTCGGAAGCCGTTATCTGTTGTTGTATTGTGGAGGCTGTGCTTTCCGATCACTCCGCCAAGGGTGTTTTCCTTACCGATTTTGGCGCTGAAGTCCCCGAGCACGATTTTTACATCGTACTCCGGACAAGCTCCGTAGGCCTTGTCCAGGAGGTCATAGAAGTCCTCCTTGATAGGGTCTTCAGCCTCGTCGGTAGGGGCGTGTGCACATATTAGGCTGATGCTATAAAATCTGCCTCTGATGCGGATCACAGCCAGACGATCACGTATAGGTTTAAAGTCGATGACCTTCGACCTTGACCGCTTTCCCACGACAAATCCGCATCCTAGTAAGTGCAACCTTTTGTGACAGTTGTAATAAATGTCGCAGTTTTTCTTCCTAATCATACCGTTTCCTATCCAGCGTATTTTCTGGACCACAGTAATATCCGCCTTGTACTGCGCGAGGATTCCTTCTAATTTATGAGCAGCTCCGGGAGTGTACAGGATTCTGACATTCCAGGAGCATACTCGCAAATCGTGTTCCTTTTTCGTGCGTTCTGTCGTCGAGTATCCGTCCGTGTATCCGAGGCATCTTGCTCATTCATAAAGTTATACGAGATTATAGTAAACACATTTTGCCTATTCCTGGCACAAACTTGGAACAGCAGTAAGGCAAACTTCAACTTCACGATCACGACCATCAGTTATACTTGAGCCATAGGTATATTGTGTTGTCGTATCCATGCCGTAAATGAGATAATTCTATTGGCAACGATTTTCTTACATTGCCATTTATGTACTCGGCCTGATATTACCTCCGCCATCAAGGTGTATTCAGTGTTGCATAAACGGATTCGATAATAAGTCGTCTTCGTAACTAGATAAGGGTGATAAAAATGTTCAATGCCTCCGCCACATACAAATTACTACTCAATTTTTGTTGACGTTATTTTTGTTCGGTTGGTTCTGTTTTTGGATTTGAAAGCGTTTAAGATTCATGCGGCGTTGTGGCAGCACATGGCTTAATCGCTGATTGAAACCGGTAGCAGCACACACACTAAAAGTGTATGTCGATTATGAAACTACAATTGGGTATATGCATGTATGTATGTACGAGTATGGTAACGTCATAACTTTAGCTATTGGCGTGTGGGACAATTCTTTTGTTCCAGTTGTCGCTCGTGTTCGTAGACACAACAGCGAAACTGGTACATATCTCGAAAGTAAGGTTCAACGTTCAGGAGAAGCGGGACAATAAAAAAAGACAAGCAATTCACTTTACAAACAATTAAGAGCATGAAAAACTGTTAAAAGTATTAGCTCTGTAGAAGGGTGTTCGGTTGGTTATATAATTGATCAGAAATTGTCTGAATGCTCCAGCGGATAGCACAAAATCCCAAAACAAACAAATATATTATACGAATATCCCAATGTATCTTCAAAAGGGGTTTCCTTCTATCTGATGGCTCCTTATATGTACTTACCTAGAGAGACTAACTTGCACTACAGGTACTAATATTGTTGAACATCTGTGCTAGATTGGCTATATTTATCAAATACATTTTGGCTTTATGAAAGCTTTCGTCAACTCCTCTATCCAATTTAACTTAAGCCAACAGTTTCAGCAGACTTGTAATTTTAGACATGAATCTCCTATACATGGAAATGTTTTTTTTCTATGAAGCTTCCAAATCCTATGACGTTCTTAGGAAATAAATACCAATGTGGTTGTATAATGACTGAACAATGTTTGAGTGGGAAAGTACACCACATATATTTACGTAAACGTACTTTTGTTTTTATTCAGTTCCTTACTTTACTTTATACCTACCTAGCGTTCCATAGAGTGCACAGAAAAAGGGAAACATTGGTTAAACATTTAACCCAATTACCTTTTGGGCTTTCATTTATTTTTCGGACTCATATGCAAGTATGCATGCATGCAGTTCATATTGACTACAAACAGGGTGGGCCAAATACAAGCTTCTTTCCAAAAATACAATAAAATTAACAAAACTAATATTTTTTCTTCACGTATTATGGCCTTATTAGTAAGAGCAAACATTCTCATTAATTATGAAATACAACGTCGGTCAAGTGGGTGCCTCGGGTGGTTTCGCAGAAGCACATTCTGTCATCCCAATTTTCCAAGACCTTGTTGATGGTTTCGGGTTGTAGCTCACGGATTGCTTGGATGATATTGGCCTTAAGTGCTTGAAGCGCTTCCGGATTGTTGGCGTAATATCGGTCCTTCAGAGTTCCCTACAAAAAAAAGTCCAAAGGCCAATTGACAACGCCAAGACGGCTGATAACACAATTTGGGAATATGGTGCGCAAAAGATCGATTGTGTCATGGGCTTTGTGGCATAGCGCGCCATCTTGCATAAACCAGAGGTCGTCCAAATCCATGTCTTTAATTACAGGAAAAAAAAAGTCGGTTAACATAGCTCCGTAACGCCCACCATTAACCGAAACGTTGTTCCCAGCCTGATTTTCGAAGAAAAATGGTCCAATGATGCCACCACTCCACAATCCGCAACAAACTGTCACTCTCTGTGGATGCATTGGTTTTCCGAGCCTCAGATGTGGCAACTTTGCTTGTTAACGTAGCCGCCGAGATAAAAATGCGCCTCGTCAGAAAAGATGTTTTTCGCCAAAATCGTTGTCCAACTAAAGTTGCTCTAAGACCCAAACTGCGAAGCGATAACGAAGCGGATGGTCGCGCGCCTTCATTTGCGCAGTCAATTGGACCTTGTAAACGAACAATCCGGAATCTCCACTCGATCCTCCGTTATTGATTCTATCTCATCAGGAGCTATGCCCAAGCGCACCCAGGCGATTTTTTGGACTTGGTCCAGCCATCTCTTTCTGGGCCTCCCAAGCGGTCGCCTGCCTGATGATATTGCATTCAAGGCACGTTTCGGAAGTCGTGATGATGGCGACATTCGTCCCACGTGACCCAACCATCGAAGCATATCCCTTTCCATTCGAAGTAGCAGCTGCTCAACATTGAGCTCCCCATGCACTGTCGTGTTTCTTACCTTATCCCGGCGAGTAACTTCCACAACAGCACCAAGAAATCTCATTTCGGCAGCTTATATTCGCGATCTTACTCTTTCGGACAATACACACATTTCATGACCAAGCTCGGTCTTCCTGATTACAGATCTTCCAAATTGTTTCAACATTGACCCAGCTTGGCCAATCCTGCAGGAAAACTCAGTATTGCTCCTCCCAATACTCGTGAAGAAGACCCGGAGACGTTTAAGCTTCTCCACCTGCTTCAATGGGACTCCACTAACATGTAGAGTGCAATGGACAGGTGTTCTGTAAACAACCATACCCTCGGATTAGTCCAGGTTAACACATATTCCAGCATCAGCACATGTATGTATGTATGTATGTTGGCGTTACAGTCCATGAAGAACCTGAGCCGAGCTTCTCTCAATCACCCATGTTGTGTGTGATTTCATTTTCCCATAGGTGAAAGGGACCTACAGTTTATTGCCGGTTCCGAACGGCGAATTTCGAGAAGCTTTTCATGACAATTTTACTACAGGGGGTTTTGTCAGAACCCCGCTGAGGAGAAACACCGTGAAAAACACGTTCGATGACATGGCTGTGTCGGGATTCGATCCCGTGTCATCGGCGTCAGAGGCCAACACACTACCCACTGCGCCACGGTGCTCTCAGCATCAGCACATACGGCCACAAAAGTCACATGCAAAAATAAGATAGCTTACCTTCAACTCTCTCAATGTGAAACACTCCTCGCCTCGACTGCGTTGCAACATCCAGTCCATATATAAAACGAAAAGGATAGGTGACAAGACGCACCCTTGGCGAAGTCCAACGCCCACGGTGAAAAGTGTTGATTTACTACCGTTAACCCGAACGCAACTGCAACAATTCGTGTATAGAGACTGATTAGCCCTCAACAGAGGACCATCAATCCCATACTCCTGCAGAACACTCCAGAGTTTACCTCGAGGAACTCGGTCATACGCCTTTTCCAAATATACAAAGCAGCTGTAGATTGGTTTGGCTTACTCCCAAGCCTTCCCGAGTACCATTCTTAGAGTGAAAAGCTGGTCGGTTGTACTTCTGCCCTGACGAAAACCGCACTGTTAATCCCCTCTCCTGGATTCGACCATACCTAGAGAACGCGCCTGCAACACCTTAGAGTAGACTATGCCGGGGACACTTAAGAGAGATCCCTATAGTTGGAGCACTCTTTTTTATTATGAGCGAAAAGTGCCCGCTACATCTGCGTAAGATGTCCATCTCATTGGAAAGCAACACACCATCTTTGGATTTAACTTCTTCGGTTATGTTGAATTTCCTTCCTCTGAGCCGGCGAATGGTTTGCCAGAACAACTTTTTCGCAGATCTATAGTCGCCTTCCAACTTCTCGCCGAACTCCTTCCAGGACTGCTCTTTAGCTTATCGCACAGCAAATTTGCAAGTTCTTCGCGCCACAGTGTATCGGTCACGAGAAGCAGAGTCCCCCAAGATAATCCAGTCTCTGTAGGCCTTCTTCTTCTCTCTGATGGCTTCTTGAACTCCGGGTGTTTTAACCCACGCAGTTCTTTTCTCACCACCAGCCGCCACACCAAGCCGGTTCTCTCCACAAACATCACCTGCAGAGGCAATAGCAGCTGTTGAAAATGGTCGCCATTCTTCCTCTACATGCAACGGAAAAGTTGGAATTTGCTCAAACCTTTCGGATATGTGTCATGCAAAGTGTTGCCGCACCTCACTGCTCTGCAGTTTCTCCCACCGTATGCGTGTAACCATTCTTGGTTTTCAACTTGGCAGTCGAGGTACTCTATCAGTAAGATACAGCTTACACAACCCCAGGTGATGATCAGTTGACAATTCAGCCCCTCTCATCACACGAACGTCACAAACCATCCGTTTTTCCCACGATGGTACCACAAAGAAATCTATCAACGATTTCTGTTGAAGACTCCAGCGATACCACGTATATTTATGAATGCCTTTGTGGGGAAAGAGGGTGTTCATAATGGACATGTCATTTGCACAGCAAAAACCCAACAACCTCTCTCCGTTCGCGTTTTGATGAGGATCACCGTTCCCCCGCCCACGTGGGCGTTAAATTCACCCTATCAGGATATAGGAATCCATTTCAACCACCCTATCAAGGGCCGCCTCAATTTCATCCAGGAAAGTCACATACTCTGACTCTAGACTCGGTGCATACACCTGCACCAGAGCCAAGGTTGATCTTTCAAACCTGAGTTTTAAAATTGCGACTCTCCCTCCTAATGGTATCCACTCCAATACCTTGTCTGCCAGCTGGGACTTATAAGTATCTCCAATCTCACCTGTGCAGACATTTGAGGTGCAACTCCCGATAGGAAGAGTTTCCACCAGTCCGAAAGGTCCACAGTTCTATATCCACTATAGATACCTACGATATCTAACCAATACTTGGCAGCTTCCTCAACCAGCTCGTGATACTTTCCTGTGAGCGATGAGACGTTCCATGTCGATGCCGTTGTCTGTTGCCTTTTACTCCCCGCACGCACTGGCTAGTGCATTGGCGTGTGTGTAGGGGACACACACACACACCGGCTTTCCTTTAATTTGAAAGTTTCAAGATTTATGAACTAATGTATGTATGTATGTATCTATGTTGGCGTTACAGTCCATGAAGAACCTGAGTCGAGCTTCTCTCAATCACCCATGTTGTGTGTGATTTAATTTTCCCATAGGTGAAAGGGACCTACAGTTTATTGCCGGTTCCGAACGGCGAATTTCGAGAAGCTTTTCATGACAATTTTACTACAGGGGGTTTTGTCAGAACCCCGCTGAGGAGAAACACCGTGAAAAACACGTTCGATGAAATGGCTGTCTCGGGATTCGATCCCGTGTCATCGGCGTCAGAGGCCAACACACTACCCACTGCGCCACGGTGCTCTCCATGCATATGCATATACATATATTCGATAGCGTATTTTTAAGTACCTATACGAAAACAGTAAAATATTTTTTTAATTGGTTTTAGTTTAAAGGTCAAAAGCTTTGTAAGCTTCTATTAAACATCAAACCTATGATACCTGCTTGTGCAAACGTAACGCACTAGAACCAAAAAAGTAATCACCCCAAAATTCTAAACGCCTGGCTAATAAACTTTACGTTTGATTTTCATTACTAATTTTTCTAGTATAAACAGTTCTTTTAGCAACTAACGTTTATCTGTGTTTTTGGTTTCAGGTTGAAGTACAACTTGTAACAGCACACAAGTTCGAGTGTAACCGTCGAATTCAAGTGAAAGCCAACCAAGTTCGGCTGTCGTCAAGCTTCCCCCAAACACCGAGTCGCCGGCATCCACTGCAATCCGTTGTTACAGTGTGAAAGTCACACTTTCATTTTCGAAGCACGCTGAGTCGACTTAACGTTTTGTTTGTTCTTCAAATCTATTCGTCGTTTTCAAACAATTTACAAATGGGACATCTACCATATAAAACATGCTAAATAATAAATAAGCTGGAAAAGTGATAAGCATCAATCGAGCTATCTAGAGTTATTAATAAGAATTAGGAGGCGAAACGAGAAAAGGTTTTGAAAATGAAAGCGAATCTTGCATAATCGTACATCCCAATGCAAGCAGCCGCATTACAGGCACGACCAAACGAAGCAGATCGGAAAGGAAGGCAGAGACGGACCAGAGACGGATTCTGTTTTATGATTGAACTAATAAACAAATAATTTTTTTTACCAATAGCGGTTACATCTAGGAATCGAATTGTAAGATGCACAGTTTAGTTGTGGTTTTCATCGCGTACTTTGTGATACACGTATTTGCTGCAGGTGAGTAAGTTGGTACTAGAAGGGGGGCCCATATGATATCGAAGCTGTTGACTAAAATACGGGAAGTTCTTGTAGAGTGTGCACTAAATGTGTTGAAAGCAAAGGGAGGGGCTGCTTAAAATGCTGTTGAGCATAGTCGCAATGCCACCAAGTCAATCCAGTTTTATTGTCAACCGTTCGCAGGGCATAAGCATTCTACAGGTGGAATATCAATCCCGTACATAGATGCAAATCATATGTACATAGTTTCCAATTGTATAAATTTTTTACACGGGTCCTGTGCTACCTACATATAAAATTCCATTGCGAAATTTCTCCACTCTAAGAGCATTTCCTCTTCCTCCTAATATCAAAAGCCTTGATCGCTAACTTCTTTCTTATCTTGGGTCGTAGTTCTAAGCAATTAATCCGTAAAAATAGTACCTCTTTCAACTTGTGAAAAATAACAAAATTATTTTATTTTTCAGATTTAAATTTTAACTGGCGTACACCAAAGCAAGAAATTCTGGACGAAATAAATGACAAGAAGCTACTCAAAGCAGTACAGGAATCAGTCAAACAGTGGGAATTGAATCGCTTGCATCATCAAAAGTTTGTCTTTAATTCCGGCCGTCAGTCGCTAATTAACCTTTTCTTTCTCATCTTATTCCAGTCGGAAAAGGAGAGCAGTCAAAAGGGTATGCTATGATGAGGTGGGATGCTTTGATGATTCGGGACCTTTTAGCTACCTGGAGATGCTACCGTCATCGCCAGAGGAAATTAATACAAGTTTTTACTTTTATTCAACTAAAAATAGGTAAGTAACTTAGTATTTTCATCCAAAGTAATACGACTATTCTACGATTCTCAGTATTGGATACCTGTGCAATGGCAAATGTGTATTATTCAGATAAGAATTTCAGATTTTTAGAACTCAAGAAGGGAGTTAAATCATATATTACGCTATACGAATTTTTTAAAAAACTAAATAACATTTTGATCTTATTTTTGGGAACCTCGAACTCCAAAATAATTGAAACTTTACAAGATCAAGTTGTTATAATGACCAACAAATATATGGAGTTTTTTGTGTGCAATATCAGGACATTTTTGTTCCATATACTTAACATATTTGAGGGCGCCGTGGCGCAGTCTTGGACACTGACGCACGATAAGCGAATTTGGATATTGAAAACACCAACGTCATCGAATGGCAGGGTACTGGCTAAACCCCCCGTAGTACCACTTGCCATGGAATCGGCATTAAACTGTAGGTCCCTTTCACTTGTGTGAAAAATTTAGAGAGGCTTGGTTCTGGTCCTTCATGGACTGGACCAAAGAAGATATTTGACATATTAAAAGTTATTACTTCTTCTTCTTCTTAGCGGGCGCTACAGTTCGGGGTGAACCTGGGCCTCAACCAACATGCCCCTCCATCTAGCACGATCTTTTGTTAGCCTTTTCCATTGCCGCACACCCAGTTGGCTGAGGTCTCCTTCTACCTGTGTGCGCCATCTTAAGTGCGGCCGTCCTCTGCTTCTTCGTCCCTCGGGGTTGGATTCAAAGACTGTCCGGGCTGGAGCTGTGGTGTCCATTCGCTCTACATGACCCAGCCATCTTAGGCTTTGAATCCGAAGACGCCTGACTAGGCTCATGTCGCTGTACAGCCCATAAAGTTCGTGGTTGAATCTTCTCCTCCATCCCCCGTCTGCGTTTATAGGCCCGAAAATCACGCGCAAAATCTTTCCCTCGAACCGACCAAGGGCCTCCTCATTCGCTTTTGATAGTGTCCATGCTTCTGCGCCGTACAACAGGACCCGGATGATAAGGGTCTTATATAGAGTCAACCTTGTCATTCGGGAGAGGGCTCTATTACTCAGTTGCCTCCTGAGACCAAAGAAACAGCGATTAGCAAGAGTGATTCTGCGTTTGATTTCGGAACTGATGTCGTCGTTCCAGGTCACTGCGGAGCCAAGGTAGACGAAGTCCTTAACTACCTCGAACTTATAACTGCCAATACGAACGTTCTGGCCAAGACGATGGTGGTGAACGTCCTTTTTTGATGACAGCATATATTTAGTTTTGTCCTCGTTTACCGCCAGACCAACATTCGCCGCCTCGAACTCAATACTCGCAAACGCCTCATTGACATCTCGCTGTGATCTACCTATTATGTCAATATCGTCGGCGTATGCAAGGAGTTGCGAGGACTTGAAATAGATTGTGCCTCTTGTATTGGCCAGTGATTTTTGCACAATCATTTCTAATATGATGTTGAAGAAATCACACGACAGCGCATCGCCCTGCCTAAATCCTTTTTTGACATCAAAACTATCCGTAAGGTGTTCACCTCTTCGGATGGAGCAGCGATCATTCTCCAAAGTCATCCTGCATAGTCTGATGAGTTTACCAGGTTTGGCAAAGGTAGACATAGCGTTGTATAGCTCGTCTCTAATTACGCTGTCGTATGCTGCTTTGAAGTCGACAAATTCATTGTTTTTTTTTCCAGGATCTGCCGTAGTGTGAAGATTTGGTCGATGGTGGACTTCCCTGGTCTGAATCCGCACTGATAAGGACCTATCAGTTTATCTACAAAAGGCTTCAGGTGTTCCCACAAAACGGCAGAGAAGATTTTGCAGGCGATGTTAGGGTGACTTATTCCTCTGTAGTTGTAGAGGGGTCTCCTTTCTTGTGGTTCGGGCATACGATGCTGAGACTCTAATCCTCAGGCATGCTTTCTTCTGACCATATCTTACAGATGAGCTGGTACATGTGCCTAACCAGATCATCCCCAGCTGCCTTGAAGAGCTCAGCAGACAGTCCATCTGCGCCAGAAGCTTTATTCAACTTGAGTTTCGATATGGCAATCTTAACTTCGTCGAGGTCAGGGGGACGGAGTTCTCTGCGGTCTTCGTCGATTAGAAATAGATCAGTCTGCCTGCCAGCAGTATATTGACAAACATCGCCGTAATACAGTCTGCAGAAGTGGTTTTTCCATATTCTCAGCATCGACTGCGGTTTTACTACTAGGTGTCCGTTCTCATCCCTGCAGGCTTCCGTTCTGGCTTTATAACCTTGGCATGTTCGCTTTATCTGTTGATAAGATTTTCGAGCGTCACGCCTGCAGTAACACCTCTCCAAATCCACAATCGCGTGCTTCTCGTGCTCTTTCTACTTTCTCCTGAGAAGCTTATGCTCTTCCCTTCTTTTTTACTAGTAGAGCTCACGATCTGCTCTTGTTCTTTTATTCAGCGAGGACTTATATGCATCCTGCTTCTCTTTGTGAATCCTCCTGCACTCGTCATCGAACCAGGTATTTCTTCGTGGTGGAGCCTTGAAACTCAAAACTTCGGATGCAGAGCTTTTCAGGGCTCGTTTGCAAAGGCTCCACTACTTTGATAGCGTGGAGGATCGAAATGTATTGGAGAGCTTAAGAGAGACGCGATCGGTAAAAGCACGAGCGGTTTCTGGCGATAGTAGCTTTCCGACGTCATAACTTTGTATTCGTACTCTACTCCGCTGCGTTCGTGATATCCATAAGTGCACCTTGGCTACTACAAGATAGTGGTCCTTCCCCGTCCGCAATTTCCATAGGAAATCTCCAGATGGCACCACAAGGAGGTGGGGATAGGACTTACTAACAGTGCCGCAAGATGTTCGACTGCGGTGGCTCTTCTCGCTTTTTAGCAGGCCAGCATCCGTCGGATAGATGCTACCCCTACGAGGCCTTTGTTAGTCCTTTGGCATTTGAAGTTATAAGCCCTATATATAATCTTAGCTGAGAGTTGTATTCCTTGTAAACCTGATCTCGATGTACTTCTCTTGGACATGCCTCAAGTTGAAATTGCTAATTGCTTTTTTTCTGATTAAAGGAGCGACCAACCTCTAATGGAACTTCCATTCATTAATATGACATCCGCATTCATGAAAAGAAACGACACAATAGCACATAATATTACAGGCGAAACAGCGTCATTTATGTCCCGATCTTCCTTCACGCTTGACGACCTTCATAGTCTCGGAAAGTTGTCCGTTCGTGTTATAGTGCACGGATTTGGGTCAGCTTGTCCTCACGTATGGATCTACGAAATGAAAACCGCTCTAATGGCCGTAGAAGATTGTATCGTAATTTGTGTCGACTGGTCAAATGGAGCTACATTTCCAAACTATGTCAAGGCTGCAGCCAACACCAGGCTTGTGGGCAAGCAAGTAGCAATGCTAATTAATAACCTGAAGGAAAATAAAGGCTTGGATTTGGGAAAAACTCATTTGATAGGCTTCAGCCTAGGAGCACACGTTTCGGGTTTTGCTGGAGCTGAATTGCCCGGACTTAGTCGAATTACAGGTCTTGATCCAGCTGGGCCACTATTTGAAGCACAGCATCCAAAAGTCCGTCTCGACAGCACTGATGCCAACTTTGTGGACGTTATCCATTCCAATGGAGAAAATTTAATTCTTGGCGGATTAGGTTCCTGGCAGCCGATGGGACATGTGGACTTCTATCCTAACGGAGGTAGAGTTCAGAATGGGTGCTCAAACTTATTTGTGGGAGCTGTGACTGACTTTATTTGGTGTAAGTATAAGGATATACATATCTAACACATTGCAATAATTCTAAGTCATTCATAGCTCAAACTGCCGAAGATGAGGAAGGGCGGTCGCTTTGTAATCATCGTAGAGCCTATAAATTTTTTATTGATTCTGTCGCTCCACGTTGTTTATTTCCTGCATTTCCATGTAACAATTATGATGATTTTCTGAAGGGAAACTGTTTTCCGTGTTCGAAGTATGAAACGAATGCTACGAATAAAGGCGCTCAATGCGGCAACATGGGGTACTATGCAGACCGATCGACAGGACGTGGGCAACTTTACCTGGTAACGCGCGAGGAAGAACCATTCTGTGCTCATCAATTCCAGATTCAAATCTTTAATTCATTTAACGATCTTCCTTTGCGAACTATTGGGCGAATAGAAGCTACGCTGGAAGGAGAAGGCGGACTCAATGAGACGTTTCTCATTTCCGAGTGAGTACAAGCAGGATATGCATTTCTGGAACGTAATCATATTAATTTTTTTCTTTTTTTTAGGAAGGACGACACTGAGTTCTTCGCTGGAGATATTGTTTCAAAGATTATCGTTCCACATCCTGCACTAGGATTTCCTTCAAGTTTAACTCTGCAATATAAGTCATACAGCGGTTGGCTATCGAAGGGCCTCCCGCATTGGGATATTGACAAGGTCCTACTTACAGATAGTTTTGGACGTAGTCATTCCTACTGCAAGCTTATGGTAAAGCTCTCTTCTGGAAGTCCCATTCATTTCAAGTTGAATCCGGGGGACTGTGAAATCCCCAATGAAACTGACTACAATATTTTTACAACCGACAGTCCCACAGACGAACCGTCAATGGAGGGCGTCAATCAAAGTGCGGATGGCGTGGAAGAAGTAAAAAAAAGAAAGGATGACGAGAATCTAGAATCTGATTCCGATTCGAAAAACAATAAAACTCGGGCAACTGAACGCTCATGGCACTCGGTCCTCGAAGGCAATTTTCTTGATAAGGAAGTTGGTGAATCAAGTAGAGCACTATCCGAAGTCACAGAAGTTTACGAGCCGATCTTGAAAGACCGTCGATTATCCATAAACAAAGGTAGAAACTTACAAACCGATGACGGTCTCGGTGAAATAGTTGAGCCTCTCCTCAAGCCAACAACGCCACGACAAAAGAAGCCACAAATGACTGAATCACTTAAATCAAACTCGGAGAATTCTAAAACAAATTCTTCGACTTCCGAAAGCACAACTGTCCAGTTGCTGCCATTCAGGCTTGCGGAATTGCTTGAACGAGCTGAGAGATACGCCAAAGAAACACTACTGCCGTTGATATCCGTTCAAGCTCCTCGTTTCTTCAACTTGGGCAGCAAAGAAGAAGAGGGCCGAGATGAACGAAAACCGAGATACATCCCACGCATCGAACAAGAAAATTTTCAGCGCGAATTAAATCTCTCAAACGCTAGGAAAAAAACACCACAAACCCAAAACATGCTTTCGCAGGAAACTGGAAATCCACGCAACATATTTAAATTGGCACGTTACCCCAGACGAAGTTACGATGAGACGTCATCTTTCAACGAAGTCGTGTACTATGCTAATGATCTGACTGAGTCACGAGCCTTGAAACCTCTTAACGAGGTACGCGAGTTTGTGCACATAGACTTGCCCACATACAGGCCCACGACAGGCCCAAACAGAGCAATCGAACGGAGGAGGTATCAGCGACCGCAAAGACAACAATCGCAGCGACGACGTAATTAGTATTATTTAAATTTAAGGCATACGTACGACACCAATTTGAAAAATATTGGGCTGGCCGATAGGTAACAAAGACAACAGTTTTCTAGTCTAGCGACGGGAGTTGCATGGGATTCGTCTTGTTTTTATTTCTGTTTTTCTTTCTTGTTATTCTATTTTATTTTAAGCTTTACTTGAGTGATTAAATTATTTATGGCATCATGACTATGATACCTTTACGAATATGTATTTACAGTTTCAACGAATAAATCATTACATTTATAATTACGGCTGAAATTCAGTTTAAGCTTTGTATCTTTTGGTTGAATTTACCCTAGCTTACTCTAACTTAGGGGCATTTATTAATTTTTGTTTTTATAGTTACACTCGCACTCAAGGCTAAGGCCTTATCACGTTTGAACGTTGTGCGAGCGAAGGTAACAGGGAGAGGGAGAGTTTCGCTCAGGTTTACACACAACTTGAACGGAGTGCAGTGGTTTTGGGTTGTAGATGTTCGTTCACTACTCTCAGGGGTGGTTTGTCCTGGGACTAGAGCCGACTAGATTTTCGCGGTGGTTATAATTCGCAGTAATTCGTTCATATTAATGTGTTAATGTTGCATACGCAGAGGATGAATCTCAATTGACCATGTGAGTGTTATGCCTGCAGCAGTACGATTGGTCGCTTTTCATTCACAACTGTGTTACACACTTTTTTCCGTACAGAAATTGCTTTTTTCTTGGCTATGAAACGAATTTGAACTATAGACCTTTCGCTCGACGGCCGATGATGTTAACCACTGCACCACGGCCACCCCCCAATTTGTATAATATTTACTGAAATTCATCTAGGTCTCCAGTTACAGGGATAGTTTATTATCGACGGTTGTAGAGCCAAATGAATCGAATAAATTGACAAGCAGTCAACTATTGAGAAGACCTCTACTTACTTACTTAGATGGCGCTACAGTTCGGGGTGAACCAGGGCCTCAACCAACAAGCCTCTCCAGCCGGCACGATCTTTGGCCAGCCGTTCCCAGTGCCGCACGCCCAGTTGATTGAGGTTCCTTTCCAATTGTGCGCGCCACCTTAGATGCGGTCGTCCTCTGCTGCGTCGTTCCTCGGGGTTGGAGTCGAAGACTCTTCGGGCCGGAGCGTTGATGTCCATTCGCTCTACATGGCTTAGCCATCTTAGACGTTGGATCCGAAGACGTCTAACCAGGCCGATGTCGCTGTACAGCCCGTACAGTTCTTGGTTGAATCTCCTCCTCCACTCTCTGTTTACACAAACGGGACCAAAGATTGCACGCAGAATTTTCCTCTCGAAACGCCCAAGAGCCTCTTCATCCGCATTTGATAACATCCAAGCCTCAGCGCCGTAGAGGAGGACCGAGATGATTAAGGTTTTGTAGAGGGATACCTTAGTTTTACGATAGAGGGCTCTACAACTCAATTGCCTCTTGAGCCCGAAGAAGCAGCGGTTGGCAAGAGTTATTCTGCGTTTTATCTCAGCGCTGGTGTCGTTGCTGCTTGTCACTGTCGAGCCAAAGTAGACGAAGTCCTTGACTACTTCAAAAATATAGCTGCCGAAGGTGACGTTCTGACCAAGACGTCGGTGTTGTGCGTCTTTCTTGGATGACAGCATATATTTGGTCTTGTCCCCATTTACCCTTAGACCCAATTTAGCTGCTTCTGCTTCAATGCTTGCGAACGCCACATTGACGTCTCGCTTTGTCCGTCCAATAACGTCAATGTCATCTGCGTAGGCAAGCAATTGTGTGGACTTGAAGTAGATCGTACCTCTTGTATTCGCCGCAGAGTCCCACATGATCTTTTCAAGTATGATGTTAAAAAAATCACATGACAGTGCGTCACCCTGTCTAAAAACTTTTTTTTTACATCAAAGGGGTTGGTTAATTCACCTCCGACCCTAATGGAGCAGCGAAAGTTCTCCATAGTTATCCTGCACAGTCTGACGAGTTTGGCAGGAATGCTAAAACATGACATGGCTCTGTATAGCTCGTCTTTATAAACACTGTCATACGCGGCTTTAAAGTCGACGAAAAGATGGTGCGTGTCGACCTGGAATTCATGGGTCTTCTCCAAGATCTGCCGTAGTGTAAATATTTGGTCTATCGTGGATTTTCCTGGCCTGAAACCACACTGGTAGGAACCTATCAAATTGTCCACGAAAGGCTTCAGGCACTTACACAGTATGGCAGAGGGGATCTTGTACGCGATGTTCAGGTGGCTTATCCCTCTGTAATTGGCGGAGTCATAGGGGTCTCCTTTCTTATGGACCGGGCAAACGATACTGAGATTCCCTTCATTGGGCATGCGTTCTTCCGACCATGCATGTTCCTGACCAGCTCATCGCCAGCTGCTTTAAACAGTTCCGCGGGGAGTCCGTCTGCTCCAGCAGCTTTATAAGACTTAAGTTTCGATATCGCTATCTTAACATCGTCTAGGTCGGGTGGACGGGATTCACCTTCGTCTTCGTCCATTGTGAATGCTTCGCTCTGCTTTTGACTATCATCGTCGTTATACAGTCTGCAGAAGTGGTCCTTCCACAATCTCAGCATCAACTGTGACTCCACTACTCGTTGTCCGTGCTCATCCCTGCAAGCTTCTGCTCTGGCTTTGTAGCCGTCGCATGTTTGTTACACTTTCTGGTAAAATTTTCGAACCTCGTTCCTGCCGTAACATCTCTCCATCTCCTTGATTTCGCGCTTCTTGTGCTCCTTCTTTTTCCTTCTCAGAAGCGCATGCTTCTCCCTCCTTTTCTGTTCATAGAGCTCGCGGGGAGTCCTCGTCCGTCGATGCAATGTGGCCATGTATGCATTCTGTTTCTCTACATGGGCCTGTCTGCACTCATCATCCAACCAGGGGTTTCTCGACGGTGGTGGCTCGAAACCGAGTACATCTGAGGCGGCCTCTCTAATGGCGTTTTGACAACGACTCCATTGCTGTTCTATGGTTTCTGCAGATTGCATCGGGACTTGAGAGAGCTTGAGGGAGACTTGATCGGCGAAGTTAGGCTGTGCTCTCCAATGACCCGTCCTTACCCAGTTTCGCATTGAAATCTCCTAGAACGATTTGGTGTCATAGCTGGGACATTGCGCATACGTTCTGCCTAGGAGATCATAGAAGTCGTCTTTATGTCGGTCATCTTTCTCCTCTGTGGGGGCGTGGACACATAGTAAGCTTATATTGCCGAGATTGGCTTTGATGCGGATAGTTATGAGGCGTTCGCTTACATACTGGAAGCTTAAGACTTTTTTCCTGAGTCTGCTTCGAACAACAAATTCGCATCCGAATAAGCGTTGTTTATTTTCTCTGTAGCAGTTTTCGTAGTATATATCACAGTTTTTCATTCGCTTTCTGCCAGGCCCATCCCATCGCACTTCTTGGAGCGCGGTAATGTCTGCCTTATAGCAGTCCAAAGAGTTGACCAGTTGTTCGTCTGCACCTGGTCTGTTGAGGGACCTAACGTTCCAGGTGCAGATCCGAAATTCGATTCCTTTTTGACGTTTGCGGGGGTCGTCAACATGTAATCCGTTTGTATCCGAGGCTAATGGTTGTTTCTGAACAAGTTTTTGTTTTACGCGATAGGGATGTTAACCCCCAACCTGGAGGGCCAGGTTCCTCTTTCCCCAGGAACAAGGGGTCGGGTCGCTGCACACATTGGTTCACTACCTAGCGGATGCCAGTATAGCTATCCAGGGGAGGCCACGCGGAGGGTGTGTGTCAACTTGGATTGAGCAGGGACAGAGATCGAAGCTGGTGTTTGCCAAGTTAAACGCGATCAACTTCTTTGCTCTGTTTGCTCACTCCCTTCTCCCCTCTTAACCTTACATAAGACCTTAATTATCACGGTCCTGTTATACGGTGCAGAAACATGGACTTTATCTAAAGCGGATGAGGAAATTCTTCGTGGTTTTCAGAGAGAGATTCTGCGTGCGATTTTCGGTCCTATAAACACAGAGGGGGGTTGGAGGAGAAGATTCAATTACGAACTGTATGGGTTGTACAGCTTACGGATCGAACGCTTAAGATGGCTAGGCCATGTTGAGCGAATGGACACCACAGCTTCAGCCCGTAGAGTCTTTGAATCCAATCCTGAGGGACGAAGAAATAGAGGATGGCCGTACCTAAGGTGGCGCGCACAGGTGGAGAGGGACCTCAACCAATTGGCGTGCGGTACTGGGAAAGACTAGCGAAAGATCGTGCGTGGTGGAGAGGCATGTTGGTTGAGTCCCCTAACTGTAGCGCCCGTTAAGTAGTAAAGTAAGTAAGTAGGATGTTTGTCACACAACCACGGAGTGCAGTGGTTTGGATCGTAGATGTTTGTTCACTAGTCTCCAGGGGTGGTTGTGCTAGATAAGAGGAGAGGAACCGATCGCATTTTCACTCACAACAGCTGGGATGCATACTTTTTTTCCGTATACCACGGCCACCCCGTGGAATCGACGTGGGTGATGTTTTCTGACGTGACAACGTCTATCAAATCGGTTAGCGCTGAAATATGGGATGCCGAAACGCAAAAAACGCAGAAAAATGTAGACTAACCGTGTGAGCAGGCGTGGCCTAGCGAGTATGTGTGCTGGAAGTGAGCTCGCGCGAGAATTATCAACATGTCAGATAAAAAAAATTCGGCGTCGTTTAGTGGAATTAAATCAAATAAAATCATATCATAGACCTATTGTTAATAGAATATTAGAAATAAAGAACACATAAACGTTTGAGTATAAAATTGTCTTATTCAAATCAATACATGCATAATACCGTAATACTGAGAACACCGTGGCGCAGTGGGTAGTGTGTTGGCCTCTGACGCCGATGACACGGGATCGAATCCCGACACAGCCATGTTATCGAACGTGTTTTCACGGTGTTACTCCCCAGCGGGGTTCTTACAAAACCCCCCGTAGTAAAATTGTCATGAAAAGCTTCTCGAAATTCGTTCGGAACCGGCATTAAACTGTAGGTCCCTTTCACCTATGGAAAAATTAAATCACACACAACATGGGTGATTGAGAGAAGCTCGGCTCTGGTCCTTCATGGGCTGTAACGCCAACATACATACATACATAATACTGTAATATGAAAATAAAACATTGAAATCAATAAAAAATGATATGCAATTGTTGAATATATAATATACTAGCTTTTGCCCGCGGTTTCGCTCGCGTTAAATTCGGGGTAACACGGTTCCCCTTTCCTGATTTAGAATACAGAAGAGAACTCGGAACAGAATGTTATTTTAATACGCTACTGTAGACGATATTATATGTCTTCCATTTGGGGATAGAATGTAAAGATTCTGGGCATTGGACACACGCGAACATGCTACATACAATTGCCCATGGGAAAAGCACGGCTTTTCTAAGACCACCCCAGCCACCTTTAATGTTTGACCTTGCGCTTTGTTAATGATCATAGCGAAACTAAGCTTTAGAGGAAATTGTAGCCTTTTAAACTGGAACGGGAGATCTGTGGGAATTATTGGGATTCGTGGGATCATTACATTTTCACCCTTTCCTACGCCGGTTAAGATAGTGGCGCTAATGATATTGCGGCCAAGTTGGGTGACACGAAGTCTCGTCCCATTACATAATCTCGGGGCATCTAAATTTCGTATAAGCATGACTGGGACGCTTAGTAGTCAAATAACAGAGTATGCACTATAGTGTGAAACGCGGCCCGATGCCCGCACTTAAGTACAGATAGAGTGCACACAACGTTAGCGCGTTTCAGAAACATATCAGCGCCATCTATCGTAATTCAAGAGTAACACTTATTTATGTTTCGAACGTTGATTGTTTTCTCAAAAGCTGATTGGTTTATGGTTGTTTTAATTAGATTATTTTATTATTCATTTTCCTATACTAATTTTGCGGAGAGTCTCACACAAATTTCCATCCCCTACTGTTTTTTTTTTGCTGTATACAAATTTAACGGGGGCTAGAAAGAAATAAAAAGTAGCCTATGTCACTCTCCATCCCTTCAACTATCACCACTTAAAAAATCACGTCAATTCGTCGCTCCGTTTTGCCGTGAACGACGGACAAACAGACACACACACTTTCACATTTATAATATTAGTATAGATATACCTCATTCATAAAATAATGGATTTGGCTAATAACAGCCAATCTAAAACAGACCGAAAGGTCGGGTGCGCGAAGTTTTTTTTTTTTTTCAACAAGGTGGCTTACCTTGTCACTTTACACTCGCTATCTATCGACCGCTCCGCTGGAGAAAGAAAACTTTATTTTTATTATAATTTAGCTTTATTTAAAACTAATGTTTCCGTTCTATGTTTGTTAATTTTGCTTTTTGTTTTAAGTTTTTTTTTCTGTTTTTATTTTTTCAATAGATTTTTCATTTCCATATATTTAAATTTTATTTATTATTACACATTTTGAAAATAAATACAACAAACACCTGACGCCAGCGTCACGTGGTGTCAATTATTCATATTTTTTTTTTTTTGATTTCTTTTTCTATACATTTCCACTTTTTCTATCAACTAAAATTGATTAGTGATTATATTAGTTAGAGTTCTAGTATAATTCTGTTTTTTCTTTTTCATTATTTTTTAGTTCTATTACATATAGCGCGTAGTTTTTGCCTAGATTTGTATATCTGAATCGTATTTTAAAATGTTCAATAAGGTTTACAGTGCTTTGGGATTGTATCCGACAAATATATTTGTTTTCTTTAGCATTGCAGTTAGAATTAGCCAACCTCTAAAGTTCCATTATAACATTTGTGTATATGTATAGTATGTGTTTAGATTTAAAAGATTGCATGATTTGTTGGGTTTTGACATTTTTGTTTTTATGTTTTACTTTTGAACGCCTTCAGTAATATTTACACAGATGTTTTTGGGCGATTTCTTAATGAAGCGTTTTCTTTTATAGTGGATTACTTAACGTAATGAGGAATATAGTAAACACTAAATTAGGGAAAATCATGTTTGAAAAAGTAATAGTAATTGGCAAAGAAAGGGGCGATATTACAATATAATTCATTTGTATTTATGTATATGAATACGACTATTATGTATGGATAGTTTATATTAACATTGATTTTTCTTTTTAATTTCCCTAGAATACACAAGATATTTCACTTTAAACATTTATGATATATGTATGAGTGTACATTTACTACATAGATTATAGTTTTTTTACTTTTTACTCTCCGATTCAAGGCTCAAGTCAAGTGAAAAAGTTAAGTGAAGGGAAAGAAGACATTGGAGAATCTTGGATTCGCTTGATATCGTCAAGAGAAAACCGATAGGAAGCATAATGAATAGTTTGATTTCAGGATTGGCATGTGCAAACATACCTATTGCTTAAAGGATACGCGGATAAATTACTTTTTCGACACAATGTGTTTCGTTTCTTTCATTTTTTTTTTTTCTGTTTTGTTTGTTTAGTTTTATCGTGTGATATTTTATATGAATGTATGCATCTACGTATCTCCTAATGCATGCCGTTCATACATATATTGTACTACATAAATAGCAAAGGAGGGATCCTGCCCTTACAATAAAAATATAGAATAAATAAATAAAATCGTTTTATTTTTAATGTATGTCATTGTGTTTTGCGACTATGTTTGATGTACTTCCAACAGGGAACTATTTATGTGTTTATTGTATTTGAACTAAAATGTTAATATAATATTTCACTCTTTTATTTATATACATATTTAATTTTCAAAAGAAAAATAAATTACAAAAAAAAAAAAAAAAAAAAAAAGCAAACATTAGCAGACGTTTTGTTTTATTATAACTTTCTGTGAATATTGATTATATATTTTTGATGTTATCTATTTACGTTTTTAAGGAAAGTATATTTTTTTCCCTTTTTCTTTTTTAATACAATAAAAAAAATCCTAAAACATGTTAGATCACAACATTCTTTTTTCATTCTTCGAAGACTTTTTACTTATTTGAAGGAAGAAGAGAAGAAGAATAGACCCAGCGAGCATTGCTTTGAGTTATGTATATAAACTAAGGTAAATATGTGTATGTTTTGTTTTTTGTTTGCTTTCAAATTCGAGTCAACAATAACTTGATTATTGTGCTTCTCCGTCAATCATAGAATAAGTTTTATCATTATTATTATTTTTATTATAAATTTGCATTTGGGCTTCTATTTATTTATTCATATTGTAGATGAATGATTTGATTTTTATATGTATTTTAATATTATTTATTATAACATTTGAAATGACTAGCTACGCTTTTTGTGTTTTTCAATTTTAATATTACACGAGTACCTACATATATTTGTAGTACACATTTTTTTTATATTTTATTACTTTGGTTTTAGAACGTCATCAAATTCACACTTTGGTTAGTTTCTTTTTTTTTCAATTTTAGAATTGCAGTCATAACGCTATATAATTTAATAAAATTCTTTAAATTGTGATTGGGGCGTTTAGAGATTAGATTCTCTTTCTAATTTTCTTTTTTTCTTTAAGTTACATATAAGTTTTTTTTTTTCATTTTATTGCATTTTTTTAAAGTTCATTTTGAATTCAGTGGCATGAAAGTGTCTTAGTAAAAAAGGAAACTTATTTTGTCATCGTTAATTTCAATGTATCCTGTAAGACGTGGCTATTTAGTGAAATCATGTTTTTTTTTCTAATTATGTCTGTCAATTTGTATAAATATACATTCCTCCTAATTTGTTACACTTATGCTTTATTTTTGCGCTGTTATTTATACTATTTGGTTTTTGGGGTTTTTATTTTTTTTTTTTTTTTTTGATTTTTAAACATTAATTAGAAGAATACTAACGTATAAGTAAAAAATTTTGCGCCTTTTCTGTGATTTTTTTGCATAGTCCCACTACTCTCCGTCACATTCCAACGTGTTGAGATTGATTTTGACTCCCCGACGGCTTGATTTCTATTTTATTCTCGTCCTCCTCAGCTTCTTCGAGTTCAGCTAAATTCTCTTGATCAGATTCTTCTAGTGTCACCTGGAATTAGCAATTCGAATGATTTATTAGGGCTAGAGTTTTAACCAATTGAATTATCTTACTACTATTGTCGATCGGTATTATATTTTGTTAAGTCTGGTATTTATTTACACTCAAGCTAATTCAACATTAATATAAAATTATTCTGCACGTTTATAGAGTTCTTCGTTTCAAGGTAGCTTAAGATAAACCACATTTGGCCGAGAAATACAATAGTAGTATTTACAAAAAGAAAAAATGTGATCTAGGGGCGACCCGCAAGGCCCACACGACTAGCTTCCCAGTCGGAAAAATGAAAACACCCATTTAATTACATATTTTTTTCATTTTTAGGGTTCCGTACCCAAAGGTAAAACGGAACCCTATTACTAAGACTTCGCTGTCCGTCCGTCCGTCTGTCACCAGGCTGTATCTCATAAGCCGTGATAGTTAGACAGTTGAAATTTTCACAGATGATGTATTTCTGTTGCCGCTACCACGACAAAACAGAACAAAATGAATATTTAAGGGGGGCTCCCATACAACAGACATGATTTTCATCCAAAAAATTCTGCCTGCAACCAAGATCTGTCATTTGATGACATATTTATATATACAGATGGTACATTCTGCAGATGATCTGGTGCATGCTCCCTACCAGAACATCGCCGCCAGCCTTGAAGAGCTCTGATGGCAAGCCATCTGAGCCTGCGGCCTTGTTGTTATTCAACATTTCCTCGGTCCCTACCACTTTCTCTTGGTCATGCTCGTTAAGCAGCTGCTGGAAGTGCTGCTTAAATACATCCACTATTCCCTGCGGGTCGGTGACAAGATTACCCAAGTAGTTTCGAAGAGCCAGGGTGCCCTTTTTGAAGCCTCGTGCAAGGCCTTTGGCTTTTTTGTAAAAGGCTCGTGTTTTATGTTTATCCCTAGACTCCTCGATTTCCTTGGCTGGGAGGCTGCGAAGATTAGGTACTACACACCAAAATTATTAGGTACCTACCTATGTTTACATATAAGGGGGCGTATTACGTAATGCATTTTTTAAGATTTTTGACCCTTCCTCCCTCCCCCCATGCAAAACGCTGTAACGTTTTCTGTACCCCCCTCCCCGCTCCCTAAACATTACGTAATACCCAAGTGACCTTTTTTACCTAAAAGTCACAATTATGTTGCGCACAGTACCGGAAAGTCACTAAAATATCGTTGCTACTGTTTAAATCGCGTTTGCGTAATAAAAAATAAAACAAGAGATTTATAACTCGCAATTTTATAATTATGAGGACAGTATGTATGTTGGCGTTACAGCCCATGAAGGACCAGAGCCAAGCTTCTCTCAATCACCCATGTTGTGTGTGGTTTATTTTTTCACACAGGTGAAAGGGACCTACAGTTTAATGCCGATTCCGAACGGCGTGAGTCGAGAAGCTTTCTCAAGGCAAGTATACTACGGGAGGTTTTGCCAGTACCCCGCCGAGGAGGGTCGCCGCGAAATAAACATTTGATGGGTACTAGCGGATTATGGGGACTAGCGCTAACAAATAGCAAGAGGCACTGCGACCTTTATAGATCTATTGTGCCTACTAGCCGAGGAGCTTCTTCACTTCCTTAATGAAATTGAGAATGTCTCTCTTAGGAGCTGAGATGATCCCCTTGTGTGTGTGCATGTTGGCGTTACAGTCCATGAAGGACCAAAGCCGAGCTTTTCCCAATCACCCATGTTGTGTGTGATAGGTGAAAGGGACCTACAGTTTATTGCCGGTTCCGAACGGCGAAATTCGAGAAGCTTTTCTTGACAATTATACTACAGGGGGTTTTGTCAGTACCCCGCTAAGGAAACTGTGAAAACACATTCGATGACATGGCTCTAGTCGGGATTCGATCCCGTGTCATCGGCGTCAGAGGCCAACACACTACCCACTGTGCCACGGCGCTCTTATGATAATCCCCTTAGCAGTAATTATTCCACTGAAAAGGAAACGCTTCCTAAGATGACAAAGGGCAACGAACTCATATGGTATGTGTCTTCGTCCTCAAGACAGAGTCGACTCTCAGTTTCAGACGACAGGTTCATTTTGTTGAGATGATACATATCTCAGACCACAGCATCCCGTAAGGTAGCGATCAGTCTTCTGACATCGACTCTATTAAGTTTAAGAATGTTAATAGAGTCTTTGTTCAGGGGTCGTATAAATCTTTTCGATTGGCAAAGTCCTTGAACGCTGTTCTAAAAGGAAAGGAGTTTCGATTTTTTCCACTTTTCTAAAAAAAAGCTAATCTTAGACTTGGGAATGCCGCAGGAAGATTCGGGAGTTATGTACCTTTCGCTGGAACCTTTCCTGGCGAGTTGATTAGGGATTTCAATGCCTTTCCTACCTTTGTGCCCTGACACCCACCAGAGTTTGATTGTGCTGTTTTTGGCAAGGCCTTTTAAGGCACCATGGCATTCCCTAAAGGATTTGGAGCTCGTGCTATACGAACTCAGCGCTTTAATCGCTGCTGGGCTATCTTGATGGTTACTGCTCTTATGCCAGTCTCTAAGTTTAGATTGACGCATGTTAGGATGGCTATAATTCAGATTGAAAGATACTGGGATTCATTCGTAGGGTCTTCGAAATCCTCCGAAACGCCAGAAATCATTTTGGAGCCATCAGTATACCACCTAAGTCCTTTGACGTTGAGTAAGAGATCACTGGTTTTCCAAGCTGTGCGGTTTGGGATCAATATATCAAATCTCTTGTCAAAAGTGAAGGTATGTGGTAATGCGTCCGAGACCGTGGTATTCAGGCAGGCCGAGCGAAGAATTCTGATTGCACTACTTAGTGCAAACTTTTTAATAAAAAGGTGCAGTGGAGTAAGTCTAGTTAGTGCTTCTTGAACTGCCGAAGGGCAGGGTGGCATTTTTTTGGCACAATTGCGCTGGCAAGTTAGCATGAGAGCCTTTATAGGCTAAGAACGGCTGATGATGCAAATCTCCCTCTTTTGATGACATTACAGTATGAACTCACCTTAACAGCACTGACTACAGCAATGAGCTTCTGCGTATTACGTGTTTAAAACACTATCGAATACTGACAATGAAAACAAAATAAAAATGATGTGGAAAACCGTCGGGGGGTCAGCCGTAAAACATAAACGAAAAGGATTGCCAATTTCGGAGACTTCAATTCCCTAGTTTTTTTTTTTAAATAAAAAAATGTTACAAACGCGTTGAACCTCCCTCCCGCCCTTATAATGCATCGTAACATTTTACAGGACCCCCACCTCCTCCCGAAAAATTGCGTTACGTAATACTTGAGTGCTCCCTAAAAAAGGGAAAAGGTTTTTTTTTCATTCTTCGTTATAAATCGAAAACTGTACATCATAAAAATAATTAAAAATCTGTTTAAGCTTGTGCCAATGAAGCCCTTTCATACGATACCCCATATGACACGGTTAACTCAATTCAAAATTTGGACTGCCGCCGTTCCTTGCATAAAGACCCTATAGACGAAATATATGTTTTTTGCGGCATAAACGGTGGTATCTTTTTTTCATGTTACTTTAGACGTTTGATTTCTTCACAGCTTCAAGAGACTGTAGACGTGAGTATATCGTTTCAATTTTAACTCGATACGTTCCCGAGATAAAGGGTCTTGACAGACAGACAGACAGACGGACGACAAAGTGATCTTATAAGTGTTCCGTTCTTCCTTTTGAGGCACGGAACCCTAAAAAGAAGCTAATTCGATGCCGGTAAGTATTTGTATAGCTATTGATACGATCGAACATTATCATGATAATGAATGTCTTCTGAGCCCGAGAACAGGATTAATATCTTAAGCAACTATGTATAGGAGAAAATTGCATTGTGCATATCAACCTACTTGAAAACGAATCTTATCATCCCCCTCTTCGAGTGATGGCGGTGGAGATGGCGGTATTGCGCTTTGGTAATAGTCTCTATTCTCTTCAAGGGTATCTAAAATATCCTGTGCGTCTGGATGAACCAAATCGGCCCATGTTTCCCACAACGGATGAACAATATAATCAATAAATCCAACTTGTGACTTTTCAATTGTCGCATTATGTCGATCACACATCGGGCTAATATCCATTCCATTCTCCCGTTCTTTGTCGCCTTGTAAAAAGAATTCTTCCATAAGAAGCTCCACCCAACGCTTGTATAGTGAAAGTGGCTTTGTTGGATTGCTCAAATCAGCGCAGTGCACTAGATTCTCCAAGACCTTTTAACGAAAAAAAAAAAAAATCAAATAAAATCTGTCATGCCTGTTTTAACGGATTAAATATTTTCATGGCTACAAACCTGAATACGATCGGTATAGTTATCTAAAAGTAAAACCCCCGAACCGGCCACCTTTTTTGTTTCGACCATAGTTTTCAGGTCAGCCAGGAGACTCATATGCTTCGACATATCTGTTGATAGGACAATATCGATCACCATCTTCCTTAAAGTCTGACGTTGCTTTCTAAAAAAGAGAGTGAGTAAGTGAATTAAAGAGCTGGAAGGAATGAGAGAAAGGAGAGGGAACAAACATCATAGACTAAGAATGGATAATCTTACTTTTGCATGTTGCAGAATATATCGCAGCCTTGATTTTGTAGCAACTTGAAGGCAACAGCTAAGTGATGGTTTTCCAAAACAGATTCATCGTTATACATTAACGCTAGTTCGGAGCCTACGTAAAAAAAAGGAGTAAAGAAACTGAAAGTTGACGTCAACGGTTATCTCACTTGAATTAACTAAAAATTGATTTGTTAGGCCTGGATGATCCACATCATGAATGCAGGCCGCAAAGAGAGCTCCCCCAATTTCTAGTGGCGTAAAGACTCCTTCCAGAGCCGGAGTATTCAGCAGCACATTTGTACTTTGGGTGACATCGGCTGCATGCAATGAATTATGAAATGGATTGTCTTTAACGTAGTGGTCCTCCAAAGTAGTCATAAAATTAATAAAAGTTTTCGGTGGTATCATAAGACTGGTCAACAGTTCTCTACTCTATAATGAGACGTCAAAAAAGAAAATAGATGACGTTAATTGGATTCTTAACCAGAGAAAGATTTAGGCTAAACCTGAAATATTGTGTAAGCGACGCAGGTCAGCGGTCTATTGCAACTTAGTTCACCGATTCTGAATATATCGATGCCCCAGGTATCCTGTTCGCCTAGAAGTGTTCCCAATGCGTTCTCGTGAGGTGTTTCTACGCCAAATGTGGGCAGACGTTCGCCGGTGAAAGAGTTCGTATGCGACAAGGGTCTTTTCACGCCAGATATTTGTGACATAGGCGGACCACGTGGCGATCGAGAACGTGGATAGGGCAACGGATGTGGCTCTGTATTTTCTTCCACACGTAAAGATGGCAAATCAAATTCTTGTTGTTTGTCTGTAAATAGAAATAGGATATATCAGTATAGGAGAAGAATGAGTATGCGATTATAAGATTTACACATTTTTTGCGTACCATACTGTAACATGGCTTAACACTTAATACGGCACTCTAGCTGTATCTACATACATATATGAAAGACAATCATCTGATCAAGTGAAAGACCTCAAGTCTTCAATGCACTTAGTACATATGTAGGTATTACTAGTGTATAAATAGTTTAACCGCCAAAGGCGGTACGAAATACAAAACAGAAATACCCATGTACTCAGTCGCACACAATTCTTTTTATTATTACGTAAGATTTTACTCCGCAGTACTGACATCAGCTTAATACAAGACGTTTTAAAAAAAAAAAATACTATGAGACTACGATAATTTTAAAATACTACATGTTCCATAATATAAACTTATCAATTAAGCCAAACATTTTTCTAAAGGATGGCAAAGGACTAACAAAGGCCTCGTAGGGGTAGTATCTATCCGACGGATGCTGGTCTACTAAAAAGCGAGAAGAGCCATCGCAGTCGAACATCTTGCGGCAGTGGGTCCCATTCCCACCTCCTCGTGGTGCCAGCTGGAGATTTCCTATGGAAATTGCAGACGGGGAAGGGCGAATGGTGAGCCTCCTGCGCCAAAAAAACGGCCTAGTAAGCCGTAACCGTAAAAAACACAAACTCCGAAACAACCACAAGCCTCGGAAAAACGGACCGGCATAATGTTGGCGATCCTTGCAAAAAAAAAAAACGAAAAAAGGACAATGATCTTCGGCTCTGTAGGTAGACCGCTATAAAGCAGGAAATGCGATGGAATGGACCGGATATAAAGCGGATGAAAAACTTTGATATTTACTACGGCGACTGCTATAGGGAGAGAGGACAACGATTCTTCGGATGCGGATTTGTTGTTCGAGGTGGACTAAAGCAAAAAGTCCTAAGCTTTCGGCATGTGAGCGAACGCCTCATAACGATCCGTATCAAAGCTACATTTTTTAACATCAGCCTGATCTGCGTCCACGCCCCCACGGAAGACAAGGATGACTCCGCCAAAGATGAGTTCTACGATCTCCATACAGAACGTATGCTCAATGTCCCAACTATGACATCAAAATTGTACTAGGAGACTTCAATGCTAAGCTGAGTAGGTTAGGCTAGGTATATGGGTGCCCTTTTGACGTAAAGTCAAGGCTCACGTAGACTACGTTGAGTCCATTGTGCCCACCTGTTTTGTTTAACCCGTTGATACCTATGCATTTACCGTCGAGCTGAACCAGCCAGACGAGGATAAAAAACCCAGTATTCTGTTCAGCCCGATATTACCTACCTCCTCTAGTCCCGAAAGGAAGTGTCTTCCCAGGAAAATATTCCTTTTTTGGGCTAGCACCGGGCATTCGCACAGCAGGTGACGAACGGACTCAATTTCCTCTTCGTCCCTGCAGCTTCTGCAGAAGTCATTGTAGGGCTGAGTAAGGAAAGCATCTTTGAACGAGTCATCGGCAAACATAACCTACACGACACCACATCCGATAACGGACACAGGCTGATTGATCTTGCTACGGAGCGAAATCTCCTTCTAGCCAGTACGCGTTTCCCGCACCGCGATATACACAAAGGCACTTGGCAGTCTTTTGACCAATCGACCACCAACCAGATTGATCACATCGCGATCGACGTCAGACACTCCTCCACTATTCTTGATGTTCGAACTTTCCGAGGGGCTAACATCGACTCGGACCACTACATATCTTATAGTAGTCAAGATGCGCCTACGGATATCACGAACGCAGCGGAGTAGAGTAAGAATACAAAGTTATGACGTCGAAAAGCTATTATCGCCAGAAACCGCTCGTGCTATCAATAGAACACGCTATCAATAGAACAACAGGGGAACCCACCACGCTATCAATAGAACCGCAGTGGAACCTTTGCAAACAAGCCCTGAAAATCTCTGCCTCCGAAGTCTTGGGCTTCAAGGCTCCACCACGAAGAATCACCTGGTTCGATGACGAGCGAACCAGCGAAGCAGGATGCATATGAAGCCTCGCTGCATAAAAGAACAAGAGCAGCTCGTGAGCTATACGAGATAAAAAGAAGTTAAGGCTTCTCAGAAGAAAGAAGAAAGAGCACGAGAAGCGCGCGATAGAGGATTTGGACTGTTACTGCAAGCGTGATGTTCGAAAGTTTTAACAACAGATAAAGCGAACATGCCAAGGTTATAAAGCCAGAACAGAAGCCTGCAGGGATGAGAACGGACACCTAGTAGTAGAATCGCAGTCGATGCTGAGAATATGGAAAAACCACTTCTGCAGACTGTATAACGGCGATGTTAGTCAATATACCGCTGTCAGGCAGAATGATCCAGTTGTAATCGACAAAGACGGCAGAGAATTCGGTCCCCCTGACCTTGACGAAGTTAAGATTGCCTTATCGAAACTCATGTCGAATAAAGCTGCTGGCGCAGACGAACTGTCAGCTGAGCTCTTCAAGGCAGCTGAGGATGACCTGTTTGGGAGCATGTATCAGCTCATCTGCAAGATATGGTCAGAGGAGTGTTGAGTGTTGCGAGTGTTGAGTAGGAGGCGGCGAAAATTGGTTTGGCGGTAAACGAGGGCAATACTAAATATACGTTGTCATTAAAAAAGGACGCTCACCACCGACGTCTTGGCCAGAACGTTTGTGTTGGCATATATAAGTTCGACGTAGATAAGGACTTCGTCTACCTTGGCTCCGCAGTGACCTGGAACAACAACATCAGTTCCGAAATCAAACGCAGAATCATTATTGCCAATAGCTGTTTGTTTGGGCTCAGGAGGCAATTACGTAATAGAGCCCTCTCCCGAATGACAAAGTTGATTCTATGTAAGACCCCTACCATCCCGGTCCCAGCCAACTGGGTGTGCGGCAATGGAAAAGGCTAGCAAAAGATCGTGTCCGTTAAGAAGAAGAAACATTTTCTAAGTCTTCTTAGGTAGCTACTCTTCTCAGCGCAATTCATAGGGCACAAGCTTTAACCGATATCAATTAACCTCAACATACTCGTAGCACACTGCAAAAGGATCGTTCACAATCGGGAAGTTTACAATTCTATAAATTGTGAGCCTTTAAGGCAATAACACAATAACAGTGCCTATAGCGGCAAGTGAGTTGTCTAAAATGAGTTCGATGAATTCTAAGGAATGAGAGATTATTGATATAGGCAGTGGATTTCCCGGAATGTCTATGCATATTTTCAGAACAAATCTTATTTATCGAAGCGGATTTTACTTTCATTAATGAACGAACGAATAATAATATCGATTTGTCGTATTAGTTACATTTTATTTGAAAGATTAAGTTCAGAATGGAGTATTTGCCTTCTTATAAATTTAGAGGTTAATACATTTTTAATTTAGATTTTAAGTACAGTGCACAAAGCAAGACTAGAGAGGGAGAACTTCGCACAGGTTCAAGAGTTGTATACTCTTATGTTGTTTTGGATGTTTGCCACGCAACCTGAACGAAGTACAGTGGTTTGGGTCGTAGATGCTCGTTTACTACTCTCAGGGGTGGTTGTCCTAGGTGGGAAGAGAGCCGACCGAATTTCACGTTGGTTATAATTCTCAGCAATTGTTTCATGCACTTTTAGTGTTATTTTGCATAAATGCAGAGGACGAATTTGAATTGACCATATACTGTGAGTACGTTTGATCACTTCCCGTTCACAACTGTGTTGCATAGTTTTTATCCTAAATTAGGATTGAGAGCACGTTTCAAAAATTTTGCGATCGACATGTTTTCGCGACACGACATGCAGCATACAAAAATAAAATGTTGGTTAGAAAAATATATCAAGTGGACTCTCGTGATCGACCAACACGACATGCGAGTTCGAATCGAAGAGAAAATTTTATATAAACGCTAGCAGACTCTCGTGATCGACCAACACGACATACGAGCTCGGATCGAAATGAAAAATTTATATAAACGCTAGCAGACTCTCGTGATCGACCAACACGACATACGAGCTCGGATCGAAGAGAAAATGTTATCTACAATTTCTTTGCGTTGAACTCTACGGAACTTCAAAATTTTTTGAAACGTGCTCTCAATCCTAATTTAGGATATGGTCGTCAGAGTCGGGACGAGACTCTGCGCGGCTTTTTTTTCCGTATAGGAATTGCTTTTTCTTGGCTATGAAATGACTTTGAACTATCGACCTTCCGCTCGACGCTCGATGATGTTTACCATTGCACCACGGCCACTCCTAGGTATGTATGTATATATAGGATCCTGGGGTTGGGAGGTCATCAATCTATTCTGACATTTTTTTTAGCCGATTTTGACAAATGTGCACGACTCCGAAACGTAATTTAGTACCATTTTAGCTATGAGTCAATACACACCGAAAGAACGCGCTGAAATTGTAGCGCTTTACATTGAAAACAATTGTCCAATTGTGAAAACTGTGTGTGCTTATCGTAAAAATTATGAGAGAAATTCGGCGCCTTCAGACGACACGATACGTACTTCGGTGAAAAATTTCTTTGAGTACGGGTCTGTAGCGACTCTTCAATGTCCCATTCGACCACGTCCGCGACACTCCAATCAGATGATCCGACAATGGAGCCGTCGACGGCGCACGCTATAGTTGGATGTTGGCGCACTTGGTGTGTCTGCAAAACACGATAAATACGATCCTGAAGGATTCGTGTGAAAAGAGATTGTATGTTGGGTATGCATATATACACACATATGTATGTGCCCATTTCCAAATCGAAAAAAAAAAAATGCTCACAGCCAATTACTCATGAGCGCGTGCGTTTAATAATTGCTCGTTGAGTAGCGCACATTCACGAGCAGGTCATGAGTGTTTCCGTTTCCTTACCAAACCACAACACTGTCCCGAGCAATCTCATATGTATCGGCTGTCGTCCGATCACCGTAATCAACCAGCGTCGGGTGCGGTTAGTACTTAGATGGTGGACCGCTTGGGAACACCGCGTGTTGTTCATTTTTCATGAATGTTTTCTAATGACGTTATCACGTAAAATAATCGTCTGTAAACCGACTTTACAGACAACCAAAATATTTTTTCTTTCGTGTTATTTAAAAAGTAAAGTTTATGTCCGCAAGCCGGAGGCCATTGACGAACTCAAAGGTAACAACGAGCCGAAATAGCTGCTATAACACTCGAAATGCTATGCCAATGTTATGTAGAATGAGCAGCTTTTTGCGTATCAAATGTGACCATTTAATCGACATTGTGTTCAAAAACTAATTTGAAATAAATGGTAGAGAAGATCATAAAAAAAAGTAAATCCTGCTCATTTGACAAAATCGGC
Source organism: Eumerus sabulonum (assembly GCA_951905685.1). Classification (NCBI taxonomy): domain Eukaryota; kingdom Metazoa; phylum Arthropoda; class Insecta; order Diptera; family Syrphidae; genus Eumerus; species Eumerus sabulonum. The sequence continues at coordinate 29,291,458 of OX645062.1, forward strand.
TCAAAAATGTCAGAGTTATTCAATGTTGAAATACCGAAGGTCTAGATGGCGCATCCCGTAGTATATGACTCAGCCTGTAATGAAGCCATTTGATCAATCCCACATTTTTTCAAACCGATGAATAGAGTACAGACAAATAAGTAAAAACTAACCTCTTGTTTAAAAAAAACAAACTTCTGGACTGTAGTGATCAACACTTATCCTGCTTTTGAAGTTTAGCCTCTTGCTTTATTAAGACTGTGTACGTATGTGAATTTCTTAATTTGAATTCACTTCTTAAAGTGTCAATGCGAATTTATAGGAAATAAATCACTAAAGTAGCAGTTCAGTTAAATTTTCCAAATTTAACAAATAACCTATAACCCATATGAAAGTTAAAAAGCAAGGAGGAACTCACCTAAAAATGTTGAACAAATATACTCGGATATTTGATTCCCCGATCTGCTCGATTCACTAAAGTGTGATAACTCCTTATTAAGCATACGCTTGAACTACAATTAAGATAGGATAAAGTGTTAGCCAATCCACCATGTCAGAGTTCCCTTAGAAACAAATCAAACTCACCTTGAGCGATGCCATATCTGATACACTTCTATGAGTTTGAATTGTCTCCAATTGGTCCAGGCACCAATCCAGTTCCTCAATTGTATCTGTGGCCAGGCGGTTGTATGCCTCATCCCCTTGAACTAATTGCACTCTGTTGGCATTGGAAGGAGGTGTCTGCCGCCTGGATCTTGTGTTTATTAATAAATTTGTTTTTTTTTTTTTTTTTGATTTTCATACAACGATAAACAAAAACAAGGAGACAAACACATTGTTTTTTTTTGTTGATTTTTTTTTCGTTACCAAAACGAGCGTAAAATAGTGGTTGGTTAGTTTGTGTTTGGATTGTTGTTTTTTAGTTGTTTTATTGGTTCGGGAGAAAAACAAAATACAAAAACAGAAAAAAAAAAACAGTAAGAGAAAAGTAAATAAAAGAAAATAATATACAATGCTTAGAGCAGGGTATACTTATGTTAAGGCCAAACAGATACTCACTTGTTTGTCGCTTGGACATTTGTCAGACTTAAAAGATTGTTCCGCACTGAACGCAAACTGGCTAAAATTTGGGCGAATGGTGTCACAATAAGATCTTCCCCATGGCTATAAATATTCAAACTTTAAATTAGAATAATTTTAAGTAGTGAATGAATGGCCTTAAAGTGAGTGTAAGATATTGAGAGTATATGCAAAATAAAAATAAATAATAAAATATAAATCGAATAGCACGTTATTTGTAAGCAAAGCTTGCAGACTTAACATTACATAGTCTAAACAAAAGCAGTATATTGCAGGCTAAGTGTAATGTATGTACATAAGTTAATGTTAATTTTATAAAAGTAGTCGACACTACGTTATTCATTAAACAAATGTATGATTTAATTGTTTAAACTTGACAGCACTTTAATATCGTAGGAAACTCAGAATAGAAACCCATGATCGGTTTTTTTGTTTTTTTTTATATTCAAGAGGGAAAGTGGAATAGTCCTCAGCATGATTTGCTATTCGATAGTCTACACGAAGAAATGTTGTTTGCAAGGTTCATTTTCTCAGTAAATTATAGACCGACAATAGCATTATAAAATAACGTATGCACTGTGTCATCAGAACTATCGGGCTCGAATTCTAACTGAGCTAGACAGTGCATTGATTTGTTATTAAGATATTTTTTTTTACTGCATCGGGTTTCTTCGTCGTCGTTTTTTTCCTTTTTTTTTGCGCTACAGTTCATGGCGAACCTGGGCCTGGGCATCGGGATCCCGGAAACAGATAAACAACTAAATGTTAACTGCTTCCTTTACTATTCCCCTTCAAAACGAAGCGTATACTCAATAACAATCAACTAAAAAACATAGAAAAAAATGTGGTCTAGGTGCGACCTGCAAGGCCCACACTTCCCCGTGGCAAAAATGGAAATATCAATTTAATTGCATATATTTCATTTTTATGTCGATGGACTTCGAAATACTACTTACTTATTTACTTAGGTGGCGCTACAGTCCGTGGTGAACCTGGTCCTCAACTAACAAGCGTCTCCAGCTGGCACGGTCTTTGGCCAACTGTTTCCAGCGCCGCACGCTCAGTTGGTTAACGTCCCCTTCCACCTGCGTGCGCCCCCGATAATGCGGCCGTCCTCTGCAGCGCCTTCCTTCCGGAGTGGAAGACTCTTCGGGTCGGAGCTGTATTTTCCATGCGCTCTACATGGCCTAGCCATCTTAGACGCTGTATCCGTAGACGTCATACCAGGCCGATGTTGCTGTACAACCCGTACAGTTCTTCGTTATATCTTCTCCTCCATTCAGCGTTTGAACAAACGGGGCCGTAGATAGTGCGCAGAATTTTCCTTCGAAATACTGTTTTCAAATAATCAAGATTTTTGCACATACGGAAAGGTTAATGAAGCTCAATCCCGAACACCAATGGCTTACATATAAACACTTGCTTCTACAATTACTAAAATATTTGATGAATAGTAAAATTTTCCTCTTCAAGATATCAAGAAACCACCTGGAGATGAGCTGGTAAGGTGCATCCACCATTTCATTTGCAAGGTATGGTCGGAGGAAAGCATGCCCGACGGGAGGAATCTCAGCATCGTTTCGTTTACCCGGTCCATAAGAAAGGAGACCCCTTAACATCGCATATAAGATCTTCTCTGCCGTATTGTGTGAATGCCTGAAACCCTTTGTGGATAACCTGATCGGCTCTTATCAGTGTGGTTTCGGGTCAGGTAAGTCCATAATAGACCAAATATTTACGCTACGGCAGATCTTGGAGAAGACCCAGGAATACCAAATCGACACTCACCACCCTTCGTCGATTTAAAGGCTGCATATATAGATGAGCTATACAAAGCCATGTCCAGTTTTAACATCCCTGCCAAACTCGTCCGGCTGTACAGGATGACAATGGAGAATTCTCGCTGCTCCATTAAGGTCGGTAAAAAAGGATTTAGGCAAGGTGACGCGCTGTCATGCAGCTTTTTCAACATCGTGCTTAAAAGATCGTGCAAGAGTCACTGGCCAACACAAATTTCAAGTCTACGCAATTGCTTGCGTACGCCGACGACATTGAAGGGATTGGACGGACACAGCGAGACGTCAATGAGGCCTCCGTAGGCATTGAGGTAGAAGCGGCTATGATGGGTCTCAAGGTTAATGAGGGTAAAACCATATAGCTGCTTTCATCTAAAAGAGACGGACAACACCGACGTATTGGCCAGAACGTCACCATGGGCGGATATAACTTTGAAGTAGTCAAGGAATTCGTCTACCTTGGCTCACTGATGACCAGAGACAACAACACCAGCGCTGAGATAAAACGCAGAATCACTCATGCCAACCGCTGTTTCTTTGGGGTCAAGAGGCAATTGAGAAGTAGGACCCTCTCTCGGAAAACCAAGGTGACAATATACATATCAGACCTTAATCATCCCAGTCCTCCTTTACGGCGCAGAGGCTTGGACCTTAACAAAAACGGGGCTATCTACGGTCCCGTTTGTTCAAACGGTGTATGGAGGAGAAGATATAACGCAGAACTGTACGGGCTGTACAGCGACATCGGCCTGGTACGACGTCTACGGATACAGCGTCTAAGGTGGCTAGGCCATGTAAAGCGCATGGAAAATACGCTCGCGCGGCAGAGGACGGCCGCATCAACGGTGGCGCAAGCAGGTGGAAGGGGATTAACCAACTCGGCTTGTGGCACTGGAAACAACTGGCCAAAGACCGTGACAGCAGGAGAAGCTTGTTGGTTGAGGCCCAGGTTCACCACGGACTGTAGCGCCACCTAAGTAAGTAAGTAATTTCTAACAAAAAACGGCTGGACCGATTATGCTGGAAACTTAATCAGTTCTAAGTTACGTAAATACGCGTAGAATCGAATTCAGTCCCATGTCAATACCATCTTTAGTTGTCGAGATTTCCGAGCGCATATACGTACATTACGTACATACACATACATAGGCATATCTATAACAGCCTCGGATTTGGATTCTGGTGACCTTGAAACGTGGAGATATGTCAAAATTTGGAATTCGCAAAATAGGCCCCATTACAATAACTTAATAAAATAATAAAAGCGTCCCCTATGCTCAAATGTCTATCTTCCCTCAACCTGGACAATTGCCGCTATCCCCTTTATCCAAGATTGGAGTAACGACATCCTGCTACGCTATCGTACAGATCATTAGTCGTCAAGATACACCAAGTGTTATCAATCGAATTCAGAAAACGAAGAAATTTAAAAACAAAATCAAATAAACAAACTGAAAATAGTAGCAATAGATACATAAATCCAAAGTTATACATATAATGTTGATGGTAAGCATCATGTCTGAGCGAATAAAGACTGACAACTGCGAATGCAATCGCTACAGTGATCCCTCGAGAATTATACTAAAAGTAATGCTTTTTCGCAATATTTTTTTGTTGTAATCCTGTCTTTGCATACATATACATATGTATACGTATACATAAGAAATTATAAAAGTACAACATATTAATTTTTTGAGATCATCATCCGCGCGACTCGGCCATCTGTGGGATCGGTATGGTTGGAATGATCGTTGAAAACAACAGTCGAGGTTAGAAGCTATTTTTGGCGGAAAACGCGCTCACGGTCGACGTCGTCGCATCCATCGCGGAGACATTTGGTTGAATGAAAAAAAAAAAGACACATGTGATTTGTTTTTATCCTTAACAAGTACGGTTGATGGGTATTTGTTTATACATATATGTACAGTAGTGGTCGAAGAATGTGTAATTAAATTAGTCATTCTATGACCTCAATGGATGCACTTTTTGGTTTTTTGAATAACCAAGTCATGCTCAATTAGGAGAGGAACGTAGCCAATTTTTGGGATGACAGGTATTTTAGGTTGTGTTCGTTATATGTAGCGCAATTCGAAATGGATTAGTCAATGTTATTGTTGGACGGTTTTGTAAATAAATATCACACAGATATAGATAAAAGCTAAAGGTGAGATTCAAAAAATGAAAATACGAGTGTGTATTTCGACTGTGGCGGCTTATGAGTGATATAATTAATAGAACTTGCTGGGCATAAAGCATATTGTCATGTGATCAACATATAACTTGATTTAGTTATTATCTGCAGGAAGTATCGAACGAAAACTAATGAGTAAAATAAAGAGAGGGACGAAAAACATTACGCTGAATAACATCGGTATTTGTGCGACTTTTCCTAATAAAAGTATAATTAATTCAATAACTAACTAAAAGCGCTTGGGTAAACATTTACTTGACTGTAGAAGAAATGTTAATTCTAACGAAAGAGATGGAAACGTCAAGATGGACACTTGACGTTCAAATTATACGAGTAGCCAAAAAACTTTTTGGGAGATTGAACATAGCACTGCAAGTGAAGTGCAAGAAAAGCTATCATTTCAGGGCATATGGTCCTAACAAAAACTTAAATAGGTAAAATGTATTTGGAAATAACAAAATTCCCTTTCCGGTGATGTCGCATAATCATTGGATTTCATCGCTTTACTATGCAGTGAATAGATTTAGTAATTGATTACTAATATTGATTCAGTTGTAGGCAAGAGTGGACGAGATAGTAGGTGGTTCAAAAAACACCGAGAAAACTAAAATTACACAAAACGTTTGAAAAACAAGAAAACCCTCTTCGATATTGAATTTCTACTCTTCTCTAATCAACACAAAGAACAACTAAATGGAATCGCATTTATAGCAATTATTTTATCAAGACGCAAATAAGATATACAGGGTGCCCCACGAGCAGTGCGCCAAAAGCTAGAGCGTGTAGGTCTGGTCAAGACAAGAAAAAAATCGTATGGGAGGGGGGGTCTATTCTCCCCGTTTAGGCGGGAGGGGAAATTTTCTAAAAAAATTACTTAATTAAAAAATATATATATATTAAAAATCAACGGTTACATCCACAATGCCAGAGACCTCTTCTTTCATGTTGTTTTTAAGCGAAGCAGTTTTAGGGAATAGTTTTTGAGAAATTAATTTTCAAACACAAAATTTTGAAAAAAAATGAAAAAAAAAAATTCGAACTAATTTTTTCGAAATCGTATGTAATTAAGTACTAAAAAATTAGTAGAGAAATTAAAAAAAAAAATTCAAAACTATAGGCCCATTTCAATTCTGCCCGTTATTGAAAAATGCCTAGAAGAAGTTGTTGTAAGACGATTGAATAAGTTTATTGAGAAATATCGCTTGCTGCAATCCAATCAATATGGTTTTCAAAAAGGGAAAAGCACGGGAAGACTTCTTGGAGAATTTTGTAATGCTGTTAACATGAGTTAACATCTTGGTAATGTTTGTGGACTTCAGTAAGGCATTCGACACGCTAAGTCACGAAAAACTACTTGATGTCCTCTACAAAATCGGCATTAGAGGAACACTTTGGAAATGGATGGAGAGCTACCTCATAGGAAGAACCTTTAAAGTCAAAGTTGGGAATTCATGGAGTCAAGAAAGAAGATGCACTCATGGTGTACCACAGGGGTCAAGACTTGGCCCGGTTCTGTTCATACTTTTTACGAACGCGCTTCTCCGAATTTTCCAAAACAGTACTGTTTTTGCATACGCAGACGACATTGCAATTGTTGTTAGGCAGAGGTATCTTAAAACAGCAATTTCTATGATGCAACAGGAGTTTGATGAAGTCTCTCGATGGTGCCACGATTATGGACTGGTCGTCAACGCTACCAAAACTAAGTTGATGCATATTCGTGCACCGAACACACAAGAGGAGCCAATAAGTATTTTCTTCCAAAACCCAAAATGTCCAAATTCGCAAAAAAGTTATGCCATTGAGTTAGTGAAATCAATCAAATATCTCGGAGTCACAATAGATGAACACTTCCTGTGGCACGAACATATTAACAACGTAAGGCTAAGTACGAGAAGTGCTATGTTTGCCCTCTTTTACCTTGAAAGATATTCAACAAAACACGTTCAGAAACAAGTTTATTATTCGCTAGTTGAATCTCGATTAAGGTATGGAGTGCTGGCATGGGGTAATGCATCAAAAACGCATACAGATAAGCTTGTTAATCTGCAGCAGAGGATTGTCAAAATAATTGATGAAAACCATCTGAATTTCAAGTTTCTAAGTGTGGAGAATATATTTAAAATGACAGCAATTCTTGAGTACTACGATGATTTAAGATTTCAGCAGCCTATTTCACACAGTTTCAACACCAGAAGACGAGCGCAAGGTTTACTTAAAATTCCGGTGATATACAACAATTATGGTAGGCGACAATTGAGCTATACTATACCAGCAATTATGAACCAACTTCCAATACACTTAAAAAATATTCAAAACTTTAAGAAACGTAAAAAACTCATAAAACTGTTCTTTTTGAATTAAATTAGGACTTGCAGGCTTACTTGAAAAAAAAAAAAAATAATAAAAAAAAAAACACATTAATGTTCTATGTTACCGCTTGTTAAGCTAACTTTTTATGGAAATAATATTTGCAATTAGATTAAAAGTCCAGTCAACTCAAAACCTATGAAAATGTAACCACCCACAGATAAGCACTGAGCTTCGTGGGTACTACAAATACATATTGTAAAAACTTTGAAGTGAATAAAATCTTATAAGTCAAAAAAAAAATCTAAAATCTTTCAAGGCCTTAGAAAAGTTCTTAGCATAAAATTAAGAAATTATTCCTGATTCACTGTTTGTAAAGTCATTTTATACATTAATTTTTATTTCATTAATTTTAAATAACAATTCTTGGCTTGTGCGGGCATTCTTGTACTGTCAAGCTCAATACGTAATTAGTTTATATGTGTATGCCTGAGTATCTGGAGTACAATGGACCAGTGATTGCGTCTGAGTGCTCCAGCGGATAGCAGAAGCCTTCAACAAACAATGCCTGAGTATCGTTTTTAATCAAATAAAACAACAGAATAAAAACAACCCCTGCAATGTGCAAACAAAACGTTTTTGGAACAGCACTGGTGGTCCCATGTTAGTAATCAGAGTTTTCGGCCAACGTAAAATTGAGAAACGTCCATTACTCATTTTCCTGAAGACACTGAATGTAGTACATTCAATTGTTTTTATATTGTTTCTTGTTCTTCGCTTGTCTGTTTGATCACATCTGATGTCGTTGTTGTTTTGGTTCATAAAAATATTACGTTCGGGAAAAATAATCTACCCATTCAACTTTATCTTAAAAAATTAACTATGAAAAAGGTGAAAGGGTACCTTCTAGACTTGTGAAACATATTATTCCGCTCATGAGCTATGGCTTCAGCCAATTCCTGTTCATCCTTAAATACTATCGGTATCATGCTGTGGTTGAAATGTAATTCACCCATCAGATCACTTAAAAATTCAAATATCACACTTGCTACATCTTCCACCGAATTATGTAACCAGCTATGAACAGTAACCTTTAGCAGCACCGTATCGAAGAACTTTTTTTAAATATTTTTTTCATTTAATATTTAAACATTGTTTTAATGCCAACATTCACTCATCAAAACACATCCCGATTCTAGTGAAGACAAACTACGTGTTTTGCATCACAACGGAGACTGTCCAATGTAGACGGCAACGGCAGCAATTTGACATACTTTGACGCTTTATAGGCCAAACGATTGCGCGAATACTCCGGTAGCATTCTAATATTTAACCGAACAACATCACAAAAATGATCTGTTGAAGTGCGCGCCCTTATTGTCGCAGCAGACGAATCTAAAGTAAGAATTATCAAAACATGGATATGGACCACTTAGTGAGCTCCTCCGCTGCTACTATTCTGTGTTTGGTGTGTGTTGTTTGTCGTTGCTGTTTTCGACGATGCTGCTGCGGTTAATAATTTTATTTAGCTTTCCAACATTACATAACAACGATAAAAATATATTTACATTCATCCGTACTTATATTTGCCATTTTTGTACACTCCCCCGAGAATGTGTGACTGAAGGAAAATGGATAGGCAGCGTAGTTTGGATATGAGCGCGCTTGCATGTGAATTGTGGGACTCTGAACTTGTCATATATATTTCAGCTATATACATGCATATATCATTTATGTATACATATACATATATCTTTTGTTATTCCGCGTTTTGTTTCAATTCCATGAAACAGGGCGACCGATTGCGAGCCAAGTGCTTAATTTTGTTTTGTATCTTCTTCAATATTATTTTTGTTGGTAGGGAAATAAAACCGCGAGTATTCTTACGATAAAAGGTCAAAATTGAATTTTAAAATTTGTTTGGAAGATACAATTTTGTTTCAATGGCCGGCATTCAACTTGACGATGGTGGATGTTCCTATGTTTCGAATTGCATGTCAATTTGGTCGAATGCTCATTTGAAAGTTCAATAAAAATTACATAGTAGTTTTTTAATTACGTCGCAGTTTATATCAGGGAATATGATTGCTTGATCATGTTTAACTACTGTAAGAGCTCGCTGTCCGTCCGTCCGTCTGTCACCAGGCTGTATTCCATGAACCGTGATAGTTAGACAGTTGAAGTTTTTACAGATGATGTAATTCTGTTGCCGCTACAAATACTAAAAACAGAACAAAATGAATATTTAAGGGGGGCTCCCATACAACAGACATGATTTTCATCCAAAAAATCCCCTTCGTCACATACTGAATTAAGGTTAGTCGACAATATCCCACAACCAGTAGCAAACTTCCCAGCTTTGATCTCTTTTGTGTCTTTGATGTATTAATCCTAGTTGCAAACCTTTTGCCCGTATTTCCCATTATTGTTATATACCTTTTCACATCCTTGCTGTTAAGTAAGATAGTTGATTTGAATTCAATGGACACTTTGATGATCAACTATATCTCGTCATGGAGATTTTTGATTATCAAAGTAATATGCCTATAACCTGCCTGCAACCAAGATCTGTCATCATACAAAAAATGTGATTTAATGTGATGACTGATGAGGTAACATACATAGTCTCTTTCATATTTATATATACAGATGGTACGGAACTCTTTGTGGGCGAGTCCGACTCGCACTTGGCCGGTTTTTATTTTTTATTTTCAAAAAGACAAAAGTCTATTCGCTTTCGATGATGTGTACATATGTATGTATGTACAGTGGGATGCACATATTCTCATTGCATAAGAATGTGAATACTAGTAATAACGCAAATTCAACAATTAAAATAGATATTTAATTCATATTGAATTCTAAAGAAATCGGTTTATAAATCAAAAAACGGAGAACAACAAATTCTAAGAAAAAAAAAAAAAAAAAACACAAATGAAACAAAAACAACTCCAATGTACTCAATTTTGCACCTTAAAGCAACTTTAGGGATAGAGCTTATTTTCAGTACTTTGTCCATAGCCCCTTATTACGTAAAACATTTTCTACACGTTTTAGCATACTTTCCACCAATTTCTCTATAATTTCATTAGAAATAATCTGCCATTCGCGCTGTACTCGCTGCTAAAGCTATTCTAGGTTAATTGGGGTTGATCGGTATTGTCCCAACCGTCTTTTCACGATTGATCACAAATTCTCAATCAGACTGAGGTCGGGATTTTGGGCCGGCCCCTGCATCAATTTGAAATTTTGTTCGGTAAGCACACCCAACGTGTGTTTTGGGTCGCCATCGTGTTGAAAAATGTATGACTTCCTCTTCAAGATAGGCGCCCCTATCTACAAAATTGAGAAGATAAGTCCACAAGAAGCGCAAATAATCTTCTTTTCTCATTATTTCCTCGATTTTTTTAAGTGGTCCAACGTGCAAACCTGTAAAGCAACCCAATACCATGACATTCCCTCCACCGTACTTCACTGTTTCTTTAACGTCGAGCATTTGGATGGTCTCCCCAGGACGGGGCCAGCAATATTTTTTACCGTCGGATTGAAATCGTTTAAATGTTGATTTGTCTGACCACAATACACGCTTCCAGTCATCTACTGTCCAATTTCTGTGTTCTCTGGCGAACTTTAACATTTTTTACCTACAACGCAGGTTTCTGTTTCTTTACCGCTTGAGATGTAGTCAATTTCGCGGAGAGTTCAACTTGCAGTCCATCGATTATTGGGCTTATTTACTGCTACAGAAGCATCCCTTGGGGTTAAAAACTTGTCCTTTTCAACTGTATCATAAGACGTGCGTCCGCTTCCTTGCATTTTTTTAAGACCTCTGAATTGTGGTTTAGATGTTGTTCCTCACCCTTTGTGCACTCTTATGACCACTGATTGGCTTAACTCCAATACTAACTTCAATATCTGTTGGTAGATTCTTCACTATTTTAAAAAGTTATGGAATTCATTGAATAAAATGTTCTGGGAAAAGTTCTTACCGCACGCAATACAACACTTCTCAAATCAAAATACTTAAAGCACAAATAAACAAACCATATAAAAGCAATCCTAATAGTCCGGTCAAAATAAACATTCACCCTTGCATAAGTCCCCAACAGGCGGAAAATTTGTATGAACGATAGGGATACCATTATAAAGAAATTGTGAAAAGTCTCCATCGATCCCGTGTGTGCAAAAGATTGTAGACAAGGTCAAAGCTCGCAAAAATGGGTTCTTTTAGGATTTTTTCACCAGGTTCAATGGGGATTCTACGGCAAACAACGCCATCTCCAATGAAGGTGCTAATACCCTATTCTCTGCGTGATCTGCATGCCACTTAAAAAGAAAAAATCCAATGTCCAATGTTGTGCCCAGGAACCTTCCACCAGTGGCTATAGAGAGGTACACTATCCTGTTCAATAATGCACTGAATAATGCATATTATCCGGTGCATTGGGAAACGGTGGCGGTCCAACCAATCCCCAAGGGAGGCAAAGACTCCTCTAACCCAGCAAATCTCCGGTCGATAAGTCTCCTTCCGAGTATCAGCAAAGTCTTTTATTGTTTTTACCCCATTGGATGATGCTGTCGATATCGGAATGAGCTTAACATACGCTGCCGCTCGCTATCTACAGCCTAAGTGCAGGGTTGTAAAGTAGTGAACGAATATAAGAAGCTAAGGGTACTGTCGTCAGCGAAGGAGTGGATTGGATTAGAAGTGGCAGACGAGAGATTGTCAGTTTATATAGTAGGTATATTATACTCGTTTAGAGAAGTCTTTAATTTGAAATTATTCCTGTTGATTTCAAAAGTTTAAATTAATAGCTAGAAATCATTAACTTCAAAGTTCACTTTGACTGTTTTTGTTTTTTGTTTTTAGTGGTGTTGAAGCCCATGAAGGATCAGAGCCAAGCTTCTCTCAATCACCCCTATTGTGTGTGATTTATTTTTCACACAGGTGAAAGGGACCTACAATTTAATGCCGATTCTGAACGGCGTGAGTCGAGATGCTTTTTCATGGCATGTTTACTACGGAGGGTTTTGCCAGTACCCCGCCGAAGAGGAACGTCGCCATTAAAAGAAAAGAATGCCATTAAGGTAGATGTTCCATTAGGACAACGATCCAAATCATACAAGCAAAGTTGTTAAGACTTAGTTTGATGTCAGTAATGTTGTAAAAAACTTGTGCGAGATAGTCAACATGCGAGTTAACGTAGACCAGAACAAAATGTTGAATGGCTTGTACAAGGCAATGCAAGGCACTATATGTGGTTTGGTTTGTGTCAATTTATGATATCAATTTTTTTAGTTTGAGTGGATTTGAAGGAAGTTCTTTCTGGAAAATTAAAGAATTTTATTTATAGTAGGACATTCATTCTAAGAAACTGTGATTAACCCGAATATCTTATATTCATATCATAGACTTGTTTCCCTAACGTGACATTACGTATACTTAATTGCGTGATTTTTGTGTAATTAATTAATATTTTATGCAGAGTCATATATTGCTTTATTGGCGAACTGTGTGCACGAGCGATAGAAGACGAGTACTTGGAAATTCAGATTTCATTCATACTCCCCACAAGCCTTAAGGGAGATAAACTCATCGCAAACTTTCAAATCTATGTACATAATGTACTATGAACGTGAACATCTGTAAATATTTTTTATTCGCTAAAATGGGCCCATTGACATAATTGATTGGTTTGATTTGGTTTTATAATTTAATGTTTTATAATTGTTCACCCATTTCTCTAGAAAATTTGAATTAGAGCGTTGCGGAACCGTGAAATCGAATACTCGGAAGCAGCAATGTAATCGAATGTATTTTTCACAGTGGCTGGGGTACTGACGATGTAGTAAATTTGTCAGGAAAGACTGCTCGTTTGGAGTCGCAAACAAACTATATGTCCTTTTTACCTATGGAAAAATAAATCACACAGAATGCAGATGATTGAGGTAAGTTAAACCCTCCATAGGCTGAAAAGCGTATGTTGGCTTTGTGTACATTTTCCTGGCGGTGTCTGTGATACAGTAATAGTCGTGGCAATTGGTTATTGCATACGTATATACCACTGAACCATGTAAGAGCATCTCAAAGCAAAACAAACTAGGAACCGTATATTTCTCTATGTGCTTCCATTACCGCAAGATGTTTTTATTACCTCATGTAAAACGCGCATAACCAGAAGTCTTGGTTAGGATCTTGAATGAGAGTTATCGATTAATATATGATTATTGCCGTTCTGCATGCTGAAATCCGAAACAAATCATAAATATTAAAAATACCCAAATATCAAACTAGAGCTTCGGAATTCATTTTTTTTTCTATGGTGAAAATACGCATGTTATCGTATATATAGATTTTTCAGTATGAGATATAAAAAACCGACCAAGTGCGAGTCGGATTCGCACACCACATACATACATATAAAAATGAAAGAGACGTTGTAGGTTACCTGATCAGTCATCACATTAAAACGGCTAATCCGATTACAATTATTTTTTGCATGATGACAGATCTTGGTTGCAGACAGGTTATATAGACTCTATAGGATAGTTGATCATCAAAGTGTCCATTGAATTAAAATCAATTATCTTACTCGACAGCAAGTAGGTGAAAAAGTGAATAACAATAACTATGGGGAAAAGCTAGGATTAATATATCAAGGACACAATAAGGATCAATGCTTGGAAGTGTTTTATTGGTTGTGGGATACGATCGAAAGTTTATTTCACAACAATTGAATTTGTTGCAACATTTGATATCTTAACCTATCAGGATGGAAAAGGAGGGGAATAGCAATTGTACGAAAGGGTTTGCAGCAAGGATTAACTTAGCAGTGACACAATAGGGATCATCAAAGTTTAAAGGGTATTTATAATTGGTTGTTCGTAATTATAAAAAAAAGGGTTGCAGCTAGGTAGGACAATAGGGATCAAAATTCGGAAGTTTTCTACTGGTTGTGGGATATTGTCGAATAACTTTAGGTCAGTATGTGACCAAGAGGATTTAACAAATCATGTCTGTTGTATGGGAGCACCCCCTAAATATTTATTTTATTCTGTTTTTAGTATTTGTTGTTATAGCGGCAACAGAAATACATCATTTGTGAAATTGTCAAATGTCTACCTATTATTGTTCATGAGATACAGTCTGGTGACAGACAGACAGACGGACGGACAGCGAAGTCTTAGTAATAGGGTCCCGTTTTACCCTTTGGGTACGGAACCCTAAAAATGTGTATACAGCTAAAACTCCAATCAATTTACTATCGCTACTACAACAACATTTTGATATCAGCACTGCCGCTTTATACTAGGGCTGTTTGTTGGTTTTTATTTTTTCTTCAAATTAAGTTTATTTTTCAAAACAGATTTTTTTCAAAGATATTCTAACTTTTGTAACACTTCCAAAAAATATTATTTTTCAAACTCTACAAAACAGGCATTTGTTGTATCGATAATCTCTTCATTTGATGTACAACTTTTTCTGTCGAGCCATTTTTACATATGTATAAGGAAACAAGAAATCTAAGGATGACGGAGGAAATAGTTAATACCGCAATACAGTTAGTTTTACTATTGCTACTGTGGACGAAAGTGTTGGTGCCCCATTTTACTTTCTCAAATTCTTTCCTTCAATTCTGCAATGAACGTATCTAATAAATGATATGGTACGGTTACCGCTTTGTTTTTTTTAAGGCTAGGAACACCAGCCAAGTTGTAAAAGTCCTTTCAGGAGGTTGCGAGGGAGTGCTTTCATTGATGCTAGCGGTCCAGACGGCAAAATGACGATGGACAAATGGAAGAAGGTAGAGCATGAATTAGCGACCGATTTCCTAAAGATAGCAAGGAATTATCCTGGACCCCACGGCTAGTGAGGGTAAAGCTTCCAAACTATGCGTATCAAAAATCTTCCGATCTGCTCAAGGCAATCAAGAACCAGATTCCGAGTCGACCGCGAGTTGACTCCTTCCGGTGCCTGACAACCCTTTAGAAAGTACGGAGATTGCGTACTGCAATCCTAATCTCCCATCAACTGGAAAGACGTAAGGCTGGGAGAACCCAAGGAAACATCGAGACAGGCAATTATTGTCTTAAACCGTGAATCCTTGGATATTCTGGCCAAAAACGACTACTATATAAGGTTTGGCTTCAATGTTTATAAAAAGGATGACGAAATGCCACCATCCGGCACTGATAGCCAGGAAAACGCCCTGGCTGTCACAGGAATCCCTTATTTCCTCGGGAAGCAAGGATCCTGCGAAGATTGATGCCGAAACATCAACAATTAATCCGGTAAGTATAGGCCAGAATATATTGCTCGACTCCGGAAGCGAAATTACATCCATTCGTGATGGAGGTAAATCGAATTAACGACAGCCCCGATACTAAGATAATTCAGATGAACCTCCATAACTCAAAAGCGGCATCCACAGATCTTCTTCTAAGGCTTGAGAAGAAGACTTGGTCCTAATCCAAGAGTCATAGCTATACGATTACAAGGTTCGCAGACTAAGGACCCCTGCCTACCAACTAATCATACCGCAAATAGAAGGTAAAACATGTACTTGCATTTTGGAAAAGAGAACTCTAAGCGTATACCTTCTCCCACACTACAGCTGTCCCAACACCACCACGATCGCCATCGAATCACATGGAGCCAAACTTTGTATAGCTCCATCATATTTTGCCCAGGAGAAGGCCATCCCGCCGGACAACATCAGACGATAAGTCGAGGATCCGTCGATACAAAATGCAGAACTCATAATCGGCGCGGGCAGCAGCGACACAAATGAAAGGGGTAAGTGGCTACTTGAATTTATACTAAACTCAAATTTATGTATATGCAACAAGGGCAACACACCCACTTTCATTGCGAAAAACCGAATGGAGGTACTAGACTTCACTTAGTATGCCCATCGCTCACTAACAGGATCAGCGGCTGGGTGGTCTCAGAAGAACATTATTTTTCGGATAACTGCTACCTTCTCTGCAGTCTAAAACACCCGTCCAATCTCTAAATCTCCTCTAAATCCAAGAAGAATAGATTGAAAATTTTACAAGGCACTGGTATACAATTCTGTAGTGAAAGCAATCCGTGACCCTCCACACTCTCCGTGGGATATAGACACGCTGTTCGATATCCTAATACTAACTAGGTTTTGCCAGTCCTCGCAATCTGCCAGTCCTAGGGATCTGAAATCGCTTATCGTGCGTCAGAGTCCAACGCACTAATCTTGGGGTCACGGCGCCCTCATGTCACCGAATGCGCGCTGATAATTTTGCATGCTAGACTGGTCGTACGGGATTCGAATGACAGTATCATTTGAAATTGCTACATTATCAGCTATCTCACGAATATTGACCGAATCGTTCAGCACAATATTGTCGATATTGTTGATCAACTCTTCCGTTGTGACCTATATCCTGGGCGCTCGGCGTAACGTTCTGGATGTTCGTATGGCCGAAATGCAATTTAGTGAACCCCTGTGACTATCCTATGCGAGCGATAGTTTTTTTTTATTTATTAAGTTCTTTCGATCACTGTTAAAAAGCTAAATGTTAGAGAGATCTATGTGATTTGTCGTCTATGACGAGAAAGATATAGGTTAGAATAGGTAAAAGTGGTTGGCATATGCCACACGTAAGCCCATGTCGGCCCATTGTGATACCACATGGATCATATTACCTTGATCCGCTACCTGAGAACCAATCGGTGCTTCTGTTGAAGCGATGGAGTTGAGCTATTTTTAGGTCTACTAGCTCGCTTAAGTTTTCATAGAAGGGCGCGCCGATTCGCAAAAGAAGGACATGAGCAGAGGAGGTGATGTATCGATCACTCTTTCTCCTCAGTCTAGTCTGGCGGCGTGTTTTCCAATGATGCAGTGACCTGCAATGACCCCCACTAGAGTGCTTCATGTTGCCCTTTTGGTTGTCACAAGGTCCCTGGTACGTCCTACGTTCAGCTTAAGCCAGATTTATTTAGTGATAGAGTCGATATTACTTTCATTCCATTGGAGGTTGGTAGCCTCTATGGTTCGAAGTTTTATCATGTACTTTACCGTACTTATTGGTGTTTTTAGGTACTCGGCGGTAGGAAGACTGAGTGTGCTTGACCCTAACTTTGCGAATTCGTCGGCAGCGCAGTTTCCTGGTCTATCCCAAGAATGCCCGGGAGCCGACAGTATTTTAATGTTGAACTGTTCAGCCATCTCGTCTAGAAATAGGCGGCAGTTAAGGATTTTTTTTGATTCGTGGGTGCCCGCGGCCAGGGATTTCATCGCAGATTGGCTGCCCGTGAAAATGATAATATCCATAGCGGATATTTCATTGATCCTAAGCCATGCAAGGACCTCCGCTACTATTGCTGCTTGGTACACACTGCAGTGATTTGGGAGTCTAAATGATAGGTTGTGGTTAAGCTCCTTGGAGAAGAATCCACTACCTACACCCGTCTCCATCTTGGAGCCATCGGTAGAGAGGGAAATCGAGTCCTCCGATATGACTTTCCCTTCAGTCTATGCCTCCCTGGCAGGAAAGACAACTTCGAAGTTCTTAGTGAACACATTCTGCGGGATGATGTAGTCTGTGTCCATGGGTACTTCGAAGTGATTAAGAACGCAAGTATGGCCTATATGTGATGTGGGCCTTTTTTCTATGCCCCTAATCAGTGGGCCGCGCAGGCAGCAACTTCATTGCTTAAGAGGTCCAATGGTGAAAAATGTAGTAGAATATTTAGGGCCTCCGTGGGGGTTGATCTGATCGCTCCGCTTATATATAAGCTGGCCAATCTTTGTACTTTCCCCAGAAGATTTCGATAGACTGCCTTATCCATTGCAGTTACCAGACTACGATGCCTTACAGGAGGATGGGCCTTATGGCTGCTGTATAGAGGCAGTGCATAATGCTTGGTTGGATACCCCACTTTTTGATAGCCAATGGTTCAACATTGTTAAAGGCACTCTCAATATCGAGAAAGGCCACTAGGGTATATTCCTTGTTTTCCTTGTTGTATTCCTTTCTATTATGCTGACCAATGAGTGGAGTGCTGTTTCCACCGATTTGCCTTTGTTGTAGGCATGTTGGTTATCCAACAGCTTTCCGGAGCTGTATCGAATGTTAGCGTCTAAAATCTTCTGTATAGTCTTTAGTAAAAAAGAAGTAAGACTAATAGGCCTCAAGTTATTTGCTTTTTCCTGCTTTGGCTATGAAAATTACTTTGGTTACCTTCCACTTGCTTGGGATCTTTTATATTACCACAAGCCAGGGGAGGATGAGATCTGCTACCTGCTGGAGCTCCGCTGGTATGATCCCATCCGGTCCTGAAAAGAAATAAAGATGCCGGGAAAAATCTTTTATGCGATCCGAATGCTATTTTGAAACAAAGTCGTCGACTTCTCAAACCGTCATCGTGTTACTGGCTTGAAAATGCATTTTTTATATTATTCACATGTCTCTTCATTTCTGTTAGTTGCCCGATGTGCCCCAAAATAGGGTGATACCTGTTGGAAGGTACCATAACTTTTACAAATGTCTGTCACTTTTCATTTTGTATCGATATAGTGATATTGCTTCTAGCCAGTACGCGCTTCCCGCACCTGGCGGTCTTTTGATCAATCGACCACCAACCAGAATGATCACATCGCGATCGACGTCAGACGTCTACTATTCCTGATGTTCGAACTTTCCGATGGGCTAACATCCACTCGGAAAGCTACTATCGCCAGAAAGCGCTCGTGCTTTAACCTATCACGTTACCCTTAAGCTCTCCAATACACCACGATCCTCCACGCTGTCAATAGAACAGCAGTGGAGCCTTTGCAAACAAGCCCTGAAAAGCTCTGCATCCGAAGTTTTGGGTTTCAAGGCTCCACCACGAAGAAACACCTGGTTCGATGATGAGTGCAGCATGCATATAAGGCCTCGCTGCATAAAAGAACAAGAGCAGCTCGTGAGCTCTACGCGTTAGAAAGAAGGGAGGTGCATAAGCTTTTTAGAAGAAAGAAGAAACGGTACGAGAAGCGCGCGATTGAGGATTTGGAGAGGTGTTACTGCAGGCGTGATGTTCGAAAGTTTTATCAACAGATAAAGCTAACATGCCAAGGTTATAAAGCCAGAACGGAAGCCTGCAGGGATGAGAACGGACACCTAGTAGTAGAATCGCAGTCGATGCTGAAAATATGGAAAAACCATTTCTGCAGACTCTATAACGGCGATGTTAGTCAATATACCGCTGTCAGGCAGAATGATCCATTTCTAATCGACGAAGACCGCAGAGAATTCTGTCCCCCTGACCTCGACGAAGTTAAGATTGCCATATTTAAGCTCAAGTCGAATAAAGCTGCTGGCGCAGATGGACTGTCTACTGAGCTCTTCAAGGCAGCTGGGGATGAACTGGTAAGGAGCAAAACCTCCTCTTCCGTTTTGTGTGAACGCCTGAAGCCTATTGTAAATAAGCTGATAGGTCCTTATCAGTGCGGATTCAGGCCAGTGCGGAGGAAGTCCACCATCGACCAAATCTTCACACTACGGCAGATCCTGGAAAAAACAATTATTTTCAAGTCGACCTCACCACCTATTTGTCGACTTCAAAGCCGCATAAGACAGCGTAATTAGAGACGAGCTATACAACGCTATGTCTACCTTTGACATACCTGCTAAGCTCATCAGACTATGCAGGATGACTTTGGAGAATTATCGCTGCTCCATCCGAATCGGTGAACACCTTACCGATAGTTTTGATGTCAAAAAGGATTTAGGCAGAGCGATGCGCTGTCGTGTGATTTCTTCACCATCATATTGGAAATTGTGCAAAAATCACTGGCCACTACAATTGTTACCTGTGTGTTATCTCATGTTTCGAAGCTATTCACTATTCACATTATATCTACACATATTATACTTAATGTAAACTTTAAGGCTTGCACAACTTATAAGATGACATTATCTTACCGCTGTAAGCAATATTTGATCTAATAATAAATAAAAATAAATAAAAACAAGAGGCACAAACTATTTCAAATCCTCGCAACTCCTTGCATACGCCGACGATATTGACATAATAGGTAGATCACAGCGAGATGTCAATGAGGCGTTTGCGAGTATAGTGATAGAGGCGGCGAAAATTGATTTGGCGGTAAACGAGGGCAAAGCTAAATATATGCTGTCATCATAAAAGGACGCTCACCACCGACGTCTTGGCCAGAACGTTTGTATTGGCAGATATAAGTTCGAGGTAGTTAAGGACTTCGTCTACCTTGGCTCCGCAGTAACTTGGAACAACGACATCTGTTCCGAAATCAAACGCAGAATCACTCTTGCTAATCGGTGTTTCTTTAGGCTCAGGAGGCAACTCTCCCGAATGACAAAGTTGACTCTATATAAGACCCTAATCATCCGGGTCCTGTTGTACGGCGCAGAAGTATGGATACTATCAAAAGCGGATGAGGAGGCCCTTGGTCGTTTCGAGAGAAAGATTTTGCGTCAGGCGTCTACGGATTCAACGCCTAAGATGGCTGGGCCATGTAGAACGAATGGACACCACAGCTCCAGCCCGGAGAGTCTTTGAATCCAACCCCGAGGGACGATGAAGCAGAGGACGGCCGCACTTAAGATGGCGCGGACAGGTGGAAGGGGACCTCAACCAACTGGTGTGCGGCAATGGAAAAGGCTAGCAAAAGATCGTGCTAGTTGGAGGGGCATGTTGGTTGAGGTCCAGGTTCACCCCAAACTGTAGCGCTAATTAAGAAGAAGAAGAAGAATATAGTGATATGGCTATGCAACCAACAAGTCCGACTGCAATACTTTGTATGTATCCTCTAAGTTTGATCTCTCCAACATTATCTTCACAAGAAGATGATAGTGGAAAGAAAAGTTTCTCTACACACTTGATGTTCGATCTGCAAATGACGAGTGCAGAGAAAAGCTAGCCCTTTGCCTAGTGGGTGGATGTCATCACCCAAGGGAATACTGGACGCCACATTGCTATGTGACAATATAGAAATACACATAGATTCAAAATACGCATCGAAAAGCCACAATCGCCTCAAGATCACGAACTTACGCGTAAAAATGTAATTATATTTTTAATAACAATTCATCAATGATTGTGCCTGAATAACTTTTCAGGAGCTTAATATACAGAATCTATTAAACACAGCAATAAACAATACCTGGTTTAGATACTGTCCTAAAAACAAACCTGCAGGCATAAAAAATAGATTTAAAAAGATCAGACAATCGATTGGATTGATGAGAAGCATTCAAACGCAATAATGTTAAACACGCAAAATAAAAACATATTCCAATATTCTGTTATACAATTTTTATATAAATATACTGCTTTGTAAGCGTCAATATAGGTCAGCAAAACAAGACTACAAGTGACTTAGAAGCATTAACAGCAAAAAGAAAAACAAAAATAAAATGAAATCTGTTCAATTAACAAGGTAACTACTGCTGCTTTTTCTTTCACACCACACGCTTGGCAGAGTTCAGTTCTAAAAAGCAATGACACTTCTTGTTCCTGATCGCACTAACTAAAAACATACAGCTATGCTTTGTACAAGCTCATGTTAGCTTTAAACGAAAATGTAATCCTCGGTGGGACAACAGTGAAGAAGCGAGAATAACTTAAAAAAGACTTTTGCTAGAGAAGGCAACAGAAATAGGTTTGCTATAACAGTCTAACGTGAGCATTTCCTTTTAATTTAAATAAAACTAATTGTTGCAAACAAACATTTACAAAATAAAATCATTAACTGGAAAGTTGTAGGTAATATAGTTGTTTGATATACATACGATCGTTCAATTAGATTTGATGCCTCCTGCTCTTTAAACCTGAAAGGGTGACAACGTTTGTCAATACGTTTTGGTTGTCGATATTCAGAAAAAAATATTTTTGAGAATAAACTAAAAAAAAAAAGAGCTTAAACTGAAGAAGGTATCAGAAATAAATGTGTTTTAATGATTCATTTTTTAATGGCTTTATTCAATAATTTATCTCTTCATATAGCAGCAAGCGATGACATTTCAGTATAGGAATATATAGCCTCTCGGGGAAGAATGCGCATAGTGCTTACATCTCGCAGGGCTTGGGACGCAACATTTTAATGGTAGGATGCAATTGGCTTCATGCTTCACGTTTACGTATACTTAAAATGTGCTGCAACGTGCGTTCCAAAGTAAATCTTTTTTTTTCAAAATAAGCACAAGTATGTTGGCGTTACAGCCCATAAAGGACCAAAGGCGAGCTTCTCTCAATCACCGATGTTGTGTGTGATTTCATTTCCCCTTAGGTGAAATGGACCTACAGTTTATTGCCGGTTCCGAACGTTGAATTTCGGAAAGCTTTTCAAGACAATTTTACTATAGGGAGTTTTGTCAGAACCTCGCTGATGAGAAGCACCGTGAAAATACATTTGATGACATGACTGCTGTCGAGATTCGATCCCGTGTCATCGGCGTCAGAGGTAAACACACTACCCACTGCGCCACGGCCGCTCTCATAGAACATAGATTAATTAATTTAACAAAACTCTTCATGAAATACTATACAGCGTTTTGCTTAGAATATTGGTGCGAGCTCTTGAATGGTTCCCATGTCGGCATATGCACATGCGACCTATGCAAATGCATTTTTCCGAACGAGTAAAAAACCTAGGTCCTAAGCCGCGTCATCATGTAACAAGCGCCAACTTCCTTATTCACGAGTTGATGCTTTGAAGAAATTGAATTCCATTTCCATTAGATTCAATGAAAATATTCGTCGATCTTCGTTGAATTCAAGTACAGCTTTGATGGCATCTTCGGTTATCATAAATTGACCAACATTATTTCATAATTTACGTGTTCAGGACCATCTATCAGCACCTACATACACATGGTGGACTCTGGTACGGGATAAACATTGATCACCGTACACTAGTATTATCAAATGAAGAGTTTAGGTTAAAGTTTAACCAAGTTTAATACTCATGTTTGTACCGACGCAACAAATAAACTCTCATTTACAAAACTGTTATTCGTCGTCCACTCGTAGATGTCCGTTGATTCTACATTTTTTGAAGTGAAGGATGCACTTCCAACCCAAGCAGGCGTCACATCCTGTTTACTTTGGAACGCACCTTGTGTTATGTGTATATAACCATTTTTTTTTTTATACAAAAAGGTTAATTCAATATTGATTATTCTTTATGATGATATTAAATGATAAAGATGAAGTTGAGAGGATTTTTTACTTTTTCGGAAATGTAATTTTAAGGACTTACAAAAAGAGGCGGGTACTTTGCCTAATATGCACCACTAGTGTGGAATACATGCGATTTTGATCACACCGTTTTTAAGTATCGGAAATTTACCTCAAGAAGCAAACATGTTACGAAGTAGTTGATATAAAAGATCACTGAACCGACATTCATTTTAAACATGCGTATGCAACGGCTATTAGCTGAAAAAATGTCGAAAGTTGCCACTGCCGAACTAGCTAGTGCATCAAAAATACATTTTTAAATCTTAAATCAACTATACGCCACGCAAATATTTCTGAAATACAACTGTATGTTCTGAAGTGAGAAATCACCATACTTATAATATAATATTACTCATAAAAAAGCAGGCGCAGGTAAGAGGGAAAACTGTGCAGCCATCCTCAAATACAAAACTGTAAAGATCGAAAATCACTGGAGACTAATAGCAGTAAATGAGTAAAATAAATATGGTTAGCCACAGGAAAATTACAGGAATGTGTAAAGATATGATTTTTTTTGTTGGCAAAATTCAGATACATTACACAGACATGCTGCGCTGTATTGGTTTAATTATTTTTGCTTAAAATTTAGATTTCTGGGGTGTTGCATGATTAATGCTAAAGCATATATATATTATGTATGGATATATAAGGACTCATTAAACTTAAGGACTGAGGCAGCAAATCACCACTGCCGTAAATCAGTTGATGGCAAGAAACCGTATATTGTATTACCTAGTTGGCATGAAACTAACTCATTTGGCGAAATGTTCCTATTAAATTGATCTAATTTAAATCTAATCATATCACGTTCGTAAAGTTCTTTGTTTCTATTCAAGATTTCGGTACTATGAAATGTATGATTAAAAACCCACTATTATTTAAATGTACATATGTATATTTAGATAACATTACTTAAAAAACCCGTAAAATGATCTTGGTTCGAGATATATAAGACTCTCTAGATGCCTATCTGTGTAATAACAAATACAGTGGTGTTCTTATAAATAGCACTCCCTTATTCAAATGTGTATTTGCTTGCAATACACACTGTACTTACAAGCTGCACAGGAGTATAGCCATAATATACCAAGGCACTACCGTTATGAATAAGAAAACATACTACAAGGAAGATCCTGTTAGGTTTTCCTGGTTTTGCAATCTTTAGAGCTAGTGATCATTGCAAATTGGGTGTTCATATAAATAGCACATATCACATGGTGTGTCAGAAAAAAAATATTTTTCAGTGATTTAAGTGAGGTTAGTGTGAATCTTTTTTAAGTATAGCCATAATTACACTCATTTCTTACACAAATAGGAGTATTTAAAATAGGCAGAGGAAAGCGTTGCACGGAGGAAAGGAGGCAAATAGTCGGTACCATGATACAGGATGGAAAGACTATTTCAGAGGTCGCAAGGACGGTAAGGTGCTCTAGGAAGCTTGTTCAAAATGCAAGCAAAGGTCATACGGTGCAGCCAATCTTCCGCAAATCCCGTAAGGAATAACAGAAAAAGAAAAACGTCAGAAGTGACTGACAGAATTATCCACAAAATCAGTGGCAGCGACCTTTTCATAACTTCCCAGGAGATAAGGCAACAACTACAATGTCCAAATATCAGCCGTAACTGTAAGTCGCCAGTTAATTGAATTCAAGCTTCATGGAAGAATCGCCAGAAAAAAACCCCTTGTCCTAAAAAAAAAAAAAAAACCGAAAGAGATTTTCGCAAACGGTCACAAGCACAAACTCTTGTCTTTTTGGAAAAATATCTTGTGGAGCGACGAAAATAAGTTCAACAGGTTGGGATCAGATGGAAAAAAATATGTGCGAAGGCCAACGAACCAAGAGTACCATCCCAGATACACCATTAAGACTGCCCAGCTTGGCGGTGGGAGCATAATGGTGGGGCGGCGATGCTATGGCATAGCGTTGGACCAATTGTTAAAATAAATGGCATTATGAATCCACATCAATATAAGCTAATCCTGGAGAACCAAATGGAGCCATATACCGACGACTCTATGCCTGTACCACGGATTCTTATGCATGACAATTATCCAAAGCATGCTTCGCGGATAGTGAAGAATTGGCTTTCGGCGCGACATATTTTCCTGCTTGATTGGCCGGCCCAAAATCCCGATCTGAATCCTATCGAGAATCTTTGGACTGATGTTGATTCACTTGTTAAAGACTCCAGCTCAAAAGATTTTGAAGAATTTCGGCAAACTATGAAGGCTGCTCTGGAAGCTATACCTGCCCAGAAATGTAAGCGCTTAGTAGAGTTAGCAAAAACGTTGTCAAGAGTGATAAGGAACATGGAATATGCTACAAAATATTAATATTTACTTATACATTAATTTTGTTAGAGTATTTATTATTTTTGTTGAGTATTCCGCTGACTGTGCTATTTAAATGAACAACTACTTTTTTATTTTTTTCCATTTCGAATCATTATTTTTGAGTTGATTTAAAGGAATTATGTGTTTTTTAATAAAGTACATATAAATGCACATCAGTTATAAAACAAAATAAATCTAAACCTCTTTTTAGACTTTTGGCACAGTATAATGTATGAGAACTTACGGGTGTGCTATTTATCTGAACACCACTGTACCTAATTCAATTTTTCATTCACCACATATACCTCATGTGGAATAGGCAGCAAAACTGAAAACGAAACTTTAACAGAACAAAGTCGAAAAAGACAACAAGAGAGAAAAAAAAAAAAAAAAAAAAAACAAATAAAAAACTTAACCTAATAATGTTGCAAAAATTAGAGTTTTTGATTTTTGATCAAATGAAAAATAATTATAACAGAATGCTTAAAAAAAATTCATTGTTTTCCTATTGTCCAGATAACTTTAGTAATCTGTATTTTGTATAGGTCCTACACTGGATGCTTTTAATTTCGTACAAAAATTATGGGTTTCTTTTTCTATTATGTTAAACATATCTAACTTATTATTTGAAGTTACAAAATTATATTTCTTTTAGATACATTTATGCAATGCAGTAGTGACCAGGTGACAAACTCATATATCGATATAAATGCAAAGAAGAACAATGAGTAAAAAAATGAAATTTCCACGAATAAACAAAATTGAAAAAGTAATGCGAGAATATTCAGTTGTTACATTCAATTTAAATTAAGAGAAGGATATACATATGATGTTACAATGCATTGTATTTACAAAGTATTTAGTGATGTAGTGATGATACGATTGTAAATCGTTTTAATTAAGTGCTATACATATGTATTATGAGCAAAATTTACCAAATATATATATTTCTTTAAGTCCAGATTGAGAAAGGTTTACATATAATAATTTAAAAATATTCAGAGGGATGACATAAACTGAATAAAATGTATGTAGTAAAAAACAAAAAAAAAAAAAAAAAAAAAATACAAGATATTTAAATAAAATGAGGAGAGATATAAATGAAATATGCTTACCTTTCACTTGCTATGCTAGAATTTCTGGACATAGACTTTGGGGACATTTCAAAGTCCGAATCCGATCTATAAAGAAAAGATTCACGACGTTGAGGGAGGTTTTGTAAAACCAATCCAGCGCTGGGTGAGCCGCCTTCAAGCGGGGATCTAGCGCCTTGCCCATTTTCTACATCAAAACTGAAAAAAGACAAAAAGAAGAAGTTGTATTCCTCTTAAAACAAAAATAAAGCAAATGTACATCTTGTATTTACATTACTGAAGCTATATATAGAAATTAGTTATAGGTACATATGTACATAGTGGACAGCGTCACGTCCACCATGTAAATCATTTTATTAAATTGACTAAAAATTAAACAATTAAATGTAAAGATATGGAGAATAACTAATTTACACATGTATCCCAAAGACCTACATATGTAGGTAATATAACATAAGTATGAAATCAAGTCACGCGACAAGGAGTCACCTACTTAAAATTGTATGAGGTCCAGGGAAAGATTTACATTTAACTTAGTATAGTTTTAGTGCGTTGTGGGGTTTTGTTTTGCTAAAATAACATCTGTTATAAGCATTGAACTTTCATGTTATTGTGGGGATA
Organism: Eumerus sabulonum; assembly: GCA_951905685.1. Lineage (NCBI taxonomy): Eukaryota > Metazoa > Arthropoda > Insecta > Diptera > Syrphidae > Eumerus > Eumerus sabulonum. The sequence goes on from OX645062.1 coordinate 29,319,110, forward strand.
ATTATACACATCCGAGTGCACAGCTTTTAAAAGACTATGGCATATACACAATATTACTGAAAGAGCGGGGATTTTTGCATGCATTACTACAAGTTGTTTTTTCTTACTTCCATTTATATTGGGAATATTACAACTACCTTTAATAATTAAATAAGCTTACCATACACGTTTAAAGGTTTAAACATTAAAATTGCCTCAAAATCACCATACTTCCAAAAAAATTGTTGGGGAATACTACTATTGATTGTACACAACGGCATTGGTTTTGTTGTCCATTACTATTTATCTGTAAGACTCCCTCATCTAACAAGTACCGTTAAAGAACAAAAGCAAAGCAAACGTCAATATTTGCTAATATAATAACAAGGAGAACACAACCAATTAGAAAAGACAGGGGTACTAAAATGGACAGGGTTCCGAGTAAATCGATTTCCTAACGTTGTGAAGTGCATATATCGATGTAATTTCAAAATATCACTATCGAATATCAACCAAATGGTGTCATCCAACTGTCGGGTAAGAAATGATATGAAGAGTTTCAAAAGACCGTTAAGCGATGGCAAGTTAAGTTGACCCTGCCAATAATATAGAGGGGGAGTTAATGTATACACTGGATGCTAACGATCAATGGCATAAGTACAACTCTAAATGTGATTAGGGACACTTCCGTCGACGATTTGGTTCGAACATAGTTAGTACGTTTATAGGCAGAGTCGAAACAGGGTTGAAACGGGTTTGAAAAGCATGTAAACGAGGATCGAGTTGAAATAGAGGGTTGAGTCTACTCGACTCAGGCAACACAGTTGGGTCGAGTTGAAAAAATGCTTGTAAACCTGAGTTGAATGGTCGAACTGACATGTGTGTCTCTGTGTGTGTGATTTATTTTTCTTTGTTTGACGTGGAAAAGCACTTTTGTTTTGATTGCGCTTGTGTCCATACATCGATAAATTGTAGTGGCAATAAGTAATTGAAAAAGTTATTTTATCTATCTATTGCAGGACAAAAGCTATCTGTCAGTTCAACCCCGTTTCAACTTAAACTCCTCGAGTCAATGTATAGAAATACCTGGGTCGATATCTGGACTCGATCTCAACTCGACTCCTCGACTCTGCATATAAACGTAGTAAGTGATAAACAACTCAAGTTCCTTGGTTCAGAAATATGAAAATACCTATGTACTGCCAAAAAAATCCACTCAAGTTCTCCTTAAAGACAATAATAACTTTGTCATAGTGATTGCAGCCTTTTTATCGGAATGTATTCAAATTATACAAAAGGGGATAGTAAAAAGGAGAGAGAAAACAGAGTAACTATCACAAGAATAGAGAACGACGTGGCGCAGTGGGTAGTGTGTTGGCCTCTGACCCTAATGATAGGGTATCGAATCTCAACAACAGCCATGTCATCGAACGTGTTTTCATGGTGCTTCTTCTCAGCGGGGTTCTGACAAAACCCCCTATAGTCTAATTGTCATTAAAAGCTTTTCGAAATTCACAATGGGGAAATAAAATCACACACAACACGGGTGATTGAGAGTAGGTCGGCGTTGGTACTTCATGGACTGTAACGCCAACATACATCACAAGAAAATTCTTTAGATAATATTCCCGTACAACTCATCAGATATATTTTATAATAGATCACTGACGGGTGACGTATTGTAGTCGTCGTTAAGGCATATAAACCATCTTCAGCCAGGGTGAAGTGTTATCGCCTGGTCACTGATTGATAGCCAGTGTCATATTGACCTGCTATGGTGATATGATGTAATAAGAATGATTTGGATTCAAAACCTAACAAAACAACAACAAATCCCATAAAATGGATGTTTAGTTTAACTGCTACCAGTCTTTTATATCTAAGCAAACTAATCAAGAGTGTGTAATTGTAATTGCTTGCCAGCTTGAAAATTCTCTATTTATTTGATGACAAATGCGGAAAAGAATTAGCTTATAAAATTGCTTCAATTTCTTTGTTGTTGTAAACAATTTTATTGGCACTTTGCTATCTGGCTCATAGCTCACGTCAGGATAAAAGAAAAGAAATAGATAAATAAAAAAATATCTAAAAAGATAATAACAGAAAGAAGATATGTATATATTTTCAAATGTATACCTGCCAGTGGTACGTCTGCGTGCTCCGGCGATCGTCATTCGCGTTATATATCTACGGATCCTGCCGCTCGAACGACGATGACTACTCGCTCGACTATACTCTGTTGAACTACGACGATCTATTGGTATAATATCTGAACACATTGATGACGATATTATAGATGCCGTCGATCGTCTCTTACCACCAGTAAAGGTACCACTACCGCTTGTCGATGAGGTTGTAGTTGCCGACGAATCACTACGCGAGAACACTAAGCCTTGGCCTAACGATGAGCGTTTTCTTCGCTGTGACGATGATGCCTGACCGGATACATTATTTAATGAATACGCCGCGCAATCTTGAATACTGTTGTATAACTCCTTGGTATCGCGTCGAATTTCTTCGTCATTATCACCAATACCAGCGTCATTGGCATCGGCAACTTGCTCATTTTCATTCCCAAACAGTTTATCCTCTTCGATAATATCCGGTGACTTGCTTAGTGGCAGCTCTCGCGTATTATTCCTGTCACTCGAATGAAATGGTTCTATCTGTCGTTGCTGTACATCGTCTTCAGTGTCGCCATTTCCCGATTGGATCAGTGCTCCGATTGAGATCGTGCGATCGCACGTATACTTTCTAAGCGGCGCAGTGTTCACTTGCGGGTTAAATCGGGGTCGTGACAATCGTGGGCAATCAGTTTGTGAGTGTTCGTTAACTTGGTTCTGATTCGTATTAGATGAGGGTGTTATTATACTACGCGATGCGGCTACGTTACTTAAGGGTGCTTCCGGTTCGTTTAATTGATTGGCTGTTGAAGCACTTGCTTCAATGCACTCAAGATTCTCCGACGACAGCCGACGCCTCCAACGGAGTGAACGTAGAATTGCAACTATTATGAAAAACGTTGCAATCATAGCACATCCATTTATTAAGCTTTTTTTTTCTCGTTATATGCACAACATAAATTTACTTTTTTTATACACAATTTGTTTATTTGCTTGGTATTTTTTCGATTAATTTTGATTATCTCGATTAAGAACTACTGGAGTTTTATTTAGGCCTTTCTTTAGTTAAATGCAGATGTGCGTTTAAGTATTATTTCATTTGTATCTAATAGAATGGGAGAACTGATTGTGCTAAGTCTGCCACGCGAATAGAAACAATGAGAGATTAACTAGGAAAGCGCAGTATGTTATCTGATCAAGACCAGAAAAATGAAGTGCTAGCATTGCCATTTGAGTTTTGCATTTTTATTTGTTTATCTGTAATTTTATATACATATGCACGTGATTTGACAGAACTTTAAACACTTTTTTTTTATTTAAGAAAAAATAAAAAATCAAAACAGCAAATGCTCAACTAAAAACGTGATCGACATGAACTACAAATCGAAAAGCATCAAGAAACCAAAAACAGGACGACAAAAAAAATCAATGCAAGAAAACTTAAATGTTTCCGATTCTAGGTGAATATGAGCCAAATGAGTACCACTTGCGAGTGCAGTTCGCGAGAACCGGTCAGGTTGGTCTTCGTGTTGCAACAATTTTAGATTGCATTACTCTTCAATAAGTGCAAAAAGAAACGAAAAGGAATATGCATGTACATATAGCAAAGTACATCGTATAGAAAATTGCATGAGAATATGCTGTTGGATGTGTGGTTACTCTCTGTGTTAATAGCATCAAAATAAAAAGTTTTATGAAAATCACGATTCGCCATTGAGTTTAAAGAGAAGCTACTCTAAAGTAAGGCAGTGTTTATGTTTGTCCAAGTGCGTTATTATTTAGAACGTTTTAGAATGCGCTAAAAGATAAAATATCTGATTTTTAGGGTTCCGTACCCAAAGGGTAAAACGGGACCCTATTACTAAGACTTCGCCGTCCGTCCGTCTGTCACCAAGCTGTATCTCATGAACCGTAATAGTTAGACAGTTGAAATTTTCACAGATGATGCATTTCTGTTGCTATAGCAACAAATACTAAAAACAGAATAATAAAAATACAGTCACCCCTTTTAGGCGGGAGGGGCAATTTTCTAAAAAATTTACTTAATTTGGAAAAAAATATATAAAAATCAACGGTTACATCCACAATGCCGTGATATACTTTCTTGTAAAGCCAGAAACCTTTTCTTACATCCTATTTTTAAACGAAGCTGTTTTAAGGAACAGTTTTTGAGAAATGAATTTTCAAACTCAAAATTTTGAAAAAAAAAAATTAAAAAAAAAAATGTTGGTTGTCTGTAAAGTCGGTTTACGGCCGATTATTTTGCGTGATAACGTCATTAGAAAACATTGATGAAAAATGAACACGCGGTGTTCCCCAGCGGTCCACCATCTAAGTACTAACCGCACCCGACGCTGGTCGGTATACGGACGACAACCGATACATATGAGATTGCTCGGACAGTATTGTGGTTTGGTAGAGAAACGCAAACACTCATGAGCTGCTCGTGAGTGTGCGCTACCCAACGAGCAATTATTAAGCGCACGCGTTCATGAGTAATTGGCTGTGAGCAGTGTTTTCGATTTGGAAATGGGCCCATACATATGTACATATATATGTATATCCAACATACAAGCTCCAGACTTTTTCACACGATTTCTTCAGAATCGTATTTGTCGTCTAAAAACAGAATTAGGGTGTATGTATGTATGTATGTATCACCTGGATTACTGATTTATCCTAAAAGTATGCCTACGTCATTGCAACATTTTTTCATGCCCCCAAGTATGCAAACAAAATTCTATCCCATAGGCAAAATAGATGCCTCTCTATCGCTTGTTTCGCGCTCTCGCTTGCACGTTCAGCTCAGGCGGAAGGTGATAATGAGTCATACTTTTTCGTACGTGCGACCGGTGTTCATTGATTTATATTCATTATTCACGTCAAAAGTGGATTATGCGTTCTTCTGGAACGAAAAATGGAGAAAGATATGTTTTGGCTTGCTTGTCGTCACCACATAATGGAAATTATATTGTCAGCCCTGTCTAGTGGTCCTAATATACAGTTATTCAAAAGGCTTAAGAACGATTGGACTAAACACAAATATCCCTGCAGAAGTGGCCTCAGGCAGGATTTCTTTTGTGAAAAACAACTGCAAGTACATCAACCTCGAGATGACTATAAAGAATTGTTGAATCTCACGATAATATCCTTAGGATTAGTTCCTGAAAAAGACGTTTCATTTAGGGGACCTGCTGGTCTACATCGAGCTAGATGGATGGCAAGAGTCTTGTACTGCCTAAAAATGTACATTTTCAAACACCAATTGAAGCTAACGAAGAAGGACGAGAAAGCTGTGGGAGAAATATGCATTTTCAAGGTGATCATCTATATAAGATATTGGTTTCAAACCTCTTTCGGATGATCAGCACCAAGAAATAATCTACAATTATTAAAAGACCTTAAGGCATTTGAAAGCATACATAAAAAACTGGCTACTTTTGCGCTCAAAAAAAATACTAGATCGCTTGTGGTATTTGACGGATGGACTGGTTTCGTTTGCATTTTTTTTTTCAAGAAAAGAAGAAAGTGGTAGAAGCACTAAAAATTGAAGGCACCAAAGATCGCTCGAAAAGATTAATCATTGATGTCACACATATCCACAAAAAAAAAAAAAATATAGAAAACTTCGTGAGTAGTAACTCCTTACGATTCTTCGAAATCCTGGGTATCTCAACAAATTTTTTGATTAATAACGTGGAAACTCAGAAGGAAGACGTAGCTGCTAAAAAAAATCGTTCATTCTATGCGAGTAGTGAACGACATAGCTGAGCGCGGTGTTGGTTTAACGGAGGAGGAATATAATAAAATAAATTCAACCAAGGAAGAAGAAAAGCAGTATTTGCTTTGATTGGTTTATGAGTATAGGAATAAATAGCCTGCTACTAATAAATCAAAATAAATGATTCAAATACTTACATGTGTCTTATTTTGTAATAATAACAATAATTTTGTTTTTTTTATGTTCAGACTTATGAATAAAAGAATCCAAGTAGCAACCCTTGAATCTCATTAAACAATTTTTAAAAAAAATACTGAAATAGCTTCTTATGGGATAGAATCAAATTATGTTTTTTGGGGAGTTATCACATCATTGATTATCGTGGTAGTTGATCAACGTGAAGAATTTTGTGTGGACAAAGAATTAGAAACGACGTTGAAGTAAGTTTACTTTTTAAGTATTTTCCATAATTAGTAATAGGATATATGTAAATAGTAATAAAGAAAAAAAAAAATGGGGGAAAAAAGTCATGCAATTCAGAGTTGCGGAAACTTTTGGTAGAAGCCTGGAAGGATGGAAAACAATCAATGGCAGCAATCAGAAGAAGATTTGGTTGCTCCAAGAAGATGGTTTTTGGAGCCGTACATGTTTTTAAGAGGAGAGGCAGTTATCAAAAACCCGACCTTTAGAAATTAGGGAGAATAACAACAGCAAAGGAAGACAGGCTGATTACTCGAATTTCTACCGAAATTAAAGAAGTCGTTGGGCCTCAAATCAACCAGAACTATACGGCGAAGACTTCTCGAAAGTGGACTTCGTGGGTATAGAAAACCGCATGTGTCGAGAGTCAACTTCAAGAAACGGCTAAACTTCGACAAATTACATGCCAACAAACCGATTGAATTTTGGAAAAAAATCCTATGGAGTGACGAATCAAAATTTCATTTGATGGGGTCGCATGGGAAAGTGTACGTAAGCACACTTGTTTTGTTTTTCATACATTTTTATTATTTCATTTGATTGTTAAGCTAAGATTAGACGACGTGTAAAAACCACATAATTGTGTACCCGTGACGTAATTTTGACGTCAGATGTTGTCATTAATGGCTACATGTCGTCTAATAGACATAATTATGCCAATCACATATAGCACATACAATTATGTGGACAGTATGAGGAACCCATTGCGCACAAGAATATGTGCATCTTTACATATCCTGTAATCGAGTGCCACATACAACTTTTGGCATTTAAAAGCTCTGTTACACAAATATGTGTCCAGGCAAAATTGTGTACCTACCCGTTTAAAATCCTGCAGCTACACATTTTTGTGTGTTCGCGTCACATTGCTGCGGTCGTGTTTTGTGGTGCTATTTGGACTTATTAGTAAAGCAAACAATTATGAATTTTGAATCATCTATACCTGAAATTTCGGATTTGGAGGCAACTCAGAGTTTAATATCAAATACAGAAAAACCTCGCGCTCGAAAATCGACTTCAGGTAAAATAAAAATACAGCACTAGTGGAAAGATGAAGAAAGTGCGTCCGGTGCTATGGAATAATGGTTCTAGTGAATATAAATATTCAAGACTGGAAGGCTGGCGCGAAGTTTTGGATCAATTAAATATTGAAGGAGTCGACGTTAGTAAAGTAAAAACCACTTTGGTTGGCTCTTCACGCCACATTTAAGACCAACTTGGCCAAGTTACGCGAAAAAAAATCGGGGCAAGGCGCAGTTGAATTACAGACGGTGAACTGGCGGTACTTTAAGCAAATGCCATTCCTGGAGGCCAATAGTGTTAGTAGTAGTTATTTCGTTTTAATTTACATATTATTATTTTTCATCAACATGTTGTGTATTATAGGCATTTGCTGATTTACCTCAATCCTTAACACCTAGTGTTGAAGTGGGTCAACGATGCAAGCGCCAATATTTGCAAACAACGCCGAAAACAAGTAGCCGGTCATCCACCCGTATAATGTGAATCACGCCATTTCAAACACAAAGAAAAATGTTTTGATATGATTTGATTGTCGGTAGCCTGATGGATAGTGTGAATAGGCTTTTACACGGCACGGACACATCAAATCACCGACCATCGTCATCAGGAAAAGTTCACAAGAATATTTGATGACAGCTAACTGTCGTGAAGTGATCTGAAGGATGATTGTGTATTGGCATACCGACAAGTGTGCATCCGAATATATTCAAAAAATTTAGTTTTATCATCAATTAATTCCGTATATAACATGTTATGTACCCAAGCCCTTTTACGTTGTTTTGGCTCCTCTTCTTCCTCGTCTTATAATAGAGCTATAATAGCAAAATTCACGTCGTGAAATGAAAAAACATTTTACAACTAACCATGTCTATGTAACTAACTGACCGCCGAAAACTGAAACAATATGAATTGATGGATACATGACGGCAAAATGTGAATCAAACAAAAATTGATAGACAGCAGTCGGGCGATTGATTGTCGGTAGCCTGATGAGTAGTGTGTGAATAGGCCTTAAGTCGGTAGTTGAAAACCTTTTGCAATAACATTAGACCACGTTGAGCATACGGTTTCATGATATTTGGGCGCATAGCGAATGCATAATTTGCGAAAATTACATAAGGGACGGGCATTTCTCGACCAGGCAAGGGTTTCGGTGGTGGCAGACACAGCTGATTGGTAGCCAATCAAGCAGCAACACTGCGCAAAAACCTTTTGTTTCCCGAAGTCGCACCCAATTTTTTCTCCAAATTCGACGTTTTCGTATAGCTTCTCGACATTGTGAAACTTAGAATAGCACCGTATGGATTCGTCGTTGTGCATATGAACGGAATGTGAAAATGTACACGTAATGTAATCTACACAAAAATATGGAGCAAAGTTTGTGTACGCATATGTAACCACACCTTATGCGATCGCCTGGAGCACATATTTTTATGCGGCTTTTTGTACACAATACACATATCGTGTAATACACACATTATGTAGTTTGCCATATTCGCACCACGTACTAAATATGCAACTCGTATGTATGTTGAATTTTTCGTTGACGTCATGGGCACACATGTGTTTTTTACACGTCGTTTAATCTTAGCTTAAAGGCAAAAGCAGCCGTTTCTAATTCTCTGACCACCACGGTATATATACATATATATCTATTTCATTATTTATGCCTATGTATAATGATTTTTTTTTTATAGTTCGCGCAGGTTCAAGAGTTATACTCTTATAATGTTTATCACACAACCGGACGGAGTGCAGTGGTTTGGGTCGTAGATGTTTGTTCATTACTCTCCGGGGGTGGTGAAGGACCGACCGAATGTTCGCGTTGGTTGTAGTTCCCAGCAACTGTTCCTTGCACTTATGTTATTAGAATTGCACAAACAGAGTATGAATTTGAAGCAACCATATACTGTGAGTGTTATGCCTTCATCAGTAGATATGTTTGATCACTTCACATTCACAACAGCTGTGTCGCATGATTTTTTAGGGCTCCGTGCGTCCGAAAAAAAAACGGAACCCTTATAGGATCACTCGTGTGTCCGTCTGTCCGTCGCTCATAGTCAATTATCTCCGAATCTACTGGACCGATCAAGTTGAAATTTGGTACACATATCAATTTCCGTGACCCAAATGTAAATGTATTTATTTTTTTTTTTTGTAACTTTAAAATAAAGAGTTTCCAAGTTATTCAAGAACATGGACGAAAATAGATAACGCGTGTAAAAAATTTCAATTGGCATTTTTTCCAATAATGTTATGGTATGAAGGGGAAATCAAGGACTACTTTTTACTCTTACTGAATTTACCGTTTAGTAAGCCCTAATGCTCAATCATACACATACATATGTACAATTTACATATGTTACATGTGATGACCCGCTCTCTCAGTCACACACATATGTTACATGTGACAACCCGCCCGCCCTAATCAACAAACGAGGTAGCACCGCTATCACGAGGTAGCAAAGAGTCACTAGACCTCTTGCTTTATAAATATTTTCCCGATAACGCAGTGACTTTTTGCTTTGGTAGTATTACAGACCATGAAGGGCCAGAGCCAAGCTTCTCTCAATCACTCATGTTGTGTGTGATTTATTTTTTATACAAGTGAAAGGGACCTACAGTCGAGTCGAGAAGCTCATTCATGGCAAGTATACGACGGGGGGTTTTGCCAGTACCCCACCGAGAAGGGACGTCATATAAACATTCGATGGCGTTGGTGTTATCGGAATTCAAACTAGCTTATCGTGCGTCAGAGTCCAACACGCTAACCACTGCGGCACGGCGCCCTCGCAGGGGGTTTTTCTTTCTTTCTCTTGGTGGCGTTACAGCCCATGTTGTGTGTGATTTATTTTTAATACAAGTGACAGGGACCTACAGTTTAATTCCGAACAGCGTTAGTCGAGAAGCTCTTTCATGGCAAGTATACTACGGTGGATTTTGCCAGTACCCCGCCGAGGAGGGACACCGCTTATGGCATTCTCGAATCGTGGTTTTTGGTACTGTTCTCTTTCAGTCTAGACTGGGGCTACATACTGCCATCCTGAAGGGAAGTAAATGTCTCAGTCTTTCTTGCATTCTTTTTAAGACGCTAGAGAGACTGGTGAGCCTGTACATTCGCGAAAACCTAAAAGAAAGTATGCAACATGCTTATTATAAGGGGAAATCAGTAAACACAGCTGTACACATGATAATTGCAAGCATTGAAAAATCAGTTTCCAACAAAGAATTCACCATGAATGCCTTCCTCGATATTAAAGGAGCTTCCATTAACATAAAACCACTAGCCATCGCTAATGCATTAAGCAAGCTAGAGAACTTTGGATCAAGCAGGTTGATTTATTCGAAATTAGGCTGCTACCATACAAAAAGGCAGTAAAACGTGGAACACCACAAGGAAAAGTACTATAGCCGCAATTACGGGTGTTAGTTGTAAACGAATTACTCCTTTCCCTGGAGTCGGGCACAAAGTCACTGCGTATGCAGACGGTATTGCACTAGCAAATAGCGGGAAACACCTCTCAACAATCCGGGATTTGATTGAAATAGGCTTAAGTAAAATAGCCGAATGGGCAAAGAACTGCGGGCTTGGAATTAATCCCTCCAAAACGGAACTAGCTTTATTCACAAGAAAACGGCAGTTACCTCAAATCACTCCACCAAAACTCAATAGGATTTGCCTTAAATTCGCAGACCACGCCAAATACCTTGGCGTGATACTCGACAGAAACCTCACCTGGAAATTGAATGCGGAAGAAAGCATACAAAAACAACAACTGCGCTATACACCTGCAAGGAAGCCTTGGGCACCAGATGAGGTATCAAAACCCACATCGACCACTGGCTATATGCCGCGGTTTTCAGCCCTATACTAAATTACGGCTGCTTCATCTGGTGGACGGCACTGATCTTACGATGCCAAACTTCTAAGTAGAGTTCAAATGGTAGCGTGCAACGTTATAACCGGGACCCTGCGAACAACCCCCACTGCAGCTCTCGACACAATGCTTCATCGACTCCCCTTGAATCTCTTTGGCAAGAAAGAGCCAAAGAAATTGGAACTGCGACTTCAGGAATCAGCTTGTTGGAAGCTCCCCGAAATAGGACACGCTGGATTTCTACGCCAAAACAATGGTTTAAGTGAGTCCCAGACTACTTAGTCCCGACCCTAGACTTCAAAATTCTACATATACAAAACAACAATTCCTACCTTACAACAATGGGAGAATGAATTGTCAAGCAAAGGCACTGCACTGGAAATATAAACAGACGGGTCCAGGACAGGCAATGGTGTGGGTGCCGGTGTCTATGCAGCGACCCTACAAATCAGCCAATCCTTTAGACTACCGAACCACTGTAGTATATACATATTCCAAGCTGAACTAACGGGTAATTGTGAAACAGACGAACTATCCAAAATAGGCACAACACTGGATCTCTTGACTGTCAAAAGGGAAATCCACTCACCAATAGAAACGCAAGCATATAAAGCCTTGAAACAAGCATTGCAACAGACCATTGAAAGATGGCGGAGTGATCCTGAAATATGCAACTACACGAAACAAATTTGGCCCGGGTATTGTCAACGTAAAATCACAAGCCTGATAAAAATACGCAGGCAGTATATAATCAGTAACATTATTCTATCACCACTGACAGTTATTTTTAGGTCTTGTTTCAAATTGGGCTCAAATCTGGAGAGTAGTCTTCATCCCCAATATTGAAAAACCAAATGAACAACCTAAATCCTATCGCCCTATCAGTCTAACATCGTTCCTATTTAAAACTATGGAAAAGCTGAGTGAATGCGCTACATCACTCAGTGGCGCGTGTTGAAAATAGTTTCACATCCAAGGAGATCGTAATTTGCGCTTTCCCGGATATTAAGGGGGCTTTTAACAATAGTGGCTATGACCGATCACCACAGCACTATCCTCCAGAGATGTAGACCATCCCACTAACAACGGCATTAGGACGATGCTAAATAGCCGTATTATATCGGCCACATCTGGAAAGGTCTCGGTGACAGTTTCGGTGGCTAAGACCTGTTCACAAGGAGGAGTCCTTTCAACCCTTCTCTGGTCGATAGTTACCGACGACCTACTCCGCAAGTTATTGTCATTGTGTTTTGAGACATATGTTGTAGACAAAATAATTGTTGACAACAAGCAGTGTAGCGATTCACAGCTGAAAAACGCGGAATTATCGTTACTGCTCAAATGAGTGATTTTATGGATTTGAACTGGTTGCACAGATCACAAAGGCTGACCGCGAGATATTTCACAGATCTTAAATGCCTTGATAGCCAATATTGGCCAAATATTTACCCACAAGTTCGAAAACATTTGTGTACATACATACATATGTTGGCGTTACAGTCCATGAAGGACCTGAGCCGGATTCACTCAATCACCCATGTTGTGTGTGATTTCATTTTCCCATAGGTGAAAGGGACCTACAATTTATTGCCGGTTCCGAACAGCGAATTTCGAGAAGCTTTTCATGACAATTTTACTACAGGGGGTTTTGTCAGAACCCCGCTGAGGAGAAACACCGTGAAAAACACGTTCGATGACATGGCTGTGTCAGGATTCGATCCCGTGTCATCTGCGTCAGAGGCCAACACACTACCCACTGCGCCACGGTGCTTGTGTGCTGTATTAAATTTAACCAGGTCTGTCGCGTTGTTGTTATTTTGATATACATAAGGGGTGGGCCACCTAGTGTTTTTTTTTTTTTTAAATCATAGGTTATTTTGACCCTGACAGCTGTTTCCCGCTCGAAATCTTGACAGAAAGTCAGTATCAGTAATATCGCGGAACGACATGAATAGCTTTACGCTTGAACAACGTTGGGATATAATTAGAACTTTTTTCTAAAGTGAGTGCTGTGTAGCCCAAACAGTGCGTTTTTTGAAAATAAGTTTTGATCAAAATGAAGCACCCACCGCAACTGCTGTACGCAAGTTTTGTGCAAAAAGTTCGTAAGACTGGTATGCTAGTGAGAAACACTCATGGTCCCCGTCGTCGTACGGTGCGCACAGATGAGAATGTGGTTGCTGTGTAGAGCTGTAAAAGTAACTTCAAATTGAATACCCGTATGTATACGTTACTTTTGTTTTGAAAAATCGTTACAAAATTGTCTTTACTCGTCAATTTTGTTACTTTCATAGATGCACAAAAAACAGTACAATGAAGAACAAGTCCGGTAGCGATGACGATACTACACACAATTTGACGCAAAACACATTGTATTGCTATCAGTACTCAAAACAGATACCCACATCAAGTCAGGTCAGGCAGTTTGAATGATACGTACCGATCGACGACGATATACTAGATACCATTATACACAAAATACGTATCGATACAAAATACGCAAATACGGAAGTAACGAAATCGTGCTAGTAACGACATTTTTTTGGGAGTAATGTTTCGTTTCGTTGGTACAAATTAGAATACTCGTTGCTCAGTAATGAATACATACGATTTGCTACAGCACTATTGCTGTGGCCGAGAGTGTGAGACTCAATTCACGAACTTCAACTCGCCATAGATTCTCAGCAGCTGAACATTTCACGCACTATCCTGAATTCTGCACAAAGATGTCGGATTATTCGCTTACAAGGTCCAATTGACTTAGCGATTGAAGGCACGCGACCATCCGCTTCGTAATCGCTTCGCAGTTTGGGCCTTAGAGCAGCATAAATCTCGGCGGCTACAAACAAAATTGCCCCATCTGGGGCTAGGAAAATCCGCACGTTGTTGTCGAGAAGCCAATGCATCCAGAGAGAGTGACAGTTTGGTGCGGATTGGTGGTATCATTGGACCATTTTTCTTCGAAAATGAGGCTGGGAACAACGTCAGAGCTGGGTCAACGGTGGGCGTTACAGAGCCATGTCCGAATAGTGTTATCTTAGCGATGTCAATTGGCCGCCTCGAAGCTTCGATTTTACTCCTTTGGATCTTTTTTTTGTGGAGAACCGTGAAGGACCGATGTTATGCCACCAATCCGGAAATGATTCAAGCACTTGAGACCAATATCACCCAAGCAATCCGGGAGCTACAGCCTGAAACCATCAACAAGGTTTTGAAAAATTGGGGCGATAGAATGCGCTACTGCGAAGCCAGCACGGGCAGCCACTTGAACGACGTTGTATTTCATAAATAATGGGAATGTTTTTTCTTACTAACAAAGCCATAATAGATGGAAAAAATTTAATTTTGTTCATTTTATTGCATTTGGCCCACCCTTTGGCCCACCTACCTACGTACATATGTATATCATTAAAGATCATTGAAAAAAATAAAACGAAGAAACAATACATACATATGTATATGGAGAAATCTACGAACCAATTCAATAATTTTCAAAAAAAAAGTGAAGCCCAAAGTACCTTCGTGATCCAAAAATACACCATTTCATATGGAATCTCCTGAAGAAATATAACGTACAATATATGTACATACATATGTATGTACTTGTATATATAAGTAGGTCAATAAAATACTCCCAACTTCTACTAAAGGCACAATTTCGCGATAAAGTGCGTCCGCAACTTTCGTCCGTAACGTCCAACGTCACAGATGACCAAGTAAATAAAATCCAATGACGATGTCTTGTCCATGGTGTCGCATTTGGCTTGTTGACTTTTGCCACAACCGTTCACCTACTTTCACCAGTTTAACACTTTATTTTTAACGATCAAATCAAATACCGGAGAAACAAATAACTAGGACGAAGTGTCGTTGACTGCTTGAGGTCGACGTTAGAAAAAAATATATGGTCCTTGCCATACATGTACATGTGCATGCATACATACATACGTATCTTTCTTTTGGTGGCATTACAGCCCATGAAGGACCAGAGCCAAGCTCTGTGTTGTGTGTTGATTTATTTTTCACATAGGTGAAAGGGACTTACAGTTTAATGCCGATTCCGAACGGCGTGAGTTGTTAAGCTTTTTCATGGCAACTATACTACGGGGGGTTTTGCCAATACGCCGCCGAGGAGGGACGACGCGAAATAATCATTCGATGGCGTTGGTGTTATCAGGATCCGAACTCGCATATCGTGCGTCAGAGTCCAACACAATAACCATTGCGCCACGGCGCCCTCGACATACATACGTATGTGTGTACATAAAATGTATTAACGCAATCCGGGATAATTGCTTTCTGTTCTTTTAAATTCATTGTGAAATTCCTGATTTACGAAATGTCAAAAGTTTTGCAGTGGTAGCTTTATCTTACGGACAGTAGATGGATATCTTGCTTTGACATCCCCGTGGTATAAATTTATTACAAATAGATTGAGGCAACAGGGAGAAATGAAGAATTTCCAATAAAATGTATGTACCTGCTAGAGACGAAACACAAATTAATTTCAAATCAAATTGTGGAAAGATGGAAGGTTGACCGTTGCATGCATATTGGATTTGGCTTTGGGGTCATCGCGTATTAAGATACGGACTGGAACTTCTCATTGATTAGAAAGTCGAATACATTATATACATACATACATATGTATGTACGTCCAAGAATAAGAAAAATAAATAAATAAATTTAAATGTATTTTTAAAAATAGTTTAGTGGAAGGTAAAGTGATTTATTTTTGGAGGATGGTTGAGATTACATCGGAAGGAGGGAACGTGCAAACAGGACAAAGAAGTTAATTGCGTTTAACATGGCAAACGACAGCTTCGATATCTGTCCCTGGCACCCGCCAGGTAGTGCGCCAACATGGACTCGGATCACTACCTTGTTGTAGGCAAGGTACGAATGAAGATATCAAGGATGCCACGGACTCGAGCTGGACAACGAAAGTTTGACGTCGGAAAGCTACAATCGCAGGAGGAGAGATGCTGCCTCTGATGTGTTGGGTTACAAGTCACCGTCAGTTAGAAACCCCTGGTTTGATGAGCAATGCGGGTAAGTCCATGTAGCGAAGCAAACCGCATACAAGGCCATGCTACATAGACTGATGAAGTCGCCCGTGAACATTACGAGCAGCAATGGAGAGAGGAACACACGCGTTTAAGAAAGAAAAAAAGGACAGCATGAGAAGCGGGGGATTGAGGAGATGGATAGATGCTATCAGAGGAATAATGCTCGCAAGTTTTACGAAAACGTAAAACGAACATGCCAGGCCTATAAAGCCATAGCGGAAGCCTGTAGGGATGAAGAGAGACAACTAGTAGTAGAGTCACAGTCGAGGCTTAGTATATGCAAGGAACACTTCTGTATACTGTTTCACGGTGATGAAAGATCTTATACCTGGCATTCTGTAAGGCAGAATGATCCATTGGCAACGGACGAAGATGCAAGAAGCTTTCGTCCACCCTACCTAGATAAAACTAAGCTAGTAATTTCAAAGCTCAAGAATAATAAAGCTGTGGGCGCAGCTCATCTGTAAAATATGGTCGGAGGAAAGCATGCCCGACAAATGAAATCTCAGCATCGTCTGTCCAGTCCACAAGAAAGGAGGTCCTTATAACTGCGCCAACTCCAGGGGAATAAGTCTCCTTAACATCGCATACGAGATTTTCTCTGCCGTACTGTGCGAACGCCTGAAACCCTTTGTGGATAATAACATAGATTCGTATCAGTGTGGTTTCGGACCAGGTAAGTCCACAACAGACCAAATATTCACACTGCGGAAGATCTTAGGAGATACCAAATTGACACCTATTATCTGTTCGTCGATTACAAGGCCGGGTATGACAGTATGCATAGAGACGAGCTATACAGCGCCATGTCTGGTTTTGACATCCCTGCCAAACTCGTTAGATTGTGCAGAATGACAATGGACTCCCGCTGCTCCATTAAGGTCGAATTAACCGAGACCTTTGGTGTTAAAAAAGGATTTAGACAAGGTGACGAACTGTCATGTAATTTCTTCAACTTGGTGCTTGAAATGATCATACAAGACTCACTGGCCAACACAATAGGTACGATCTATTTCAAGTCTACACAAGTGCTTGCGCACGCGGATGACATTGACGTAATAGGACGAACACAGCAATTATGCTTTCGAAAGCATTGAAGCAGAAGCGGCTAAAATGGGTCTTTCGGTTAACGATGGCAAAACGAAATATATGTTGTCAACCAAAAAAGACGCGCAACACCGACGTCACAGCCAGAACGTTGCGATTGGCAGCTACAGACTCGAACCTTGGCTCAATAGGGACCAGCGACAGCAACACCAGCGCTGAGATCAAACGCAGAATTACTCTTGCCAACCGCTGCTTCTTTGAGCTCAATAGGCAATTGAGAAGTAGAGCTCTCTCTCAAAATACCAAAGTTGCGCTGTACAAAATCTTAATCATCCCGGTCCTCCACTATGGCGCAGAGGCCTGAACTTTTACGAAAGCGGTTAAGGATGCCCTTGGTCGTTTCAATCTATGGCATCGTTTGTATAAACGGAGAGTGGAGAAGAAGATACAACGACGAACTATACGGGCTGTACAGCGACATCGGCCTAGTACGACATCTACGGATCCAATGTTTAAGATGGCGAGACCATCTAGAGCGAATTGATAACACAGCTCCGGCCCGAAGGGTCTTCGAGTCCAACTCCGAGGAACCACGCAGCAGAGGACGACCGAATCTAAGGAGGCGCACACAGGTGGAAGGAGATCTTACCCAACTGGGAGTGCGTCGCTGAAAACGCCTGGCAAAAGACCGTGCCAGCTGGAGAAGTTTGTTGGCAGAGGCCCAGGTTCACACCGGACTGTAGCGCCACCTACATAAGTATAGTAAGTAAAGTTAAAATTACATATTTTGTTTCTATGTCATGAGAAAATATTTTATATAATATTAAAAGGGCGCCGTGGCGCAGTGGTTAGTGTGTTGGAATCTGGCGCACGATGAGCGAGTTCGGATCCCGATAACACCAACGCCATCGAATGTTTATTTCGCGGCGTCCATCCTCGGCGGGGTACTGGCAAAACCCCCCGTAGTATAACTTGCCTGGAAAAAGCTTCTCGACTCAAGCCGTTCGAAATCGGCATTAAACTGTAGGTCCCTTTCACCTGTGTGAAGAATAAATCACACACAACATGGGTGATTGAGAGAAGCTTGGCTCTGGTCCTTTATGGGTTGTAACGCCACTAAAGAAGAAGAATATTAAAAGCACGACGTCAAGGGTCAGATGTACTCGTACATAGGTATGCATAGGCGAAATATTCCTCCAACAAAAAATTGACTGACAAATGTAACAAAGAATTGATAAACCAAACAAGATTACATCCACTGTACAAAGACAACATCATATTTCACTGTCGAACAATATTTTCAAATGCATGTTTGACAACTACATAGATCGATGATTTCAGATCATGAACTGTGAAAAAAATTAATTAGAAAATAAATGAAAAATGGATCAAAAGTGATCAAGCCGTTCATTGTCAAGGATCAAAACAGAAAAATCAATTATGTTTGGTGTCAAATATAAAGCACTTCGATAAGCTCTTAATGTTATAAGTTTAGTTGATATGAAAACTATGGCCTACTAACTACGCATTAAGAGAAAGTTTAATTATATGATTACGGATGACAATTTTTCAAACCAAATCATGATTCATAAAACTATACAATTGTTGCATTTAGGGTTCAGGAAATGTATGAGTTTTTGTCGCAGACATTGGGCTGGAGGCTTTATCGGATCATTCTTTTGTGAAAATGCACAATAGATTCCGATTGTGTTTGCACCTAGCCTCTGTCAACGAACTCCTACTCTCACCTCTACGTGGTGAAACTTGGGAGCCGAGTACCTTCGACCGATAATGGGGCCGTCCCCCGTGGGAAGCCCTTGGGTAGATGCTAATGAGAGAGAGGAAGTGTAAGAGTAAATCGGCTCCAGGGCTTAACTGTTCTTCAGGACGGCGACGAACGAGCTAATCAATCCATTGGTCAATGGCGGCGTCTAAGGCTCCGGTTAGTGGGAGCTACCCCTTTTGGTGCAGCTCGAACATATTTAGAAGCCCATTTCCAAAAGGAGATCTTCAAGTTCGGGTAGGGGTCCTGGAAAAGAGACGACGGCGGATGAGTCCGACATAGTAGAGCCAACGGCGGCGCTCACAACCTCAATGAGATTACTGACACCGGATACACTCGGACCCTCCGCCCGAGGGTAAAAAAAAAGGGTCTGGCCTCCCAGTTGGGGGTTGTAAATGGGGCTAATTCCCTCAGCACGTAAAAAAATACGGTTCAGAAGCAACGACAAGCCTTGGACAAGGACGGCTTTACTGTTGATGACCCCAGCAAACGAAAAAAGGACAATGAATTTCGTCTCTGCACATAGAATGTACAGACCACATGCAGCCGATGAACTCGCGGAAGCCTTTGACTGCTACAAAGCAGACATTACCGCAATCCAGGAAGTGTGATGGGATGAGACAGGAAAAAGAGGATGAAAAACTGCGACCTCTATTACGGCGATTGCTACAGAGGCGGAAGGCAGCGCTTATGTGGATTTGTTGTTCGAGGTAGACCAAGGCAAAAAGTCTTAAGCTTTAAATATGTAAGCGAGCGCCTCATAACAATCCGCATCAAGGCTTAATTCGGCAACATTAGCCTGATGTGCGCCCACGCTTCGACAGAGGACAAGGATGACAACAGCAAGGATAACTTCTACGATCTCCTAGATAGGACATACGATAAATGCCCCAGCTGGGACACCAAGATCACTCTAGGAGACTTCAATGCACAGCCAGGAAAGGAAGAAGGGGGGGGGGGGGTCCCCACACCTCAACATCCATAAAGGGACCTGGCGGTCAATCAGGCCGTCAACCAGATTGATCACATTGCGATCGACGTCAGACACTCCTCCAGTATTCTTGATGTCCGAGCCTCCCGAGGACCCAACATCGACCCGACCACGGATATCAAAAAAACAACGGCACACCAAGGTTTGATGTTGGAAAGTTACAATCGCATCCGACCGCTAGGAACTTTGCCGAGCGAGTCTCCCGAAAACTTTCTGAAAGTTCGACGCACCCTGCACTAACGATAGAACAAGAATGGAAGCGTTGTCCAATAGCTATTAAAGAGTGTAAAGTGCTGGGTTTTGCGACGCCACCGCCCAGGAAAATCCCGTGGTTTGACGACGAAAGCAGGCTGGCCCATTCAGCTAAGCAAGACAAGGCAATGCTGCATTGAAAGACGAGAGCTGTTCGTGAGTTCTACGACCAGAAAAGGTGAGATGAGAACCGGCTTCTCAAAAAGAAAAAGTAGGAGCATGAGAAGCGCGCAATCGAGGAGATGGAGAGGTGTTACAGCAGGAATGAAGTGCAGACGTTTTACCAAAAGGTAAAACAGCTATCCAGTGGATACAAACTCTGGACCGTAACCTGCCGGGACGAGAATGGACAACTTGTAGTAGAGACGCAGTGATACTGAGAATATGGAAGAATCGTTTCATTTCATTTCATCATCATCTGAATTCCGTCGTCCCGACTTTGATGAGGTCGGGAAAGCAATATCAAGACTGAAGTCAAACAAAGCTGCTGGAGCGAACGGACTCTCCACGGAACTGTTTAATGCAGCTGGGGATGATCTGGCAGGGCGCATGCACCAGCTCATCTGTAAGATATTGTCGGAGGAATGCATGCCCCAAGAGTGGAACCTCAGGGTCGTTCGCCCGATCCATAAGAAAGGAGACCCCTTTGACTGCACCAATTACAGAGGGATCAGTCTCCTTAACATCGCATACAAAATCCCCTCTGCTGCTTTGGGTGAACGTCTGAAACCGTTCGCCAACATCATGATAGGTCAGTGTGGTTTCAGGACAGGGAAGTCCGCAATAGACGAAATGTTCACACTGCGGCAGATCCTGGAAAAAAACCCAAGAAATGCAGATCAACACTCACCACCTATGTATTTGTCTATTTCAAGGTCGCATATGATAGCGTGCATAGAAACGAGCTTTACAGAGCCAGGTCTAGTTTTGGCTTCCCCACCAAACTCGTCAGATGGTGTAGGATGAAGATGGATAATTCTCGCTGCTTCATCAAGGTCGCTAACGAACTTACCGAGACCTTCAATGTCAAAAGACAAGGCGACGCGCTATCATGTGACTTTTAATCATCATACTTGAGAAGATCGTGCTAAACTCACAAGTATACACTAGGGGCTTACGCAGGTGATATTGACGGAATTTGTCGAACGCAGCGGGGCGTCAATGAGACGTTTGTTGGCACTGAAGTGGAGGCGGACAAAATGGGTCTGGCGGTAAATGAGGTCAAAACAAAATAGATACTGTCATCAAGAAAGGATGCATAGCATCGACGCCTCGGACAGAGCGTCACAATGGACAGCAAGAACTTTAAGAGAGTCAAGAACTTCATCTACCTTGTACCGAGATTATAAGCAAAATAACTCTTGCCAATCGCTGTTTTTTCAGGACTCAAAAGGTAATTGAGTAACAGAGCCGACTCTCATAAAAACCAAGCTGGTTTTATATAATACCCTGATTATCCCAGTCCTGTTTTGTGGTACAGAGGCATGGACGCTATTGAAAGGGGATGAGAAAGCTCTTGGTCTTTTCGAAAAAAAAAATCCTGATTGCGTTTATGGCACCTGGAGGAGAATATTCAACTACGAACTGTACGGGCAGTACGGTGGTATGTGTCTTGTTGAGCGCCTATGGATACAACGCTTAAAATTGCTAGGCCATGTAGAGACATGGCTCCGGTCCGAAGGATCTTCGAATCCGAGGCATTGGGACAATGCAACAGAGAACGTCCCCAACTCAAATGACGTACACAAGTGGAGAAAGGCATCAATCAACTTGGTGTGCGTGACTAGAGACGGCTGCCAAGAGTACGTGCTGGCTCAAGTCGCTTGTTGGTCGAGACCTAAGAAGAATTTTATGAAATGGATAACTTTTTCCAGAAACAAATATTTCATCGGCTATGCTGTATATATTCTGCATATTTTCACACACACAGGCTTTAAATTATTGCAATTAATCTTCTTGTTAAAATGCGCGAAATACTTACAAACATTTGAATTTTTTTATTGAGCACGAGATACGAATATGTATATTAGTGCAATATTAAAATCAATACAATCAATCATGGGATATGAATTATTTAAAAGCAGTTTCCTATCTAATATATTGTTTATAAACAAGCTTCGATAAGACTCATAGATAACACTTTTCTGACTGGTTGATAAGCGATATGCTTCACGTAAGAGAAGTAGTATGAAAAGTAGTTATAGTACGATAACAGGTTTTCCATTTCGACTAATAAATACCCAGAAATAGAGAAAATTCGGATTTTCGCCGTTGTGTTTTCCTCTAGAAGATATACATATGATGTGTGTACGCAAGTGTCTAGTGCTACATCTCCACTAGCAATTTACAATGAAGTGGCAATAGCGATTGCAATGTTTATCTACACTTTTCCATAGTTGACGATTTTAGGTTTCAGATGCACAATTACATTGAAAAAAATGTGGTCTAGGTGCGACCCGCAAGGCCCACACGACTAACTTCCGAGTGAGAAAAATGAAAACACCCATTTATTTTTTTTTTCATTTTTCACCCCGACGCAAAACAGAGGTGCTATAAGTTTGAGGTATCTGTGTGTCTGTCTGTGGCATCGTAGCTCCTGAACGAACGGACCGATTATGGTGCATTTTTTTGAAAACTAACTTCATCGAAATGGTTCTTAGCTACAATTGCTGTCTCTTGTCGTTAATCTATGAATGGCACTTGCATCTCAGAAACCGAAAAGCTTTCCATCCTGGGTATGAGTGTTGCTCACAATCTTAACTGTAATGACCACATATTCAGTGTCGGCAAGAATGCTGCGAAAAGGCAAGGCTTCTTATACAAATGAAAGAAATATTTCTCACCCTTAGATCTGGCTACAATCTATAAGGCGTTCATTCGCCCCAAATTAGAGTTTAACGCTCATGTCTGGTCCGGTGCTTCCAAGACCTCATTGCACCTACTAGACAGAATACAAAAACGAGCCATAGAACTGATAGGTGACTCCAGCATTACCAAAACATTAGACTCGCTGGAACACCACAGGAATCTTACCTGCCTCTCCCTGTTTTATCGTTACTACCACCAAAAACGCTCTGATGAAATAGCCAGTTCCATTCCGCCCCTTCAACATTCCTCCCGCAATACACGTCTCTAGGAATGCTCAATAATATACCCTGAAGCCCGCTTTCGGACGTACTGTTACATATAGAGAATCTTTCATTAACCGAACCGCACGAATCTGGAACTCCCTGCCGGATTCCATTTTCCCTCCTCAATGCAACATGCAAACATTTAAGATCAATGTCCATCGGCATCTCTTCTATCCCTT
This sequence comes from Eumerus sabulonum, assembly GCA_951905685.1. NCBI lineage: Eukaryota > Metazoa > Arthropoda > Insecta > Diptera > Syrphidae > Eumerus > Eumerus sabulonum. The sequence goes on from OX645062.1 coordinate 29,342,766, forward strand.
TTCCTTTCTATATTCTGCCCGCACAGTGTCGCCGACATAATAAGGTTATTAGACCTTGAGTGTGCGCAAATTATTAAAAAAAAAAAAATTTAAAAAAAATGGTGAAGATCTGTTTAGGTGTTTCAAGGTCATTCAATCTTTTTGTTAACTGCGGTAAGATTCTAAGACGATGGTTCTCGCAATCAACCAGCATCGGGGGAGGTCAGTACTTCGATGGGGAACCGCTTGGAAACACCGCGTGTTGTTGGCATCACGTCGCCTTTTTGCTGTCGGTCCATATAACTCAGGGTAAGGAAACGCGCACTCATGTACGCGCATTAAACAATCTATTGCTCATAAACTGCTCACGTGCATGTGCGATTTTTTTTGCTGAAAGTTTCTAATTTAGATTTTATAGAAAAAAGTGGAAAATAAAAAAAAAATGTTCAAATGTTCAAGTTTCCATGTTTTATCATTTTGCACACAACTCCCGAGCAGTAAATCAACTCATTTTGACTCACGAATGCGAGTGTGCGATTTTATGGAAGCTCACCCCTGTGTTCGGGAGCGAAAATAAAAATGCTCATCCAATTACTAATGAGTGTGTGCGTTTGATAATTGCTCGTTGGGTAGTGCACACTCACGAGCAGCTCATTACTGTGCGTTTCCTTACCCAACCACAACACTGTCTGAGCAATCTCATATGTATCGGTTCTTACCCAATCACCGCAATCAACCAGTGTCGGGCTCGGTTAGTATTTAGATGGGGGACCGCTGGGAACACGGCGTGTTGTTCATTTTTTGGTCTATTTTTCAGTTATTTAATTTCTAACAAAAAACGGCTGGAGCGATTCTGCTGAAAACTTACTCAGTTCTAAGCTGCGTATTTACGCGTGGAATGAATCCAATCTCATGTCAACATCAGTTGGTTCTCGAGATAATCGAAGCGAAAATTCCGCACGCACATACACACACAGAGACATCTCCATAAAAACCTTGGATCCTGGTGACCTGGGAACGTGGAGATATGTCAAAATTTGGGGTTCGCAAAATCGGCCATTTACAATAACTTCCCACTGGGAAGTTAACAAATATTAGCGTTCCATCCGTGCCTTTTAATGAATAAATCAAAATGACGACTGAAATGTACATTTTCTTGCCCTGCAGATAGATAGCAATCATTGTTACGTTTATCTACCAATATTGTCATTGCCACTGCTGTAGCGTCTCCAATATATACACAGATAGAAATTAGACAACGGCAATATGGAAGGCAATAGATTGCCTCGTATATTGCTACCGCTGTATATGTATGTACTGCGCGCACAACATCTTCTAAGTTGGGAGCAACTAAAACACCTGTAATTATGATTTTCATATTCGACTAATTTTCTGAATAAAAAGATATCTTTTTTTTTATAAGAACTGTAAAACAATTTTCAGAAAATCAACATATTTATATTATTTTCACACTACACATTTACAATTCAAATATATACACATATGAATGTCCACATATAATTCGGAAACTGTACGGAAAGATAAACAGAAAATGAAGGAGACATAAGCTGCAGGCAAAAACTTTTTCGAAAGGTTGGAAAGGATAAAAGAGCAGGATCAAACATTTTCAAGATATACTCAAAATACATAGTTCATAGAATGAACTTGTAGTACACATTTTGAATGATATCAGGACAGTCGCTCAAAAAAGGCATGTGTAGATGGGTGCAAAGAAATATTCAAATATTTTAATTCTACCTACGTATATAAGATCGATGAATATAAACCCGAAACTAAACAACAAGTAGGTTCAAACGCACGTAATAGAATATTATGTATTAATCTTTATGAGGAATTTTTTGAAGAACATTAAAGACATTGTCGGCTATCAAATTGTACTTGTCGATCTCAGAAATTAAGCCTATCTCAAAACTTAGTACCAGTTCTCCTATATAATTTGCAAGTGTTGGTGAGCTAGTTTGCCGGAAGGTATGGAGAGTTGATTATTGAAAAAATTGTTCAATTTGTTGAGGTAAGAAAAATGTAAGTCTTAAATATGAAGGGACATTTGATATTGATCTACAGATAAGCTAAGTCGTAAAATATCAGAGTAATATGCGCCCATACCTACTATTGGAAACCCCGAAAAGATTTCAAAAGTAATATTCATTAACTTTTTCACAAGACTTGCTAACATCTATTAAAAACCAATACATTACTTTTTCTTTAGTAGTCTACATCTCGCGTTTTATACGACCCACCGGACGTATGTAGATTAAATGCCATTAGAAAGATGAGAGTTCGTACTAAAAATAATTTTCTGCCAGTTTTTCGTCGGTAAAGACGAAAACGCTAACCATGCAACTCAAATTGTGAATAGTATCTTGATTCTGTAACAGCAAATCAAGCGCAGTTTTGTCAATTGCTAAAAAAAGTCGTGGAAATTGCCGAGTCTGATCGCCATGAAAATACACTCTCAATTGCCAGTGTGTTTAGCATCTAAAGCTTCCGAGAACGTCAGACAACGAACGTTTATTACGCACAGTCAACATCGACCCAGAGAGCGCCGTCCTAGACGATGACTTCATTGTTATCGAGAATCCTCAGGAGAAAGTGGTGACAATGGTGGCTGTCTTCCAGGAAGTTTAATGGTGAATGAAACCATTCGCCCAAACCACGACCTGGAGAATAGAGACTTGCATCAACTTCTAAAAATAACGCCAAATAACGCGATCGCCAATGAAGGTGCTAATACCCTGCTCATTTCGACGGGGAGGCTCCAGTTGATCTTCATGCCACTTAAAAAGAAAAAATCCGCGGGTATTGATGGTATATCCAATGTTGTACTCCATATACTGCATATTATCCGTTGCATTGGAAAACAGCGGTGGTCCAACCAATTCCTATGATGGGCAAAGACTCCTCCAACCCGTAAATCTCCGGTCGATAAGTCTCCTTCCGAGTATCAGCAAAGTCTTCGAGTTGAGTTGGTTAGAATGACTCTACTACAAGCTCATACAGTTGGGCATAAGTAAACCATTGCAATATATAATTCATGATACGTTAACGAGTAGAAAGTTCGTTGTGAAAATTGTTAACGTGACTTCTGCTCAAACATTTGAAATTAAAAACGGATTGCAACAGGGCACGGTCAACTCGCCGATCCTTTTCAGCATTTACATCAGTGATTTGATAGTTTCTCTTCATCACTCAATAGCGTAGGCGGACAACATGATCACATACAGATCAGGTCCAACAATCGACATCATTCCTATTTTATTGCAGCAAGACTTCGATAAAATTCAGCAGTTCTGTCAAATCAAAGACTATTTTATTCAGAATGCCATTGGTTAGGCCTCCAGGGATACTAGAAATCATTGGCGAAAGTTCGCAATCATTGGAGACCGGACGGACATCCACTAGCAAGTAAAAGTGTAGTCATTTACCTCGGGATCTGGCTGGATCAGTATCTATATTTAAAAAAAAATGTCGATGCTGCTATGCGAAGAGCTCGGGGCGCTTTCGCTCTGATAAGATGGCTGTTTCACTGCAGCCAGCTTGATTCTAGAGCGAAGGTAATCTGCTACATAGCCTTGATCAGGCCTTTGATTGCTTATGCATTTCCCATCTGGATTAAAGTGAGCGCAAGCCTAATGGAAAGAATTCTGGTGTTTGAGAGACAATGTCTATGGACTTGTCTTGGATTGCACAGAACACCAGAGTCTGAGTACAGAAAGTTCTATTCCAACGAGGTCCTATACAACACGGCAAAGATTTCACGGATAGACAACCTTCTGATAAAACCGACAATGGCAATGACTTCAGCCAATAATTTGATCTCTGGGGCTTACTACCCCAACATTATGTATTTCGAAAAAGTGCGTCTGAACGGCTTTGCTTCTCCGGAAGCATTCGTTTATTTATGCCAATGTGGGCTGACCCAGGATAGATTGGCGGTACCGCTGATCTTCCATGCGGCCCGTAATTACTCGGCGGAACAGTTTCTCGCCGAGTTAGAGACGACGTTGTGCGACATCATCAACACTTTTGGTGGCTGGAGCGGGCTCCATGGTGCCCAGACAGCCTCTTAAGGGCAAAATCCGTCGAGACCAATGGCGGACTTATGTATGTATATAGGCTAGGGTAGATTAAGGTAGTGAAGGCTTGTATATAAAAAAAAAAAAAAAAAACACAAAAGATGTATAAATATATACATATAATATATATGAAATATATATGCATACATATATATTTTAGTTAAGAGAGATTAAGGTAGAATTAGTTAGATTTAACAAATCTTGGCAAACAATATAATAAAAGTATTTTATTTACTGTTAATATTAAATAGTCGAAAGACATAGGATAGGTATCGTTTTAGAGTGCTCGCATAGGGCCAGTAAGACACGTAATGTAATTATGATGTAAGCTAGTTTTGGTCATTTTGTCTAGCGCGTAAGATATTCGTAGTTATAAGTTAGTAATAAATAAAAAGAATTTAAAATGCAAAAGAAAAAAAAAAGGCGTTTAGCATAAAAATCTGTTTGGAACCATTTGAATAAGGTTGAATACAAAAAGAGCTTAAAGTAAGGGTGTAACGCGAGCTCATGCGAAAATGCCTCATTGAATGAAGGCACCTGGTACCTGGTGACGAAAAGTAAGTCACTTGAGGGGCAGTAAATCTTTACATACGTCGGATGCTGGAAAAAGTTATTGAAGAGTAAAGCGATTTCTTCAACTGTTATCCCATTTTAAGCTGATGAAGCCTGATGAAGCTCATTTGACTATGAAGAGTGACAATGATTGCTGTTTCAATACGGCTAAAACGTCGCTTCAACTGCTAGTATATTTAGAAAACATTAGTCAGCGAGCGCCACCTTTTGCAGGACCTGATTTTAAAGTGAATAAATTACATTCTGTCAACTCAGGTGAAATGCTCCAAATTACTAAAGGCACTTGGGCCAAAAACGCATGCCTCCAACATTAATGTGAAGATCAAGCAAAAAGTCTCGATCTAACAGGACCAAAGTACGTGTTATTTATTTTTAAACGCATATTTTTCGATTGGTGCTATCAAGACTGGATAGGAGTGAAGCAAAAAGATGCAACAGTAAACTATAAGAGCAACAATGCTTCGATCGAAGAATTCTTGAATTTCAACCAAAAATATAACGTAATAGAAGAAACCCTTGGTCCTGGTGGTGAATCAGACGGAAAGAGACCGGATTAGGCTTACTAAACATCAACTGGATGTAAGTGGGTTTATGTCATGTTTACGGTAAAGAAATATTGAGTTGACCTGCATTGGCACAGTGAACATGTCCAAGTAGTGCCGCATTGTCGGTCTATTCCCTACTGCACATGAACGATTTAAAGAAGCTTTAGATAATTTGAAATGAGTTTAAAAGGAACAGATTAAAGTACGAAACCTTTGTTTCCAATCGCTATGGGAGCACACATTTAAAAAAAATTGCAAAAAAACTGTCTAGAAAAAGACAACATGAACTTTTGCATGGGTCATTCAGCGAAATGCTAGCCGGTAAACAAAAATAAAAACAAACTAAGCGAGTAAATCAAAAGGGTAACGTATATGGCAGAGTAATTTGAAACCATGAAAAGTAAAGTAAATCTGTGTAATCCTTAGTCAATGGAGTCGTGAATTTTGATTTAAAAATCATGTTGCATGAAAAAGTTTATTTAAAGTTGAGTCCCGGTACATTGTAAGTGTTACCAGACATGTGAGACCATTATCCAGAACTGCCGTTACTGGTACATGCATTTTAATACAAATATTAAATTGGTTTGGTATATATTTCATTAGGTTGCTAATAGGTAGTTCTAATATGTACATAGATCATTGCGTCACTTCTATGACGGTTAGTATGTTATGAGGCATGAGGCATCTGTTGGGAGTATGAGTATGAGGCATCTGTTGGGATAATTACAGTTACATACATGCAAATCAAATTGAATACAACGTTAGATTGAATCCGCTGACTGAGCTCTGTAGGTGGTGGCTCATAAAACCTATTTGGGGAGGTAAGTCTTAAAATCTACGTCTGTCTTAACCTATGTGTATGTTCACACGAACATTATAGGATATTGAAAAAAAAGTCTCTTATTTCTGCTGTGAAAAATGCTTGTGATAAAATTTAGTAAACTTAGTTGGTTTGCCAACAATGAAGAAGTGACCTCACTTCATCATAAATCGATAGCCATTATAGAGTAAGGCTGCGGCCACGCAGTGAGCGACTGAGTGACTAGCGTTGAGCGACTGAGCGACGATTCTGAGTGACGGGTGCCCATGTACTGAGTGACATCGCTGAGCGATTAAAGAAAGGAAAACATATACATCTATAGGAATTAACGTGCGAGAGGATGAGATAGAAGACATTATACAGTGTTTATTATATTTGTGATCTCTTCTTTGTACTATACTTCATACCCTCTCCAATGTCTACCAAGACATAGTGGAGGTACGTGCTATATCAGGGTCTACATTGTGCGGCTGTGTATTACGAAGTTTGGGTGGAGGCGTCATAACAACCGTGGTGTATTGTACACGTGTATCGTTCACATAAACATTTCATCATTTTAATATGAGCATTTTTCAACTATGCAATAAGTTTGGACGACTTTGAACAGCAGAAATCAAAATTTCCGTGCTGATTTTTTCCATTTTTGAATTCGTCGCTCAGCGACAATCGCAAAAATTAGAACAGATTTGATTTCAGAGCGACGTCGCTCGGTCGCTCAGGGCCTACGTGGCCACCCTCATACAATCCGATATGTTTTAATTTTTTTTGTCGCTCAGTCACTCATCGCTCGGCGCTCAATCGCTCACTGCGTGGCCGCAGCTTAACTCAGCCTAAAAAATTTCGAAATTGAAAATCGCTGGGAAAAATATATCCAGGTGGAAGTGAATTTTGAAGCGAAATATGTAAAGATATTTTTCCAAATATTCATTATTTTCGTTGTTGGTCGGATACGTGTGTTCTAAGAATCAGTTATAAAAGTCAGATTAAAATGATAACGTGTGATTTAAAAAATCATCTAATATAATTGTATGATATGAATATAGTGTTAACTTACCCTACTACTATGTGGAAACACATAAGTACCGCAAATGAATTTCATTCAAATTGTGCAAAGGAGGAGACAGAGGATAATTCTCTCTAATCACGTTCTCTAAGCTCGTATAACATTATCTAGCTTAACATCGACATGTATCTGGAAGTATTATAACTAGCTTCGCGGATAGAACTATGAATTTAGTAGGTAAGCAGAGGGAAGTTATATCAACAGTAGCGATATCATGTTCAACAGAGCATAATACTGTAACAGACTTTAGCTACCGAGTGTTTACTAGAACATGTTAACGTTCAATTTTATTTACATACCCAGAAAAACTTTAACCCAGCCTTTGATCTGGAGTCTGCTGATATCAGTTAGGGAGTTTATTGATATCCTACTACGAGCGTTATCGTTATTTCGGATAACCAAATAATTTAGAAATTCTGATAGCCCTGTGATAGCCATGGACCAAACAGTGCGACATAGGATGCGGACAAGGTTGCTCAATTAATAAATAATCCTCTTCGTCACAGTATTACTTATTTAAGTTCACATTGCTAAGCATTTCACCGTTAAGAGATTGTATATACTACGTCAATGGGATCAGTACATATCACAACATCTGAAGGGAATAATGTACTTCAAATAAAATCCAACACCCACTAGCGGAATGAAAAAACGAATAACAAAAAATGTACACATGAAAAGTCAAAATTTAAACATTTTACGTGCAACCATTTACGTCCCTTATCAATGAATTTCATTAATATCAATACCTTATCAGAGCATCCCATTTCCTTTTTCGGCAGGTATTTATGTCACTTGGGGAGCACTTACAAGCACATACAAGAATATTTGACAACAACATCAAGAACTGAACGAATAAAAAATAATGTAAAATTGTGATCAAACAATTGTGAAATGTAAAACAAACTCTATTTAGGTAGTAGTGTCACACTCTTGTTATTAGAGCACATAATGAATGGAAAACGTTGAATACGAGCAATTGAAAAAGAAAGTAATTTGATAAAAAGTAAGAGGAAAAGAATAACCACACAAACCAATTGGAATAAATAAGGACTTATGGAAAAAATTGTACATGTATATAAAATATAATGTATATTATATACAATATTATAAAATGTTTTGTATACCTACATAGTTATCAAATTTCTGATCAAATGACAACAGCAACACTTCATAGCACGAAAACAATCACATTAATTGTTAATAGAATTTTTTTCTTTTTTCTTGTTGATTTCTGTTTTCGTTTATTATTATTATTATTATTATTGCTGCTGAAACTTTTCATTTTCTCTCGTTCTTTGATTCGTAAATATTTCTTTTCATCTGGCACACGTATGCAGCAATAACAATATAGTACTACAACGAATTCTATGTCCTGTTTATTTGCATTGTTGGAAGTAGAACGATTTGCAAGTGAACATATATATATATGTAGTTAACGAAAACAACAGCAACAACAACGTAACGATCAACTTATAGACAATTGGTTGAGATAGTTTTCCAATTGTAGATTTCTTTTAATTACATACATACATACGTGTCATCTAATAACAATCACATATAAACTCCTGTATCCTTTGGATACATTCAGTCGTACATTATTTTACCATTGGTATGCAACAGTACTCGAAATGGTTTGCATTAGTTTTTAATCAGACAGTTTCTGGGTAATTTTCGGGTACCGTACTACAAAATCAGAAAAAAAAAAATGAAAACATTTTTCCTATTAATCTATGTGTTAGATAGATGTACAATAGTACATGTGTTTACAAATATGTAGCACAATAATTTAAAGCGCGTTATGTGGGGGGACGAGTGGCGAGGTAACCCGAGCAGAAAAATATAATCAGATGCCCACTTACATAGTATGTATGTATGTACATAGTCAATTGAGCAACTACAATAATTTAGATTCCTATTTGAGTGTTTGTTTGAACAATGCAACTGCACATGGAAATTGCATTTATTGTTTTGCGCTTATTTTCTTTTTGTTTAGATTTTATTTTTAAGTATCAAATATATTTTATTTATAACAGAAATGCAACTTAATTAAATCCTGATTATATCTCTCATCGTTCTCATATTCCGTTCCATATTGTAGAAAGTATATATGTATATATCTATAAATAATAAAATAGGACGAGAGCTAAATACTCTTTTTTTTTTTAAGCTATTTATTTTTATTTACTCTCTGCCACCTAGATTTTTATAGATAACGCAGCAATGGTATGACGTCGGTTTTTTCGGTGGGTACCTCTTGTTGATAAAAAGAGAGAGAGACTAAAAGGGGGAAAATGAAGAAGACGAAAATAAAGGCAATTCGAAACAATATCATATCATAACGATTTGAAAAACCGAATTCGAATTGGAAACCATTATTTGATAGTGTTTCTTATATTCTTTTTTCCTCGTTTTTTTTTTATACTCTTACAGAAGTGGGTACGTAGGTATTATACCTTCTCTAAAAACAGATGAACAAGGAAAAGATGACGATGAAAATTGAAATCAGAGATGTACAAAGAACTAGAAAAACAAAACCCTCCCTTTAGTAATATTGTCCCGAATGAGATGTGTACCTACTTGTTAAGTTTTTAATTGGGTGAATCGATGTACTGAATGCACTGGAGAAATGCAGCAGCAGTAAAAGCACTAGACTATATATGTACATATGTATATGTAAAAAATAGCAACACTGTGATTTTTCCTGTTCTGTTCTCCATTAACACTTCTTCTCAAATAAGTTTATATTTAAACTCCATCAAATTAATGTACATAATAACAGTTGTAGAAAATAAGTATCTATTGCCATTTTTCGATAAACTATTGAGCTGCGGTTCACATCTCTATTAACCTGCATGCATACGTGCGTATTTTTCGATTTACCGTGAGGTATTAGATAATATTTATTTACATTTCCCTTCATTTTCATATTTTTACACTGTAAGTGACAGAAGTGCGTACGAAGGTGAGGCAGAGAGTAAAGAAAAAAATCAGTGAAATTATTTTCCAACAATTTAAGTTAGTGTTACTTTTCGCCCAATTTTCTTTGTGCTTCTACATATATTTTCTTTCATATGTACATTTATCATTCGTTGGTCGAATTTATTTCCACTTTTTTTGGTTATTTTTTTTTAAAACATTGCGTTTTTGTGATTGCCGGAGTCTCGGAAGAATAGGCGTGTGCGAGGGGAAGAAATAGATAAACGAAATGCGAGAAAAAAATCACTTGTATTGGAAACGGAAGCGAATTTTAAGATGCAACGAATTAGCGTCTAATTAGCAAACTTGTTTCCGTTCTATTTTTTCTATTTCTTGGTTTGATTTGTGTCACTATTTCATATTTCCACAACGAAAATGATACAACAACGACGACGACGACGACCACGACAACGACGCCATTTTGAGAGATGGTTGCTCGTTCCTCTACGTAAATGTCACACACTAAACTTTTAGCTGTCTATGCTGAAAAGCTACTTTTTGGCTGAGACCACACAGCACGCCACAGCCACAGTACACGACACACAGAGCACAGGCTGAGTAGCAGAGCAGCCGAATTGTAGACCAGAGAAGTAGACGCGGGCGGAATAGACCAACAACTACGATGAAATCTATTTATTTATCTATCTATTTATTTCTCCTCTGGTAAATTGTTGTTGTTACATTTTCTGTTGCTTTTGCTTTTTCTGGAGAGTGGCGTTTGTGTGTACGAAGCGCGCTTGGACAGAAATAGCAAGAAGAGAAGCTGAATCAAACCTGTACAATCTAAAGCGGAGCGTAAGTTAGTTAAGTACTTAATATACTAGGTAGCCTAGGCTTCACAATTAGAACAACACAATAACAGCATGCATATAGAAAGCCAAATGTATTTGGTGAAAATAATCAGGAGACAAAAGAGGATTTAAAAGTACTACACGTGTATATTAAGTATAGCAGGGATTAATTGCCGCTGTCCTGCCAACAGGAGTTCATCAAACTAGGGTACAATAAAGAAGTCCTGGCTACTCCAGAGAACGGAAATGCCTGTGCTTTTAAACCCATGAATTTGTTGCTATTTAATTTAAATACCACTGAAGAGCAAGTAATATAGACAACGACGTCTATGACGTCGGTAAGCCAACCACTACTTCCGTATTAGATATACATAAATAGCCTGGGAATACCTGCCTATCACCAACTAGATTTAGGTCCGATGAAAAAATTTGTTATCTTGCAGCATACATATGTGTATGTACATACAATATATACATTTATGTTTAAATTTGTGCGCTTTTTCCCTATACTCGGTGGGAGCAACAGTACGTGCGCAGAGGTGTGGTTTGAGTAAAAGGTATGATATCGTGTGTTGATAACAGGAAACAAAAGTGACATCGAGACTTGGATTTGCTGAGAGCTTACATACACAACTGATGGTCGTGTGGACGCTCAGAATGATCAAACGAAAATGAGAGGAGGTGCGTTAATGCGCAACCTCAGAAACGACGTAAGCAAGTGTGGGATGATAAACTAGAGAGCTGACTTTAAATTGAAAGTACACATGTCAAAAGAAATTGTTTTTTTCTCGTTTTGCTCTCTCTACTTCCATAGTCTTCCACTCTTGGAAAAGAAAATATTCCTTTTCCTACAGTGCAACAAATCATAGCTGAACCAACCGGCTTTGGACAGTTAAAGCTATACACATTTGTTTCATGCTATACATGTGCCCACATCTTGTTCATTCATCTCAAGTTCTTTAAATCAATGACGGCAGCAATTGGATGTCAAGACGACAAGAAATTTTAGAATAGTCTATATTATGTTCAAAGAAGGCGAATGCTCTAATGTGTGATTAAATTACTTTTAAATGCGGTTTCTGATAATACTAAACCTTTAACCGTAACCATATATGTACTTAAGCATGACCCCTAAGAAGGCCAATATCCTTAAGGCGTGACTGGAAGTCTCGTGGAGATCGTGTTTTGATGTTAAACGAAACAATAAATGCATGGTTTAAGCAAAAGCGAATTTCGTTACTACAATTTGTCTTATGGGGGCGGAGGGGCCTAAAAAGGAAAAAGTTTTTATAAGCAAAATTACAGTCACATGCAGAACTTTGCCCTCAAATTGGGACTCCTTCTCTGAAAAAGAACAAACTTCTAGGAAAGTCGGGGAACAATTAAAATCCTGTAAAATCATCTTCGTTTTTTGAGGGACGGTCTTGGTTCTCAGCTGCCTCTTGACCTTAAAGATTCAATCAGTTACAGTCAAATCAACTTTGGTCGCTTCTGTCCATTGGCATCCAACACGCATTTCAGCAAATGTAAAATGTTGGGACCAGCCCTATTCGGTTGTGCACCCGGTAGGAAGAATGCACTACAAATTTTCGTTGACGATTTTATATAATGGAAATAAATAAATTTGTAAATTATGTCACAGCGGTCCAAGAAGTTTGACTACCAGTCGAAACTATTGTTAAGAAAGGATACCCCTTTATTAGGGGTTGTGAAGTAGCTAAAAAGCTACAAAAGTGGCGGGGGAAAATAAATTAACCCGAAAACAAAGATCTAAAATTGACAAGGGTTTACGATAACGATCTACCCGGACAGAGAAAACGGGACTCGCCAGACTCAACCCCGCAGAAACTGCGTAGATTTTTACACTGGCGGGTCTAAAACCAAAGACGGGGTGGGTAGTGGAGTATTCTGCAAACAACTTAAGCTGAACAAAGCTCTAAAATTACCAAATCACTGCAGCGTTTTCCAGGCGGAAATGATGGCAATAAAAGAGGCCTTGTCTTGGCTGAAGTGAAACGTATAATCCACCACGGATATCCGCAATCTCACGGATAGTCAAGCAGCCTTAAAGTCGTTGGAGGCCTTTGTGTACACATCAAAAACTAGTATCGACTGTCGCCTATCTCCTAACGACATGGCCGAACAGTTCAACATACAACTTACCTGGGTACCGGGACACAGCAACATTCCAGGAAATGAAAGGGCCGACACACTCGCCAAACAAGGAACGACACTAGTCAATCGTGGCTTGTGAGGGACTACCCTTTGCAACCATTCAACTTAATCTTACAAATCTCGCCAGGCCCGAGACGGCCGGAGATGAATCACCAGACAAATCTGGCCCCGGCTCGACAGTCAACGGACTAGGAATATTATCTCCCTAAAAATAACTGACATCTACAAAGTCATCGGTGTCATCACTGGACACTGCCTTATTGGCAGTCACGCGAAAAAACTAGGTATAATCCCGAATGATTTTTGCAGAAGCTGTCTAGACGAGGAGGAGTTCGAATCCGTTCATCACCTTCTCTGTGCCTGCCCGGCATACTGCACAATCAGGAAACGATACCTGGGATCTTACTTCCTTAACGATCTGACCGAAGTTCAGCAAGTAGGGATATCTGATGTTCTTAATTTCTTAAGAAGCACAAAATGGTTCCACGAATAGGGGGCTAAACTCCCTCGTAGCTGCACAACAGGCCTCCCTGGCCTGCATATGTGTGTTCTTCTCATTTCTGGGTAAGCTACGGTTGTACCTACCTACCTACCTTCACTTCGTTTTCCAGATTTGACATTTTTTTTGGATAAATTTCCGAATTGTCCTTATCTCACCATTTTTATAAGTAAATTGTAGTGAAATATGTCAGATAGCGTCGCCGCGAAAAGCGTACTCTCCCCAATTACCTCAGAGAAGACCAAGTAAATGCCGAAAAAAAAAACCAAAATAGTAATTTTCAATTTTCTCAAAAACTTTTTTCTTTTGGTGGCGGTACAGCCCATGAAGAACCAGAGCCAAGCTTCGCTCAGTCACCCATGTTGTGTGTGATTTATTTCTCACTCAGATGAAAGGGACCTTCAGTTTTAATGCCGATTCCGAACGGCGTGAGTCGAGAAGCTTTTTTACGGGGGGTTTTGCCAGTACCCCGCCGAGGAGGGACACTTCGAAATAAACATTCGATGGCGTTGGTGTTATCGGGATCCGAACTCGCTCATCGTGCGTCAGAGTCCAACTGAGCCACGGCGCTCTTTTTCTCAAAAACTACAGTTTGGGGTGAACCTGGGCATCAGCCAACATACCCCTCCTAGCACGATCCTTTTCCATTGCCGCACACCCAGTTGGCTGAGGCCCCCTTCCACGTGTGTGCGCCATCTTAAGTGCGGCCGTCCTCTGCTTCTTCGTCCTTCGGGGATGCATTCAAAGACGCTTCGGGCTGGAGCACACACTGCATTAGTGTGAAGGTTTGGTCGATGATGGACTTCCCTGTCCTGAATCCGCACTGATAAGGACCTATCAGCTTATTTATAAAAGGCTTCAGGTGTTCACACAAAACGGCAGAGAAGATTTTGTAGGCGACGTTAAGGAGACTCTGTAGTTGGCGCAATCAGAGGGGTCTCCTTTCTTGTGGATCGGTCATACGATGCTGAGACTCCATTCCTCGGGCATGCTTTCCTCTGACCATATTTTACAGATGAGCTGGTACATGCTCCTAACCAGGTCATCCCCAGCTGCCTTGAAGAGCTCAGCAGACAGTCCGTCTGCGCCAGCAGCTTTATTCGACTTGAGTCTCGATATGGCAATCTTAACTTCTTCGAGGTCAGGGGGACGGAGTTCTCTGCGGTCTTCGTCGATTAGAAATAGATCAGTCTGCCTGACTAACATCGCCGTTATGCAGTCTGCAGAAGTGGTTTTTCCATATTCTCAGCATCGACTGTGGTTCTTCTACTAGGTGTCCGTTCTCATCCCTGCAGGCTTCCGTTCTGGCTTAATAGCCTTGGCATGTTCGCTTTATCTGTTGATAAACCTTTCGATCGTCACGCCTGCAGTATTACTCTCCAAATCCTCATCCGCGCGCTTCTCGTACCCTTTCTTCTTTCTCCTGAGAAGCTTATGCTCCTCCCTTCTTTTTAGCTTGTAGAGCTGACGAGCTGCTCTTGTTCTTTTATGCAGCGAAGCCTTATTTGCATCCTGCTTCGTTGTGTGAATCCTTCTGCACTCGTCATCGAATCGGGTGTTTCTTCGTGGTGGAGCCTTGAAACCCAAAACTTCGGATGCAGAGCTTTTCAGTGCTTTTCGGTCAAATACTTGCGCAATATTTTCATACACGCATTGCTGCAAACTTGCGCAAGTATACTTGCACAAGTAAACTCCGTGTGAATCCTTCTGCACTCGTCATCGAATCAAGTGTTTCTTCGTGGTGGAGCCTTAAAACCCAAAACTTTGGATGCAGAGCTTTTCAGGGCTTTTCAGTCAAATACTTGCGCAATATTTTCATACACACATTGCTGCAAACTTGCGCAAGTATACTTGCACAAGTAAGCTTGCGCAAGTTTGCAGTAAGGTGTGCAGCCGGCTTAAGGTATATGCTCAAATTGTCGCACCAATAGAAAAAAACAACAACAAGAGTATACAACCTGATTATATAATGAAGATCTTGTCTGCTATCCTTGAGAAGCTTGATGAGCAAGGCAAGACAAACCAACTTATTTGCGAGAGAATTTGTTCTCTCGAAAATAGGCCCTTTTGAGACCCATCAGAGGCCCTCTGACCCATCTGAGATTGCAATCGCGTGTTAAACTCAGACGCTATCACGCCTACCACGCTTGCTCCCCGTCCGAAAGGGTACGGGGAGGCCAATCGCTATTTATTGGAGATTCTGTCGAACACTCGCAAATAAGTACTTTTTGTTTGTTTTGTTGAAGGGTTCTGCTATCTGTTGGGGCAAATACTGGTCCATTGTACTCTGTACAGACACCTTACTTTACCGTATATTCTCCGTTTTCCGGTGAAAAATGAGAAGAAGCTTCAGTGATGTAGAGTTAAGAGAATCGGCACACACCACGTCGGCTCCAAGGGTGCGCCACCGGGCGCGAGCAAAGGCGGGACTCACAATATGCAGCATAGATAGGTGTCTCACTTATGCCAAGTCCGCAGAGATGCTTAGCAAAAGTGTAATGGCACGTAATGACTCCCACAAGTCTTCTGCAGTCGATTATCCTTAAAGACAGGAGGAATGCTGCGGATTTCTTGCAGACATCAGGGCATACGCGCTTTGTCATTCTGCATCCTGGATAACTCCTCCATCTACGGTTGTGTGTATTAAACACCCAGTCGTTAATGTGGGATTTACCCGTGGACGCAGGTAGACGTGAACGAGTTCAGGTCCTGAGAAGCTCTCCACTGAACCTATTCTGGCAAGTTAATAAGAGATCTAATTTCCTGGGATCCCAGAGTGGCCTGAAACCCATACAAGCGTTAATGAATTTAGTCTACCGACTCCGTTCAAGAGCGACTTGAGTTGATGCATTAATTTAGATCCAGTTAAGGCGTTGCACACAGCTTTGAGTGCAGCTTGGCTGTCACTGCAGACGTATATGCTTTTCAGTAGGATAACGGGCGTCAGTGCATCAGAAGGCATATCCATGAGACAGGGGTCGTAGAACAATTCTTGCGCAAGTACACGTTATTCCTATGTGAGTTGTACCAAAAGCCATTTCTGGCATTCAGAGCACACCCTCTGATAAATATATCAAGAGATGGAAGGTTCATCAAAGCATTTAGAGCAGCGCCCGGCGTGATGGGGACAGCTAAGAAAACCGTTCTTTGGAGTTTGGTGAAGAGGATACGACGTGTTTGCGTTTTAGTCTGTTCCACCAGACAACCGATGCATATGAGATTATAGGTCTTACCAGAGTAGCGTGCTATCTAAGATGACTCCTAGATACTTGGCCTGCTTGGATATCGGGATGGAAGTGCCTTTTAGTACAAGCTGAGTCATATCAGTATTTTCCCCCTTTCTCGTTAATAGAACGACATAGGAGCGTGGAACTCCAACTGAGAGCGAATGAACGCCTTATAAATTGTAGCCAGATCTGTGAGCGCGAACAATTTATTCTTGGCGACACTGCATTCAATTCCAATCTAATGTTTTTGTCCCGTTGGAGGATGCAGTTAATATCCGAATTTAATGAGTTTAACGTACGCTGCCGCTCACTGTCTACAGCCGAAGTGCAGGGTTGTTAAGAAGTGAACGAATATGAGAAGCTCCTTCCTCAGCGAGAGCGTGACTTTATTTAGAAGTAACAGACAAGAGATAATTTATAAAAATGAGAATGAGGGTCGGAGACAAAACGAAGCCCTGGGGAACACCAGCATTTACAAGGTGAGTATCAGACTTGAATTCGTCCAAGACAACTTGAATTGAACGATTCGAAAGGTAGCTTCATATCCATAGAAGAAGGGAGTCATCGATCTCGATTCACGCATTTTAGACAGAAAATGGCTGTGGTGCAGTGGTTAACATCATCGACCGCCGAGCGGAAGGTCTATAGTTGAAATTCGCTTCGTAGCCAAGAAAAAGTAATTCCTATACGGCCAAAAGTATGCAACGCAGTTGTGAATGGAAAGTGACCAGACGTACTGCTGTAGGCATAACACTCACAGTATATGGTCAACTGAAATTCATTCTCTGCGTGCTCGAGCGAATTACTACGGACTATAACCAACCCGGAATTGGTCGGCTCTCGTCCTATCTAGGACAACCACCCCTGAGAGTAGTGAACGAACATCAACGACCCAACCCACTGCACTCCGCTCAGGTTGTGTGTCTAAAAACATATAATAGGAGAATATAAAAACTATTGAACTTGCGCGAATTAAAAAAAAAAAAAAAAAAAAAGTTTGATGTCAAACTCTGTCAAATGCTTTCGAAATATCAAATGCAACTATTTTGATCTCATCCGCCTGGTGGGGCGAACGATTCCACTTCTCCGTGAGATATGCCATATATTCGTTGCCGAGGAAATCATACTGTCGGTCATTGAGGACATTCTGCGATTCGAGATTTATAATAAGCTGACGATTTATCAGCGTTTCCGTGACCATGGAAAGAGGGGTCGTTAGTGCGCTGGATCGGAAATCGGAGAGAGAAGAAGATTCGCCTTTTTTGGGGAAGGGCTGTTTTCCACCTACTCGGATAGAGCCCAGAACAGTAGGAAAGGTGAAAAAGCTTTTGCAGTGGCTATACCAGCGTATAAGAATACCTCTTCAGAATTATTGGGGAAATACCATCTGGACAAGCGGATTCGTGTATGTCAAGTTCTTTAAGAACCTTTGCAACTGTACGAATACGGAAGTAGATTCGTCCCATGGTGGAATTACTTTACTCCAGCTGCGAGTTTGCTGTGAAAGAACAGCAAGCAGATTGGCTTTGTTTGAGGGTTTGACAGCTGACAATGTAAATGAGCGTGGGTAAAGACGACGAGACGGAGTTCTTGATGTTTTTGACGAACGACCAAAAACTTCTGCTACCTTTGGGACATTGAAGGATTTTACGTCCCAGTTTTTGGTCGTGTAAAAATTTGGCTCGTCGAATGTGGGAGTTGCAATTATTTCTTGCTTGTATATATCTTTTTCAGTTTTTCTCAGTGGTGTTTGTCTCATAATTTCGAAAGCTTATCTCTCCCGACCTGATAATCTCTTTGGAGCTCAAGTCAAACCACGTACATATTATCCTCCGGCTTAAGACTTTTCATCCTATTGGGGATAAAATTGGTTATGCCAGTTTGTGATCATATCAGCTTCGACGTCCACGTCGTTATCGAGGAAGCACAACGATCAGGTAAAGGCCGCACCAATTAGCTTTCTTATATACCCATATTATTCTTTTGGGAGCTTTTTCTTTAAGTGAGAATATAAAAATTTAGCTAATATAACGCAGTGATCAGTTGATCAGACGAGTCTAAAGGAGATAATATATCCAAAGTGTATTTATCAGGTTGAGAGGTAAGAAAGAAGTCCAGGTTGTTGGCGGTATGACTGGCAACATCCGGGATGGCTTATTCACAAGCTGAGTTCATTAGTTCAACTCAGCGAACATTTCGACATACATACCTTCCTTAGGGTGTTGTCTTTCCGAAATGTTGAAGCCCCTAAGAATTGTGAACATTGAAATCACCTGCTATAACGATTTCAGTGCGAGGAAACAGGGAAACAATTCTTTGGATAGAGTCGGACAGTAAACGCGTATTAAACGCGTCGAACGTGACGTCTCTGTCCAGGTTTGGGCTTCTATAAAGAAAACAGTAATGAATTGTGTGCTTACTAAGGGTGAATTTAAACTATAAGAAATTCCGAGGTGAATATTTAGCTATAGGTACTGCGGAAGCAGCTGGTAAGCAATATCACTAGGAACGTAGATGGCGTAAATGGTAAAGATCCGTCAACGGCAATGCAAAAATAAGCTACCGTAGGTGTTATTCCCTTACAGTAGTAAGTTTTGCGTCACCAACAAGAATCAATGCCCACGACCCGCTATGTGTAGTGTAGTATTGTTAGCACTCACTCAATTTGGCGCAATGAGTGCCAACACCCGTCGTAGAGGGAAAGAGGTGGAGGACTGCCCGATGATCACGCGATTGTGGTGTGATCTAGCACTGCACTGTATTGAGCGAGTTAGTATTTAGTCTGTACTCTTTAAAGCGAGGTTATCCTTGATATGAAACAGCCAGTACATAGAAGCACCTAACAAGCAAAATATTTTAAATTAAAAACGATCCTGCCCGTTTTTTATGTCGGCTTTCTGACAACGAAAGACGTTTTTTCTACAAGGCGTGGTGCTTACAATCCCTTTCAGATAGCGCATTATTGTTACAATATCTGTCAGTCTATTGTTGTTATATTATCAAAACCGGAATGTATACAACCATCGACCATACAATAAGTCAGTTGAACACAAAGGCCCCTGCCTGTTTAACCTATTCTAACAAGGAAAAAAATAATAACAAATAATAAAAAGAATTCTTTCGATCCAGGAAATAAGTTAATGGCGACGTCTGTAATATTGTTTTCGTCCGACATGCAACTCAATTTAAAAAATATATCCAAATCTGCGGTGGGCTGTTGACGCAGTGTTAATGGTAAATGCAATCAATAGTATCGGAAGGTCTGATAGTGACCCCGCATCTATACTAATATTATAAATGTGAAAGAGTGTGTGTCTGTTTGTCCGTCTTTCACGGCAAAACGGAGGGACGAATTGACGTGATTTTTAAGTGGAGATAGATGAAGGGATGGAGAGTGACGTAGGCTACTTTCTGTTTCTTTCTAGCCCCCGTTAAGTTCTTATGCAGCAAAAAAAAAAAAAAAAAAAAATCCGTAGGGGATGGAAATTTGTGTGAAACTCTCCGCAAAATTAGTATAAGTTCTACGAATAATAAAATAATTTGATTAAAACAACCATAAATCAATCAGCTTTT
This sequence comes from Eumerus sabulonum, assembly GCA_951905685.1. Classification (NCBI taxonomy): domain Eukaryota; kingdom Metazoa; phylum Arthropoda; class Insecta; order Diptera; family Syrphidae; genus Eumerus; species Eumerus sabulonum. The sequence goes on from OX645062.1 coordinate 29,363,087, forward strand.
GAGAAAACAATCAACATTCGAAACATAAATAAGTGTTACTCTTGAATTACGATAGATGGCGCTGATACGTTTCTAAAACGCGCTTCACATTATAGTGCATACGGTACCTATACTCTGTTATTTGACTACTAAGCGTCCCAGTCATGCTTATACGAAATTTAGATGCCCCGAGATTATGTAATGGGACGAGACTTCGTGTCATACAACTTGGCCGCAATATCATTAGCGCCACCATCTTAACCGGCGTAGGAAAGGGTGAAAATGTAATGATCCCACGAATCCCAATAATTCTCACAGATCTCCCGTTCCAGTTTAAAAGGCTACAATTTCCTCTAAAGCTTAGTTTCGCTATGACCATTAACAAAGCGCAAGGTCAAACATTTAAGGTGGCTGGGGTGAACTTAGAAAAGCCGTGCTTTTCCCATGGACAATTGTATGTAGCATGTTCGCGTGTGTCCAATGCCCAGAATCTTTACATTCTATCCCCAAATGGAAAGACATATAATATCGTCTACAGTGGCGTATTAAAATAACATTCCGTTCCGAGTTCTCTTCTGTGTTCTAGATCAGGAAAGGGGAACCGTGTTACCCCGAATTTAACGCGAGCGAAGCCGCGGGCAAAAGCTAGTACAATATAAAGGATAGGGGATGATACCACTAGATTTTCACTTTAAATGAAAGCAATAGATGCTTAGCTTAACAAAGGCGGCAAAGCTTCAAAGAATAATGTACCTCCCTGATGGTAAATGAATGCCCCATTTAAACTAACTACTGTGAAATTCTAATACTACAAATCTCGTGAGGACTGCATTTATTGAAAACTTTTAGGAATGGAGGTACATTTAAAATATAACAAAATATCGTTTATGTATTGACTATTGTATAATTTTATGCATTTATACATTCAATAGGACATATATATGTAAAGGTTATTGAAAGACTTACTCTATAAGGCAAAGTTATTTAATAAGAATGACAAAACCATTTCCAATAAAGTTGTAGCTTACCTGTAATGAAAAATGGAAACAAAATTATTTAATCAAATCGTTAATGTTTCTTCATTCAATTAATTAAGAAATGTATGTTTATATATATAGCATTACAGCTCCGGAGAACCTAAGTCTAGCCTTGGTGAAAGGGATCTACAGTGTATTGCCGATTCCGAACGGCGGATTTAGAGAAGATTTCCATGACAATTATGCTACTACCTCCCTGAGGAGAAGCACCGAAGCACTACCCACTGCGCCACGGTGCCCTTATTGAGAAATAATAAGACCACGTCTTCTTCTTCTTCGGGCGCTACAGGCCGGTGTGAACCTGGGCCTGCCTCAACCAACATGCCCCTAGGCATGCTTTTTAAGTTCAACAAAGCTGCTGGGGCAGACGGACTACATGCCGAGCTCTTAAAGGCAGCTGGAGATGAACTGGTTGGGAGTATTAACCATCATCTGTAAGATATGGTCAGAGGAATGAATGGCAGAGGAATGGAATCTTATTATCGTTCGCCCGATTCACAAGAAAGGAGACACTTTTGTCTGCGCCAATTACAAAGGTTTAAGTCTCCTGAACATCGCTTATAAGATATCCTATGCAGTGTGTGAACGCCTGAAACCATTCGTTAATAAACTGATTGGTTCATATCAGTATGGTTTCAGGCCCGGGAAGTCCACTATCGATCCAGTATTCACACTGCGGCAGATCCTGGAAAAAACCAACGAGTTCCGGATCGACATCCAACATCTGTTTGTAGACCTTTAGGCCGCATACGATAGCATACATAGAGACGAGCGACACGCTAACGTGTGGCTTTTCCAACATGCAAAACCTACTGATCAAAACGAGGGGCACGATCTTTTTCAAACCCGTACAACTGCTCGCATATGCCGATGATATTGACATAATTGGACGAGCTCAGAGAGGTGTCAATGAGCCCTTTACGAGCATTGAGGCGGAAGCGGCTAAATTGGGCCTGGCGGTAAATTAGAGCAAGACAAAGTATATGCTGTCGTCGAACGAACACGAACCACCGGCAGGGTGAACATACTTACAGGAATAATTTCGACGTAGTCAAGGATTTTATCTACCATGCGGCAATGACATCAGTGCCAAAATCAAACGCAGAATAGACCACTCTCTCGGAAAACCAAGGTGACCATATACAAGACCCTTTTCATCCCGGTCCTGCTTTATGGCGCAGAGACATGGACCTTATCGAAAGCGGATGAGGATGTCTTGGTCATTTTGAGAGAAAAATTCTGAGTACGACTTTCGGCCCGGTCCGCATAATGGGGAGTGGAGGAGAAGACTTAATAGTCAATCGTACGGGCTCTACAGCGATTCAACGCCTAAGATAGCTAGGTCATGTAAACCGCATGGAAACCTGAGCTTCGGTCCAGAAGGTCTTAGAATCCAACCCTGAGGGGCGACGCGGTCGAGGACGGCCAGCTTTGAAGTGGCACACAAAAGTGGAAAAGGACCTCAACCAAATAGGCGTTCGGCACTAGAGACTGTTGGCAGAAGACCGTGCTATCGCAGTTGAAGAGGTTTTTTAAAGAAGGCCCATGCAACGCCGAAGAAAACGAAGAAGACTATTTACATAAGAGAATTAAATTAAAAAAAATTACAAATTTTATTAAAAAAATTAGTATTAGTATTAGATAGTAAACGTTTAAATAAAATAGACCCGTATGTCATCTGAAGAGTACTTGGCAGATACACGCAATTAACAATCAAGTCACAACATGTCGAAATCTAGTAAACCGTTGTTTTTTATCTGAAGAGCCTTTTCCCATCGAAGTGAAATTGAAGAGCATTATTTTATAAGGACAAAATCTAGATACCACTTAATAACTATTAAGAGGTTCTAAGTTCTCATATATCGAGCAGACATATGTACGTACATGGTTTCATTAAAAGAAATACATTGCACTGCATAAATTCAGTTAGCGTAGTTATCTAGATACTAGTGAGAACAGAATATTCATCATTTACTTATTTAAAGTGCAATAAAATAGTGATTGTATATTTAATTGAATGTAAGGTTAAAATATAAAATGTAATGTGGATAAGCTTTTTTTTTTGGTTTTTTGATGCTACAATTTTCGAAGTGAAAACTTTTTTAGCCGCGTTGGGCATTTTTTTTGGCTTTAACGTAAGTATGTGGAAAGACTCGGGGAATTCTTTTAGATATCTGGGACTAACTTTGATAGCCCTTGTTCAATGTGCGCATATAACACTTACATAGCTGCGTACGCTTTAAATGCGAACGACTTTTTTGATACTACAATTATTCACGGAGTGGGATGTAGCCAACCATTAACATTGTGAGGTATTCAACCGCCCAAAATTTAATTTAGTTTCAATCCCAACTGAAGCAATGCGTTACATTCAGATGAAACAAATTTAATTGCAAAATCCTCGCACAATATAAACCTGGAATTCTAAAATTTTATTAAGTTGGGTTGCTTTGGCTGTACAATGATAATAGATTGAGTAAATTGTAAATCTTAACTTAACAGTGTATCTAATACGTTTTCTTCTGTAATATTATTTTATTACGTACATTTGCATATGTGTACATTTACATGTAAAGAAAACTACGAGAAATTACTGCTTACCTACTTACTTACCTAACCTAACCTCAACCAACAAACTTCTCCAGCTGGCACGGCCTTTTGCCAACTGTTTCCAGCAACGAACTCCCAGTTGGTTAAGGTCCCCTTCCACCTGGGTGCGCCACCTTAGATTCGGGCGTCCTCTGCTGCGTCGTCCCTCGGGGGTTGGACTCGAAAGCTCTTCGGGCCGGAGCTGTGTTATCCATAAGTTCTAGATGGCATAGTCATCTTAGACGTTGGATCCGTAGACGTCGTACTAGGCCGAAGTGGCTGTACAGCCCGTATAGTTCGTCGTTGTATCTTCTCCTCTACTCTCCGTTTTTATAAACGGCCTTTGCATCATAGAGGAGGACCGGGATGAATAAGGTTTTGTACAGCGCAACTTTGGTCCTTCCAGAGAGGGCTCTACTTCTCAATTGCCTCTTGAACTCAAAGAAGCAGCGGTCACTAGTAAACCAAGATAAACGAAGTCCTTGACCACTTCGAATCTCTAACTGCCAATTGTGACGTTGTGGCCGATACGTCGGGGTTGCGCGTCTTTTTTGGTTTACATCATATATTTCGTTTTACCCTCGTTAACCCATTTTAGCCGCTTCTGCTTCAATGCTTTCGAACGCTTCATTGACGTCCCGCGCGTTCGTCAAATTACGTCAATGTCATCCGCGTACGCAAGCAGTTGAAATAGATCTTACCTCTTGTGTTGGCCAGTGATTCGGATTCCCGTATGACCTTTTCAAGCACAAAGTTGAAGAAATTACATGACAGTGCGTCATCTTCTCTACATCCTTTTTTAACATCAAAGGTCTCGGTTAATTCGCTACCGACCTTAATGGAGCAGAGAGAGATCTCCATTGTCATTCTGCACAATCTGATGAGTTTGGCAGGGATGTCAAAACTAGACATGGCGCTGTATAACTCGTCTCTATACACACTGTCATAAGCGGCCTTGAAATCGACGAAAAGGTGATAGGTGTCGATTTAGTATTCTTGGGTCTTCTCCAAGATCTGCCGCAGTGTGAATATCTGGTCTATACTGAACTTACCTGGCCTGAAACCACACTGATAAGAAGTTATCAGATTACCCACAAGGGGTTTCAGGCGTTTCTAGCTGACTGTGGCTTGAAACCCAACACATCAGAGGCAGCGTCTGTGATGGCACGCTGGCAATGCTCCCACTGTTGTTCTGTGGGTTGCTCCGGTGTTATTGCAGTTTGCGAAAGGTTGAGGGAAACCCGGTCGACAAAGGTCCTAACGGTCTCCTGCGATTGTAGCTTTTCGACGTCAAATTTTGGTTGTCCAGCGCAACTCCGTGGCATCCTTGATATCTTCATTCGTACCTTATTGTAGGTAGTGATCCGAGTCGATGTTGGCTCCGAGTCGAGTAGCCGATGTCCGTTTTCGGACGTGGTGTCGTGTAGTCTATATTTCCCCGTGATGGATTCAAATATGTCCTCTTTGCCCAGTTTTGCATTAAAATCACCTGGAACTATTTTTGTGTCGTAGCTGGGACATTGTTCTATTGTCATTGTTCTATGAGTCGAACGTCCTTTTCCTCGATATCAAGCTAACGTTTCCAAATTTAGCTTTGATGCTGATTGAACCTGTAGGGGTGTAACCAGCCTAGTCATCGATGGAACGAGGGACGGGCGACGGTATCTACCGACTTTGGACACGGGCGCAACTCATTCAATCGATCGAAGCGTATTGGTTTCTGACATTGAACCATTTGGTGAGAACGTGGAATTAAAGGGTAAGGTTAAGAAAAGAATTACGATGGCTACTGTCGAGTTCCAGAATGATTTCACCGTTGCGGACATTACTGATGACATCATAATTGGCGTTGGCTTCATGATTAGGCATGGCTTCACATTGAACCTCAACCAAAGAGTGATGAAGTATGGTAACTTGGAGCTCCCATTAACAATATGTAATGGGCAGAGAAACACGGTCGGGCGAATAGTCGTGCAAGCGGGCCAAACAGTTCCCCCGATGCAGAAAATGTGGTTTTGACAAAGATAGACGAGTGTAAGGCGACAAGCCGAATGTGGGAGGTCGAGCCCGACCCGACCAAGCGATATCATTAATGTAAGGGCTCTCGTGGAACCCCGACAGGACCAATTGGTTCCAGTAAGAGTCCTGAATCTAGACAGTACACATAAGACTGTACAAAAAGGAACAACGATCGCTCAATGCCAAGAACCTGGCGCCATTATAAACTGCGAAAATCAGAAACACCGGGAAATCCAGTTCAACAAAGCTTTCTTGAAAACAATGGCCAGGGAGTGGATGCGACATCTAGTGGAGAAGCAGAAAAGTAAAACACTCTTTCTGCTTCGTAAGTATTGGACAGTTTTTGCAAATGGTAAGAACAGTGGAAGAACATCAATTGTGAAGCACACTATAGACACAGGGGACTCTAGACCGATCCGGCGCCATCGAGGAGAGTACCTTTGGCGAAAGAAGTCGGGGTGATCAAATTAATCGACGAGATGGAAAAAGAAACCGAGATCGAGGTGATCAAACTAACCCACGAGATGGGAAAGGAGGGTGTGATCGAACCATCTGCAAGGCCCTGGAGTTCGCCATTAGGGTTAGTTAAGAGGACGGACGGAAATCATGATGGACGTCATGAAGAAAGACAGCTATCTTATACCAAGAATCGACGACACCTTGGACATACTATCTGGTGCAAAGTGGTTCTCGTCGCTGGACTTGTAAAATGGAAAAAACTGCGTTGACCGCCGGTCTTTGCAACGCGCCAGCCATCTTCGCGAAACACTCATGGACCGGGTACTAAGGGAACTTCACTGGAGGACTTGTCTAGTCTATCTGCATGACATAATTGTCATGGGCTTGGATTTCGACGATCACCTTAGGAAGCTTGAAGAGGTACTTGAACGTATTCAGGCAGCCGCACAGAAATTGAGCCCGAAGAACTGTTCGCTCTTCCAAAATGAAGTGAAGTACTTAGGACATAGGGTGACTGCGGAATGATTCCATACAGATGAAAACTAAATCTCAGCGATTAAGAAATGGCCACGGCCGTAAGATCTCCAAGAGTTTAGGATATCCTTGGGCTTTGTACATATTAGAGGCGATCGTCCCAGGATTTGCAAACGTTGTCAGCAATCTGCACGAGCTTACCAAAAAGGATCGGCCATTCAGATGGGAGAAGCTGCAGGAGGAAGCGTTCATTCAGCTCAAGGAATTGCCCTGCAGTGCGCAGATTCTTGCATATCCGGTCCCGGGAGAAAGGTTTATTCTGGATACCGATGCAAGCGGACGTGGAATCGGAGGAGTATTCTCTCAAATGATTGGCGGGCGAGAACGGGTCGTCACTTGCTACAGTAAGATCCTATCGAAGCCAGAAAGCAGCTACTGGTTGACTATGTCAAGGATTTCCACAAATATCTCAAGCCAAGCTTTTCATCTTAGGACGGACCACGCAGCGTTGAGGTGGCTGCTCCAGTTCAAAAACCCTGAAGGCCAACTTGCTAGATGGATAGAGAGAATCCAGAGTTATGATTTCAGTATCGAACACAAGAAAGGAAGCAGTCATGGAAATGCAGATGCCTTATCAAGTTCACGTGCAGAAATTAAGGAACATGTCACCGACATCCGTCGTTTCCAGAAGATTCCTGGACTGTCGCGAAAGTCGGAGAGAAGCAGCGAGAAAATGCCGACCTGGCAGCCATCATCGATCACTAAGAGCGAGGTTTTCGACCAACGTGGCAACAAATATCCAGTGAAAGCCCACTCGTAAAAGCCCGACTTTAAGTAACTCAGCATGGTGTTACAAATAGTGAACAGAACTTTTAAGCTATATATGCATGTGTTCCTGAAGACCTAGAATACGCACATAGATGGCATTAACAGAGGTCAATAGATCGAAGTAGCTGCAGGAGTACAGAGAGGCACTCGTGTAGAAGAGGTTTTAAGGAATAGTGAAAGTGTTTTGGAAAAATTGATATAAAAGAAAAATAATACCAAAGAGTAACGTTTAAAGGAAAATAAGATTAATCTGAAGAACAGAAAGTGAAAATAAACCGTTCTTCGTTACAAACAAGTAATTTCACGGCGCCGTACCGCAATGGTTAGTGTGTTAAGCTCTGACGCACGAAGAACGAGTTCGTATCCCGATAACATCAATGCCATCGAATTTTTATTTGGCGCTACAGTTCGGGGTGAACCAAGGCCTCAACCAACAAGCCTCTCCAACCGGCACGATCTTTGGTCAGCGGCTTCCAGTGCCGCAAGCCCAGTTTGTTGAGGTCCCTCCACCTCTGCGCACCACCTTAGATGCGGTCGTCCTCTGCTGCGTCGTCCCACGGGGTTGGAGTCGAAGACTCTTCGGGCCGGAGCGGTGATGTCCATTCGCTCTACATGCCCCAGCCATCTAACTTAGCCGATGTCGCTGTACAGCCCGTACAGTTCTTGGCTAAATCTTCTCCTCCACTCTGCGTTTACACAAACGGGACCAAAGATTGCACGCAGAATTTTCCCCTCGAAAAGCCCAAGATCCTCTTCATCTGCTTTTGACAACGTTCAAGCCTCAGAGCCATAGAGGAGGACCGGGATGATTAAGGTTTTGTAGAGGGATACCTTCGTTTTTCGAGAGAGGACTCTACTTCTCAGTCAGTCAAAGAAGTAGCGATTGGCAAGAGTTATTCTGCGTTTTATCTCAGCGCTGGTGTCGTTGCTGCTTGTCACTATCGAGCCAAGGTAGACGAAGTCCTTTACTACTTCAAAAATATAGCTGCCGAAGGTGACGTTCTGACCAAGACGTCGGTGCTGCGCGTCTTTCTTTGCTGACAGCATATATTTGGTCTTGTCCCCATTTACCCTTAGACCCACTTTAGCCGCTTCTGCTTCAATGCTTGCGAACGCCTCATTGACGCCTCGCTTTGTCCGTCCAATAACGTCAATGCCATCTGCGTAGGCAAGCAATTGTGTAGACTTGCAGTAGATCGCACCTCTTCTATTGGCCGCAGAGTCCGGCACGATCTTTTCAAGAATGATGTTAAAGAAATCACATGACAGTGCGTCACCCTGTCTAAAACCTTTTTTAACATCGAAGGGGTCGGTTAGTTCACCTCCGACCTTAATGGAGCAGTGAGAGTTCTCCATAGTCATCCTGCACAGTCTGACGAGTGGCAGGAATGTTCAAACATGACATGGTTCTGCATAGCTCGTCTCTATAAACACTGTCATATGCGGCTTCAAAGTCGACAAAAAGATGGTGCATGGGTCTTTTACAAGATCTGCCGTAGTGTAAATATTTGGTCTACGTGGATTTTCCTGGCCTGAAACCACACTGGTAGGAACCTATCAGATTGTCCACCACCGGTTTCAGGTGCTTAAACAGTATGGCAGAGAGGATCTTGTACGCAATGTTCAGGGGACTTATCCCTCTGTAATTGGGGTAGTCACCAGGCAAACGGTGCTGAAATTCCATTCATCGGGTATACATTCTTCCGACCATATCTTGCAGATGAGTTGGTGCATGTTCCTGACCAGCTCATCGCCAGCTGCTTTTAACAGTTCCGCAGGAAGTCCGTCTGCTCCAGCAGCTTTATAAGACTTATGTTTCGATATCGCTATCTTAACATCATCTAGGTAGGGTGGACGGGTTTCTCTTTCGTCTTCGTCTATTGTGAATGGTTCGTTCTGCCTGATGGCGGCATTTTGACTATCATCGCCGTTAAAAGGTCTGCAGAAGTGGACCTTTCACAATCTCAGCATCGACTGTGACTCCACTATTAGTTATCCGTGCTCATCCTTGCATGCTTCTGCTCTGGCTTTACAAAGCCTTCGAACGTTGTTCCTGCCATAACATCTCTCCTTCTCCTCGATCTCGCGCTTCTCGTGCCCCTTCTGTTTTCTTCTTTTTCCTTTTCTGTTCATAGAGCTAGTGGGCAGCTCTCGTCCGTAGCCATGTATGCATTCTGTTTCTCTACATGGGCCTGTCTGCACTCGTCATCAAACCAGAGGTTTCTCGAAGTTGCTGGCTTGAAACCGGGTACATCTGAGGCGACCTCTCTGATGGCGTTCTGACAACGACTCCATCGCTGTTCTTTGGTTTGTGCAGATTGCATCGGGATTTGAGAGCTTGAGGGAGGTTTGATCGGCGAAGGTCCTGGCGGTCTCCTGCGATTGCAGCTTTCCGACGTTAAATGTTGGTGTTCTTATTCGACTCCGTTGATTCCGAGAAATTCGTATCCGTACCTTGGCTGCAACAAGGTAATGATCCGAGTCGATGTTGGATCCTCGAAAGATTCGGATAGCTAGGATGCTGGAGGAGTATCCGCCGTCGATCGCAATGTGATCAGTTTGATTGGTTGTCTATTGATCGGGGGAGCGATAGTTCCTCTTGTGGATGGTGTGGGAATCGTGTACTTGCTACTACGAGATTATGTCCCGCCACAAAATCCAATAGCCTTAGTCGGTTTTCTGACGTGGTGTAGGTCCCTTTCACTTGTGTAAAAAAAAGGTAAGTCACACACAACATGGGTGATTGAGGGGAGCTTTGCTCTGGCCCTTCATTTATTTATTTATTTACAGCTAGCTTACAATTAGAATTCTATGATAGCTACCTATATATATGTATGCATATATGTATATACGTATATAACCTGAGCATCTATGGCCTTCCGCTATGTACATGCACATTTTAATTTAGATTAAATAGTTAATTTAGATTAAGTGGAATAAATGAATTGCCTTTAGGAAATGAAGGCTTTTTATATATTCTGGATTTGGGTTGGAGAGTAGGTCGTTATTTTTGTCTACGGGTTTGGAAAAAGGGGCATTGGGCATTGGTATGTTTTGTCTTTATTAATATACATTGTATTCAAGTGTGAGTTTGCTGTGACCGAGTCTGAGACGGACTGTTTTTGATGCTTCGAGTCGGGATATTTTTACGGATGCATTACAGTAATTTTTTATTGTTTAATTGTTTATTGTAAATTTGTTTTTATGTATAGTTCTGTATCATTGTGATGTTCTATTCCAAAGAAGAAGGTGATAGGAGGCTGTCAATTTCTTAATGAAGTTGTTAAGGTATTCGTGGTTGAAATTGGGTGAAGTGAGGGTAGAGGTTTTGATGGTATCTTTCACGGTTCGGTTAGCAAGTTCATTTCCCGAGATTTGTACACGTCCGGGGGTCCATATTAATTTTCTTTTGGGAGATTTGGGGTACAGTAGCCTACAGTACAGTACAGTAGCCTATTAGGGAGAGGTAGTATATTTGGTTACTGCTATTAAGGATTGCATCTAAAGCTGAGAAGGATTCGGTGTGGCGATTTGGGTGTGGCCGTGGTGCAGTTGTAAACATCACCGACTGTCGAGCGGAAGGTCTGTAATTCAAAGTATGTCCATAACCAAGAAATGCAATCCTATACGGAAAAATTGTGCAACACAGCTGTTGTAAATGGGAAGTGATCAAAAATACTGATGAAGGCATAACACTTACAGTGTATGGTCACTTCAAATTCATTTTCCGTGTGTGCAGTTCTAATATAAGACCATGGCATGGAACATTGCTGGGAACTGCACCAACATGAGTTCCTCTCGAATCCCATCTAGGACAACCACCCCTGGAGATTAGTGAACGAACATCTACGACCCAAACCATGTGCACTCGGTCCAGGTTGTGTGACAAACATCATAAGAGCATGACCCTTGAACCAGTGCGAAATATAAAAAAAAATACCCTTTTGTATATTCTAGTGCATTAAGGATGGCGATTATTTCAGCGCGGAAGATGGAACTATAGGCGAGTAGTAAAGCGGTATGTATAATTTCTGATTTTAAGGTGACACTGTATGTCCCGTATGGTCAAAGTATGGTCCTGTATGCTGTTTTTGAGTTCACGAAAAAGGTCGCCATATGTATGTCTCTGGTGAAGTGGAAGTTTTTTGGTAGGATCTGAGGGAAGAAATGATGGAAGATGACTGGATGGAATGAGGGTTGGTGGAAAGGCGGGGCAGGGTCGAACGGGTTTATGAGGAATGTTAGATTCGTCACTAGAGGCTGCGAAACGTTCTATACTGGATTCGATTTCACCTTTTTTCTCGGATTGGTAAGCAGTTTCTGAAGAAGAGATTTGTGAAACTTAAGAGCAGATAGGTATCTTAGGTTTTTGACAATTTGCATTCCTACTTCAAATACTTTGGTAGGCGTTGGTGACTATTCCTACAGCTGTATTGTAAATGCTTTTAATTTTGGAGATGGCAAGGAACTAACAGAGACCTCGTAGGAGTAGCATCTATCCGACGGATGTTGGCCTGCTAAAGACGAGAGGAGAAACCGCGGACGAACATCTTGCAGCACTGTTAGTAAGTCTCATCCCCCACCTTCTCGTGGTGCCATCTGGAGATCCCCTATAAAATTACAGACGGGGAAGGGCGAATGGTGCCAAAAAAAAAAACAGGAATAGCCGGTTGGGCTATGGTCTAGTATACCGTAACTGTAAAAAAATCTACAAACTCAGAGACTACTACAAGCCTCGGATGTAACGGACGGACTACATGTTGACGACCCAAGAGTATCGGTTCTGTACCTGGAATCTTAGGTCCCTTAACAGACCGGGTGCCGCCGAACAGTTAGAAAACGCCCTTAACTGCAATGGGATGGACCGGGTAAAAAGAGGATGAAAACCCGTAAAATTTACTACGGAAACTGCTACAAGGAGAACAGACAATACCTATTTGGAATACGGATTTGTTGTTCGAGGTAAATTTAGGCAAAAAGTCCTAAGTTTCCGGCATGCCACAAGCTACATTCGGGAACATCAGCTTGATATGCGTTTACGCCCCCACAGAATAAAAAGACGACAGAGTCAAAGATGACTTCTATGACCTCCTAGATAGAACATACGCTCAATGTCACAGCTACAACACTAAGATTGTTCTAGGAGATTTCAACGCGAAGCTGGGTAAGGAGGATATATTTGAACGAGTGGCAGGAAAGTATAGCCTACACGACAAAACGTCCGAAAACGGATTCAGACTAATAGACTTTGTGACGGGGCATAATCTTCTAGTAGGTAGCACACGATACCCACATCGCAATATCCATAAGGGAACCTTGCGGTCTCTTGATCAATTATATGTTAATCAAATCAATCATATTGCGATCGACGCCAGACACTCCTCCAGCATATTGGATGTCCGAACTTTTCGAGGAGCCAATGTGGACTCAGATCATTACCTTGTTGCAGCCAAGGTACGTATACGGATATCGCGGACACTGCGGAGTCGAGCGGGACCACCAAAATTTGACGTCGGGCAGCTGTAATCGCAAGATTAGGCCAGGAACTTCGCCGATCGTGTCTCCCTCCAGCTCTCCCAAGAGCCGATGTAAACTGTACAAACCATAGAACAGCAATGGAGACGTTGTCAAAGCGCCATCAGAAATGCTGCCTCCGATGTAATAGGTTTCCACCAACTAGGAGAAACCCTTGGTTTGATGACGAGTGAAGACAGGTACATGCAGAAAAACGTAATGCATACACGGCCACGCTGGATCGACGAACGAGAGCTGCTCGTGAGCTCTATGAGCGGAAAAGAAAGGGAATGAGAAGCGCGTGATCGAGGAGACCTGCGGCAGACCTTGAAGAAGACCCATGAATTTAAGGTCGACACACACCACCTTTTCGTCAATTTAAGGGCCGCATATGACAGTGTCTATAGGGACGAGCTATATGTATAAGGCCATGTTATGTTTTGACATCCCTGTCAAGCTCTTCAGGCTGTGCAGGATGACAATTGAGTCTTCTCGCTGCTCCATTAAGGTAGGTAAGGAGTTAACCGGTACCTTAGATGTCAAAAAAGGAATCACACGGGACGACCGAACTGTCGTGCGATTTATTCAACATCATCCTTGAAAAGATCGCGCAGGATTCACTGGCCATACAAGAGGCACAATCTACTTCAAGTCGGACCAATTGCTCGCATATGCTGATGACATTGACGTAATTGAGAGAACGTAGCGAGACGACAGTGAAGCTTTTGTGAGCATTGAAGCAGAAGTGACTAAAGTAGGTCTAAAAGTAAACGAGGGGAAAACCAAATATATGCTGTCGTCAAAGAAAGACGCACAACACCGACCAGAACCTCACTATTGGCGGTTATAACTATGACGTAATCAAGGATTTTGCCTACCTTGGCTATTGGTAGCAAGAGGCAACGACACCAGCGCTGAGATTAGACGCAGAATAATTCTTGCCAACCGCTGTTTCTTCGGGCTCAAGAGGTAATTGAGTAGTGTGAAAAAATGCCTATTCTATCGAGGGTTTTTGCGAAATCGAGGGAGATAAGGGAGAGGTGTTTTTTTTTTGGACAGGGAATCAGCAATAGCGTAGTCTAAGTATACTAGTGGGTTATTAGTAGATGTGCCTTTCTTGAATCCCGTTTTATGACTATTGAGAAGTTTGTTGCAGAAAACGAACCACCAAAGTCTGTATAGGGCTGTACGACTTCGGTAGAGATTTGTCAGTATTGGTTTAGAGGATAGGTATGACGGCACTGGTTTTCTATAATTGCGGAATACTTTGGTGGAAATTGTGGTTGTAGCATTTCAGAAGCCTAGCTTTCATGGGAGAAGAGAAGTTTTTTTATCATGGGATATGATATTCAATCGTTTGATGGAGTCTTGCCTTTTAGTTTATTGAGAGCTAACTCTAGTTCGAGAGGGGAGATGTCTTTTTCAATAATTTGAGCATAGCTCGTGGGAGCGTAGGAGGTGGTAGGATTAATTAAAAGTTTATTTTGACGAAATGAGAGGGGGAAATGGGAGTCGTGAGATTCGTTGGACCAATATTCTGCGAATTGTTGAGCCTATGTTAGCTCAACATGTTCAGTAATGTTGGTGGTGGAGGGGACATAGGATTTACGGAATGAAGGTGGGATGATCTTATAGTGGACTTTTTGCAACTTTATAGGTTAATGTTGACTATAGGGATTTTGCGCTTTAAAGAAAGCTTTAAAGTTTGTTTTTTCCGGTTTTTAGTTTTTCTACCACCAGGGAACTTTCTCCCTTTGTTGAATGGATTGGTTGGTTAGCGCTTTAGAGGATAATTCTGTAAATGTTGGCTGCTTCTTTACTCAAGTTATCACTTAATGGATGCTCGGAACTATGTTTGTCTAGGAGTTTTTGTATAGGTCCCAGTTGGCTTGGTGATCGTGATCGCTACCGCAGAGGTCGTTAAGGACGTTCCAATTACTGTGAATATCCAGTCTTGGCGAATAGAGGGAGAGGTCGATATGAGTGAAAGTGGAGTGGGTGCTAAAGTGGGTGGGGGAACCGTCATTCAAGAAATGGTAGTCGTATTTCGTTATGTATTTAGAAATAGTGGCTCCGCGGTCATTTTGACCGAATCCCAGCTAGAATTCCGGCCATTGAAGTTGCAAGTACCAAAGTGGGAAGGTATCGAGGTTTAAAAACGTTTTTCAGATTGCTAGTATTTAAGGACTATGTGGAGGAAATATAGACGTTTCTTCTTCTTTGGTGGCGTTACAGCCCATGAAGGACCAGAGGCAAGCTTCTCTCAATCACCCATGTTGTGTGTGATTTATTTTTCACACTGGTGAAAGGGCCCTACAGTTTAATGCCGATTCCGAACGGCGTGAGTCGAAAAGCTTTTTCATAGCAAGTTTACTACGGGGGGTTTTGCCAGTACCCCGCCGAGGAGGAACGTCGCAAAATAAACATTCGATGGCGTTGGTGTTATCGGGATCCTAGCTCGCTCATCGTGCGCCAGAGTCCAACACACTAACCACTGCGCCACGGCGCCCTCTAGGCGTTTATGATTAAAAATGTCAGTTTAGATGTAGCTGTAATGCACAAAGCTTCAGAGTCGTTTGGAATGTCAGTTTGGGTGTACTGGGTGGAACTATGGATTAGGAAAGCGATTCCACCGTAAGATCTCGGGTTTTGTTTTTGGGTGATAAGGCAACAGTTTACGGGCATGACAATGTAAGTTGAAATTTAAGGCGAGTTTCCTGTAAGGCAATTATTTTAGGTGAGGTGGATTTTATAAGTAGTAATAATTCGTTATAATTTTTTGAGTAGCCTTTGATATTCCATTGCAACATTTTTAGTGCATGTGCAGTTGGTTGAAAATTGTTGGTGATGACTGTAGCGTTGGTAAGACTTACGCGATCCCGACATACATCATGGTGTGTTGTACTGGTTGTGAACATGATTTGTTGATCGTGAATGGCTGTGTAGTTGGGAGAGTTAGCTTACGATTGTGTTAATTGAGTGTCATATTTGTTATCTTGTATGAGTATGCGTAAGTTCGCAGAATGGAGACTTTGGTATATCGAAGATTTTGTGAGAGTAAAAGTTTGAGTGGTTTTCTTCTACGTTTTGGGGGAGATTGGGTTTTGTGTTAGAAGTTGTTTACTGATTTGTGGTTTCCTCCTGAGATTGGATAGTTTTTGTTTGAGAATTCGAGAGGTTGTTGGAACAGATGATGTATTGATGGTTGATGAAGCAGAATGGTTGTTTATGTTGGCGATATCGGTGCTAATGAGAGTAAAGCTACACGCTGTTGGTGGGCCACGTGATTGTGTTTGGGCTGCGTTTTTAATGTTGTGAGAGTAGGGTATGGGGAAAGTGAGGGATGGGTATTACGCTGAGTATAGTTGGTGGCTTCGGCCAAATTGTTTTTATTTTTAAGATTTTCTTAGCATGTTGGTACCTGTGGCATAGTTTTGAAGAGGCTGGAAGTTCTTTCGCGCAATTGGCGCATAATATGCGAGTGCACGGGATCGGAGAATGAGGCGGGAGATTGCCCGAAAATCATGCGCAAAATCTTTCTCTCGGACCGACCAACGGCCTCTTCATCCGCTTTTGAAAGTGTCCATGCTTCTACGCTGTACAGCAGGACCGGGATGATGAGGGTCTTATATAGAGTCAACTCTGTCGTTCGGGAGAGGGCTCTATTACTCAATTGCCTCCTGAGCCCAAAGAAACGGCGATTGGCAAGAGTGATTCTGCATATGGTTTCGGAACTGATGTCGTTGTTCCAGGTCACTGCGCAGCCAAGTCCTTAACTATCTCGAATTTATATCTGCCAAAACAAACGTTCTGGCCAAGACGTCGGTGGTCAGCGTCCTTTTTTGATAACAGCATATATGTATTTAGTTTCGTCGCTTCCATCTCAATACTCGCAAACGTCTCATTTACATACATCTCGTTGTATATCGTCGGCGTATGCAAGGAGTTGCGAGGATTTGAAATAGATTGTGCCTCTTGTGTTGGCCAGTGATTTTTGCACAATTTTACAAGGCAGCGCATCGCCCTACCTAAATCCTTTTTTAGACACCAACTATCGGTAAGATGTTCCCCGATTCGAATGGAGCAGCGAGCATTCTCAGAAGTCATTCTGCATAGTCTGACGAGTTTAGCAGGTAAGTCAAAGGTAGACATAGTGTTGTATAGTTCGTCTCTAATTACGCTGTCGTATGTGGCTTTGAAGTCGCCAAATTGGCCTGAATCCGTACTGGTAAGGACCTACCTATCAGTTCATTTACAAAAGGCTTCAGGCGTTCACACAAAACGGCAGAGAAGATTTTGTAGGCGATGTTAAGAAGACATATGCCTCTGTAGTTGGCGCAGTCAGAGGGGTCGCCTTTCTTGTGGATCGGGCATACGATGCTGAGACTCCATTCCTCGGGCATGCTTTCCTCTAACCATATCTTACATATGAGCTGGTGCATGTTCCTAAGCAGGTCATCTCCAGCTGCCTTGAAGAGCTCAACAGACAGTCCGTCTGCGCCAGCAGCTTTATTCGACTTGAGTTTCGATATGGCAATCTTAACTTCGTCGAGGTCAGGGGACGGAATTCTCTGCGGTCGTCGTCAATTAGAAATTGATCATTCTGCCTGACAGCGGCATATTGAGCAACATCGCCGTTATACAGTCTGCAGAAGTGTTTTTTCCATATTCTCCGCATCGACTGCGATTCTACTACTAGGTGTCCGTTCGCATCCCTGCAGGCTTCCGTTCTGGCTTTATAACCTTGGCATGTTCTCTTAATCTGTTGATAAAACTTTCGAACGTCACGCCTACAGTAACACCTCTCCAAATACTCAATCCAGTCCTTTTCCTTGATAAAACAATGTATGTATGTATGTATGTTGGCGTTACAGTCCATGAAGAACCTGAGCCGAGCTTCTCTCAATCACCCATGTTGTTAGTGATTTAATTTTCCTATAGGTGAAAGGGACGTACAGTTTGTTGCCGGTTCCGAACGGCGAATTTCGAGAAGGTTCTCATGAAAATGTTACTACAGGGGGTTTTGTCAGAACCCCGCTGAGGAGAAACACTGTGGAAAACACGTTCGATGGCATGGCTGTGTCGGGATTCGATCCCGAGTCATCGGCGTCAGAGGCCAACACACTACCCACTGCGCCACGGTGCTCTCAATAAAACAATACCCCAGATTATTTTCCAAACCAGAAGAAAATTGTACCTATATTACCAAAGTTGAAGGGGAAGTAAGAATCTTCTCACAAATCCTAATATATTCTAAAAATTGATCCTACCCAATAGCCAAGAAAGATGAGCTCGAAAGACAATACCAAAAAATTCTCGAATACGGTGTTATTCGTGATGGTAACTTTCAGCGGCATACTGCTGAATGTCAGAGCGTTCTAGGGACTTCTGAAGGGGAACGTCTAACGGCGAACATTCGAGAAATCGGACCGGAAGTTATATAAGCGCGAACGCTCGCCCTCGGGAGCATTCAGTTTTCGGAACTCAATAACGAGTGACCAGTCGGAGAACCAGTGTGAAAGTCATCAAGCCACCTTGTGAGTTGTAGAGACAAAGTGTGTAATAAAGTGTAAAGTGTGTAAATTTTTGTATATTGGCGTTACAGTCCATGAAGGACCAAAGCCGAGCTTCTCTCAATCCCCCATGTTTTGTGTGATTTTATTTTCGCCGGATGGCGAAATTCGAGAAGCTTATCTTGACAGTCATACTTCAGGAGGTTTTGTCAGTACCCCGCTGAGGAGAAGCACCGTGAAAAACACGTTCGATGACATAGCTGTTGTCGGGATTCGATCCCGACCCAGATAATTGATCTGTAGTGGAATAGTGTGTGTAAGCAATAAAGTGTAAAGTATGTAAAGGTTGTAATAATAGAAAAGAGTGAAACGTTCAGATGAGGGCGCCGTGGCGCAGTGGTTAGTGTGTTGAACTCTGACGCACGATGAGAGAGTTCGGATCCCGATAACCCCATCGCCATCTAATGTTTATTTCGCGGCGTTCCTCCTCGGCGAGGTACTGGCAACCCCCCGGTAGTATAACTTGCTTTGAAAAAGCTTCTCAACTCACGGGTCATAAAACATAAAGATTTTGATATTGGTATGGTCACTATAAGATGTTGTTAGGTTAGCTAATTACGTAATAAATCAAGGCAGAAGGTCCCTTAAGTAGGGACTGAATAAATTAACTGACTTGGTAATACATGGATCTTACAACTTTTTACGGTAGAAGATCTGAGTTGCGAGACTTGGTTTTTTTACAAGTTATGTTTTTCATGGCATATTTTTTTTACACATCTCTCAGATCCATCCGGCTCATCGAAATGGTTTACTTTATTTACTTGCTTCTACTTAGGCGACGGATAAGAGAGTACGAGGATAGTACGCTTCAGATCACGACGGCTGTGCGATTAATGTGCAAACGATTCGTTTGCCATAGAAAACGAGGAAAAGAACATACATATGTATCAAGAAAAAACATCTATGTGTAATGCATACATAGATGAGGCAAATATTTCATTCACCTCTCCGGACATTCTGTTTGTGCGCCAGTTTAGTGACCTCTTGAGATGAGTATTCCCATTTGCGAATTTATATTTGGTTGATTGTGTAAACACACTTGCATTATTGTTTACTTGGTACGTGTTGTGTTGATAAGAGGAGAGTGGCAACAAAATGAAATTGCGTTAATTTTATTCTGGCGCTAAACTCAAATTACTGTCATCTGGATGTTATTTCTAGTTTTTAACAAATATACATATGTATGTAATAAGTGTGATATGAGGTGTGCGAATAATTGTAAACAAGCATACAAATCACCTGTGTACGAAAGCTTCCCAGCATTAAGGAAGTTTAGGTAAAAGCTTAAACTTTAAAATAAAAATGAGATCGTTGCTACCTCGTTTCCAGTGTGCTCTCTGTGGATTTCTTCTAAGTTGTGAGGGTAAGCTCCTACAATTTGTTCAAGGTATTTGCAGTTTGGCTTTCTGGTGAGTATTTCCACTTAATAAAAGTATTATTGGATATCGAGAGCAGTAATCACGTTTTAAAGCTGAGTAAAGATCGTTCATTTAGAGTGCATACTTGTCAGGTGGAATTTAACACATTTCACAGATTTCACTACCACAAATAAAACATAACCAGCTCTAGTTCTCTGTACTATGATATTAGTCAAAGCTGCTTCATTTAAGCATTTATAACTATAAACATACATATAACACACATACAAGTACTTTTGTACATCATTACATATGCAGCTTGATATGGAAGTTTGGCAAATGGGAATAAGAGACAAACAAACGAATAAGCCGTAAATAGGTACCTCGGTTTTTTTATCAACTTTATGTAAAAGGCCATGGTCTTATTCAGTATTATCCAAGTGAATTAAAATAGTGCATGGCTTCACAACCTCATAACTTTAAAAGCACGTCAGTACGACATGGGGGAATTATTCCACCGGTATTGGTACGTGGTGCCTGCTCCACCACGAAAATTATTTTCATCTTCTCCTGTACATCATATGTATGTACATCATTTTGACAAGATTTCATCTTCCGCTTCTAATAGATCCCTAGGTATCCCAACACACCAACGAGAATCGTAAAACAAAACTCCCAAGGAGACAGCAAATTGCTCAGCAAACAAACTCTCAACCTAAACAGATAATACCCCATGGACCGATCCACTAGTTGAGTATATACAACCGAGTACAAACTGTATCGAGTTCCACATAGTCTGAGAAGAAAAATCTCATCAAAGCATCACTGTTTAATAAATTATTCAACCCTGACTTTCTCCATTGCATTATTCACACAATGATGTGTAAATTACATTTTCAGAAGCTTTTAAATAGACACTTTGTTCAATCTTCGCCAAAGGTGACTAACATTAAAACAATCTTATTATAGAACACACATGAGATAGGGGTAGTGTTGTCTGTCACCCAGGCAAGCTTGTGGACTTGTGGGCGGGCATGAATATTACAACAAATTAAGCCCCATCACTGTGCAAAAGTCCAAGAATGCGGCATATTCTAACTGATGGGAAAAGCTTTCGTAGATAATATTTGAATTGTAATACTACAATATCATCTCGAATCGATTGTCCTATCAAAATTAATTACTTTTCTAATGCTTTCTGACGGTAGTCGTTAATAAATGGGATGGTTGGTGTCTACGACTCGTATGATTCTGGGTACCTACTCTAGGCTCTTTTTTTTTTTTTTTCTCGCAGACAGTTTGTTGGAGCTTTAGGAACATACGTTTATGCTGAATCTCTCTTTTGTGCTCAGAGCGAATATTCTGATTTTTTTCCGAAATATTTTAGTGGGAGAAAAAAGTAAAAAAAAACTTTTTTTATGGTGAAAGCGCAGAACTTTAATAGAGCTTTCAAATACTGTTGATTGCTGAAACTTCCATTGTGGAAAGAGTCTTATTTTTCCGCCGTAGAAGTTCATTCGAAGCTTGTGCTTCATTAAAGCTAAGTAGTTACTACAAACACTTTAAATAAATAACGTGTACGAGTATGCGACATTTTGTTTATCTGTAAACACTTACTCACTCATTGAACTAATTTGATATAAATACATATTGTGGTTTATATTGTTTGGGTAAAAATGGTTTGAAGCATTTCAACGTAATATATAATTTACAATTTGTTTTGGTTAACATCCAGCTAAATGCTGTAGTGATATTAACAACGCAAAGTCAGAAAAACCAAAAGAGCAACGCGCGTTCAACCGCTCATGCCAAGCCTGCACTGTTTATTAAAAACTATAACTATGTAAGCACAACAAATAAAAAATATGCGCAAGATTGGTGAAAGAATGGCTACTCTATAATGCTCCAAGACAAATGAAACGTCCCACTCAGTCACCTGACCTGAACCCTATTGAGCATTTATGGGACCATTTGGAAAAAAAAATCCATCAACACATTATTACCAGCCAAAATCAGCTCAAAGCCGCCCTAATGGACGAGTGGAACAAGATTGGCCCAGAAACCACCTCTAAGTTAGTTCATTCGATGAAAAATCGGCTTAGGGCAGTTATAAATAATAGAGGAGGACCAACCAAGTACTAAGCAGGACTTTGTTTTCATAAATATTTCGCATTTTATTCATTTATTTGTGGTGTACGGAGACTTTTTGTTCATTATTTTTATGGGGTTTCTGCTATCTTTCGAAGCACTCAGATGCAAATACTGGTCTATTGTACTGCCATTGTACAGACGCCTTACATTACTATATTTTTCCCGTTTTCCGGACAAAAATTAGGAGGAGTTTCAGTTTGTCGCACACGCCGTGCGCGAACGAAGGTGGGACAATCGCACGAGAAGTATTCCGCTGTGTCATTCTCCTCGCAACATGCAGCACAGATAGGCGTCTTACTGCTTAGTTTAGCTTGGCATGTGTTCACGCCCATAAGTTTTTCGCAATGTCCATAAGGGCATGAAGAATGCTGCGGATTTTTGAATCATACTGCACCCTGAATAATCCCTCCACCTACATCGTTGATGTAGGAATTGACCGTGGAAGCAGGTACACTTAAAGCGGGCTCAGGTCTTGAGAAACCCTCCTCTGAGCCCATTCTGGCGAGTTCAGCAGATATCTCATTTCGTGAAATCCCAGAATGACCAGGGGGACAAGCCTTACTGAATTATTTCTTCCGATTTTGTTCAAAAAGGTCTTGACTTCATGCACTAATTTGGAGTTGGTTAAAGGGCTATACACAGATTTGAGTGTAGCTTGGCTTTCACTGCAGAATATTCCACATACATATGATAAATCAAACAAAAAATAGGCACTGTCCAAAGCGTTTTTTGGACTTTTTAAATAAAAAAAACTCAACTCACTTGCTTCTTTTCCAAATTTGCTCTGACCTTCTGGTCTTTATTCCAATCTTTTTCTACAAAAATTCCAAATTCCAAAATAAAAAAAAAAAAAATTCATGGACTTGGTCATCAAAGTGATGCCAAGTAAATTTAACAACATTGAATTATTTTATGGCAATTGTGATGTGAAGCATCAACATACTGCCCGCCTTGAAGGATCTGACGGTACAAGAGAGCACTTCAACAATTCGGCAAGGGAGCCAATCGATGAATCGTTCTTCTAAAGGTAGTTCCTTTGGCTCTTACATCAGCAACGCGAACTTTCCCATCTGCACCAGCGATAAGTCGCTCGATTCTTCCATGGAGCCATTGTTGGGGTGGTAAATTATCGTCGCGGATCAATACCACTGTCCCCAGTGCAGCATTATTGAAAGCAGTTTTCCATTTCGCTCGCTGTTGTAACTCCAGTAGGTACTCTCTAGACCATCTTTTCCAAAAATGCTGCTTGATCTGTGTAAGTCGTCGCCGCCGTTTTAATAGCGGCATCTCTTCTAGAATACTAGGTTCTGGAATGGCATTTAAGGCATTTCCAATTAGAAAATGACCAGGAGTGAGAACCTGCTCGTCGTTTGGAGCTGGCCCCATGACACAAAGTGGGCGCGAATTCATAATCCCTTCTATTTCAGTTACTACTGTTGAGAATTCTTCGTAAGTTAGGAAGGTGTTCTTTACGGTCCGGTAAAGATGAGATTTGGCCGACTTAACTGCAGCTTCCCATAGACCCCCGAAATGTGGCGCTCGCGGGGGTATGTGCACGAACTTAATGCGATGCAACGCACACCATGATGAGATAATGTTCTCCTACTGCTGCTCCAGGACGACGGTGTATAGTTCTTTAAGCTCATTACGAGCACCAATGAAATTCGTTCCATTACCGCAATGGATTTCTTCACAAAGGCCACGTCGTGCAACAAATCGTTTTAACGCTGCCAGAAAGCCTTGGGTCGACTGATCCGAAACGATTTCCAAGTGAGCCGCCTTTGTAGCAAAACAAACAAATACTGCCACATAAGCCTTATGCATGCAATACCATCGCCGCCCTTGTGAAATTTGAAAAGGTCCACAAAAATCCACACCTGATCTCAAAAACGGCCTGGATTCTGTCACCCGGTTCGTTGGCAGATTCCCCATGATCTGATTGAGCAGCTTCGGTTTGTACCGAATACAATGATGGCACGAGGAGACTGCCTTTTTAGCTATATTTCGAGGGTTGATAACCCAGAAGCGCTGCCTTATAATAGCAACCAGAGCTTGGATACCTGCATGAAAGTTAGTAATATGCAAATGGACAACAAGATTATGCACAAACAAGGAATTTTTGGGAAGGAGAATAGGACATTTGACGCTATAAGGTAGGTTCGCATTCAGCAAACGCCCACCAGCTCTTAAGAGTTCTAATGAGTGTACATCATCAAGGAAGGGATTGAGGCTGCTGATGACACTTTTTGGGCTAATCTTCTTTTTTTCTCATTAAATCATCAATTTCCTCCGGGAAATTTGCTCGTTGAAGGTTTCAAGTTATTCGCATTAGAGATTCCTCGAGTTCTTCTGCTGTTAATTAGGATGATTTACGCCTTGCGGGGGAGTTAGCTTTTGGATTAGATGACTTTCGTTTAAATGCATTAATAAATCGAACTATATAGCCGAAGATACGAGTTACCTTTTGATAGCTATTAAAACGTACGAAATGCTCGGAAAGGTCATTTGAAATTTTCTTTGTCAGCAGAACAGTAGAGTTGTTGGTTTCTAATTCAATTGGGCGGTGACATACCTTTGTTTTCGGCCAATTTTCCTTGGGTAAGTACAAAAATGGTGGGCCATTGAACCACATGCTTTGCACTAATTCAGATACGTATGCACCGCGGGATATTATGTCCGCTGGGTTGGACTTAGAACCGACGTGTCTCCAAATCACCGCTGGCAGTTCAGATTGGATTTTGGAGACCCTATTGGCAACGAAGATCTCCCATGAGGATGGGTATGCAGCAATCCAGCAGGAATGAACAGGGACAACTATTAATGGAGTCACAGTCGATGCTAAGAATGTGGAAAGACCATTTCTCAAGACCGTATAACGGCGATGATAGTCAAAATGCCGCCGTCAGGCAGAACGAACCATTCATAATGGACGAAGACGAAAGAGAATCCCGTCCACCCGACCTCGACGATGTTAAGATAGCGATATCGAAACTTAAGGCTTATAAAGCTGCTGGACCAGATGGACACCCCGCTGAATTATTTAAAGTAGCTGGCGATCGTGCACCAACTGTGGAACATGCATCAACTCATCTACAAGATATGGTCGGAAGAATGCATGCCCGAAGAATGGAATCTCAGCATCATTTGCCCGGTTCATAAAAAAGGAGACCCCTATGACTGCGCCAATTACAGAGGGATAAGTCTCTTGAACATCCCGTACAAGATCCTCTCTGCCGTCATTTCTAAGCGCATGAAACCATTCGTGGAAAATCTGGTAGGTTCCTACCAATGCGGTTACAGGCCAGGAAAATCCACGATAGAGCAAATATTTACACTACGGCAGATCTTGGAGAAGACCCATGAATTCCAGGTCGACACGCACCATCTTTTTGTCGACTTTAAGGCCGCATATGACTGTGTCTATAGAGACGAGTTATAAAGAGCCATGTCATGTTTTAACACTCCTAGCAAACCCGTCAGACTGTGCAGGATGACTATGGAGAATTCCTGCTGCCCCATTAAGGTCGGAGGTGAACTAACCGAGACCTTCGATGTTAAAAAAGGTTTTAGACAGGGTGGCGCACTGTCATATGATTTCTTAAACATCATACTTGAAACAACTTACATTTTTATCTCGTTTTTGAAATATTTTCCAGTCACGGGTTCTTGGGTAGCATTATACATATCGCAATCAATTGGATAATAGCTCTCTCAAACAACAATAAATCGTTCGATTGCACCCACTAACATTAACGTTTCTCCTGTAGTGTACCTACTACCGTATGTATTTGAGGAAAAACAAAAAAAAAATTTGACAAACAATGTACAATGGTTTACATTAATTAGCTTTTTGAAATACTGCACATTCCAGCAACGACAAAAGAAAGTAAAACTTCTTCACTCATTCCATTGTAATGATTTGCTGTGATTTCTTTTGTTTTCGTTGACAATAGATGTGTCGTGGCATCAATCCAAACGAATTTAAATTTAAAAAGTTCGGTATAAGTGCCAGCTTCGAAAACTAAGTGAAGTAAGACATGCATTGTCCGGAGATTGTTTTTTATATTTTAATTTGGTACAAAGAAAATCTTCATGCCAAAATTGGGTAAAACGGCATATGAGGGAGATAAAAATAGCAGTTCAGTGGTGTTTTCTATGCCAAATATACACTATCCCCATTGTATGTATAAATGTGTATATATGTTGGCGTTGCAGTACATGAAGGACCAGAGCCGAGCTTCCCTCAATCACCCATGTTGTGTGTGATTTAATTTTCCTATAGGTGAAAGGGACCTACAGTTTACTGCCGGTTCCGAACGGCGAATTTCGAGAAGGTTTTCATGACAATTTTACTACAGGGGGTTTTGTCAGAACCCCGCTGAGGAGGAACACTGTGAAAACACGTTCGATGACATGGCTGTGTCGGGATTCGATCCCGTGTCATCGGCGTCAGAGACCAACACACTACCCACTGCGCCACGGTGCTCTCAGGGATAGTGTATAGTAAAAGAAAAATCGCTTCTAATCAAACATTAGTTTTGAAATTGAAGCATAAAATGGGCCATCAATTCATTTGAACCCTACAAATCCCCGGGGCGGATGACATCTTCCCAGCCCTTCTTCAGAAGGGGAGTGCGCAAATCAGCCCCATGCTCATTAACATCACGGGGACATATACCAACAAGCTGGACAGAGGTAACGGTAAAATTCATTCCCAAAGTAGGCCGGAGACCTACAGACCTGCCTAAGTCCTACAGACCGATAAGCCTTACCTCTTTCTTCCTAAAACAATGGAAAAAATTCTGGATAGGCATATCAGGGACGGTGCACTGAAAAGATCACCACTTCACAAAAACCAATATGCCTTCGAGCCTGGGAAATCGATCACGCATGCTCTTCAGGAACTACCGGCCCGATCAACAAATTCCTGAGCGACAAAGAAATTGCGATAGGTTGCTTTCTCGATATTGAGCGTGCTTTCGAAAACACCGAATACACCCAAATAAAACATTGCATCCTCAGCACAGGGGTGGATAACACCACATGCAATTGGATCCAACACATGCTTAGCGACAGGAAAATGAACACCTCATTAGACAATGATAAAATCAGTGTAAACGCCGCGAAAGGATGCCCTCAAGGCTGGGTTCTTTCACCACTCCTGTGGTCCATCGTGGTCAATGAACTGATCAGCATACTTAGCAACAATGGCTTCTATGTCCAAGGCTACGCTGACGACATAGTGATCCTGATTAGAGGCAAATTCGAAGACACAGTCTCGGAACTCCTCCAACGGGCACTAAACCTTGTAGCAAACTGGTGCATAAAGGTTGCACTAAATCCTAAGAAAAGAACCATAGTCGCCTTCACCAAAAGAAGGAATGTTCACAAACTTACTAAGCCTACCCTCTTCGGTGAAGCGATAGAGTTCTCAAAAGAAGTCAAAAATCTAGGGATAACTCTAGACGAAAAGCTCACTTGGAACTCTCACATTACAAAGACCATTGAGAAAGCCAGGATCTCTTTATGGACCAGCAAAAGTCTCATTGGCAAAAACTGGGGCACAAACCCCAAAATGTCCCGCTGGCTATATACAGCAATCACCAGACCAATTTCCACATATGCTGCGTCCGTCTGGTGGTACAAAACAAAACAGGTATCAGTGCAAGCCAAGCTCAACAAATTGCAAAGACTAGCTTGCATCTGTATCACCGGGGGCCATGAGAGCAACCCAACTCCAACTGAAGAAAAAAACAATGGTCTTCGCCCATAGACTGATCGTGGAGGATGACTCTAACCGTAGGCTCTCTTACTCTGATATCCTTACCGAAATAAACAGGCATGCAATCTCAAGATATCTCTCACAGACAACCATCTCCCCAGATACAACTTCAGCCAAAACTACAAGGCCACATTCCCCAACCGACAAAACTGGGAACAGGATAGACCCTCCTTCAATCGTGGATCCTACGTGTGGTACACAGACGGCTTCAAAACGAACGGAGGCGTTGGGGCTGGAGTATACGGAGCAAATACAGGCACATGCATCTACGTCAGCATGGACAGATATAACTCCGTTTTTCAAGCAGAGATATTTGCTATAGAACTCTGCCTCAGAGAAAATGTAGACAGAAATATATTCAACGAAAACACTTACATTCTCTCTGACAGCAAGGCTGTACTCCTAGCCCCATAGAGCTACGAAATCACCTCCAAACAAGTATGGGACTGCTTACAGCTGCTTCACGAGCTGGCCGGCACAAACAGAGTTCACCTCATTTGGATATTTGGACACAGCGGCCATACAGGCAACGAAAAGGCGGACCTACTAGCAAGGAAAGGCTCTGCGGCATACCCATCAGCACCACCAAATGCTGCATAAACAATTGGTTAAGGAACACGATGGATCACTACTGGTTACAAACGAAAGGTAGCAGACAAGCCAAGATGTTTCTCCCAACCACATCCCTCAGAAGGATGTGGTCAGATTCGTTTAATCACAGGTTTCCTAACTGGATACTGCCCAGTTAACAAACACCTCAAAACAATGGGCATCATACAAGATTACACTTGTCGAATGTGTAATGAAGACAAAGAAACAGCAGAGCACATACTATGCCACTGTAAGTGCCTGGTCAGTACACAGGCAAGTATTATCTTGAAGCAGAAGAAATCGCTGCTAGCTCACTCAAAAGCATACTAAGTTTTATCACGAACTCAAGTTTTCTGAGTGATCAGGTGACTCTGTCCCACCCCCTTATCCTATCTACATATCTATCTATCTAGTTATGAAATTAAATATGCTACACTCATTCGTCTAATGTTGAGAGAGAATTTATGTAACTGTCAGAGGAGTTTCTAGTACATGTGTATACATATGAACAAAGCATTTTTTTGGCAAGTCTGCAGTGCATACTGGAGAGCTGGGTGCATCAAAGTCGTCTAATCGGATGTTTTCTCGAAAAGTAAAAAGAAAATGCGAAACATCGAACAGTACTTCTCCACTTTTATTAATCAAAAATACATCTATTGTAAATGCCTACCAATTGTAAAATGAAAGTGCACAAAGTTAGCAACTATAACATTTTCCTGATAACAAGACATGAGTAACTATCTTTTTTTTCAGGACATTCAGTTCTTTATTTTTGCTCACAACATCAAACAGCACATTGTATTTGAAATGTCAGTAACTGTGTTTTATGTACATACATACATTCAATTTGCAAGCCAAAGGTCAGGCAACAATGTTCCATGTGTTGAACTTTCTAAAGTGAAACCTAAGTATTAACACCCCCATGGATGAGAAAACTTGTTTTATTGTACGAACGTTTTGCCTATGCGAAAAATCAATATAGGCCTCGTTTATTCCCCTTAAAGCGATGATAATCCAATATACTTGGGTAATTTTCTTGCTCAACTTCAAGAATAAATTACTTACGCAACATAGATGAAAGAGATTAGTGTGCATTTTATGTATCAACGAAGTCCTTTTAATCGATTTGCAAAACACCGTGTTTTCCTTTCAAAATTCAAAACGCCACGTGCACGTTAACCCTATTAATCAATAAGCATTTCTATTTTAAAAATATGCCTAAGTACAGTCGCTCAGGTGCGATAGCTGAACAGGAACACCATTTGGTTGCTTCCCAAAACGTATTACTTAGGGCAATCTCTTACGAGCAATATTACAGAAAATAGTTTAAATAAAAAAGAGAAATGCTTTCTATCAAATTATCACTAAATTCAAAATAATGCAAAAAAAAAAAAACACAAAAAAAAAAACCGGCCAAGTGCGAGTCGGACTCGCGCACAAAGGGTTCCGTTCCATCTGTAAATAAAAATATGAAAGGGACGTTGTATGTTACCACATCAGTGATCACATTAAAACGGCTAATCCGTTTGAAATGATTTTTTGCACGATGACAGATCTTTGTTGCAGGCAGGTTATAGGCATATTACTTTGATGATAAAGAATCTCCATGATGAGATAGTTGATCATCAAAGTGTCTATTGAATTAAAATCAATTATCTCACTCGACAGCAAGTAGGTGAAAAAGTGAGTAACAATAATTTTGGGGAAAAGGTTTGCAAGGACACAATAAGGATCAATGCTTGGAAGTGTTTTATTGGTTGGGGGATATGATCGAAAGTTGATTTCACAACAATTGAACTTGTTGCAACATTTGATATCTTAACCTATCAGGAGGGAAAAGGAGGGAAATAGCAATTGTACGAAAGGGTTTGCAGCAAGGATTAACTTAGCAGTGACACAATAGGGATCATCAAAGCTTAAGGGGTATTTATTATTGGTTGTTCGTAATTATAGAAAAAAGGGTTGTAGCTAGGATTAATACATCAATGACACAAAAGGGATCAAAGCTGGGAAGTTTGCTACTGGTTGTGGGATATTGTCGACTAACCTTAGATCAGTATGTGACCAAGGGGATTTTTTAGATGAAAATCGTGTCTGTTGTATGGGATCCCCCCTTAAATATTCATTTTATTCTGTTTTTAGTATTTGGCAACAGAAATACATCATCTGTGAAAATTTCAACTGTCTGACTATCACGGTTCATGAGATACAGCCTGGTGACAGACGGACGGACGGACGGACAGCGAAGTCTTAGTAATAGGGTTCCGTTTTACCTTTGGGTACGGAACCCTCAAAACATAGTATTTCCCAATTTCAATAACAACCCAAACCCCATGTAAGGCACTTTATTATATTTAGAAAACGATGTGGCCACCCTCAGTCGTTTTTTACCTGAATTATTCATAAATTCTTCAAACAGCCAATTTTAATTAGTTGAGCTCCGTTTGAAAGCGTGCGTATCACATATATACTCGTACGTGTAATACAAAGAAAAGCACAAAGAACCATAACCTGACATAAATTGACTCGACTTATGCATCTACGACAAAATGCGACAGGGGTCGTGGGAGGATACCAAAGAACGTTGTAAACATCTTACGGCAATATTATCTGCATTCAATTACGTGGAAACCTTAGGAAATACTTGTTATGTATAAAGTACATACATAGTTTTGTAGAAAACCTTAAGGTGGTATAGTAATGATGTAGGCTGAAACAGTTCGAAGAGGAGAGATACTATAAAATCTGTTGCCATTGTATTTGCATAGCGTTGGACGAAAGTATAATGATACTTCATATGTTTAAGTTACGGATTAATATTTAAACGAAAAAAGGGCATGGAGAACAGATGGAGAAAAAAGAATGAAAGTGCATAATATGGTGTTAGTCGGAGTGTTCATTTCCTTTCAAAAAAGAAGTGAATGAATGTGTGGGAAATATATTTACTCGTATGTAGGACTGAACACGTATTGAATAAGTTTATAAATTTCAGTTTTTATTGTTTGAGTTGGAAAAAACAGTTAGTCAATTTAGATAAGAGGGCGCATGTCGTCATATATTTGAATTTGTTGGATATTTGGGTTATAACGATACGGGTCCACGAACTTACAAGGTAATATATTCTGATGATAGATGCGGAGAATAGAGTTACATTTCTTATCCTGAGAATATACCTTACCAGCATCATGATGCTTTATTAATAAGATAAGAATATTAAAGAGGGCCTAATCACTGAATGTGAAATAGAACTTTGTCTATTCCACTGTTATAGAAGGACGATTAACTTACTGCTTAAAAACGGAATGGGGTTTCGCAATAATCCTAAAGCAACAGTGTAAGCAATTCATTTTAAATGAATAACTGAAATTACCTGTTTGTGTTTCTTTATTATGTCACCGGGTAGACATTAATATTCATCTTATAAGGATGCTAAGGCTGACATTTAAATTAAACTGTTTTTGTTACACAAAGCCATGTCATTGTTTTTTTTTTTTTGTCTATACACATGTTGTAAGGACACTGGCACATTTTTTTTTACATTGATTGCTTTTCAAATGTTTGGCTTAGGAACCACTGTTATTTAGTCATGTCATTATAACATACAATTTTTTTAACAAGCTTTATCATTTTTGCAGCCATTACAATTTATGTACGTTTACAAACTTACATTTATTACATATATTTGCTCATGATATTGGATATGCTAATCATCCTCATTATTTATTTATGCTGACGACAGTACCCTCAGCTTCTCATATTCGTTCACCAGTTTACGACCCAGCACTTCAGTTGTAGATAATGAGCGGCAGCGTATGTTAAGCTCATTAAATTCCGATATCGACAGCATCATCCAATGGGGTAAAAACAATAGAGTGGAATTTAATGCTTCCAAAACACAATGCTGTCTTTTTTCGTTAAAGCGTATAAATAACCCGCAGCCATTATCCATGAATGGCACTTGCATCTCAGAAACTGAAAAGCTTTCCATCCTGGGTATGAGTGTTGCTCACAATCTTAATTGGAGCGACCATATATTCAGTGTCGCCAAGAATGCTGCGAAATGCCTAGGATTCTTATACAGATGCAAGAAATATTTCTCACCCTTAGAACTGGCTACAATCTATAAGGCGTTCATTCGCCCCAAATTAGAGTTTAACGCTCATGTCTGGTCCGGTGCTTCCAAGACCCCACTGCACCTACTAGACAGAATACAAAAACGAACTATAAAACTGATAGGTGATTCCAGCATTACCAAAACATTAGACTCGCTGGAACACCGCAGGAATGATACCTGCCTCTCCCTGTTTTATCGTTACTGCCACCAAAAACGCTCTGATGAAATAGCCAGTTGCATTCCGCCCCTTCAACATTTCTCCCGCAATACACGTCTCTCTAGGAATGCTCACCAATATGCTCTGAAGCCCGCTTTCGGACGTACTGTCAAATATAGAGAATCTTCATTAACCGAACCACACGAATCTGGAACTCCCTGCCGGATTCGGTTTTCCCCCCTCAATGCAACATGCAAGCATTTAAGATCAATGTCCATCGGCATCCCCTCTATTCCTTTTCCTCTCTACCTTCTGCCCGCACTGTGTCGCCGACATAATAAGGTTATTAGACCTTGAGTGCGCGCAAATTAAAAAAAAAAAAAAAGTGTGATCTGGCAGGTAGGATTTTATTAAACCGTAAATGTCAAGAGGTGGATGGCTAAGGACTAACAAAGGCCTCATAGGGGTAGCATCTATCCGACGGATGCTGGCCTGCTAAAAAGCGAGAAGAGCCACCGCAGTCGAACATCTTGCGGCACTGTCAGTAAGTCCTATCCTCACCTCCTCGCGGTACGATCTGGAGATTTCCTATGGAAATTCCAGGCGGGGAAGGGCGAATGGCGAGCCTCCTGCGCCTAGTAAGCCGTAACCGTAAAAAAAACCACAAACTCCGAAACAACCACAAGCCTCGAATATAACGGACCGGATTAATGTCGAAAACCCTTGCAAAAAACGAAAAAAGGACAATGATCTTCGGCTCTGTACGTGGAATGTTAGGTCCCTAAACAGGCCACGCGCAGCCGAACAACTCGCCGACGCCCTAGACCGCTATAAAGCGGACATAACCGCCATCCAGTAAATGCGATGGAATGGACCGGGTATAAAGCGGATGAAAAACTGCGATATTTACTACGGCGACTGCTATAGGGAGAGGGGGCAACAATTGTTTGGATGCGGATTTGTTGTTCGCAGCCTGATCTGCGTCCACGACCCCACCGGAAGACAAGGATGACTCCGCCAAGGATAAGTTATACGATCTCCATACAGAACGTATGCCCAATGTCCGAACTATGAACTCAAAATTGTACTAGGAGACTTCAATGCTAATCTGAGTAAGGAAAGCATCTTTGAACGAGTCAACATAGCCTACACGACACCACATCCGATAACGGACACAGACTGATTGATCTTGCTACGGGGCGAAATCCCCTTCTAGCCAGTACGCGCTTCCCGCACCTCGATATACACAAAGGCACATGGCAGTCTTTTGATCAATCGACCATCAACCAGATTGATCACATCGCGATCGACGTTAGACACCCCTCCACTATTCTTGATGTTCGAAATTTCCGAGGGGCTAACATCGTCCGAGTCGATGACTACATATCTTGTAGTAGTCAAGATGCGCCTACGGATATCCCGAACGCAGCGGAGTAGAGTAAGAATACAAAGTTATGACGTCGGAAAGCTAATACCGCCAGAAACCGCTCGTGCTATCAAAATAGAACACGCTGTCAATAGAACAGTAGTGGAACCCACCACGCTAGTGGAACCGCAGTGGAACCTTTGCAAACAAGCCCTGAAAATCTCTGCATCCGAAGTTTTGGGCTTCAAGGCTCCACCACGAAGAATCACCTGGTTCGATGACGAATGCAGGCGAATTCACACAGCGAAGCAGGATGCATATAAAGTCTCGCTGCATAAAAGAATAAGAGCAGCTCGTGAGCTATACGAGTTAAAAAGAATCTAAAGCTTCTCAGAAGAAAGAAGAAAGAGCACGAGTAGCGCGCGATAGAGGATTTGGAGTGTTACTGCAGGCGTGATGTTCGAAAGTTTTATCAACAGATAAAGTGAACATGCCAAGGTTATAAAGCCAGAACAGAGGCCTGCAGGGATGAGAACGGACACCTAGTAGTAGAATCGCAGTCGATGCTGAGAATACAGAAAAACCACTTCTGCAGACTGTATGACGGCGCTGTTAGTCAATATACCGCCGTCAGGCAGAATGATCCAGTTCTAATCGACAAAGACGGAAGAAAATTCGGTCCCCCTGACCTCGACGAAGCTAAGATTGCCTTATCGAAACCCAAGTCGAATAGAGCTGCTGGCGCAGACGAACTGCCAGCTGAGCTCTTCAAGGCAGCTGGGGATGACCTGGTTGGGAGCATGCACCAGCTCATCTGTAAGATATGGTCAGAGGAAAGCATGCCTGAGGAATGGAGTTTGAGTATCGTATGCCCGATCCACAAGAAAGGAGACCCCTCTGACTGCGCCAACTACAGAGGAATAAGTCTTCTTAACATCGCCTACAAAATCTTCTCTGCCGTTTTGTGTGAGCGCCTGAAGCCTTTTGTAAAAACCAATGAATTTTAAGTCGACTCTCACCACCTATTTGTCGACTTCAAAGCCGCATACGACAGCGTAATTAGAGACGAGCTATACAACGCTATGTCTTCCTTTGACATACCTGCTAAGCTCGTCAGACTATGCAGGATGACTTTGGAGAATGCTCGCTGCTCCATCCGAATCGGTGAACACCTTACCGATAGTTTTGATGACAAGAAAGGATTTAGGCGGGCGATGCGCTGTCCTGTGATTTCTTCAACATCATATTGAAAATGATTGTGCAAAAATCACTGGGCAATACAAGAGGCACAATCTATTTCAAATCCTCGCAACTCCTTGCATACGCCGATGATATTGACATAATACGTAGATCACAGCGAGATGTCAATGAGGCGTTTGCGAGTATTGGGATGGAGGCGGCGAAAATTGTTCTGGCGGTAAACGAGGGCAAAACGAAATATATGCTGTCATCAGAAACGGACGCTCACTATCGACGTCTTGGCCAAAACGTTCGTATTGCCAGTTATAAGTTCGAGGTAGCTAAGGACTTCGTCTACCTTGGCTCCGCAGTGACCTGGAACAACGACATCAGTTCCGAAGCCAAACGCAGAATCACTTTTGCCAATCGCTGTTTCTTTGGGCTCAGGAGGCAATTGAGTAATAGAGCCCTCTCCCGAACGACAAAGTTGATTCTATAAAAGACCCTTATCATTCCGGTCCTGTAGTACGGCGCAGAAGCATGGACACTATCAAAAGCGGATGAGGAGGCCCTTGGTCGGTTCGAGAGAAAGATTTTGCGCGTAATTTTTGGGCCTATAAACGCAGACGGGGGATGGAGGAGATGATTCAACCACGAACTTTACGGGCTGTACGGCGACATGAGCCTAGTCAGGCGTCTACGGATTCAACGGCTAAGATGGCTGGGCCATGTAGAGCGAATGGACACCACAGCTCCAGCCCGGAGAGTCTTTGAATCCAACTCCGAGGGACGAAGAAGCAGAGGACGGCCGCACTTAAGATGGCGCACACAGATGGAAGGGGACCTCAGCCAACTGGGTGTGCGGCAATGGAAAAGGCTAGAAAAAGATCGTACTAGTAGGAAGGGCATGTTGGTTGAGGCCCAGGTTTAACCTGATCTTTAGCGCCCGTTAAGAGGTAGTATTTACATACATGTATTTGTAATTTTACGTAAGATGTAGAAGACCTTCATGCATTTCATAACACAAAGGAACTCGCCCCCGCAATATTTATATCATTAAGGTTCGTTGAAATGTTGGTAATCACCCTGTAGACCTATTAGACTGTTGAGTGCATTTTGACAATAGTGACAGTAATATAAGAAAGGCACCCAGGCTCTTCGAAATTGCGAAGGCAATCTTGTCACCGACCCGCAGGGAATAGTGGATGTGTTTAAGCAGCATTTCTAGCAGTTGCTTAACCAGCATGACCAAGAGAGGGTGGTAGGGACTGAAGAAATTCCAACTCCAGCCGCTGAAGTATGTAGTCCTCCCACCCAGCATCGAAGAAGTCGGCACAGCTATTCAAAAGCATAAGAACAACAAGGCCGCAGACTCAGATGGCTTGCCATCAGAGCTCTTCAAGGCAGGCGGTGGTGTTCTGGTAGAGAGCATGCACCAGATCATCTGTAGAATTTGGGAAAATGAAAGCATGCCCTATGACTGGAATATCAGCTCTATTTGCACCAGGCGATCCTACCTCGTGCAAGAACTCTAGAGGTATATCCCTGCTTTAATGTCGCATACAAGATCCTGTCCAGCGTACTGTGTGAACGTACCGAAGAATCGACAGCTACCAGTGCGGCTCCGGCCCGGCAAATCGATCATAGACCAAATATTCACACTTCGACATATCCTGGAAGAGACCAACGAGTTTTTTTTTTCAAGGCATACGACAGCATTTATCGCAAGGTATTGTTTGATGCGATGGCCGAATTCGGGATGCTAGGAAAACTGGTCCGGCCACGCTTAAAAATACTCGATGCACCGTGCTGTTCGGAAGGAGATGCGCTGTCATGCGACTTCTTCAATTTAGTGCTGGAGCAGATAGTGCGACGGGCAATCGTTAATAGGAAAGGCACTATCTTCTACAAGTCTGTCCAGCTGCTAGGATGCGCGGATGATATTGACATCATCGCGCGGTCTCGGCGTGACAGGCGAAACGAGTTGGTCTTAAAGTCAACAGGGATAAAACAAAGTACATGCTGTCAAGCAAAAACCGATCCGTCGCTCACCACCTTGGACAAAATGTAACGACTGACAGCTATCTTTTCGAGGTGGTTAAGGAGTTTGTCTACCTAGGGGCAAACGTAAACTTGGCAACTACTGCTGCTGCGGTTTGTTCAAGCAGCTTGGATCAAAACTCCTCACTCGAAGAACCAAAGTCATGCTTTACAGAACGCTTATACTGTCAGTGTTGCTATACGAAGCCGAAAGCTGGACGATAAGCAGGACGGCGGAGCTGATTTTATGTTCTTTCGAAAGAAAAGTTCTGCGCCGGATATTTGGTCCTGTCTGTGAGGAAGGTGAATGGAGGAGAAGACAGAACCGCGGACTCTACGAGCTGTACAAAGATGTGGCTATAGTCCGGAAGGCAAAAATTCGTCGACTACAGTTGCTTGGCCATATCGAGCGCATGAACACCAACGCTCCATTTAAGTGGGTCTTCGACTCCGAGTCTCCTGGTTCGAGAAGAAGAGGAAGACCGAACCTCCGGTATAAAGACCTAGTATGCGCGGGGCTTAGGCTGAGATTCTCCATGGATCACCGGCCTGATAAGTAAGTAAGTAAT
Organism: Eumerus sabulonum; assembly: GCA_951905685.1. Taxonomy (NCBI): domain Eukaryota; kingdom Metazoa; phylum Arthropoda; class Insecta; order Diptera; family Syrphidae; genus Eumerus; species Eumerus sabulonum. The sequence continues at coordinate 29,400,866 of OX645062.1, forward strand.
ATAAGATGTGTGTTCCATCCCGCAAAGAACACTCGCTCGCACGGCATTTACTCGCACGGCATTTACTCGCACAAAACAGCGGGACAATTCAACCACACGATCTATTCACGCTGAACGGTTTGCAGGCGGAGAATAGCGGGGAAACAGCTGCATCATTGCGACAATAAAGATCGACGAAATGCAGGACGCAGGAGGCGGCTCACCCTTTTTGGTCGTCAAAGACGATTTGATGCCGTATCCTCTTCTCCTAGGAAACGACATACATATTATGTAACGACAATCAACGTCTTATTTTGGAAACGAATTCACTGAAAACGAAATAAAAGTTGGAGAAAGGTGGTCGTCTGGTACGATAGAGAAGTTGTACGATATCACTGTGGACTATGCACAACGGATGTACATCACGCTCCCATCCAACACACCGATTCATACGTAAATAACCATTTCACGTGCCGTTCGCGAAAAGAAATGTTATTCAGAAAATCGTCGAAGAATTGTTGAAGTATGTTGTAATCTGGCCTAGTATATCTGTGTACTCATCACCTGTAGTGCTGGTAAATAAGTTATCGGGGGAATCCCGTATGTACGTCGACTTTAGAGCACTGAACGCCATCATCCTGAAGAAGCCATTTCCGATGCCGACGGTGCGTGGAGAAGTTCTCTCAATGACCACAGGAACGGGTTATTTCACAATATTGGATCTTATGTCCGGCTGTTACCAGATCTTAATGAATGACGATTGCCGACGTTTCATCGCTTTTATTACGCGATGAATATGGATTCAACCGCATGTCGTTCGGTTTGGTAAATGCGCCAAGCACATTTTACGAAGCAATTCCCAAACTCGAGAGCCCGATGAAGGGGCGAGCGTTTAGTTATGTAGACGAGATTATTCTTCCTTCTACGCTAGCTATCGACAAATTTCCACGACCTACGAACGTTACCGAGTTGAGAAGACTCTTCGGCTTGCTGAGCTATTTTAGAACATTCATGCAGAACTTCGCAATTTTCGCTACTCCGTTGACATCGATGTTAATGAAAGAGAAAACGCGGTCACCGCATAGTTGGGAGGCTGAGCACTCGAGCTGAGTGAGCCGATCCTCCAAAATTCACGAAGTTCACGCCGACGCCAGCTCATGTGAATTAGGTGGAATACTATTTCAAGCGATAGACGATCTCGCTGAACGTAAGCCCGTTTTCTACAACAGCCGCACGTGCACTACGACCGACTCAAGATATTTATTCAAGCTACGAATCAGAAGTGCTTGCGGTGGCCGAGAGGCCGGAACGTTTTCGCATGTATGTATCTGCTCGGACGAAAATTTTGTGATGCGACGGATTGTTCCGCCGTGAGTGCGATAAAAGTTACATCCTCACTTGTTCCTCGTATTGCTAGATGGTGGTTACGTCTGCAGGAATTCGACTTATCGATTGCCCACCGAAGCGCAAACCGAGTGGTGCATGTATACGCGCTTAGCCGGATGTCCGTTGAGATCGGAAAGGCGACCGAGACCGTCGCTGCTCGCGTTATGAGAGCCAAAATTGAATAGGACAATTGGATCGCCGGCATGCAACATCAAGATTTGAGACTCTCAAGGATTTATCAATGTACTTTAAGGACGAGAAGAGTCCGAATCCAAGGAGCAATTCCAAAATGAGTGCTGTTGTAAGAATGGACGATTGTACATATCTATACGACGAGGGAAAGCTATAGTTGGTTGTGCCTTGTGCTGTTCGATGTCGAATCGTCAAGAACACCGGGACAGCAGAAGAAAGAATGCATATTGTAGCGGATAACGGATGCTTTTAGCAAGTATGATCGAAATGCTCACTGACTTAACTTCGTATTTCGGCTTGCCTGATACAATGATCAGGGACCCTGGAACAACTTTCAGCGCAACCGTATTCGAGAATTTCTGCAAGAATAATGAGATACAAGACATAAAGACCGCTTTGACGATGCAGAGAGCCAATGGGCAGATCGAGAGCATCAACCAGACGATACTGCAATATTTGCCGACCTCGAACACCGGAATCGGCAATTGGGATCTAGAACTGCGAAACCTCCAATGTGCCATTAATACTCAGCGCAACTCGACAACAGGCTATATGTATGTTGGCGTTACAGTCCATGAAGGACCAGAACCAAGCTTCTCTCAATCACCCATGGTGTGTGTGATTTCATTTGTCCCATAGGTGAAAGGGACAGTTTTCATGACAATTTTACTACAGGGAGTTTTGTCAGAACCCCGCTGAGGAAACACCGTGAAAACAGTCCGATGATAGAGCTGTGTCGGGATTCGATCCCGTGTCATCCGCGTCAGAGGCTAACACACTACTCACTGCACCACGGTACTCCCGACAACAGGCTATAGCCCAAATGAATTCATATTCGACTTCAAACTCAAAGACATCTTCGTGCAGGCTGTGCATGACGTTGCAGATGCCCAGAACGACATCAGCATGAAACAGCAGCGTGCGAAAGTCGCACGGCGAATAGAACAGGTTTTATGCTAAGCACAAGAATCAAATCATATACCACGATGGGGACCTAGTCGTCATAGAGTCCGTATCGTCACCGACCGGCAAGTCCCATAAGCTTGAGCTGAAATATAAGGGACCCTACATGTCGTGAAGAAAAGCCTCCGGCACGACTGATATGTTCTCGACTATGATGGCTAGCGACAAAATGAACCCGTGGTGTCTGCTGGGGCCAGAGCTCGATGACGGCGACGAGGACTGGATTGATTCAGGAGCCGCGGACGACTCCATGTCAGGAAGGATCCAAGGCGTGGAGAGGGGATGACATGGCGTTGGGGTTGACACCACTCCGGACGCGGAATTCAAACGAATACGTCGACTCATTTTTCTGGCTACTTTCTATTTTTTTTCTTTTTTAAATAAAGAAAGATATACATATTTGTATGTTCAGCTAGGGATTCAAGGTTTACTTAATCAGTAGCTCATGATTCCTTAGCTTCCGTTTTAAGCTTATTTCGTTTAATATTAAGATCCTGTTATTTTCGATTTACATATGTACTCTATCCCTATGCTTGAGGTAGGGTAGGGTTTGCTTATAGGGTCTCGACCTTTAAATGTCAGAACTTGTTTGATTCGTTGCTATTTTATTATTGTCCGTTTGAGAGCGCCGTGGCGCAGTGGTTGGTGTGTTGGACTCTGACGTACGGTGAGCGAGTTCGGATCCCGATAACACCAACGCCATCGAATGTTTATTTCGCGGCGTCCCTACTCGGCGGGGTATTAGCAAAACCCCCCGTAGTATACATGCCGTGAAAAAGGTGTAGTGCCTCACACCTATGTGAAAAATAAATCACATACAACCTGGGTGATTCAGAGAAGTTTGGCTTTGGTCCTTCATAGGTTGTAACGGAACCAAAAGAAAAAAGAAGAAACCTCTTGCATGGAGGTAAAGTATCACGCCCAAATGGGGGCGATCGCAGGACACTTACCGTATTTTTCGAACTTGCGCTAAGAACAGCTGTCGCCAAAGTGAAACTTACTATTCCAGTATTGAAATTCGCCAAGACTGACCGACGATTCGTTCAGATTTGTAAGGTTGATCCTTTTAACCCGTCGAAAAAATATTGTAAAGGAAATCTAAGACAGCCCTAGAACTATTCGGAGAAACCTAAATGAAATAAATGACTCCCCCACCACACAAGAAAAACCGACAAACATGCCGGAAGAAGTCTAATGATATTGGGATAATTCTCATGGCATGAAGAAGGGCCTTGGTATTACATAGAGGTAACAAAGATAGTGGATACTTATGTTGGTATCCTTTAAAATACAATGCTTCCGTACGCCGAATACGAGGTGCACAATTATCCCAAGCATATTTCAAGAAAAGCAACGAAATGGTTGGAAAAAAATGGTTCATCCGTTATTTTGTGGCCAGCTCAATCGTTAAAGGCATCATCGCAAGCAATAAAATATTTGCCATAGCTGTATCTCTATACCAGTGATTGATAAACAAACAATTGATAAAAGGGTGAGGAGGAGTTTCATGAAATGTACGGACCATGTAAATGGTTACTCGTACTTGAACAAAAATCAAAAAGCCAATGTGTGACTAAGAGGTTCTTTTGAAATGTTGACAGGTATTGCTATCATTTTATAAATACGCATAGGTTGTAGTGATCTAATATGTATCACCATTCTAACTATGACAGACGAGCAAGGTGAGGGGAGTAAAATAGACAAAAGGAGTCTTAACAATATACGAATACGATTCTAGTGGCAATTAATTAGTATATGTATACATCCTTTAACAATAAATTATTTTAAGGATCTGCAATTTCTTATATCAAGGTCCTTAACATTAACAAAGTCGAAATACTCGGGTGTTTCATTCATTCATTTTACTTTCATATTTCCTCAAGATAATGACAATTGTATGTGTATTCTAGGAACCAGGATAGTTCCGTTATTTTAATTGGAATTTATCAGAGCCAATATCAAGTATAAACTGTTTTGCTATCAACTGGGAACTATCGGTTTTGACATTTTTATACTTTCTTCTTTGTTAACTGTGAATTATTTTCCAATGGGTGGAAGGATCTACTGTTTAATGCTGACTCCGAATGTCGAATTTTTTCCTGATAACTATAATGGTTACTGGGCTGTGGACATTGCTTTGGTGGCGTTACAGCCCATGAAGGGCCAGAGCAAAGTTTCTCTCAATTACCCATGCTGTGTGTGATTTATTTATTACACGGGTGAAAGGGACCTACAATTTATTGCCGACTCCGAACGGCCTGAGTCGAGAAGCTTCTTCTTGTCAAGTATACTACTGGGGGTTTTGCCAGTACCCCGCCGAAGAGGGATGTCGCGAAACACACATTTGATGGCTTTGGTGGTATCGGAATCTGAACTCGCTCATCGTGCGTCAGAGTCCAACACACTGCGCCAGCGCTCTCTCTATACTGTGCACAGATACCGCGAAATACACTCGATGGCGCTGCTATTGATGGGATTCGATGCCGGTGTCTTCGGCACCAGAGTCGAACATACATACATACTACCTACATTAATTAAATAACTCTCAAAACCAAAGTCAAAACAAGTCATAGATACATATATGTAAATATTTCTTTTGGAGAGCCAATTATGGACCAAACATTTCGAGTACACAATGTACTTATTTCTGCTTTTCCAAATATGTATATAATTCAAAAACTTCTCAATTCTATTTTCTTGGTTTGGACAGTGTTTTTTTTTTTTTTTTTTTCTTTTCTTTCTGCACGAAAAAAGGCCTCGTCTTCTGATTCGAATTTTGCCTTGGCCAGTTATATAGTATGTATGTATGTCTTTTTCACCATATGAATATGTAAGTTGGAATGTATCTGGCAGATATGAGATATGTAAGTTAACGATGTTGGTATAGAACTCGAGTTACAACATTATATAAACTTGTATTTAGGTATGCATAAAGGAGTAAAAATAGTAGGTACTACTTAAGACAAGTATCTATTCCGATTTGATTTGTATCCGCTTCAGATATACATAAATATAAGAAACGAAAAAACCAAAAGCACGAGGCAGAAATCATGTTAATCATTATGAAAAATTGAGCGCCGGCCTAAAGGTAAAAGGAACAACGTAAGGAAATAACATAGAAGGAAATCGATTCTAAGTGAATTGCATATTAGAGTGGTCCTTATTTTTCTCGGCACTTTGTCATTCGATTATGTACATACATATGTACATCTAAATATGAACGTTTTTTTTTTTTTGTTATTTTTTTCGATGTAATTTACAGGTCGCTAAAAGTCGTTAAACCTTAACCATATTCTTTATTAGAAGTGGAAATATTAACTATAGAAATAGAGTATATTCTTTTAGAACTGCGTCTACCGTTTATGTTCCTAGGGCTAGTAAAGAGCACAATAGACGCTTCATAGCAACTATAGCACCTTTCATTTTCAACAAACTGCCATCTGATATATCCAATCTCCTACCAGATTGGGGTGGCCGTGGTGCAGTGGTTAACCTCATCGACCGCCGAGCGGGAGGTCTATAGTTCAAATTCGCTTCATAGCCAAGGAAAAGTAATTTCTATACGGACAAAAAGTATGCAACGCAGTTATGAATGGAAAGTGACCAGACGTACTGCTGCAGGCATAACACTCACAGTATATGGTCAACTGAAATTCATTCTCTGCGTATGCAATATTAAAGTGCTCGAACGAATTAGTACGAACTATAACCAAATCCGAATTTGCTCGGCTCTTGTCCTATCTAGGACAACCCCTGAGAGTAGTGAACGAATATCAACAACCCAAACCACTGCACTCCGTTCAGGTTGTGTGTCTATAGGCACATCATAAGAGAATATATAAATAAAAACTCTTGCACCTGCGCGAGTTTCTAAAAAAAAAACAAAAAAAAGTAGTTATCAATCCCTAAAAAACTTAGAACATGGCTGCTCTCGAGATCTGAAGTGGAGTTCCTTCTTCAAGTATTATCCTAAGATACTTTTACATTATAACAACGTGCAATTGTTATACTTTCTTCTAATTTCAATAAGTCTTAATTCTTTATTTTTCATCTATTATTTTTTATCTCCTTTTATCTCGCTTTGATTGATAGAGATGATATTTTGCTTCCCGTAGCATATAGTGGTTTTTCTTCTCGATATTTCTTTTCTCGGCTTTACTAGTTTCATTTAAATACTGAATTTTAAATTGTAATCATGCACTTACCACTGGTTGTATTATACCACAAAGTGCACTATTAATATTTCGTCTTCAGACCCAGAATTCTGTTTGAGTATTTATGAATTTCATATAAGAAAATAACAAATGTAAAATGTATAATACTGAAACTCACTGTAATATAATTCTTATGTGGATGCTTTACTTTTTAAATGAAATAAACTAAACTTATAAAGCATTGGGATTGTTTAGCGGATACAATGCGCATCGATGTGCGGTGACGCATCCGCAATTTTTCTACTGCAAGGGCGCCGAGACTGAATGAAAGTTTAGGTTTGAAACGGCGGATGCGTCACCGTGTATTGATGCACAATGTGTCGAAAACCTGTTGCAGAGTCCCTTAAAAGCGAGTAAAAACCTAATTTGCCATTAACAATCCATGGGGATGGCATGCCTATAGAAGATATTACTGGACATGATACTGTAGATCAGCTGTCAATTATAATATCAGGACATGGAGTTGATCACCTTCTAGCTGTTCCGAAATTGGAACGTGGAATAAGTGAAGCATGTGCGTCATCTGTATACGAAATAATAAATTCATGGAATTTAAGCGATCAGATAAAATGTTAATGTTTTGACACTACTGCTGTAAAGACCGGTTTGAACAATGTAGTCTGCGTTCTCCTGGAGCGAAAAATAGATAAAGATATGCTTTGGCTTGCTTGTCGTCACCACATAATGGAAACTATGTTGCCAGCTGTAGTCGATCTATCGTTCGCCTTGTCTAGTGGTCCTAATATATAATTATTCAAAAGATTTAAGAACGATTGGAACACAATTGACCAAAGCGACTACAAAAACAAAAATGATGACGTTGAGGCAATTATTCTGCAGAAGTGGCCTCAGACAGGATTTCTTTTGCGAAAAAAACAACTGCAAGTACATCAACCTCGAGATGACTATAAGAATTGTTGAATCTCACGATAATTTTCTTAGGATTAGTTCCTGAAAAAGGCGTCTCATTTAGGGGAAGTACTGGTCTACATCGAGCTAGATGGATGGCAAGAGCCTTGTACTGCTTGTAGCGAAGAAAGCTGTGAGAAAAATATGCATTTTCACGGTGATAATCTATATAAGATATTGGTTTCAAGCCTCTTTCGGATGGTCAGCACCAAGAAATGATCTACAATTTTTAAAGACCTTAAGGCCCTGGACAGCATAAAAGAAACAATGGCTACTTTTGTGCTGAAAAAAATACTAGGTCACTTGTGGTATTTATCGGAAGAGCTGGTTTCGTATGTATTTTTTTAAGAAAAGAAGAAAATGGTAGAAGCACTAAGAATTTAAGGCGCCAAAGATTGCTCGAAAAGATTAATCATTGATGTCACACACATCCACAAAAGAAATATAGGAAACTGCATGAGTAGCAACTCCTTACGATTCTTTTAGATCCTGGGTATCTAACAATTTTTTTTGGATAAAGACGTGGAAACTTGGACGCTGATTATTTAGCTGCCAAAAAATCGTTGATTCTATGCGAGTAGTGAACGACATGGCGGGAATATGTACAATATATTGAACACAACCGAGGAAGAGGAAAACCAGTATTTGCTTCTATTGTTGAAAGAGTATAGGAATAAATATCCTAATACTAATAAATCAACCTTAGGTAGGTAGGTAGTTTTGTAGCCTTCCCAGGGAGGCCCGTTGTGCAGCTACGAGGGGGTTTTACCCCCCTATTCGTGGAACCATTTTGTGCTTCTTAAGAAGTTAAGAAGGTTAGGTATTCCTACTTTCTGAACATCTGTCAGACCGTTAAGGAAGTAAGAGCCTAGGTAACGTTTCCTGATGTTGCAAAAAGCTGGACGGGCACAGAGAAGGTGGTGAATGGATTCGACCTCCTCCTCGTCCTGACAGCTTCTGCAGAAATCATTCGGAACTTTTCCTAGTTTTTGTGCGTGACTGCCAATGAGGCAGTGTCCTGTGATGACACCAATGACCTTGTAGATGTCAGTTCTTTTTAGGGAGATTATACTCCTTGTGCGTTGGCTGTCAAGCCGAGGCCAGATTTGCCTGGTGATGACGCAGGTATGTCCCTGGGTCCATCTCAGGTTCGTCTCGGCCCTGGCGAGATTGGCTAGATTATGTTTAATGATTATGTTAATTGATTGTAGCGTCGTTCCTTATTTGGCAAGCGTGTCTGCTTTTTCATTACCTGTAATGTCGCTGTGTCCCGGTAGCCAGTATGTTAAACTGTTCTGCCATCTCGTTAAGAGATCGGCGACAGTCGAGACTAGATTTTGATGTGTACACATAGGACTCCAACGACTTTAAGGCTGCTTGACTGTCTGTGAGAATTCGAATATCCGTGGTGGATATTACGTTCCACTTCAGCCAAGACAAAGCCTCTTTTATTGCCAACAGTTCCGCCTGGAAAACGCTGCAGTGATCTGTTAATTTTAGAGCTCCAGAGCTTTACTCCACTGCTCACCCCGTCTTTGGTTTTAGACCCGTCAGTGTAGAAATCCACGCATTTTCTGCGGGGTTGAGTTTGACGAGTCCAGTTCTGTCTGTCCGGGTATATGGTCGTGAAGTTTTTGTCCAAGACTATGGTGGGTTCTATGTGGTCCAAGTTTTCTGCCATAGTTATTCTGTTTTGAAGGATGGAGGAGTGGCCAGTGACATAGCTCGCCAAATTCGAGTTGGCTTTTAGTCGTATGGCCGTGTGTGTGGCAATTTGCTTACCGAAAATATCGAGTGGTGTAAGGTCTAGTATCATGTTAAGCGCAGCCGTTGGTGTGGACCTAAGGGCCCCGGTAATGCACATACATACCATCCTTTGTACCTTCTCGAGTTGTTTGTGGTATGTTGTCTTGTCCAGTGCAGTCCACCAGACTATCACTCCATACATTAGTATCGGTCTAACGACCCATACTAGTGTATGGGTAGAGCCATAGGGTGATCTTGGGGTTGAATCCCCATTTTTTTCCTAGGGCTTTCTTACATGTGCAGAGAGCTGTTGTTGCTTTTTTTGCTCTTTCAATTGTATTGCTCTTCCAAGTTAATTTCCTATCGAGTATAATGCCAAGGAATTTGGCACTAGAGGAATAGGTTAGCCTGGTATCGAGCAGAGTGATAGGGCAGTTTTCAGGGATTTTATGCTTTTTGGTAAATAGCACGAGCTCCGTTTTCTGGGGATTAACCCTGAGTCCGTTACTATTCGCCCATTTGCACAGAAATGAGAATGCCGATTACATGCGGTCATTCAGTGTAGATAGGTATTTGCCTGAGATTGAGATGGCAACGTCATCGGCGTAGGCAACAACGTCCAGACCTTCTTTCTCCAGTTTGATTAGCAGTTCGTTCACAACTACATTCCAGAGAAGAGGTGAAAGGACCCCACCTTGCGGGATTCCCTTGGTAACCACTCTGGTAGTTACTAGACTTCCCCACTTAGAGTGAATCTTGCGCGTTAATAACAACATCTCTGATAAGCTCTATCAGAGTCCTCTCCACCTTTAGCTTTTCTAGCCCTTCTATTATTGCTTTCGGTGTGACGTTGTTAAAGGCGCCCTCTATGTCTAGGAATCAACCTTTGTTTCTTAAAAATAAATGATTAAAATACTTACATGTGTCTTACTTTGTAATAATAACAATATTATTGTATTTCTTGTGTTTCTTATGAATAAAAAAATCCAACAAATTTAGAGATTACGAGTTCTTATTTAAAATTTGAACCTTAATAGCAACCATTAAATGTCATTAAAAAAATTAAAAAAACCGGCCAAGTGCGAGTCGGACTCGCGCACGAAGTGTTCCGTACCATCTGTATATATAAATATGAAAGAGACTATGTATTATACCTCATCAAATGACAGATCTTGGTTGCAGGCAGGATTTTTTGGATGAAAATCACGTCTGTTGTATGGGAGCCCCCCTTAAATATCCATTTTAGTATTTGTCGTGGTAGCGGCAACAGAAATACATCATTTGTGAAAATTTCAACTGTCTAACTATCACGGTTTATGAGATACAGCCTGGTGACAGACGGACGGACGGACAGCGAAGTCTTAGTAATAGGGTTCGTTTTACCTTTGGGTACGGAACCCTAAAAAAAGCTGAAATAGTTCGCTATGGTATAGAATCGAATTATGTGGTGCCCCGTGAAATTAAAGAAAAAAAATGTTCTTAGGAGTACGGGCCACCCTAATGTACACACATATGTATGTATATATGTATATGTTATATCAGAGCCAACTTGTGTAAACCCACAAGAGCTCGACTTCAAATTCAACAAAAATAAAATGTAAACAGCATTGGTTTGATCCGTACGCAATGTAAACAAGCTGCGGTCAAATCATATGCAACATTAATAATTTCAAACCAATAGACGCGAACGATCACTGTTGACACGGCTGCGGCTTAATGGCAAAATGCTTTTAGCCGAACTCAAGTGGTTGCAGCTGCGTCGGCATGGTTCTCGTGAATTATGTGGGAAGACCAAAGTCCAACAAAAGGGACGCTGTCGAAGAACAGCACAAAGTATATAAGATACTTCATGTTCATATGTGAGTCAGTTCTCAGTTTAAAATGTGATCAGTTAGTTCTCAGTTCCCAGTTTTAAGTTCTAAGTCAGTTCGGTTCACTGCGTTTACGCTTTTGTTCGGTTATGAATAGTTAAGTACACAAAATAAACTATCACTTAAAATTAAAAAAAAAAAGTCTTTCCTTTTGTTCGGTGATGTTCTCATTGAGAGAACATCAAATCAATTTTTTTTCTCGTTTGTAAAAGTACAAACATAAATTATAAATATATGTATCTGAAGGAAGAGAAGTAAGAGTAAAGAGTTCCAAAAGTCTTTAGGCTAAAGAAGGTGAAAAAAAGAAACAAACAACAAGCATTGAAAGCAGACTATTATTCAATATGGAATCTGAATGTACAGGTGGGGATGCAAATAGTTCAGTAAGAGGTGTAAAAATGTAAACTTTTATAAATACTATGAATAAGTTTGTTTTTAACCTATGTATATATCGGTGGCGTCTCGTCAGGGTGTGCAAAGTGTGCATTGCACACCTTGCTGGAAATATACAAAGCATAACAATCTCAAATGTTAATTTTCCTCAAATCCGTCCAACTTTTCATAAATTCATATACATACATACATACATATTACATAACTGCATAAATTTTCATACAACATAATTTCAAAACTCATTCTTCTATAGCAGGTTACACTGTCTTTGCCCAACGCTGCGCCCGTGCGAACCATTTTTTCTACCCGACCACACATCCAAACTAGAGCTCTCTATTGCACGTGTAATCGTGTACACGGTGTAATTGAATTGTCCATGTAGGAACACGTGTATTTAGTTCTACACGTGTATTTAGTTTTACACGTGTATTTAATAAAATACGTATAGTTGCACCACAGCCATAAATTCAAGAAAGCCTTTGCTAGAACAGAATGAAAGAGGCATTTGGTTTAACGTGATCATTAAGATCTAAAATCTACGTGACAAAAAAATGGATATTCCTTTCCACGTAATTTTAATTATAATCTATATAAGCAACATGAGGGGCTTACAGGATCTGTTAAGCAAAATTCGCTTTATTGTTGGCTATGTCTAATTTTGCGGGTAAAAGTAATAGAGCGCCGTGGTGCAGTGGGTAGTGTGTTGGTCTCTGACGCCGATGACACGGGATCGAATCCCGACAACAGCCATGTCATCGCCATGTCACCCCCTGTGGTATAATTGTCAAGAAACACTTCCCGAATTCCGCCGTTCGGAACTGGAAATAAATATTAGGTCCCTTTTACCTATGGGAAAATAAAATCACAAAACTCCGGCTTTACTCCTTCATCGACTGTAACGCCAACATACGTACAGAAGGGATGAGAAGGAAAAACTATGGAGAAGTGCATGAGAAAATTCCTAAACATGAATTATCCATTTCACATATTACAAATTCTTTAGCATTGAAAGCTTTCGGACAAACAAAAATAGAATGCTTATTTGATCATCAAAGAAAACCAAGTGTTCATGTTGCTTGGACCACAATCTGGATTTACCGAATTCCCTTGCTTTTATTGTCTATGGAATAGTTGAGACCGAGTAAACCACTGGACCAAAAAGTGCTGGCCTCTGAGGAAGCTTAAAGTTGGCGAAAGGAACGTCCTGCCTCCTCATACAGTTATTCTACCACCGCTTTACATAGAGCGTTGGTGAAGCAATTTGTAAAGTCACTTCCAAGAGATGGAAATTGCTTCAAACACGTAATATCAAAGTTTCAAAGAAGGAAGGAAGGAACAGAAAGGCTTCTAAAGTGGTAATTGATGCAACATTTTTTTTTTAGCTGTTCATGAGTTCCCATTTAGAGGGCACAATAAATCTAATGAATCATGGAAAAAGGGCATCTTCAAAGATCTACATATGTGAATGAATTTCAAAATACGATCACGCCTTTAAACTATGTTTGGAAACTTCTACATATGTTAAAGGGACATCTGCTAAAATTCAAAACGATTTATTTGAAGCAATAAGTAGCGTTTTCATTAATAAGATAAAAAGAGATACTCAGGAAGCTGAGTTTGTGGCTGTACAATTTGACGAATCTACCGACATTTCTCGAAAAAGACAGCTTTCATCTATAATTCGATATGTCAAAAGAACCGAGAATCTGAATAGCGTTTCTGTAAGTTCCTTGATGTAAACAGTGGCCAAAGTGTTCCGAAAGTATAAGAATTTGCAAATAAATAATGACCATTCTGCCTACCAACACAACAACAGAAAGGAGTTTCTCGGCATTGAAAAGGATAACGATCTCAAATAAAAGTACAACGTTGAAAGACCGGCTTTCGGCATTGTCCTCCATCACAATTGAAAAAGAGGGCGGTTTGAGCACACCGCAGTGCATGCGGTTGACTACAATGCCGTTCCGCAAAGAAATTGTATCAAAAGCTTTATGATGCCACAAAAGCAAAAGATAATTATGATGAATAGGAAACGAATAAAAGGTTCTCCTCTAAACCATTACATTATAAAAACAAATTGAAGAAGAGTTTTTGATTTCTTTCAACGAAGCTCAATCTTTAGATTTTTTGGTAAAGTGATCGAAGAGTAAGTATACTAGACACACAGGTAAATATGGTGGCCGAGGCACAGTGGTAGCATCATCGACTTCTGAGCGCAGAGTATAAGTTCGAATCTTTTACACAGCTTATCAAACTTACAATAGTAGGGACATAGATTCTACAGTCTGCCTACTACATTCCTGTATAACAACTAAAAAGTTGGTAAATTGTACACCCAACGTAATAATCCACGCGACGCGATTCATTAATTGTTCGTTGCAAGAAGTGAAGACCGCGGTTGAAATTCTTCTCTGAACTAGTAACATTTTGAACTTACCCGAATAGATCCGCCTCGCTTCCTGGAAAACTTATCCGTGGCGAAAGTGGCGACCTGCCGTGACGTTTTAACATATCGTGTAGTCCGGGCGGAGCATGGATGGGACTCAAAATCGTTATCTTCCTATTTGGCGGTGCCAACAAACCACCGGACAGCGTCAGTTGTGTTCGAATACTCGCCGTCGATGTAGTCTTATGCGTTTCAATTGTTTCCGCCGATTTCGAGATCAATATTGACGACTGGTGCAGACCCAACTTTGCGGTATTAATAGGCGACAAGCTATCTAAATTGTCCGCAGTCGGTTCTTCGATCTGCGTCGAAGCACTTCGTATACATTTGTCTGGCTTGGCGTTGGCAACACCGGCTGTTGCTTCCGAGTGTGCCGATGTGGAACGAACAAATTGCCGAATGTGTTTCTGATGAGCCGTAACGAATCTATCCCCGCCCATGCTCGATGGATGTGTATTTTCGGGCTGCTGCAGAAAACTTTGAAATTTCGATTTTCCCGACGACGACGAAATGGATGAAGTCTTTTGAATTACGCTTCGTTGCTCAGTGACAATCGAAGCACTTGACTTTGCTTTTAATTGATGCGACAACATTGAAGATGTTGTCGACGAGCTGCTTTGATGCTCGACAATGGTCGACGAACTCGACTGGAGACTTTGGCTGCGCGTGCTTTGGGTCACGACGCGATTCGATGATGCCGATATAGTTGACGAAGGGATCGAGACAGCTGGATTGATGGCAGGAGAATAGGCTCGTGGATGAGACAAGATTTTTGGGTCATTTTGTGCAGTTCGCTCGTTTTGCGATGGTTGATCTTCGAAATCGCCTGCTTCACTTGGCGTTGTGACAATGTATTGGGGTGGTGTTGTTCCGTCATCCATAGACATGTTGTTGAATGAGGTTTCAAATAAACAAATACATACGAGTTAGCGGGGGGATATTCGCTGGCAAATATAGTTCCGGACCTGAACTGAATGATCTGAAAGCAGTGTTTATAAGTTATACAAAAAATGCAAAAAGTCAATTTTTTTCTCTTAATTGGTCGAAATCCATTGAATGAGTGCGCTTATTCAAGTGTGCAGAAGATTATTCTCATTAAAATCGCCCTACGCTTGAATGGATGAATCTATTTTAATGAATAGCAACTATGGCGGCTAACATGGACAAGGTAACAAAAAATACTTTAATAGGATGTGACGTGATACAGCTGCTGTATAGTTTCGAGGATGTGGTTTCATAACCACTGTGTAGAGCACACGTTGACGTCCACCTTCTCGCGGACGATACATTGATTCATTGTGACTCTATTTTGTTATTATTCTTGTTTTTTTTTTTTTTTTTTTTGTGGTTTGTGATTGGGCGGGATAATCTTATTGAAATGTCAAATATCTAATTAAAATAATGCACTTTATTAAAAAAAAAAAACAAAACAGACGTTTTAATTTATTTGAATATACATTGCTTTGGTGGCGTTACAGTCTATCTCCCATGTTGTGTGTGATTTATTTTTCACACAGGTTTAATGCCGATTCCAGACGGCGTGAGTTGAGAAGCTTTTTCATGGCAAGTATACTACGGAGGGTTTTGCTAGTACACCGCTGAACAGGAACGCCGCGAATAGGCATTCGATTGCGTTTGTGTTATCGGGATCCGAACTCACTCATCGTGCCTTATAGTCCAACACACTAACCACCGCGCTACGGCGCCCTCTTTGAATATACATTGCGCCATATATGAAAATACACTAAGTACCCGTGACTGCTCTTGATACTTTGCTCTATAAATCCTCGCCATCCAAGAGGGGAAGGAGACTAATATTTGCAAATATTTAATGCAACTAAGGTAAGTACGTTATTGAACATTCAACCGTTTCCTCGTAGGAACAATATTCAGAGCTCGACGGTCCAATGGCAGAAAACGGCACCGGCCCACCATGAGGAGGTGCGACATTGGACGCCTGAGCACACCGGAGGTTACCAGAGAGAGGGAGCAACTGAGCGAAAGGCTCTCCGGTATGCCTACGTGGAGCACAAATGTCAACAATGTGTGGCCGCATTGCCGCTCAGCCATTCAGAAAGTAGCCGAGAACACCTGGGGCTACCGACCACCCCCGACATGAAACCCGTGGTATAGTGGCGAGTAGGAGCAGAAAAAGGCAACAACCGAAGAGGCTTGCCAAAACGCGCTGCAGCGAAAAACCAGGACAGCGCGAGAGGAGTACCAAGCCAGAAGTAGGGAGGAGAAAAAACTGCTGCGACTAAAGGAAATAATTTTCGCGGCCTCCCAGCTCAAGGATATCGAGGAGTCTAGGGATAAGCATAAAATACGGACCTTTTATAAGAAAGCAAAAAGCCTTGCAGAAGGCTTCAAGAAAGGCACCCAGGCTCTTCGAAATTGCGAAGGCTATCTTGTCACCGACCCGCTATTCCCTGAATGTGTTTTTGCAACATTTCCAGCAGCAGCTTAACGGGCATGACCAAGAGAAAGTGGTAGAGACTGAGGAAATTCCAACTCCAGCCGCTGAAGTAGTCCTATCACTCGGCATCGAAGTAGTTGGCACAGCCATTCAAAAGCTGAAGAACAATAAGGCCGCAGGCTCGGATGGCTCTTCAAGGTTGGCGGCGATGTTCTGGTAGGGAACATGCACCAGACCATCTTTAGAATTCGGGAAGATGGAATATCAGTTTTATTTGGCCCATCCACAAAAAAGGCGATCCTATCTCTTGCAAGAACTATAGAGGTATATCCCTGCTCAATGCCGCATACAAGATCCTGTCCAGCGTACTTTGTGAACGTCTAATGCCCTCTTGCACCGCACTAATCGGCAGCTACCAGTGAGCCTTCCGGCCCGGCAAATCGACTATAGACCAAATATTCACAATCCTGAGAAAGTGCTGCGACTTTCAAATCGATACACACCAACTCTTTCTCCCTTTGATACCGTTACAGCCCATGAAAGACCAGAGCCAAGCTTCTCTTCAATCACATATGTTGTGTGTGATTTATTTTTCACACAGGTGAAAGGTACCCACAGTTTAATGCCGATTCCGGCACTGTGTTCACACAGGTGAAAGGCTTTTTCAAGGCAAGTTATACTACGATGGGTTTGCCAGTACCCCGCCGAGGGACGCGGGACGCCGCGAAATAAACATTCGATGGTGACATTTTGGCTGGAGCAGATAGTGCGACGGGCAGGCGCCAACAGGCGTCAAGTATGGCCAGTTGCTAGGAAACGCCGATGATAATAACATCACTGCACCGTCTCAGCGTGACGTTGAAAAATCTTTCACGACGATTGAAAACAGGCGAGTTGGTCTTAAAGTCAACGAGGATAGGACAAAGTACATGCTGTTAAATACTCCACAAATAAAACCCCACAGTGGAGATCCGGCATATAATCGCCCGTGGCAACCGCTGCTACTTCGGTTTGTCCAAACAACTTGGGTCAAAACTTCTTACCCGAAGAACCAAAGTCGAGTTTTACAAAACGCTTATACTGTCAGTATGGAGCCGAAAGCGGAGCTGATTTTGGGTTATTTCGAAAGAAAAGAGGAGGAAGGTTAATGAAAGAGAAGACATAACCGTGAACTCTGCGAGCTGTACAAAGATGTGCATAAAGTCCGGAAGGCAAAGATCCGTCGACTACATTGGCTCGGCCACATCGAGCCCGTGAACACCAACGCTCCATCTAAGAAAGTCTTCGACTCCGAGCCTCCTGGATCCTGAAGAAGAGGAAGACCGAACCTCCGGTATAAAGACCAAGTTACAACGGATGTAGGAAAACTTGCTCTGGATAACTGGAAGCAGTGTTCCCGGGACCATCAAAGATGGAAGGCAGCTATAGCTGAGGCTCAAATCCTCTATGTAGGTAATGCTGACCTGATAAGTATGTAAGTAAAAATATAAAAAGAAAATATAACAACAAAAGTAAAATGCAACTTCTATCTCTATTCCAGCTAAATTGATTGTTTGGAGGCTGCTAATTGATTGATTGATAGTTTGGATAAAAAATTTCAATGTAATCGAAATTCTGTACATGAGTGTTGCGATGGGGACGGTTCGAAGGAAGAAAGAAAAATCATGAATGATTCAGTGGGTCACTGAAATTGTTGAGTTTTATGGCGCAGCGCTATTTGAGTGACTTGATTATCGAATCACTTATGGCAATGAAATCATGGGGTTAAATAGTTATTGAATAAAACTTAAAAGCTCCAGGGTGAAAGCATTAAATGTTCTTTTTATATAACAAGTTTCTGGAATAATTGAGGCTTTGCCAGTCACGATCTTATATGTAATAAGAAGCACAAGTCTCCATTTATCGATACCAGAAACCTGGTGTGTGACTTATTTTTTTACGCATATTTATGCTATGTGCTCAACTCAGATTTTTGGAGGCAACTTTCGAGCTTTTACTACATGATGTGGAAAGATACCGAGTAGTACACTTTCTATGTCATTGTTGTTGGTGAAATTTGATCACCGTAGAATTCATCGGTTTCCTAGAGCTCTGGTAGATTCTCATTTATTTAGGGCAGCCATACTCAGTATTTTTTTCCTCGGGCCACACTCATTTGTTTGCTAATTCACGCGGGCCGCAACATTATAGATTTTGGGTGATGACCTTTTCGAGGAGTCTAGGGATAAGCATAAAACACGAGCCTTTTACAAGAAAGCCAAAGGCCTTGCAGGAGACTTCAAAAAGGGCACCCAGGCCCTTCGAAACTGCGAGGGTAATCTTGTCACCGACCCGCAGGGAATAGTGGATGTATTTAAGCAGCATTTCCAGCAGCTACTTAACGAGCATGATGAAGAGAGAGCTGTAGGGACCGAGGAAATCCCAACTCCAGCCGCTGAAGTAGTCCTCCCACCCAGCATCTAAGAAGACGGCACAGCTATTCAGAAGCTGAAGAATAACAAGGCCGCAGGATTAGATGGCTGGCGGCGATGTTCTGCTAGGGAGCATGCACCTGCAGAATTTGGGAAGACGAAAGCATGCCCGACGACTGGAATACCAGCTCTATTTGCCCCATCCACAAAAAAGGCGATCCTACCTCTTGTAAGAACTACAGAGGTATATCCCTGCTCAATGTCGCATACTAGATCCTGTCCAGCGTATTGTGTGAACGTCTAAAGCCGTTTTGCACCGCACTAATCGGCAGCTACCAGTACGGCTTCCGGCCCGGCAAATCGACTATAGACCAAATTTTCACACTTCGATAAATCCTGAAAAAGACCAACAAGTTTCGAATCGATACACCATCTTTTCATCGATTTCAAAGCCGCATACGACAGCATTCATCGTGAAGGACTGTTTGGTGCAATAGCCGAATCCGGGATCCCGGGAAAACTGATCCAGTTGTGTCGCGTCCCGCTAATAATAATAATACGCGATACACCGTGCAACTCGGTTCTAGGACTTCGGAACCGTTTGAAACATGCATCGGATTTCGGCAAGGAGATGCGCTGTCATGTGACTTCTTCAACCTGGTGCTGGAGCAGATAGTGCGACGGGCAGGCATCAACCAGGGAAGGCACTATCTTCTACAAGTCCGTCCAGCTGCTAGGATACGCGGATGATATCGACATCATCGCGGGATGATATCGACATCATCGCGGGATGATATCGACATCATCGCGTGTTCTCGCCGCGGCATTGTGGAAGTATTCACGGCGATTGCAGAATAGGCGAAACGAGTTGGTCTTAAGGTCAATGACGACAAAACGAAGTACCGGGGTGGCCGTGGTGCAGTGGTTAACATCATCGACCGCCGAGCGGAAGGTTTATGGTTCAAATTCGCTTCATAGCCAAGAAAAAGTAATTCCTATACGGACAAAAAGTATGCAACGCAGTTGTGAGTGTAAAGTGACCAGACGTACTGCTGCAGGCATAACACTCACAGTATATGGTCAACCGAAATTCATCCTCTGCGTATGCAATACCAAAGTGCTCGAACGAATTACTACGGACTAGTGCTCGGCTCTCGTCCTATCTAAGTCTAGGACAACCACCCCTGACAGTAGTGAACGAACTTCAACGACTCCAACCACTGCACTCCGTTCAGGTTGTGTGTGTCAACACATCATAAGAGAATATAAAAACTCTTGAACCTGCGCGAGTCTTTACAAAAAAAAAAAAAAAAACATGCTGTCAAGCAAAACCAACCTTCGCTCACCACCTGGGATAAGATATAACAATTGACAGCTACAATTTCGAGGTAGTTAAGGAGTTTGTTTACCTCGGGGCAAACGTAAATTCCACAAATAACACCACAGTGAAGATCCGGCATAGTATCGCCTTTGGCAACCGCTGCTACTTCGGCTTGTCCAAACAACTGGGGTCAAAACTCCTCACTCGAAACCAAAGTCATGCTTTACAACACGGTCATACTGCCAGTCTTGCTGTACGGAGCCGAAAGCTGGACGATAAGCAGGACAGCGGAGCTGATTTCGGCTTCTTTCGAAAGAAAAATTCTGCGCCGGATATTTGGTCCTGTCTGTAAGGAAGGTGAATGCAGAAGAAGACTCCTACTCTACGAGCTGTACGAAGATGTGGATGTAGTCCGGAAGGCAAAGATCCGTCGACTACACTGGCTCGGCCACATCGAGCACATGGACATCAACGCTCCAGCTAAGAGGGTCTTCGACTCCGAGCCTTCTGGTTCGAGAAGAAGAGGAAGACCGTACCTCCGGTATTAAGACCAAGTTATCGCGGATGTAAGACATCTTGGTCTTGATAACTGGAAGCAGCGTGCCCGGGACCGTCAAGAATGGAAGGCAGCTATAGGTCAGGCTCAGATCCTCCATGGATCGCTGGCCTGATAAGTAAGTAAACAAAGAAAAACATTACGATGCCAGTGCGAGACACATATAAAGCTGGACATATAATGCAAGGCATCGCGTTATTAAGCGTCGCGTTCGTTGGTCACAAAAAACAAGGCATCGCGTTAATTGTCATTTTGCGAAATCAAATGTTACATGCTGAAAGTAAACGCGTCATGATTCATCGCATCGATAGCGATCGCGTCATACCCGCTGGCATTTTAACCAGGAATAAAGAATGAGATACCAATCTATTGGCTTCGACAGGCACTCTTACAGTTTGCACCTACAAACGCGTTGCGGTTTGACGGCGTCTTGACTATAACATTCTGCCTTGCCACGCCTTGACTCTACACATCGACGTCATGAGACTATCACTGTGTTAGTCAAAAGCGTCGTTTTTAAACGGAGAATAACACGTATAGTATCGGTGTGTATTACAAAAGCAACAACCAACCCCTGCGGGGATCAACGGGCAGACGTACGAAAGATCGGTATCTCATTGTTTATTCCTGATTTTAACAGCCACCATTGAAATGCATCGGTCGAAATTCACGACGCGATGTCTTGCATTATATTTCCACCTTAACACGTCAGAGAATTTAGGCGGAATATTTTGCATAAAGTTAAAAAAATTATTGTGAGAGTATTGATGTCAGAACTGAAAAATGTGCGCACCATAATGTTTCATTTAACGTATGTTTTCAATAAACAAAATAATTTGAAAAAAATGTGTTCCCCACTAGTGTGTTTCGGGCCGCACATAAAGGATCGGCGGGCGGCATGTGGCCCGCGGGCTGCAGTTTGGGTATCGCTGATTTAGAGGTAACGTAGATAGCGATCACATCGGCGATTTCTTCATTTTAGGTGTGAAAAAAAGAACCAGAGTTTATCTGTTTTTTATAAAATTGTATCGAGATGAATCTTTTTCTTTCGATTGGAGGTTAAGTTTAATTTCCTTCGATCACCTCTACTATGTCTGACTAGTCCCGTGGGTGAAAATGATCTACTGTTTGTTATTAATTATACAACACCCAGGTACCTTATATAAAACACCACAGTACATACAACATCAATATAGGCAGGATTCGAGCCCATTTACGTCATTGGGCATTACTTGTTCCATAAAGGCTACACTGATCCATTTTCGTAGTTCGCAGTTGTTCATTTTTACTCTCTCCTCTAATCAGTAATTCGTGCAGCAAAATTACTTCACACTTGATAACCGGTGCTTATGGGATTACAATTATCATTATCCAAAACAGATCGAATTAAATATTTGTTTCAGGTTTTGTAATGTACCTACATATGTATTTTATAGGCACTTCGAATAAATACTGACCTATATTTATTTTTATTAATTTTAGTGTGAGACATATGTATCCCTATACTTCTAAAATGGAATCCACCAACACCTACCAGATTTAGGTCATCAAAAGCCTGTTGGCATTGATTGAATTTGTCCAAAGTTGCGCATTTCACAAAACACTCGGTCCATTACCCACTACCAACTTTCGTAGGGAATAATAAAATTACGTTTAAACTTCCACTCTCCCTTGTGCCGCATTTCTGATCCATACCGACTCCTCAATTTGACCTTTAGGATTTACATGTAAATAGCAATTACCCACCGCACATTTTGCCAAACAATCCAGAAAGGAATATTTTAGTAGCTTTGAAGAGTAATTATTTTTGAAAGTGCAGAATGAAAATAAACACACAAATAAGACACAAAGAAAATTAATTCTACTATCAAGTCAGTAAACGTGAGAGGGGGGAGTCTGAGCCGCCACCAGGGCTCAGCTCCTTCTTCGGGACGGCGGCGGAAGAATTCCCAAGATGGAGTTAAAAGCGGCGCCCACGGTTCGAGCGAGAAGAACTACTTGGTGAACATCTTATTTCGGGCTACTACAACATATTTGGAGCTCAGGCCGTTTGTTCATTACGTGAATAAGAGCCTGGTCCTCCAGGTTGGGGGTTGCGCTTAGGGTTAACATCCCCATCACGTAAAACAAATATTTGTTCAGAGGCAACCAATAGCCTCGGATATGGAATTACATGCTGACGACACCCGCAAACGTCAAAAAGGAAACGAATTCCGAATCTGCGCCTGGATCGTTAGGTCCCTCAACAGACCAGGTGCGACCGGACAACTGATCAACTCTTAAGACTGCTATAAGCCAGACATTACCGCACTCCAAAAAGCGGATGAAAAACTGTCATATCTACTACGGAAACTGCTACAGCAAACAACAACAACAAACCTTATTCGGATGCGGATTTGTTATTCGAGGCAGACTCAGAAAAAAAGCCTTAAGCTTCCAGTATGTAAGTCAACACCTCATAATTATCCGCATTAAGGCCAATCTCGGCATAACGTAAGCTTAATATGTGTCCACGCACCCACAGAGGAGAAAGATGACCGAAAGACGACTTCTATGATCTCCTAAACAGAACATATACCCAATATCTCAGCTATGGGTAAGGAAGCCTTCTTAAACGAGTCATAGGAAAGCACAGTCTGTACAACACCACGTCAGAAAACGGGCTAAGGCTACTGAACTTTATGGCGGGACATATGTAGTCTAATGGTAGCAAGTACACGATTGCCGCCCCTCAACATCCATAAGGGGACCTGGCGGTCCCCCGATCAATCCACAACCAATCAAATAGATCACATTGCGATCAACGGCAGAGACTCCTCCAGCATCCTAGATGTCCGAAACTTTCGAGGAGCCAACATCGACTCAGATCATTCCCTTGTTGCAGCCCAGGTACGGATGCGAATTTCTCGGAATCAACGGGGTCAAGTAAGAACACCAAAATTTAACGTCGGTAAGCTGCAATCGATAGAAATCGCCAGGACCTTCGCCGATCAACTCACCACCTTCGAAAAACCCCTGACTTGATGACGAGTGCAGACAGGCCTTGCATCGACGAACGGGAGCTGCCTGCGAGCTCTATGAACAGAAAAGGAGAGAGGAGCATGCGCTTTTGAGAAGAAAAAAAGGAACACGAGAAGCGCGAGATCGAGGAGATGGAGAGATGCTATTGCAGGAAATGCTTTCGAAAGTTCTGCCAAAAAGTAAAACGAACATGCCGAAGCTATAAAGCCAGAGCAGAAGCCTGCAGGGATGAGCACGATCAACTAATAGTGGAGTCATAATCATTGCTGAGATTGTGGAAGGACCACTTCTGCAGACTGTATAACGGTGATGATAGTCAAAACGGCGCCGTCAGGTTGAACGAAACATTTACAATGGACGAATACGAAAGAGAATACCGTCCACCCGACCTAGACGATGCTAAGATAGCGATATCGAAACTTAAGTCTTATAAAACTGCTGGAGCAGAGGGACTTCCCGCTGAACTATTTAAAGCAGCTAGCGTTGAGCTGGTCAGGAACATGCATCAACTCATCTGCAAGATATGGTCGGAAGAATGCATGCCTGATGAGTGGAATCTCAGCATCGTTTGCCCGTTCCATAAGAAAAGGAGACCCCTATGACTGCAACAATATCCGAGGGATAAGTCTCCTGATCATTGCGTACAAGAGCCATGTTATGTTTTAACATTCCTGTCAAACTCGTCAGACTGTGCAGGATGACTGTGGAGAATGCTCGCTGCTCCATTAAGGTCGGAGGTGAACTAACAGAAACCGTCGATGGTAAAAAAGGTTTTGGACATGGTGACGCACTGTCATGTGATTTCCTTAACATCATACTTGAAAAAATCGTGCGGGACTCTGCGGCCAATCAAGAGGTACGATCTACTTCAAGTCTACACAATTGCTTGCATACACACATGATATAGACGTTATTGGACGGACAAAGCGAGACGTCATTGCAAGCATTGAAGCAGAAGCGGTTAAATTGGGTCAAAGGGTAAATGGGGACAAGTTCAAATATATACTGTTATCAAAGAGAGACGCGCAACACCGATATCTTGGTCAGAACGTCACCTTCGGCAGCCATGTTTTTGAAGTAGTCAAGGGCTTCGGCTACCTTGGCTCGATAGTTATAAGCAGCAACGACGCCAGCGCTGAGATAAAACACGAAATGACTCTTGCCAACCGCTGCTTCTTTGGGCTCAAGAGGCAACTGAGTTGTAGAGCCCTCTCTCGAAAAACTAAGGTATCCCTCTACAAAACCTTAATCATCCCGGTCCTCCTCTATGGCCCTGAGGCTTGGACGTTATCAAAAGCGGATGGGCATTTCGAGAGGAAAATTCTGCATGCAATCTTTGGTCCCGTTTGTGTAAACGGAGAGTGGAGGAGCAGATTCAACCAAGCCATCGGCATAGTAAGACGTCTACGGATCCAACGTCTAAGATGGCTGGGCCATGTGGAGTGAAAGGACATCACCGCTCCGACCGTAGAGTCTTCGATTTAAAGTTTCCCTTTTGGTTGCCACAAGGTTCCTGGTTTGTCCTAAGTTTAGCTTAGGCTTGATTTGTTTGGTGATAAAGCCGATATTACTTTGGTTCCGTTCGGGGTTGGTTACATTTATGGTTCGAAGTTTTATCATGTTCTTTACAGTACTTATTTGTGTCCTTAGCAGTCCACCAAACTACGATGCCGTACAGGAAGATGGGCCTTATGACTGCTGTATAGAGCCATAATGCTTGGTTGGTTGCCCACCACTTTCTTACAGCTGCTACGGAATCCCGAATCCATATCGAAATGAAAGTGAAGTACGCATTAGACTCGGTAAGGTAGTTCACATCGGCAGCACATTCCTCAATGTTGACACTTCTGACACTTCCTTCTTCCTCACTGTATCTAAGTACTCACGTTGAACAAAGCAAACAGCGAATTACAAACTATATATTGGTCTGGATTTATTCGTTACTAGAATAAACGATTTACCTTCTAACTCAAGACGTGAATTACAATTTTTTTTTTTTTTTTTTTGAACAGCTCACACGGTTTCAAGAGTCATACTCTTATAATATTTGTCAGGCTACCTGGACGGAGTGCAGCTGGTTTGGGTCATATATGTTCGTTCATTGCTCTCCAGAGGTGGCTGTCCTAGATAGGATTCGAGAGAACTCGACTGAATCTCACGGTGGTTGTAGTTCCTAGCTAATGTTCCATACCATTACGGTGTTATATCAGAACTGCACACACAGAGTATGAATTTGAAGTGACCATATACTGCACAATTTTTCCGTAAAGCAGTTGCATTTCTTGTGTATGCACATACTTTGAACTACAGACCTTCCGCTAGAAGGGCACACATTCTTTTCACTTTACAACATTTTTAAAAGGTAAATTACTGGTGTGATAGTTAATTTTATGAGACATCCAGTTCATTTAGGGTATAGTTAAAAATTAAACTCCGCTCTGTGGAATACAAATAATTTCTTTGCTCCAAATACTGGAACACAAATGCTTGTTAGCTTTAAGATAAAAGATAGCCTGATAGCACGAAATAGTGAAATGAAGAAAAAAAAATAATTAAAGAAACCGGGCTAAAAATATGGTTGTTGTGATTACACTTGAATATGTTACGTGTATGTTAACTTCTCATGAATTGCTAACAAATTAAGATTGTCATTTTTAATTGCTGTCACAGCCTCTGAAAGCTTTATATCCAAGTCACTACTGGAAATTAACTCACTTGGCATACGTATAACTGTTTGGCGCCAAATTTTATCTTCGCTGTCCATTCAACTCTATATCAAAGCCAATTTCTGTGCACGGAGGTAATTACAAATATAAAAATTCAATAGAATTTTAAATAGTATCTATTACTATCTACTACTGCTCACTCAATGATGTTAAAATTATTATCAACATCTAACCATGTGAAAACTAATCCACAGCAAGTCCCTTAGTTATGTATATGATCCTTGTTTTTATTCTTTTGGTTGTCAACCACGCAACTTTTGCGTTCATAACGATTTGTAATATAAGTTATTTAATCAAGTTGTGTGATCAACTTGATTAAATAGTAAACGCAAATATTTAGCAAGGTAAAAAAATACTCTATGAGCTGTTCGCAATGAGATAAAAATTGCGATAACCCACACTTAGCACGTGTGTAAACGCCGCACTCAGTAGTTCACTAATCAGCTGAGCTAATGTCTGGATTTTTCTCCCAATTCATACGAAAATGTTAATTTGAAGGCAAGTTGAATTCTAGGTGGATATGTATTACTCACTATGCTTGACAACCCGACGTCATGTTTACACTCCATCGATATTAATTGATTAACCACTGCTCCACAAATGTATGCACGATGACGATATAAAGTCATAATCTGTTCATTTGCGTTCATTTGATTCGATTGTTAAATGTTTTTGTACTTTATTTATAGAGTACAGTCTATGAGTAAGTACTTCGAATTAGATCGATTAGCTACTTGGCATAAAATATCTGGTAATACCCAGGAAGGTAAATCATAGGATCTCTTAGAAATTGAAGCCTGACTATTAAAATCGAAAACATTGTTTTTCAGTAGAAAGATACATATGTATATGTATGTATAACATACCGAATCTCTATACTTAACTATGTGCGATAACTAAATTCATTGCACATTTGCTTTAGAACGAAATAAATCTATCTATCTAAAATGTGATTGGTAGACTCAGTTTTGTTTAGGCGCGCGTTGAAGAGAAAACGAGAGCCAGGCGATTGAACATTTCAAGACAATCATGGGATGGGAATCAAAAGTCTGGCCGCTGTTGAGCTAAACATTGCACAAAAAACCGGACATGTACTGTTTTTGGATTGGACCGTCTGAAGTAAGAAATCGTCCGGAAACGGCCAGCTTTGACCAATAGAAGAGGAATTTTGTTCCATGAGGACAACGTCGAACCACGCCCATCCATACTGACTCGTCAGAAGCTCTGGGATTTTGCTTGGGAAGTTTGTATGCATCCACCTTTAAAATATTAAAACATTATTAAAATTGATTATAAGCCAATGTTTGTCTAAAAGTTTAGGAACGCCTGTTGAAATACATAAATAATGCCCCTTGATTGTGAAGCTTATTTTCCGCGCTACATGAAAAAAGTGCACTCATTTACTAAATTCTTAGCTCCCACTACTATTATTGAGTTACCAAGATATATAACATGTCGTCTCAAAGCATGCAACTAGTCATATAACAAGAACTAATAAATCAAATACTGACGTCTAGCATTGTATTACTCGGTGAATTTGATGTATAGTCTGATGTATATACTTACTTAATTAGGTGGCTCTACAGTACGTGGTGAACCTGGGCCTCAACCAATAAGCGTCTCCAGTTGGCACGGTCTGTTTCCAATTGTTTTCAGCGCCGCACGGCCAGTTGGTTAAGGTCCCTTCCACCTGCGTGCGCCACCGTTGATGCGGCCGTCCTGTGCCGCGCCTTCCTTCCGGGTGGATTCGAAGACTCTTCGGGTCGGAGCTGTACTTTCCATGCGCTCTACATAGCCTAGCCACCTTAGACGCTGTATCCGTAGACGTCATACCAGGCCGATGTCGCTGTACAACCCGTATAGTTCTTCGTTATATCTTCTCCTCCATACACTGTTTGAACAAACGACATAGTGCGCAGAATTTTCCTCTCGCAACGACCAAGGGCATCTTCATCCACTTTTGTTAAGGTCCAAGCCTCTGCGCCGTAAAGGAGGACTAGAATGATTAAGGTCTTATATAGCGTCACCTTAGTTTTCCGAGAGAGGGCTCTACTTCTCAATTGCCTCTTGAGCCCAAAGAAACAGCGGTGGTAAAAGTGATTCTGCGTTTTATCTCAGCGCTGGTGTTGTTGTCGCTGGTCATCAGTGAGCCAAGGTAGACGAATTCCTTGACCACTTCAAAGTCATATCCGCCCATGGTGACGTTCTGACCAATGCGTGTTGCCCGTCTCTTTTGGATGAAAGCAGATATTTGGTTTTACCCTCATCAACCTTGAGGCTCATCTTAGCCGCTTCTACCTAAATGCTTAGAAAGGCCTCATTGACGTCTCGCTGTGTCCGTCCAATCACGTCAATATCGTCGGCGTACGCAAGCAATTGCGTAGACTTGAAATAAATCGTACCTCTTATGTTGGCCAGTGACCCAGGCATGATCTTTTCAAGCACGATGTTGAAAAAGTTGCATGACAGCGCGTCACCTTGCCTAAATCCGTTTTTAACATCAAAGGTCTCGGTTTGCTCATTACCGACCTTAATGGAGCAGCGAGAATTCTCCATTGTCATCCTGCACAGTCGGACGAGCTTGGCAGGGATGTTAAAACTAGACATGGCTTTGTATAGCTCATCTCTATGCTCATCTGAAACCACACTGATAAGAGCCGATCAGGTTATCCACAAACGGTTTCAGGCTTATTCCCCTATAGTTAGCGCAGTTGTAGGGGTCTATTTTCTTATGGACCGGGCAAAGGATGCTGAGATTCCATTCGTCGGGCATGCTTTCCTCCGACCATACCTTGCAAATAAGATGGTGCATACACCTTACCAGCTTATCTCCAGCCGCCTTAAGAAGCTCGGCAGTCTGCGCCTGCGGCTTTATTAGACTTATGTCTTAATATTGCTATTTTGACATCTCTCCATCTCCTCGATCTCACGCTTTCCGTGCTCTCTCTTCTCTCTTCTGAAAAGCGTGTGTTCCTCTCTTCTCTTCTGCTCATAGATTTCGCGAGCAGCTCTCGTTTGTCGTTGCGGCATGGCCTTATATGCCTCTTGTTTTGCCTCATGGGCATGTTCGCATTTCTCATCGAACTAGGGGTTTTCTGGGTGGTGGCGGTTTGAAACCCAACACCTCTGAGGCAGCGTCTCTGACGGCACTCTGGCAATGCGCCCATTCCACGGGGTGGCCGTGGTGCAGTGGTTAACATCATCGACCGCCGATCGAAAGGTCTATAGTTTAAATGCGCTTCATAGCCAAGTAAAAGCAATTCCTAAACGGATGATAAAAAGTATGCAACGCAGTTGTGAATGGAAAGTGACCAGACGTACGTATGCAATACTAAAGTGCTTAAACGAATTACTACGGATTATAACCAACGCGGAATTTGGTCGGCTCTCGTCCTACCTAGGCCTAGGACAACCACACCTGAGAGTAGTGAACGAACATCAACGACCCCAACCACTGCACTCCATTCAGGTTGTGTGTGTCAACACATCAAAAAAGAATATGAAAAAAACTCTTGAACCTGCGCGAGTCTCTAAAAAAAAAAAAACAAATATATATTGTTTTGAGCAGTGTACTTGACAGGGTTTTTAGTGCAGTAATGGCAGATAACTTCATGGTGGTTGAGTTGTAGCCATGAGCAGTTTTCGCAGAGTCTGAACACGTGCTTGTCGAGATTCTGGGTGAACGTTATGATAAATTCAGTTTCTCCAAAATGTGTTGTTTCTATGTTTGAGTTTCGAAGAGGGTCGTCGATAATGTTTTGGCGAACGTTCCTCATTCCGGCTGCGTCTCTGGTCGATCGTGCTAAGTTCCGGGATCGTTTAGGAGGAAGTGGCATACTGTCTCAAACTGTTTTTTGTAGACTTCTGTTGCTATGTGAGATTTATTGTTGTTTTTTGTTATTTTCTTTTCTTTTTATACCTATTTCTTGTGATTTTCTGTTTTTATCGGTAGTTTTGCTTCACGTATATTCACTTTTGATGATGATATAGCCGTATTCAGTCAAGCAAAATTCTTTAAGGAAAATGACGTGACTTGGGGGCGAAAACCATCAAAATTGGAAAATTGGAATTTGTTCAAATTAAAATAATTGCGCGCGCAAATTTTTTTTCGAATATATTAATTTTTTTCTAGATTTAATTTGGTTCTTAATTTTTTACAATTAAACTTAATCGAAATTCAAAATTCCGGCTTCGTCATGATTTGTACAGTGGTGTTCTCATAAATAGCACACCCTTATTCAAATATGTATTTGCTTGCAATACACTCTGTACTTACAAACCGCACAGGAGTAAAGCCATAATATCCCAAGGTAGTACCGTTATGAATATGAAAACATACGACAAAGAAGATCCTGTTAGGTGTTCCTGGTTTTGCAATCGTTAGAGTTGGTGATCATTGCAAATTGGGTGTTCATATAAATAGCATATATCATGGTGTGTCAGAAAAAGAAAATGTTCAGTGATTTAAGTGAGGTTAGTGTGAATCTTTTTAAGGATAACCATAATCACGCTCATTTCTTACACGAATAGGAGTATTTCAAATGGGCATTGGAAAGCATTGCACGGAAGAAAGGAGGCAAATAGTCGGTACCATGATACAGGATGGAAAGACTATTTCAGAGGTGGCAAGGACATTAAGGTGGTCTAGAAAGCTTGTTCAAAATTCGATGGAGGTCATACGGTACAGCCAATCTACCGCGAATCCCGTAAGGAAAAACAAAAAAAGATAAACATCAGAAGTGACTGACAGAATTATTCACAAAATCAGTCGCAGCGACCTTTTCATAACTTCCCGGGAGATAAAGCAACAACCATCTGACCAACACAATTTCCAAATATCAGCCGTAACTGTAAGTCGCCGCTTAATGGAATTCCAGCTTCATGGAAGATTCGCCAGAAAAAACCCTCTTGTCTCCAAAAAAAAAAAAAAAACGAATGAAAATACCTATTTTCGCAAACGCTCATCCAAGAACAACGAATGTAAGTTCAACAGGTTGGGATCAGATGTAAAAAAGTATGTGCGAAGGCCAACGAACCAAGAGTATCATTCCAGATACACCATTAAGACTGTCAAGCATGGCGGTGGGAGCATAATGGTGTGGGCGGCGATGCCATGGCATGGCGTTGGACCAATTGTGAAAATAAATGGCATTATGGATCAACATCAGTATAAGCTAATCCTGGGGAACCAAATGGAGCCATAAACCGACGACTCTATGTATCATGGATTTTTATACATGACAATTAACAAAAGCATACTTCGCGGATAGTGAAGAATTGGCTTTCTGAGCGACAAATTTCCGTGCTTGATTGGCTGGCCCAAAGTCCCGATCTAAATCCTATCCAGAATCTTTGGAATGATTTTGACTCCCTTGTTGAATACTCCAGTTCAAAAAAATTTAGAAGAATTTTGGCAAATCACAAACGCTGCTTGGGAAGATATACCTGCTATACCCATTCTGAATTATTATTTTTAAGTCAATTTAAAGGAATTATGATTTTTTTTAATAAAGTACATATAAACGCACATCAGTTATAAAACAAAAAAAATGTTGGTTGTCTGTAAAGGCGGTTTACGGACGATTATTTTACGTGATAACGTCATTAGAAAACATTGATAAAAAATGAACAACACGCGGTGTTCCCAAGCGGTCCACCATCTTAATACTAACCGCACCCGACGCTGGTTGGTTACGGGATTCGGACGACAGCCGACAGACAGTGTTGTGGTTTGGCAAACTCTCAAGAGCTGCTCGTGAGTGTGCGCTACCTAACGAGCAATTATTAAACGCACGCGTTCATGAGTAATTGGCTGTGAGAATTTTTTTGCGATTTGGATGTATATATGTATATCCAACATACAAACTCCTCACTTTTTCACACGAATTCGTCAGAATCGTATTTGTCGTCTAAGAACGGTATTAGCGTGTATGCATGTATATGTGTATCACCTGGATTATTGATTATTCCTAAAAGTATGCCTACGTCATCGCACAATTTTTTCATGCCCCCAAGTATGCAAACAAAATTACATCCCATAGGCAAAATAGATGCCCCTCTATCGCATGTTTCGCGCTCTCGCTTGCACGCTCAGCTCAGGCGGAACGTGACAATGAGTCATACTTTTTCGTACGTGCGGCCGGTGTTTATCGATTTATAAGACGTTATCACGTCAAAAACCTGAACCTCTTTTTAGACTTTTGGCACAACATAATGTATGAGAACTTACGGGTGTACTATTTATCTGAACACCACTGTATGGTGAACTAATAGTGTAAAATAATTCATCTCTCTAAAATGTCAGGAAGTGGTCCAAAAACGCGAACAACATTTTGAGTCCGAGTCAGCACAAAGAAAGCACACCTTCGGTTCGCTTTGTTAATCTAAACAGAGAGCAGTGAGTTATGTAATACATATAACTAAACCTCATAGGGCCAGCATATAAGGATCTTGGATGTGAGTTTCAGCTAATTTGCATGAAAATCAAACCGCAAAATATTGAATCATTGCTGCATATTGCAGCTGCAAACGATATTTGCAATTCTGCAAATAATATTCACAGAAAAGCCCATTAGTCACTGAGAAATGAGTGAAGGACATGATATTGAGCGAGCGAACTAGCTTAATAAAATAAAACCGATGAAGGTGCATAAATAAGTAAAGGTTCTCGTGAAGCATAAGCATAATATGTAGATAGAATTTCTATTTTTTTTTTCTACACACGTGCGTAAAACAGCTAGATTGCATTGAAATAGAGTTACTGCCAGGGAATAATCTTAGACATGGTCAAGAATAGCAAAATCTCAGAATTAATAATTACAGTATTTTCACATCCAACGAACAATATAACATAGTCGCACAGACAATCAAATACGAGTATATTAGTTTTCGAAATTTCTAATAAGAGCAGTCTATCAAAAGGTTCACAACAAACTTTAACAATGTCCACAATGAAATGAGTTACAGAATACATCATTTCTAAATATTTGTATCAAATAACTTTAATTAGGAATACGTGTATCCCCTCTATGAAATGCGGTCTAATTAGTTAAAACCGCAAAAACATTAAGCTCGAGAGCGCATACGTGAGTTTTTCTCGTTTCACATTCACTTTTTTGCCGCGAACTGACCTTTTTTATTGGGGAACACAAATCAAAGTTGTATATTCATTCAGGTTGACAAAAAACACAAAAGTAGTTGATAATTTAAAGGTCATATCACCCAGCTAAAACTCAATAAATGCTTACCACCCTTCTCGTATAAGAAGTTTAAAGTTTTAATTAAAATTCGCTCGCCAGAGGAAAAATGGGAAAAAGCGAACGTAAATAAAGCGGATGACCGACAAATAAGGAATTCTTCGTCAATATTTTATGAAACTTGCGGAGCGAGTTGGAGTAAAGGGAATTCAACACTCTAAGGCCAAGCGTGAGTTGCCTGCACTGAGGTTCGATATTTAATTTTGGCATATACAAAGCTTTTCATTTCAAATGTAACGAAATATTTTAGTTAATTAAGAGCAGTCAAAGAGGAAACGAAAATATGCTATTATACTCAGATACAAAAAAGGCAAATCATTACTACCCAACGACCTATTACAACCTGAAAAAGGTATTTACAAGGGGATCTTTTTGTTTGGTGTGGTCAATTAAAAAACAGCTAACTAAACAACAAGAAAACCAATATTATGGTCTAAGATCCTATCGACACTCACATTCTACTGTGTTAGGAATTAATTAAATACATTAAATAAAGTCGTTGATTGAAAGTTGAACCACTTTTACACTAAAAACAATGTTTACAGTGCATTTTGTGTTAAACCATATCCTATGGCAATATTTTTTGACTAAGGGGGCATTCAAGAATTACGTAACGCAATTGGGGGAGGGGGTCTTGTAAAATGTTACGTTGCGTTACAAGGGCGGGAGGGGGGTTCGAACAACGCGTTATGTAACACTTTTTTTATTTAAATAAAAAACTAGGGAATTTGTCATCGAAGTTGGCAACTCTTTTCGTTTTTGTTTTACGGCTAATCCCTCGACTGTTTTGCACATCATTTTTATTTTGTTTTCGTTGTCAGTATTCGTTAGTGTTTTAAACACGAAATACGCACAAGCACATTGCCGTAATCAGTGTTGTTAAGGTGAGTTCATCCTGTAAAGTCCTCAAAAGAGGGAGATTTGCATTATCAGCCGTTCTTAGCCTATAAAGGCTCTCATACTGACTTGCCAGCGCAATTGTGCCAAAAAAAAAATGCCAACCTGCCCTTTGGCAGCTCAAGAAGCACTAATTGGACTTACTCCACTGCACCTTTTTATTAAAAAGGTCGCATTACGTAGTGCAATCAGAATTCTTCGCTCGGGAACAGACCTATGGGTCACATGTCAATCCTGCAACAGCTTCCTGAACTGGATATGACTATCACGGTCTCAGACGCATTACCACACACCTTCCCTTTTGACAAGAGATTTAAGATATTGATCCCGAACCGCACAGTTTGGAAAACCAGTGATCTCTTGCTCAACGTCAAAGGCCTTAGGTGGTATACTGATGGCTCCAAAATTATTTCTGGCGTTGTCGCCGGCATCTTTGGACCAAATTGGAGGATTAGCAATTCCCTACGAATGAGTCCCAGTATCTTCTAATCTGAATTATAACCATCCTAACATCCGGCAATCTAAACTTAGAGACTGGCATAAGAGGAACAACCATCAGTATACTCTATGATAGCCAAGCAGAGCTGACTCCACGAACTCCAAATCCGTTAGGGAATGCCATGATGCCCTAAAAGACCTAGCCAAAAAAACAAAATCAAACTCTGGTGGGTGCCAGGGCACAAAGGTATTAAAAGCAATGAAATCGTTGATCATCTCGAAAGGAAATGTTCCAGCGAAAGGTACATATGTAAGTCCTGAATCTTTCTGCGGCAGTGAGAAAAATCGCAACACCTGCCCTTTTGACTTTGCCAATCGAAAAGATTTATACGACACCTGAACAAACACTCTATTAATATTCTTTAACTTAATAGAGTCGATATCAGAAGACTGGTCAGCTATCTTACGGTCATCTGAAACTGAGTTACGACTCTGTCTTGAGGACGAAGAAACTGCAGGGCACATACCATATGAGTGCGCTGCCTCCTATGGGGATCATCTTAGCTCCTACGAGAGACATTCTCAACTTCATTAACGAAATGGAGAAGCTCCTGGCTAGTAGGCGCAATAGATCTATAAAGGTCGCAAGTGCCTCTTGCTATTTGTTAGGTTGTGTATGTTTTTGACACACAATCTGAACGAAACTCTCCTTGTTACCTTCAACGTTATAAGGCCTTAGCCTTAGCCTTGAGTGTGGGTGTAACTAAACAAAAAAAAAAAAAAAAAAAAGCACATATATGGGAGTGCTTCTGGGTCAGAAAAATATCTCCTCTTTATTAGAAATGATAGCATCTCTACAGCCTAGACTACTCTTGTGATGATACTGCCCAATATGGTTCCGCACAATTTGAAAGTCAAGAAGGATTCACCAATGTTTAGAGAAAAGTTAGAGTAGTGTTTATTCTTTCTTCTAACTTATATATGTACATCATACAAGTCTTCCGTGTCTCAAACTGACAGTACTTACTGAATTAACTTCTTATAAGAATTCAATCAGAGGTAAAAAAAAATGTGGAACACTTTCAATATAGATACATACACTATATGTGAAAATACTATTTTAGTTGTTTATATGTATGTCTACCTATAGAGAGCTCAATTAATCCGACCAGATTACTTCTTTGAGAAGGCTTTATTTGCGCACAATACTGTACGTACATATAGAGTTGCCGCATCTTTAAGAAAAGCACAACTGATATTTTCTGACTTCAGTGGAACACTTCGCTCATTACGGGCGGCGATAAATTAGGAACAACTTACTTAGCTGACGAACTGGATTGTTTGAGCGGTTTATCTAAATAAAAATAGAGCTATTGTTTCCTGAAGAAATTACTCCGGGAAGCATTACCTATATCTTAACTTCTAAATACACAAGTGTTCCTTTATTTATTACTTACTTATGTGGCCCTACAGTCCAGTGTGAACATGGGCCTCAACCAACAAACTTCTCCAGCTGGCACGGTCTTTTGCTAGCTGTCTCCAGTTTGTGAAGATCCCCTTCCACCTGTGTACGCCACCTTAGATTTGGTCGTCTTCTGCTGCGTCGTCCTTCGGGGTTGGACTCGAAGACTCTTCTTGCCGGAGTTGTGTTATCCATTCGCTCTATATGGCCTAACCATCTTAGACATTGGATCCGCAGACGTCGTGCAAGGCCGATGTCCCCTCCCCGTTTATAAAACCGGGATCATAGATTAAACGCAACATTTTTCTCTCGAAACGACCAAGGACCTCTTCATCCGCTTTCGGTCAAGTTCAGGCCTCTGCGCCATAGAGGAGGACCGGGATGATTAAGGTTTTGTACAGCGCAACTTGTTTCACACGCGCACTCAAGGCTAAGGCCATATAACGTATTGAACGTTGTGCGAGCGAAGATAACAGGGAGAGGAAAGTTTCGCCCAGGTTAATGTTTTGACACACAACCTGAACGGAGTGCAGTTGGTTTTGGTGCGTAGATGTTCGTTGACTACTCTCCGGGGTGGTTTGTCCTACATAGGACGAGAGTCGACCAAATTTCGCGTTGGTTATAATTCTCAGTAATTCGTTCATGCACTTTTGGTGTTAGTATTGCGCAGAGGATGAATTTCAATTGACCATATACTGTGAGTGTTATGCCTGCAGCAGTACGTTTGGTCACTTACCATTCACAACTGTGTTGCATACTTTTTTCCGTATAGGAATTGCTATGAAACGAATTTGAACTATAAACCTTCCGCTCGACGGCCGATGATGTTAACCACTGCACCACGGCCACCCACTTTTGTCTTTCGAGAGAGGGCTCTACTTCTCTATTGCCTCTTGAGCCCAAAGAAGCAGCGTCCGGTAAGAGAAATTCTGCGTTTGATCGCAGCGCTGGTGTAATTGTCGCTGGTCACTAGTGAGCCAAGGTAGACGAAGTCCTTGACCACTTCGAATCTGTAGCTGCCAATTGTGACATTCTGGCCGAGACGTCGGCGTTGCGTATCTTTTTTGGTTGACAGCATATATTTCATTTTACCCTCGTTAACCGAAAGACCTATTTTAGCCGCTTCTGCTTCAATGCTTTCGAACGCATCATTGACATCCCGCTGTGTTCGTCTAATTACGTCAATGTCATCCGTGTACGCAAGCAGTTGTGCAGACTTGAAATAGATCGTACCTATTGTGTTGGCTAGTGAGTCTCGTATGATATTTTCAGGTACAATGTTGAAGAAATTACATGACAGTGGGTCACCTTATCTAAATCCTTTTTCAACATCAAAGGTCTCGGTTAATTCGCTACCGACTTTAATGGAGCAGCGAGAGTTCTCCATTCTATGTCTCTATGCACACTACATATCATATGCGGCCTTGAAATTGACGACAAGGTGATGGGTGTCGATTTGGTATTCCTGGGTCTTCTTCAAGATCTGCCGCAGTGTGAATATTTGGTCTATTGTGGATTTACCTGGCCTGGAATGAATATAAATATAAATCAATTCAAATTTACGATATGTTGATTATCATTATTACTTTTATTGTGAGGAGCTTGATTTTAGTCTCAAATCAAATACAGTCAGGGTATTGATCCCTCGAGGATTTCGAGCATAATTATATACAAATTCGCTGAAGACACATAATGTCTTAAGAATGCGGCAATACTAACACCTTCCCATACTTATTCATCAACACGACGATAATGACAGTCAAGGCAATAAAATATTTATCGCTGACATTTGTCAGCAGTCAAAATAACACGTAATAACGTACATGGATTCAACTTGAGTTCGACTATCAAAGTAGATAAAAATACAATTTCTGTGCTAGATTGACATAATTAGATTACGACATTGATGTGAACTTTGCAAGCCAAGTCTACGATACTTGCAAGTTCAAAACGAATTCTGATACGGTGTTTGATGTCGTGTGTTTGGAAAATGTGAATTAGGCTACGAGTAGTGTGACATTAAAGACAAAATTGTTTAGAAGCAAATGTATTCAGTAAACACAAAACTAGAGATATCATCTGCAAAGGGTGATTGAAATAGCTAATCCTTTAATGAAGTGCAAACAGACCTCAAATGAAACAGGAAAGAACAATTGGCTAACTATAGGGCTTCATTCACCTATCGGTATTCAAGGAGGGTATAAGAATGCCTGTGGTTGTAAGTTATTTTCCAGTTCCAATGTCGGCGCTCTCACGACATAGAAATGCTTTCTTTCTTCTTTGCTAGCGTTACAGC
Organism: Eumerus sabulonum; assembly: GCA_951905685.1. Classification (NCBI taxonomy): domain Eukaryota; kingdom Metazoa; phylum Arthropoda; class Insecta; order Diptera; family Syrphidae; genus Eumerus; species Eumerus sabulonum. Next base: position 29,439,765 of record OX645062.1, read on the forward strand.
CCATGAAGGGCCAGAGCCAAGCTTCTCTCAAACACCCATGTTGTGTGTGATTTATTTTTCACACAGGTAAAAGGGACCTACAATTTAATGCCGATTCCGAACGACGTGACCCGAGAAGCTTTTTCGTGGCAAGTTCACTACGGAGGGTTTTGCCAGTACCCCGCCGAGGAGGTATGCCGCGAAATGAACATACGATGGCGTTGGTGTTATCGGGATCCGAACTCGCTCATCGTGCGTCAGAGTCCAACAATTAACTACTGCGCCACGGCGCCCACGTTGAAAGAATGCGAGACCCAAAGAAGGCGGAGACCACCATAGATTTGGCCAACGGTTGCATTGATATGGTCTTCCCAAGTTAGAGTGCGATTGGAGGTTTCATATGGAGTCGACATATTCTATTATTGAATCTCCAACTAGGGAAAATCAGTCAGATCTAATTTGATGGAGTAAATAATGAGAGCCTTTGATTTTAAGGGATTTAAGGTAGTTTGCTTGCGCCCAATATAAAATCAGTTTTAAATCTTCATTGACTCTATCGGCTGTTAGATCGATCGAGTTAGTAGGACATTGAATAAAAAGCTGCACATCATCGGCGTACATATGTAAGGAGCAGTATTTTACTATGCTAGGAAGCTCCTTAACGTGGTTCGAGAAAAGGACGGGTCCGAGTTTTGATCCTTGGGGCACACCATTCAGTAAGGGTAAAAATTCAGATCTTCGATCGCTTCATATTTGCTGTCTTCCAGTCAAATATGAGAAAAACAGCTTTGTAGATTGACTACAAAAGTTAAAATGTTGCCTGAGTTTTGAACATAAAACTGCGTGGTTCGCCGTATCGAACGTTTTAGAAAAGTCGAGAAGGGTCTTTTTTTTTTGTCCAATCCATTTCTTCTTTCGTCAGTGATATGTAATAGAGCAGTTTTACAGCTGCGGTTTCTTCAAGGACCGGATTGGCAAGAGAGGTGTGTTTCAATCTGCTTCAGAATAACTTTCTCAAAAACTTTGGATAGGAAAGGTAATATTAATATGGGTCTATATTCTATCAGGTTACTATAGGACTTCTGCCTACGCCTAGGCATGACCATAGCTTTTTTTCAATTCAGAAAGAAAAGCAGATGTTTAAATGGTGTTAAGAATATGTGTTATATAAGATTGCATTATTGGTACTGTATTTTTGATGAACTTAGGGTTAATTTCATCCATTCCAGTTGCATTAGACCTTATTTACAATAAAGCTTCGACAACATCTGCGTCCGAGAGCCTTTGAAAAGAAAATGATTTTTCTTTTTCGCTACCTGGTCTGGGGTCTTCAAAGTTAACGCTCATAAGTGGAGAGCTAGTGTAAGTTTTATTGAGTGCGTTACAATCTAGATCATCTGACTGTTTTATGTGTTGCTTACAGATTCCCAAACTTGATGGATCAAGTTTGCTGGCATAGAATCGAACTTTTGCTTTGCGAATTTCAAATATAACTTTGTTTGGAAGGTGACAGTATTCGTTGTGGAGTGGAACTCTAAAACGTTTCCATTGATTGTAAATAGCGCCTCTGTTCTTCATAAGCCCTAATATTTTATCATTCATCTAAAGAGGAGAGTTATCATTTATGATTTTAGAATTTGGTCTTATATGTTTCTCAAAGACGTGGTTCAAATCTTGATTAAGAAAAGCAACCTGATCATTTACGGAACATGTTAGCAGGATTCTGTCCCAGTTAGTGTTATGCAGATCAAATAATAGGTTTGTCGGATCAACATTTTTAAAAAAGTCTCTAAGCTGGAGCGTTTTTCGAGAAACCAGGTTCTGCAAGCACCTGCAAGCACCGAGGCCACTTATGAAGAATAGATCCAGCAACATGCTAATATTGACCGAGTGGTGGGTAGGCGTTGTGGTGTTCACCGCTATTAAGATAAGGGTCTTAAATGTTTTTACATTGAGTGGTCAAGTAGGTTACATTTCATGTCACCATTGATAACTATGTGTGGCGTTTAACAAGATAGTTGTTGAAGGATTTTTAAAAATGGGTCTAGTTTGATAGTGTGTTTGGATCTATAGACAGTACCAAGAAGTATATTTGCACTGCCGCACAAAATATTAAGAAACAAATACTCTATTTTGGGCACCCAGCGTCGGATTTACATATAATTTTACACTTTATTTCGTTACGAATATAGACAGCCATACGACCACCAACAGAGTGAGAACGATCGCAGCGATAAAGTCGAAACCCTTCCACAGAGTAACATTTATCACAAATACTAGGCCGAAACCAAGTTTCTGACAAACAGATAATGTCGACATTGGAGCCCACACACAAATGTCGAAATTCATCAATTTTAGGCTTGAGGCTTTGCGCGTTTATATGTACAAAATGTAGTGCATTATGTTGAACATTCACAATTCTTAGCATGTCACGCACACCCCCATTTCCACCACCGCATGTGAACTCTTGATACTATGAAGTTTCACAAGTAACATCCATATAACCCATTCTATTATGTGAAGCTATGTGTACGAAGTTTCATTGGCTTCACTGTAATGCATTTCTACATTTATGGTGTCTCCGATAAGTTTACATGGGCGCATTTGTCAACGCACCCTTACTTTTATCGACGAAATCCAGTTTCGCGGTGGACAAAATAATAAGAGTGCCGTTCGCCGGTGTTTTGCTCATATTTTAGGTACGTAGTTACTACTTCTTTAGAGCACCGTGGCGCAGTGGGTAGTGTGTTGGCCTCTGACGCCGATGACACGGGATCGAATCCCGGCACAGCCATGTCATCGAACGTGTTTTTCACAGTGTATCTCCTCAGCGGGGCTCTGACAAAACCCCCTGTAGTAAAATTGCCATGAAAAGCTTTTCGAAATTCGCCGTTCGGATCCGGCAATAAACTGTAGGTCCCTTTCACCTATGGGAAAATGAAACCACACACAATATGGGTGATTGAACGAGAAGTTCGGCTCAGGTCCTTCATGGACTGTAACGCCAACATACATACATACAGTTACTACTTCTTTGGACGAATATATTGTATTTAATTGTGTTTTAAGCATTGTTAAAATAGTTATGGAACGAGGGAAGCATTGTTCAGAGGAAGAAAGGCGATTAATTCTTCAGATAAGAGATGAAGGCAAAACGTATGAGTTTATCGCGAATGCTCTTCATCGTTCTCCATGTATCATAACTAGAATATTGAAGGAGGGAAATTTACAACAAAAACAGGTGGAAACAAGAGGACGTCCTAGTTTAGGTAAGGTAAGTGGATGCCCTACTGACGAAATGTCAAGGCCCACCTAGACTTGTGCCCAATTAATTTTAACCCGTAGAAACCTAGACATTTTCCGCTGAGCTGAACCATCCAGACGAGGATAAGAATCCTAGTAGATATTCTGTTCGGCCCAATGTTACTTACCTCCTCTCGTCCCGAAAGGAATTGTCTTCCTAGGAATACGTTCCTTTTTTGGGCTAACGCTGGGCATTCGCCAAGCAGGTGACGAATGGAATCAACGCCAAGTCGATCTCGCTGTTGCGCACGTATCTAAGTGACGCCATCGTTTATTGGCCTTATTGGCCGTCTCTATCTCTCTGTGGAGCGTACTGAGTGGTGTTTTGGCTCCGGTTGCGATCTGCGCGAAGTTTGCACTTAATCATAGCCTAGCTATCTCGTCCGCCCTCTCGTTTCCAAAGATATTCATATGTCCCGGTACCCAGCAGAGGGTCACTTCGTTTAGATCCGATATCTCTTCTAGCCTCTCTTTGCAGAGTTTGACGAGTTTGGATCTTATTCATGCTGCCTGCAGACCCTTAATGGCTGTCTGGCTTTCAACATAGATGTTGGTCCCTTTTCCTGAGAGATTATCTCTGCTAATCAGGTCGGCCACCTGCTTGATATTGCGAAGGCCTCGGCTTGGAAAAACTGCAGCCATCATCAAGTCTATGTGAGCGATATATATCCTGAGATTCAAGATCCGTCGTTGTAGATTGCTAGTTAATTTTCCGTGCGTACCATATCACCGATCCAGTGACGATCCAGTGAAGTCGAGTGACACAGTCCGTTTCAGTTCTGAATCTCGAGATGGCCCATCGATCCAAGAGTGATGCGTGGCCGCAAAGACTCCCTGTCAAGAGACTGGATTCTTGTAGTCTTAGCGCAGTTCTGGCTGCGATGCTCTCGCAATATATGTCCAAGGATGGGAGGTTCAGCAAAGCTTCAAGAGCCGCCGTTGGTGTGGACTTCATAGATCCCGTCACCGTCAGATAGCCTGCGCATTTTTTCTCAAATGCCTTCCACCAGACAACCGAACCATAGACTAGAATAGGTCTTACCACCGCAGTGTATAACCACTGTACCAACTTCGGTCTGAGGTCCTATGTCTTTCTAAAGGCTACTCTGCAGGAATATAGTGCCACATAGGCCTTTTTGATTCTTTCATCAATATTTTCTCCCCAGCTAAGACTGGAGCCAGAATTATGCCAAGTTAATGGGCAGATCAATATTTTCTCCCCAGCTAAGACTGGAGCCAGAATTATGCCAAGTTAATGGGCAGATTTTGCAGGAATTAGATCGATACCATTCATACCTGTGAAGAGTATTATCTCGGTTTTCACCGGGTTTACTCCCAGGATACGTCCCTTGACCCATTTATCAACTAACATCAGTGCATAACTTAGTCTATCGTTGCGGACCTGTGGAAACTTTCCAGAAATTATGATGACAATGTTGTCGGCGTAAGCCGTGACGTTAAAACCATCTACCTCTAGAATCTTAACCACTCCATCGACCACAAGGAGCCGCAAGAGGGGTTGATATTGAGCGATTTTTCTATGGCATAGACTACCCTTTGAAGAGCAATATCTACCGATTTTCCCTTTATGTACGCGTTGTGCGATTGTGACAGATAACTGTCACCAGTCTCAACCCTTACGTGCATGTCTATTAAGCGTTCCAGCGTTTTTATAAGGAAGGAGGGTAGATTAGAGGACGTGCTTAAAAACAACAAGTTGGCTTGATAATTGTTAGAGAAGCGCTTAAAGATCCATTTTCAACATCTACATCGATTACGTTTGTAAAAAAAACGTAAAAAACTAAACTAAGTCGTCTATACCGACGCTCATCCACAATGACATCCCAGCTGTCACCCCCTTAGACAAAGCTAACCTACTTGCTGCCAATTTCGCAACCAGTTCTCAGCTGCTAGCTTGTACTTTGTCTCCGCCTGTACTAGAGTGCGTCAATTCCACCATGGGACTAATACACTTCCGCACTCGTACAGTCGCAAGGGTTCTTAAGGACCTCGACATACACAAATCCGCTCGTCCAGATGGTATTGCCCCAATAGTTCTGAAGAGGTGTTCTTCTACGCTGGCAAAACCTCTGCGTTAGCAATTTCACCTTTCCTACTCCTCTGGGCTCTTTCCGAGTAGGTGTAAAACAGCATTTGTCCAGCCTATACCCAAAAGAGGCAAATCATCTTCTCCCTCCAACTACCGACCCATTGCACTAACGTTCCTTCTTTCCAAGCTCATGGAAACGCTGATTAACCGTCAGCTTATGAAATATCTTGAATCACGGAATATCCTCAATGACCGTCATTACGGTTTCCGCAGCAACAGATCCACTGGTGATTTGATGGCATATCTCGCTGAAAAGTGGAATCACTCGCTTCACCAAGCAGGTGAAAGCAAAATTGTTGCACTGGGTATTTCGAATTCATTTGACAGGGTTTGGCATGAAGCCCTTTTGTCGAAATTGCGTGCTTTTGAGATCGATGAGTCTCTTTTTCAATGGATTAGAAGCTACCTTTCGAATAGTTCAATTCAAGTTGTTTTGGACGGATTCAAGTCTGATACTCACTTTGTAAATGCTGGTGTTCCCCAGGGCTCCGTTTTGTCTCCGACACTCTTTCTTATTTTTATAAATTATCTCTTATCTCTTACTTCTAATCCAATTCACTCCTTCGCTGACGACAGTACCCTCAGCTTCTCATATTCGTTTACCAGCGGCAGCGTATGTTAAGCTCATTAAATTCCGATATCGACAGCATCATCCAATGGGGTAAAAACAATAGAGTGGAATTGAATGCATCCAAAACACAATGCTGTCTCTTGTCGTTAAAGCGTATAACTAAACCGCAGCTATTATCCATGAATGACACTTGCATTTCAGAAACCGAAAAGCTTTCCATCCTGGGTATGAGTGTTGCTCACAATCTTAATTGAAACGACCATATATTCAGTGTCGCCAAGAACGCTGCGGAATGCCTAGGCTTTTTATACAGATGCAAAAAATATTTCTCACCCTTAGATCTGGCAACAATCTATAAGGCGTTCATTCGCCCCAAATTAGAGTTTAACGCTCATGTCTGGTCCGGTGCGTCCAAGACCACTTTGCACCTACTAGACAGAATACAAAAACGAGCCATAAGACTGAAAGGTGACTCTAGCATTACCAAAACATTAGACTCGCTGGAACACGGCAAGAATGCAGGTAACATTCTCTCTCTCCCTGTTTTATCGTACTACAACCAAAAATGCTCTGATGAAATAGCCAGTTGCATTCCGCCCCTTCAGCATTTCTCCCGCAATACACGTCTCTCTAGGAATGCTCACCGCTTCGGACGTACTGTCAAATATAGAGAATCTTTCATTAACCGATCCACACGAATCTGGAACTCCCTGCCGGATTCGGTTTTCAATGCAACATGCAAGCATTTAAGGTCAATGTCCATCGGCATCTCCTCTATCCCTCTTCCTTTCTACCTTCTTCCCGCACTGTGTCGCCGACATAATAAGGTTAGACTTTTAGTGCGCGCAAATTATTAAGAAAAAAATAGATAAATAAATGTATCTTTCAATATCAGCTCTCGAACGATTCGAAGACGTTTACAGGAAAAAAATTTTGGTTGTCTGTAAAGTCGGTCTACGGACGATTATTTTACGCGATAACGTCATTAGAGAACATTGATGAAAAATGAACAACACGCGGTGGTCCCAAGCGGTCCACCATTCAAGTACTAACAGCAGCCGACGCTGGTTGAATCCGGCATTCGGACGACAGCCGATACATCTGAGAATGCTCGGACAGTGTTGTAGTTTGGTAAGGAAACGCAAACACTTATGAGCTGCTCGTGAGTGTGCGCTACCCAACGAGCAATTATTAAACGCACGCGTTCATGAGTAATTGGCTGTGGGAATTCTTTTCGATTTCGTATGTATATATGTATGTATATCCAACATACAAACTCCAGACTTTTTCAAAAACGAATTCTTCATCGATTTATAAGACGTTCATCGTGTTCATCGATTTATAAGACGTTATCACGTCAAAAAGAATTCACTATCCAAAAAGAATGCGCAGCGTGGCGCAGTGGGTAGTGTGTTGGCCTCTGACGGCGATGACACGGGATCGAGTCCCGACACAGCCATGTCATCGAACGTAATTTTCACGGTGTTTCTCCTCAGCGGGGTTCTGACAAAACCCCCTGTAGTAAAATTGTGATGAAAGGCTTCTCGAAATTCGCTGTTCGGAACCGGCAATATACTGTAGGTCCCTTTCACCTATGGGAAAATGAAATCACACACAACATGGGTGATTGAGAGAAGCTCGGCTCAGGTCCTTCATGGACGGTAACGCCAATATACATACATACATCCAAAAAGAAAATGAAATTCCAATACGAGGATTTGAACACCCGTGTCGAGATTACTCTGTTCAACGACTTAGCCCGCACCGCCAGCAGTGACTTCACCGACGATTAATTCAGTATACGTATATATGTTGATTTAAATAGATGCCTCTCTATCGTTTGTTTCGCTCAGACGGAGCGTGACAATGAGTCATATTTTATATATAAGACGTTATCACGTCAAAAACTTGCATGGTAAAATCGCAAGAAAAGTTCAGTTGTTGAGCGCTAGAAACATAATATAAGGAAATGAGTTTGCTGCTTCAAACCAAGCCTCAGCAAACAAAGGACATGGGAAAAATATCCTTTTTAGGGATGAAACAAAGATAAATTGATTTGGATCTGATTGTAGAACGTACATAAGAAGGAGCAAAAACCCTAGGAACACTATAATACAAAACGCTGAGGTTGGACCAATCTTTTGGACCAATTTTAGAATATTTAGAAATTTTAGAGACAGGCAAACATAGGCCCTTAAGGTAGACCTTCGATCAAGTGGTGACCACGTGGTTCGAACAGCAAAATGTATAGGTTTTTCCATGGCCCTCACAATCGCCTGACCTAAATCGTTTCGAAAATATATGGAGAAATTTGAAGAATAGTGTTTTAAGTAAAAAACATATAACAAGCAGACAATGCGGAGGGAAATTCAAGAAGCATGGTATGCTACACCCGTTGAAAAATGTCGAAACCTTATCGACTCTATGCCAAGAAGATGTGAGGCGGTTCTAAAATACAAAGGTCACGCAACTAAATATCGATACCTACTAAAATGTAAACTTCATATTGAAAAAAAGATTCACTCTTCTTATTTTGTCCGCCGTGTGTGTGTGTGTAGGTATATACATATACCTGAAGCCAACGAGCTACTAATCGATGACCGATAAAACGACGAGCTGTTGAGCGATGAGCCATTAGGTAACAAGCGATTGAATGAAAGGAAGATGACAGGCCAGCTTTCAACATCTTTTGTCTTTTTGGGATTGTGAAACTTTCTTTTAAGCATTAAATAAACCAACTAAAATTAAATCCCACATTCCTGAGCTCAACCGTCATTCAGTAACAGAATTTAAATCTTGAATTATTTTTTTTCGGAGTGATATCAACACACCAGACGGAAAACGATACAGATCGGGAAATAATGATATAGCGGCATTCAGAAACAGCATCCTTAACAACAGGGTGTTTTTTTGGATGAGTAATTCTGCTGGACAAAGGTAAATATGGCCTTCATCAGTTTACATATTGGTTCAACAAAAAAAGAAATAAGTGTACTCAGTCGAAAATGTCATGCCAACATCGAAATTAAGTTCTACGATTAGATCGAGTCGAAGCTGTCATTGGCTTTTACGCATATCTCGTTCATTTTCGACAATGCGTAGAAAAAAAAAACCGGCCAAGTGCGAGTCGGACTCGCGCACGAAGGGTTTCGTACCATCTGTATATATAAATATGAAAGAGACTATGTATGTACTATCATCATGATGAGATATAGTTGATCATCAGTGTGTCCATTGAATTCAAATCAATTTATTATCTTACTTGACAGCAGCGATGTGAAAAGGTGAATAACAATAATGGGAAATATGGGAAAAAGGTTTGCAGCTAGGATTAATTCATCAAAGGCACAAAAGAGATCAAAACTGGGAAGTTTGCTACTGGTTGTGTGAAATTGTCGACTAACCTTAGTTCAGTATGTGACCAGACGATTTTTTGGATGAAAATCATGTCTGTTGTATGAGAGCCCCCCTTAAATATTCATTTTGTTCTGTTTTTACTGTATTTGTCGTGGTAGCGGCAACAGAAATACATCACCTGTGAAAATTTGAACTGTCTAACTATCACGGTTCATGAGATACAGCCTGGTGACAGACGGACGGACGGACGGTCCGACGGACAGCGAAGTCTTAGTAATAGGGTTCCGTTTTACCTTTAGCTACGGAACCCTAAAATCGGAAATAGCAAATGGGAAAATTCGATTGGTGAGAAAGAATTTGAGTTGAATCTAAGATTCGAAATGTCGGTATTAAAGACAACGATGGAAGAGGAACTTTTAAAGATTAGAGAACGAATAAGTAATATAAGTTTTGATGATAGACCGAACTATGATGTAAGCTGTTGGGCGCAGGATATCGAGAGTGCAGCCATGAGCATGAAATGGACAGAATTTAAAATATGTTTTTTGTACTGAAGGGTTCCGCTCGACTTTAGGTCCGAGCCCAATATAACAAAATGCGAAGAACTAAAAGAATTTCTGGTCGGTGAGTTCCTAGAGGGACTGTACAGCAGACATTTATAGAATGTTGTGACAAAAGGGCCAACAGAAGGGAGAAACTGTTCACGACTATTTATTTTTGATGAGAGAGATAAGGGCGAGGGGAAGGATAGACGAAGATTCAATAATTACATATGTATCTTATAAACGGTATTGACGATTCTCCACAAAATAAAAACATACTTTACGGAGCTATACATATAAACATGAAGAAATTCAAAGAGAAACTTCCAGTTTGTATGTATGTATTTTGGCGTTACAGTCCATGAAGAACCTGAGCCGAGCTTCTCTCAATCACCCATGTTGTGTGTGATTTCATTTTCACATGGGTGAAAGGGACCTACAGTTTATTGCCGGTTCCGAACGGCGAATTTCGAGAAGCTTTTCATGACAATTTTACTACAGGGGGTTTTGTCAGAACCCCGCTGAGGAGAAACACCGTGAAAAACACGTTCGATGACATGGCTGTGTCGGGATTCGATCCGGAGTCATCGGCGTCAGAGGCCAACACACTACCCACTGCGCCACGGTGCTCTCCAGTTTACTTTAACTATAAATAGAGCTTGCAATGTAGTAGTAAATTGACAGGGCATCGGCTAACGGGGAATGATCGGAGAATAGGTCGTTGTTTCAATTGCTGCCGTCGGGGCCACAAAAGCAGAGCTTGTAATGAGAAGATTCCTAAGTGCTTTAGCTGACACGAATTTAAACTCAAATAGGTCAATTGACTTAAGAGGAAACAAAATGAAAAGAAGGCATATTTTTTAATCGCTCGGACGCCAGACACCAAGAAATACATTTCTGACAATAGAAGTGAAATCATAGGCTCGGTGGACACAGGCAGTGACATAACATTTGTAAGAACAGATGAGTATATTAAAATGGGAGCTCCACCATTCATTTGCAGATAAATCGGTAAAAACTGATGGAGTACTTCAAGGCGAACATCAAAACTAGCTACTAACTTTATCATGGGACAAAATGTTCTTTCCGGGAAACTTATCCAGCTTTCGGCGTATGGTGTTTTGTCTGCAGCATTCAAGAAGAAACACAACAAATTTAACAAATTTCCACTGTTAGCAACGATGACGTGGAATTAAACATAGGAAATCCAGAATTTAGATAGCAGATACACGGCTTGGTGACCAACTACAGTCCCAGAAAAGAAAATACGACCTCCGTCGGATTGAACTTAACCTTGTAACCTGATTTGTCTATATTCCAGTCCAGAAGATTAGCCCTTCTCGACTGGTGTCTCCCAGTGGTATCTGACGGGATAATAATTAGCCCCGGTTTTGCTGAGTATGCAAGTCCAGTCGATCTGGTCAATAAAAAAGATGGCTCAAAACGGTTGTGCGTATACTACAGACATCTGAACAAAAAGGTAGTGAGAGACTACTACTACCTTCCAATTATTGAGGATCAAAACGATTGTCTTAGCCAAACAAAAGTGTTTTGCACATTGAACCTAGAAAACGGGTTCTTTTACGTCCAAGTAGCTGATAATAGCATTAAGTTCAGTGCGCTTCCCTCTTTTTGATCTATGTACATCGTCAACGATTTTCCAAAAGTGTATTAACAACGTGTTCAAGCCTCTGATAAGCAAAGGATTTCTTCTCCTTTAAATGGATGACGATGTGGTCATGGAGGACAGCGACAAACAGTGCTTCGGAAGATTAAAAGAAATATTATCTCCAGCTGAAAGTTACGGCCCTAAGATAAAGTGGAAGAATTGTCAATTTCTGTGCAAAACTTAGGATTTCAGATCACCCAGGGGCTAATAAAACCTTTCGACCATAAACCAAATTCGGTGAAAATGCTGCGAAATTTGTGAAAGGTTATTCAATTATAGCAAGACCACTAACACAACTGAACAAAGAACAAAACTTTAAATTCAAAACCCTACAAAAGATAGCATTCGAAAAGTTGGAGGAAATTCTGCCCTGAAAAACAGAGTTGAGAATATATGTATAATCAAGAAGCGGAAGCCGAACTCCATACCGATACATCCAAATGGATCTACGGGGCGGTGTTGATGCAAAAGTCCGATTAAAGTAAAGTTCACTCAGTTTACTACTATAGTAAAAACTCTAGTTATATAGAAGAGCCCTATGAGCTAGAAGTACTCGCTATTGTCCACGCGTTGAAAAAGCTGATAGTTTATAAAATGCAAGGTTGTCACTGACTGCGCGGCATTCAAAGTGGAGAGAAAAGAGTTTCTTCGGAAGATTAGAAGTTTGCCCCCTCCTTTTCCAGGACTATGACTACACGCTAGAGAATCGATCAACACGTTGATGCCCCCAGTCGCAATACCACGCAACTCCAACACTATGGTCATTTCTACCGAATTCCTATCCAGAGTTAAAGCCGTAGAAGCAGAAGATGCACTGTTCAAAGCGATTTCACAACAAGAAACCTAAGTGAATTATTTGTCAGAACACGACATTCCATACAAAGATGACGGAAAGCGCAGTCAACTTTTGTGCATTCCAAAGAGTGTGCTTCGATGGCGTTACAGCCCATAGCCAAGCTTCTCTCAATCACTCATGTTGTGTGTGATTTATTTCTTACACAAGCGGAAGGGACCTACAGTTTAATGTCGATTCCGAGCGGCGTTAGACGAGAAGCTTTTCCATGGCAAGTATACTACGGAGGGTTTTGCCAGTACTCGCTGGCCGTCCTTGGTAACCCGACACGTATTATTTCGGATCGCGGAGCGGCATTCACCTCAACAAGTTTAACAAATTACTGCGAAGAGGAAGGCATACAGTATCTGCTCATAACGACTGGGGTCCCAAGTGCTAATGGCCAGGTAGAACGCATAAACCACGTTATAATTTCTTTTCTGACCAAATTTTCAACACATGATCCTACTAAATGGTGTCGATACACTTCAAGACTTCAGATGCTTTTTAACTAGACGTACCACCGGGGCATTAAGCCCTTTGAAGTCCTAACATGTGTTAAAAAACCAAAACTGATGCTTCATTAGCTGAAATCATTAACGAGGAAATCAGAGAGGCATTTGAAAGAGACCATGATCGGATGAAAGAAGAGTCTCGTAAAAGCATAATATGTACAGATACGAAAGGAAAATACTCCAAACTACAACAAAAAACAAAAAGCTGCCCATCAGTACCACCTTGATAAGTTCAGTTTGGTCCCAACCTCAAACTATCTCTGAAATTTCTAGGGCCGTATAAAGTTACTAATGTCTCTTAGAATTACAGGTATGAGGTACCAAAAATCGGCAACCAGGAAGGCCCACACAAAACAACATGTGCCGATTTTATGAAGAAGTTGAAAACTTGCGAATACACCTACTCCAACAGCGACGAAGAAGAGATTGTTGAGGAGAGTTATAACTCCACACCAATTTCCTACTGTGAAGATGATTCATCAGCAAACCTAGCCTCTTAACTATGCACAACGATTACCAATACTTACATAGTCGCCAATATGGCTACCACCTGCTAAGACTACAATCCCAGACATGACGGCCGCCAAGAAGATTCAATATTCAATTCAATTTTCAACTAATTACAGATTTGAATAAGTTCCATAAGATGCCTTAAGAAGTTAAAACTAATCACAAGACGTTTGGCCAAGAAGTTTAAGGATGGTATTCTCAACTATACGATATTCCAAAAAATTGTTTAATATGCCAAATTCAAACATCTGATGCACCCGCGACGCTTCCATCTCCAAGACATTTCCATTTTTCGCGGCCGAAAATTGTTGCTGGAAGGCCGAATTTGTGGGTTTACCTTAAACCCAACGAGCCATTACCCAACGAGCTTTTAATCGATGACCGATAAAACGACGAGCCATTCGGTAACGAGCGATTGGACGAGAGGAAGACGACGAGACGGCCCGCTGTCAACATCTTTTGTCTTTTTGCGATTACGAAATTTTCTTTTTGAAGCATTAAATAGAACTAAAAGCAAATCCCATATATGTATATGGTCCTTTATTGACTGTAACGCCATCAAAGAAGAAAGAACTAAACCTTATGCTCCAACATAATTGGGCGTTATTGCCATTATGAATCACATTCAAAAGTTGTGTATGGAAATGTAAGAAGATTAGGAATTTCCGAAACATTTCTCTTTGTTCCCTGCAACGTCCTTTATATCAATTCATTTTCCAAGAATATGTTTTATAACTTTCGTTTTAATTGATAATGAAAAATGTACATACATTACCAAGTCCAAGTTATTTTTTTTCTTTGGTGGCGTTACCAGGAACGCCAAGCCTCTCAATCACCCATGTTGTGTGTGATTTATTTTTCACACAGACGAAAGGGACCTACAGTTTAATGCCGATTCCGAACGGCGGCGTGAAAAGGGGAGCTTTTTCATGGCAAGTATACTACGGGGCGTTAGTATTATCGGGATCCCAAATCGTTCATCGTGCATCAGAGTCCAAAACACTAACCACTGCGCCCTCATACAGTCTTAATAACGTTTTTTATTTAATTTCGTATTAAAACTTTTTTTTTTTTGCAATGCGTTCAACAGAATTGTTTGGTTTAAATGATTACGAAAATATTACAAAAACTAGATAACAGACATTCCTAAAGTGCAATACTGAACACTTGACAAATGGTGTCAGGAAACATTAGCCAACATTCTTATACACGAAAGCAAAATCAAGTTCTCATGCGGGGAAGCATACCATATTTTACAACCCCCGGTGTCCAATGCGCAGCTAACACACCAAAGTAATCCTTAGAATAACATCAATCAAGATCAATCAAGACAAAAAACTTTCAAAAATCCCAAAACAATGTCACGAGAGATGGTTCTACGAAAATATCTTCTCAAGGATAGCAACAAGTTCTTTAACAACAGTCAGCAAATCTCAGCACACACAGGATCTCGTCGTGAAAAATATCGTTCATGACTACATTTCAAATAATCTATAAAAACCCCATGCCTCCTAAACCGTCCGTTTTAATGCGTGAGTGAATAACTAACCTGGCCCGGGAGAGCGATGTACTACAAGCATGTATAGCACACAATTTCATTGGACGACATTCGAGATTCGAGCACAAAGTTTAACCGGGTGGTGTGTTATTTATAAAATGTGTATGTCCGCGATTTAATATTTCTGACTCACTGACATACAAGGGCGGCATATTTTCTGACTAAATTTTTGGCATCATTCGACAATTTGACTGAATGCATATTTTCCCACTGTCGAATTTTTCGATGACACCTGGCACTGTACGTGCTTACGAAGCAGTATTTTCGCTCGTTTTAATCGGCTTATAATACTTGAAGGCTTCAAGAGCGTCGAAAACACTTTTCACGACGTCAGCGTACATGCCGTTCAATAATGAACTAAAATTGAGAATTATAATGGAGGAGAACTTAATAACATCCAAATTAGGTTGTGGAAATGCATTTGCAAATTAAATCTCGAGGTAAGGTGAAGCGAATTGTGAGGATTTGTGCAGGATGTGCATCTCATTCAACATGATAATTTCATTGGCAGCGACGGCTGCATCCTACAGTTCACTCATTTGGAATTCTGTGCATTGACATCAAAATTGACGTCAGCGGAAGAATGCACTGTGCATTCCGCTTACGCTTAACGCTATTATGAGCGCACTTGGAAACAAACCATAAATTATAGAGCCAGATACGGGTTCGCTCAAACTCGTATGTTAATGTAAAAATTGTCGAAGCCCAGTGTGAGCATCTTGTGTTAAAAATTGGATTTGTTTTATTTGATTGAGTATAGTCGCCTACATGGCAATGTGTAGTATAGTAAATATGAATGGAAAATCAAGTACTGAATGTTTAATTCAATTACTGGAAAGTTGTGGGACAAAAGGTGACACCATGACGTGGCATGTAAGCAAAACGTGGAAAACAGTCTGCTGATATACGGAAATATACATATAATGGCTTAAAATTGATTTTATTCACCTCCACACATATGAAGCTGCTGTTATGAAGAAGTGATGTAAACTCTTAATAGAATTGTAAATTGAATTCAATATGCAATGAGGTATAAGCGATCAGGATAAGTGATCGTTTAATAAATTTTCTTGAGATGATTTTTTTATTAATCGTGAGACACGGTAATAAAGAAACGATTAAAATCGTTCAATTAATTTGTTATTTATGTAACAGTTAGCATATAATCAACTCATAGATGTAGGACGATCAAAGGATGTTAGTTATACAGTACCGTATCATAAAAATCCATTTTCAAAAGTAAATAATGAACACCACACATACATACATACATACATTTTCAGTGGCCCGAATGTTCCACCAAAAGGGTAGCGAGGGTAATGTAACTCGATTCTCCACCATCGACTCATCAGGAGCTATGCCCAAGCGCACCCAGGCGAGTTTTTGGACTTGGTCCAACCACCTCGTCCTGGATCTGTCAAGCGGTCGCCTGCCTGATGGTATTGCATCCAAAGCACGCTTCGGAAGTCGTGATGATGGCAACATTCGTCTCACATGACCAAACCTTTCCGCTCGGAGAAGCAGCTGCTCAAAATTGAGCTCCCCGCGCACTGCCGTTTTTCTCACACTATCCCGGCGAGTAACTCCCACAACAGCACGAAGAAATGTCATTTCGGCAGCTTGTATTCGCGATCTTATAGGTGAGAGTTGGAACAAATACTGAGTTAAAAACCGGTAACGTTTTGACACCAAGCTCGGTCTTCCTGATTACAGATCTTCCAAGCTGTTTCAAAATTGACCCAGCTTGGCCAATCCTGCAGGAGAGCTCAGTATTACTCTTCCCATCACTCGTGAAGAAGACCCCGAGATACTTAAACTTCTCCACCTGCTTCAACGGGATTCCGCTAACATGTAGAGTGCATTGGACAGGTGTTCTGAATATAACCATAACCTCGGATTTGTCCACGTAACCTCATTCCAGCATCAGCACATACGGCCACAAACCTATCTAGCGCGCGCTAAAGTTCCGTGTGGGAGCTTGTGAGGACAACTAAGTCATCTGCAAAAATAAGATGGCTTATCCTCAACTCTCCCAATGTGAAACATTTCTCGCCTCGACTGCGCTGCAACATCCAGTCCATAAATGTATATAATGAAAAGGAGAGGTGACAAGGCGCACCCTTGGCGAAGTCCAACGCCCACGGTGAAAGGTGTTGATTTACTACCGTTAACTCGAACTTTGCTGCTACAGTTTGTGTATAGAGACATAGCTATCATAAATATTATATGTATTTATGACAAAACTGGGAGATTTTATCAACAGATAAAACGAATGTCTCAAGGCTATAAAGCCCGAACGGAGGCCTGTAAGGATGAGAACGGACACCTAGTAGTAGAATCGTAGTCGATGCTGAGAATTTGGAAAAACCCCTTCTGCAGACTGTATAACGACGATGACAGCCAACATAACGCCGCCGTCAGGCAGAATGATTAATTTCTCAATGACGAAGATCGCAGAGAATTCCGTCCCCCTGATCTCGACGAAGTTGAGATTGCCATGTCAAAACTCAAGTCGAATAAAGCTGCTGGCGCAGATGGATTGCCTGCTGAGCTCTTCAAAGCAGCTGGGGGTGAGCTGGTTAGGAGGATGCACCGGCTCATCTGTAAGATATGGTCAGAGGAAAGCAAGCCAAAGAAATGGAGTCTCAGAATTGTTTGCCCGATCCACAAAAAAGGAGACCCCTTTGACTGCGCCAACTACAGAGGAATAAGTCTCCTTAATGTCGCATACAAGATTTTCGTTGCCATTTTGTGTGAAAGCCTGAAGCCGTTCGTTAATAAGCTGATAGGTCCTTATCAGTGTCACTTCAGGCCAGGGAAGTCCACCATCGACCAAATCTTCACACTACGGCAGATCCTGGAGAAAACCAATGAGTTTCAAGTCGACACCCACCATCTGTTCGTCGACTTCAAGGCCGCTCATCGTTTGAGACGAGCTATACAACGCCATGTTTACTTTTGACATTCCTGCTAAGCTCGTCAGACTTTGCAGGAAGACTCTGGAGAACGCTCGTTGCTCCATCCGAATCGGTGCAGAACTGACCGATAGTTTCGAAGTCAAGAAAGGATTTAGACAGGGCGATGCGCTGTCTTGTGATTTTTTTGACATCATATAAGAAATGATTGTGCAAAAATCACTGGCCAATACAAGAGGTACAATCTATTTCAAATCCTCGCAACTCCTTGCATACGCCGACGACATTGACACAATAGGTAGATCACAGCGAGATGTCAATGAGGCGTTTGCGAGTATTGAGATCGACATAAAAAATTGGTTTGGCAGTTAATGAGGGCAAGACTAAATATCTGCTGTCATTGAAAAAGGATATTTACCACCGACGTCTTGGACAGAACGTGCATATTGGCAGATATAAGTTTGAGGTAGTTAAGGACTTCATTTACCTCAGCTCCGCAGTGACCTGGAACAACGACACCAGTTTCGAAATCAAGCGCAGAATTACTCTTACCAACCGCTGCTTCTTTGGGCTCAAGAGGCAAAGTGGAAAGCTAGTGGAAAGAAATCAAAATCATTTTCATAGCTATAAAGCCTATAAGTCTCACTTCTTTTCTACTAAAAACTCTAGAGAAGATTTTAGACGCACACGTTCGATACAGCTATATCTCGGAAAGGCTGTAGGATAACCAACAAACAAAGGCAAATCGGTGGAAACAGCACTCCACACACTGGAGTGCCACTGGAACAGAAGCAATACACCCTAGTGGCCTGTCTCGATATTTAGGGCGCCTTTAACAATGTTGAACCATGGGCTGTCAGCTGTCACCAAAGAGCTGTCTGATCTGGGTGTAACGGGATCACAAAGAATCGTCAAAGCCGACTTCGCTGGTGCCGTTTTATATAGAATGGTCAGCAGAGGTACACCACAGGGTGTGGTACTCTTCCCTCTCCTCTTGAACGTGGTGCTCAATGAACTACTACTATTGCTAGAACAGGAAGGGTACGCTGTGACCATCTATGCGGATGACATTGTTATTGCCGTCACAGGAAAATTTCCCAGCACTCTAAGCGATCTAATGCAGGGTGCATTACATACAGTAGTAACCTGGGCGCAGTACTGTGGATTTGGGGTCAACCCCAAGAACGCTGACCTACTGTTTACAAATAAATATAAAATTCTGCTCTTCAACCCACTGAGGCTGGATGGAAACCAATTAATAATAAAAGATCAGGCTAAATGCCTAGGCTTGGTCCTTGAGAGGAGGCTGAATTGGAAACAGCTGTAAGAAAGTGGTGGACACTAAGTGGGGTCTCCAACCCAGCACTGTCCTTATACAGCAGTCATAAAACCTATCCTTCTTTATGGCATTCTGGTTTGGTAGACTGCCCTGGACAAGGCAGTCTATCGAAACCTTCTGGGAAAAGTACAAAGATCGCCCAGCATACACATAAGCGGCGCGATCAGATCGACCCCACGGGACCCTAAATATTCCACTACATTTTCCACCATTGGATCTCTTCAGCAAACAAATTACTGGCTGTGCGGCCCTACGGATTAGTGGAATAGGAAAATGGCCCACATCACATAAAGGCCATACTAGCATTCTTAATCACTTGGACACAGACTACATCATCCCGCAGAATGTGCTCACTAAGAACTTCGAAGTTATCTTTTCATCCACGGAGGAATGGACTGAGGGGAAAGTCATACCGAAGGACTCGATTTCCCTCTATACCGATAGCTCCAAGATGGAGACGGGTGTAGGTAGTGGAGTCTTCTACAGGAAGCTTAACCTCAACGTACCATTTAGACTCTCAAATCAAGCAGCTATAATACCGATTACGGAGGCCCTTGCATGGCTTAGGATCAATGTATTATCCGCTAAGGATATTATCATTTGCACGGACAGCCAGTCTGCGATGAAATCCCTGACCGCGGCATCCTACAAATTAAAAACATCGCTTAATTCCCGCCTATCTTAGGTGGGATGGCTGAACAGTTCAACATAAAAATACTGTGGGTTCCCACAGGGGGATATTCCAGAAAACTGCGCGGCCGACGAACTCGCAAAGTCGGTCAAGCGCACTCAGTCTTCCAACCCCTGGGTATCTGAAAACACCAATAAGTACGGTGAATTTCGATTGACTATATACCGTAGTGTTATGCCTGCTGCAGTACGTTTGGTCACTTTCCATTCACAACTGTGTTTTATACATTTTTCCGTATAGGAATTGCTTTTTTTGGCTATGAAACGAATTTGAACTATAGACCTTCCGCTCGAATGTCGATGATGTTAACCACTACACCGTGGCCACCCCACATGATTACAATTTGGAACCATAGAAGCTACCAACTTCCAATGGAATGAAAGTAATATCAGCTTTATCACTAAACAAATCTGGCCTAAGCTAAACTTAGGACGAACCAGGTACTTTGTGGCAACCAAAGGGCAAACTCAAGCACTTTAGTGGACAGGACACTGCACCATTGGAAAACACGCCGCCAGACTGCCGCGGCTGCATGGATGAGGAGGAGGAGGAATCGATACACCCCCTGCTCTGATCTTCTTTTGCGAATCGCAGGAGAATGTACCTAGTCTATCATAACTTAAGTGAGCTAGCAGATATAAAAATAGCTCAAATCCATCCCTTCATCAGAAGCACTGATTGGTTTTCAGGTAGCGGATCAAGGTAATATGATCCATGTGGCGTATGCCAACCAGTTTAACCTAATCATATGTATAGTGATACCAAATAATTTTTCTCACTTCCTTATGTTTCTTTATAAACAATCGATTGACAATTATAATGACGAGCCCGTATACTTGAATGGAGATGGCATTTGTAAATACATGTGTATGTACACAGGCAGACCAATACAGATGGTTAGAGACACAGAAAAGGCTAAAATTATCTAGGTGGGTCGCAGGGCATCCAAGTTGGAGCGAAGCGATCCACTTTAAAACTCTGATTATTATTCTATCAGTGCGCGTGAGCAATCATAATCTAAGCAAAGTAGTATCTTCTGATACGAATACGGTGCCTTAAAAGATGGTAACTGAGTTTCTTTATCGATTGTAAAAAGAATTGTGGTTCTATGTTAATTCGTCCATTGGGCATACGCTAGCTGGTGGTCATCGAAAACAGACCATCGGCATATGTTAAACATTTTTCCCTGTATGCTTTCATTCAGGTATTGTGCAGGTGCGGAGGGACGATCGTATCAGTGCGTATTCATATGAATTTATGTTTGTGATACTTTAGTCTATATCCTTACGGTCCGCGGCTATTCCAATCAAATGGATAGCAGAGTTGATAGTGTTAAAAAAATGTCGCCTGCAAAAACAGACTTCTACCACTTTGACCCCTAAACGGGCAAAAAATCGTCGTATTTCGTTGACAGAGCTGTTTGACGACCAAGGTTAGAACGTGCTGTCCGAGGCATGATTATTGAAGTCTAAAGGAAAAAATGTATTTTTATTTTCACAAACTTTTCTCTGAATATTTACTATCACCATGCCAAATTTGGTTAAAATCGCTTAAGGCCTTGTGCGTTGTTTTATTATCACAATGCGGATGCGCGTGATTTATAATGTTAAGTCTTTGGGACACGTTTTCGGTGATTATTCCTCGATGGTATGTCCGATTTTTGATTTTATTTCTTTAAAACCTTCCCCTCGATGCCTTCTAATTTGGTCAAGATCCGTCAAAGCGTTTAGGAGGAGTAGTCTGTCAACGAAATACATTTTGGGGTGTAAGGAGCTTTGCTCCAATAAAATAATCCTGTGCTCTAAGAAACGGAACAGGATAAATATACAAAAGTACTAGTGGTTAACTGCACTATTTGGAAATGATAGTAGACGGGGCAAGCACGGATTTAAATGCTAGTAACAAACTTGGCTACGGCTAATAAGAGGGCGAATCTTTAATAAATGTTGGTGTATGTCTAGGTACTTACACCACATCCACAAATGTCTCAGCCAAATTGCTCATCTAAAACAAGTAATTATTGAAACGGATGGAGACTTAGGCCACAAGAAAAATCTGTATAGATTAAGGAAGATATCTGGCCTCTTAACAGTGAAATGCGATAAGTATGCTTGTGTGGAAATGTGGAATGTATTTATTTAATTTAATTCGTTGGGGTATGCTATTTCAATTCATGTGTAATCCACAGTTCCTCGCTATCGCGGTATCAGCCAAGGTTTGAAAGATAGCAGATTACTTGACTATGATTTTTGTTGCCAAGGGTAAATATGTAGACAAAAAGAAACCGACAAGGAAACACATATCCACAAACTAACAGATTTGTAGCTAATCGTTTAAAACAATAAAATTATTATGTGGTCCATGTGTACTTTCGAATCAAAGCCATCTCAAAACTTCTTCGATTGCCAAGCTTTCATAACAAGTATGTATGCATAAAAACCAAATATCGGCTTTCATCTAAAAGAGACGGTCAACACCGACGTATTGGCCAGAACGTCACCGTGGGCGGATATAACTTTAAAGTGGTCAAGGAATTCGTCTACCATGGCCACTGATGACCGGCGACTCTTGCCAACCGCTGTTTCTTTGGGCTCAATCATCCCAGTCCTCGTTTACGGCGAAGAGGCTTGGATCTTAACAAAAGCGGGTGAAGATGCCCTTGGTCGTTTCGAGAGGAAAATTCTGCGCACTATCTACGGTCCCGTTTGTTCAAACTGTGTATGGAGGAGAAGATTTAACGAAAAACTGTACAGGTTGTACAGCGACATCGGCCTGGTACGACGTCTACGGATACAGCGTTTTAGGTGACTAGGCTATGTAGAGCGCATCGAAAATACAGCTCCGACCCGATGAGTCTTCGAACCCACCCCGGAAGGAAGGCGCGACAGAGGACGGCCGCATCTACGGTGGCGCGGTGGAAAGGGACCTTAACCAACTGGGCGTGCGGCGCTGGAAACAGCTGGCCAAAGACCGTGCCAGCTGGAGACGCTTGCTGGATGAGGCCCAGGTTAACCACGGACTGTATCGTCACCTAAGTAGTGCCATCTAAGTAAGTAAGTAAGTTGTCATTGTTAAAAACTTAAGTAGCCACTCATGTATGTATGCATAAAAAACTTATGCTTAATATGCTTCCATTTTCTATTTCCTATGGTTTTTTTGTTAGCACAACGAAGGATTATCCTATGTCAGTGGTATGGACTTAACTGTCAAATACATGCCCAGCTAAGTTCTAAACCAAATAAAATCAAAAAGTTTTTAGAATAATATTGCGACTTATCTATGAATTTTTAGTATTCTTTACTTATGTATGTACGTGCAAGCCCACTACTTCCTATTCGTAATAAACTAACCTTAAGGACCTCTTGTCAGCAATATCGATGTTTAAAGGAGTCATGTTATATGTACATATATAAGCCAAGCATAATATTCTCTGTCAGCTCTGTCAAATAAGGCAGTGAGGGAAATACATCCTATTCCTTTTAATTGTTTACCGTTTTTTTTTTTGGGTCGCTTAAGTTGCCTCCTAGCCACGGAGGAAAACAAAAACAAAAGGAATAAGGGAAACGGTGAATATTTAAAGGGAATAAAAAGGTGTTTTCCACCCTCTGCCTTATTGGGCAGTTCTGACAAAGAATATTATTATGAACACATAGGGCAAGATGAAAGCGGGCAAAATGTGACATACTTTGGTTTAGGCAAGTATACTTCTCCGCAATATGTAGGTAGCATTTTAGCTTCCAGGGTTCTACGAGTATTCTGATCAAAGTCACAGCCCTATTGCGGGGTTTATATACATACTTATGAATAACATATATGTATGTATACCTACGACCTTGCTGGAAATAAGTACATATAATACCACATGTTAATTGGGAGTAAGCAGACGTTTGAGTAAGATGATATGTAGGAATGCGAGCTCAAAAACCAAGGCACCAACAAATGCAGTATTCGAGTAATAAGACACATTTCAGGTATAAAGTACTATAATAATTGTATTCTTTTATTAAGTTGATTACAGATACTTTAAAAATCTTAACTTAAAAACTAGCTAAACTAAAGACTTAGGGAACCAGATCTAGGAAAGGACAAGGTAAGAGGACGCGCGGATGAACTGTGGAGGCGGATAATGGTGTATTAGAAAGTGGGTGTGGAAGGGTCGAATATTATTTGAACGTGTAAAGATAATCTTTTAATAGATGGTATAGATGAGTGAAAGTGGTTAGCTGAGTGTAATATTCCACAACGGGTTCAAACTGGCCGTAGTTGGTACGATGATGGGGGAGTCGAGAAAGAGATACAGATCTTAGGCGACGAAGGTTGATATTAAGGGAAATCATTTCCAAAAGGACAGGGAAGTCGATAGTTCCAGGTAGCAGTTGGTACACCAAGAGGATGTCAGCTACTTCCTGACGTGCTTTCAGGGTTTGTAAGCCGATCAAGTGCGTCAGACTATGGGCAAAACGCAAGAATCTATGTTACACAGTTGCAATTCGTACAGAATGGCTAGCATAGCATGGAGACCAGACTTGACTAGCGTAAGCGTATTCGAGAAGAAGTCTGGCGTAAGTGATTTAGAGGGATTTGGTAATGTAAGACCAATGTTTTATGAAGCCAATGATATGGTTGATAGGGGCGAGAACATTTAGCTCTCGATCACGTATGAGAGACATGGGGTACGGACTCGTTAAGAAGGTAGTAAATTCTTCTAGCTGAGGGGAGGCGTTTTCAACAAAACACTTTCACCGAAGCTGAACTTTAGAAAGTTATTAACAAACCAAGTACCGATGGAATGAAGGTCGTTTTGGAGTGGGAGCGAGTCAGCCAGAATTGATACTGGCCTGCTTATTTCCATATCGTCTGCGTAGATTGACAAGTTGGAGTCTTTAACGATGAAGTCGACATCATCAACAGTTTGGACAAAAAGTTAGAGGACCGAGATAACCGCCTTGCGGGACATCGAAAAAGGCTTTAATGAGGCCAGAGATTGAACTTCTAAAAAGTACTCCGTAATATTGGTTCTCGATGTACGAAGGTACGATCTACGCCATGCAAATATTTAGGGCGGGAAACCTTGAGTTTTAAACAGATTAATAGATGGCCTATTTTATCTAAAGCTTTGCTGAAGCCGATAGTAATGATATCTACTTCAATGTCAAAAGCGTTTTGGAGCCAAATTCAGTAAGGTTAGTTGTGGTGGACCTACCTTTTAGAAAACCACACTGCTGGCGAGAATAGATAAGTTTGCAGCGGAAGGACGTCAAGTCATATACAATGGACTCGAAGCACTTAGAGTTAAGAGACAATTTGGCAATCGACATATCGTCGGGTCCCGAAGAGAAGTCATCTTTGACTTATCTTGTAACGTACCATGGCCTCAATTATGCTAATAACAGAATTTTTTTTTTTCTACTGGATGAATGAGAAATTTCTTCCTTTTTTTTTCTATTTTGTTTTTTCTTTCTGGTTTCTTGGCGTTATTGGTAAAGCAGGGAAGGACATGAGGGATTACATAATTTGAAAGGCGAAATAAATAAAGAAGTCTGAGACGTTTGACATAAACTAATCCGAACTGAAAGTTCAACATTTCCCTTAATTAACTCCATTTCCTAACGGAATTTGAGAAGGTCAAAGAGTTTTTAAAGATTTGAAGGCTTTAAGAACATGCCAATTGGGCACAATAGGAATTTTGTCTACACAAAATGGTTAGTTGATGAAATATGTAGGATACCTGGCGATAGGTTTTAGTTGTGAATATGCGGGAATATGTACGCAATACTGAACATTAATTGAGAAATTGACGAGCTTATAAGGTTCGGCGCTAGCACTTTTAATCTTAACATCGTAATCATTTTCATGCCCGCTTACCTCAGCAAAGTAGTCTATTGAACTTGACACCAACAATTCCATCAACAAATGATTCAACCCCAAGCGGGCAAAATTACTAACAGCGGGATCGTTAACCTTGCCAGTGACAGGTTAATGATCCGCTTATTTACAGCATAAGTATGATAAATTGAAACCTCCAACCTGTTGTATATAACATTAATCTTTTTCTTTTCCGTTTATGCTATTTATGAAATATGACTACACAAGGTTTGCCTTTGTTTAAACCACTCATTCCTAAAAGCACTACACGTCCTTTTTTACAAGAGAAACTGCTCCTACTACATCGAATAAAATCTGTTCTACAAGTAAGGCAACCAATAAGAATATTAATTCAAAAAAAGTAAAAGATGACGAATAACATATTTTGTTAAAAACGATTACAAGACTATTCAGACTACTGCACATAGGGTAAAGGATTTGACTGGACTTATGATATATCCTTTCAAAAATACTTTTGTGTAATATCAGAATGAAACTATCAGGAATATAGAACATACTTTAATCAAAATATTAATAACGCTATTTTAGTTCTGTTGTTTTCAGTCTCCATGGGTTATCGTACAAATTCGTATAAGGCCTTGTGTCGATATACATTTGTAGTATGTTTATTCAGCTAACAGAAAGAATGCTGTTTAATTAAGTGAAACACAAGTGGCAATTTTTTAGAGTCTTGCTGTATTTTTTTTTAGTAAATGCGTTTCTATGTACATTCCACCAGCAAAATGTTACTTCAGTCCCATTTAAATAATTTGATAAGTTGTAAAAAACCTAAAAGCTTGTATATGCACGTGTTTCTTGTAGAAAAGACAAGAAAAGTAAAAACATTACTCTGTCATGATATATCGTAGGCGGTATATTTCGTCTATCAAAAGTTTACGCGTCATAACGAACCCGTTTCAAGTGGTAATAAAAATAGCAAATAACGAAAACGGCATCAACAAAATATGTATCTTTTTACGAGCCGAGAAAAAAGTCACTTCCCAATCACGAAACATACCAGAAGAATTCGGCGTCATTATAAGAGAACCACCTTAATCAGAGATTTTACAGTGAAATTTGAATTTCAAACAATTTCAGAATGAGCTAAACGTATTCGAATTTTGTTTTTTCCTCATTCAATGGATTCCTTAAGAGAAAAATAAAATCACGTCTCTCACTCGAAGTTTGACTCACCTGGAATCCCTGTTATACTGTTAGGGTTTGAGAAAGGTACTACCTTACGTCTCTTCAAAGGATTGTATGCAAAAATGCAGCCGCGTACTTATTTTTCCTTTTGTTCGATGCTTTTTTTGACTCCTTTTACATTAATGAACTTAAGGTGCTTTAGTGAACAATTTTCTATCGAAATTGTAGTACTACTACACGACCGTTATTGTTGGAACATCTACAACATACACCTGTTCTTGTCGTATTGTTTAGCTCTTTAGGCTATTTGTGTTTTTGGTAGTGCTTTATTTCAACTGAGGTTGGATCCATATAAAATATGAATGCTCGATTATGTATACCGTACTTTGTTTTCTTTGGTTGGGCGAACTCGCGCGCTACCCCAAAATTCACTCACCCGATGTTAATATCTGATTTAATAATAGAACATTCTGAGATCGACAGCAAGATGGTATGCTTGATGTGCGGAGTAGATGCATACCCAATGACACAACACAACTGATAAAGGACTCACTTTTATATTTACAATCAATAATTTTTTTAAGTCTATTTACTGCTCTTCACCATTGACAACAGCGTTAAACTGCCTTGATTCGCAAAACAAACTGTTGAGACACAACCATGAAATGGGTTTTATATGAGAATTTATTTTTATCATCTACTCATCAGAAATGTGGCATTGTTACACACGAAATATTTAACAAAACAAAGACTAAAGCGAACTACTGATGTTGGCACAAAATCTAATGTTGATTATAAATGTGAAAGAAAAGCGTGTCAAAAAATGCCTTGAAAATCCTCCTGGTAAAGGACAGGACTGCAGCGCGATACGTTCTCACTGATCTTCTCCCGAATTGGAAACTCAATCACGTGGCCCTGCCTTAGTTTCGGAACCCGAACTAGAAAAAGTTCCTGCAGTAAATACAAACGAATGACAACAGGCGCGAGGGTGGCATTAAAGATGAATAGCGAACAACAACGTGGAGGCGATTCGATACGACTCGTACTCGTACTCGTGCAACGTTACCAGTAAGTACTATAATTGACTAAAAATCAAGAAATGTTTTTGGAAGAAACTGGCGTAAAACTAATATTGTCAACCGCAATTGTAAGGAGGCCAGCTGAGCGCCGAGGAGCTTTCAGTTTAGTTGTTTTTGCTTAATGTCGTTCTTCAATCTTTTGTTGTGTTTAGTGCGCCACCCCGGTAAAACGAATGAGCTTTGGGCCAAACAGAGCGTTCGTTTGTTCGATGGAGCTAAGGGATATCTGGGATTTCCGAGAAAAGCTTTATTTCTTTTTTTTCGTTTTTCCCCCATGTCGTTCGCTTTTTCAGGTTCGGTTCGGTATGATGTGTATATCGGAAGCGAAAACTTGACCAAACGAAGTTTTCAATCCACGTGTTTGTTGTTGCTTCGTTGTGCCTTCGGTTTTAGGGAAATGGTCGAGACAAGACATATCTGAGTGTTTTCATTTTCGTTCTGTGATAAAAGTCTTACACAACCTTTTATACTTTAGAGCCTTTTTTAGCCTCTTTTGAATTACCAGTTATGTATAAAAGTAATTACTTGTATGTACATATAGGTATAAATTAAAATAATCTAAATTTCTAGTTGTATACATGAGAGATTATGATTTAATATTCAATGCAGGTATACATGGAAAGTTATATTGAATCCTTGAATTCAGGCCTTAGGTAGGTACCACAGTGCGAAATGAACGATAACATTTTGCCTCGCATCGCATTAGTATGCGTGTACATGCATACATACATACATACATACATACATACATACATATGTATACTTACATGTGGACAAAAATACAGAAATAAGATTCATTCTTTTGTTTGTTGGATACTTTACATCATCGGAGTTTTCAGTTTTTGCACCCTAGTTTTAAAAACAGCTTCACATCTTTGTCCGATGCAATTCATTAAATTAGACATAGAGCTTGTCAGGTATAGAATACCGAACACTTTGGATATTCGCCCTAATAGCTCTTCCTTGTTTTTGGTTTATGCCTCATCGACCGTCTCTCAATACCGAAAGAATACCGGATTTCTTTAGTCGCCTAGCCACATCTTGCCGAATCAAACAAATTTATATTGGTTTCCTCCGACCACATAATGTTCATCAGGTTGACACGATGGAGTTGCTGATTTGCGGTTTGGTATTTGTTTGAATTCGTTTTTTTTTTTAACGACTGTCAAAAATGGACATCAGCAAAGAAAATATAGGTCATGTTTTCGAGACAAGGAGAGAGAGAGAGATTTTCTGTGTGTTGGTGGAATTAGCAAAGATTCTATTACCATGGGCTGCTCCCCTACGGCGAAACTCTTAGTTCGGAATTGTACTGTCAGCAATTGGACCGCCTGAAGAAAGCAATCGCCCAGAAGCGGCCCGCTCTGGCCAATAGTAGAAGAATTGTGGCCCATCAGGACAATGCCAGGCCATACAAAGCGATAGTGGGAACTTGGTTCGGAAGTTTTTATGCATTTACATTGTACTCTGAACCTGGCACCAAGTGATAACCATCTGTTCCTCTCCGTCAGGAACGGTTTTGCGAAAAACAACTGTCACGAGGGCTTTATGAGGGTAAACGGAATCACCTTCAAAATTGCAACAAGTTATCTAGCGGCGTACATATATTTGACCTAAATCAGATCATTCTGCTTTTAGGAAGACCTATTTCAAATAATATATTCCAATTCGAACTAGTTAAGGGCGCCTTTAACTCATTCTTGAGGTCTTTTGATGAAAACAGTACTGATAAAAAATTGAAGTGTTGTTTTCCACTATTTTGCCTCTCGTTTCTACTTTGTGACTTAATTGAAGGACTGCAAATATTTCCTTTGAACATTTGACATTTTAACCTACAGTTACTTTGGGGCATAGGAGTTTTATTTTGGCTATCAAAAGAGGTAAAATGCTTTTATTTCTTAGTGTTCAATCATTGTATACATTGTAACGCCATTTAGTGGCGTTACAGCCCATGAAGGACCAGAGCGAAGTTTCTCTCAATCACATATGTTGCGTGTAATTTATTTTTCAGATAGGTGAAAGGGACCTACAGTTTAATGCCGATTCCGAACGGCGTGAGTGGAGAAGCTTCTTCATGGCAAATATACAACGGGGGTTTTATCGGACCCCGCCGAGGAGGGACGCCGCGAAATAAACATTCGATGGCGTTTGTGTTATCGGGACTCGAACTCGCTCACCGTGCGTCACAGTCCAACACTCTAACCACTGCGGTACGATGGAGCAGGAACTAGCTTTTCCTTATTTTGCCAATGTTGCCACGGTCGACTCCGAATAACAAATTTCCATATCCCTTTCCTGGCAATTGTAATACAGGGGGTGTGATCAATAATGCACTAAAGAAAAATGCAGAAAAATACATATTCAATAATACTTGTATTTGTATTTATTTATTTCAAGATAAGCTTACATTTAAGATAAAGTATCTTTTTTAAAATAAAGCTTTTAAATGCAAGACAGCTACGTTACATGATTTTCAAAGATTGTTTTATAATATTAAAGTGAAATGCAATATTCAAATTAATTCAATTTTATGTTTAAATTAACTATAAGTTGCTAAAATATTTCTTCAATTCTTTTTCCATCTTTCTCTTGCAACTCAATCCTCTTATTTCTCGCGGAAGGGAGTTCCAAATTCGTGCGCAGCTTACAAAAAACTGACGTCCGGATGTCGTACAACTAAAATGCGGAATCAAGACATTTAATGAGCGATTAGAGTTTAAAAAACAGATTTCGTTATAAAGATCCACAGGTTGGCGGGTTATGAGTATATTAGAAAAGGAAATTACGGAACGATATTTCAAAAAGTTTTCGAAGGTCATACAAAGAAATTGTGAAACAAATTGCGAAATTCTATCAAAACGACGTAGACCATAGACATAACGCACTGCACTGTTGAATACGACAGTTAGCTTTCTTTTGCTCTCGTAATTCAAATGACAAAAGATCTCGCAACCATAAGTAAGCAGAGGAAGAACCAACGTTTTCACTAAGAGAGCCCTGACTTTCATTGGAATTATGTGTTGGACAGGCCAGAGCGTTAGGAGGATACCATAAGCTTTTGCAACCGTATTATAGGCATGAGGCTCCCAAGTTAGGGTCCGGTTAAAGATTACACCTAAATTTTTGGCTGACTCAACATAAGCAATATGATTTTTCTTGAGCTGTATTTGGGGGAAGTATGCTGTATATATTGCTGTTGCTGGAATTCGATTTCGATGACATCGGTGTCAGAGAGTGTCCACTGCTACTATAATAAAATGTATACGTTCTTTATTGTCATATCACATATCCGAAGGTTATAAAATTATGTTTTAATTTAATTTTGATCAATTTGGAAAACAAAATATTTTGGCAGTCAATTACGTAAAAGCTATGAATCACGTCATCCTCTTACATGGCCAGCTAATTGTCAGAAAATATAATAAAATACGAATAATTCTGGAGGATGATCTTGATGCAAGTATACTTTTTATTTGATCACTTGACCCCTTAGTCAACCATCTGCATATAAGATTCATATATGCAGAGGAAACATCCATGAAGTGGTTGTATTGGAGTTCAATTTCTCGACCATCAACAACAATCAATCAAAATCAAATCCCAAAGTTTTCATGGATTTTTTGTATTTCTGTGTTGAAATGAAAATACACATAAAGTGTAGCATTATTTGTAGCCAACCTGTGCCAATTAAAAAAAAAAAAAAAAATGCAACACGACGTCATCTTTACCCCAGACATGTGAGGGGACAACTACAGGAAACAATGGAGTCTTTTAATTAATTCAATTTCTAAATTACGAGTATTTTGTTGCTACGGCCAAACGTTTGTTCTATAATTATCATTTATGTATGTATGTATGTATCATCATAGTAAAATTGTAAAGTTGTTGCCCCAAATAATCATTTAATCTCTTCTATATCGTCTATGTGGCCTTTATCAAGTTTACGAATATTAGTCACGGTCAATGTTTGCCGTCTCTTGAACATTTTAATCAATCAATTCATTTATGTAATTGACAATTTATAATTCGACTGCTTTAGTAAAAAAAAGTGTTTGCTCATTGGTGGCTTACCATGGGAATCAACATATTCGGTCTGAATCAGTCGCAGTCATACTGCGAAGGGCTGTGGGGATGAAGTGGGTCTTAGGTGCTATTATGCTGGTATGCCCGAAAGAAATTGACGAGAAAATAATGCGATTATTAGGTTGGTGCTGGGCAAATAATACTCAAGGAGGGCCTACATTTGCACCCCCAAATGAAGGACTGGTTATATAAAGAGGATAGGAAAGTCATACCGAGTATATGCACAAAGTAATGGTATCATTAGGATAGTGAATATGCTACATGTCATACATACATATGTAGATACGTTTTTGCAATCATATTAAAAAAAAATAATAATAAAAATACTCGTAGACTGGCTGTGACACACAGCTACAAGTTGCATCAATATAATTCTGCAAACATCACTATCCTATCCATCTTCTGGTCTCGAATCATTGTCTATGTACAATATACAATATAAGTGTCTAAAACTGCAATTCATAGATACAATATAGAAAAATCATATAAAATAAGCAAGATCGTTTAACATCATCGAGAAAAATGATGGAATTGGTATGGGGTTAGTTCTATACATCTTATAGAAGGGACTATGACCAAGGAAGAGTATATGAATATACTCCAGAGCATAATGCTAGTGTGGACTGGTACGTCGTGGTACAGAAGATAACGACCCCAAACGCTCCTCTAAAACAGCATAAGAATGGTTCACCAATAAAAAAGAAAGAGAAAGATATTGGCACCATAAATCCAAAAAATAAAAAAGAGTTGCGGCAATCCGTGTAAATGGCATGGGAGGCAATAGTTTTGAAGGCATGCTGTGACTCTTTAAGTATATATGCCTTAAAGGTTAGAAGGAATTATAAAAATAAGGATGCAATAAAATA
Organism: Eumerus sabulonum; assembly: GCA_951905685.1. Taxonomy (NCBI): domain Eukaryota; kingdom Metazoa; phylum Arthropoda; class Insecta; order Diptera; family Syrphidae; genus Eumerus; species Eumerus sabulonum. Next base: position 29,472,695 of record OX645062.1, read on the forward strand.
CTAAGTATTTAAATAAAATAGTTGCTTTTTAGATTTTACTACCACAAGTAATTGGAAACAACGGTTGTCATGTTACACTACAAATATCGTAATTTATGGAGATTTTAATTGTAATCTTCTCGATTCTTCGCGGTCTCGGCTCTTGGTTGCTAATATGGCTGCATTTTCATTAGCAATATGGACAAAGTTCTCCTCTATGACCAGCTTTTAGCTCCAGGTTTCTCAAAATATGAGTTAATTTACCTTACTCTTGCTTTCACGACTAATTTGAGTAATTAACTTACTCTTTGATAAGCACACATTCAAATAAGAACTAAAACCGTAAAACTATGGCTTACAACAACATGGATGAATAACAACATTAAAAAGCTAATGAAGGACAGGGACTTAGCGTTGGAAGAGATATAGGGTGGACATTTTTCGTCTGAAATACCGTGAATTTAGAAATGAAGTGACCCTTGAGATACGAAAGGCAAGAAAACCTTCTACGCAAACCATCTCAACCCCACTGCGTCCGGAGAGAAACTATCGAAAAACTTACGTGGTTAAGTCTCAGCCCAAGCCTATGGACGACCTTGACTGTGACACTCTTAATTCCGTATTTACTTCAGCCTCCTCTCTTAAATTAAGACATTTAGACACATCAAGTGTTATTGGAAGAAGAATAAATACCTGTTTCAGCAAGCTCGAGGCTACTTCATCTGCATCTCTTAACCGAAATTGAAGCCGCAAATGCAGTTCGCGATTGGTTTAGATGTGGTCAGTTCTAATTTTTTAAAAATAACACTTCCTGTTACATTGCCCTCCTTTACCCATATCTTCAACCGCATCGTCACTAACCGTATTTTCCCAGTGAATGGAAGCAGGCTAAAAAATTTCCCACACATAAGAAACCAAACTGTAACCTCTCCGATTATCGACCGATATATCTACCTAAAGTTTTTGAAAAAGCAATCTTACCCCAAATGCGTAGACATCTCTCCGCTGAAAGATTACTGCACGATAGCCAATCAGGTTTCCGCCCACAGCACAGCTGTAAACCTGCTCTGTTGTTTATTGTTGATGAGAGCAGGAAAGGTTTAGATAAAAAAGAGTTGACCATCCTTACGTTACTTGACTTCTCAATATAATATCGATCTTGTTAAGGATCTTGCGATGAATCTAGGACTTATCTTTAACCGCACTCTTACATGGGACGATCACGTCAACGCCAGCATCGGAAAGGTGTACGGCCTGCTGCGAACTCTCTGGGCACTCCCAGCACTACAGCCCTGTACAAACTAAAATGATTATCGCCAAGACTCTGCTGCTTCCAAGTCTTACATATAGTTGCGAAATTGTTTGCAATTTGGATTTCAGATCTAAACAAAAACTTAATGTGGCTTTTAACAGCATTGCGCGCTTCATTTTTAACATCCATAGGCACGAGCATATCTCCAGCTACTCAAAGACCATTTTTGGCTGCACATTTGACAAAATCCTCATCTACCACACCCTGACTTGCCGTCATAAGATCCACCATACCCGACAGCCTAATTACCTCTTTAATAAGTCGACTTTCCCATTATTTGAACGAACGAACACACTCATTAAACCTATGTAGATACATGTGCTTAACATCTGAAAGACAATTTTTTGTTCACTCCACATGCTTTTGGAACTCTCTCCCCATTGCACTGAGAAGAATCAGAAATCAATTTAAAATCAAACTACTTAAATATTTGGCCAATGATCATAATCTATTCACCATAAGCTTATCTATGTACACTGTTTCGTCATCTCTTTCTCTTCATATTTCTTTTCTTGTTGCTTTATTGATTCCTCCTATAACACTTTGTTCAAACCTTAAACTATTTTGTACATGCATTCTATTAATCTTACACAAATTTATAAGATACTCATCTTAATGTGTCATAATATTATTATCGAAAAGGACGTTTAAGGGTATTTACATATTTGTCCAAATCACAATTCAACCTTCCTACAATTTAAGACAATTTTCCCAAAAGGAACACACCTGACTCTTAAGTGTATATTTAGAACCATGCCTACTAGGTTCATATTTACGAAACAATGATGCTATCATGATAGAAACCACACAAATTCGTTACTAAAAAACACTATTTCATGAAATAGATTCTTTGTATTCCTCACTGGAGTATACGGAGCAAATACAGGCACATGCATCTACGTCAGCATGGACAGATATAACTCCGTTTTTCAAGCAGAGATATTCGCTATAGAACTCTGCCTCAGAGAAAATATAAACAGAAATATACTTAACAAAAACATTTACATTCTCTCTGACAGCAAGGCTGCACTTCTAGTCCTAAAGAGCTTTCAAATCACCCCCAAACTGGTATGGGACTGCCTACAACTACTTCACCAGCTGGCCAGTACAAACAGAGTTCTTCTCATTTGGATACCTGGACACAGCGGCCATACAGGCAACGAAAAGGCGGACCTACTAGCTAGGAAAGGCTCTGCATCACCATTTATGATGCCACGGCCTTTCTGCGGCATACTACATTAGCACCACCAAATCCTGCATAAACAATTGGTTAAGGAACACGACGGATCACTACTGGTTACAAACGAGAGGTAGCAGACAAGCCAAGCTGTTCCTCCCAACTACATCCCTCAAAAGTACGAAACAGCTTCTCATGCTTTCGAGGAGTCAGATTCGTTTAATCACAGGTTTCCTTAATGGACACTGCCCAGTTAATAAACACCTCAAAACAATGGGCATCATACAAGATGACACTTGCCGAATGTGCAATGAAGACGAAGAAACAGCAGAGCACATACTATGCCACTTTAACTGCCTTGTCAGTACGTCTTCGTCACCTAGACAAGCATTATCCTGAAGCAGAAGAAATCGCTGCTAACTCACTCAAAAGCATACTAAGTTTTATCACTAACTCAGGATTCTTGAGTGAACTGTAAGTGGGGGACATCACAATAGGCCCACTCGTGGCCGCAGTGATCAGGCGACTCTGTCCCACCCCCTAACCCTATCTATCTATCTATCTTGTATTCCTCAAAACTCACCCTCAATAGTCAGTGTAAAACTTTAATTATTGTAAAATTTGAGAGCATTATATGTATGACTGTCGTTCGTAGGCAAAAATCAATCAGTCTACAGAAATAATCGGCACAAAAAATGTAATCCTACCCATATCTCATTTGCTTTTACAAATTAGTTAGTAAAAGTTTTCAAAATCTAAACTACATAAATAGAGAAGAATATATGTATGTAGTTAATTGAAATAGAGCGATGATTAAATGTAAGTCCGAAGACCAAAGCGAAATATTTTGTCTTTCCTTGTCCACAACAAGAAGACATCGCCTGGGTAGGAATCAATATTGCCCTAGATATTAAACAATTTTGTGAACCAAATACTAGATAACGACTTGGAAATCTATATTACATGAACACTATCAAAACTGATTATGAATCCTGGTTGCAAAAGCTATCACACTGTTAGGTTAAAGCTTTGTTTTCTTCCTTTCTTACACCAAATCAGACCCGCTTACAATAAATAAACATTTCCATTGTTCTGTAAGAAATCAAAGGAAATGCCTCGGTGGAACCAGTGGTTAACAACAGATCCGCTTATCTTTCTAAGTGAGTTGAGTAGTCTCCCATCCTTGAAATGCAGCCGTACCATAAAATCCTAACCAACCATGACTACACAATGTATTGCATATGCTTCCGGCTGTTGCATTCTATCCTGACGTATTGGAGCTTCCGCTTCACTCTTGTGGGTTAAGCAACAGAAATAATAATTTCTTGAAAAAGAAGGGGAAATCATACAGGAAGTACGATAGTACTATTAATGAGAAAAACAACTTTTGGTATCGTGGGTACTCTAACCTGTCATCCTGAGCTTTTTTCTATAAATCATGCGCATATGTGGTGGGGAGTGCAGGAGCACGAGAGTGCTTTTTGGAGTTTTTTTTCCAATCATCTTGCGTATGGATCTCTTAAAAGCAAACAGGCATAACATATTGATTCTATTATTAGGTAATGACATTTAGATTGCCCTCCGCAAGCAGCATTTCCAGACGGTAGTTGTCATGAGAACGTGCTTACACATCTGGGTGGATTTGATGAACAGTCGAAAGGTATTAGAACGTTCGAATAGGTACAGAGATGCATTGTTTTGAAAAGCACGCGGTTCTTAGCAAAGGATTTTGCTTATCACTGAGTTGCATTCATCGATTGGTGTAATTGAAGCTTTGTTGCAATTTATAGGGAAATCGGTGGAAACTTACCAACGATGAGCGTGTTTGTCTTGTTTATATGCCCGACTTCCTCTTGCTATCGAATATACAGATATGGTTTGAAGTGGCCTTAAGATCCGAAATAAGTACAAACTGTTATGTGTATAATATCCTCTGCCATCCACTATAGCGCGTTCTTGCGGAATCGACAAGCAGAATAATGGTAAAAGTGGGATGGTAGAAGTCCAGATGAAATAAAAGTAGTTCTCCTAGTGGTATCGTCGGAGTCGTCAACAGAAATCGTTGATAGATTTCTTTGTGGTACCATCGTAAGTGGAGGAGAAGATACAATGACGAAGTATACGGGTTGTACAGCGACATCGGCCTGGTACGACGTCTGAGGATCCAACGTCTAAGATGGCTAGGCCATGTAGAGCAAATGGAATACACAGCTCCGGCCCGAAGAGTCTTCGAATCCAGCCCCGAGGGACGACCGAATATAATGTGGAAGGGGACGTTAACCAACTGAGACCGTGCCAGATGGAGAAGTTTGTTGGTTGAGGCCTAGGTTCACACCGGACTGTAGCGCCACCTAACTAAGTAAGTAAGTACCATCGTGTGTGAAACGGATGATTTGTGACGATCGTGTGTTGAGAGGGGTTAAACTGTCAACTAATCATCCCCCTGTGTTGCGTCTGCCAAGGCGGAAACCAAGAGTGGTTACACGTATACGGTGGGAGAAACTACAGACCAGCGAGGTGCGGCAACACTTCGCACGACACATGTCCTCAAGGTTTGAGCAAATTCCAAATATTCCATCGCATGTAGAGGTAAAATGGCAACTATTTTCAACAGCTGTCATTGCCTCTGCACGTGATGTTTGCGGAGAGAAGCGGATTGGTGTGGCGGCTAGTGGTGAGAAAAGAACTGCGTGGTTTAAAACCTCCGTGGTTCGAGAACTGATCAGAGAGAAGAAAAAGGCCTGGTTTCTCTTCGGAGACTCTGCTTCCCGTGACCGGCACACTTTGGCGCGAAGATCTTGCAATTGGCAGCAAAAGAGCAGTCCTGGAAGGACGGCCATAGATCTGCGAAAAAAGTGTTCTGGCAAACCCTTCGCCGGCTCAGAGGAAGGAAACTCAATATAATCGAAGGAGTTAAATCCAAAGATGGTGTGTTGCTTTCCAATAAGATTGACATCTTACTGCTGCTCAATCCCGAACAGGGCACTGAGGGGGACAAACCTATAGTCTTGAGTGGGGCGGAGAATAGACAAACGGTGGAGGAAGTCATTTTAGCGATTGAATCGCTAAAAGTTGGCAAATCCGCCGGCGTGGATAAAATTCGGCCAGAAATGCTTAAGGCAATGGGTAAAGAGGGAGTATTATAGCTCATGACACGAGAAAGCTATAATAAGGTGATCTGGGAATGTGGTGAGACACCTAGTGATTGCCAGCATGGCGTGATTGTCCCTCTTTTCAAAAAGGGGGATAAAAAAGAGTGCTCCAACTATAGGGCATACTTCTTTTAAGTATCCCCGATAAAGTATACGCTAGAGTTTTGGAGGAACGTTCTAGAGCTATGGTCGAACCCAGGACAGGGGATGAACAATGCGGGTTTTGTCACGGCAGATGGAGAAGTTTAAGTATCTTGAGGTCTTCTTCACGAATGATGGGAGGAGTAATATTGGGCTTTCCTACGGAATTGTTCAAGCTGGGTAAATTTTGAAAACAGGAAGACCGAGCTTGGTGTCAAAGCCAAGTTAGCAGTTTTTAACTCAGTATTTGTTCCAGCGCTCACCTATGGTTACGAAATTTGGGTATTGACCGAAAGAATAAGATCACGAATACAAGCTGCCGCGAATAGAGTTTTTTGTGCTGTTGTCGTTGTTACTCGTCGGGATAGCGTTAGAAAAACGGCAGTGCGCGGAGAGCTCAGTGTTGAGTAGCTGCTTCTCGGAACGGAAAGGGCTATGCTTCGATGGTTTGGTCACGTGAGATGAATGTCGCCATTATCACGACTTCCGAAGCTTTCAGTATGTAAGCTAACGCCTCATAGAGCTATGACACCAAAATCGTTCTAGGAGACTTCAATGCGAAGCTGGGTAAGGAAGCTATTTTTGAACGAGACATAAGAAAGTACAGCCTACACAACGCCACGTCAGAAAACGGACTAAGGCTAGGGGATTTTATGGCGGGACATAATCTCGTAGTAGCAAAAACATCAAAATTAAACGTCGGAAAGCTGCATTCGCAAGAGACCACCAGGACCTTCGCCGATCAAGTCTCCTTCAAGCTCTCTCAAGTCCCGATACAATCTGCACAAACCATAGAACAGCAATTGAGTCGTTGTCAGAACGCCATCAGAGAGGCCGCCTCAGATGTAATCGGCTTCAAGCCACCACCTTCGAGAAACTCCTGGTTTGATGACGAGGGCAGACAAGCCCATATAGAGAAACAGAATGCATACACTGCATCGATGGACGAGAGCTGCCAACGAGCTCTATGAACAGAAAAGGGGGGAGGAGCATGCGCTTCTGAGAAGAAAAAAGAAAGACTACGAGAAGCGCGACATCGAGGAGATGGTGAGATGCTATTGGAGAAATGACGTTCGAAAGTTATTCCAAAAAGTAAAACGAACATACCAAGGCTAAAGGCAGAGCAGAAGACAGGGATGAGTACGGACAACCAATAGTGGAGTCACAGTCGATGCTAAGATTGTGGAAAGACCATTTCTGCAGACTGTATAACGGCGATTTTAGTCAGGCAGAACGAACCATTCACAATGGACGAAGACGAAAGAAAATCACTAGACGATGTTAAGATAGCGATGTCGATACTTACATTTTATAAAGCTGCTGGAGCAGACGGACTTCCCGCGGAACTATTTAAAACAGCTGGCGATGAACTGGTCAGGAACATGCACCAACTCATCTGCAAGATATTGTCGGAATGCATGCCCGATGATTGGAATCTCAGCATCGTTTGGCCGGTCCATAAGAAAGGAGACCCCTATGACTGCGCCAATTACAAAGGGATAAGTATCCTGAACATAGCGTGGACAATCTGATAGGTTCCTGCTAGTGTGCTTTCAGGCCAGGAAAATCCACGATAGACCAAATATTTACACAACGGCAGATCTTGGACAGACCCATAAATTCCACGCGCCATCTTTCTGTCGACTAAGCCGCTTATGACAGCGTTTATAGAGACGAGCTATACAGAGAGTAATTTTTGGATGGGGACGAAAATAACGTTATTATATAATTCGGTGCGATACATTTGAATTTTAACTGTCTATTTGTTGACCATGCTTCATGGAATGGTGCAACTTGCGCCACCATTCGTCAGAAAGACTTCGAAAATGACTTAACTTCCCATCGCAGAAATATGAATTTCACTGTAATATTATGCGATTAAACACCACTCAGCTTTCTTTTTATTGATATTGTGAAATGTAAAGTGTACGTTGGTATGTCAGATACAATTTGAGACATAAAACGCAACACTGCCGAGATAAATGCCATAGTAACCTCCACATGAGAAGATGAACATTTGAGTGAACATTTTTTACTGAGAACATTTATCACGAATAGTAAATGGCAATGATTTAATTTATTATCTTAATTATTTATATCTTATCTTATAACAAAAATATATTGCTAGATCACATTCGATGATTACCTAATCATCAACGATTTTATTTCTTGTCATACTCGAGAAGCAAATACCGCGAATTCAATCAAGATGAAAGTCCAGTCAATTAACGCAATTACGCGTCGAAAAAAATTAGTCAAAAGTTATCTCAGCTGTTATCCAGAGACCTCAAAACAGAGAGTGGTGTCAAAAATGTTCAAATCAGAGCCTTTAATATAACTGACTTCTAGTCGGAATTCAGTAAAGCCTGAAAAAACTGAGACTAGAGTTAGTGTCAAAAATAAAGAAAACCAAATAAAATAAAATGAAAGATAAGTAAGCAAAGAAAGATAATACAAAACAAATAGTAGTAGTTCGATTATTGCTTACTTACTTACTTAGGTGGCGCTACAGTCCGTCGTGAACCTGGGCCTCAACCAACAAGCGTCTCCAGCTGCCACGGTCTTTGGCCAGCTGTTTTCAGCGCCGCACGCCCAAGTCCCCTTGCGCCACCGTTGATGCGGTCGTCCTCTGCCGCGCCTTCCTTCCGGGATGGATTCGAAGACTCTTCGGGTCGGAGCTGTATTTTCCATTCCCTCTACATGGCCTAGCCACCTTAGACGCTGTATCGATGTCGCTGTACAACCCGTATACAGCCGATATACGGGTTGTACAGCGTCTTTCTTGGATGACAGCATATATTTGGTCTTGTCCCCATTTACCCTTAGACCCACTTTAGCCGCTTCTACTTCAATGCTTGCGAACGCCTCATTGACGTCTCGCTTTGCCCATCCAATAACGTCAATGTCATCTGCGTAGGCAAGCAATTGTGTGGACTTGAAGTAGATCGTACCTCTTGTATTGGCCGCAGAGTCCCGCATGATCTTTTCAAGAATAATGTTAAAGAAAAAGAAATCACATGACAGTGCGTCACTCTGTCTAAAACCTTTTTTAACATCAAAGGGGTCGGTTAGTTCACCTCCGACCTTAATGGAGCAGCGAGAGTTCTCCATAGTCATTCTGCACAGTCTGTCGAGTTTGGCAGGAATGTTAAAACATGACATGGCTCTTCGGATCCAACGTCTAAGATGGCTAGGCCATGTAGAGCGAATGGACATCACCGCTCCGGCCCGAAGAGTCTTCGACTCCAACCCCGTGGGACGACACAGCAGAGGACGACCGCATCTAAGGTGGTGCGCACAGTTGGAAAGGGACCTCAACCAACTGGGCGTGCGGCACTGGAAGCGGCTAGCCGAAGATCGGGCCGGCTGGAGAGGCTTGTTGGTTGAGGCCCTGGTTCACACCGAACTGTAGCGCCATCAAAGTAAGCAAGTAGCTTGGCGAAAAATAACACCCACTCATTGCTAGCAACATGTGGATTTTATGCCATGCTGCGATTTGGCGATTCTAAAAAGTAAGAGTGGTAATATCAATTATTAACCTGTTTTCGTCAAATTACGAGCTTTTTTTTTTAAATAAAATAGAAAACACTTATGTTTTTGTACGTGCTCCTAGTATTAGGAACAATACATCCAACAGTTTTCTTTTGCCTAATTTGTTACATTATATGTGTTCTGTTTTATAGAAAAAACAGAAACAAAAAAAGATGAAAATTAAACCGATAATGACATTCCTTTCAATCCATGGGATTTAGTTTCACATACATACGCATGTGTTTATGAATTTGCAAACATATGCCTGCACTATTGCGTGTATGTATATACGTATGTACATACATGTGTGCATAGCCGCGTACGCTTTTAATGCGACGCACCGTGGCGCAGTGGGTAGTGTTTTGGCCTATGACGCCGATGACACGGGATGGAATCCCGACACAGCCATGTCAACGAACGTGTTTTTTACGGTGTTTCTCCTCAGTGGGGGTCTGACAAACCCCCTGTAGTAAAATTGTCACGAAAAGCTTCTCGAAATTCGCCGTTCGGAATCGGCAATAAACTGTAGGTCCCTTTCATCCATGGGAAAATGAAATCACACACAACATGGGTGATTGAGAGAAGCTCGGCTCAGGTCCTTCATGGACTGTAACGCCAACATACATACATACATACATGTGTGTATAGAAGTTTGTTGCGGGATCTTCAGTGTTGTGTTAAATAGGTCACAATAATGTAAACTTTTAAAAAGTACTTAATACTCTTCGCAGTTACTGTATTAGTGCTAAAAGATATAAAAACCACAAGATAGTGAACCCACTATCCAAACCATTTATAATCAAGTTGAGAAACATGAAAAGCTAACTAAAGATTCGAACCATACTTTACTACACCACTGAGGCCAAACCACATGTCACAACCTAGAAAGCTTTTCATTTGCAATAGAATATTAACAGTTTGAACAGCGGCGGTACGCATATTAAGGTAGGTTATTTCTTGAGTTTCATATTTCATTTTTATCACAACAGGAATTCGTATTAAAACAATTTGATTGATTGTCTCTGTCCTACGGTAAATAGAGTTATGAACGATGACAATAGATAAATGAAAACTTTCTTACATAAATCAGTTTAGAAATCCTGTGCAGTAGAGTGGGTGTGCTTCAATTACATTATAAAAATGTATGGTGCGGGATGGAGAAGATTATCTTGAAATATAAGAAAGAAACTACAAAATGAGCTTCAACCTTAACGACTGGAAGGGACATAGGCGAGTAAATATGCAACACGTTCACAAGTAGGAGTTAGAGTGGAAAGGAGGGAGAGGTCGCTCTCTGCGACTTTAAGACTTAAGTTGGATTAAGTTAAATGAAAATGATACAACTATGTGTTGAATAAATTGCAATTACGAAATTACTTAGCAACCAATTGTTAACCATGAGTTATGTAAAATGCTGTAAGATATTGTTGGTCTCAGAATTATCAATGAGTGGAAGTTCCGGAGTTTCAACTGGTCGTTGTGTTTTATCGTCAACGATGTAGATAGCGCCGCTGATATTGTCGCAAATACTATTCGAATGGCTGTGGCCAATCTTATTCCTAGTAAGAATAAAAGCACCCTATCAAAAGATAATAAGAACTTGACATACGTTGTAAAGAGGCTATTAGGTTAAGTAAAGAGTGTATTCGGGTATATAGGGCAAATAACTCTGAGGAGAACCGGAAATAGTATATTCGAGTCAGAAATGACTGCAATACCCACATTCGACGAGTCAAATTCCAAACCGATCAAAAACTGAGGTGTAAAATCCTTCAATGTCCCAAAGGTAGCAACGAATTTCTGGTAATTTGTCAAATGACCGTCGCCTATACCGATACTTATTTACAACGTCATTGCAGCTGCCGCCCCCCTAGACAGAGTTAACCTACTTGCTACCACTTCGCAACCAACGCGCATCCAACTCACGGCTACCTGTACCAGAGTGCGTCAATTCAACCTTGCATGGGACAAATTTACTTTCGTACTCATACAGTTCTCAAAGGTTCTCAAAAATCTCGATATACACAAATTCGTTGGTACATATGGTGGACCCCCAATAATTCTAAAGAGGGGTTCTTTTCCGCTAGTAAAACTATTGCATAAGGTTAGGTTAGGTTAGTTGGGTGCCCTATTGACATGAAGTCAAGGCTCACTTAGACTTACGAGGAGTCCATTGTGCCCATTTTGAAAAAAAAAATAAAAATCAATTAAGAATTTTAACAGTTTGTTCAGCTCAATGTCTCTTACCTCCTCTAAGCCCGAGAAGAAGCAGTTCCCGAGGAACGTAAATCTTTTTTGGGCCAGTGCAAGGCATTCACACAGTAGGTGACGAAAGAATTCTATTTCCTCATCGTCCCTACAGCTTCTGCAGAAATCGTTGTAGGGCTGGCCTAGTCTAGCGGCATGATATGATATCATGCGCCCAGTGCGGGCGCCGACTGCCAGTCGTATATTCCCCTTTACCAAGATTTAGCAGATTTTCCGTCCTTTTTTTGTTATAGACAGGCCATGTTAGCCTTGCCGTAACGCATGTGTCTAATTGACACCCTCGCTTGTTGGCCTTTCCTAGTAGTTCCACCCCTATTTCTCTGAATAGTGTGCTGAGTGGCATTCTAGCCTCAGTTGTGATCTGTGACGTATCTGTACCTGATCCCAGTCTGGCTAGTTCGTCCGCCTTCTCATTTCCGGAAATATTCACACGCCTGGTACCCAGCATATGGTTACCTCATTGACATCCGATATTTCTTCTAGTCTCTTTACAGAGTTTTACGATTTGGGTCTTATCCATGTTGCCTGCAGGCCCTCAATGGCTGCCTGACTGTCAACATAGATTTTGATTCTCTTGCTTGAGAAATTCTCCCTAAGAATCAGAATCACCTTTTTTGATTGCAAAGATCTCAGCCTGGAAGAAGCTACAGCCATCATCAAGTCTGTAGGAGTGATATGCTTCCTGAGGTTCGAAGTAGACTCCGGCTCCTGTACCGGTATCCGTTTTGGATCCGTCGGTATAGATTGCCAGTTCCTCTTCCGTGTTTACCATACCACTGCCCCTTTCCTCCCTGGAAGGAATCCTAGTAGAGAATCTCCTCTCACAGCAAGAGAGTGCGGTGCTATAGTCCGTTTCGGTTGTGGACATCAAGGTAGCCCATCGATCCCGGATTGATGCGTGGCCATGAGGACATCTTTTCCAAAGACTGGACTCTTGCATCCTTAGCGCAGCCCTGGCTGCAATGCACAATTCACAGTTTATGTCTAGTGGTGGAAGGTTCAGCATCGCTTCAAGGGCCGCCGTTGGTGTGGATTTCATAGATCCGGTCACCGCCAGACAGCCAGCCCTTTGAATCCTTATACCTTTTTCTTGTGAAGAGGACTATCTTAGTTTTAGTTGGATTTACCCCTAGGCCCCGTTCCTTGAGCCAGTAATTCACCAATAACAGCGCATAAGTTAGTCTTTCACTGATGACCTGAGAAATTTTTCCAGGTACCAGGATGATAATGTCATCGGCTTAAACTGTGACATTGAAACCCTGTGTCTCCAGGAGCTTTAGCAATTCGTCGACTACGAGGAGCCATAGGAGAAGCGATATAACACCCCCTTGTGGCGTGCCTTTGTTGACTCTCACCCTTTCCTTTGCTCCTCCTATCGACTATACGAGTACTTAGAATTTGTTCAACCCATCTACAGATTCCCGAGTTTATGTGGGCCATCCGTAAGCTGGACATTATTGCTTCGGTACTGACGTTATTGAAGGCACCCTCAACATCTAGAAAGGCCCCCAGAGCATATTCTTTGTCATTGAGTGCATAAGCTTTTTCACCTTTCCTATTCCACTCAGCTCTTTCATAGTAGGTAGAAAGCAGTATTCGCTAAGCCCATCCGCAAAAAAGGTGAATCTTCTCTCTCTAACTACCGACCCATATCTTGAAATATCTTGAATGGCAAAAACTCCTCAATGACCGATCGATAGTAGATATGGTTTCCGTAGCAACAAATCCATTCGCTTCACCAAGCAGCTGAAAGCAAAATAGTTGGCACGCAGCTCTTTTGTCAAAAATATGTGTTTTTGGGATCGATAAGTCCCTATTTTAGTGGAAGAGTTGGCGCCTTTTGAATCGTTCAATTCAAGTTATTTTGAACGAAATCAAGTCCGACATCCATTTTTTAAATGCTGGTGTTTCCCATGCTTCATTTTTTGTCTCCGGCACTCTTGTCCGCCAGTTTAAGTCCAATCCACTTCTTTCTATTCGTTCACTACGTTACGACTCTGCTCTTCAGCTGTAAAGCGGTATTGAATTCCGATATCGACAGCATCATTTTATGGGGAAAGAGTCATTTAGAGTGGGGTACGTCATCCAAGCGTACCACTCGCAGGAATTTCTATTCCATTCCGTAGAAATTGCTCTGATGAAATAGTTACCTGCTTACCGCTCCTTAAAAAAAAATTTCCGCAACACTGGTCTCTCTAGGAATGCTTACTCATATACCCTGAAGTAACGACAGAGACTGGAGCCTAAACAAAAACTCACTCAAGGAGTACAAACAAGACCTGAGGAAAGAACAAAGGCTGTCTTGGAAACTCTTCTGCAATAACATGGAGAAAATTTCAGACGCCTATAGACTGAGGAAAATACTCTCGAAAGATCCACAATCTCCTAAAGTGGAAGTGCGCAAAGGTAATTTTCATCCCCAAAGCCGGCAGGAACTCTCATACTTCCCCCAAGGATCTAAGGCCTATCTGTCTATCATCCTTCGCTCTAAAAACTTTAGAAAGGCTGATAGACTTACACATACGGCACAGCCTGGATCCCTCCCTAATTTCTAAGGCACAGCACGCCTACTGTAAGGGTAGATCGGTCGAAACAGCCCTTCACACAGTAGTGAGGAAAATCGAAAGATCAATCCATCTCAAAGAATATACTCTAACAGCCTTCCTAGACATAGAGGGCGACTTTTACAAAGTCACACCGAAAGCAATAACAGAAGGGCTAGAAAAGCTAAAGGTGGAGAGGACTCTGATAGAGCTGATGAGCGAGTTGTTATTAACGCGCAAGATTCACTCTAAGTGGGGAAGCCTAGTAACTACCAGAGTGGTTACCAAGGGAACCCCGCAAGGTGGGGTCCTTTCATCTCTTCTCTGGAATGTAGTTGTGAACGAACTACTAATCAAACTGGAAGAAGGCCTGGACGTTGTTGCCTACGCCGATGACGTTGCCATCTCAATCTCAGGCAAATACCTATTTACACTGAATGACCGCATGCAATGGGCATTCTCATTTCTGTGCAAATGGGCGAATAGTAACGGACTCAGGGTTAATCCCCAGAAAACAGAGCTCGTGATATTTACCAAAAAGCATAAAATCCCGGAAAACTGCCCTATCGCTCTGCTCGATACCAGGCCAACCTATTTCTCTAGTGCCAAATTCCTTGGCATTATACTCGATAGGAAATTAACTTGGAAGAGCAATACTATTGAAAGAGCATAAGAAGCAACAATAGCTCTCTATACATGTAAGAAAGCCCTAGGAAAAAAATGGGGATTCAACACCAAGATCACCCTATGGCTCTAGATCACGGTCGTTAGACCCATATTAATGTATGGCGTGATAGTCTGGTGGACTGCACTGGACAAGACAACATACCATAAACAACTCGAGAAGGTGCAAAGGATGGCATGTATGTGCATTACCGGGGCCCTTAGGTCCACACCAACGGCTGCGCTTAACATGATACTAGACCTTGCACCACTCGATATTTTCGGTATCGATAAAAGCCAACTCGAATTGGGCGAGCTATGTCACTGGCCACTCCTCCATCCTGCAAAACAGGATAACTATGGCAGAAAACTTGGACCACATAGAACCCACCATAGTCTTGGACAAAAACTTCACGACCATATATCCAGACAGACAGAACTGGACTCGTCAAACTCAACCCCGCAGAAAATGCGTGGATTTCTATACTGACGGGTCTAAAACCAAATACGGGGTGGGCAGTGGAGTATTCTGCAAACAACTTAAGCTGTATAAAGCTATAAAATTACCAGATCACTGCTCCAGGCGGAACTGTTGGCAATAAAAGAGACTTTGTCTTGGCTGAAGTGGAACGTAATATCCACAACGGATATTCGAATTCTCACAGACAGTCAAGCAGCCTTAAGGTCATTGGAGTCCTATGTGTACACATTAAAATCTAGTTTCGACTGCCGCCGATCTCTCAACGAGATGGCAGAACAGTTCAACATACAGCTTATCTGGGTACCGGGACACAGCGACGTTACAGGTAATGAAAATGCCGACACACTCGCCAAACAAGGAACGGCGCTACAATCAATCGTGGTTTATGAGGGAGTACCCCTTACAAACATTAAACATAATCCAGCCAATCTCGCCAGGGCCGAGACGAACCTAAGATGGACCCAGGGACATACCTGTGTCATCACCAGGCAAATCTGGCCTCGGCTTGACAGCCAACGCACAAGGAGTATAATCTCCCTAAAAAGAACTGACATCTACAAGGTCATTGGTGTCATCACAGGACACTGCCTCATTGGCAGTCACGCACAAAAACTAGGAATAGTTCCGAATGATTTCTGCAGAAGCTGTCAGGACGAGAAGGAGGTCGAATCCATTCACCACCTTCTCTGTCCTTGTTCAGCTTTTTGCAACATCAGGAAACGTTACCTAGGCTCTTATTTCCTTAACGGTCTGACAGATGTTCAGAAAGCAGGGATACCTAACCGTCTTAACTTCTTAAGAAGCACAAAATGGTTCCACGAATAGGGGGGTAAAACCCCCTCGTAGCTGCACAACGGACCTCCCTGGCCTATGTGCATTCTTCTCATTCTGGGAAGGCTACAAACCTACCTACCTACCTACCTACCCTGAAGCCCACTTTCGGACATACTGACAAATATGAGGAATCTTTCTTTAACCGAACGACACGAATCTGGAATTCTTCGGTTTTTCCCCCTCGATACAATAAGCAAGCATTTACGATCTAGGTACATATGTACATAGTTATTTCCTCTATTCTTCTTTGTCTTTAACTTTGGCCCGCACAGTGTTGTCAACCTTGACCAATAATTCCAATCACACCAATTTCTATCAGCCACAGGAATTCTAACCGTCCGTCGGGATCCAAGGCAATGTAATGTGAGATACACACAATTTCGGGGCAATTACGGTTATCCCGTGGAGAAATTAAAGAATACATTTAGTCGCAGAGGCTCCAGTATTAAATGGACAAGAAAAAACCATAATATTAGAACATCGCGTAAAATGTCGAAATGAACTCGCTTTGTAAAAACATTGTACTCCTGATGCGAAAACAAAACAAGTTGCCATACTTATCAACCTTTATCTTCTTCTGTATATATAAAAATCTCGTGTCACAGTTTTATTGTTTATACTCCTCCGAAACGGCCTGACCGATCTTGATAAAATTGTATATATATATGCAGTAGGTCTGAGAATAGGTTTATAACAATTTTTTATACCCCTAAGTGTTAAGGGTTAAGGGACAAATTTTTTTTTGTTTAACTTTTGTCGAGATTTTTAGGGTTCCGCACCCAAAGGTAAAACGGAACTCCATTACTAAGACTTCGCTGTCCGTCCGTCCGTCCGTCCGTCTGTCACCAGGCTGTATCTCATGAACCGTGATAGTTAGACAGAGGAAATTTTCACAGATGATGTATTTCTGTTGCCGCTACCACGACAAATACTAAAAACAGAACAAAATGAATATTTAAGGGGGCTCCAATACAACAGACATGATTTCCATCCAAAAAATCCCCTTGGTCACATACTGAACTAAGGTTAGTTGACAATATCCCACAACCAGTAGCAAACTTCCCAGTTTTGATCTCTTTTGTGTCTTTGATGAATTAATCCCAACTGCAAACCTTTTTCCCATGTTTCCCATTATTGTTATTCACCTTTTCACATCGTTGCTGTCAAGTAAGATAATTGATTTGAATTCAATGGACACTTTGATGATCAACTACTGTATATCTCATCATGAAGATTTTTGATTTTCAAAGTAGGTAATATGCCGATAACCTGCCTGAAACCAAGATCTGTCATCATACAAAAGATGTGATTTAATGTGATGACTGATGAGGTAACATACATAGTCTCTTTCATATTTATATATAAAGATGGTACGGAATCCTTCGTGCGCGAGTCCGACTCGCACTTGGCCGGTTTTTTATATATTAGATATGCAGTAGGTCTGAGAATAGGTTTATAACTAATTTGTATACCCCTTAGTGTTAGCCGTTGCATCGTCTGGCATTGCGGCAACTCATTCATTACTCTAGCTGCCACTAAATATTCAAAACAACCCAGACGCTGCGTGCAACATAAAAAAAACAATCATATATGGCCACAGTGTTGAAACAGTGTAAAATTATCATTTGGGATGAATGCACTATGGCACACAAACATTCGCTTGAAGCGTTGAACAGGGCATTGAAAGATATAAAACACAATGACAAATTATTTGGCGGCACTCTATTACTTCTTTCAGCTGATTTCAGACAAACACTTCCCGTCATTCTGCGTTCAACGTACGCTGATGAGATCAATGCTTGCTTGAAATCATCTCCACTGTAGCGTAATGTTGAAAAAGTTAAGCTAAAAGTAAATATGCGCGTCCAAATGCTTCAAGATCCACCTGATGAAACATTCTCAAAACAATTGTTAAATATCGGTGATGGAAAAGTTTCTAAAGATGAGACTGGATGCATAAAATTACCAGACGATTTCTGCACAATCATTGATTCGCAAGATACTCTCATTAACCTAATATTTCCCGATATATACACACAATGCATTCATCACGAGTGGCTGGCAGAAAGGGCGATTTTAGCAGCAAAAAATGTGGACGACAACGACTTTAATCTCAAGATACAACAGTTATTGCCAGGTGACCTGGTGACATATAAATCCGGTGATGTAGTTTGCGATGCCGTTCAAGCTGCGAATTTTCCAACAGAGTTCTTAAACTCATTGGATTTACCAGACATACCACCGCATAATTTAGTACTCAAAGTCGGATCATCGGTTATTTCGCTTCGTAATTTGAACCCACCACGGCTGTGCAACGGCACGTGCTTAGTCGTTAAAAAATTAATGAACAACGTCATCGAAACCATTATTTTAAATAGCGAATTCCGAAGTGAAAGCATATTATTTCCACGAATCCCTATAAAAATGAATCGCTGAATGTGTTGTCGAAATTAAAAAAATTAAAGAATCGACTGCTAGGCGATACAAAGTTCGCCGGGTCAGCTAGTAATGTTTAATTTTATATTTTTAGAGGTTTTAACACACACATAAGACGAAGCTAAATTCCGTAATCGAGTAGTGATGAATGCTTCTTCACGATAGAGCCAGTGGTAGAAGATATCAAATTAAACACGGATAACACCGTGAATATATACGTATAAGTTTGACTCATTAGTATAGTAAAAAAGTAATCAATTATGACGAAAGGACCACCAAATAATGGTAAACTGAATCGAACATGGCAAAATACCTAAGTTGTATATATGTACATATGTATATGAACTACTTGATAGTCAGCGCTTTCTTTGCGTTATTGCCCAGTGAGTACAGAACATTTACATTCATATTATTGATGTTCGGCGTCCACTCGACAGAGTCTCAATTTCGAAGTGTATCTAAGAGAGCACCGTGGCGCAGTGGGTAGTGTGTTGGCCTCTGATGCCGATGACTCGGGATCGAATCCCGACACAACCATGTCATCGAACGTGTTTTTCACGGTGTTTCTCCTCAGCGGGGTTCTGACAAAACCCCCTGTAGTAAAATTGTCATGAAAAGCTTCTCGATATTCGCCGTTCGGAACCGGCAATAAACTGTAGGTCCCTTTCACCTATGAGAAAATGAAATCACACATAACATGGTTGATTGAGAGAAGCTCGGCTCAGGTTCTTCATGGACTGTAACGCCAACATACATACATACATACATCTAAGACTGAATGGCAAAGGACTAACAAAGGCCTCGTAGGGGTATCATCTATCCGACGGATGCTGACCTGTTAAAAAGCGAGAAGAGCTACCGCAGACGAACATCTTGCGACACTCTTAGTAAGTCCCATCCCCACCTCCTGGTGGAGCCATCTGGAGATTTCCTATGGAAATTGCCAAAAAAACAGGATTAGTCGCTTGGGCTACGACCTAGTAAGCCGTACCCGAAAAAAAAAAAAAAAAAAACACAAACTCCGAAACAACAACGAGCCTCGGATAAGACAACCTTGACAACCCTTGCAAAAAAAGGAAAGAAGGACAATGATCTTCGGCTCTGTGCGTGGAATGTTAGGTCCCTAAACAGGCCATGTGCAGCCAAACAACATGCGGACGCAAGTTGCCATCCAGGAAATGCCATGGACCGAGTATAAAGCGGATGAAAAACTGCGAGAGGACAACGATTGTTCGGATGCGGATTTGTTATTCGAGGTCGAGGCAAAAAGTCATATCCTTTCGACGTGTGAGCGAACGCCTCATAACGATCCGTATCAAGGCTACATTTTTAAGATCAACCTGATCTGCATTCACGCCCCACGAAAGACAAGGATGACTCCACCAAAAATGAGTTCTGCGATCAGGTTACCCTGATCCGCTACCTGGGAACCAACCGGTGCTTCTAATAAAGCGGTGGAGTTGAGCTATTTTTTGGTTTGCTAGCTCACTCAGATTGTCGAAGAAGGGCGCGCCGAGGTAAATCCTCCTGCGATTCACAAAAGAGGGACATGAGCAGAGGAGGTGGTGTATTGATTCCTCCTCCTCCTCGTCCATGCAGCCGCGACGGAAGTCATTGTAGGGTAGCCCCTGTCTGGCGGCGTGTTTTCCAATGGTGCAGTGACCTGTAATGACACCCACTAGAGTGCTTAAGGTTGCGCTTTTGGTTGCCACCAGGTCCCTGGTTCGTCCTAAGTTTAACTTAGGCCACAATTGTTTGATGATTGTTGAAACAAAGAGTCCCGGCGTACAAATAAAAAAGCAAAATGAATCACTTGCTCAAGATAATAATGCCTTTATTGCTAACACGACTGAACGCACTGGCGAACAAAAAAAGAGAGAGAGCCTTTTTACTTTCTGGATTCAATACGAGTATATGTGAATTGGATGATGTGTGGTTTGTATGATATGTGGATTTTGTGCGGGTTTTTCAACATCCTCCGGCCCGGGAACCATCGATAGCTCCAGTGGGTACAGGAGCTGAATCGGTCTTCGGAACAAACGCCCATCCGCACATCTAACTTCGCAAGAGCGCACTTTACCATCACGCCCCTCATACGTTTTTTCGACCGCGACCATTTTCCAATGCACTCGCGGAGTTGCGGAATCGAAGATAAGAACTATATCCCCTGGCTTGAGCTGCTGTGATGCCTTGTCGGTACAATTGTGAAACGATCTCAGAAGATGTAAATATTCGGAGCGCCATCGTTTCACCAATTTTACAGAGTACTTCATGCGGTTCTTCCACAGTCCCCTGAGATGGGAATCGTTTATGTGGCCCACCTCAGGTATATCTGCAGATGGAGAATATCCAAGTAGAAACTTTGCTGGAGTGAGTGGCGTTAAGTCCATCGGTTCGGCTGAGACATACGTAAGGGGTCTCTCGTTGGCTACAGCTTCCGCCTCAGTCACTACAGTACGAAGCTGATCAAAATTAAGTTTAGCTTTACCTATAACTGTTTTCAGGGTGTTCTTTATGATTCTGACAAGCCTCTCCCAGAACCCACCCCACCAGGCTGCTCGTTCGACAATGAAGTTCCACCCGATCCTTTTCTGAGACAGGAACCCATGTAGTGCTTCTCCATCAAGTAATCCTTTACCCTCTTTTAACTCCAAGGAAGCCCGTCGGAATGACTTAGCATTATCGGAAAAAAATGCTAAAGGAACACCACGCCTAGCCATGAAACGTCTTATAGCCATAATGCAGCTATCAGTAGAAACGCTAGTGGTCAACTCCAAGTGGACAGCTCTGGTAGCCGCACAGGTGAAGAGAAGAATATATGCTTTATACATTGCGTCATCTCCAGAGATTACATAGTATAAAGGTCCAGCAAAATCGATCCCCACGTTGTCGAAGGGCCTAGTCATGGTGATCCTCTGAAGCGGCAATGGAGCAAACGGCTGCGATGCAGGTTGACCGAAGAGTTTTTTGCAGGTTATGCAGCTCTTAACTCGCCGTTTAACAAGCTGGCGTCCTCTGATCACCCAGAATCGTTCCCTCACTTTGGAAAGGACGATATTAACGCCTCCGTGAAGTGTCTTTAAGTGGTAGTCGTCAATTATAAGAGAGACTATGTGATGACGGGAAGGTAATATGTAAGGATGTATAACGTCAAATGCCTCATCTAATAATTGAAGCCTTCCCCCAAGTCTCAGCAACTCATCATCCAAAAATGGGTGGAATCCAATGATTTTTGAAGAAGGCATCAATACCTTATTTTTCTGCAAGCATCGAATTTCATTAGAAAAATAAACTGACTGAACATACCTGAGCCAATAGCGTTCAGCATCTTTGAGCTCTGCCTCAGTTAAAAGCATATCAGATGTCCTCTGTCTTGTTCTGCAATGTTTTATAAACCGCAGCACCCAGCTAGTAACCCGCAGAAGCCTCGACCAACTGCTAAAGTCATCGCAGCGCAGGATAGGGATGATCATCTTAGGTTCGTGGTCACTTGTCTCTATCAGCATTGTTGTTAGTGTTGCGCAAACTGGAGTACGTTTGACTTCGAAATTATCATCATTGAGCCACTTAGGTCCTTGGGCCCACAACAACGATGATTTCAATTTGTCTCCGGATATACCCCTAGTGATTAAATCCGCCGGGTTGTCCTTACCAGAGCAATGGCTCCAATCAGAGGTAGACGTGTGTCGCCGAATCTCCTCCACCCTGCTCTGAACGTACGGCTTCCAACGTTGCGCTTGCCCATAAATCCAACTGAGGGTGATTTTAGAGTCAGTCCACATAAAATATTCCTTGATTGATATTTTCAGTGTTCCTTTTAAGAACGAACATATCCTGGCTGCTATTAGAGCAGCTGTCAACTCCAATTTTGGGAGGGTTAATTCATCAGATCCGTCTTCTCTTAATGGGGCTATTCGGCTTTTAGCGCACAGGAACGAGACAACAACAACCCCGGATGAATCAACAGCCCTGATATAAGCTGCTGCGCCGTACGCTTTCAGGCTGGCGTCCGCAAAGATATGACATTGAACTTTGTTGGATGATGACAAGAGGGCTGGTCTCGGAAAAGACATTTCTTTCAGTTGCTGAATATTTTTGACACTTTCTTTCCAATCTAGCAATAGGTCAGAGGGCAAACTATCGTCCCAAGCCAACTTTCTCCTCCATGCTGCTTGAAACAGGATCTTTAGTTTGATGACGGTGGGACAAACCATCCCCAGTGGGTCATAGATACGTGCCATAGCAGAGAGAATATTGCGCTTACTTCCATACGACAGGTTCGCTTCTAAAAAGTTTTGTACGGATTCTAATCGCACAACCAACTCATCGCTGTACACTAGCCAGGTCAACCCCAAAACTTTCTGGGAGATCGGGAACACATCTTGCTTGGTAGCATTCCGAACCTCCTGGCTATTGGAATGCCATTTTCTTAATTGCATCGATGCAGCCGCCATAACCTCTGATGCCTCGCGAACAACTTTTTCACCTTCGACGTCGGAATTCACACTCAAGACCAAATCGTCCATGTAGAAGCTGTCTTCAAGCATCCGGCAGGTTTCTGTGAACTTCTGTCTTTCTTTGGCAAGATGATGATGGATAGTAGCTGTAAGAAGAAAGGGGCTGCAGTTAACGCCGAATGTCACCCTGGTCATGCGAAACTCCTGGATATCGTATTTTCGATTTTCGGCATCCAAATTAGCTGGCCAGATGAAACGGTGTGAGTCTCGATCGTCTTCGTTGAGCATTATTTGCAGGAATGCTTTTTCAATATCTGCTACGATGCCGATTCTCCCAAGACGGAAATTAAGAAGCGTCTTTTGCACGTCTGGCAGCAAATTCGTGCCCGTAATTAGTTGATCATTTAAAGATGGGACGTCATCAGACCGGCTGGAGGCGTCAAATACGATCCGTAATTTTGTAGTTAAACTTTCCTCCTTGTAAACTGGCCGATGTGGAAGATAAATTACCCTCTTCCCAGTTGTAGGACCTGTAGGCTTTACGGGCTCTGCTACACCGTCAATAACTAGCTGTTTTATGCTAGCATCATATTCCTTTAACTTCTGCGGATCCCTAGATAGACGGTTAATAAGGCAATGTAGTCGACTCACCACTTGATTCCGGTTACTGCCAAAAATCACGCCAGGATCTTTCCAGGGTAGCGTGGCCTCGAAACGATTTCCCACTTTCTTTATGCACTGGCTTGTCAACTTCTCTGTCATGTGCTCTTTTTCACTTTCTTCGCCCCTCACTCCTATGGATTCCAAGGACCAAAGCGCTGACAGCTCCAACTCTCCATCTTCCGTCATACTAAGCACATTTCCAACAACCGATGTAACCACGTCTCTGTTGATAACGTTGGCAGGTGTATGCGAACCTTGAAGCGTCCACCCGAAGATCGTCTCTACTCCCCTCAGACGAGGAGAAATTCTTCTCTGCTTTCCTGTGACCACTGCCCAATAGAAGTCCGATCCGATCAGCATACTTAATCCTTCTTCAGCTTCGAGATTCACATGCACATCATCAGCAAGCTTCATGTTTTTAAAAGATGGACAGGATGATTCAGGCGCCTGAAGAATATCCACGCAGATTTCGGGTACCACTATTGCTTCTATAATAACAGTATTATTAGTAAATTGGCACTTTAAATTTACTTTTATTCTTTTGTAGCTTTGCAATGGTGATTTTTGTTTTGATCCAAATGGGATTACCGACATGCGCACTGTTTCACCTCCAGACAGTAATCCTAGTTTTTCGGCAACTCTCTCCCGTACATAACTCTGTTGGCTGCCGCCGTCTATTACAACACGCATCAAATGACTTTTCTTATTTGCCCCAAGAGCAATACAACGCGCAGTTTTCAGAAAAATATTTGTGCTCGAAAGAGAATTGTTGTTATGCACACACATACTGCATCCTTCCCCTCCTTTGTCGGACTCAGTTATACGCACTTCGGTAGGCACTACCATATTAGTGGATGCGGTTGCTCTTCTTTGTATTGGATCACACAATGAAGTTAAATGTTTCCCGTCGCACTTCGCACATTTCAGAAACTTAACACTTCTACACTTTCTGGATGTGTGACCTATTTTTGTGCAACGAAAACATCGGTTGGTCTTGCGAAGAATATCTCGTTTTTGCTGTATGGATATACTGTTGTCGCAATTTTTCGTAGAGTGTTTCGAAGTGTGACAAAAAACACATTCCTCTGCCTCATTCACTCGCATAAGGGCTGCAGCTGTTGTTGGCGACGACGTTGATGTTTTTCCGTGCGTGTGAATTGGACTGACTTTGCTCCGCTCTAAAGCTTCTACTTCTCTTTTTAAGAAACGCATGATACATTTCACGTGTCGATCATTCATACCGTTAAGAGACCCTTGGGATGGTGATTGTGTATCTTCTGACACGTCGTCGTCTCTTTCCTTTTCTCTGTGGTAGTCTACACGGAGATCGACTGGCAGACAACGGAGTAGTACGGATTTTAACATCACGTCATATTGCTGAGATGGTATGTGTAGCGCTGTTAAAGAGCGAATAGAAGTTGAGATGGTGTTGTACAGATTTCGAAGGCCGGCGACATCAGATTTCGCAGTTATGGGTCGAAGGGTGATTAATTTTTGCATGTGTGCATCGACAAGTTTTTCGGTGTCTCCATACTGTTCTTCCAATAGTGATACAGCTGCGTCATAGCAAGCTGCCGTTGCTGTGAATCCTGCTATCACCTTTTTTGCGCCGCCATACAATGCTCCTTCCAGATATTGAAACTTTTCAGCTGGAGACAATCGTTCGTTTTGATGCACAGCAACACTGAATTGATCCCAAAATGGAATCCAGTTCCTCATATCACCATCGAATGTTTTTAGTTGCAGTTTCGGGAGTTTTGTATTTGATTTCGGAGCTCCAGATTCAGATTGGTCACATTTTGGGTTTTGCTGTCCTTTACGCAGTTTCTGTAATCGAAGTTTCAGTCGAGCAAGCGTGGTCACCGCTGTGTCGTCATACTCTGCCATCCTTTCAGATTCAGCTTCCTGGTCGGTGTCTTTCACGAGTTTCATGGATATGATTTGATGATCTGCTGTTCTGACACTCGCGTGAACGGCTGTGAGGCGATCAATAAGTGTAACCAATTCCTCTTCAATCTCGTCGAATCGTTCAGAATTGCTCTCGTTTATTCGGAAACGTTCTGAATTCAAATGTTCAGTCGCAGCCTTGACAACTTTAGTTAGTTGCGCTCTAAATGCGCCACGAGTAGTTATTTCCATTCTTTGCACTGTTCCCGGGTTTCGGCACCAAATGTTGAAACAAAGAGTCCCGGCGTACAAATAAAAAAGCAAAATGAATCACTCGCTCAAGATAATAATGCCTTTATTGCTAACACGACTGAACGCACTGGCGAACAAAAAAAGAGAGAGAGCCTTTTTACTTTCTGGATTCAATACGAGTATATGTGAATTGGATGATGTGTGGTTTGTATGATATGTGGATTGTATGATGTGTGGATTATATTATGTGTGGATTAGCGGGTTTTTCAACAATGATAAAGCCGATATTGCTCTCATTCCATTGGAGACTTCTATGGTTTGAAGCTTTATCATGTGCTTTACCGTACTTATTGGTGTTTCTAGGTACCCGAGGGTAGGTAGGCTGAGTGTGCTTGACCCTAACTTTGCGAGTTCGTCGGCCGCGTAGTTTCCTGGAATATCCCTATGCCCGGGAACCCACAGTATTTTAATGTTGAACTGTTCAGCCATCTCATCTAGAGATAGGCGACAGTTAATGGATGTTTTTGATTTGTGGGTTACCGCTGCTAGGGATTTTATCGCAGATTGGCTATCCGTGCAAATGATAATATCCTTTGTGGATATTACATTGATCCTGAGCAATGCCAGGGCCTCCGTTATCGCAGCTATTTCTGCCTCAAACACACTACAGTAATTTGGGAGTCTAAGTGATAGGTTGAGGTTAAGTTCCTTGGAGTAGACCCCACTGCCTACACCCGACTCCATCTTAGAGCCATCGGTATAGAGGGAGATCGAGTCCTTTGGTATGACTTTCCCTTCAGCCCATTCCTCCCTGGATGGAAAGACAACTTCGAAGTTCCTGGTGAAAACATTCTGCGGGTTGATGTAGTCAGTATCCATGGGTACTTTGAAGTGTTTTAGAATAGAGGAGTGGCCTTTTCGAGATGTGGGCCCTTTTTTTATGCTCCTCATCCTTAGGGCCGCGCATGCAGCAACTTGCTTGCTGAAAAGGTTTAATGGTGGAAGATGTAGTAGAACGTTTAAGGCCTCCGTGGGGGTTGATCTTATCGCTTCGCTTATATATAAGCTGGCCGATCTTTGTACCTTCCCCAGAAGGTTTCGATTGACTGCTTTGTTCAGAGCAGTCCACCAGACTATGACGCCATACAGGAGGATAGGCCTTATGACTGCTGTGTAAAGCCAGTACATAATGCTTGGTTGGAGACCCCACCTCCTGCCCACTACTTTCTTACAGCTGTAGAGGGCAACAGTTGCTGTCTTGAACCGATCAAGAATGTTGGGTTTCCAATTCAGCCTCCTGTCAAGGACTAGGCCTAGATATTTAGCCTGTTCTTTGATTGTTAGTTGAGTTCCACCCAGCCTCGGTGGGTTGAGGGGCGGAATTTTATATTTGTTAGTGAACAGTTCTAGATCGGTCTTCTTTGGGTTCACCCCAAGTCCACAGTACCGTGTCCAGGTTTCTACTGTATGTAGTGCACTCTGCATAAGGCCGCATAGAGTGCTGGGAAATTTTCCTGTGACGGCAATAGCAATGTCATCCGTATAGGCGATCACAGCGTACCCTTCCTGCTCCAGCAACAGCAGTAGTTCGTTGACCACCACGTTCCAGAGGAGAGGGGAGAGTACTCCACCCTGTGGTTTACCTTTGCTGATCATTCTAGTTGAGACGGAACCAGCGAAGTTGGCTTTGACAACTCTTTGTAGTAGCAGCTGTCGTACCAGTTCTATCACTGGTCCCGTAACACCCAGATCAGACAGCGCCTTGATGACGGCCCATGGTTCAACATTGTTAAAGGCGACCTCAATGTCGAGAAAGGCGACTAGAGTGTATTGTTTACTTTCCAGAGACCATTCTATTTTACTGACCAATGAGTGGAGTGCTGTTTCCACCGATTTGCCTTTGTTGAATGGTTATCCGACAGCCTTCTTAAGATGCAGCTGTACCGGATGTGTACGTCCAAAATCTTCTCTAGAGTTTTTAATAGAAAAGAAGTGGGACTAATAGGCCTTAGGTCATTTACATACGTGTGGGAGCTTTTGCCTGCCTTGGGTATGAAAATGACTTTGGCTAGCTTCCACTTGCTGGGGATGTAGGAAAGGGAGAGGCAACTGTTGTATATAACCACAAGCCAGGGGAGGATGATATCTGCTACCTGCTGGAGCTCAGCTGGTATGATCCCATCCGGTCCCGGAGACTTGTAGGGTTCAAAGCTCTTTATGGCCCAAAGGACGTTGTTGTAGTTGACCAGGTCAGGAGCACGCTCGAGGGAGGGTGTCGTTGGCTGACTGACCCGAGGAGGTGTCAAATCCGAGTCACTACTGCCTGAGAAGTGTGCGCTTAGGAGAAGTTCCAGGGCTTCTTCTCTGGAGGTTATCCAGGAGCCGTCATTACACATCAGGTGGCTTGGATTATACGGAAAAGAGGCCAGAATCTTCCTTATTCTTGAGGCCTCGGAAACCGTCCTTATATTATCGCAGTAGTCCCTCTAGGATTGTCTCTTTGCCTTCCTGGTCGCTGCTTTGAAAGACTTTAGTGCCTCGTTGTAGAGGTCCCAATCCTCTTGCAAGCGGATGTATTTAGCTTTGTTGAAGAGCTTTCTGCTCTCTTTCCTTAGGGAGACTATCTCTTTGTTCCACCAGGGGGGCTGGGTTTGCCTCTAAGGGTGCTAACTGCACAAGATTGAGACAGTGCTCTATTGAGGGTTCCTCAATAGATCCTGGAAAGAACCAATGAACTTCAAGTCGACACTTACCATCTATTTGGCGATTTCATAACCGCATACAACATCGTAAGTAGAGACGAGTTATACAACGCTATGTCTAACTTTAACATCCCTGCTAAACTCGTCAGACTATGCAGGATGACTTTGGAGAATGCTCGCTTCTCCATCCGAACTGGTGAACACCTTACCGATAGTTTTGATGTTAAAAAAGGATTAAGATAGGACGATGCGATGTCGTGTGATTTCTTCACCATCATATAGAAATTATTGTGCAAAAATCATTGGCCAATACAAGAGGCACAATTTATTTCAAATCTTCGCAACTCCTTGCATACGCCGACGACATTGACATAATAGGCAATCACAACGAGATGTCAATAAGGCGCTTGCGAGTATTGAGATGGAGGCGGCGAAAATTAGTTTGGCAGTAAACGAGGGCAAAACTAAATATATGCTATCATCAAAAAAGGATGCTCACCACCGACGTCTTGACCAGAACGTTTCTATTGGCCGATATAAGTTAGAGGTAGTTAAGGACTTCGTCTACCTTGGCTCCGCAGTGACCTGGAACAACGACATCAGTTCCGAAATCAAACGCAAACTCACTCTTGCCAATCGCTGTTTCTTTGGGCTCAGGAAGCAATTGAGTAATAGAGCCCTCTCCCGAACGACAGGTTCACCCCGAACTGTAGCGCCCGTTGAGAAGAAGAAAAAGATTTTAAACTGTGGTGCCCTGAGAGATAGTGACGAGCCTTTTGGTGATATCAAATCTCTTAAAGTTTAAAATGCTTTTATATCGGGGACTCAATGGTCTTATCTAAAAGCAGAATTTGAACTTGGTGCTAGTAGGGCAGATTTTGTGTTTTTTCCGACGTGTATTGATGTGTTTATACCTTTCAATTGCTTGCTAATTGGTTAACTCTCTCATTGTCCTGCTGTTTATTCCTTTGATAGCTTATTCGAATATTATTTTGAAACATTATATATGGCATTAAGCTCAGTTTAACAGATACTCGGACTTATTCTAGTGCATTGCATTTAGGGCCTTAGACACAAACCATATTGCCCGATTCCGAGGCGATATTCATATGACAGATGCGTAGGTGGGGATATATCCAATTATTGCGGTGTGTATATGACGGTCTCACTCAACGAAGGAGTGAATTGGATTAGAAGTAACCGACAAGAGATCAGTTATAAAAATGAGAAAGAGTGTCGGAGACAAAACGGAGCCCTGGGGAACACCAGCATTTACAAAGTGAGTGTCAGACTTGAATCCATCCAAAACAACTTGAATTGAACGATTCGAAGGGTAGCTTCTAATCCATAGAAGAAGAGTGTCGACGATCCCGAATGCA
The DNA here is from genome assembly GCA_951905685.1 of Eumerus sabulonum. Classification (NCBI taxonomy): domain Eukaryota; kingdom Metazoa; phylum Arthropoda; class Insecta; order Diptera; family Syrphidae; genus Eumerus; species Eumerus sabulonum. The sequence continues at coordinate 29,502,552 of OX645062.1, forward strand.
CGCATATTCGACAAAAGAGTTTCGTGCCAAACTCTGTCAAATGCTTTCGAAATATCAAGTGCAACTACTTTGCTCTCACCTGCCTGGTGGAGCGAACGATTCCACTTCTCGGTGAGATACACCATCAAATCAACAGTGGATATGTTGCTGCGGAAACCATACTCCAGGTCATTGAGGAGTTTCTCATTAGCTGACGGTTTGTCAGCGTTTCCATGACCTTGGAAAGAAGGGAGGTTAGTACAATGAGTCGGTAATTGGAGAGAGAAGAAGATTTGCCTTTTTTGGGAATGGGCTGGACAAATGCTGTTTTCCAGTTACTCAGATAGAGCCCAGAAAAGAAGGAAAGGTGAAAAAGCGTATGCATTGGTTTTGCTAGCGTACAAGGACACCTCTTTAGAATTATTGGGGAAATACCATCTGGACCAGAGGATTTGTGTGTACGGGTACGACAGTAAATGTGTCCCATGGTGGAACAATGTACTTCAGAACAGACGGTGACAATGATGATTTGGGGAGCTGCGAGTTTGCTGCGAAGTCGGCAGGCAGTAGGCATATTGGCTTTGTCTAAGTGTTTGAGAGCTGGAATGTCATTGTGAATGAGTGTGGGTATAGACGAAGTTATATAGACAAAGTTCTAGATGTTTTTAACGAAAGACCAACAACTTCTGCTATCTTTGGGACATTGTAGGATTTTACGCCTCAGTTTTTCACCGTGTAAAAGTTTGGCTCGTCGAATGTGGGAGTTGCAGTTAATTCTGGCTTGTATATACCTTTTTCGGTTTTCCTCAGTGGTGTTTGCCTTATAATTCCGAAAGCTTATCTCTCTCAACCTGATAACCTCTTTGCAGCTAGACTTTTTACCCCATTAAGGATAAAATTGCTTATGCCAATGTTGATAATGTTTGCAGTCATATCAATCGCGGCGTCCACGTCGTTGTCAAAGAAGCATAACGAACAGTTAAAGCTTCGAAAAAAGTTGTTAAGACCGCTTTCTTATATGCCCATATAGAGGACGCCGTGGCGCAGTGGTTAGTGTGTTGGACTCTAACGTACGATGAGCGAGTTCGGATCCCGAATATCACCACAATCGAATGTTTATTTCGCGGCGTTCCTCCTCGACGTAGTAGTATACTTGTCGTGAAAAAGCTTCTCGACTCCGCCTTTCGGAATCGGCATTAAGCTGTAGGTCCCTTTCACCTATGTGAAAAATAAATCACACACAATATGGGTGATTGAGAGAAGTTTGGCTCTGGTCCTTCAGAGCCATCGCCATCAAAGAAGAATATACCCATATTATTCTTTTGGGAGTTTCCTCTTTAACTCATTGGAGCGAATATGGGAATTTAGTGGTCAGATGAGTCTAGAGTCCAAAGTGTATTTATCAGGTGGAGAGGTAAGAAACAAGTGCAGGGTATTAGCGGCATGACTGGCAACATCCGCGATACGGGATTGGTCATTCACAAGCTGAGTTAATTGGTTCAATTTCGACATACCTTCCTTCGGGGGTTGTCTGTCCAGAATGTTGAAGCCACTGAGAATTGTGAACATTGAAATCGCCCACTATAACAACTTCAGTGTAAGGAAACAGGGAAACAATTCTTTGGATGGAGTCACGCAGTGCATCAAACACGTCAAACGTGACGCCTCTGTCCAGGTTTGGGTTCTTTAAAAAAAAAACAGTAGTAAATTGTGTGCTTACGAAGAGTGGGTTTAAGCCACAAGAAATAGAATTCCGAGGTGGATGTTGCAATACTGCGGAGGCAGCTGGTAAGCAATATCACTACGAACATAGATGGCGAATAATGGCACTAAGCTATATCCAGGAAGACTAAAATCCGGAGGATCAGACTTTTCATCGACATGTGTTTCACAAAGTGCCAGAGGAGAGGGACATGGGAATACGTGGCAAGGAAATCTTTCTTAAATCACGAATGTTGCAAAACTCTATGCCGAATTCTCCCATCAATACAACATGCAAAACATTAACGGACGCAACACCAACAACTCTATATACAAAGAGTATTCAACTCAAACTCTCCATCTACCTGTTACCTTCGCTCGCACAACGTTCAACGTTATAAGGCCTTTGCCTTGATTGCGGGTGTGACTGTTAAAAAAAAAACAAAGAAAAGTTGCAAAAAGTAGGGGAGAGGCACCGTGAAAAACCCGTTCGATAACATGGCTGCTATCGAGATTCGATCACGTGCCATTGGCGTCAGAGGCCAACACAACTCACTGCGCTCCCCTCAGTCATATAAGTAAATGTACGTAATGTATCGGGCGTTTTCCCCTGATTGATTTTGTCAAGCAATAAAGTGAATAGACAAACAAAAATTAAAACCAAGGATAGCAAATGTTGTCGCTTATACCAACCAAAATGGCCAATCAAAAATACTTTGACAGTGGGTGACTTGGACGAGGCTAATTCATTTCACTAGAAATAAATGGAAAAAAACGAGTGACGTAATTAAATTAGGGCGAACTCCTGTTGGCCCCTATGATATAAAAGATTGAGTCGAACACGCAATTGGCTTTTTCAAAAATAAGTGAGTCGAAACGCAACTGGGAAAGTCAAGCAAGTGTGTTTATAACCACAAATAAGATAACTTCATAGACCTTCCCTTTGCATGTACTGTTTTGGTGTTGGTGGTTAGGAAGTGTAAACTTGTATACGAGTTTCTTGTTAAGGACCCCAAGAAACACCTACCAAAGAGGCTAAGTTCCAACGACACTCGGCTCTTCAGGCGAACACGACTGTCTGACGATGACGTCTCAACGGGCAATTATCCCGAGAGGTTAGGTGTCAGTGACACATGAGCCATCAGACGACTACAATCATTTGACAGCAACGTCCCAATCGTATGTTAACTCAAAGAACTAGGCGTCAGAAACCTTCACAACCGCGACGTATTTGGGCGCATGGGAAGTGCGCCACGAACGAAACACAGCAATAAATTCAAGAAAAATGACCGACGGCACTAGCGGCCTACCCCAAGAACTAAGGATAGCGGCAGAGTGAACAGCCCCAGGCGGATATTATAAAAAAAAGCCATTGATAGCCTTAGACAGTTGTATAAAGACGGTTAATTCTCAAAAATTCTAAAAATGCCTTTCAGACATCCGTTAAATTCAGCACTTGTTACAAATTCTTTAGTAACGATGGACTAGATGACTAAATGCAAACTATTGATACCGAACAATGATGGTTTTTCGCTTGGGCTGGTGATGCTGTAAAGATAAATAAAGAGATTTTCTTATCGTTCATGATAGGGTTTTCTAAAAAAGAAAGAAGATCGGTCCAAATTCTTCTCAATAATAATATACCGCGTATACTTTATGCTCCGCGGTCAATTTTGTAAAAAACAAATCAAGCTTTTAAAGGTTTTCTAAAAAGCATAGGTCACCGTATTGCAAGTGCAAAATTTACTCACTCTATTTAGCTTGTAATACACACCTATTGTCAAGTGCCGCTTAGCACCTTAATGTATTCATGCAATGTGAAATATTATATTCATGGGCGTTACAGTCCGTGAAGGACCAGAGCCGAGCTTCTCTCAATCACCCATGTTGTGTGTGATTTAATTTTTCCATAGGTGAAAGGAGAGGACTCTCCTTCCCTCCCCGGAAAGGAAAACACCCTTGGCGGAGTGATCGGAAAGCACAGCCTCCACGATACAACAACAGATAACGGCTTCCGACTCGCTGACTTTGCGACAGCTCGTAATGCGGTGATAAGTAGCACAAGATTCCCTCGCAAGCGAATCCACACAGCAACCTGACGATCTCCGGACGGTCGAACCGCCAACCAAATCGACCATGTGCTCATTGACGCAAGGCACGCGTCAAACATCCTGGATGTGCGAACATTCAGAGGGGCAAATGTCGACTCTGACCACTTCCTCGTAGCAGCAAGATTCAGAGCTCGACTGTCCAATGTCAGAAAGCTGAACCAGCCCATCAGGAGGAGGTTCGACATTGGGCGCCTGAGCACACCGGAGGTTGCCAGAGTCTACAGGGAGCAGCTGAGCGAAAGACTCTACGGTATGCCTACGTCGAACACAAATGCCAATAATATGTGGCTGCATTGCCGCTCAGCCATTCAGGAAGTAGCCGAAACCACCTTAGGATAACTACCACCCCCGACAAGAAACCCGTGGTGAGCAGAAGAAGAAACTACTGCGACAAAAGAAAAGAATCTTCGCAGCCTCCCAGCTCAAGGATATCGAGGAGTCTAGGGATAAACATAAAGCACGAGCCTTTTACAAGAAAGCCAAAGGCCTTGCAGGAGGCTTCAAAAAGGGCACCCAGGCTCTTCGAAACTGCGAAGGTAATCTTGTCACCGACCCGCAGGGAATAGTGGACGTATTTAAGCAGCATTTCCAGCAGCTGCTTAACGAGCAGCAACTACTCCAGCCGCTGAAGTAGTCCTCCCACCCAGCATTGAAGAAGTCGGCACAGCTATTCAGAAGCTGAAGAATAACAAGGCCGCAGGCTCAGATGGCTTGCCATCAGAGCTCTTCAAAGCTGGCGGCAACATCCTGGTAGGGAGCATGCACCAGATCATCTGCAGAATTTGGGAAGATGAAAGCATGCCCGACGACTGGAATACCAGCTCTATATGCTCCATCCACAAAAATGGCGATCCTACCATTTGCAAGAACTAAAGAGGTATATCCCTGCTCACTGTCGCATACAAGATCCTGTCCAGCGTATTGTGTGAAAGTCTAAGGCCATTTTGCACCGCACTAATCGGCAGCTACCAGTGCGGCTTCCGGGCCGGAAAATCGACTATAGACCAAATTTTCACACTTCGACAAATCCTGGAAAAGACGAGTTTCGAATCGATACAGACCATCTTTTCATCGATTTCAAAGCCGCATACGACAGCATTCATCGTGAAGGACTGTTTGGTGCGATGGTCGAATTCGGGATCCCGGTAAAACTGATCCAGTTGTGTCGCGCCACGCTAAAAAACACGCGATGCACCGTGCAACTCAGTTCTAGGACCTCGGAACCTTTCGAAACATGCACCGGATTTCGGCAAGGAGATGCGCTGTCATGTGACTTCTTCAACCTGGTGCTGGAGTAGATAGTGCGACGGGCAGGCGTCAACAGGGAAGGCATTATCTTTTACAAGTCCATCCAGCTGCTAGGATACGCGGATGATATCGACATCATCGCGTGTTCTCGCCGTGGCATTGTGGAAGCATTCACGGCGATTGAAAAACAGGCGGAACGAGTTGGTCTTAAGATCAATGAAGACAAAACGAAATACATGCTGTCAAGCAAAAACCAATCCGTCGCTCACCACCTGGGACAAAATATAGCAATTGACAGCAACAATTTCGAGGCAGTTAAGGAGTTTGTCTACCTCGGGGCAAACGTAAATTCCACAAATGACACCACAGTGGAGATCCGGCGTAGAATCGCCCTTGGCAACCGCTGCTACTTCGGCTTGTCCAAACAACTGGGGTCAAAACTCCTCACTCGAAAGACCAAAGTTATGCTTTACAAAACGCTCATTCTGCCAGTCTTGCTGTACGGAGCCGAAAGCTGGACGATAAGCAGGACAGCGGAGCTGATTTTGGGTTCTTTCGAAAGAAAAATTCTGCGCCGGATATTTGGTCCTGTCTGTGAGGAAGGTGAATGGAGAAGAAGACACAACCGCGAACTCTACGAGCTGTACCAAGATGTGGATGTAGTCCGGAAGGCAAGGATCCGTCGACTACACTGGCTCGGCCACATCGAGCTCATGGACATCAACGCTCCAGCTAAGAGGGTCTTCGACTCCGAGCCTCCTGGTTCGAGAAGAAGAGGAAGACCGAACCTCCGGTATAAAGACCAAGTAATCGCGGATGTAAGACATCTTGATATTGACAACTGGAAGCAGCGTGCCCGGGACCGTCAAGGAGGGAAGGCAGCTATAGCTCAGGCTCAGATCCTCCATGGATCGCAGGCCTGATAAGTAAGTCAGTAAGAAAGGGTCCTCCCACCCAGCATCGAAGAAGTCGGCACAGCTATTCAGAAGCTGAAGAACAACAAGGCCGCAGGCTCAGATGGCTTGATATCAGAGCTCTTCAAGGCTGGCGGCGATCTCTGGTAGGGAGCATGCACCAGATCATCTGCAGAATTTGGGAAGATGAAAGCATGCCCGACGACTAGAATACCAGCTCTATTTGCCCCATCCACAAAAAAGGCGATCCTACCTCTTGCGAGAACTATAGAGGTATATCCCTGCTCAATGTCGCATACAAGATCCTGTCCAGCGTATTGTGTGAACGCCATTTTGCACCGCACTAATCGGCAGCTACCAGTGCGGCTTCCGGTCCGGCAAATCGACTATAGACCAAATGTTCACACTTCGACAAATCCTGGAAAAGACCAACGAGTTTCGAATCGATACACACCATCTTTTCATCGATTTCAAAGCCGCATACGACAGCATTTATCGTGAAGAACTGTTTGGTGCGATGGCCGAATTCGGGATCCCGGGAAAACTGATCCAATTGTGTCGCGCCACGCTAAAAAACACGTGATGCACCGTGCAACTCGGTTCTAGGACCTCGGAACCATTCGAAACATGCACCGGATTTCGGCAAGGAGATGCGCTGTCATGTGACTTCTTCAACCTGGTGCTGGAGCAGATAATGCGACGGGCAGGCGTCAACAGGGAAGGCACTATCTTTTACGAGTCCATCCAGCTGCTAGGATACGCGGATGATATCGACATCATCGCGTGTTCTCGCCGTGGCATTGTGGAAGCATTCACGGCGATTGAAGAACAGGCGAAACGAGTTGGTCTTAAGATCAATGAGGACAAAACGAAATACATGCTGTCAAGCAAAAACCAATCCGTCGCTCACCACCTGGGACCAAATATAACAATCGACAGCTACAATTTCGAGGTAGTTAAGGAGTTTGTCTACCTCGGGACAAACGTAAATTCCACAAATGACACCACAGTGGAGATCCGGCATAGAATCGCCCTTGGCAACCGCTGCTACTTCGGCTTGTCCAAACAACTGGGGTCAAAACTCCTCACTCGAAAGACCAAAGTCATACTTTTCGAAAGAAAAAATTCTGCGCCGGATATTTGGTCCTGTTTGTGAGGAAGGTGAATGGAGAAGAAGACCGCGAACTCTAGGATCTGTACCAAGATGTGGATGTAGTCCGGAAGGCAAGGATCCGTCGACTACACTCGCCCGGCCACATCGAGCGCATGGACATCAACGCTCCAGCTAAGAGGGTCTTCGACTCCGAGCCTTCTGGTTCGAGAAGAAGAGGAAGACCGAACCTCCGGTATAAAGACCAAGTAATCGCGGATGTAAGACATCTTGGTCTTGACAACTGGAAGCAGCGTGCCCAGGACCGTCAAGGATGAAAGGCAGCTATAGCTCAGGCTCAGATCCTCCATGGATCGCTGGCCTGATAAGTAAGTAAGTAAGTATAGGTGAAAGGGACCTACAGAGAAGCTTTTCTTGACAATTATACTACAGGGGGTTTCGTCAGTACCCCGCCGAGGAAAAGCACCGTGAAAAACACGTTCGATGGCACGGCTGTTGTACATAGCAAGTAGACCAACAAAAAAAAACTGATAACTGATAACTTAGCTTCTTTCCTAACAATTTCTTCAGCTTTCTGTTAATTTGAGCAACAAAAAATCCCTATCCACTATGAACACTTTATGGCTCCCGTGTTCATTTTTTTCATATTTTAACCCAACATATGCGTACATGTGTATATGTATGATTGTTTCTTCGAAGATGTTTTTTGAAAAGTTGACCTTCTTAAAGTCTTTTGTGAAGTGTCAAGTAATTTTACGATGACTGTGCAAATCAGGGAATGGATTTTCGTGATGTTATAAGATGCCATGAAAGCACTGTGAGAAGGCTTTTGAACAATTTGAGCTCATCAGGCAGAACAAAGATGCAACTTGGGATCTGACACCCACAAAAAATTACAACATGGCAAGATAGACTTTTGGAGCCCACGCCTCCAAAACGAGACCTTACAGCAGTCATAATGGAAGTGTGGATTAAAAATATCATAGCAGAGGAAAATCCAAAAGAGTTCAAGCGATTTGCAGGACGAAAGGCGGTGCCCAACATACATATTGAGAAAAATTTAATATTTTTAACTTCTCAGTGGGGTCATTGTAAATTTTGACATATTTCCACGTTTCAAGGTCACCAGCATCCAATACCAAGGCTTTTGTGTACATGTGTATACGTGTGTACGTATGTGCGTCCGGAATTTTTGGTCTCGATTATCTCGAGAATCAAAGATGATATTGACATAGGACTGGTTTCATTCGACGCGTAACTTAAAACTGTTTAAGTTTCCAGCAAAATCGGTCCAACCGTTTTTTGTTAGCAATTAAATAACTAAAAAGCAGTTTTTTATACAGATTTGGGGCGGCCGTGGGGCAGTGGTAAACATCACCGACCGTCGAGCGGAAGGTCTGTAGCTCAAAGAATGAGAAGTGAGCAAGCATACTGATGAAGGCATAACGCTCACGGTATATTCTTTCTCTCTTTTGGTGGCGTTACAGCCCATGAAGGACCAGAGCCAAGCTTATCTCAATTACCCATGTTGTGTGTGTGATTTATTTTTCCCATAAGTGAAAGGGATCTACAGTTTAATGCCAATTCCGAACGGCGTAAGTCGATAAGCTTTTTCAAGGCAAGTATACTACGGGGGCTTTTGCCAGTACTCCGCTGCCGATTCCGAACGGGGACATTGTAAACGATCTGCTGGTAGTTCCAAAGTCATCCGAGAATACCACGAGGGCCCAAGCGGGGGTCATCTTGGTGTTAACAGGACTGTAGAAAAGATCAAGAGACGTTTCTACTGGGTAGGATGCCATGAGTCGGTCACAAATTTCATTCGCAAGTGTGAACAGTGTGCGAAGGCAAAGGGTCCAGTTAGGAAAACTCGAGGAAATATGCAGCAGTACAATGTTGGAGCACCGTTTGAACGTATGACTATGGATATCGCAGGCCTATTCCCAAAGAACAAGGCTGGAAACAAATACGCCCTGGTGGTGATCGATTACTTCAGCAAGTGGCCTGAGGTGTTTTGCATCCCGAACCAAGAAGCCAAAACCGTTTCGGATGCATTCGTAAATAACTGGGTTGCGCGCTATGGAGTACCAATGGAACTGCACTCAGACCAAGGAAGGAACTTCGAGTCGTCGGTGTTCAAAGAACTCTGCGACATGCTGGGTTTCAGAAAGACACAGGCAACACCATTACACCCACAATCTGATGGCATGGTCAAAAGGTTCTACCGGACGATGGAGGAATACTTGAGAAAAGTCGTCGTCGGAGATCAGAAGGACTGGGATGAACATCTTCCCCTTTCTTAATGGCGTACCGGTCGGCACAGCACAATTCAACGGCAAGAACACCAGCTGAAGCCATTTTTGGAACTGATCTTCGACTTCCATCGGACTTGAAGTTCGGCGTGGTCCTACCGACAACTAGCTGCAGGGAGGACTTCGTAACCGAAAAGAAGGAACAGCTGAACTCCATCCATCAGTTCAATCGGGAGCGACTGAACTTGGTCAGCGATAAAATGAAGGCGAGGTACGACTTAAGGGCGAACTCTTCTGCATTCGAGACAGGACAATTGGTATTGCTGTACAACCCACAACGAAAAAAAGGCTTGTGCCCCAAATTGCAATCAGCCTGGGACGGACCATTTGAGGTCATCAAGAAGCTTAACGACGTGGTGTACCGAATACAGCAAACGGGAAACAGACGGGCGAAGTATAAGATTGTCCACGTAGAGAGGTTAGCGATACAACAGTGGGAAAATAAAAGCTTTCAATAAAGGTTTGTGTGTGTAATAAAGTTTAAAGTGTTCAATAGGTTTTGGGAAATAAAGAAAAGTGGTGAAGCTGCACAGATAATTGATCTGTGTTGAAACAAGAAAAGTGTGTGTATTCCAATTCGGATAAAAAGACAGTTGTAGTTTATCGCAATTCGGTGGTGCGAACCCTATTCGGTGTGGGAATAAGTTTCGTAACAATACATATTATATCAAAATTGTCAGGACAAAGCCTATTTTACCATATTCGAATTTCATTAAAATCGGTGAAATCAGGAATCTTCCCGGGAATGTTTCCAAATAATTACCGAAATGTTAATTCAGCATTCTTAGTTGATGTCTGGTATTGATGATATATCTCCTAATTGATGGTTTCTAACAAACTTCTTACCGTCCGCACATGTACAACATTTGATCTACAGTTTTTCACCAACATACTACCATTCGCGTAACGAATTCCCACACTACACATGGCTCTAATGATAGATGTAAGCAACTTGATAAATTAGTCCGTCAAGTAATGAAGAATGGCAGCTTTATGGCTCCCATGGTGAATTTTGATTGAATGGCAATATATATGTATGTACTGCTTTCGTTTTCGTCCCAACGTAAGCACATGAACATATGTATTTACGCAATAGGCAGTTCTATTTTTAGGGTTCCGTACCCAAAGGTAAAACGGAACCCTATTACTAAGACTTCGCTGTCCGTCCGTCCGTCTGTCACCAGGGTGTATCTCATGAACCGTGATAGTTAGACAGTTCAATTTTCACAGATGATGTATTTCTGTTGTCGCTACCACGACAAATACTAAAAACAGAACAAAATGAATATTTAAGGGGGGCTCCCATACACCAGACATGATTTTTATCCAAAAAATCCCCTTGGTCACATACTGAACTAAAGTTCGTCGACAATATCCCACAACCAGTAGCAAACTTCCCAGTTTTGATCTCGTCTGTGTCTTTGATGAATTAATCCCATATTTCCCATTATTGTTATTCACCTTTTCACATCGTTGCTGTCAAGTAAGATAATTGATTTGAATTCAACGGATACTTTGATGATCAACTATATCTCATCATGAAGATAGTACATACATAGTCTCTTTCATATTTATATATACGGATGGTACGGAACCCTTCGTGCGCGAGTCCGACTCGCACTTGGCGGGTTTTTTTTTTTTTTTTTTTCTGCATTTACTTTCGTTTCGTTTCATCTCATTCCCCAAAGTACGTCCGTGGCACTCAAGAATATTACTATCAAACGACTACTAATGGTTGTTGTAAGCAATAGTAGTTTACTTAGCGCCAACAATTAATTAACGAGAAATCGTTAGATAGCGGTATGCCTTTGCAACTGGAAGTATTTGTAATTATGTATTTATTGATTTCAAGTTGTTTACGTATGCGAGTATGCGAGTCATTACAATATTTGCAGAGAAATGTTGCAGTGAGCATAAGACTTCAAGACGGTATATACCCGTCAATTTCCTTCAATGCCATATCCTGAAAGATTGAAAGGTAATCAGGATTTCAAATTCCACTGCAACAGGAAGAAGCTGCAGGTCGAAATGGATTTGGTTGTTTAATGAGATGGGGAATGAATTTGTAAGAGTTCTTTTGAAATTGAAAAAGCAGTAATTAGACCGCTATATTGAATATTTTCGTAAAAGGACGTTAACAATTGTGTCTAGGATTTTTGTGCTTGACTTATTTACTAATACAATATGTATACTTTACTTACTATAGCCATTTTAGATCCCTGTACCATGAACTGTTTGGATTATAAGGTGGATGTGTAACAACCTCCCAACTAAGTTCCCTGGCCAGGCGTAGTTTCCTGAATGAACCCGATTCCTCTTCTATTGGCCAAAGTTAGCCGCTTCGGGTCAATTGCTTCCCTCAGACGGTTAATTGAAGCCGCAGGGAAGCTGCAAAACTTTTCTGGACGTCAATCCTGGCTCACCGCGATTTGGCCAATATCCTTTTCGCTTTTATCACCAGTTCGATTTAGAAATGGGTCGATTTGATTGCGATTTAGTAGCGATTTGCAGATGGAGCTCCTCTTTCTATCCAGCCTTATTCAATTGGTTACAAATGATTTCTTGGGCAGTGATTAGCTGCTGGACAATCGAAATAGGTTTGACATTATCAACAATTGGTCTTACAGAGCGTTGCGCATCTTTGTCATGGAAATTACCCACAGGAATTGTACGAAACTAAGACCACGCATGATTGGCTGTTAAAGTACCTGGGCCGTAAAAAGTTGTCAAAGAGTGATAGTGTCTCTTTGGTGCCCATATTTGACACGAGAATCATATAATATATTGTAACGACATATATCCAACTCTTTCTCTCTCTCTGTCACTCTTTCTCTGTCTCTCCCTCTCTCTCTCTCTCTTTACCTTAAAATCTGCCTTTTACCTGTTTTTTTCAAAAATCAACGTGAAATGTTAATGAAACTTTGTTCCACCTAACTGCGAGGCTTGTTGGTTGAGACCCAGGTTCACCCCGAGCTGTACCGTCACCTAAGTAAGTGATTATCCCTTTAGAATTTAGATGTTATTAACTTTTCCTTTTCTACAATTGCTACAGTGAGCAACAGCTGCCTTTTGTCGTCTTTTGAGCGTGGACATATACATAATTAGTACACTTAGTGTACTTGATTCTTACTTACTTATCAGGCCAGCGATCCATGGAGGATCTGAGCCTGAGCTATAGCTGCCTTCCATCCTTGACGGTCCCGAGCACGCTGCTTCCAGTTGTCAAGACCAAGATGTCTTACATCCGCGATTACTTGGTCTTTATACCGGAGGTTCGGTCTTCCTCTACTTCTCGAACCAGGAGGCTCGGAGTCGAAGACCCTCTTAGCTGGAGCGTTGATGTCCATGCGCTCGATGTGGCCGAACCAATGTAGTCGACGGATCCTTGCCTTCCGGACTAAATCCACATCTTGGTACAGCCCGTAGAGTTCGCGGTTGTGTCTTCTTCTCCATTCTCCACTTCCTCACAAACAGGACCAAATATCCGGCGCAGAATTTTTCTTTCGAAAGAACCCAAAATCAGCTCCGCTGTCCTGCTTATCGTCCAGCTTTCGGCTCCGTACAGCAAGACTAGCAGTATGAGCGTTTTGTAAAGCATGACTTTGGTCTTTCGAGTGAGTAGTTTTGACCCCAGTTGTTTGGACAAGCCGAAGTAGCAGCGGTTGCCAAGGGCAGGTGCAGTGAGGTCTTTGAAGCACCGGACCAGACATGAGCGTTAAACTCTAATTTGGGGCGAATGAACGCCTTATAGATTGTAGCCAGATCTAAGGGTGAGAAATATTTCTTGCATCTGTATAAGAATCCTAGGCATTTCGCAGCATTCTTGGCGACACTGAATATATGGTCGCTCCAATTAAGATTGTGAGCAACACTCATATCCAGGATGGAAAGCTTTTCAGTTTCTGAGATGCAAGTGCCATTCATGGATAATGGCTGCGGGTTATTTATACGCTTTAACGAGAAGAGACAGCATTGTGTTTTGGAAGCATTAAATTCCACTCTATTGTTTTTACCCCATTGGATGATGCTGACGATATCGGAATTTAATGAGCTTAACATACGCTGCCGCTCATTATCTACAACCGAATTGCAGGGTAGTAAACTGGTGAACGAATATGAGAAGCGAAGGAGTGAATTGGATTAGAAGTAACAGACAAGAGATCATTTATAAAAATAAGAAAGAGTGTCGGAGACAAAACGTAGCCCTGGGGAACACCGGCATTTACAAAGTGAGTATCAGACTTGAATCCGTCCAAAACAACTTGAATTGAACGATTCGAAAGGTAGCTTCTAATCCATTGAAAGAGAGACTCATCGATCCCAAAAGCACGCATTTTCTACAAAAGGGCTTCATGCCAAACCTTGTCAAAAGCTTTCGAAATATCCAGTGCAACAATTTTGCTTTCACCTGCTTGGTGAAGCAAGTTATTCCACTTTTCAGCGAGATATGCCATCATATCACCAGTGGATCTGTTGCTGCGGAAGCCGTATTGGCGGTCATTGAGGAGTTTCCGTGATTCAAGATATTCCATAAGCTAACGGTTAATTAGCTTTTCCATGAACTTGGAAAGAAGGGACGTTAGTGCAATGGGTCGGTAGTTGGAGGGAGAAGATGATTCGCCTTTTTTGGGTATAGGCTGGACAAATGCTGTTTTCCACCTACTCGGAAAGAGCCCAGAGGTGTAGGAAAGGTGAAAAAGCTTACGCAGTATAATTTTTTCCAGGAGTTTCGGTAACACTGGTAAAAGGCAAATGGGTCGATAACTACTAGCTTTTGTTACGTCTTTTCCTGGTTTGGGGATGGCGTGCACTTCAGCGACTTTCCATGCTTTTGGGAAGTATTTAGTTCGAATTAAAGCGTTAAATATATTTCTATAGATAATTGCGTGTTCGGGTAGTTCTTTTAAGATTTTCCCATTTATCATGTCGTAACCAGGGCACTTATTGGGCTTGAGACTATTCTTAATATGAAAGCCAATTTCATTTTTGGTACTCAATTTGATTGAAATTGGTTCATTCGTGTTTTGGAGGTATAAATATTGGGAATTGTTGTGTTCAATGTTAATTTTTTTATTGTTCCTTTATGCTTTAGCTTCAAGTCTATGATGTTTTTGTTTAAAAAAAAAAAATGTTTTGTTCAAGTTTGTGTACCCTATATGAAAATGTAACTTTTTTAAGAGGTTTGATATAAAGACTGCCGTTTATTTATTAAACGCAATAACTAATACAGACTTGTTTTGTTTCGTTAACAATATATCACTCTATCGATTAAAATAAAACTTCATAAAAATATTCGAAGTAGAAGGGAAACTGCGGACCCTTGAATTTCGGTCCCAGAGACCGACGCGGGTATAGGAATGTTAAAATAGAAGCTAACTGGACAAATATCTCAAACATAAAAAAACAAGAATTCCATCTCGTTTTTACATCGAGAAGCATTTTCTTCGTTTTTCCTTCGGAGCTCCCAGCATCTAGGTATGTATGTATCTGTCTCTTGCGTAATTCATCACTAGCGTTAATGCTGCTTTAGATAAATTTAACTATGTCACGCACTTTGCTGACTAATACGGACACTTCTACTGAGTCATCTATCGCGTGGATGACAGTCAAATTAATGGTGTGTGCGAAACAAGAAAGTATCTTTTTATTGCCAAACAGTTTGCGATTAAGTTTCATCATTGTACTATCGTTATCCGTAACGCATGCAGAAACCTTTTTCATATTGACATTCCGTGCGCTGAGGAGCCCCGACATTTATTTTTCCAGGTAATCAGCTGTATGAGTCTCCTGCAGCTCGAGTACGCCCAATGTCCCACTCAATAGTTTTAACTTGTCCAAAAAATGGATCGTTACTCCTAGAAATGATTTCTTTTGCATCGTCTCCGTTCAAATATGATAAGTAAGACAATAACTGTCAGCTTCACTTATGTAATTTTATGGTGTCTCTGCGTGGAACTGTACATATATATATAGTGGAACAAGTTCATTCATCAGCTGAAGAAATCCACTTCCTTCTACAGTTGAAAATGGTTTATTGTCCATTATGATCAATTTCACAATTGCTTGTGTTATTTTTTTTTTTTTTTTGACCTACTACCGTCCTTAGAAGAAATGCTTCATAGATACCAGGTACTCCGGACCGGATCCTTTTACTGGTTGGTTAGGGGACGACGGGATGATAGGTAGCCGTCGTACCTCGCCCATTACGGAACAATAGCATCTACCCCGACATCTGTTCTGATCCATGTACGGCACGTTAGCAGGCAAAAAAAAAATAATAAAAATAAATTTAACAATTAATTTAACAAATTAAAGTAATAATTTGCCCTAAAGTTCCTTTATCGGAAGTTAAAAAAAAAAAAAAAACTAAAAAATGGAGATTTTCAAAAAAATGTGTGGCAAAAAGACAACAAACATCAATGTAAACATCACTCTAAATAACATCGATGTTTTCGGATTCGAAACATCGATGTACCGTTTGCATCCCTATTACCAAGCAGGAATAACAGCGTTATCGGCTTTATCACTAAACAAATCTGGCCTAAGCTATTCTTAGGACGGACCAGGGACCTTGCGACAACCAAAAGGGAAACCTTAAGCACTTTATTGGGTGGCCACTGTATGTATGTATGTATGTATGTATGTATGTGCAGTCCATGAAGGACCTGAGCCGAGCTTCTCTCAATCACCCATGTTGTGTGTGATTTTTTTTCCCACTGTACCATTGGAAAACATGCCGTCAAACTAGGGCTACCTGCCAATGACTTCTGCCGCGGCTACATGGATGAGGAGGAAGAGGAATCAGTTCACCACCTCCTCTGCTCATGCCCTTCTTTTACGAGTCGCAGTACGATCTACCTAGGCGCGCCCTTCTACGATAACTTAAGTGTGCTAGCAGATATAAAAATAGCTCAGTTCCATCGCTTCATTAGAAGCACTGATTGGTTTTCAGGTAGCGGATCAAGGTAATATGATCCATGTGATATCACAATGGGCCGACTTCAGCCTACGTATGCCAACACCTACATCTTAACCTAATCTAAGCAGTGGGCAGGAATCATTCTGCGTCTGATACGGGCGTTAATATCGTTGCTAGTTTTGACTAGTGATGAAGAAAGACAAAATGGTTGAACACTTGAAGTTATACATATGTAGATGTCAATAACGTGATGACGTGTGATGATAGATGTCAGTGGCGTGAATATGACAGACTGGCAGGCTATTTATTTTATATATTTTATCCTCTTCGGTCAAAGAGTACACATATGTTCGTGGGCTCAGATTTCGCCCTCTTTTAAACGTTTTGAAGTACGTATGTTATGTACATACTTTTCTTTTATTGTATTATTATTGGAGTGAAAAGAGAACACATACCCTTAAATCGTCTCTTATTACTTTGACACGTTTTTCAAAAGTGAATTACAACGTTGTCGCGTAAGAAGGCTTCTCACCTTGGTAAGTTACTAGGCGGGAATAAATTCCCCAAGTTCCCCAGTTAAAATTTTCACAGATGATGTATTTCTGTTGCCGCTACCACGACAAATACTAAAAACAGAACAAAATGAATATTTAAGGGGGCTCTCATACAACAGACATGATTTTCATCCAAAAAATCCCCTTGGTCACATACTGAACTAAGGTTGGTCGACAATATCCCACAACCAGTAGCAAACTTCCCAGCTTTCATCTCTTTTGTGTCTTTGATGTATTAATCCTAGCTGCAAACCTTGTTCCCATATTTCCCATTATTGTTGTTCACCTTTTCACATCGTTGTTGCCAAGTAAGATAATTGATTTGAATTCAATGGACTCTTTGATGATCAACTATATCTCATGATGAAGATTTTTGATTATCAAAGTAATATGCCGATAACCTGCCTGCAACCAAGATCTGTCATTATACAAAAAATGTGATTTAATGTGATGACTGATGAGGTAACATACATAGTCTCTTTCATATTTATATATACAGATGGTACGGAACCCTTCGTGAGCGAGTCCGACTCGCACTTGGCCGTTTTTTTTTTTTTTGCACACACATCTATTGCATACTATTCAGTCTTTCGAGTTCAGCCCGCTTTAGTAAGAACGCTGGTTCGGAGTTGATTCCCAACAACCTCTCGGATGGAAAACTTGGATCGATGAGAATTCCATACATTTTCTTGACCCTCGAACACGCAACGTAGGCCAACCCGGCACTAAATTCACTTATCCCTAAGTTCACAACTGCTTTGTCCAATGTAATTCCTTGCGACCTGTGAATACTAGTGCCGTAAGACAGCGATAACGGAAATTGCTTCCTCGTGCCATTGACTGCTCCTTTTTTGAATGACTTTACGACCTGCGTTATAGGAATAGCGCCTGAAGCGAAAGTCGGTCCCGTGTAAGTTTCAAACTTGACCATGATGCAGATAGGAGCTTCGCTTGGTATGGAGTTCTCGACTCTGTTTCCGGTCGGACCGTAAATTATGTCAATGACTGTCCCCTCGAGCCATTGCAAAGTCCGCAAGAGGTCTACAGGTTCTGGCGTAACATCACTTTAGCGCCAACGCAGAGTAACAGTTCCGCGCGCAGTCCTTGAGCTTCATCATCTGACGCCTCAGCGGCTGTTGAATTATTGTTTGAGGAATTTATTCGAGTCACTGGGCACTCAAGCGATCGTAAGGCCTTCTTGTTATAAGCTTTGATGTTTTTGTTGTTCGCCATCAATCGTGTGGCGTTGTGACCAGAATTCATAGTGCGAGAGGTTGTTCTCGCCTAGGGCTAGAACAAGAAGTGCTTCTCGAAATTGTTTCTGTTCACCGCCAGTCTGACGCATGATCTGCTTGAGAATAAACGTCTTCCGTATGTGCAAATAAGCTGCTTTGCCTCGCAGGGAAAACTCATCCGACTCTTTAGGTACGCTATACAGAGACTTGTCCAAAACTGGCTGTAGCTGATTGAAGTCGCCAACGAATACAACAACAAATCCTCCACAAATGAAATGCTCCTGAAACTCTCTTTGGGTCTTTCCAGTTAGCACGGTTGAATCCGTGCTACCAACAACTGCTCGACGACCGACAATGTCTTCATAATCTCTGGAACATCTCCTGGATCCATATTGTTTTGAGCAATGTACTTGACAGGGTTTTAAGTGCAGTAATGGCAGATGACTTCATGGTGGCTGAGTTGTAGCCGTGAGCAGTTGTCGCAGAGTCTGAAGACGTGCTTGTCGAGATTCTGGTTGAATGTACTGATAAATTCAGTGTCTCCAAAATGTGTTGTTTCTATGTTTGAGTTTCGAAGAGGGTCGTCGATAATGTTTTGGCGAACGTTCCTCATTCTGGCTGCGTCTCTGGTCGATCGTGCTAAGTTCCGGGATCGTTTAGGAGGAAGTGGCATATTGTCTCAAACTGTTTTCTTGTAGACTTCTACAGACAAACTCACTTCAATTTGTTACTCACAAATTTCAATCTGAATTCGTAGATCTTACCAAAAAGCTCACTGACGCAGAGCTTTAACAATTTCATCATCGAAATGATGATGACTATTTTGAATGCATATTAAATGAAGTAGTATATGAAGACGAAAATGCAGGAGATGATGCCGTACAAAGTCAGGATATCAACGATATCGAAGAAACTTTAGAGCCATCACTTGGAAATTCAGCAATGGAAATACCGGCTGAGGAGCTTGAAAATGATCCTGAACGCCGGAGAAATATGAAATAGGAATAAGGGGTAAAACGGGAAGAAAAAGTTTGTTGTTCTTTATTAGTTTTGTTTTTGATATTCTTAGACTTCTGCTCCGAAACATTGATCAAGATCAATTAATAGCCGACGAGAACACACCCAAAGGCATTTAAGATAAATTCTTTCAGTACCTTTCTGGTAAGAAACAGCGCACGTGACAAACTGTTCTGCTTTTCAAAAATGTGATCACCGTCTCCACCGACTGAAATTCATATCTAGATGGGTTGTCTAGGAATGCCACAGTTGTAAATGTACTGGTCAAATGACTTCCGGATGTCGAAAATAGCCGAGTGCATGAGCAAAAATCACGATTTTCCGAAAGTAAAAGCGGGAATCAAACGGATTCAGACCGATTGTGGAAGATCCGACCATTTATTGATCCTGTGCTCTGAAAGTGTTTGATTTTACGATCTCATACGACACAGCAGTAGATGAGCAAATGATTTTTTTTTCTGGACCATGCAGCTTTCGTCAATACATGTCGCAAAGTCAAATCCACTGGGCTTGAAAAACCTCACTGTTGCAGCTAGCGATGGTTTAGTTTTGAATTTACATTGCTACGCTGGATTGGGAGCCTCTATAGTAAAGCTTTTGACCAATGTTTTAACAGAAGGAGGCTTATAAAAAAACAGATAATTTTTTGCCAAACCGGCACTGTCATGAAGATCCGCATTGGACCAGTAATCAAAAAGTTCAGTGAGAATAGAAAAATGAAAAGAGGTGAGGGGGAAGATTGGGTTTGAGATGATTGTGGTGTAACAGCTGTTAAGTGGAAGGACAACAAAGGAGTGCTTCTTCTATCATCATATGTTGGAGCTCAACCCGAAATGATAATAGTCAACGGTGGTCCAGGGAACAGGCTTGTAGGGTTGTATTACCCCAACCTTCCATTGTTAATATTTACAACCGATACATGGGCGACGTTGATCTCTGCGACCGCTACATCTCATAACATCGCTGCTATGTCCGAACTAACAAATGGACCATTAGAGCATGTAACCATTTTGTGGATCTGGTTATTGTTAACTGTTGGATAATGCACAAAAGACAGCGAAATTTATATGCGGAAAAGAAAATGACACTTTTCGAGTTTAAAGTCTACGTTGGAAAAGCTTTAATAAGATTTTCCAGCAAATCCAAAGAAGTGGTCGTAAGGAATCGGTCTAACATACTATTCAGCTCGAAGTCCGAATCAAGTTAGTAAGTCTGCAAAAAGAAGAAAAGTGAACCTACCACTTTCAGTGGAAGAACGTTATGATTGTCTTGAGCATTTTCCCCAATTCATAGAAACAAGAAATGCTTCAAAGTGTCGGGCTCCTGGTTGCTGGTACGCATACATACTATTTGAGCAAAATCCCGACAACACCAACGCCATCGAATGTTTATTTCGCGGTGTCCCTTCTCGGCGGGTTACTAGCAAAACCTCCCGTAGTAAACTTGCCTTGAAAAAAGCTTCTCGAATCACGCCTTTCGGGATCGGCATTAAACTGTGTGAAAAATAAATCACACACCACATGGGTGATTGAAGAGAAGCTTGGCTCGGGTCCTTCATGAGCTGTAATGCCACCAAAAGAAGTGGAAGTCTTTAATATACGTATACCGTACGAGAGGTACCATTAAGCGTAATTTCTTGCTTATCGCAATCCAGTGATCGAACCCTATTCTGGACAATTAACTTTTGTAACAATGCTTGCTATTCAACATCATCGAAGGAGTTAAATCCAAAGATGGTGTGTTCCTTTCCAATGAGATGGACATGTTACGCAGATGGAGCGAGCACTTTTCGGAGCTGCTCAAACCCGAACAGGGCACTGAGGGGGGCAGACCTATAGTCTTGGAATAGTCCAACGGTGGAGGAAGTCATTTTAGCGATTGAATCGCTAAAAATTGGCAAATCCGTCGGAGTGGATGAAATTCGGCCAGAAATGCTTAAGGCAATGGGTAAAGAGGGAGTATTAGGGCTCTCTCGTGACATTAAGGTGGCCTGGAAATGCGGTGAGACACCTAGAGATTGGCAAACTGGGGTGATTGTTCCTCTTTTCAAAAAGGGGGATAAAAAAAAGTGTTCCAACTATAGGGGCATATCTCTTTTAAGTGTCCCCGGTAAGGTCTACGCTAAGGTGTTGGAGGCGCGTTCTAGAGCTATGGTCAGATCCAGGATAGGAGATGAACAGTGCGGGTTTCGTCACGGCAGAAGTACAACCGACCAGATTTTCACTCTAAGAATGGTGCTCGAGAAGACTTGGGAGTACGCCAAACCAATCTACAGCTGCTTTGTAGATTTGGAAAAAGCGTATGACCGAGTTTCTCTAGGTAAACTCTGGAGTGTTCTGCAGGAGTATGGGATTGATGGTCCTCTTTTGAGAGCCATTCAGTCTCTATACACAAACCGTAGCAGCTGTATTCGGGTTAACGGTAGTAAATCAGCACCTTTCACCGTGGGCGTTGGAGTTCGCCAAGGGTGCGTCTTGTCAACTCTCCTTTTCATTATATATATGGACTGGATGCTGCAGCGCAGTCAAGGCGAGGAGTGTTTTACATTGGGTGAGTTGTCCCCACATCCTCCCAGATGGAACTTCAGCGCGCGCTAGATAGGTTTGGGGCCGTATGTGCTGATGCTGGAATGAGGGTTAACGTGGGCAAATCCGAGGTTATGGTTACTTTCAGAACACGTGTCCAATGCACTCTACATGTTAGTGGAGTTCCATTGAAGCAGGTGGAGAAGTTTAAGTATCTCGGGGTCTTCTTCACGAGTGATGGGAGGAGTAATACTGAGCTTTCCTGCAGGATTGGCCAAGCTGGGTCAATTTTGAAACAGCTTGGAATATCTGTAATCAGGAAGACCGAGCTTGGTGTCAAAGCCAAGTTAGCGGTTTTTAACTCAGTATTTGTTCCAACTCTCACCTATGGTCATGAAATTTGAGTATTGACCGAAATAATAAGATCGCGAATACAAGCTGCCGAAATGAGATTTAGATGAGATAGGGTGAGAAACACGGCAGTGCGAGAGGAGCTTAATGTTGAGCAGCTGCTTCTGCGAACGGAAAGGGCTATGCTTCGATTGTTTGGTCACCTGAGACGAATGTCGCCATCATCACGACTTCAGAAGCGGGACTTGGATGCAATACCATCAGGCAGGCGACCGCTTGGCAGACCCAGGACGAGGTGGTTGGACCAAGTCCAAAAACTCGCCTGGGTGCGCTTGGGCGTAGCTCCTGATGAGTTAGAGTTGATGACGGAGGATCGAGTGGCCTGGAGATCCCGCGTGCGCGCATTACTCCCGCGACTCTTTTAGTGGAACATGCGGACCACTGAAAATGTATGTATGTATGTAACAATGCTTGCTTGCTTGACGACTAAATAACGCCTAGCTTTCATACAACTTGCTTGACAGACTTAATTTGCGGAGGAAATTTCGAAGTTATAGCATGGGGGCGCATGCTCTTGTTACAGTGATAATTATTTCATCAATAATCATCAATAAAGAAAAAGAGCAGGAAAAAACAGAATGTGAGTTAAACAATGTATCGGAAAAGGTAATAAATCCACTCACCTAATCATGGTTAAGAGAACTGAACGAAAATCTGCTAGAGGATTTTCGTAACTTATTGGGAATGGGTGCAGTAACGTATGAGGAGTTACTCTGCAAAATGAGTCCTCATAAAGAAGAGAAAATACAATATTTGTAGAGTTCACTTTTAATTTTCATACTTCTGCAAATTGACGGTATACTTAAAAAAAAGCACGTCAAAATTGTTTTTCTTATCGTTCATTCCGATCAAAATTGGTGTTCACTCTCTGAGGTTACAAGCAACAGTGAAAAAATGGTCTATAGTTGTACGGCAACTATTTACACCTTACGATAAGTCGATCAAGCAAGTCAAAAAGTTGAAAAAGTTGAACTTCCATACGACAAACCTGACATGTTGTAAGAGCGTTCACGCTTTAAGATTTGGTCCATTAAGATTTGGTAATCAACCAAATCGTATAGGCAAATCAAGAGAGGAACATACCGATTACATACGCTACCCTGAAACGGAATCATCGAACGATTGGCATTCGGACACGGACGATCTCCTTCACGGTGTGCGGATGTTACATATCTAATATGAAGAAAGTTAATTTGCTATTTCGACCTCGTGGACAACGCCTACAGAGCTTGTCCGGAGTACGATGTAAAAATCGTGCTCGGGGACTTCAACGTCAAAATCGGTAAGGAGAACACCCTTGGCGGAGTGATCGGAAAGCACGCCTCCACGATACAACAACAGATAACGGGTTCCGACTCGCTGACTTTGCGACAGCTGGTAATGCGGTGATAAGTAGCACAAGATTCCCTCGCAAGCGAAACTACACAGCAACCTGGCGATCTCCGGACGGTCGAACCGCCAACCAAATCGACCATGTGCTCATTGACGCAAGGCACTCGTCAAACATCCTGGATGTGCGAACATTCAGAGGGGCAAATATCGACTCTGACCACTTCCTCGTAGCAGCAAGATTCAGAGCTCGACTGTCCAATGTCAGAAAGCTGCACCAGCCCATCAGGACGGGGTTCGACATTGGGCGCCTGAGCACACCGGAGGTTACCAGAGTCTACAGGGAGCAGCTGAGCGAAAGACTCTACGGTATGCCTACGTCGAACACAAATGCCAATAATATGTGGCTGCATTGCCGCTCAGCCATTCAGGAAGTAGCCGAAACCACCTTAGGATACCTACCACCCCCGACAAGAAACCCGTGGTATGATGGCGAGCGTGAGCAGAAAAAGGCAGCAACCGACGAGGCGTACCAAAAGGCGCTGCAGAGGAAAACCAGGACAGCGCAAGAAAAGTACCGAGCCAGAAGAAGGGAGGAGAAAAATCTACTGCGACAAAAGAAAAGAATCTTCGCAGCCTTCCAGCTCAAGGATATCGAGGAGTCTAGGGATAAACATAAAACACGAGCCTTTTACAAGAAAGCCAAAGGCCTTGCAGGAGGCTTCAAAAAGGGCTCCCAGGCTCTTCGAATCTGCGGGGCTAATCTTGTCACCGACCCGCAGGGAATAGTGGATGTATTTAAGCAGCATTTCCAGCAGCTACTTAACGGGCATGACCAAGAGAGAGTGGTAGGGACCGAGGAAATCCCAACTCCAGCCGCTGAAGAAGTCCTCCCACCCAGCATCGAAGAAGTCGGCACAGCTATTCAGAAGCTGAAGAACAACAAGGCCGCAGGCGCAGATGGCTTGCCATCAGAGCTCTTCAAGGCTGGCGGCGATGTTCTGGTAGGGAGCATGCACCAGATCATCTGCAGAAGTTGGGAAGATGAAAGCATGCCCGACGACTGGAATACCAGCTCTATATGCCCCATCCACAATAGAGGCGATTCTACCTCTTGCAAGAACTATAGAAGTATATCCCTGCTCAATGTCGCATACATGATCCTGTCCAGCGTATTGTGTGAACGTCTAAAACCATTTTGCACCGCACTAATCGGCAGCTACCAGTGCGGCTTCCGGCCCGGCAAATCAACTATAGACCAAATTTTCAAATTTCGACAAATCATCGTGAAGAACTGTTTGGTGCGATGGCCGAATTCGGGATCCCGGTAAAACTGATCCAGTTGTGTCGCGCCACGCTAAAAACACGCGATGCACCTTGCAACTCGGTTCTAGAACCTCGGAACCGTTCGAAACATGCACCGGATTTCGGCAAGGAGATGCGCTATCTTGTGACTTCTTCAACCTGGTGCTGGAGCAGATAGTGTGACGGGCAGGCGTCAACAGGGAAGACACTATCTTTTACAAGTCCATCCAGCTGCTAGGATACGCGGATGATATCGACATCATCGCGTGTTCTCGCCGTGGCATTGTGGAAGCATTCACGGCGATTGAAGAACAGGCGAAAGGAGTTGGTTTTAAGATCAATGAGGACAAAACGAAATACATGCTGTCAAGCAAAAACCAATCCGTCGCTCACCGCCTGGGACAAAATATAACAATTGGTAGTTAAGGAGTTTGTCTACCTCGGGGCAAACGTAAATTCCACAAATGACACCACAGTAGAGATCCGGCATAGAATCGCCCTTGGCAACCGCTGGTACTTCGGCTTGTCCAAACAACTGGGGTCAAAACTCCTCACTCGAGAGACCAAAGTCATGCTTTACAAAACGCTCATTCTGCCAGTCTTGTTGTACGGACCCGAAAGCTGGACGATAAGCAGGACAGCGGAGCTGATTTTGGGTTCTTTCGAAAGAAAAATTCTGCGCCGGATATTTAGTCCTGTCTGTGTGGAAGGTGAATGGAGAAGAAGACACAACTGCGAACTCTACGAGCTGTACTAAGATGTGGATGTAGTTCGGAAGGCAAGGATCCGTCGACTACACTCGCTCGGCCACATCGAGCGCATGGACATCAACGCTCCAGCTAAGAGGGTCTTCGACTCCGAGCCTTCTGGTTCGAGAAGAAGAGGAAGACCGAACCTCCGGTATAAAGACCAAGTAATCGCGGATGTAAGACATCTTGGTCTTGACAACTGGAAGCAGCGTGCCCGGGACCGCCAAGGATGGAAGGCAGCTATAGCTCAGGCTCAGATCCTCCATGGATCGCTGGCCTGATAAGTAAGTAAGTAATTTGCTATTTCAATAAATTCACCTTATTGAAGCTTTTAATAATAACCTCAATTCTCATTCATTTAAGTAAAATCGATTTTTTAATTACGAATTAAACTACGTATTTCTGGATTTAACAGAGTTCTGTAGCAATCGTTTCAGTTTAATAACTCCTTAAATTCTTTCCATTGA
The DNA here is from genome assembly GCA_951905685.1 of Eumerus sabulonum. Taxonomy (NCBI): domain Eukaryota; kingdom Metazoa; phylum Arthropoda; class Insecta; order Diptera; family Syrphidae; genus Eumerus; species Eumerus sabulonum. The sequence goes on from OX645062.1 coordinate 29,528,439, forward strand.
ACATTTCATAATATTCCCTCTGCCTGCAATATTTTTATTCATTTCATTCAATATCGCGAACAATTGAAAGCTCGTGTTCCACTCTGCGCACAATGGAAGGTCACTCTCCGCCATCAGAATACAAATGACACAACGGAAAGCCTTGTTGACCCATCACAAGGGTCTAACTAACAAAAACTTGTGTACTTGTACTTGTTCAGTCGATTGCCTGTTATGGACGAATGCAGACGAGCTAACTGATTCAAAACAGGATTAGTGGTAATAGTTTATATGTATATATGTATCAATGTCTCGAAAATTACGAAAACTATATTTTTTAGTATACAAGTTACAAGTACATTATATATTTGTATTTTAAATCTCGCATGGGCGACATTTCTTGCCCCTTAATCTGTACCTTATTAACCCAGGTTAATATTACTAGAGAGCACCGAGGCGCAGTGGGTAGTGTGTTGGCCTCTGACGCCGATGACACGGAATCGAATCCCGACACAGCCATGTCATCGAATGTGTTTTTCACGGTGTTTCTCCTCAGCGGGGTTCTGACAAAACCCCCTGTAGTAAAATTGTCATGAAAAGCTTCTCGAAATTCGACGGTCGGAACCGGCAATAAACTGTAGGTCCCTTTCACCTATGGGAAAATGAAATCACACACAACATGGGTGATTGAGAGGAGGTCGGCTCAGGTTCTTCATGGACTGTAACGCCAACTTACATACAATATTACTATTCCCTTTGTTTTTGTATGGGGTTTCTGTTTACAAAAACGAAGTTCTTGCTTCCTGTCTACTTTTTAATTGTTCTTTGTGGTTTTATACTGCAAGGGGAATCCCCCATTAGTACAAAAATTATATTTTGTGCGAACAGAGCGAATTTCGTCATACATTTTCTTTGGCAATCAGAGACAATCAGAGAACTTGTGAATTTTATATTTGTGAATGAACCTTAATCATAACATTTATATATTTGTATAGCAGATACAATTTGATTCATATGATTTTTGCATACACTTCAGTCTGATGATGATGAAGAAAATATTCTAGAGCCTTTACCCGGCCAGGCAGTAGATGCTGAAGATTTCAATTTAGCTCAGGTATTGGATGTTGTGGAATCGGATGCTGAAACAGATGACGTGAATACAACGTGGCCCAGGAATCCGAGGACGATGAAGAAGATATTAATGCATCTGGTCAGCATAGTGAGAATAATATTTGTTTTACGGGAAAAGATGGAACGGTATGGCAGAAAGCACCACCAAAATTCAGTCGGGCTTTTGTCCACAATATAATGAAAGACAGCAGTTTTTGGTCCAAATTCAGAGACAATTTCTCTTAGCAATGCTGGTACTTTTTGGGCTTTGATGAGTCCACTTATTTAAGCAATAATATGCAGGCACATGAATAGGAAAGCACAAGAAGTGTACAAAGCTATGTACAAGCTATAACAAGCCAGCGTCGTTATGGGAGCCGTTAGATGAAGAGGAGCTGTTGGCATTTTTTTTGGAATTCTCTTGGTGATAGGATGTCGGTTGCAGAATTATGAAAAAAAAAACCCCTATCCACTTTTCCGCGCAACCATGTCTGTAAAACGGTTTAAGGCTATATCAAGATTTCTCCGTTTTGACTACAGTGCCACACGCTCTGCTCAGCGTGCCAACCGACAAATCAGCTCCCATAAGTGAAATATTCGAAATGATGGTTGCAAATTTGGAAAAAAACTTCAGGCCGTATGGATGTATCACAGTTGATGAACACCTTTTTCCATACAGGGGGCGTACAAAGTTCACCCAGTATATTCCATCAAAGCCAGCGAAATACGGCATTAAATTGTGGTGGGCATGTGACTCCGAAACTGGTTATCCCCTCAAAGGCCAAATATATACTGGGAAAGTAAATGATACCAGAGACGTTAACCAAGGAGAGCGATTTGTCAAAGATATCGTTGCCCCATATAAAAACACTGGCAGAAACATCACGATGGACAATTTTTTTACAACCTTTTCACTCGGACAACAATTACTGGACTGGAACTTTTCAATGGTAGGAACCCTTAAAAAAAAAAAAAAACAAGCGTTGCGTTCCCGAGGAGTTCAAAGCTTCGAATAGAGGAGCAGTGTTCAATAGCGAATTCGGTTTTAATGACAAGATGGTGCTTCGTTCGTATGTGCCTAAACAGAAGAAGCCGGTTTTGCTGTTATCAACTCTTCATAATGATACTAAATATTCGGGAGAAAACAACCAACTGGAAATTATAAATTATTATAATATAACAAAGGGAGGTGTGGATGTAATGGACCAAATGCGTGGCCAATACACAATTAAAGGGAAAACAAACTGCTAGCCTATGGCCCTATTTTCCAATATCTTGGACATTGCTGGCTTGGGAGCATGCATCATCTTCCGGCCCAACAACATAAACACATCCAAAACAGTGCAATCGGGCCAACGCAGAGAGTTTCTGGAAGAGCTGGGAGAGCATCTTTGCATACCTACAATAACAAGGAGAGCCCGAATTCCGTGTAATGTGGCTAACTTCCACGTAAAAAGTGCAGTAGAATGCATTTTGGATGTTCGAACTGATCAAAAGGTACACAATACCCACTTGCCATTTTTGCCCGATGATTCTCCTCAAGAAGACGGTTCAGGTCGCCAAAGAATGAGGGGCTTGCTTTTTATGTTACCAGCAAGAAAAACGTAGAAGAGCAACGCGAAAGTGTTGCATACAGTGCAAGAGACATATTTTCCAGATGCAGAGCTTGACAATGACGAATTGCGAAACTTGCCACATGTCTTCGTAGCATATTTTTGTTTTACTCTAGAAATATTATAAATAAGAGACATGAAAAGAACAAATTGTTTTCTTTCATCCACAGATATTTTGAAGACTAATCTTGCAGGCACATCGCAAATGTCATACATATGAATATACATGCATATTAACGTGTGTACATACATGTAGGAATTGTGGGTGTGAAAAAGTGCAGGCAAAAATAGGAGACAAGAACATGGGTAGAAAGGAAAGAAGAAAAAAATAGATAAGGCATTCGTTAAGGAGAAGGCAAAGCGATAAGAAGTGAAGTGAACCCAAGAGAGCGCACTCTGTTTTTTTTATTTTTTCTATTTTTTTGAATTATTTCTAATTTCTATAATAAAACATATTCAGTGAACTCTTTTTCTTAATCTATTGTTTTTATTTAATCCCACAAATTGGTGTCAGAAGTGGGATTGTGCGATTTTCCTAAAACGCGGTATTCCTTGAATTAACAGGAAACAAAAAAAAAAAAAGAAGAGAAAGAAACTGTGTTGTTTTTCATAGTACGTTTTTCGTTGAATGGAAGATTTCGATGAACTTACAACGAGACAATTAAAATTTCTTTTAAATAATAACAGCGTAAAATATTCATACAGAACAAAGAAAGACTTGATCAGGGCTTGGCGGGAATTTGTAGAAAAAATGCCAAAAGAAACAGCTAAAACGTTAGACGAAGTGCCGCTAAAATCCAATGAAGATGACAGTGAGAGCGAGTTAACTGCAAGAACGGTAAATAATTCTATCCCTTTTAGAGATGTCGACGAATCCCTAGAAAAGTTTGACGGTGAAGCGGGAAAGAACATTAAAATCTGGCTGAAGAATTTTGAAGATGCTGCTACTGTTTGCAGTTGGGGGGAGGTGCAGTGTTACCTATATTGCAGACGGTTATTAAACGGCGCGGCAAAGTTGGCAGTGGAGTCTGAGACCGGCGTACGAAGTTGGGAAGCGCTGAAAAGCTTTCTCATCAGCGAATTTGACGTTCCCCTTACCGCTATCAGTATTCATCGCGCTTTAGAGGGCAGAAAAAAATCGAATGGCGAGACATTTCTCGAATATTTTTACGCCATGAAGCAACTAGCGGCCCAGGGAAACGTCGATTACAAGTCTCTGGTGACATACATCGTTAACGGAATAGCTGACGATCCGAGGAATAAAATCATACTGTACGAAGCAAAAACTCCGGCTGAGCTAAAAGAAAAGTTTAAAGCTTACGAAATTGTAAAGAAGCAAACGTGTGGTCAATCGAATAAATCGGGGAATTTGCGTGAGATGGTAAGTCAACGGAAAAGGTGTTCCAAGTGTGGTGCTAGATCACATCAAGCGGAAAGTTGCCCCAATAAGGATAAAGGACCTAGGTGCTTTGCATGCAATGACTTTGGACACATAGCACCAAAGTGCCCAAAGGGGTCAGCAAAATCGGTGGCAAGTACCAGCAGCGTGAACGTGATTTCATGTGCAGATCCAGTGGTAGAAGTTGGACTCGGTGAACGACCGTATTCCGCTCTGCTCGACACTGGGAGTGACGTCACCCTTGCTCGTGAATCTGTTCAAAATGCAGCCGACCACGACTCTGTTAGAGGTCCGAGCATTTCGATCAATGGCATTGGACACTCCAGGAAGTCCACCTTGGGTTCAATCAACACAAGTTTATCTGTGGGACCGAAGAATTTGGAAGTGAGATTGCATGCAGTTCCCGACTATTGGCTAAAGCATGATTTCCTCCTGGGTAAGGATTTTTTAGGGCAAGTTGTTGTCGTTCTAGATGGCGGAAAAGTAACATCCATACAAGCCAAAGAGAAGAGCCAGCAGGTTGAAACAGGTGGAAGTGACACGAGGGAGGCTCACGAAAAAGAACAGATGAACGCAGCAAAAACGATGGATGAAGGTGATTTTGACAAGTTGGTGGCTGTGTTGGAGGAGGTTGAAGGATATACCGAACTTGAGAGTTTGTTGCAGATAGATGATCCTGGAACGCGTTCAACTGTAAAACAACTAATAAGCAATTATAGTCCGGTAAGGCCTGAAAAATCCTGTATACAATTAGGAATATTTTTAGATGATGAGAAGCCGGTATACCAGAGACCCCGACGTTTCGCTCCCACTGAGAAACAACTAATTGCGGAGCAGGTGAATGCCTGGATAAATGAAGGCATCGTCAGACCAAGTAATTCGGATTTTGCCAGTCCAGTTGTGTTGGCAAAGAAAAAAGATGGATCATCAAGGCTGTGCATCGACTATCGACGTCTCAATGCTAAGATAGTAAAGGATAGATACCCGTTGCCACTTATCGAAGAGTTGTTGGAAGACCTTTATGATGCTCGTATATTCACCACCCTAGACCTGCGAAATGGGTTCTTCCATGTGGACATAGCCGAGGAGAGCAAAAAATATACTGCTTTTATCACAACCGACGGCCAGTTCGAGTTTAATAAAGTTCCATTCGGGCTATGCAATTCGCCTGCCGTCTTTCAGCGATTTATAAATACGGTCTTTCAACAATTCGTTCGAGACAAGAAGATTTTTATCTACATTGATGACATCATCATACCAACGAAAGAGGTAGAAGAGAATTTAAGGATACTTGAAGAGGTGCTGTCACTCGCCGAAAATCATGGCCTCCAGATTAAATGGAGTAAGTGCTCCTTTGTACAGCCGAAGATAAGTTTCTTGGGACATGTGTTGGAGGGAGGAGAAATCAGGCCATCTTACGACAAAACGCGGGCAGTGTACGGTTTTCCATGTCCGAAATCTGTAAAGGATGTGCAATCTTTTCTCGGATTAACTGGATTTTTCCGAAAATTCATCGCCGGTTACTCTGTGTTGGCAAAGCCTCTAACTGATATGCTAAAAGGGAGCAAAGAGTTTTACTGGACCGAAAAGGAGCAAGCATCATTCAACATCTTGAAGGAGAAGCTGTGCAACGAGCCGGTGCTGAAGCTGTTTCATCCATCTAGAGAAACGCAACTCCACACGGATGCTAGCAAAGACGGTCTAGGGGGCGTTCTTCTGCAGAAATGTGACGATACCCAGTTCCATCCTGTTTTCTTTATCAGTTTTAAGACGTCAAGGGCAGAGCAACAGTATAGCAGTTACGATCTTGAGGTTTTGGCAATTATTAAGTCGCTGAAGAAACTCCGTCCTTACCTTTTGGGGATTAAATTTCAAATCTTCACCGATTGCCAAGCGTTTTACTACACAATGCAAGGAAAAGAACTGAACTGTCGAGTGGCGAGATGGGCACTGCTTATTGAGGAGTTCGATTGTTCTGTTAGCCATAGATCAGCACAGGCGCTGAAGCACGCGGACGCTCTTAGTAGGTATCCTTCAGTATTTAATGTTGAGTCTGAGATTCTTTGCAGAATTCGCCAGGCGCAAGAAAAAGACAAACACTGTAGTTTAATCAAGTCTATCCTCGCCGAGAAAGAATTCGATAATTATTCTCTGCGACGTGATATTCTCTACAAGTTTGTTGACGGAAACTATCTCCTAGTCGTGCCAAGAAGTATTCAAAATTCCATCATCAAAGACTTACATAGTCAGGGTCACGTCAACGCGCGCAGGATGGAAAAGCAGCTAAGCCAAGATTATTATATCGCTAAGTTGTCGAAGAGGGTCGACGAGGTGGTGGCAAATTGTGTTCCTTGCATCCTTGCTGCGAAGAAAGTAGGAAAACAAGAGGGGATTTTAAGGCAGATTGATAAGTTTGACGTCCCACTCCACACTTATCACATCGATCACCTAGGACCGTTACCGGCTACGACAAAAAATTATAAGTATCTTTTTGTGGTTATTGATGCCTTCACAAAGTTTTCTTGGTTGTATCCAGTAAAAACGACGACATCAGAGGAGACCATTAAAAAACTAGTTCTGCAAAGTGAAGTATTCGGGAGTCCGCAGCGTATCATCTCCGACCGGGGGACGGCGTTCACAGCAGGTGCATTCGCCAGCTACTGCGAGGAGCAGAGAATTATGCATGTGCTTACGACCACCGGTGTTCCGAGAGGGAACGGTCAGGTCGAGCGCCTAAACCGAGTTATCATCGATGTGCTCTCGAAGATAGCTTCAAAAGATCCACTCAAATGGTACCTTCAAGTTCCCAAGTTGCAACAGATCCTTAATTCATCAACGAACCGAGCTACCGGACGAACACCATTCGAGCTGCTATTAGGAGTAAAGATGAAAACCGCAGGAGGGGAAGATTTAGCAAGACTAATCGAAGAGGAAATGGTAATCGAGTTCGAAGCTGATCGTCAGCAGATGAGGCAGCAGGCGAAGATTCGAATAGGAGAAATACAGAAAGAAAATGCAAGGTATTCGCTGCGCCGTAGGAAACCAGCAAGGAAGTATTCAGTGAGGGAGTTGGTAGCGATTCGAAGAACACAGTTCGCTCCCGGTGACAAGTTAAAAGCCAAGTACAGTGGACCCTATGAGGTGACCAGGGTGAAGGGGCAGGACCGTTATGACGTCAAGAGGGTTGGCACTGGCGAAGGGCCACATATCACTTCATCAGCTGCGGATTACATGAAGCCGTGGACGAAATGGGATAGCGATGATGATTCGTCGGAGACCGACGAAGAGCAGGAGGGCCGAGTGTAGGAATTGTGGGTGTGAAAAAGTGCAGGCAAAAATAGGAGACAAGAACATGGGTAGAAAGGAAAGAAGAAAAAAATAGATAAGGCATTCGTTAAGGAGAAGGCAAAGCGATAAGAAGTGAAGTGAACCCAAGAGAGCGCACTCTGTTTTTTTTATTTTTTCTATTTTTTTGAATTATTTCTAATTTCTATAATAAAACATATTCAGTGAACTCTTTTTCTTAATCTATTGTTTTTATTTAATCCCACATACATATACAGGGTGCCCCACGAGCAGTGTGCCAAAAAGCTAGAGCGTGTAGGTCTGGTCAAGACATACACCGTTTAGCCGGGAGGGGCAATTTTGTAAAAAATTGACGTAATTTGGAAAAAAAATATTAAAAATCAACGGTTACATCCACAATGCCGTGATATACTGGCTTTTTGTAAAGCCAGAGAGCTCTTCTTTCCCCTGGTTTTTAAACGAAGCTGTTCTAAGAAATAGTTTTTGAGAAATAAATTTTCAAACTCAAAAATTTGAGAAAAAAAATGAAAAAAGAAAATTTCGAACTAATTTTTTTTTTCAAAATTGTATGTAATTATGTAAGTACTAATTTTTATTCAAAAATTCAATTCTCTTATTAGTTTTCTTCTTTCCCTTTTCACAACTCTCCATCGTAGAATACTCCTCCTACAGTTCTGCCTTCTCACGATTTCCACAAAGCGAAATTTTACCAAATTAATGAATACCTTAAAAAAGCGCTTTTCAATTTTGATAATCTCACTTTAAATGATGCTATATCCATATTCTACACGGAAATATTTAATTCTATCTCTCTTTACGCCCCATTTTCCCAGCGCATAACTTTGTCCTCCTCCCCACCATGGTAAAATAGCAGGTTCCGTTCCCTAAGAAACAAAAGAAATAAACAGTGGTCAATATGCCTTCGTACTCAATCCCCTAAAGACTTCTCTAACTACATGGGTAGCTATCTTCACTTTACCGCTCTTCACAACTGTCTCTATCAACGCTATATAGCTGAAACGCAAGCCAATCTTATAAGCGATCCTTCTTTAAGTTCGTTAATTACAAAAGAAAATCTGATGGGTAGACCACCTCTCTCTCCTTCGATGGCCAAACCTCAAATGACCCTAACATTATCGCCAATTTTTTTGCCACCTATTTCAAACAATCTTTCGCCGACGACTCCTTTGTTCCGGACCCAGCTTACTTCGATTATTTACCGAATTTCTCCCTTGAACCTTTTCTTCCACGTACAGTCGACCCCTGTGTCATCGAAAACAAATTAAATCAACTTAAAGATGAATTCACTCTTGGACCCGACGGTCTCCCTGCTATATTCCTACAAAAATGCTCCCACTTATGTAAAAAATCTCATATATAACCCCTATACACAAAAAAGGGCCGAAGTACGATATCAACAATTATCGTCCCATTACCAAACTGTCCCATATAAGTTAGCACATACATCCGCCAATAGAAGTGAGCAGCGAACACACGCTTCTCAGCTAACACACGGCCCCGAATCCGCTAATCAATGCTGAGCAGCGAACACACGCTTCTCAGCTAACACACTGTCCCGCAATAAGAGCAACGTGGGACCAGACGCTAGCTCAGCGTTTATCAACACCGTCGACCAACAACCGTGGGACCAGACGACGTCGCCAAGGTCAGCACCCAATGGGCACCGAGCAGTTAGTATACATAAGTTAGTGTAGTTTAGTTTTAAGAGAACACCTGACCATATCGGTCAGAATAGTAATATCGAAAACATAAAGAATCTTTAACTTATACCCAAACTCTTCGAGAGCATTTTGTACGAAATCTTAAGTTTTCGCTGCAAGTCTTTAATCTCCCCTAGACAACACAGTTTCCTCAAATGCAGGTCCACAATCACAAATCTTGGTGAATTTGTGTCCTTTACCCTCTCGGCCTTAGAGAATGGCAATGAAGTCGACGTTATTTCTACCGATTTCAGTAAAGCTTTTGATAAAATTTCCCACAGTGGATATCTCCTTACTTGAACAATCGCTATTATAGTGTTCGCTTCAGATCTGCCTTTTCTAAGCCTCTTCTAGCTTCCTCCGGTGTCCCCCAAGGTAGCCACTTAAGTCCTCTTTTTTTCGTCCTTACCTTTAACGATATTGAAATGGTGATCAAACGTCTCACTATATGCCGATGATACCAAGTTCTTCAGGAGTATTTCCTCCTCCGTCATGACCCTTCCCTAATCCAGTTAGATCTCAATAGTTTTGGTGTTCCAAAAACTGCTTGGAACTCAAAATTCCCAAACGCCAATCCAATACTTTTTCAGGTAAACGAATCAAACCTCCTCCCCGTTTTTCTCTATTTTCTAAATAATCAGCCCATTGCCACCGTTCAGGCTATTCGGGATCTTGGCATATTATGTGACCAGGAGTTAAATTTTCGGACACATATTCACGAGATAATCCTTAAAGCTAATTCAGCAGTCGGCTTCTTTACCCGATCTCTCTACGCAGCCCCTTCTTGAATACGCCTCTCAAGTGTGGTCTCCTTACCAACAAACCCAAATTTCTAGAATCGAGAGCATCCAACGCCGATTCCTACGTTTTGCACTGCGAGGTCTCTCCTTTTCTCCTACCACCCTATCAAGACCACCTTAAATAAATCACACGTTGGAGGAAAGAAGAACTGTATCTGACATTCTCTTCATCCATCGACTCCTTTTAGGTACCATTGATTACGCGACCCTCTATTACTCTGTCTCTATCAACACTAACCCTCGCAATGTACATAGTCCCCGTCTCTTCTGTCTGCCCACCTCCCGCACGGCCTATGGCTCCAATTAACTCATTTCTCGTATCCTTAGCTTCTAAGTTAGATTAAGTCAGATTAAGTTGGCTTGAAGTAATCCCAATAAATGGCGTTGTTTGCCCCTACGAAAATTAAAATTAAATTAAAAACAGACCCCCCCCCCCGCAGCTGAGCTCCTCGTGGTGGGGGGCGGACAACAGGTTTGGGGCGTGCGAATTAATTTTCGTATGGACCAAACCTGGCTAACGAAGCGCAAACCCCCATGATGACGAAGAGAAGAGCAGCCTCGGATATTGTCGGGCTTAGCCCGAAGAAGTCACGAGCAACCCGGCAGTGGCCTCGTGAGCCATTTCGGAGGTGGGGGGGTTATCACGCCATGCACTAACCAGTGCGTGCGGGGAGTAAAGGGCAACAGACAACGGCATCGACTTAGGATGGGCACGTGGAACGTTTCATCGCTCACAGGGAAGTATCACGAGCTGATTGAGGAAGCTGCCAGGTATCGGCTAGATATCGTAGGTATCTCTTCGAAAAAACAAAGAGGATATAAAACTGTGGACCTTTCGGACGGGTGGAAACTCTTCCTGTCGGGAGTTGCACCTCAAATGTCTGCACAGGCGGAAGTGGGGATACTCATAAGTCCCAGGCTGGCAGGCAAGGTATTGGAGTGGATACCATTAGGAGGGAGAGTCGCGATCTTAAAACTCAAGTTTGGAAGATCAACTTTGGCTCTGGTGCAGGTGTATGCACCGAATCTAGAGTCTGAGTATGCGACTTTCCAGGATGAAATTGATGCGGCCCTTGATAGGGTGGTTGAGATGGATTCCTATATCCTGATGGGTGACTTCAACGCCCACGTGGGCGTGGATGTAACGACATGCAAACGGAGAGAGGTTGTTGGATTTTTGCTGTGCAAATGGCACGTCCATTATGAACACCTTCTTTCCGCACAAAGACATTCATAAATATACGTGGTATCGTCTTCAACAGAAATCGTTGATAGATAACTTTGTGGCACCATCGTGTGTGAAACGGATGGTTTGTGACGTTCGTGTGTTGAGAGGGGCTGAACTGTCAACTGATCATCACCTGGTGTTGTGTAAGCTGTATCTTACTGATAGAGTACCTCGTCTGCCAAGACGGAACCCAAGAGTGGTTACACGCATACGGTGGGAGAAACTACAGAGCAGTGAGGGGCGGCAAAACTTCGCACGACACATATCCGAAAGGTTTGAGCAAATTCCAACTGTTCCATCCATCCATGTAGAGGAAGAATGGCGACTATTTTCAATAGCTGTCATTGCCTCTGCACGTGATGTTTGTGGAGAGAAGCGGCTTGGTGTGGCGGCTGATGGTGAGAAAAGAACTGCGTGGTTTAAAACACCCGGAGTTCAAGAAGCCATCAGAGAGAAGAAGAAGGTCTACAGAGACTGGATTCTCTTGGGGGACTCTGCTTCTCGTGACCGATACACTGTGGCGTGAAGAACTTGCAAATTTGCTGTGCGAGCAGCGAAAGAGCAGTCCTGGAAGGAGTTCGGCGAGAAGTTGGAAGCCGACCATAGATCTACGAAAAAGGTGTTCTGGCAAACCATTTGCCGGCTCAGAGGAAGGAAATTCAACATAATCGAAGGTGTTAAATTCAAAGATGGTGTGTTGCTTTCCAATGAGATGGACATCTTACGCAGATGGAGCGAGCACTTTTCGGAGCTGCTCAATCCTGAACAGGGCACTGAGGGGGACAGACCTATAGTCTTGCATGTGGCGGATAATAGTCCAACGGTGGAGGAAGTCATTTAAGCGATTGAATCACTAAAAATTGGCAAATCCGCCGAGGTGGATGAAATTCGGCCAGAAATGCTTAAGGCATGGGTAAAGGGAGAGTATTATGGCTCTCTCGTGTCATTAAGGTGGCCTGGGAATGCGGTGAGACACCTAACGATTGGCAAACTGTGGTGATTGTTCCTCTTTTCAAAAAGGGGGATAAAAAAGAGTGCTCCAACTATAGGGGCATATCTCTTTTAAGTGTCCCCGGTAAGGTCTACGCTAAGGTGTTGGGGGCGCGTTCTAGAGCTATGGTCGAATCCAGGATAGGGGATGAACAGTGTGGGTTTCGTCACGGCAGAAGTGCAGCCGATCAGCATTTCACTCTATGGATGGTACTCGAGAAGGCTTGGGAGTACGCCAAACCAATCTACAGCTGCCTTGTAGATTTGGAAAAGGCGTATGACCGAGTTCCTCGAGGTAAACTCTGGAGTGTGTTGCAGGAGTATGGGATTGATGGTCCTCTGTTGAGGGCCAATCAGTCTCTATACACAAACTGTAGCAGCTGCGTTCGGGTTAACGGTAGCAAATCAACACCTTTTACCGTGAGCGTTGGACTTCGCTAAGGGTGCGTCTTGTCACCTCTCCTTTTCATTATATATATGGACTGGATGTTGCAGCGCAGTCGAGGCGAGGAGTGTTTTACATTGGGAGGGTTGAGGATAAGTCATCTTCTTTTTGCAGATGACTTAGTTGTCCTCACATCCTCCCAGATGGAACTTCAGCGCGCGCTAGATAGGTTTGTGGCCGTATATCCTGATGCTGGAATGAGGGTTAACGTGGACAAATCCGAGGTTATGGTTATTTCCAGAACACCTGTCCAATGCACTCTACATGTTGGTGGAGTCCCATCGAAGCAAATGGAGAAGTTTAAGTATCTCGGGGTCTTTTTCACGAGTGATGGCAGGAGTAATACTGAGCTTTCCTGCAGGATTGGCCAAGCTGGGTCAATTTTGAAACAGCTTGGAATATCTGTAATCAGGAAGACCGAGCTTGGTGTCAAAGCCAAGTTAGCGGTTTTTAACTCAGTATTTGTTCCAACTCTCACCTATGGTCATGAAATTTGAGTATTGACCGAAATAATAAGATCGCGAATACAAGCTGCCGAAATGAGATTTAGATGAGATAGGGTGAGAAACACGGCAGTGCGAGAGGAGCTTAATGTTGAGCAGCTGCTTCTGCGAACGGAAAGGGCTATGCTTCGATTGTTTGGTCACCTGAGACGAATGTCGCCATCATCACGACTTCAGAAGCGTGACTTGGATGCAATACCATCAGGCAGGCGACCGCTTGGCAGACCCAGAACGAGGTGGTGGGACCAAGTCCAAAAACTCGCCTGGGTGCGCTTGGGCATAGCTCCTGATGAGTTAGAGTTGATGACGGAGGATCGAGTGGCCTGGAGATCCCGCGTGCGCGCATTACCCCCGCAACTCTTTTAGTGGAATATGCGAGACACTGAAAATGATGATGATGATGATGATGATTAAAAATTGAAAAAAAAAAACCTAAACCACTCTTTTTCATACATTAATTTGCCTACAAGTCCAGCCGCGTTAAAACAAACAAAAAAAAAAAAAAGGTTTTTTTTTAAGAAAAAAGTGGTTTGGGTTTTTTTTCAATTTCTCAAAAACCACAGGACATTTTTGCATCCGGTTTTCTGTTTTTAACTAAAAACTAATACAAAAAAAAAAAAAAATTACATACAATTTTGAAAAAATATTAGTTCGAATTTTTTTTACATTTTTTTTTTCAAAATTTTGGGTTTGAAAATTCATTTACAAAAAAGTATATCGCGGCATTGTGGATGTAACCGTTGATTTTTAATATTTTTTTTTTAAATTAAGTCGTTTTTAGAAAATTGCCCCAACCAGCTAAACGGGGGGAATAGACCCCCCTCTCGTACGATTTAGTTCTTGTCTTGACCAGACCTACATGGTCTAGCTTTTAGGCACACTGCTCGTGGGGCACCCTGTATACACAAGCCTTAGTATATATTTCAAGAAAAAAGAAAGTCATAACATAAATTTAGAGTTCTTTCATATTAAAGTTGAAATAGTAACCCGCGTTTATAAGGTACCTTTGCTACTATTTGTCAAAATAACAGTCGAAAATCCGCCATTTTTTTACGTTTCTAAGTATAACAAGGGCGCTGTGGCGCAGTGGTTAGGGTGTTGGACTCTGGCGCACGATGAGCGAATTCGGATCCCGATAACACCAACGCCATCGTATGTCTATTTCGCGACGTTCCTCCTCGGAGGGGTACTGGCAAAACCCCCCGTAGTAAACTTGCCATGAAAAAGCTTCTCGACTCACGCCGTTCGGAATCGGTACTAAACTGTAGGTCCCTTTCACCTGTGTGAAACATGAGTCACACACAACATGGTTGATTGAGAGAAGCTTGGCTCTGGCCGTTCAGGATAAATATGACAAATATTTAGGCACTGGCTCTAGTTAAAAAGATTTTTGGGTAGAAAGTGTCCGAGATATGATAAAATGAAAATGCTCATATTAACCCTGGTTAATAATGAACGTGCGAGGGTTCATATACATGTATGTATATGTACATACATCTTGACCTGCAGCTTACGTCTTCTTCATCTTCTTCTTAGTGGGCGCTACAGTTCGGGGTGAACCTGAGCCTCAACCAACGTGCCCCTCCATCTAGCACGATCTTTCGCTAGCCTTTTCCATTGCCGCACACCCAGTTGCCTGCGGTCCCCTTCCACCATCTTAAGTGCGGCCGTCCTCTGCTTCTTCGTCCCTCGGGGATGGATTCAAAGACTCTCCGGGCTAGAGCTGTGGTATTCATTCGCTCTACATGGCCCAGTTATCATAGGCGTTGAATCCGTAGACACCTGACTAGGCTCATGTCGCTGTACAGCCCGTAAAGTTCGTGGTTGAATCTTCTCCTCCATCCCCCGTCTGCGTTTATAGGCCCGAAAATCACGCGCAAAATCTTTCTCTCGAACCGACCAAAGGCCTCCTCATCCGCTTTTGATAGTGTCCATGCTTCTGCGCCGTACAACAGGACCGGGATGACAAGGGTTTATATAGAGTCAACTTTGTAGTTCGGAAGAGGGCTCTATTACTCAGTTGCTTCCTGAGCCCAAAGAAACAGCCATTGGCAAGAGTGATTCTGCGTTTGATTTCGGAACTGATGTCGTTGTTCCAGGTCACTGTGGAGCCAAGGTAGACGAAGTCCTTAACTACCTCGAACTTATATCTGCCTATACAAACGTTCTGGCCAGGACGTCGGTGGTGAGCGTCCTTTTTTGATGACAGCTTATATTAAGTTTTGCCCTCGTTTACCGCCAAACCAATTTTCGCCGCCTCCATCTCAATACTCGCAAACGCCTCATTGACATCTCACTGTGATCTACCTATTATGTCAATGTCGTCGGCGTATGCAAGGAGTTGCGAGGATTTGAAATAGATTGTGCCTCTTGTATTGGCCAGTGATTTTTGCACGATCATTTCCAATATGATGTTGAAGAAATCACACGACAGGGCATCGCCCTGCCTAAACCCTTTTTCGACATCAAAACTATCGGTAAGGTGTTCACCGATTCGGATGGAGCAGCGAGCATTCTCCAAAGTCATCCTGCATGACTGCAGGTATGTCGAAGGTAGACATAGCGTTGTATAGCTCGTCTCTAATTACGCTGTTGTATGCGGCTTTGAAGTCGACAAATAAGTGGTGAGTGTCGACTTGAAATTCATTGGTTTTTTCCAGGATCTGCCGTAGTGCGAAGATTTGGTCGATGGTGGACTTCCCTGGTCTGAATCCGCACTGATAAGGACCTATCAGCTTATTTACAAAAGGCTTCAGGCGTTCACACAAAACGGCAGAGAAGAATTTGTAGGCGATGTTAAGGAGACTTATTCCTCTATAGTTGGCGCAATCAGAGGGGTCTCCTTTCTTGTGGATCGGGCATACGATGCTGAGACTCCATTCCTCGGGCATGCTTTCCTCTAACCATATCTTACGGATGAGCTGGTGCATGCTCCCAACCAGGTCATCCCCATCTGCCCTGAAGAGCTCAGCAGACAGTCCGTCTGCGCCAGCAGCTTTATTCGACCTGAGCTTCGATATGGCAATCTTAACTTCGTCAAGGTTAGGGGGACAGAATTCTCTGCGGTCTCCGTCGATTAGAAATCGATCATTCTGCCTGACAGCGGTATATTGACTAACATCGCCGTTATACAGTCTTCAGAAGTGGTTTTTCCATATTCTCAGCATCGACTGCGGTTCTACTACTAGGAGTCCGTTCTCATCCCTGCAGACTTCCGTTCTGGCTTTATAACCTTGGCATGCTCGCTTTATCTGTTGATACAAATTTCGAACGTCACGCCTGCAGTAACACCTTTCCAAATCCTCAGTCGCGCGCTCCTCGTGCTCTTTCTTCTAGGAAGCTTATGCTCCTCCCTTCTTTTTAACTCGTAGAGCTCACGAGCTGCTCTTGTTCTTTTATGCAGCGAGGCCTTATATGCATCCTGCTTCGCTGTATGAATCCTCCTGCACTCGTCATCGAACCAGGTGTTTCTTCGTGGTGGAGCCTTGAAACCCAAAACTTGGGATGCAGAGCTTTTCAGTGCTTGTTTGCAAAGGCTCCACTGCTGTTCTATTGATAGTGTGGAGGATTCAGGTGTATTGGAGAGCTTAAGGGATCGGTAAAAGCACGAGCGGTTTCTGGCGATAGTAGCTTTCGTCTTACATTTTCAATATTTGATATCTGCAGATTGAAATTTGCATACATAGATGAAAATATATGTACATATTATACGAGTAGTATTCACATGATCTCTAATATAAATATAGTGAAAATGCGATGAGAATCATACCGAAAAAAAACTACTACAAGAACCAGAACCCAGATCAACCACAACCCATCAAATATTACATTCACATACGTAAAAATCCCGAACCAAAGCAAATTTCCCCAACCAGCCCAATTCGAATCAATGGTTGTCGCTTTGCCTTTCTGTCCTAACCACCAACCTAATCTAATCTGATTTAAATCTGACCTACATACTCATAGCTACTAATATCAGTAGGTGTATCTGGAAAATCGAAACCGATTTGTGTATATTTGGATGAGCATCAGGCCAAAATGTCTAAATCGATATTGATGAAATATTCGAGATATTCGTATGTAAGCTTGTATATCCCTACGGCCCTACGGGCTGTCGCCGTCGTAAAAAGCCACCTTCCGCCTAATTCTGATACGGCATTCTATGCCACCACTTTCATCTTCACTTTCTTATCCTCTTTCATTCCTACCCTTCCCCATTCAAGCCATTTGCAATCTATTTACAATATATGCCAATATATGAACCACCTTTCTGTGGTCATTGGCGTGCTGCTTATTGATGTGCTTGTATTAATGTTGAGCATAAACATAATAAAAATATATAAAAAAAACACAATGTCCTGTTCCATAAATATAAACAATAAAAAGAGGGAAAGGTGTTTCTGTGGTGGCTTCGGTAAGGTTTTTTGCTCCCACATAGTAGACGCCTATCAACTGTCCTGCTGATTATGGTGTACTCACATTGCACATACGTGTATATAGAAGCACAATAGGGAAAAATGAGTGAAATAAGTAGAAAGGTTCGATTCTCATCTGAGTCAGTGAACAGCTTGAAGATGGACTAAGAAAGTTCTTAGTAGCGAATAAATGAGTTCTTAGCTTAGCTGCCGTGGAATTATCTTATAATGGTTTATTTACGTGGTGTAAGAAAAGTCCGGAGCGCTCTTTTAGAGACAAGCCATAGGGAATTGTGTGGCATTTTGACGATTGAAATATTGTTCTATAAAACATAACAATTTTGCGTAATAACTAAACATTACTACCATCAATGTGGGTATGCATGTAGGTAACCACCATCTGCCCGTCTATTTATTTTTGATCCAGGGTAAATAAAATTACACTGAATACACCCAAATAAAACGTTGCATCCTCAGCACAGGGATGGACAATACCACATGCAATTGGATCCAACACATGCTTAGCAACAGGAAAATAAACACCTCACTAGGCAATGACAAAATCAGCGGAAACGCCGCGAAAGGATGCCCTCAAGGCGGGGTTCTTTCACCACTCCTGTGGTCCATCGTGGTTAATGAACTGATAAGCATACTTAGCAACAATGGCTTCTATGTCCAAGGCTACGCTGACGACATAGTGATCCTGATTAGAGGCAAATTCGAAGACACAGTCTCGGAACTCCTCCAACGGGCACTAAACCTTGTAGCAAACTGGTGCATAAAGGTTGCACTAAATCCTAGGAAAAGCACCATAGTCGCCTTCACCAAAAGAAGGAATGGGCACAAACTTACTAAACCTACCCTCTTCGGTGAAGCGATAGAGTTCTCAAAAGAAGTCAAATATCTAGGGATAACTCTAGACGAAAAGCTCACTTGGAACTCTCACATTACAAAGACAATTGAGAAAGCCAGGATCTCTTTATGGACCAGCAAAAGTCTCACTGGCAAAAACTGGGGCACAAACCCCAAAATGTCCCGCTGGCTATATACAGCAATCACCAGACCAATTCTTACATATGCTGCGCCCGTCTGGTGGCACAAAACAAAACAAGTATCAGTTCAAGCCAAGCTCAACAAATTGCAAAGACTAGCTTGCATCTGTATCACTGGTACCATGAGAACAACCCCCACAGCAGCACTAGAAGTCATCACAGACCTGCCAACTCTTCATCTCCAACTGAAGAAAGAAGCAATGGTCTTCGCCCATAGACTGATCGTGGAGGATGACTCTAACCGTAGGCTTTTTCACCCTGATATCCTTACCGAAATAAACAGGCATGAAATCCTAAAGATATCTCTCACAGACAACTGTCTCCCCATATACAACTTCAGCCAAAACTACAAGGTCACATTCCCCAACCGACAAAACTGGGAACAGGATAGACCCTCCTTCAATCGTGGATCCTACGTGTGGTACACAGATGGCTCCAAAACGGACGAAGGCGTTGGGGCTGGAGTATACGGAGCAAATACAGGCACATGCATCTACGTCAGCATGGACAGATATAACTCCGTTTTCAAGCAGAGATATTTGCTATAGAACTCTGCCTCAGAAAATATAAACAGAAATATACTTAACAAAAACATTTACATTCTTTCTGACAGCAAGGCTGCACTTCTAGCCCTAAAGAGCTTTGAAATCACCTCCAAACTGGTATGGGACTGCCTACAACTACTGCACCAGCTGGCCAGTACAAACAGAGTTCATCTCATTTGGATACAGCGGCCATATACGCAACGAAAAGGCGGACCTACTATGTAGCTAGGAAAGGCTCTGCATCACCATCATGCTTTCGAGGAGTCAAATTCGTTTAATCGCAGGTTTCCTTACTGGACACTGCCCAGTTAATAAACACGTCAAAACAATGGGAGCCATACAAGATGACACTTGCCGAATGTGTAATGAAGACCAAGAAACAGCAGAGCACATACTATGCCTCTGTAACTGCCTTGTCAGTACACGTCTTCGTCACCTAGGCAAGTATTATCTTGAAGCAGAAGAAACCGCTGCTAGCTCACTCAAAAGCATACTAAGTTTTATCACTAACTCAGGATTCTTGAGTGAACTGTAAGTGGGGGACATCACAATAGGCCCATTCGTGGCCGCAGTGATCAGGCGACTCTGTCCCACCCTCTAACCCTATCTATCTATCTAAATAAAATTACACTCACACGTAGTAGATTGTGGTGTCATTAAAGTCAAGAGTTCAATCATAAATTCCTAGTGTTCAGAAAAATAATAATAAAACTGTAGTAGTGTGTCCAGAGGTGATTCAGAATTTAAATCGATGGAGTGGAACCTTTGTTTCTTATTAAGTAACCTCCTTCGTGGCAATATAATCTGCGGCTACAGCTGTTTTCTGCTGTAAGTTTTTGAGGAATATTTGATATCAGCAAAAAATAATTTGGTTCTATGAGCTTGTGTATACAAATGCTATTAGGCTAAATAAATGTTGAAAAAATTGTAGATTCCTTCGTTAAATTTGGATTGTCTGTAACTGTTCCAATTAGTATTTAAAATATAGAAAACGAACGAAGCACATACGTTTCGTTGAATTTTGATATATCGTGGCTTGAACTTAAGCTTAAGTCAATCTAAAAGAAATTCATAATCATCCCAATATCGAGAAACACCAATCAGTAATATTAAATGTCTGTGACTCAAAAGTATTGTACATTTAACAATTAATCTAGGCTTTTTGGCCAGTATTTGCCCATGAAAGTATTTTTGTGTTTACAAAATAATTAAGCTCTTTT
The DNA here is from genome assembly GCA_951905685.1 of Eumerus sabulonum. Taxonomy (NCBI): domain Eukaryota; kingdom Metazoa; phylum Arthropoda; class Insecta; order Diptera; family Syrphidae; genus Eumerus; species Eumerus sabulonum. The sequence continues at coordinate 29,548,765 of OX645062.1, forward strand.
TGTTTTCACCGGCATTTAATTTCAAAGAAGACTTACCGAACATTCGCCAAAGTGTGCCGCCGGTTCTTGAGATAGCGACTATGATACTTCTGCAGATCGCCGATAGATCCCTGTTCCGCTTGCATTTTTGGCAGTATAATACCGCTCGGCGGATGTGGGCTAGCTAAGCTGTTCGAGTGATTAAAATTACTTGCAACACTGCTGCTGCCACAGCCACCACCGATGCTAACTCCACCACTGATAGCACTACCACTGGACGTTAGTGTCTCACTCGAATTAGTTGCTAAAGCAATCACAGTTCTATTCCAACCCGACTTTAACTGCTTCCTGATTTTTAGTTTAATCCTTGGGGACGGTGAACTGGAATATTCTTCAGATCCACCGCGTTGCGATTGTCGGTCACTGTTGAATAGATTCACACCAGTTACTTGAGATAATTGTTGTGGCGGATGATGATTTTGATCAGACTCCTCCTCTTCTTTAATATGAGGTAATGGCGACGTTTGCGGCTGACAAATTCTGCTAGGAGGCGTTGATGACGCTGACGAATTGCTATTCGCTTGGTTCGATATTGATGAAGCAATTGATGCAGCAATATCATCTGGGCTGTCCGATGTGTCGGAATTTTTCGATACCGGCGACGTAGGTTCCAATTTCTCCGGCTGGTTCGTTGGTGGTGAGACGTTGATGTTCTGTCCTTCGATTACAACATTTTTGAGTTCATCCGACGGAATCGGTGAATTCGGAGGACTTGTAGCGGGGGCTGCTGAGCCCCCGCGACAAGGTATACAACAGCGAAACACTGTGCCTCCAAAGCACTTTGGTTTTGATATGCGTTTCGATTGTTCAGATGGGCGCTATGGTTTTTGGAAAATATTTTCAATGTTACTACTAGATTGAGACTGAGATAAAAATCCAACAAATAAATGAATGATGTGATTCGTGGATTCTTAATAAAATTATAAATAATATATTATATGTTTTTCATAGACATAGATACAGATAAAATGAGAAATCAGGTGATGATTTTTGATTTATATTTTTTTGACTGTTCGGAACGGTGATGAAATGCTTTTTTTCGTCAATCAAAACGTCAAGCTTTTAGGATTCTACCCTTCGCCGGCTTGCCAGAAGATAAATGTACTCTTGACACTAAAACAAACCTTGGTCGAAGGTGCATGCTTTCCCGAATCTGTGTCCGCTTTTTGACCACCATTATTAAGTTTTATATGATGTGAAAGTTTAGCTAATCGCATGTTTTTTTAACAATTTGTCACTGGGGCCCGTCTCTTTGGCTGCTCGCTCAGCATGAACCATAATTAAAGATTTCGAAATTGTATATGTTTCAGACGTTTTTCCTTTCTCCTAAAAAGTTCATCTTCATTTGGTATTAAGCTGAAATTATAAAAACATACACATTTTGTTTTTAATTAGTTGTTAAAGAGTTTGCGAAGCAATAAATCATTGACATACAATAGGAAAAAATTAATTACACTTAGAAACTTTGCTGATTAAGTAAGGGATGAGGAGACCGGCCTATAAAATGTAACATGCCGTTAAACATATTTTCGCGAGCAGAATGTATAGGTGTACAATGTATTTAATTCTTCCTCTCTGAAATACTACTTTCTGCTTATCAAGCAGTAAACGAAAACATTGTCTTTCTTTTCTTTGTTTTTTTTTTTTTTTTTTGTGGCTGTAACGCCCATGAAGGACCCATGTTGTGCGTGATTTATTTATTCACACAGGTGAAAGGGCCGATTCCGAACGGCCTGAGTCGAGAAGCTTTTTGAAGGCAAGTATATACGGGGGGTTTCGCCAGTAAACTGCCGCTGAGGAGAGACGAAATAAACATTGGATAGCGTTGATGTTATCAGGATTTGAACTCGCTCATCGTGCGCCAGAGTCCAACACACTAACCACTGCGCCCTCTTTAAGCCAAAATATTGTATTTTTATAAAATATTAGCTGGCCCAACGGACTTCGTCCCGTCCAACATACATATGGCTAAAATAGAATAAAATCAAGTATTTTTTTTCATTGAATTCTATTCATTTAAGGTGTGATACACAACATTGTTTGTTTTTTGCTCCGGAGCGTAAATGAAGAGAGACGATGGTTTCCCAACACATATACATACAGAGCTGGCCGAATGAAAAGTATGACATTTCCAAAAGTATGACATCTCCAGATTTATGCCAGTCATTTCCAGCGACCGGCCTTGTGACTTGCTTATGATCATCGCAAATGCTTATTTCACTGGGAACTGATTGCGTTTGAACTGGAACGCAAATGTATGTTCTATATATCTAATTACAAACTGGTCCGTGTGGATAGGATAAATAAATTGGGCGGAGGTGTGGGCATATATATAAAAAAATCATAAGAGGGAGTATTATAGCTCTCTCGAGTCATTAAGGTGGCCTGGGAATGCGGTGAGACACCTAGCGATTGGCAGACTGGGGTGATTGCCCCTCTTTTCAAAAAAGGGGCGGGGGGGGGGGGGGGGGGGTAAAAAAGAGTGGTTCAACTATAGGGGCATATCTCTTTTAAGTGTCCTCGGTAAAGTCTACGCTAAGGTGCTGGAGGTGCGTTCTAGAGCTACGGTCGGATCCAGGATAGGGGATGAACAGTGCGGGTTTCATCACGGTAAAAGTACAACCGACCAGCTTTTCACTCTAAGAATGGTACTCGAGAAGGCTTGGGAGTACGCCAAACCAATCTACAGCTGCTTTGTAGATTTAGAAAAGGCGTATAACCGAGTTCTTCGAGGTAAACTCTGGAGTGTTCTGCAGGAGTATGGATTTGATGGTCCTCTGTTGAGGGCCAATCACTCTCTTTGCACAAACTTAGCAGCCGCGTTCGGGTTAACGGTAGTAAATCAACACCTTTCACCGTGGGCGTTGGACTTCGCGTCCAGAAGTCCAACGCCCACGAAGAGGTGCGTCTTGTCACCTCTGCTTTTCATTATATGTGTACATGGACTGGATGTTGCAGCGCAGTCGAGGCGAGGAGTGGCAGAGCTGAGGATAAGCCATCCTCTTTTTGCAGATGACTTAGTTGTCCTCACATCCTCCCAGACGGAACTCCAGCGCGCACTAGATATGTTTGTGGCCGTATGTGCTGATGCTGGAATGAGGGTTAACGTGGACAAATCCGAGGTTAGGGTTATTTTCAGAACACCTGTCCAATGCACTCTACATGTTAGTGGAGTCCCATTGAAGCAGATGGAGAAGTTTAAGTATCTCGGGGTCTTCTTCACGAGTGATGGGAGGAGCAATACTGAGCTTTCCAGCAGGATTGGCCAAGGTGGGTCAATTTTGAAACAGCTTGGAAGATCTGTAATCAGGAAGACCGAGCTTGGTGTCAAAGCCAAGTTAGCGGTTTTTATCTCAGTATTTGTTTCAACTCTCACCTATGGTTATGAAATTTCGGTATTGACCAAAAGATTAAGATCGCGAATACAAGCTGCCAAATGAGACTCCTTCGTGCTGTTGTGGGAGTTACTCGCCGGGATAGGGTGAGAAACACGGCAGTGCGCGAGGAGCTCAATGTTGAGCAGCTGCTTCTCTGAACGGAAAGGGCTATGCTTCGATGGTTTGGTCACGTGAGACGAATGTCGCCATCATCACGACTTCCGAAGCGTGCATTGGATGCAATACCATCAGGCAGGCGACCGCTTGACAGACCCAGGACGAGGTGGTTGGACCAAGTCCAAAAATTCGCCTGGGTGCGCTTGGGCATAGCTCCTAATGAGTTAGAGTCGATGGCGGAGGATCGATTGGCCTGGAGATCCTGCGTGCGCGCATTACCCCCGTGACTGTGCCAATCTATTTCTGTTTCACTTACCCTCTTTTTTGCACTCATTTCACCCTTCGTTAAACACGCGCCGTGTAGACCCGGACTTGGTGATTTACCGAAATGCAATAAGTCCGGTATTACACCGTGCAACAGTAGTGAAGACTCACATGAGTGCGAAAGAGATGGACAGTGATGCACGGGTAGGCTACTCCGTGCATCTTTTTGACCTTTCCTTACATATATCCTTTTCTTTGTTTTGCGATGTTACTTCACATGCGTTTCACATTTCCATGTATGCATTTACAAATAACGTCATTATTTTAAGTGAAATTAGTGATTTCAAGTGGACAAAGGAATTGACATGCATTTATGAGACGCATACCTACATTTTTTATAATCCATGTCATGTCCACATTTCCATATAATACCGTTTTTATTTCACATCCAAAAAATAAAAACCTCCGCCAAACGTCGACACTGAATGACGCAGATCGAGTGAAAATGAAATGTCAAATAGAAGCACAACACTGCGAAATAGAGACATGCTCAATGTAGTAACCCTTGCAACTCGGAATGTCAGTTCAAAAGGAAATCACCAAGAGTTGCACGTCAAAAAAATGCGAAATGTAGTACCTGTCTAACTGCGTAATTTCGGGTCATTTTGAATTGCAAGTAAACGTCGAATCATCATTCGATATCCGTAAAGCAAATTTACAATTTATGAAGTGACAATCAAAAGCGTTTTTTTTTTTTTTGTACTAACCAAGTGATATCTGTGTTCACCACGGCATAACATAAGCGGATATTGCAGTGTGTCATACGATCGATATCTCTCTTATTCGCTCTAGTGCGTTTCCAGTTCGGCGTTTGATGACTACGAGTATATCACGCGATTCCAAATGTTCACCAACAACAACAATTGATATTTCACGAACTGCAGGTTCGTGATAATGGTGTGATCATCGGAATCGGATGACATCCGTCTCAACGAAGTCGAAAGCATCAGTTTGATGAGCTCATTGTGTTGGTGTAACATTTTCTGCAATTGCTGGACTATTTCTTTTCGCTGTACTAAAGAGAGAACAACGCCGATTTGCTTCACTATGTGAATCACACAGAAAATATATTTGGAGATACATATGTACTTACATACGTATTTGTGTTCTTGATGCGGCAACAGCGATTCAGCAAGATAAAAAAATTGCCCATGAATCTATATAAGTACATATGTAGTTGGAGGCAAATTCTGTAATTTTGGTATTTTGACTATTTTGTTAGCAAGATAACTATGTATCGTGTATTGTGTGTGGTGTGTTAGTGTACGAGTATTTGGTGCTGGCGTTGATGTATGTACATATGTATTACTAGCTTTTGCCCGCGGCTTCGCTCGCGTTAAATTCGGGGTAACACGGTTCCCCTTTCCTGATTTAGAACATAGAAGAAAACTCGGAACAGAATGTTATTTTAATACGTTACTGTAGACGATATTATATGTCTTTCCATTTGGGGATAGAATGTAAAGATCTGGGCATTGGACACACGCGAACATGCTGCATACAATTGTCAATGGGAAAACCACGGCTTTTCTCAGTTCACCCCAGCCTACTTTGATGTTTGACCTTGCGCTTTGTTAATGGTCATAGCGAAACTAAGCTTTAGAGGAAATTGTAGCCTTTTAAACTGGAACGGGAGAACTGTGGGAATTATTGGGATTCGTGGGATCATTACATTTTCACCCTTTCCTACGCCGGTTAAGATAGTGGCGCTAATGGTATTGCTGCCAAGTTGTGTGACACGGAGTCTCGTCCCATTACATAATCTCGGGGCATCTAAATTTCGTATAAGCATGACTGGGGCGCTTAGTAGTCAAATAACAGAGTATACATAGGTACCGTATGCACTATAGTGTGAAGCGCGGCCCGATGCCCGCACGTTTGAGAAACATATCAGCGCCATCTATCGTCATTCAAGAGTAACACTTATTTATGTTTCGGATGTTGATTGTTTTCTCAAAAGCTGATTGATTTATGCCTGTTTTGATTAAATTATTTTATTATTTGTTTGTATCATAGAAGCTATACTAATTTTGCGGAGAGTCTCACACAAATTTCCATACCCTACTGATTTTTTTTTTTTTTCTACATACAAACTTAACGGGGGCTCGAGAGAAACAAAAAGTAGCCTACGTTACTCTCCATCCCTTCAACTATCTCCACACGTCAATTCGTCGCTCCGTTTTGCCGTGAAAGACGGACAAACAGACACACACACTTTCACATTTATAATATTAGTAAGTATAGATACGAGCGGTCAACTAAATTATTGGGGAAAATATTGAACCATCTGGGGCAGCAAGCCAATAAAATTGTGCAATATTTTGCACTATAATATTGAGCGTCTAGGGGCCGCTTTAAAAACGACGCTTCAATCGCTGTATGTATGTACATCTTGATATGTTGCAAGAAATGGTTCGAATTGAGATATTCAGAAGAGATTTGAAATAATCAAAGTGAAAGCAAACGAACGAAAAATTGGAAATTAACTGAAAAAACATACAAAAAAAAAAAAAAAAAAAAACAATATGTTGGGCTTACAAACGGAATGGTCGTCTACAGCGGCACCTGTTGAGAATTTCTCAACTTCTATTTTTTCCTAAACCCTCGCGTAGTAATTACGAACAAACCCCTGGAAGCAAGTATCCAATTTCGTCCAGTCGTTTTCAAGTTTTTAGCACCCGGACAAACCACCATCCATTTTATGCAGAGATGGACAAAAGTTTTCACACACAGCCTTTTGCTGAATGAAGGTTAGGTTAGGTTGACGTGGTAGGCATAAGCCACACTTAGGCCGAAGCCGGCCCATTGTGATACCACCTGGATCAGGTTACCCTGATCCGCTACCTGGGATCCAACCGGTGCTTCTGATAAAGCGGTGGAGTTGAGCTATTTTTTGGTTTGCTCGCTCACTTAGATTGTCGAAGAAGGGCGAGCCGAGGTAAATCCTCCTGCGATTCGCAAAAGAAGGACATGAGCAGAGAAGGTGGTGTATTGATTCCTCCTCCTCCTCGTCCATGCAGCCGCGACAGAAGTCACTGTAGGCTAGCCCCAGTCTGGCGGCGTGTTTTCCAATGGTGCAGTGACCTGTAATGACACCCACTAGAGTACCTAAGGTTGCCGTTTTCGTAGCCACCAGGTCCCTGGTTCTTCCTAATTTTAACTTAGGCCACAATTGTTTGGCGTAAAAAGCCGATATTGCTCTCATTCCATTGGAGGTTGGTCTCCTCTATGGTTTGAAGCTTTACCATGTGCTTTACCGTACTTATTGGTGTTTCTAGGTAGCCGAGGGTAGCTAGGCTGAGTGTGCTTGACCCTAACTTTGCGAGTTCGTTGGCCGCGCAGTTTCCTGGAATATCCCTATGCCCGGGAACCCACAGTATTTTAATGTTGAACTGTTCAGCCATCTCATCCAGAGATAGGCGACAGTCGAGAGATGCCTTTGATTTGTGGGTTACCGCTGCCAGGGATTTTATCGCAGATTGGCTATCCGTGCAAACGATAATATCCTTTGTGGATATTACATTGATCCTGAGCCATGCCAGGGCCTCCGTTATCGCTGTTATTTCTGCCTGATACACACTACAGTAATTTGGGAGTCTAAATGATAGGTTGGAGGGCGCTGTGGCGCAGTGATTAGTGTGTTGGACGATGGCGCACGATGAGCGAGTTCGGATCCCGATAACACCAACGCCATCGGATGTTTATTTCGCGACGTTCCTCTTCGGTGGGGTACTGGCAAAACCCCCATAGTAAACTTACCATGAAAAGGCTTCTCGACTCACGCCGTTCGGAATCAGCATTAAACTGTAGGTCCCTTTCACCTGTGTGAAACAGAAATCACACACAACATGGGTGATTGAGAGAAGCTTGGCTCTGGTCCTCCATGGGCTGTAACGCCACCAAAAGAAAAAAAGAAGAAAAGATAGGTTGAGGTTAAGTTCCTTGGAGAAGACCCCACTGCCCACACCCGACTCCATCTTAGAGCCATCGGTATAGAGGGAGATCGAGTCCTTTGGTATAACTTTCCCTTCAGCCCATTCCTCCCTGGATGAAAAGACAACTTCGAAGTTCCTGGTGAACACATTCTGCGGGGTGATGTAGTCAGTGTCCATGGGTACTTTGAAGTGTTTTAGAATAGTGCTCTGGCCTTTTTGAGGTGTGGGCCATTTTCTTATGCTCCTCATCCTTAAGGCGGCGCATGCAGCAACTTGCTTGCTGAAAAGGTTTAATGGTGGAAGATGTAGTAGAACGTTTAAGGCCTCCGTGGGGGTTGATCTGATCGCTTCGCTTATATATAAGCTGGCCGATCTTTGTACCTTCCCCAGAAGGTTTCGATTGACTGCTTTGTCCAGAGCGGTCCACCAGACTACGACGCCATACAGGAGGACAGGCCTTATGACTGCTGTGTAGAGCCAGTACATAATGCTTGGTTGGAGATCCCAGCGACAGTTGCTTTCTTGACCCGATCAATAATGTTGGGTTTCCAATTCAGCCTCCTGTCAAGGACTAGGCCTAGATATTCACCCCGTGCTTTGATTTTTAGTTGGGTTCCACCCAGCCTCGGTGGGTTGAGGGGCGGAATTTTATATTTGTTAGTGAACACTAGGAGGGCATGCGCTCGGATATACAGGGTAAAGTTGTTGATTGCTCTCAACCTGGCGAGATGCCTGCAACTATCCCTGTTTAAATGCCCGGGTCAAGTTGACATACGGCCTCCTCGCGGCGCCCTCTGGATAGCCTCTTCAACAACCGTTGGGAGGTGAACAAACGTATGCAGCGAAAAAAAATCCCGACCAGAACGGCGGTTGTGCGGCGGGCTAACAATCTGCCCACGTAAAAAACCTAAAAGTTATGAATGAGCAAGATGCCTCGGATACACGGACGGATACTCGACGACGACAACGCACGAAAAAGGAACACGATTTGCGAGTATGCTCCTGGAATGTCAGAACCCTGTACACTCCCGGAGCTGCTCATAAACTAGAAGGAATCCTCACACAGTACAAGGCGGATATTACTGCGGTCCAGGAAATACGCTGGATAGGAAACGGTATGATTAGGAAGAAAAATTGCGACATTTATTACAGCTGTCACAAAAGGTTGCACTTACTGGGATGCGGATTTGTCGTGGGAAAGCGGTTAAGGTCGAAGGTCATCGACTTTAAACCTATAAGTGATCGCCTGGCTGTGATCCGATTTTATAACATCAGCCTTATATGTGCACACGCCCCTACCGACGAGGCTGAAGACCCTATCAAGGAGGACTTCTATGACCTCCTGGACAACGCCTACGGAGCTTGTCCGGAGTACGATGTAAAAATCGTGCTCGGGGACTTCAACGCCAAAATCGGTAAGGAAAACACCCATGGCGGAGTGATCGGAAAGCACAGCCTCCACGATACAACAACAAATAACGGCTTCCGACTCGCTGACTTTGCGACAGCTCGTAATGCGGTGATAAGTAGCACAAGATTCCCTCGCAAGCGAATCCACACAGCAACCTGGCGATCTCCGGACGGTTGAACCGCCAACCAAATCGACCTTGTGCTCATTGACGCAAGGCACTCGTCAAACATCCTGGATGTGCCAACATTCAGAGGGGCAAATGTCGACTCTGACCACTTCCTCGTAGCAGCAAGATTCAGAGCTCGACTGTCCAATGTCAGAAAGCTGCGCCAGCCCAGCAGGAGGAGGTTCGACATTGGGCGCCTGAGCACACCGGAGGTTGCCAGAGTCTACAGGGAGCAGCAGAGCGAAAGACTCTACGGTATGCCTACGTCGAACACAAATGCCAATAATATGTGGCTGCATTGCCGCTCAGCCATTCAGGAAGTAGCCGAAACCACCTTAGGATACCTACCACCCCCGACAAGAAACCCGTGGTATGATGGCGAGTGTGAGCAGAAAAAGGCAGCAACCGACGAGGCGTACCAAAAGGCGCTGCAGAGGAAAACCAGGGCAGCGCAAGAAGAGTACTGAGCCAGAAGAAGGGAGGAGAAAAAACTACTGCGACAAAAGAAGAGAATCTTGGCAGCCTCCCAGCTCAAGGATATCGAGGACTCTAGGGATAAACATAAAATACGAGCCTTTTACAAGAAAGCCAAAGGCCTTGCAGGAGGCTTCAAAAAGGGCACCCTGGCTCTTCGAAACTGCGAGGGTAATCTTGTCACCGACCCGTAGGGAATAGTGGATGTATTTAAGCAGCACTTCCAGCAGCTGCTTAACGAGCATAACCAAGAGAGAGTGGTAGGGACCGAGGAAATCCCAACTCCAGCCGCTGAAGTAGTCTTCCCACCCAGCATCGAAGAAGTCGGCACAGCTATTCAGAAGCTGAAGAACAACAAGGCTGCAGGCTCAGATGACTTGCCATCAGAGCTCTTCAAGGCTGGCGGCGATGTTCTGGTAGGGAGCATGCACCAGATCATCTGCAGAATTTGGGAAAATGAAAGCATGCCCGACGACTGGAATACCAGCTCTATATGCCCCATCCACGAAAAAGGCGATCCTTCCTCTTGCAAGAACTATAGAGGTATATCCCTGCTCAATGTCGCATACAAGATCCTGTCCAGCGTATTGTGTGAACGTCTAAAACCATTTTGCACCGCACTAATCGGCAGCTACAGAGATCGAAGCTGGCGTTTGCCATGTTAAACGCGATCAACTTCTTTGCTCTGTTTGCTCGCTCCCTCCCTCCCCCATTTCATTAACAGTATTTTATATAATCCGAATGCATGAAATTGCTAATGGAACCACAGTTTTGCGGCGAGAAGAATCTGTGTCCCAAAATTAAACGTTTTGATATTTGCTCCATGGAAATAGCGTGTATCTTGAAACACAACGATCAGTACTGTACCCAATCCGTTCGTGTAAACGCGGAATAACGCACAGCTGTAAAATCGAACAGCACATAGCAACCAGCTCATATGTGATTTCATGCGCCACACATGACACGAAAATTATTTTTAAAAATAAATACATAATATAACCAGCCGGCAAACCGTGAATTCGTGCCAATCAATAATTAATTGAAGATGTGAGAATAATTCAGCACTTGTCGGCATTGCTAAATTGGACACTTGTTCAAATAAAACTGCACTACTCTCGGGAGTGCCATATATGACAGTGCTCATAGCTGGACTTAATATGTAGTACCAGCGGCACTAGATACATCAAAGTAGCACCAGCAAAGAGAGGTTGATGATTGTAGATGTTGCGCGGCTATTTTTGTTTCAATGCATTTATGCAAATACAAATTACCTCTCCTTGCTTGCCGTTAGTTTGGAATGTTTGTCTGTAACCAGATTTTCGACGCCAGAAGGCTGTCCATCCATATCTATTTTTGCCCACCCCTTACGCTCACGAGTAGGTAAATCACATGAGCTATGTATGGATAAGTGCGTAGTTCCTGTGCAGAAAGGGTGTCATTGCAAATTAAATAGAGGAAAATGGATCGGCCGAAGCCATAATAGGCTTTTGTAAATAGTACTGGATTTCCACACTGGATACGCAGCTCAAAACCGTCAATCAACCCTATTGGTGGCTTCGATGATTTTCCAAAATGTCCAGCAAGAAAATGACTTGGCGTAAGGGGAGTTAAATCAAAGGGGTCGTCGTTAATATACATAGGTCAAAGGTCGAATGTTTATTATGCTTTCTGCTTTTTTGAGGAAAGTACATAATTCATTGTTAGATCATTTTGACTTCCATATCGTAGTTTTCAAAACGTTTTTGACAACCTTTACAATACGTTCCCAAAAAAACCCCACCTTGGAGCTCGCTTGCCACTAAAGCGCCAAATAATGCCCCGATGATTCAACAAACCATAAAATACCTCACTATCAAGAATGTTTCCCAGACATCGCAATTCATTTGATGCCCTCTTAAAGGTCTTGTCATTGCCTGAGTAGATTAAGCTAGGTGCATCTCTTCGAGCGATAAATCTTCTTATAACCAGTAGGCAGAATTCAGTACTTAAATTTGGCACAAGTTCTATGTGAATGGCTCGTACGACTGCACATGTGAATAGCATTATATACACTTTATGCGCAGCTTCATTTTGTACAATGTAGAGTGGGCTTGCAAAATCAACGCCTATAGTTTCGAACGCTTTTGAAGTTAACATGCGGTCCCGCGGCAAGGGCGCAAAGGGATTTGACATTGGCTTTCCCTTGAACCTACGACAAATTCTGCAAGAATTTATGATTTTTTTTTATAAGTTGCCGACTACCAGGCAACCAAAGTTTCTCTCGAAGTCTAGCCAAAACTACATTTACACCGGCATGTACCGATACCGATAGATAATTGGCTTTGGGAAGAAGAATTGGATTAATGATGATGACATACATATCTTCCTCAAGTAGTTGCAAGCGCCTACCGACGCGCAAATATCTTTCTTTATCCAATAATAGATTGAGGGATGAAAAGTTAGATGAACGTGGAATAGGTTTTTTCTTCGATAGACACGTAAGTTCGGTTTTGAAATGTATCCTTTGAAGTAGTCTAATCCAATACTTTTCGGTCGCTTTTATTTTGCTCGCGTTCAGCTACTTTGTTTCACCTTTTCTGCCTTGTTATTCGAAGAAGTCGTTTCCATGAACTTAACTTCTCATAGGCTATTATAGGCTCAGTGCATTCAAAGCCGGCCATGCTTGGTATTTTTTCAGAAGATGTTAGAAACACTTTAGATTCTACGGACATAACGCTTTCTGTGGGCCATTCGGATTCGGGCCTTCTGAGCCATTCGGGATCATTTTTCCACTCATTTGATGTTTCGAATTTCGTCATAAATATTCCTCTAGTGAGCAAGTCCGCGGGGTTAACCTTGCCTGAGCAATGTCGCCACTCCACCTGAGATGTTATATCTTGTATTTCTTTAAGTCGATTGAAAATAACAGTTTCCATCGTTCCGCATCTCCTCGAATCCAATATAATGCAATGTGAGAGTCAGTCCAGAGAACATACCTTTTAACAGGCATCTCCATCTTTTCGAAATATCGCTTTAATCGGGCTGCAATCAAAGATGCGGTAAGTTACAACCTTGGAAGGCTCATCTGATCCGCATTTCCTTCTTTAATGGAGCAACACGTGCTTTCGCACAAACAAAAGCGAGCGTCCGTCGTACTCCCATTAACATTTTCTATCCGCAGGTATACTACAGCCTCCGAATGCATCTGCAAAAATATGCAGTTCAATAGTCTTAGCATCAGTATAAAATCCTATCCATCGTGATATGTATAGCGAAACGGGCAATTCTAGCTAAATTCTTCGAACATAGACTCCATTCTTCACTCATCATCCCAAATGGGAACGGTTCATCCAATCTAATTTAAGCCGCCATAGCGATTGAAATAAAATTTTTAAACGTATAAAGACAGGACTTAAAAAACCCAAAGGATCAAAAATACAGCCAGTTATTCTTAAAATACTTCGCTTTGTGGGCAAAAGCTTTTCTAGTACTGACGGATTGAAGCTAGTACCCAACTCGTCGCTATGAATATTCCACTTAAGCCCTAATATCATCTGTATTGGATCTATGTCTCCACCACCGATGTACTCTCCTACTTTCATGCCATTACTAGCTTGTGCTTGAAATTCTGACTGACTAGTACAACATGCATATAAATTGAATTTAGAATTAGAAGCTTCTAAATTTAGGTACATTTGAATGCAGGCAGATAGCAAAAACCGACTACAAGTTACCTCGAAGGTAACTCGCGTCATGCGAAATTCTTTTATAGCAGGCAAATTAGAGGCTGACTGAATTTTCTCATCAAACCAAAGGAACCTATGACTATCACGGTCTTCTCTGACTAGATTTATTTGCAAAAATGCCTTTTCAATATCTGCTATGATTGCTATCTGCGAAGCCCAAATTTCAGCAATATACGAAATATTTCAAGGAGCAGATTGTACCCAGTTAATAGTAAATCGTTCAATGAAAACATACCTTCAGCTTTGGAAGAAGCGTCAAAAACAATGCTTAGTTTTGTGGTGTTTTTTTCTGGTCTATAAAGCGGTCGGTGGGGCAAATAATAGAGATTGCCACTAAACTTTGAGCTGGCCGGCTCAGCAAACCCAGCATCAACCACCACCCTGTTGGAGTGGTTCATTTACTTCATTTACTTCGTTTACTATCTAAGCAAAAACATGAAGCCAGAATTGTGTGTAAAGTGAATCGTACTACTCTCTTCAAGAATCTTGGTAGTCTACCTTTAAGGCACCTTTATTGTTATAAAGTCATAAAAATATTGAATCTTGCATGGACCATCCGCTTTTTTTCAATTTTTTTCTTCAACTTTTCTTTCTCTTTTTTTTTCTTTGGATGATAAAATTTAACGATAAAAACGAATAACCTACAAAATGGTTTCAAATTCGATTTTCCCTTCAACCCATTCTTTTTTAATCAATAATTTGAATTGCTAGATATGTACATTCGCCTCTTGTTTTTTAACAACTGAATGTACTTGGCACTATTCCTTGTTTTTATTTATTATTAATCATTGATTGTAATTTTTCCATACAAAATTGTACAAATATTATTAAGTCACTTGTTGTTGTAAGTCTAAAGCAATGGAATAAAGATGAAGTTTAATTAAAATAAAATAAAACAAATAGTGCAGATAATATTAGGATCACATTGCACGATCTTGAAAACGAGAGTCCTGGAAAGGTGACTATAAAATGGACTAAGTTTAGTCCATGTCCATGGTAACATAGGTAACAAGGATTGCTATCTTCCGTGTCCTATTGCAATTATTCCACTTCAAGTGTAGCGTAATCGTCGGTTACAGTGTTGTAGGTTCTTTTTCGGACGCCCATTATCTATTACCAGTCAGAACTGGTCATTCAAAGCTCCATCTTATTAAGAAGATGCATGTATATGGCTATCTGCAATTATGGTGGGCTAAAATCGGACCATTTTGCCATGCACGTATATGTCCACTTCTCCTTTTATAAACGACTGTTTCGGAACTAAACGAAACTTGGAAAATTAGTGACTCTCCTGAGTTCAAGCGTGGGTACAATTTAGTGCCACTATTCTTCTCCAACCGCGGTCTTTTCATATACGTTGCACCAACTCGGAATTCAACTTTCAATGACAAAAGTTGACTGTCCGTAAGGAAGTCATCCACTATTGCTTCCATTATAGAATCCCATCCTTGGGGAGCAATTCGACTTGTAATGAGTTTGATATGCTGTCTAACTCCATCTTAACTGAAATCGTTATTGCGGGCGATTTCAATATACTAAATTCTAGCTGGAGGTATAAGAAACCAACCAAGCATTATGCACTGGCTCTACACAGCAGTCATAAGGCCCATCCTCCTGTATGGTGTTGTAGTCTGGTGGACTGATCTGGACAAGGCAGTCAATCGAAGCCTTCTGGGGAAGGTACAAAGATCGGCCAGCTTATACATAAGCGGAGCGATCAGATCAACCCCCACGGAGGCCCTAAACATTCTATTACATCTTCCACCTTTGAACCTTTTCAGCAAGCAAGTTGCTGCCTGCGCGGCCCTTAGGATGAGGAGCTTAAAAAAATTGCCCACATCTCAAAAAGGCCGTACTACCATTCTAAACCACTTCAAAGTACCCATGGACACGGACTACTTCATCCCGCAGAATGTGTTCACTAGGAACTTCGAAGTTGCCTTTCCATCCAGGGAGGAATGGGCTGAAGGGAAAGTAATACCAAAAGACTCGATCTCCCTCTATACCGATGGCTCTAAGATGGAGTCGGGTCTTCTCCAAGGAACTTAACCTCAACCTATCTTTCAGACTTCCAAATCACTGCAGTGTGTATCAGGCAGAATTGACAGCGATAACAGAGGCCCTTGCATGGCTCAGGATCAAAGTAATATCCGCTAAGGATATTATCATTTGCGCGGACATCCAAGCTGCGATAAATTCCCTGGCAGCGGTAACCCACAAATCAAGGACATCTCCTAACTGTCGCCTATCTCTAGATGAGATGGCTGAACAGTTCAATATTAAAATACTGTGGGTTCCCTGGCATAGGGATATTCCAGGAAACTGCGCGGCCGACAAACTCGCAAAGTTAGGGTCAAGCACACTCAGCCTATCTACCCTCGGGTACATAGATACACCAATAAGTACGGTAAAGCACATGATAAAACTTCAAACTTCATTACAGGTCACTGTATCATCGGAAAACACGCCGCCAGATTAGGGCTACTTTTGTTACGGCTGCATGAACGAGGAGGAGGTGGAATCAATACACCACCTCCTCTGCTCATGTCCCTCTTTTGCGAATCGCAGGAGGATTTACCACGGCGCTCCCTTTTTTGACAATCTAAGTGAGCTAGCAACCCAAAATATAGCTGAACTCCATCGCTTCATTAGAAGCACCGGTTGGTTCTCAGGTAGCGGATCAGGGTAACTTGATCCAGGTGGTATCACAATGGGCCGACTTCGGCCTTCTTGTGGCTTATGCCTACCACATTAACCTAACCTAACCTAACCCCTGGGAATAGTGAACGAACACCTACGACCCAAATCACTACAATCCGTTCAGGTTGTGTGTTAACATTATAAGAGTATATAAAACTCTTGAACCTGCGCAAAATAAAAAATAAAAAAAGAAAAACTTGGATGGTCTTAACAACTTCTTGAGGAGTTTTTACTTGGTCCATCATCAAAAATATTAAAAACTCAGCTTCGTCATCGATTTCTTCACTCAAGCAGATTATGGCGGTTTTAAATCTGCTTCCCATAAAATGAATGTCAGTGTACCCCAAGGCCTTGTTTTGTCTCCGACTCTCTGATATTCGTCTGCTCCTTCTACTCCAATTCATTCCTTCGCCGATGACAGTACTCGCAGTTTGTCATATTCCTTCCTAGATTCACGAAACAGTTCTTCGGCCGTGTAACTATAACGGTTGCGTATGTTAAGCTCATTAAATTCCGCTCTCAATAGTATAGTTCAATGGGGAAATTTTAACCGTGTGAAACGTAATGCTTCTAAAACACAATGCTGCCTTTTGTCTTTAAAGTGAACTTATATTATCCATGAGTGGCACTTACATTACCGAAACTGAAAATCTTTTAGTCCTTGGTGTGTGCATGACAGCCTTCGTTGAACTGATCACTTATTCTATGTCGCTAAAAGTGTTGCGAAATGTTTAGGTTTCTCAAAGCGATGCAAAAAAACCTTCTCCGCTTCCGATCTGGCTACATATGTATATACATAAGTATATATACAATATACTTTATATTTATTCACTCGAAGCTAGGGAACAATACCAATGTCTGGTCTGGTGCTCCCAAAATCTCGCTGCACATTGGAAACAGGATTCAAAATCGCGCTATAAACCTAATTAGTCATAGCGACATTTCAATCATTAGTATCTCTAGAGTATCGTAGAAATGTTTCCTGTCACTCTTTCTTTTATCGTATCTACAATAAGGGCTTTAGCGAATTAGCCAGTTGCGTTCTGCCACTTCAAGTCCACAATATCTGTTAAGTTCAGAATACAAATCAGTTCACCCTTAAACTTGTCTTTGGTCATACTGTCTTTCATTAGCCGCACATTATAAATGTGAAATGCTCTACCAAGCTCTGAATTTCCCAACCTGCGCAAGCCGCAGAAATTAAAAATCAATGGAAAAACCTATGAATATTCCTCTTTTCCCCTTTCCAAAACACTTCTGCGCGGATAGTGTTTCAAGTGCGTGCATTTTGCTTGGATGCGGACATAAACATACATATCATACAACTTCCAGTCCTATAAAATTGTTTTACTTTCAAAAATGTAGCAGGGAGAAATGCATATTAAAAATTATTTTACGTAGGAGGGAAACACTAAAAAACCACACATCTGTCACTGTCATTTATGACTCAAGTGAAGACTTCAAATTTCTTATTAAACTTCAAAACAAACAGTTAAAATTGAATTACCCATCACAGGCGAAGATCGTCTACCACTTCAAAGACAACAAAGCGTACGAAACTATTTTCAACGCACATCACACAACCATAGAATAAATGAAGAGCAAAAACGCCCATAAAATACTTAGATATGAGCTAAATTCTAAAATACCATTGTGATCAGCATGTTTAGTAGTGACATCAAACCATCAAATCCACGAGCTGGATACGAAAAATGTGGCGTAAAAAACAAGATTCCACCTGTATCCCAAAGAAATAATTTCACGACATCGAATGGATAGAGAGATTAGTGAACAATGTATATACATATCTATGGCATGTACTATTTCGTTTACGCCCTAAGTGCTCAGTTATTCAACTACTAGGTACAAAACTTGTCTATGTATAATTATTCGCGTCTGGTGTTTTGAAACATAGTAAACGGTGGTCAGTTTTACGAGAAAATCAGTCTGAGAGATACTGATTAGTCAATAAACGAAATCTAAACACACTCGTTAAATTAGTTGCGCATATGTACGCTGCGGATATGTACGTATGATGTGAACGCAAATTGTAAACACATTGAACATTGATTGTTTTGAATGGAAATACATTTGCTTTCTTAAGTATAATGTTTATTGAATGTCTGTCTGCAGAATGAAATCCACTCACTCATTCATCTCTAAATTGACAATTCACGAAAGAATATACGTAACAAGAGAACAATTTATTTAATCACAGAATACTAATAAAAAAAACCGGCCAAGTGCGAGTCGGACTCGCGCACGAAGGGTTCCGTATATATATATATGAAAGAGACTACATATGTAGCTCATCAGCCATCACATTAAATCACATTTTTTGTATGATGACAGGTCTTGGTTGCAGGCAGGTTACCGGCATATTACTTTGATAATCAAAAATCTTCATGATGAGATATAGTTGATCATCAAAGTGTCCATTGAATTCAAATCAATTATCTTACTTGACAGCAACGATGTGAAAAGGTGAATAACA
This sequence comes from Eumerus sabulonum, assembly GCA_951905685.1. Taxonomy (NCBI): domain Eukaryota; kingdom Metazoa; phylum Arthropoda; class Insecta; order Diptera; family Syrphidae; genus Eumerus; species Eumerus sabulonum. Next base: position 29,567,527 of record OX645062.1, read on the forward strand.
ATAATGGGAAATATGGGAAAAAGGTTTGCAGCTAGGATTAATTCATTAAAGACACAAAAGAGATCAAAACTGGAAAGTTTGCTACTGGTTGTGGGATATTGTCGACTAATCTTAGGTCAGTATGTGACCAAGGGAATTTTTTCGATGAAAATCATGTCTGTTGTACGGGAGCCCCCCTTAAATATTCATTTTGCTCTGTTTTTAGCATTTGTCGTGATAGCGGCAACAGAAATACATCATCTATGAAAATTTCAACTGTCTAACTATCACGGTTTATGAGATACAGCCTGGTGACAGACGGACGGACAGCGAAGCCTTAGTAATAGGGTTCCGTTTTATTTTTGGGTACGGAACCCTAAAAATCAGCACTAAGCAATTTAAATAAGAAGTTAGATAGATAGATAGGGTTAGGGGGTGGGACAGAGTCGCATGATCACTGCGGCTACGATTGGGCCTATTATGATGTCCCCCACTTACAGTTCACTCAGAAAACCTGAGTTCGAGGTAAAACTATGCTTTTGAGTGAGCTAGCAGCGATTTCTTCTGCTTCAAGATAATACTTGCCTAGGTGACGAAGACGTGTACTGACAAGGCAGTTACAGTGGCATAGTATGTGCTCAGCTGTTTCTTCGTCTTCATTACACATTCGGCAAGTGTCATCTTGTATGATGCCCATTGTTTTGAGGTGTTTATTAACTGGGCAGTGTCCAGTAAGGAAACCTGTGATTAAACGAATCTGACTCCTCGAAAGCATGAGGAGCTGTTTCGTTCTACTGAGAGATGTAGTTGGGAGGAACAACTTGGCTTGTCTGCTACCTTTCGTTTGTAAACAGTAGTGATCCGTCGTGTTCCTTAACCAATTGTTTATGCAGCATTTGGTGGTGCTAATGGGTATGCCGCAGAAAGGCCGTGGCATCATAAATGGTGATGCAGAGCCTTTCCTTGCTAGTAGGTCCGCCTTTTCGTTGCCTGTATGGCCGCTGTGTCCAAATAAGATGAACTCTGTTTGTACTGGCCAGCTGGTGAAGTAGTTGTAGGCAGTCCCATACCAGTTTGGAAGTGATTTCAAAGCTCTTTAGGGCTAGACGTGCAGCCTTGCTGTCAGAGAGAATGTAAATGTTTTTGTTAAATATATTTCTGTTCATATTTTCTCCGAGGCAGAGTTCTATAGCAAATATCTCTGCTTGAAAAACGGAGTTATATCTGTCCATGCTGACGTAGATGCATGTGCTTGTATTTGCTCCGTATACTCCAGCCCCAACGCCTTCGTCCGTTTTGGAGCCATATGTGTACTACACGTAGGATTCACGATTGAAGGAGGGTCTATCGTGTTCCCAGTTTTGTCGGTTGGGGAATGTGACCTTGTAGTTTTGGCTGAAGTTGTATATGGGGAGACAGTTGTCTGTGAGAGATATCTTTAGGATTTCATGCCTGTTTATTCCGGCAAAGATATTAGGGTGAAAGAGCCTATGGTTAGAGTCATCCTCCACGATCAGTCTATGGGCGAAGACCATTGCTTCTTTCTTCAGTTGGAGATGAAGAGGTGGTTACGAGTCATAATACATTGCAGTCCCGAGAAATCTACATCATTTTTCAAGAGGTATTCTGTCGTGCTTTGGTAGTAAAGACTTCTAAACTGGATACTGAATATTCGAAAAAAAAATACGAATATTCAGTGGGTATACAAAAGGTTTGGTTGCAATAGATCAGGCAACGCCTCTGCCATATTTGGCAGATGTTTCCAAACGTCACAGACTGACGTTTAAAGCTACGCGCCTTTTCGCTGGCTTCTTCGAGCGGACTTGGCGGTAGACGGAGTATTCAACTTGAAAAAGACACGAATTTTTAAATGCTAATAAAATTAAACTCGTATTGATTTTGTTTCATTTCAGAACTTCAAAATTCTTCTACAAAATTTTAAAAATTCCATTTACCTAAGCTACAAAATGCCGCTCAAAAGCCGCAAGACAACTGATGTGGTGGACGAGAAGAAATCCTATAGCTGCTTATCGTGCAAGCAAGGGGTAGGTATGCCATAGAGGTGCAAAATATATGCGCTACGATGAAGGCATTTGGCCGCTTAAACTGTTTAAATAATCCCGAACTGGAACAAGAACTGGTCCGTAAGCTCCCCGGCCTCTTAGGCCCCTTCTGGGGGATGCATAAAGTAACATTGTCATCTTCCACGCTCGAAGATTTCAGCAATTGGTTGCTTCAACTAGGTCATGATGCCAATAACCATACCGACACCCATAAAGATGTCGCCAAGAAAGGCTGCATCATTTGTTAAGGTAACTGCACTGATGTAACTAAATGCAACGTATTTTCTAACTTCACCGGATCTCAAAGATGGAGAAAGGTGAGGGATAACCAACTTTGTCGTCGATGTCTAAATGCACACTTACCAGCAGAGTGCCCTCCAACAGCGATATGCGGCGTTAATGAATGTCGTTTTATTCACCACCCTCTTCTACACAAGAAGCCACCAGTTGCTGTTGACTCAGTTGCGAAGATGGAGTACAACACTCACTCGAGTCCTTACCATTACTTTATATGGAAGCGGTGTGCAGCATCAACCTTTCCCTTTCTCAACGACGGATCGTCACTCACTCTGGCCGATGAGAATTTAATACATGCGCTGAATCTGAATCTGCATTAAATGGACAGCAAGCACTCATCGCTTCGAAGACGGTTCGCACCTCGTTGACTTAGAGATATCTGGACCTGGTTGGCACCGATTCCCTCTTAAGAACATCTGCACGGTACAAACTAGATACAAGCATCTGAGAGGGCTACCCTAGACCTCTTATTTTAATGCTGTTCCAAAGTTGCTAATTGGGCTAAATAACAGCAAGCTTGGACTGAGTTCACGATTCAGGGTAGGTACTGAGTTCGAACCGATAGCCGAAAAAACTCCTTTGGGATGGACCGTAAAAGGTCAGCCTTCTACCGAAGACGAAGTAAGTCATCACGTCTTTCATATGTGGGACTGTGAGACTCAAGCAAATGCGGAACTACTTGAGATGGTAAAAAGCTACTTTTGCCTGGATAACCTGGGTATAACTAATGCCTACGGATACTCAAAAAGCCATCCTGCAACTACAGAAATTAACACGTAGGACGAGTAATCGTTTCGAAACTTTGTTTCGTTGTGGAAAAGCAAAGACATACCTCTTCCAGACAGCGCTCCTATGGCCAATAAAAGAGCTCGCGGCGTATATGCTAAGATGCAGAGAGATCCTGGTTTAGGTCGGGTCCTACAATCTAAAATAGATGACTACGTTGCCAAAGGATACGCTAGGATATTGAATCCGGATGAAATCGATAATTGCCCTTGTTTTCTGTAGGCAATCGTTACAAGCCCGGAAAGCTTCGGCTAGTGTGGGACGGTGCCGCCAAATTTGCTTTTAAAGGGTCTGGATTTGTCCACGTCGTTGATTTCAACCATTCGTAAGTTTCGACAAAGGAAAGTAGCAATTGGAGGAGACATTGCTGAAATGTATCACCAGGTAAAGATTCGCCAAGAAAAGGGTTATCAGCGATTTTCCGGGATCGAACCAGGCTCCGTGGAATCAGTGGCATATGTTATGATGGTAATGATGGTACTTCCTATTCACCCAGCTGCGGTCAATATGTCAAAATCAAAAATGCTGAGGAATTTCGCCATCAGTATTCCAGAGCTGCAAGATGCATTTTGGAAAACCACTATGTCAATGATATGTTAGACAGTGTTGACACGGAAGAAGAAGCTATTAAGCTAGCGCTAGACGTTAAGCTTATTCACTCCAGAGGAGGCTTTCAAATGCACTACTGGGTTTCAAATTCCAGACTGGTATTGGAGGCGCTACACACTAAGGCTGGAAACATAGATGTCAATTTGAATGTAGAACCCGAAATTACAACGGAAAAGGTCTTAGGTATGTGGTGGTCTACTCATGATGATTGCTTTCTATTTAAACTATCGAAGCGCTACGAAAACGAGAGGGTACTACTGGGAAAACGGCGACCCACGAAAAAGGAAGTGTTAAGCCTAATAATGGCAATATATGATCCATTAGGTATTCTTGCTTTTTACGTCATGTATGCTAAAATTATTTTTCAAGGCTCTGGTTGCGGATGGGACGAACAAATACATGAAGAACAATACATCAAATGACTGTGCTGGATTCGACTTATGCCAAAAGTAACGATGGATATCCATACATTTGTGGATGCCAACGAAGTGGGATGTGCGGCTGTATCCTACTTAAGATGTTCTGACGGTAATCTCGTGGACTGCGTTTTGCTAGGTTGCTAGACTAAAGTAGCCCCTACAAAGATGATGTTAACATCCGGCTGGAGCTGCAGGCCGCTGTAATGGGAGCCCAATTGCCAAACGACATTATAACCACCCACTCCATTGAATTTTCACGTGTTACATTTTGGTCGGAGTACTTGCGTGGATACGATCCGATCATAGGCGTTACCGACAATTCGTAGCCTTTCGCGTGAGTGAGCAACTTGAGCTGACAGAAGTCTCTAATTGGCGGCGGATTCCTACCGCGGAGAATGTAGCCGATGAGGCTACGAAATGGTAGCGAATTCCCAATTGTTCGAAAAATAGCTAATGGCTGAATCCAATCTTCAAATCATTCATATCAATAGGACATGAGCGATTTTCGTCATGGCGACAACTTCTTCATGTAATGTCCGCAGTCATTTTGGGTGGACGAAAACGGAGAGACAAGATCCGTAAGCCCTCGTCGGAATACAGTTCACCATCCCAAGAAGACATCTTATTCGCTGAAGTAATTCTGTTGAGGGAAGTGCAGGTCAGGTCGTTCATGGAAGAAATAATAGGTCTTTCGGCAGGAAAACCCGTAAAGAAGACAAGTTGTATCTATAAACTTTCTCCATACCTTGACGTAAATAATTTGCTTCGCTTCGGCGGGAGAGTTGCCCTCAGTAATTGAAAACCCATTCATACTACCTAAAGATAAGTATGTGACTAAACTGATTGTCTCTAGTTACCATTCCAGATACCATTACGCTAACCACGAAACGGTAGTTAACGAGATTCGGCAAAAGTTCTGGATTACGAGACTTAGAGCTGTCCTGAAAGGAGTACGCCGCACTTGTCAAACCTGTTGAAATTTTCGAGTTCGACCACAACCGCCACAGATGAGTCCCTTACCTGCAGCGCGTGTAGCATCATTTTGTCGGCCATTTAGCTACGTTGATGTCGACTATTTTGGACCTATTTCTATATCTGTTCGCCGTAGTAGTGAAAAACGGTATGGGATACTTTTGACAAGCCTAACAACAAGAGCGATACATATTGAAATTGCGTATTCGCTATTCACGCTATCCATGACTGCTGCATCATGGCCATCCGCAATTTTATTGCTCGCCGGGGATCACCAATAGAATTTTGGAATGAACACGGCGCTAATTTCAAGGGCGCAGAGCGTGAGCTGCGGGAAGCTTTCACTGCAATCAATCGGAACAAGATGGTACGAGCCTTTACGAGCTCCTCCACAAAATGGCGATTTATATCACCAGCTTCGCCCCAAATGGGTGGGGCATGGGAGCTACTTGTAAGATCTGTTAAAGAGGTCGTTTATGAGATATTGCCGTCGCATAATCTCTCGGATGATATTCTGCGTGCTACGTTGATGGAGATAGAAATGATCGTGAATTCTATGCCACTTACGTATATTGCCATCAGTCATGAGGAATAAGAAGCCCTAACGCGGAATCACTTTTTGTTGGGCAGCTCTAGGGTGTCAAAACCACTTACAGCGTATTCGGGTGAAGGGATATGGCTGAGACAAAACTGGAAAGCAGCACAGCAGCTTTCAAATGCATTTTGGAAAATGTGGGTGCGGGAATACCTTCCACTAATTACTCAAATGGTTCAACGAGGTGAAGCCAATAGAAGTCGATGATACAGTCTACGTAGTCGATCCCAACCACCCTAGGGACGTTTAGCCAAAGAGAAGAATAATAGCAGTTCGAAAGTGCTTGGGCGGACGGGTGAGAAGTGCATTAGTAAAAACAATATATGGACTATATGAAAGACCTGCAGCGAAAATAGCTGTTCTCGATATCTATCGGCCAAAGGATAAGTGTGGCCACAGATCTGGCAACGCCTCTGCCAAAGTTGGCAGAAGTCACCAAACGTCACAGACTGACGTTTAGACAGAGTGTTCAACTGGAAAAAAGACACGAATTTTCAAATGCTAATAAAATTAAACTCGTATTGATTGATTAATTGATTGGGGTACTGGACAAAACCCCCTGTAGTATAATTGTCAAGAAAAGCTACTCGAATTTCGCTGTTCGAAACCGGCAATAAACTGTAGGTCCCTTTCACCTATGGAAAAATAAAATCACACACCAATTGATCCACCAGTTTAGAGAATGAAAAAGCTTAAAAATAGCGGTGAACGTGTAATTGGCGCGGGCTGCATTTATTATCTTGCGCGCTTTCCGGATCACTTGCACTTCAGCTTGAAAGATGCTCGATTGATCGGGGAGACGAATTGAGTTTGATATATTCAGCTGTGTTGCGGAAATGCCCGATCCTACACCGTGCTCCAGCTTGGAATTTCGGAATTTCGGAATTTCGCGATTGAGTTGAATGCTTTCCGTTCTTCTCTGGAAGGAAATTGAGGTCCTAGGGGATACTGCTCTACGAATATTTAAAAAAAAAATATCTACTGTGGAAAGATGCTTACTTATTTTTGAACTTTCAGATGTTGTTCACCCTACATTCGATTAACTTAGCTTTTAGCTTACTTCAATTAATAAAATTCGGCGACGCTTTTACCTAGCAATTGTTATTCTTATTTCTACTAGTACTGCGAGCCGATGCTTTGGACATAGCCGCGCAAGAATTCCCAAGATAAAGGTAGCGACGGCGTCTATAGTTCAAGCTAAAAGACTTATTTATGAATTATCACCAACATCTCTTTCTCGGGACAATTAATTGCCTATCACCTTGGTATGGTAAATGCAACATTGTAAATGTTATTTAAAGCTGGGTGAAGGGTAAAGGGTGTGATCTGTCCCCCAGAAAAGTTCATTTGAGCTGATTGGTGGTAACATTAATCTTTTACGTGGCACGTAATTCCACAGATCGACGACTTCTTTACGAGCCTGATACTATGCCGCTTTAAGTGGCTGGAACGGACTCTGTTAGTGGAATAGAATAATCAATCGTGTAGCCTCTTCAAGGCATACATACAACCAAATCACAAAATTAAACAAAAAATCAAAAAAACAGACACACTATTGCTTATCTTGAAGAGCCAAAGAGCCAGCATGAGGTCAGTAAGGTATTTTTATGCCAATTAGTTAATTAGGCTAGTTTTAAATGTTTTAGTCCAGCGTTAGGTAGTTATGAGAACATTAAAATCAATATAATTTATAATGTAATATAAAAAAATATTATAAAACTGTAGATGTAAAGAAAGAAGAAGGAGCTCGGACCAGTCCAGCCAATCTTCGTGACAATACAAAAACTTACAAATATATAAGTATGTACATACATATACAGAATTTATTTTTAAACTGGATATACGAGCATCGCGCTTATAACCTTGTTATTGTTTTATTCTTTTAGATTTCAATAAAACGAATAGAATTCAATGAAGCTACTAACTGTTGCCATATATTGGACGAGACGAAGTCCGTCTGGTCAGCAAATTTTATGTACAAATAAGAAAAGTTATTTAAATGGTCTTGAAATAGATAAGATAACAACTTTAGCAGTTAATCAGTTCACCCTGTTCAGTTTTCTCACTATTCAGTCCACCCTGAAAATAGGGCCCAAATGAGCTAAAATGAAAAATTGCTGTTAGACAGGAACCATATTCTCCGGATAAGGCGTCCAGTGGATTTTTTATATTAACCTACATATGTATTGTGACCCGGTTTAGGACGTATTGTAAAAGAAAATTCGCTTAGAGAACTCAAGCCAATTCCTGATTATCTTATATATGTATATGATGCCTATAGATAAAGAAGATAGGATTGTTAGGGATCTTTTTTATGGGAGACAAAATATATATGATTTAGTGAGAAGTATCATCTATTAACATATATAAAATATTACATTTCTAAATTACACATAATACCACAACCTGGTCTAACCAAACACGACCTTACAGGATTATTAAGTTCGCAGGATAATAAATATCCTGTTCATGACCCCATCAGTTAATGTCAGTAACAAGGGATGCTGAGAGGTTTACAGTATTATTCGCTAATTGCATCGGCCATTGCTGAGTATTATTAGACACCCTCAGCGTGTTTCTGCACTGTTCTGTGCCATTTCGCTAAAATGGCGGCAGACACAATTTTCGCATCGTAAGATTAAATAATGATGTATTTGAAATTATAATACGAAGGAAGGAACAAGAGGTTATATGGAAAGGACGAATGATAAGAATTGGTATGATGATGAAAATGGAAATTAACTCGAAGTAATTAAAAGATGTGTAAGGATCAAGGTGCAATACAAGTCAAAGAGGTATTAGTGCGGAGAATGATGAGCAAGTCAAGAGAAATGTAATTAAAAAGGGACCTTGCACCCTCCCGCATCCCAGTAAAAAAAAAAAAAAAACTAAACAAGATGTAACCAAATCGTTCTAAACGAGCAATCAATAGAATTAATTGGTTCTCCCGACGCCAATATGACTTTCCCGCCAAATCATATCACTAAATCATAGAAAGAAAACGATAACTCAAGACAACTTTAAGAAATCTTATGGAGTTAATTACATGAAACGTACGATGGTTGATAGTGTGGCGTACGATCAACCATCTAACTTACCTATCTACACACATTCATACATATGCTCCTGATGAATTTCCTGCAGTGCTACCTAGGATAATGTTAAAAATTGGCATCAGTACAAACACGGGGACTAACTTTTATCGATTTATTCTTACGCCAATAGAATCAAATCAATTAGTCGGTTACATGCGTTCAAGGCTTGATGTGCGAACAGTTAATATACTTTAAAAATTACATAGCAACAAAATAGTAAAAATCTGCTAAGAATGAATGTTGCAACATTCATACCGAACACATCCTGAATGTTTCTCCATTTTTTGAAAAATCACCTTATGTTTCTTTGTAAGTAAACCAGTGACACGAGAGAGTCACAGTTCAGGCTCCATCACTCTCAATTGCCGCCTGGGGCTCTTGTAGTCGGATTTCATCAAATCTGCAGGTTGGCCACCTGGTATACTACCAGCCTCCACTTAGCAGTTGGATCATGTCACTCTTCTAGCCATTCTAGTATAGTGACCCTAGTGCCGCTGGCTAGGTCACTTTCAAAGCGGTTTTCTCTTTTTAGTGCACTGGGCAAACTAGATTCGGTATGTTGATCATGCCACAGGAGAATAACGTACTGGATAAAGTGTCTGATATGAACTAGGAATCTTTCTTTACGTACTTACATATGTACGCAGATACAGAAAAGAGTTCTTAGCATTTTATCACATCTATAATGTCACTTGAGAGCAGCCACAAGTTGAGAAGATAGAAATGAGACAGAATTTTATCAATATTCTCTTAAAGTTAAAATTATCTAAGAATTCATAGTAGTAATTCAAGTAAAGTCGAAATGAGTATTAGAACTGAACCACCGCTAACAATTTAGTGAAAAAAAATATACTTACAGTGGCCATGCAGTTGTGAGCTATCCAATAACCGACAAGGTATACCATATGTATATCTAAAGCTTAAAATTATAAAATTGTTTTTATTACTCCCTGGATGCCCTTAGAAATGAGAAGCAACAGGTGTCTACTCAGCACTATGAAATTTTAAAATTTAACCAAACTTGTTTCGAAACTTTACAGTTGTTTGCCAATCCTTCCTTTTTTGGCTTACATTTTAATAAACAAATCTTTCACTATTTTCGCTTTCGCAGTTTTTTTTTGAGGTTGGTTTATTGGGTTTATTGAATCAGACTTTGAAGTCTTCCAGGTGAGCTACTTATTGCCCCATTAATGGTATTGGCAAGTACACAACAAAACAAACCTTTTTTTCTTTTTCGTAGTTTTAATACTCGCGTATTGTCTCAAAAATACATACATATGTATATATGTACGTACAAATGTTTGTCTACATAAAACCCACGGTTGTTCCGATCTATCCCGAAAAATAACTAAAAAAACCGGCCAAGTGCGAGTCGGACTCGCGCACAAAGGGTTTCGTACCATCTATCTATCTATATATACTCGCTTTTGCCCGCGGCTTCGCTCGCGTTAAATTCGGGATAACACGGTTCCCCTTTCCTGATTTAGAACACAGAAGAGAACTCGGAACAGAATGTTATTTTAATACGCTACTGTAGACGATATTATATGTCTTTCCATTTGGGGATAGAATGTAAAGATTCTGGGCATTGGACACACGCGAACATGCTACATACAATTGTCCAAGGGAAAAGCCCGGCTTTTCTAAGTTCACCCCAACCACCTTTAACGTTTGACCTTGCGCTTTGTTAATGGTCATAGCGAAACTAAGCTTTAGAGGAAACGGGAGATCTGTGGGAATTATTGGGATTCGTGCGATCATTACATTTTCACCCTTTCCTACGCCGGTTAAGATAGTGGCGCTAATGATATTGCGGCCATTACATAATCTCGGGGCATCTAAATTTCGTATAAGCATGACTGGGACGCTTAGTAGTCAAATAACAGAGTATAGGTACCGTATGCACTATAGTGTGAAGCGCGGCCCGATGCCCGCACTTATAAGTACAGATAGAGAGCACACAACATTAGCGCGTTTCAGAAACATATCAGCGCCATCTATCGTAATTCAAGAGTAACACTTGTTTATGTTTCGAATGTTGATTGTTTTCTTAAAAGCTGATTGATTGATTTATGGTTGTTTTAATTAAATTATTTTATTATTCGTTTGTATCATAGAACCTATACTAATTTTGCGGAGAGTCTCACACAATTTTGTCTTGAATTATTTGTGGAAGCCCAGAGAAGGTTTAAAAGGTAAAAAAAAGAAAATGCTGTTGTCATTATGGGAGAAAATTTACAATCTAGAGAAATTGTGCTTCATCGTCGGAATAATGATTTATAACGTGTATCTGAAACGCACAGGACTTATGATGCGTTACAGTATCCTTTGATCTTCTAGCAGGGAGAAGATGGATACCATTTAAACATTAAAATGGTAAATCATGGAATGATTAAAGAAGATTAAATAATATGGCCGCCCTATTATTTGTTACATTCACCCGACTTATTTGTTACATTCACCTGTAACCCACAATGGTCCGAAATCAAGAGGGCATTACTACATAGCCAAAAACCAGTTGATAGACATGACATCACTGCCAGAGTTTTTAAACAAACATTAAAATCTCTCATGAATTTCTTCATAAAGCGTCGCGTGTATGGCCAAGTCCGTCGTTGGATGTACTCTGTAGAATGGCAAAATAAGGCCAGATGAGATTGATTCCATCATTCCAGCTGAAATTCCTGATGAAACAGTTGACCCAAAATTGCATGCAGTAGCTACCAAACACATGATACATGGACCTTGCGGAATTTTTAACTACAATTCACCCTGTATGGCCGACGACAAGTGTTCCAAGCTATACCCAAGAGACCTGATTGCTGAAACCATAACGAGAAATGATGGATACCCATTGTATCGTCGGCGATCAGTTGCGGACAATAGTTCGGTGATCGGTAGTTGTGATGGTAAGAGGACAAAATATTGATGTAGACAATCGTTGGATTGTGCCATACTCGATCATATTGTCCAAGGCTTTTGAGACTCACATCAATGTGGAATATTGTAACTCTGTGAAGTCGATAAATATGTTGACAAATATGTCATATTTAAATATGTTAACAAAGGTAGCGATATGGCCGTCTTCGCTGTAACCAATGCAAATGACGAAGTATCACAAAACCAGATGGGTCGCTATGTAAGTAGCAACGAAGCAATTTGGCGTATCTTTTCATTTGCGATCCATGAAAGACACCCTACAGTAGTCCATTTGGCAGTCCATTTAGAAAATGGTCAACGAGTTTATTTTAATGAATCGAACGTGGCAAACAGAGCGACACGTCCACCGTCAACAACATTAACAAGTTTCTTCACAGTCTGTCAAACTGATAATTTTGCTCGCACTTTGCTGTATGCCACGCTATTACACATGGAATGCAGGACATCCAAATATATTTGCTTCAGACGCTCTGGGTCGCATCTACACAGTACATCCAAATAACGATTAATGTTATTATTTGCGGTTGTTGTTGGTGAATGTTCGTGGTCCGATATCGTTTAAACAACTGAGAACAGTTAATAGATAGCTGTGTGCGACTTACCGTGACGCATGTCAACTAGAGCTGTATACGTTACTTTTGTTATGAATACTCGTTACAAAAATGTCTCTACTCATTACTTTCATATATGCACAAAAACAGTACAATGAAGAACAAATCCCGTAGCGATGACGATACTACACACCATTTGACGCAAAACACGTTGTATTGCTATCAGTACTCAAACAGATACCCACAACATACATTATATTGCAGAATATGTCAGGTCAGGCAGTTTGAATGATACGTACCGATCGACGACGATATACTAGATACCATTATACCCAAAATACGTATCGATACTGATACTTCGTTATACGCAAATACAGAAGTAACGATGTACTAGATACCACCATTATATTCAAAATACGTATCGATGCTGATACTTCGTTATACGCATATACAAAAGTAACGAAATCGTGCTAGTAACGACATTTATTTGGGAGTAACGCTCAAGGATTCCGTAATATCTTCATCGCCGCATCAAATTCGTACATTGTTTGCGATTATCATATCGACATGTTTCCCCTCGAATCCAAAAGATTTGTGGGTTAGTATAGAGATGACATGTCTGAGGATGTTTTGCATCATGTCATCGCGCCGTCAAACTTTGAATCCTACACTACAAATGACTGCAGAAATTTACAATGAGACATTGATCATGATTGAAGATATGTGTTTATTGATGGCAAATAACGTATTGTCGTGTTTGGGATTGACAGCACCCAATCGTCATGCGCACGATGCATTAAACCACGAGTTGCAAAGAGAACAACAGTACGACATTGAAGCTTTGACCGAAACAGTTCGTACAAATGTTCCACAATTTAATCAACAACAAAGAATTGCGTACGACACTTTGATAGAAGCTGTGAACAGTGGATCTGGTGGAATTTATTTCCTTGATGCTCACGGAGGAACCAGAAAAACGTTCTTAATTTCATTACTTTTGGCGAGGATCAGATCACGAAGTGATGTAGCTCTAGCGTTGGCTTCATCTGGAATAGCTGCGACTTTGCTAGAAGGCGGCCGAACTGCACATTCTGCCTTGAAATGACCATTAAACATGCAAATCAACGAAACACCAATTTGCAACATCGCCAAAAATAGCGCAATGGCCAAGATCCTACAGGTATGCAAATTGGTTGTTTGGGATGAACGCACAATGGCCCATGAGAGGTCACTGGAGGCACTGGACAGGACGTTGAAACATCTTCGTGACAACCAAAATATTATTGGTGCGGCCATGATTCTGTTGTCAGGTGATTTTCGTCAGAATCTTCCAGTTATTCCCCGATCAACTGTTGCTGATGAACTAAACGCATGCTCAAAATCATCATATTTGTGGCGATACGTAAGGACACTCCAATTAACAACTAACATGCGAGTATTTTTGCAACATGATGAAAATGCAAATGTGTTTGCGAAGCAGTTGTTAGACATTGGAAATAATAAAGTCGCAGTGGACACCTCCACCGGAATCATCACATTACCCACAGATTTCTGTCACATCACAGACCCAAAAGAGGAGCTTATTCAACGTGTTTGATATAGATATAGCGCAACATTTCAATAACCATAATTGGCTGGGTGAACGAGCAATATTGGCGGCGAAAAAGGCATTGAGGCAATCATAAAGGGAAAATACAAAGGACAGGATGTCTTGATCCCGCCGATGATTCCGACGGATTTACCATTCGATCTTAAACGTTTGCAATTTCCAGTACGTCTGGCCTTTGCGATGACCATAAATAAATCGCAAGGCCAGTCGTTGAAAGTTTGCGGAATCAACTTGGAGTTTCCCTGTTTCGCGCATGGACAATTATACGTCGCGTGTTCTTTCAATTGATTACCAGACTGTATCATAACTGAGTATGTCTGTCAATATCAAACTGAAACCTTATAAATAGCCAGTATATCAGGAAAACTCTGTTTTGTAAGTAAGCAACATCATGTGTAATTAATCTAAAATAATAATAAAACTTCATTCATACCGTGTATTTTTTTTTTTTTTTTTTTTTTTATGAATTGCGGATTGCTTTTGTTTGTTTTAAGTTTATTTTATACAAAAGTTTAGTTCTTTTATTTATCGATTGAGGCATTACGACGTCTGCCGGGTCAGCTAGTCTGTATATATAAATATGAAATAGACGTTGTATGTTACCTCATCAGTCATCACATTAAATCACATTTTTTGTATGATGACAGATCTTGGTTGCAGGCAGGTTATAGGCATATTACTTTGATAATCAAATATTTCCATGATGAAATAGTTGATCACCAAAGTGTCAATTGAATTCAAATCAATTATCTTACTTGACAGCGATGATGTGAAAAGGTGAATAACAATAATGGGAAAGGTTTGCTAGGAGCTAGGAGTAATATATCAAGGACACAATAGGGATCAATGCTTGGAAGTGTTTTATGAGTTGTGGGATATGATCGAAAGTTGATTGCACAACAATTGAATTTGTTGCAACATTTGATATCTCAACCTATCAGGATGGAAAAGGAGGGGAATAGCAATTGTACGAAAGGGTTTGCAGCAAGGATGAACTTAGCAGTGACACAATAGGGATCATCAAAGTTTAAAAGGTATTTATTACTGGTTGTTCGTTATTACAGAAAAGATGGTTGCAGCTAGGGTTAATACATCAAAGACACAAAAGGGATCAAAGCTGGGAAGTTTGCTACTGGTTGTGGGATATTGTCTACTAACCTTCAGTATGTGACCAAGGGAATTTTTTCGATGAAAATCATGTCTGTTGTATGTGAACCCCCCTTCAAATATTCATTTTATTCTGTTTTCAGTATTTATAGCGACAACAGAAATACATCATCTGTGAAAATTTCAACTATCTAACTATCACGGTTCATGAGATACAGCCTGGTAACAGACGGACGGACAGCGAAGTCTTAGTAATAAGGTCCCGTTTCACCATTGGGTATGGAACCCTAAAAATATCCATCAGCATCCTACCCAACTCGAGCAGGTGCGCTCCATACCTACGTATGTAATGTATGTAAAAGCATGTCTGTTGTATGGGAGCCCCATTTATACATATATTTATTATATTCTGTCTAAGTATTTGTTGTTAAAGCAGCAACAGAAATACATAATCAGTGACATTTGATTCTCACTTTTCGGATAGTTAAAATCTAGAATGTTGTAATTTTTAGAAAATACTCATTTTTTGAGTGATTGCCAATTTGGGTTTAGACGTGGCAAATCGACTGAAACTGCTTTATTGAAATTAACTGGCGAAATATATAATAGTCTAAACACTTCTCAAACACCATCAACATTATTTGTTGATATCAGTAAGGTCTTTGATATGGTTAATCATACTTTGCTACTCGATAAACTTTACAAAGCGGGTTTCAGAGGCTCCATTTATAAATGGTTTTCTTCTTATTTATCCAACCGTAATCAAGTTGTGAAAATTAGGAATGTTTACAGTTCTATAGACTTCTTGAATATGGGTGTTCCCCAAGGAACAGTATTGGGCCCAATCCTTTTTCTAATTTATGTTAATTCGTTTTTCTTACAACCTTTTAAAGGCAAAATAACTGCCTTTGCTGATGAAACATCTCTTTTCCACTCATACACTAACTTAATTGATAGTTTTGCAGATGTTGACTATGACCTAGATATGTTAAGGAGATGGTTTAATTATCATAAACTAATAATTAGCAACAAAACGAAGTACATGATATTTAATATTAATGGTAGAGACCTTCCCTTATATTATCATGCACCATTGTGTAATCGATTTGTTCTTGAAGATATAGTATTCAACAATCAAGAATGTTTGAAAATTGCTTCTTGATTGAACACGTGGACAGTTTTAAATATTTAGGTGTTATATTGGACCAACAACTTTGTTGGAAAGACCATTCAATATATTTGAAACAGTATCTAAATGGGGTTATACGATAATTATTCCATCTCAGTATGCACTGCAATCTCTACCCGTTTTAAAATACTAAATGTATACTCGCGACGATATGGAACTAGCAAAAGCATGTCCATGTCCGGAACTAAATGTATTATCGCACCGATATGGAACTAGCAAACCATGTCCATGTCCGGACCTGAATGCATACATACACATGTATGACATTCGTTCACGAAATGCGGTGCGGGCATTATAGCTGTACAGTGTACACCAACTGTTCGAGCTTTATCGCCACATCTCCATACTTTTGGGTTTCTCGAAAACTACGGGGTATAACTCATACCGTATGAGAAGCATGTTCGTTGCATTTATGTTTTTTTTTTTTTTTTTTCGTTTTGTACATATGTGATTGATGAATAAGGGTTGAATGGAACTATGGAACTATTTTCGTTTAATTTGCGGAACGAGAGGACATGTGTCCGAGAGAGGACATAGTTCCGTGAACTATACATGTCCGGAACTACCCAACTCTACTTCGTAATGTACATATGTATGTATTTATGTATACTTATACATAGCGTACAGATGTGTGAGTGTATGCACGTATGTGATGCGTATGCACGTATGAACGTATCGGTTCGTATGTGTGCAAGATCGCTTGCTCCTCTTGCTCACTTGCTCCTCTCCACCTGCCGCGACGTCGTGCGAAAGGGATGCTAGGCCAGCTGCGAGGACTGGTCGTGAGCAATGGCGCCACGCGATTGCCCTCACGCCGACTTACCCGCAGCAAGAATCGCGAATTTGCTACGAGACTCGCGAAATATCCCACGCAAAAGAAAAAAAAAACACCGTAATCGTTTCCAATTCAATATGTCACAAATTTAATTTCCTTAACCTAACTTAATCTAGGTTTACAATTATTCCTTAAAACTACCCTACACCGTATGTCAATAAAAAAAGTCGAAATAAATAAAAAAAAATTATGTAAAATAAAAAAAAAGAAAGGAATTCACTGTCCAAAAAAGTAAATAAAACGCAGCTTGAGTATTCGAACAGTCGTACCGAAACTCCTCTGACCAACGACTTAGCCCGCATCACCAATCGCGACACGCAATTTTGCGATTTCAATACCTTATACAACGAACGTGATATCCGCGACCAACGTAGGCAATAGGACACACGGTACGGCCGCGTACCGGGAACTGCTTAAAACCGTACCGGAGTTCTTCCCCGAAGATCACTCTCCGAGTACTTCGCCGAAGATTTCTCCCCGAGTTCTTCGCCCACTCTCCCCCATGTGCTACTAGGAGCAAAAAAAAAAAAAATGCTGACCTTCTGCGGGCTGAACTCCACTCGTTCGCGTGTCAAGTGCTGATCGCACCCTCGGACTATCCACTTTCTCTGAGTTTGGTTTCCCAAAATGGATGACTACGAGCCGCTCACAAATGGGAACTGACCGAAAGATGACAACGAAAACCTTTCGAAACAATTTATTATTGG
This sequence comes from Eumerus sabulonum, assembly GCA_951905685.1. Lineage (NCBI taxonomy): Eukaryota > Metazoa > Arthropoda > Insecta > Diptera > Syrphidae > Eumerus > Eumerus sabulonum. The sequence goes on from OX645062.1 coordinate 29,585,280, forward strand.
TTGTTTGTAATTATGTATATGTATAATTAATTTTGTTCTGTTTTTAGTATTTGTCGTGGTAGCGGCAACAGAAATACATCATCTGTGAAAATTTCAACTGTCTAACTATCACGGTTCATGAGATACAGCCTGGTGACAGACGGACGGACGGACGGACAGCGAAGTCTTAGTAATAGGGTTCCGTTTTACCTTTGGGTACGGAACCCTAACTAGTTCAATTTTAAATTTTACGGATGATTACGATCTGTGTTATCCCTAAACCAAACAAAGGTCAATTGTTTATTGATATAACTAGAGATAGAGAAAAAAGTTTGAAGATAATAGCTATTAAAGGGCCTTCCTACAATCGGCCTTACATGCAATTCTCAGAAACATTAATTAATATATTTACTTACTCACATCTGCAGAGTAAGCAAACAGATGCTATGTGTAACAATTGCAAACGAAAAGAAAAAACAAAGGTGGGGGCAGGTTCGTCTTGCAGTCTAAAATATAATCTGCATGTGACACTTTATTGAAATACTAAAGACTAGAGACATCTGAGCACATGCTATACTATATACTTACATACATATACATATGTATAATACAATAGATGCGCACGTCAACGATGGCGGCAAGTTCAGACGTTTGAATTGACCACTAGATTGAGCGGCTACGCTGTGCCGCTTCTCATGACACTTCCACGTCAGTAATTAATTTGTCATCTTTTAAATTAAAGCCAACATTCGTTTTTCAAAAGGAAAAACAAAAATAAATATGGGTACACGCCACATATATGTATGTATAATACATTTTTTCTTGGTCCCGTGTGAAAGAGCACATTGAATTGTTGCGATATGTTCTGCTGCTTATGTATTATATAAGAGTTACCTATATGTTCTAAACGTTTCTTTTCAATTTATGTATTATTATTTTTTCTTCAAATCTGAAAAATGCCTCATATTTTTAGCTACCCGACTATCACAGATAAATAGATACATGTATAGGTACCAATAAATGAATGCGGTGAAAGTCTGCGTCCGTTGGTTAGTGGTTGTCTTAGGCACAGCAATATATATTCCATAGAAACAGATTTTTCAAATGAAAAATGTCGCTTTATATTTATGGTCCGTGATAATAGTGTCTTGACGGCGCCATACTACATTCACAGGGCATTGAGTTAAAATTACATAATTTTGACCATAAGTGTGACCATTGACCTAGGCATGAGTCTCAATTTTGACTATGTACTATTATAGCTGTACAGAGTGAAAGATCAGTAATTTTCCTGTTAGGATTTAAAATGGTAGTGAAACAATGGAGTAAATTATAATTAAATTTGTTAAAATATGTACATATGTACATACATTCGCATATACTTTTACTTTTTCTTATTATTTTACCTTTTTTTTGTACAACATATTAAATGACAGGTACGATAACTTTAGCGCCAAAAATTGATAACGGTTTTTTGTAGGAGGGCCAAAAACAAGTGGGGGGTGGCCGTGGTGCAGTGGTTAACATCATCGACCGCCGATCGGAAGGTCTATAGTTCAAATTCGCTTCATAGCCAAGTAAAAGTAATTCCTATACGGACAAAAAGTATGCAACGCAGTTGTGAATGGAAAGTGACCAGACGTACTGCCTGGGGGCATAACACTCACAGTATATGGTCAACTGAAATTTATCCTCTGCGTATGCAATATCAAAAGTGCTCGAACGAATTATTACGGACTATAACCAAAAGCGGAATTTGGTCGCCTCTCGTCCTATCTAGGACAACCACCCCTGAGAGTAGTGAACGAACATCAACGAACCAAACCACTGCACTCCGTTCAGGTTGTGTGTGTAACAACACGCGCACTCAGGGCTAAGGGCTTGTGCCTGATCCACAATACTGCGTTGGTGCGAGGCACTTTACGTGTTATGAGAAATGCTTCGACGCATGCTTACTTCAATTTTATCAGGTGTTCCATGTCAAAACACTGACGTAAACGTCAGTAAAATACACAGATACAGCATACACATCAATACACAGCAACAGTCGTTCAAACGCACAGAAATTTCCGACGTGTTTGACTTTTGTCTCCTTTGGTTACGTGAGCCTACGTTTTCTCTCTTTCTCATTTTTTCTTATTTCCTCTCATTTTTTAATGAACGTAAGCTCGCCAACGCAAACGCAGTATTTTGGACTACTCCATTGAATTGCTTGTGTTGGATGTCTCAGCTAGCACTAACGCAGTATTGTGGATCAGGCATTATAACGTTAAACGTTGTGCGAGCAGAATGTAACAGGGAGGGGGAAAGGAGGTGCCTATTGACATTGATCTTAACCCTAGAAGGGTAACCTTCGTCGATTCGACGACGAATTTTATTTTTTTAGTTTTCTCTTTAGTCCTCTTACTGATAGGATCCTCTTTTCGTGCAACCCTCGCCATCTCTAAGTGCTTGCAGTCTGTGGACGTACGGTAGTGTACCTGCTTGGGTAAGTGCATTTTTTATTGAAAAATAGCGCAAATGTTCGTCGAAACGACGAAGGTTACCTATTGTGTAACTTTTAGTGCGCGTTCAGATTTTTGATATGCAAGTTAAGGCCATCAGTGGTGATGACCGGGCTTACTGTCTCGGCTGCCTTCTGGACCGCCGTTTATGTGCAACATTGCGTTGATAATGCAATATCCTGCACATTGTGTTTCTTGTATGGGTATCATAAAACGGCGATGATCGGAGCAAGATGGCGTTAGGTTGTTTTTTAGCATTTAAGCTCACTCACATTCGGAACGGCACCAAACAAAGGGAGAGTATTTCCGTAGATATAATAGAGGAAAAATTCATAGTACCATGGATGAAGAAACGGTTGGAACTACCAACTTCACCCACTAATATTAGATCTTGTATTAAAAAAAATATTCTCGAAAATATAGAACCGTTAAGGGAGCACAACGTTAGTGTAACGCAAAATAAAAACAAAAAAAATTTGCAGATATTGTCCGTACACACAAGGACTCATGACTAAGTTAACGTGCAATAAATGTGATGCAAGCAAATGGGGAGAGCATAAAGTTGAACTCTGCAGTAAATGCTCGAATTTTGTTTATTTTTTTTACTTTTATTATGTTTTGCTATAGCAACAATTATCATGCCATCTCAAAAATGCAAGCTCATGTGAAGAGCATAAAGTTGACCTCTGCAAAAAATGACCAAATACTTTATTTTCATTTTTTTATTTTTAATGTGTTCTGTTAACTAGTGAATAAGCTTTCAAGTTCCCACTTCTTTTTACAAAAAAACAAAAACGCCTTGATATTAAAAGTTAAAAGAACCAATGATCTGGTGAATTAAGAATAACAATTTTTTTTTTTTTTTACCTTTTCTTATTAAACAACACCTAATAAAAAAAAAATATTTTACTTCACAACAATTACTTAATAACTTTTCCTTAAAAACGAAGTTGAATATCACTTCATCGATTCGACGAATGGTTACCTGTAACGTACTAAAAAATATGGTTACCTTTCTAGGGTTAAGTGTCTGCATATTGTATTGAGGGGGGACGACCGAATGAGGTAGTGGTAGTGCGTTCGTGTGCTCCGGTTGAAGAAAGAATATTTGACAGTACGACCGAAAACGGGCTTCAGAGTGAATTCATGAGCATTCCAGGAGAGACATGTATCGCGGGAGAAGTTTTGAAGGGGCGGAATGCAACTGGCTATTTCATCAGAGCATTTATGGTGAAAATAACGATAAAACAATGAAAGACAGGAGACATTCCTACGATGACCCAGCGAGCGTAATGAGTTTGTGATGCTGGAATCTCCTATGAGTTTTATCGCACGATTTTGTATTCTTTCAAGTAAGATCGGTGGGTGTAAAGAATTTCTTGCATCTGTATAGGAAACCTAGGCATTTCGCGGCATTCTTTGCGACACTAAATATGTGATCGTTCCAACAAAGGTTGCCACCGATGCACATGCCCAGGATGGAAAGCTTGTCGGTTTCAGAGATACAAGTGCCATTCATGGATAATGGTAGGCGTTACGCTTAAGCGACAGAAAACAGCATTGTGTTTTGGAAGCATTAAATTCCACTCTATTGTTTTTACCCCATTGGATGATGCTGTCGATATCGGAATTGAATGAGCTTAACATGGCCGTGGTGCAGTGGTTAACATCATCGACCGCCGAGCGGAAGGTCTATAGTTCAAATTCGCTTCATAGCCAAGACGAAGTAATTCCTATATGGACAAGAAGGATGCAACGCAGTTGTGAATGGAAAGTGACCAGACGCACTGCTGCAGGCATAATACTCACAGTATATGTATATGTATGCATGTATGTTGGCGTTACAGCCCATGAAGGACCTGAGCCGAGCTTTCTCAATCACCCATGTTGTATGTAATTTAATTTTCCCATAGGTGAAAGGGACCTAAGGGAGCACCGTGGCGCAGTGGGTAGTGTGTTGGCCTCTGACGCCAATGACACGGGATCGAATCCCGACACAGCCATGTTATCGAACGTGTTTTTCACGGTGTTTCTCCTCAGCGGGGTTCTGACAAAACCCCCTGTAGTAAAATTGTCACGAAAAGCTTCTCGAAATTCGCCGTTCGGATCCGGCAATAAACTCACAGTATATGGTCAACTGAAATTCATCCTCTGTGTCTGCAATATTGAAGTGCTTGAACGCATTACCAACGCGAAATTTGGTCGGCTCTCGTCCCATCTAGGACAACCACCCCTGAGAGTTAACGAACATCAACGACCCAAACCACTGCACTCCGTTCAGGTTGTGTGCGTATAACACATCATAAGCGAATATAAAAAAAGAAATTGGACCAGCGCGGGTTTCTAAAAAAAAAAAATACGCTGCCGCTCACTATTTACAGCCGAAGTGCGGGGTCGTAAAAAAGTTAACGAATATGAAAAGCCGAGGGTACTGTCGTCAGCGAAGGATTGGATTGGATTAGAAGTAACAGACAAGAGATCAATTATAAAAATGAGAAAGAGTGTCGGAGACAAAACGGAGACTTGGGCATAACCACCATTTACAAAGTGAGTGTCAGACTTGAATCCGTCCAAGAAGACAACTTGAATTGAACGATTCGAAAGGTAGCTTCTAATCCATAGAAGAAGAGAGTCGTCGATCCTGAATGCACGCATTTTCGTCAAAAGAGCTTCATGCCAATCTCTGTCAAATGCCTTCGAAATATCAAGTGCAACTACTTTGCTCTCACCCGCCTGGTGGAGCGAGTGATTCCACTTCTCGGTGAGATATACCATCAAATCACCAGTGGATCTGTTGCTACGGAAACCATACTGCCGGTCATTGAGGATTTTCTGCGACTCGAGATATTTCATTAGCTGTCGATTTATCAACGTTTCCATGACCTTGGAAAGAAGGGACCTTAGTGCAACGGGTAGGTAATTGGAGAGAGAAGAAGATTCGCCTTTTTTGGGAGTAGGCTGGACAAATGCTGTTATCCACCTATTCGGATAGAGCCCAGAAGAGTAGGAAAGGCGAAAAAGCTTACGCAGTGGTTTTGCCAGCGTAGAAGAACACCTCTTCAGAATTATTGGGGAAATACCATCTGGGCCAGCGGATTTGTGTATGTCAAGTTCTTTAAGAACCCTTGCAACTGTACGAGTACGGTAGTAAATTTGTCCCATGGTGGAATTAACGTACTCCAGAACAGTCGGTGACAAAGATGATTTGGGAAGCTGCGAGTTTGCTGCGAAATGGGCAGCGAGCAGATTGGCTTTGTATAAGGGTTTGACAGCTGGAATGTCATTGTGGATGAGCGTGGGTATAGACGACGAGACGGAGATCTTGATGTTTTTGACGAAAGACCAAAAACCTCTGCTACCTTTGGGACATTGTAGGATCTTACGCCTCAGTTTTTGGTCGTGTAAAAATGTAGCTCGTCGAATGTGGGAGTTCCAGTCATTTCTGGCTTGTATATATCTTTTTCGGTTTTCCTCAGTGGTGTTTGCCTTATAATTCCGAAAGCTTATCTCTCTATACCTAATAACATCTTTACAGCTCAAGTCAAACCACGCATTATCCTCCGGCTTTGGCGTCCACGTCGTTGTCGAGGAAGCACAACGACCAGTTAAAGCTCCGAAAGAAGTTGTTAAGGCCACACCAATTAGCTTTCTTATATGTCTATACTATTCTTTTTGGAGCTTTTTCTTTAAATGTGTGGAATGAATATGGGAATTTAGCTGATATGACACAGTGATCGGACGAGCCTAGAGGAGATAATACATTCAAAGTGTATTTATCAGGTTGAGAGGTAAGAAACAAGTCCAGGGTGTTGGCCATATGACTGGCAACATCCGGGATACGAGATGGCTCATTCACAAGCTGGGTTAATTGATTCAACTCAGCGAAAATTTCGACATGCCTTCCTCTGCGTGTTGTCTGTCCGGAATGTCGAAGCCACTGAGAATTGTGAACATTGAAATCGCCTGCTATAACGATTTCAGTGCGAGGAAACAGGGAAACAATTGTTTGGATGGAGTTGGACAGTGCATCAAACGAGTCGAAGGTCTCTGTCCAGGTTTGGGCTTCTGTAAAGAAAACAGTAGTGAATTATGTGCTTACGAAGAGTGAATTTAAGCCATAAGAAATTAAATTCCGAGGTGGATGTTTGGCTATACTCCGGAAGCAGCTGGTAAGTGATATCACTACGGACATAGATCCCTTTCTGGGACTGTAGGTCCCTTTCATCTATGGGAAAATTAAATCACAATTCCTGACTTTGTTTAGGAAGGATGTTAATGTTCTAGCTACGCCGAACGAAGGAAGAAGGCGACTAAATAGTTTGCAGCTGACTACGGAGTAGAAGTCTCTAAAGTGAGTAGTTCGAAATGTAGGTATGTTTGCCAGGTATTCAAGGTTGCTGCGTAAGCTGCGGGCATCAGAAATCGGGCTCTGCAAATAACCACTTCTCATAAAGAAAATTTTAGACACCTTGCAGTAATATAGGTGCCTAACCGGCGGGATATTCAGGTTCTTAAAGAGGTTCATGGTATGGCTGAAACGACGAACTCCACAAATCGTCCTAATAGCGCATTTTTGCAATATAAGTGGAAGCTGAATTTTCGTGGGGTAAGCACCTTCCCAACATCCTATGCTATAATTTAGTTTGGAGTGAAATATCCCGAAGTAAACAGTTCTTAAGCAATTTTTTGTGCAATATTTACGAAGATGGAACAGACCACGGATAGGGGAACGAAGATAATGTTTCAGGTTTGTAATATGATCAGACCAATTGATATTTTGGTCAATTGTAACACCTAGGTATTTGAAGTTATTTACTATGTCAATATTAAAGCAATTTGCATGACACACTGAGTGACCATCAAATATCATTTCCGGGGAAGGGTCGGTACAAGTGCAAACCGGCAATTTGTAGCGAGTACAGTTATCGGCGTGGAAACGAAAATCAAGGTCCGACCTAAGGCTGAAAAACTTTGGTTTTGTTTTACTGCTGACACTAAGTTTATGTTTGGCGAACCACAGTCTCAATATGTGCATAATGTCAGCAACTAGCTGGAGATGACTAGGAGAGTCGTAGGCAATACCAAGATCCTCGGCAAAAGCCGTAACTTTTCCTGCAAATGTCTGATGAAACAATGAGTTTATGTACACTAGGACAAGAGTGGGGCCTAATACAAATCCCTGGAGTACCCCGCGTTTAATAATCCGAGTCTCACTATAACTGTCCCCAACTTTCACTTTTTGTCTTCTATCTTTGAGATACGATTCCAGCCAACTATGAATGGGTCCTCTAAAACCAGCCCGGTGCAATTTGTTCAGGAGAATGTTATGGTTTACCGTGTCAAAGGCCTTAGTTATGTCAACAAACAGACCAGCACAGCACAGTCAAGTTCTTTGTTTATAAGCGAACAAAAACCCAAAAGTGCATCTTCAGTAGAGAGTCCTGTCCTAAAGCCGTATTGCAAAGGAACCGCAGGATTCTAGTCTTGACCGGTTTTTCAAACATTTTCGAGATAGGCCTGTAGTTATTTTCATCTCTTTTGTTGCCCTTTTTAAAAATTGCCAGAACATTTGCGCATTTCAACCTGTCCAGTGGAGATACTTAGATTAAAGAGGAAAGCGAGTACGTCTACTATATTTAGAGCGATGTGTTTTAATATATAATTAGAAAGGCCATCATCACCACAGGAAGGGGAGCGATTGAGTGAATTAATAATATGCAAAACTTCAACACCAGTTATTGGTCGAAAGAAGAAGCTGTCACTGCAAACGTGTATATAATGTGTATAAAAATAAACTTAGGGCGGAATTCGTATCTGACCATTTCCAGCCCTAACGAACGCTCGGAAGGTACACATATATCCAATGTGACCAACATTCAATATTCTTGTTAGACATCAGTAACAAATTTGTCTAAAGTGAGATTCATTTTGCGTAAAAAAATCGTATTTGAAATCAACTTCTCATGCAGCCCTCTTACAAATGCATTTATCTGAACTATGAAAAATACGAAACTCACTCGAAACAAACTGATATAATATCATATAGCAACATTCTGAATCGTGAAGTGCCTTAAGAACAAAGAACATAAAAGAAAATATAAAAGTAGGCTTTAACCATGTATTATAGTTGTTGATTAGCGGTAAAGAAAAAGGAAGTAATTGTGTGTGTGTTTCGTCTTTATTCCTTTCAATTTCTATCTCTTGAGTAAATTGCTTTGACCACTGCACAACTACCTATTACTCTAAAGACACTTTTTTATCCGGAGGGATTGAAAGGATATTCTAAACAAAGGACAAGTGCAACCACGGAACAGAATACAAGGAAAAAGCGGGGGGAAAAGCACATACATAGATATTAATCCGATATACTTTCTAATAGGTTTAAATATCATTCACAGTTAGTATACAAGTACTTAATCCAACATAGTGATTGCTTTTTCCTTTCTCTGGACTTGTCAAATGTTTGAAAATGACAACAAGCAACTCCTTAAATTAGTTGTCTTACATGACGAGTTGGTCTTTACCAAATTTCGTGCGGATCAATTTCAACACGGAACATCTAAATCCACAATACGAAAGCTTGTTTGCGTAGGCTTATCATGCTTGTACTTTAACTGGCGAAAGACTGTAAGCGAAGAGCTTATCGCATTTGTTTTGATTCTTCTAAGGAGTAAGGTATAATTCAAATCAAAACTCAATAAGATACGAGTACATGTTCAATTCGACTGAATTTTATGGTCGTTAATCCTAAACTAAACATGTTTTGTAGTTTGCATTGATGAGGGATTTCTGTGTGCAGTTCTGCAATATTCGTGGGTTACGGAAGAATTTCCTTGCCACGTACATATATCCATCTCTCTCGCCACAAACCGGCTGTTTTGGCACTTTGTGAAACACAGGTCGATGAAAAATCTGATCCTTCGGATTTCAGTCTTCCTGGATATAGCTTAGTGCCATTATTCGTTTCTCGCCGTGGTCTCGCCATCTATGTCCGTAGTGATATTGCTTACCAGTTACTTCCACAGTATAGCCAAACATCCACCCCGGAATTTAATTTCATATGGCTTAAATTCATATTCCGTAAGCACTCCATCCACTACTGTTTTCTTTATAGAAGCCCCAATCTAGACAGGAATGCAACATTTGATGCATTCGACGCACTGTCTGATTCCATCCAAAGAATTGTTTCCCTGTTCCCTCGCACTGAAATCGTTTTAGCGGGCGATTTCAATGTACACAATTCTCAGTGGCTTCGACATTCTGGACAGACAACACCCGAAGGAAGGTATGTTGAAATTTTTGCTGAGTTAAATCACTTAACTCAACTTGTGAATGAGCCATCACGTATCCCCGATGTTGCTGGTCATACCGCCAACACGCTGGACTTGTTTCTTACCTCTCAGCCTGACAAATACACGATCGATGTATTGGAACCCCTAGGCTTGTCTGACCACTGCATGATATCAGCGAAATTCTCGAACTCCCACCATCCAGTTAAAGAAAAAGCTCCTAAGAGAACACTATGGCTATACGAGAAAGCCAACTGGTGCGGCCTTAACAACTTCTTTCGGATCTTTAACTGGTCGTTGTGCTTCCTCGACAACGACGTGGACGCCGCAACTGATATTATCGTAAACATTATCCGAATCGGCATGGCAAATTTTATTCCCAGCAAGATTAAAAGCACCAGGCCTAAGGATAATACGTGGTTCGACTCGAGCTGCAAAGAGGCTATTAGGCTCAGGGAGCTAAGTTTTCGGGCCTACAAGGCAAACAGTTCTGAGGAAAACCGAAAAAAGTACATACGAGCCAGAAATGACTGCAACACCCACATTCGACGGACTAAATTCCAATCCGACCAAGAATTAAGGCGTAAAATCCTTCAATGTCCCAAAGGTAGCAAAAGTTTCTGGTCGTTTGTAAAAAACGTAAAAAACTCAACTAAGTCGTCTATACCGACGCTCATCCACAATGACATCAAAGCTGTCACCCCCTTAGACAACGCTAACCTACCTGCTGCCCATTTCGCAACCAGTTCTCAGCTGCCAGCTTGTACTTTGTCTCCGCCTGTACTAGAGTGCGTCAATTCCACCATGGGGCTAATCCACTTCCGCACTCGTACAGTCGCAAGGGTTCTTAAAGACCTCGACATACACAAATCCGCTGGTCCAGATGGTATTGCCTCAATAGTTCTGAAGAGGTGTTCTTCTACGCTGGCAAAACCACTGCGTAAGCTTTTTCACCTTTCCTACACCTCTGGGCTCTTTCCGAGTAGGTGGAAAACAGCATTTGTCCAGCCTATACCCAAAAAAGGCGAATCATCTTCTCCCTCCAACTACCGACCCATTGCACTAACGTCCCTTCTTTCCAAGGTCATGGAAACGCTGATTAACCGTCAGCTTATGAAATATCTTGAATCACGGAAACTCCTTAATGACCGCCAATACGGTTTCCGCAGCAACAGATCCACTGGTGATATGATGGCATATCTCGCTGAAAAGTGGAATCACTCCCTTCACCAAGCAGGTGAAAGCAAAATTGTTGCACTGGATATTTCGAAAGCATTTGACAGGGTTTGGCATGAAGCCCTTTTGTCGAAAATGCGTGCTTTTGGGATCGATGAGTCTCTCTTTCAATGGATTAGAAGCTACCTTTCGAATCGTTCAATTCAAGTTGTTTTGGACGGATTCAAGTCTGATACTCACTTTGTAAATGCCGGTGTTCCCCAGGGCTCCGTTTTGTCTCCGACACTCTTCCTTATTTTTATAAATGATCTCTTGTCTGTTACTTCTAATCCAATTCACTCCTTCGCTGACGACAGTACCCTCAGCTTCTCATATTCGTTCACCAGTTTACGACCCTGCACTTCGGTTGTAGATAATGAGCGGCAGCGTATGTTAAGCTCATTAAATTCCGATATCGACAGCATCATCCAATGGGGTAAAAACAATAGAGTGGAATTTAATGCTTCCAAAACACAATGCTGTCTCTTGTCGTTAAAGCGTATAAATAACCCGCAGCCATTATCCATGAATGGCACTTGCATCTCAGAAACTGAAAAGCTTTCCATCCTGGGTATGAGTGTTGCTCACAATCTTAATTGGAGCGACCATATATTCAGTGTCGCCAAGAATGCTGCGAAATGCCTAGGATTCTTATACAGATGCAAGAAATATTTCTCACCCTTAGATCTGGCTACAATCTATAAGGCGTTCATTCGCCCCAAATTAGAGTTTAACGCTCATGTCTGGTCCGGTGCTTCCAAGACCTCACTGCACCTACTAGACAGAATACAAAAACGAGCCATAAAACTGATAGGTGACTCCAGCATTACCAAAACATTAGAATCGCTGGAACACCGCAGGAATGTTACCTGCCTCTCCCTGTTTTATCGTTACTACCACCAAAAATGCTCTGATGAAATAGCCAGTTGCATTCCGCCCCTTCAACATTTCTCCCGCAATACACGTCTCTCTAGGAATGCTCACCAATATACTCTGAAGCCCGCTTTCGGAGGTACTGTCAAATATAGAGAATCTTTCATTAACCGAACCACACGAATCTGGAACTCCCTGCCGGATTCGGTTTTCCCCCCTCAATGCAACATGCAAGCATTTAAGATCAATGTCCATCGGCATCTCCTCTATTCCTCTTCCTCTCTATCTTCTGCCCGCACTGTGTCGCCGACATAATAAGGTTATTAGACCTTGAGTGCGCGCAAATTATTAAAAAAAAAAAAAAAAAAAACTTGGCGCCGTGGCTCAGTAGTTAGTGTGTTGGACTCTGACGCATGATGAGCGGGTTCGGATCCCGATAACACTAACGCCATCGAATGTTTATTTCGCGGCGTCACTCCTCAAAACCCCCGTAGTATACTTGCCGTGAAAAAGCTTCTCGACTCACGCCGTTCGGAATCGGCATTAAGCTGTAGGTCCCTTTCACCTGTGTGAAAAATAAATCGCACACAACATGGGTGATTGAGAGAAGCTTGGCTCTGGTGCTTCATGGGCTGTAACGCCATCAAAGAAGAAGAATCCTAAACTGGGCGCCGTGGCTCAGTAGTTAGTGTGTTGGACTCTGACGCATGATGAGCGGGTTCGGATCCCGATAACACCAACGCCATCGAATGTTTATTTCGCGGCGTCACTCCTCGGCGAGGTACTGGCGACCTCTGGCGGTATATCGCCAGAAGACGGAGCTTATGCTATTCACCAGAAAGCACGAAATTTCGGAAACCTGCCCAGTCACTTTATTTGGCACGAGACTAACCTTTTCCTCCAGTGCCTAATACCTTGGCATTGTACTAGGCAGGAAACTCACCTGAAAGAACAACACAACCGAGAGAACAAAAAGCGCAATCAAAGCTCTCTACACCTGCAAGAAAGCCTTAGGAAAAAAATGGGGATTCAACCGCAAGCTTACTCTATGGCTCTACATTACAGTCCTTAGACCTATACTAATGTGTGGAGTGCTAGTCTGGTGGACTGCACTAGACAAAACAACATACCATAAACAACACGAGAAGGTACAAAGGCTAGCATTTATGTGCATCACCGGGGCCCTAAGGTCCACCCCAACAGCAGCGCTCAACATGATACTTCATGTTACACCACTTGATATAGGTATTTGGCAAGCAAACTGCCACATATGTATACGGCAATAAGACTAAAAGACAACTGAAAGTGGACTGACCACTCCTCCATCCTGAACAACAGGATAACCATGGCAGAAAACTCGGACCACATAGAACCCACCACAGTCTTTGAGAAGATAACATACCCAGACAGACGGAACTGGACCCGCCAAACGCAACCTCGCAGGGATTGCGTGGATTTCTACACTGACGGTTCAAAAACCAAAGACGGGGTAGGTAGTGGAGTATTCCGCAAAGAACTAAAGCTGAGCCAAGCTCTAAAACTACCAGATCCCTTCTATGGGTAACAGGACACAGCGACATCCCAGGTAACGAAAGAGCCGACACACTCGGCAGACAGAGAACGACGCAACAATCAATCATGGCATGTGAGGGAATATCTCTTGCAACCATTAAACATAATCTCATAAATTTCGCCAGGGCTGAGACGAACCTGAGATGGACCCAGGGACATACCTGCCTCATCGCCAGGCAAATCTGGCCCCGGCTCGATAGTTAACGGACTACAAGAATAATCTCCCGGAAAAGAACTGACATCTACAAAATCATTGGTGTCACTTCCTCATTGGCAGTCATGCGCAAAAACTAGGACAAGCTTCGAATGATTTCTGCAGAAGCTGCCAAGACGAAGACGAGGTCGAATCCATCCGACACCTTCTCTGCCTAGGATCCTACTTCCTTAACGACCTGACAGATGTTCAGTGATTCCATGAATAGAGGGATAAGACCCCTCGTAACACGGAACCTACCTACACACCTACCTAGTCTAAACCTCACTCAAAATATAAAAGTGACTATGCAGTGATTATAGGGCGCCGTGGGGCAGTAGTTAGTGCGTTGGACTCTGACGCATAATGAGCGAGTTCGGATCCCGACAACACCAACTTACCATATAAAAGCTTCTCGACTCTTGCCGTTCGGAATCGGCGGTCCCCTTCATCTGTGTAAAAAGAAAAAACTCACACACAATATGGGTGATTGAGAGAAGCTTCGCTCTGGTCCTTCATGGGCTGTAACCACCATAAAAGAATATGCAAGATACTGCTAATCCACAAACAAGCTGAAAGGCAGATTGGAGTTAACATTGGGCGGTGGGTGATAGAAGGCGCGCACTTTTTTTTTCCTCCTTTATTTTAACATCTGTATTATTGACATCTAGTTAATGTTTTTACAAAAATAAAAAATATAAGGTGGATGTACAATGTAGGACCAATGTCCTTTACAGAGGGATTTTAATTCACCCGAAGCGTTGGGGGTTATATTGACTCAGAGCGCCCCTTATCGCTCGTTGTTCTCGCCAAGGACATTTTTATGTCTGCTACAAACATATTCCTATTCCTATTCCTACCAGTATCCTCAGATTTTAAGAAAACCTATAAACTACTCGTAAGTCAGTCGGTCGAAATCGCTTTAGTCGTCTGATCTGGGTTTGTTCGTATTTCATCTTTTGTGTGTTGTAGGATTTTAGGTCTGTGTTTTCGCAAGAATTTTTTGCTTCTTCTGCAACGGTTGCTAGGTGAAGGTCTTTATGAATTTCGTCATTTGGTACATACCCCGCTGTGTCAACAATGGTCCGGAGTATTTTGTTCTGTGTACGTTATATTATTTTGATATTAGAGAACTTTGCTGTACCCCATAGTTGTAACCCGTATGTCCATATTGGTTTTATCATTATCTTGTATTCCCCATTTCGTAAACAACTCGATAGTATTGTTTAGATGTCTTTGGAGTTTATCATTTGCGTCTGCTAGGTTTTTCCTGGCTTGAAGGATAATGGTATCATCAGCGAATGTAGCTAGGATGGTATGTTGTAAGTCGGATTTGGTATATCTGATGTGTATAGTAGGTAGAGTAGTGGGCCTAGGACACTTCCTTGAGGAAGAGTGCTAGGACTGTAAACAGCTTGGAGCATTCGTCTTTGTATTTATCATAGAAAAGCCGCTGCTCGAGATAGCTTTTAAGTAATACATAAGTACAGGTCTCGTGGTAGTGTTTTGTTTACCTTATAGAGTAGTCCCGTGGGCCATACAATGTCGACAGCTTTAGATACGTCAAGAAAAATGGCAGAACAATATCTTTTATTTTCTAAATCATTCGAAATTTTATTTATAACCCTGCGTGTCTGCTGTATTGTTGAGTGTCTTTGTCTAAAACGAACGCACATGGAACAGACTATTGAGAGCAAATACGTACAAACATATGTACAAGAAAAATGTAGAGAAAGACAGGGTCATCAAATAAATCAAACAATGTCTGAACTAAGTAGAAGGGGAGTTACACTCTCATGTAGCCGCCCCTAACAGCATCCCAAAAACAACTTGGGAGGATGAGTATATTGTAATAAGCAAAAAACAAAAAAACAAAAGTTTGAAAAATCACCATTTGGTATTCAAGAACGGAAGTACAGGAAGTACTTCCTTGTTTTCTTACTTAGCCTAACTTTTTCCATATATCTACATACTAATGTGTATTGAGTGTTATGATGTTTTTATCAAACGGACCTGCTGTTTATTGCAGTATACCCCCGCTGAGGAGAAACATCACGAAATACAAATTTGATTACATTGCTACATTCTTGGACCCCTGTGCCATTCTCATAACAGGCCAACGCATTACCAATTAAATCACGGCGCTCTAGAACACAGCCGAGTTTATTCCAACCACTTATGTTGTATGCGATTTCCGTATTCCTGACATGTAAATTAAAGACGGTTTTGTGAAACATAACTGATGCTTTGGAGGCAAACACATTACCCACTGCGCCAAGATTTAATTACGTTATTTTAAATTCATTTAATTTTAAACAATTTTACTTTTTACGAAAAAAAAAAAAAAAAAACAGTTTTCGACCATTTAATGAAAAATATTTACATAAATGAACATAGATTCTTCTTCTTAACAGTTCGAGGTGAACCTGGGCCTCAACCAAAATGCCCCTCCAACTAGCACGATCTTTTGCTAGCCTTTTCCACTGCCGCACACCCAGTTGGCTGTGGTCCCCTTCCACCTGTGTGCGCCATCTTAAGTGCGGCCATCCTCTGCTTCTTCGTCCCTCGGGGTTGGATTCAAAGACTCTACGGGCTGGAGCTGTGGTGTCCATACGCTCTACATGGCCCAGCCATCTTAGGCGTTGAATCCGTAGACGACTGACTAGACTCATGTCGCTGTACAGCCCGTAAAGTACGTGGCTGAATCTTTTGCTCCATCCCCCGTCTGCGTTTATAGGCCCGAAAATCACGCGCAAAATCTTTCTCTCGAACCGACCAAGGGCCTCCTCCTCCGCTTTTGATAGTGTCCATGCTTCTGCGCCATACAACAGGACCGGGGTGATAAGGGTCTTCTATAGAGTCAACTTGGTCGTTCTGGAGAAGGCTATGTTACTCAGTTGCCTGAGTCCAAAGAAACAGCGATTGGCAAGAGTGATTCTGCGTTTGATTTCGGAACTGATGTCGTTGTCCAGGTCACTGCGGAGCCAAGGTAGACGAAGTCCTTAACTACCTCGAGCTTATATCTGCCAATGCAAACGTTCTGGTCAAGACGTCGGTGGTTAGCGTCCTTTGAGCAGCCATTTGATGACAGCATATATTTAGTTTTGCCCTCGTTTACCGCGAGGATTTGAAATAGATTGTGCCTCTTGTATTGGCCAGTGATTTTTGCACAATCATTTCCAATATGACGTTGAAGAAATCACACGACAGCGCATCCCCCTGCCTAAATCCTTTTTTGACATCAAAACTATCGGTAAGGTGTTCCGAATCGGATTGAGCAGTGAGCATTCTCCAAAGTCATCCTGCATAGTCTAACGAGTTTAGCAGGTATGTCAAAGGTACACATAGCGTTGTATAGCTCGTCTCTAATTACGCTGTCGTATGCGGCTTTGAAGTCGACAAATAGCTGGTGAGTGTCGACTTGAAATTCATTTATTTTTTCCAGGATCTGCCGTAGTTTGAAGATTTGGTCGATGGTGGACTTCCCTGGCTTGAATCCGCACTGATAAGGACCTATCAGCTTGTTTACAAAAGGCTTCAGGTGTTCACACAAAACGGCAGAGAAGATTTTGTAGGCGACGTTAAGGAGACTTATTTCTCTGTAGTTGGCGCAATCAAAGGGTCTCCTTTCTTGTGGATCGGGCATACGATGCTGACACTCCATCCCTCGGGCATGCATTCCTCTGACCATACCTTACAGATGAGCTTGTGCATGCTCTTAACCAGGTCATCTCCAGCTGCCTTGAAGAGCTCAGCAGACAGTCCGTCTGCGCCAGCAGCTTTATTCGACTTGAGCTTCAATTTCGTCGAGGTCAGGGGGACAGAATTCTCTGCGGTCTTCGTCGATTAGAAATGAATCATTCTGCCAGGCAGAGTTATATTGACTAACATCGCCGTTATACAGTCTGCAGAAGTGTTTTTTCTATATTCTCAGCATCGACTGCGATTCTACTACTAAGTGTCCGTTCATAGATAGATTTAGATAGATTTAACAAAAATCGAGCTCACATAAATACAGGATTATTCAGCAAAGAACAGTTAGAAAATTGAGAAAGTACTACCAATTTAGTCGATTACAAGCAAACTTTGGAACCCAACTTAGGTTATAATGTATAAAATGGGTTCACTGCAAGACTGCAAGGCAGTCATTTTTTCATATGTTTTCCTCTCTGATGACGAGATTAATCTTTACAAGCGTTTAGAAAGTCTTATTTGTTTTCATTCTAAGATGTATGTATGTATAACATAATGATGTATTATCATACGATAGTTAAGTTTCGTGATATCTCGCCTGTTATCCTACTACCACAGAAGATATATGTGTGTGTACAAACAAAACTCGATAAAATGCACTTTAAATAGTTGAAAGACTTTAATGTATCGGTGAATAGGTCTTAATGTATCCCTGTGTTCTGTGACCCCATTCGAATTTTATTCCGTCATTGTAAAAGGTTGCAAAGATATTCATAGCTTAAATTAATCGTATCCAATATCAATTCGAAATTGACTTCTTAAGTATTTCATTCTGAATTGATATCCTATGCAAATGCTTAACATACAATATGATCTCCAAAGGCCCCCGCCCGTATTCTGATTTCCGATCTAACTGTCTTGAAAATGTTCTATTTTTATGCAAGTGCTCTAAAATTTAAATCCACATTTCGACAACCGCCTCATCAAATGCAAATAATTTCTCCGAAACAGTATTGGTGTGTTTCAGGCTACTTATTTACCTCACACAGGCTTTGCTTCTAAACTTAGCTGAAAAAATTATTTATTATGTACAGAACGCAGCACTTAATCATCATGATCATTTTAGGATTTAATTGTGATTTATTTCTCATGAAGCATCCGGAAGGCTGAAGATGATTCCATTTCTTTGTGACAATAGATCCAAATTGCAATAATAAGAAACCGAAAATTGATTCAGATTCTTACAGATGAGCAATACCTCATCGTCAACGTATCACGAAAAAAATCACAATGTCTTTTTAGTTGTGAGAAAAGGAACAATGTTATAGAATTTCAATCAGGGAAGTTTAGTCTGTTCATTAGCCGCGTATTATATATGCCAGTGGCGGCCAACCTGCGGCTCGCGAGCCACATGCGGTTCTTTAAAGGATTATTTGTGGCTCTCGATAAATATACCCGAGTTCCCTTTTAATTTATATGCTATTATATTTTAAAAAATTATGATCGTTCCGTATGTGTTTCAAAATGTGTTGCTCGTATCGTAGAACTTACTGAAACTATTCGCTCGAAATTTGAAATGCTTTCGTTGGAAGAACTTTTTGGGCATTAAAGGGTTAAAAATGATATGACTTAAAGGTACTTAAAGGTAAAGGCGAGAAAGGTACAACCCTGCTCGATCTTACTAAATGGCACACGCATAGGATTTTCAGAGGAAGTAAAGTATCTAGGTATTGACCTAGACCGTAGACTCAACTGGAACTCCAATATGAGAAATAAATTCATGAAAGCGACTAAGGCTATGTGGGCCTGTCGACGCACCTACGGTAAAACCTGGGGACCCAAACCTAAGGTAGTCCACTGGCTATATACCGCGATAGTTAGACCTATCGTCACCTACGGGTCCACCGTATGGTGGTCAAAAGTTGAGCAAAAAACTACAATTGTTAAGCTTCAACGCCTTCAGAGACTAGCGTGTCTCGGCATCACAGGCGCTACGCCAACCTGCCCCACGGCAGCCCAAGAAGCACTCATTGGACTCACTTCACTGCACCTTTTTATCAAAAAGGTGGCATTACGCAGTGCAATCAGAATCCTCTGCTCGGGAACAAATATGCCATGTAGACCCGCAGGCCACATGTCCATATTACAACACCTTCCCGAGCTGGATATGATTACTACAGGCTCGGACGCACTGCCACACACATTCACCTTTGACAAGAGATTTGAGATACTGATCCCAAACCGCTCAGCATGGGAAAACAGTGATCCCCTGCTAAATGTCAAAGGCCTTAGGTGGTACACGGATGGCTCCAAGATGGCTTCCGGCGTTGGCGCCGGCATCTTTGGACCAAAACGCAAAATCTCGAAGACACTGGGAATAAGTCCCAGCATCTTCCAAGCAGAGCTGCATGCCATCCTAACATGCGTAAATCTAAATCTTGAGACTGGCATCAGAGGAGTAACCATCAACTTACTCTCTGATAGCCAAGCAGCGCTTAAAGCGCTGGGTTCGTACAGCACGAACTCAAAAACCGTCAAGGAATGCCATGACGCCCTACAAGACCTCGCCAAAAGGAACAATGTTAAACTTTGGTGGGTGCCAGGCCATAAAGGTATCAAGGGCAATGAAATTGCCGACCAACTTGCCAGGAAGGGCTCCAGTGACAAGTATATTGGTCCGGAACCATTCTGCGGCATTCCCGCGTCTAAGATAAATTACTTCTTAGACAAGTGGGAAAAATTACAACACCTGTCCTTTTGGAACAGCGTTCGGGGACTCCGTCAATCTAAACGACTTACACGACCCCTGAACAAGCACCCTATTGACATACTCAAACTCAATAGGATGGATATCAGAAGACTAGTCAGCTATCTAACGGGACACTGCGGTCTGAGATATCATTTAAACAAAATTAGCCTCTCATCTGAAACCGAGTGTCGGCTCTGTCTTGAGGACGAAGAGACGGCGGAACACATACTGTGTGAGAGTGCTGCTCTCTGCCATCTTAGGAAGCGTATCCTTCTCAGTGAAGTTATGACTCCTGAGGGGATCACCCTGGCTCCTACGAGAAGCATTCTCAACTTCATTGTGGAGGTGGAGAGGCTACTCGGCTATATCGGCTAGCAGGCACAATAGATCTGCAAGGGTCGCAGTGCCGCATTGCTATTGATAGCACTAGCCTTATATATATAAAAAAAAAAAAAAAATTACATGACTTATCGAAAACTGCGCGAATGAACATGAACAGTGGCGTAATCGTCCGTAATCAATCGGCTCCAACCCGATTTTGAATTTGTAAGCTTTCATTGCAACGGACAGTTGACATTGTACTCTGGAGGAAACAATTTGTATCACTTTTGCTACGGATATAATTTAAAATCTGGGATTTTTGGTAAGTTAACTAAATTTGTTTTGTAGTATGTAACAAGTGTTGTTATTGTTTTAATAACACAAAACTTGTATTTTCTGAATTTCTTTATTTATTTCCAGTTCTTTTAAAAATATGACGACAGAGAACGAGAATAAAATAAGAAAATACGAGCAAGGAAATAGAAGTTTTAACAATTAGCGGGAGGAGAATTTCTTTTTTATTGACAATAATGGACAAGCATTATGTATTATTTGTAATTCTACGATTAAAATTTATAAAGCTAGCAATTTACGTCGACATTATGAAACCAATCATCCTCAGTTTTCTAATCAGTATCCACCAAATTCCAAATTAAGATCAGATAAACTCTTTAAAATCAAATTTAAATAATCAACAGTCAACTTTGATGATCTTTAGCAGTCAAGCTAATAATGTGGTTGAAGCCAGTTTTGTTATTACCTGGAATATTGCTCGTACGAAACTCCCTTATGGAGAGGGAGAGTTTTTTTTTTAAAAAAACTTGGAAGATGTACTTAAAGTTTCAGATCCAAGTAATGCAGCATTGCACAAAGTTGTTTCACAGATTTCCATTTCGAGACACACAACAGAACGGCGCATAACTGCAATTAATACATCTCTTGAATATAATTTAAAAAATGATTTGAAGAACTGCATTCAGCTTAGCCCTTGACGAATCAACAGTTATCACAGATCTTCCACAAATGGCAGTTTTCATACGTTTGGTTTCATTATTAGATTTAGTAGCACTTCAAGAGTCAGCCCGCGGTGTCGATATTAAATTAGACTCCATAATGAAAACTTTTGATGTGCCTCTTAACAAACTTATAAGCATTGCAACTGATGGTGCTCCGGCAATGCAGGGTAATAAAATCGGTCTTATTGGGCTTTTAAGAGATGATTCTCAAATTCCACAATTCATACCGATTCACTGCTTAATTCACCGAGAACATCTCGATACAAAATATTTGAAATACTCTGATGTTATGAAAACCATATTACACATTGTAAATTACATTCGCACCAATACAAAAAATCATCTACAATTCAAAAATTTCCTTGAAGAATTAAAGGACGAAGAACTTCCAAATGACATCAATTTCTTTTGCATTGTTAGATGGTTATGTAGCTCCAACGTATTAAATCGTTTTGTAGATTTGCTTGATCCGATAACTGCATTTCTAAAAAAAAAAGGAAATAACTTATTCTGAATTAGACGATGACGAGTGGTTACAAGACTTGATGTCTTGACTGATGCCATAGAACATTTGCAAACACGGAATTTAAAATTGCAGGGGAAGATAAAATAATATCTGACCTCTCACAGTGTATATTTAGTTTTCAAACTAAATTGCAACTTTTTCAAAAGGAAATTAAATATAAAACATTTTGTAATTTTCCTCGAACAACAAAAAAAATGTTCCAATATTAAACAAGAAAAACTCAACGAGTATATAAAAGAGCTAGAAGGAATATTGATAGAATTCCAAAATAGATTTCAAGA
Source organism: Eumerus sabulonum (assembly GCA_951905685.1). Taxonomy (NCBI): domain Eukaryota; kingdom Metazoa; phylum Arthropoda; class Insecta; order Diptera; family Syrphidae; genus Eumerus; species Eumerus sabulonum. Next base: position 29,607,491 of record OX645062.1, read on the forward strand.
CTTGAAATATTTTAAGTCGTCTCTAGTTTTTTTTTCTGAATCCATTTGAAATTAACATAATTGAATGTGAGTTTTCTATTTCCAGTATAATTATGACCCAAAAAGCATCTGGAGAATCAGAATTAATAGAGATGCAAGAAGATCGAGCTCTACAATTAAAATATAAGTCGAAAACGATTACCGAATTTTGGAAATTTGTACCAGAATCGAAGTATCCTGAATTAAAAAAGGCTGCTTGTCGAATTATTTCAATATTCGGAACAACGTACTTATGTGAATCATTTTATTTCACTTTAAAATTCGTGAAATCCAAACACCGATCGGTATTAACTAACCAGCATCTCAAAGAATTACTGAGAAGTGCTGTCACCAATTATTCACGAAATTTTAAAGAATTATCAAGAGAAGTGAAATAAATATGGTTAATTAATTTTTAATATTTAAATTCAATACACATTTGTACTTTTGTTTATATGTTTTCAATTAATATAATTTCTGTAAAAAAATTGTTTAATATCTTTTTTGCATAACATTTAATTGCGGCTCGCGAAACATTTCAAATTTTGAAAATTGGCTCGGACTATCAAGGAACTTGGCCACCCCTGATATATACTATAGGCAGGAAGAAAATATATTAACTCTTGTTAGTTTACACAATCTTTGAACTAAACAAATATTTGCTAGGACATAATATTATTAAAGTTTAAGCTCTTGGTGTCAGCTTTCAAGCCTTCAAATGAATTATTCGCCATTAAATAGGTACTTGATGAGAACTAAAAACCAACCCCATTTCGCTCTTCTTAATCTTCAAGATTATTGTAGACGCATTAAGATCGCTTGATGATGAAGTTACAGACTTTATGTTAACCAAATAATAATCCACCAAAGAATTTACGCCCGAGAGTATTTTGCACCATATTAAAACCGCATCTTTGACGTCGTCCATTATCGTATTGATAAGTCACGCACCTTATTATTGTTGATCATAAAATGTTGCTTTTAAAAAGAAGTAAAAAGGTTTTTAACAAGTTCAGGTGTTAATTGAAACCCAAAGTACCGTCTTAATTTCTTTTCAAAGAAAAGCCCTTCTCGCACCAATCCAATACTAATTGAAATGAGTGGGATCCTTCCCCAACCATCGGTTTTTGGTTATTGTTGTTAAAAAAAAATTCGAAAAGACCTTTAACAAGTTCAAGTGTTACTTGACTGACTGCACAAAATTGCCTTGACCTCGCACATTTGGTCAATAAAGAAGTCAATTGTTTCTGCAAACATTTGTATCTATATATGTAATTCATATTCCGATAAGCATTGCTTCGCAAACTCATGATTCACATTTCGTAGGTATACATATGTATGTGTAATTAGAATTATCAATAATTTGTAGCACTGACTGAAAAGGAACTCTGTCGGCTATTGTAAGTCCTGCGCAGTACTATGTAGCAGTAATACAATGGATAAGCAAATCCGGCGATGGTAAAGTTGAGCGCATGTATCCAGTGCCGTCTGACCGACTTGTTGCGCTATCTGGATGACGAAGTAGGCGTAAAGGTATTTTGTTTGCTTGGCTGGTTACGTACATTTATCGGTTTGGGGCACTTAAATAAATACACGCCAAGTGTATGACCATCGCCACGTGATGATGATGGGATTTTCGTGCGGAATCTTAAAGTCGACATGTTTAATCTTAATTTAATTAAATCGATGTTATGAAATTGTTGCTGACAATGCCCAGCATATGTTGGGGAAAGGTGTACCAACATATCAACACAAATTGATAATCGTGAGCTTATTACAAACGAATTTCAAAAGGTTTCCTGCCCCCCCGACAGGTGACCTCGCCGGGGTGGGGAGCGGGCATCAGGTTTGGGGTGTGCGAATTAATTTTCGTACGGACCAAACCTGGCTAACGAAGCGCAAACCCCCATGATGACGAAAAGAAGAGCAGGCTGAGAAATTGCCTACCCTGGTGTGCCAGGGCCCCATTCGGAGCCAGGCCTAAATGGTGGCAGTATGCGAGCGTCTGGTGGCCGGTCTGTCCCGCACGGCAGCCGGTCGGGCTTAGCCCGAAGAAGACACGAGCAACCCGGCAGTGGCCTCGTGAGCCATTACGGAGGTGGTGGGGGGTTATCATGCCATGCACTAATCAGTGCGTGCGGGGAGTAAAAGGCAACAGACAACGGCATCGACTTAGGATGGGCACGTGGAACGTCTCATCGCTCACAGGGAAGTATCACGAGCTGGTTGAGGAAGCTGCCAGGTATCGGTTAGATATCGTTGGTATCTCTTCGACAAAGCAAAGAGGATATAAAACTGTGGACCTTTCGGACGGGTGGAAACTCTTCCTGTCGGGAGTTGCACATGTGCACACCTCTACACAGGCGGGAGTGGGGATACTCATAAGTCCCAGGCTGGCAGACAGGGTATTGGAGTGGATACCATTAGGAGGGAGAGTCGCGATCTTAAAACTCAAGTTTGAAAGATCAAGATCTAGAGCCTGAGTATGCGACTTTCCTGGGTGAAATTGATGCGGCCCTTGATAGGGTGGTTGAGATTCCTATATCCTGATTGGTGACTTCAACGCCCAATGGGAGGACCGGTGATCCTCATCAAAACGCAAACGGAGAGAGGTTGTTTGACTTTTGCTGTGCAATAGCATGTCCATTATGAACACCTTCTTTCTGCACAAAGAAATTCATAAATATAAGTGGAATCGTCTGAGTCTTCAACAGAAATCGTTGATAGATTTCTTTGTGGTACCATCGTGTATGAAACGGATGGTTTGTGACGTTTGTGTGTTGAGAGGGGCTGAACTGTCAACTGATCATCACCTGGTGTTGTGTAAGCTGCATCTTACTGACAGAGTATCTCGTCTGCCAAGGCGGAAACCAAGAGTGGTTACACGCATCGGTGGGAGAAAATACAGAGCAGTGAGGTGCGGCAATACTTCGCACAACACATATCCGAAAGATTTGAGCAAATTCCAACTATTCCATCGCATGTAGAGGAAGAATGGCGACTATTTTCAACAGCTGTCATTGCCTCTGCACGTGATGTTTGTGGAGTGAAGCGGCTTGGTGTGGCGGCTGATGGTGAGAAAAGAACTGCGTGGTTTAAAACACCCGGAGTTCAAGAAGCCATCAGAGAGAAGAAGAAGGCCTACAGAGACTTGATTCTCATGAGGGACTCTGCTTCTCGTGACCGATACACTGCGGCGCGAAGAACTTGCAAATTTGCTGTCCGGGCAGCTAAAGAGCAGTCCTGTAAGGAGTTCGGCGAGTAGTTGGAAGGCGACCATAGATCTGCGAAAAAGGTGTTCTGGCAAACCATTCGCCGGCTCAGAGGAAGTATATTCAACATAATTGAAGGAGTCAAACCCAAAGATGGTGTGTTGCTTTCCAATGAGATGGACATCTTACGCAGATGGAGTGAGCACTTTCGGAGCTGCTCAATCCCGAACAGGGCACTGAGGGGGACAGACCTATAGTCTTGAGTGTGGCGGAGAATAGTCCAACGGTGGAGGAAGTAATTTTAGCGATTGAATCGCTAAATCGTTTTACCGTGGGCGTTGGACTTCGCCAAGGGTGCGTCTTGTCACCTCTCCTTTTCATTATATATAAGGACTTGATTTTGCAGCGCGGTCGAGGCGAGGAGTGTTTTACATTGGGAGAGTTGAGGATAAGCCCTCTTCTTTTTGCAGATGACTTAGTTGTCCTCACTCCTCCCAGATGGAATTTCAGCGCGCGCTAGATAGGTTTGTGACCGTATGTGCTGATGCTGGAATGAGGGTTAACGCGGACAAATCCGAGGTTATGGCTATTTCCAGAACACCTGCCCAATGTACTCTACATGTTAGTGGAGCCCCATTGAAGCAGGTGGAGAAGTTTAAGATTCTCGGGGTCTTCTTCACGAGTGATGGGAGGAGTAATACTGAACTTTCCTGCAGGATTGGCCAAGCTGGGTCAATTTTGAAACAGCTTGGAAGATCTGTAATCAGGAAGACCGAGCTTGGTGTCAAAGCCAAGTTAGCGGTTTTTAACTCAGTATTTGTTCCAACTCCCACCTATGGTCATGAAATTTGGGTATTTACCGAAGGAATAAGATCGCGAATACAAGCTGCCGTGCTGTTGTGGGAGTTACTCGCCGGGATAGGGTGAGAAACACGGCAGTGCGCGGGGAGCTCAATGTTGAGCAGCTGCTTCTCCGAACGAAAAGGGCTATGCTTCGATGGTTTGGTCACGTGAGACGAATGTCGCCATCATCACGACTTCCGAAGCGTGCCTTAGATGCAATACCATCAGGCAGGCGACCGCTTGGCAGACCCAGGACGAGGTGATTGGACCAAGTCCAAAAACTCACCTGGGTGCGCTTGGGCATAGATCCTGATGAGTTAGAATCGATGACGGAGGATCGATTGGCCTGGAGATCCCGCGTGCGCGCATTACCCCCGCGACTCTTTTAGTGGACATGCGGTCCTCTGAAAATTTATGTACATATGTATGTACGACGTACAACATATTTTTTTGTGTTTTTCCAAACATATTGTGCTGTTGTTCGGCCATAACTCGACAATATTCGTTTTCGGAAATCGTTTTCCTTTCATAGTCATAGAAGCACGATATTTTGCATAGCTCCACAAAAATAAAACCAATAGCGATAGATCACACGATCTTGGTAGCCAGTTCAGATCATGAAAATGCAAAATAACACCGGTCAAAAAAATAATTGTTTGTGAATGGGTTTTACTTAATATATTCTGATTATATAAGCACATATGAGGGCGCCGTGGCGCAGTAGTTAGTGTGTTGGACTCTGACGCACGATGAGCGAGTTTGCATCCCGATAACACCAACGCCATCGAATGTTTATTTCGCGGCGTCCCTCCTCGGCGGGGTACTGGCAAAACCCCCCGTAGTATAACTTGCCTAGAAAAAGCTTCCCGACTCACGTCGTTCGGAATCGGCATTAAACTGTAGGTCCCTTTCACCTGTGTGAAAAATAAATCACACACAACACGGGTGATTGAGAGAAGCTTGGCTCTGGTCCTTCATGGGCTGTAACGCCACCAAAGAAGAAGATATAAGCACATAAATAAGAGACTAAGAACTTAGAGTGATTTTACCATTCTTGATGAATGTCGGTCTTTGCACGATATCGGTGTAGAAAGACAGGTAAGAGGACGTGAGTTACGATCCCACTCACACACATGGCCCGGCATGGATAAAGCATTATCAACCCGCAGACGATTACACATAATAAAATAATAAAACGTTATTGCACAGGCTACCCAAAGAACCAATTAATGACCGTCTAGCTCACATCCGGCTTCTGTGTCTTCTATGCAATAAAACCAAAAAATGTTGTATAAAAACAATAGGAAAAAAGAATAAATCAATAGTTGTTATTCACAAGAAAATAGAAGACGTGTTTTTTTATCCTTCGCTCCTCAAGAACCATAATTCGTCTTGAGAAATAACGTGTTTTCCATCTTTTTTCGCTGTATCGACTTTTGCAAAATGGCTTCGAGAAGTTGTAAACGAGACGTTAACTCATTTTGCTATATTGTCGATCCTAAAATGATATTAATGCCACCATTGCATATTGAATTGGGTCTTATTAAACAATTTGTAAAGGTTCTTAATCATGAGTCCGAAGCTTTCAAATATTTGAAGAGTTTTTTCCAAAGTTTTCAGAGGCGAAAATTAAAGCTGGAATCTTTGTGGGCCCTAAAATAAGAAAAATCACGAATTGTGATATTTTTCTGGGGTTACTCAGCAATGAAGACAAAAAAGCCTGGAACAGTTTTAAGGCAGTAGTTGATGGTTTTCTTGGAAACCGTAGAGCTGAAAATTATGACGAGCTGATCACTGTTACATTCCCATTTGGATACATTTAAAGACAATATGGGAGCTTTATTTATTTATTTAGTCAATAAAGTACATAGACTTTCTAAGCCCATTAGATAATGACATAATAACAAAAAAATATTTTTTTATAATGGACCCTTGAGCTAGACAATTATGATTGAAACAAAAAGTTCATTCAAATAGCTTTAATGGAGGGTATTGACATATTAAAATATATTAACGGCGCACATTCATTGTATAATAACAGGAAACCATTTAAAGAAGGGGAACGGCCGTAGTTAGTTTTAAAGTGCTTTAAAAGGAAAAATCGAGAAGTTCGTAAGTTGACGGGTGGAACGTTAATATTCAGAAGACTTAACATTTCTGGACAGTCTATCTCCCCAATAAGAACTCTATGTAAGAAAATCATTCCCGTCACCTTTCTGCTCGTATCGAGTAAATCAAGTTAAATAGCCTCAATCGATCTAGATAAGGGAGCAAGTCAATAAAATCAGACCACGGAAGTCGCCTGTGAGAAAACCTTAAAAAGCGTTTTTGTATCGATTCAACTCTCACAATATGAATGTCGTTTATGGTAAGAATGAAAAGAAATGGACCTAGGTGGACCTAGAAAGGGTTAGAAAAGGCAGATCTAAAGCGAACACTGTAGTAACGGTTTTTTAAATATGAAGATATCCACTTCAGCGCAGTGGGTTCAAAGCCTAGGGAAGACAGTGTGAAGAGTATTAGTTTGTGAGATATTTTGTCAAAGGCTTTACTGAAGTCAGTTGTAATGACGTCGACTTCGTTCCCATTCTCTAATGCTGAGAGGGTGAAGGACACGAACTCGACACGGTTTGTGGTTTTAGACCTGGATTTGAGGAATCCATGTTGATTTGAGGAAATTAGAGATTTGCAATGGAAACTTAGAGTGTCATACAAGATGCTTTCGAAAAGTTTGGGTATATGTGAGAGTTTTGCGATGGAGCGGTGGTTGTTAACATCACTCTTTGGACCTTTTTTGTGAATAGGAGTTATGAAAGCGGTTCTCCATATCTGGGGAAATTCTCCAAGGGACAGGGATAAGTTGAATAATTTTGAGAGCGGGACGGAGAGAATGAGGGAACATTTTTTTAATAATATGGCAGGGACACCATCGGGTCCAGGAGTGAACTCATCATTAAGTTGATTCAGTTTAATTTCAATGATATGGGGTTCAACAGAACGTGGGAGAAATGGACTAAGGGAGAAATTCGGTAGGTAGCCGAAATAGGAAGTGTCCGGCACAAAGGAGTCATCGGCGAAAGATTGTTTGAAAAGCTTGGCAAAAGAGTTGGCGATAGTGTTGGGATCATTCGAGGTTTCGCCATTGAAAGAGAGTGGGGTTGGGTAGCCATCAGATTTCCTTTTGTAGTTGACAAACTGAAAGGAGGACTTAGGATTGTTGATAAGATTGGCTTGTGTTTGATCAAGTGCTGTTCGTAGAGAGAGTTATGAAGCTCGATAAATTGTAGATAAGTACCAGTGTAGTTGGAAAAGTCATAGGGGGCTGAGTACGAAGGAAGATAGCCTACAGTTTGTTTCTTTTGTTTCTTAGAGAACGGAGCCTGCGATTATACTGAGGATCTCCGACGACATTTGCAATAGAAAAGCATAGTAAATCACAGTTTCCTGAAAAGTGACAGAAACTACTCTGTAGGTGTGTTCCTTTATAACTTTGAGATCGCCTTATTGCTTTTTTGATATTATTGTTCATATTTTATAATTTAGATTTCAAAATGAATTCCTATGTTAATTTTTTTAGTCTTAATTGTTAAATCTTTAAATAATTTAATACTTTTTTTTACTCTAGTACATATGCCTACATATAAGTTAATATCATAGAGCATTGATTTGATCCGTAAGCAATGTAAACAAGCTGCGGTCAAATCATAGACGCGAACGATCATTGTTGACACAGCTGCGGCTTAAGGGGTTAGGTGGGTTTGAAAATTTCCAAAAATCATTTTTTTCTGTTTTTGTCTTATTAAATATTCTTGCTTCGGCAGAACATATGTACTAAATAGTACAATATGTTTAAAATATTCTCCTAAAATTTCAAATCGATCCGAGTAAAATTCTAAGAGATAGACTCTTCGGAAGTTCCGCCCATCAGGCAGCGCCAGCGCTTCGGAAGCAGCTGCATGGCTATTGTTGGTCGGCCTTTCCCACTTTCCTTTACAATCTAGTTGCCCTGGATATTGCCGCAAAGGATGGCAAAGGACTAACAAAGGTCTCGTAGGGGTAGCATCTATCCGACGGATGCTGGCCTGCCAAAAAGCGAGAAGAGCCACCGCAGTCGAACATCTTGCGGCACTGTTAGTAAGTCCTATCCCCACCTCCTCGTGGTGCCATCTGGAGATTTCCTATGGAAATCGCAGACGGGGAAGGGCGAATGGCGAGCCTCCTGCGCCAAAAAACAGGATTAATCGGTTGGGCTACGGCCTAGTAAGCCGTAACCGTAAAAAAAAACACAAACTCCGAAACAACCACAAACCTCGGATATAACGGACCGGATTTATGTTGACGACCCTTGCAAGAAACGGAAAAAGGACAATGGTCTTCGGCTTTGTACGTGGAATGTTAGGTCTCTAAACAGGCCACGTGCAGCCGAACAACTTGCAGACGCCCTAGACCGCTATAAAGCGGACATCACCGCCATCCAGGAAATGCGATGGAATGGACCGAGCATAAAGCGAATGAAAAACTGCGATATTTACTACGGCGACTGCTATAGGGAGAGAGGGCAACGATTGTTTGGATGCGGATTTGTTGTTCGAGGTGGACTAAGGCAAAAAGTCCTAAGCTTTCGGCATGTGAGTGAACGCCTCATAACAATCCGTATCAAGGCTAAATTTTTTAACATCAGCCTGATCTGCGTCCACGCCCCCACGGAAGACAAGGATGACTCCGCCAAAGATGAGTTCTACGATCTCCTAGACAGAACGTATGCCCAATGTCCCAGCTATGACATCAAAATTGTACTAGGAGACTTCAATGCTAAGCTGGGTAAGGAAAGCATCTTTGAACGAGTCATCGGCAAACATAGCCTACACAACACCACCTCCGATAACGGACACAGGCTGATTGATCTTGCTACGGGGCGAAATCTCCTTCTAGCCAGTACGCGCTTCCCGCACCTCGATATACACAAAGGCACCTGGCGGTCTTTTGATCACTCGACTACCAACCAGATTGATCACATCGCGATCGACGTCAGACACTCCTCCACCATTCTTGATGTTCGAACTTTCCGAGGGGCTAACATCGACTCGGACCACTATCTTGTAGTAGCCAAGATGCGCTTACGGATATCACGAACGCAACGGAGTAGAGTAAGAATGCAAAGTTATGACGTCGGAAAGCTACTATCGCCAGAAACCACTCGTGCTTTTACCGATCGCGTCTCCCTTAGGCTCTCCAATACACCTCAATCCTCCACGCTGTCAATAGAACAGCAGTGGAGCCTTTGCAAACAAGCCCTGAAAAGCTCTGCATCCGAAGTTTTGGGTTTCAAGGCTCCACCACGAAGAAACACCTGGTTCGATGACGAGTGCAGGAGGATTCATACAGCGAAGCAGGATGCATATAAGGCCTCGCTGCATAAAAGAACAAGAGCAGCTCGTGAGCTCTACGAGTTAAAAAGAAGGGAGGAGCATAAGCTTCTTAGAAGAAAGAAGAAAGAGCACGAGAAGCGCGCGATTGAGGATTTGGAGAGGTGTTACTGCAGGCGTGACGTTCGAAAGTTTTATCAACAGATAAAGCAAAGATGCCAAGGTTATAAAGCCAGAACGGAAGCCTGCAGGGATGAGAACGGACACCTAGTAGTAGAACCGCAGTCGATGCTGAGAATATGGAAAAACCACTTCTGCAGACTGTATAACGGCGATGTTAGTCAATATACCGCTGTCAGGCAGAATGATCCATTTCTAATCGACGGAGACCGCAGAGACTTCTGTCCCCCTGACCTCGACGAAGTTAAGATTGCCATATCGAAGCTCAAGTCGAATAAAGCTGCTGGCGCAGACGGACTGTCCGCTGAGCTCTTCAAGGCAGCTGCGGATGACCTGGTTGGGAGTATGACCCAGCTCATCCGTAAGATATGGTTAGAGGAAAGCATGCCCGAGGAATGGAGTCTCAGCATCGTATGCCCGATCCACAAGAAAGGAGACTCCTCCGATTGCGCCAACTAGAGAGGAATAAGTCTCCTTAACATCGCCTACAAAATCTTCTCTGCCGTTTTGTGTGAACGCCTGAAGCCTTTTGTAAATAAGCTGATAGCTCCTTATCAGTGCGGATTCAGGCCAGGGAAGTCCACCATCGACCAAATCTTCACACTACGGCAGATACTGGAGAAAACCAATGAATTTCAAGTCGACACTTACCACCTATTTGTCGACTTCAAAGCCGCATACGACAGCGTAATTAGAGACGAGCTATACAACGCTATGTCTACCTTTGACATACCTGCTAAACTCGTCAGACTATGCAGGATGACTTTGGAGAATGCTCGCTGCTCCATCCGAATCGGTGAACACCTTTCCGATAGTTTTGATGTCAAAAAAGGATTTAGGCAGGGCGATGCGCTGTCGTGTGATTTCTTCAACATCATATTGGAAATGATTGTGCATAAATCACTGGCCAATACAAGAGGCACAATCTATTTCAAATCCTCGCAACTCCTTGCATACGCCGACGATATTGACATAATAGGTAGATCACAGCGAGATGTCAATGAGGCGTTTGCGAGTATTGAGATGGAGGCGGCGAAAATTGGTTTGGCGGTAAACGAGGGCAAAACTAAATATATGCCGTCATCAAAAAAGGACGCTCAACACCGACGTCTCGGCCAGAACGTTTGTATAGGCAGATATAAGTTCGAGGTAGTTAAGGACTTCATCTACCTTGGCTCCGCAGTGACCTGGAACAACGACATCAGTTCCGAAATCAAACGCAGAATCACTCTTGCCAATCGCTGTTTCTTTGAGCTCAGGAGGCAACTGAGTAATAGAGCCTTACCCTTATCATCCCGGTCTTGTTGTACGGCGCAGAAGCATGGACACTATCAAAAGCGGACGAGGAGGCCCTTGGTCGGTTCGAGAGAAAGATTTCGCGCGTGATTTTTGGGCCTATAAACGCAGACGGGGGATGGAGGAGAAGATTCAACCACGAACTTTACGGGCTGTACAGCGACATGAGCCTAGTCAGGCGTCTACGGATTCAACGCCTAAGATGGCTGAGCCATGTAGAGCGAATGGACACCACAGCTCCAGCCCGGAGAGTCTTTGAATCCGACCGCGAGGGACGAAGAAGCAGAGGACGGCCGCCCTTAAGATGGCGCACACAGGTCGAAGGGGACCTCAGCCAACTAGGTGTGCGGCAATGGAAAAAGCTAGCGAAAGATCGTGCTAGATGGAGGGGCATGTTGGTTGAGGCCCAGGTTCACCCCGAAGTGTAGCGCCCACTAAGAAGAAGAAGGATATTGCCGCAGTAGCAGGTACTTTGCTTTATGGTGCCGGAATCGATGATTCTATGAAGTTAGAAAAAAAAAAATTTTTTGCATGTTATTTCAATTTAAAATTTTAAACGCGTTTATCTCAAAACACAATGTTTTAAGTCGGTGGACACGATTTCTCGAAAAGTTATGAAGCGATTTTGTTCAAATTATGCACACATAACTGAAATAACATTATCAAGCTATTGAACCAAGGACTTTTTCTTTTTTTTTTTATTACAACTAATTTTTTCGAGCCAATACATGGCGAACATTTGACCAAAAAATGTGTTTTTTTTTTGTTCAAAGTCTGCCAAAAGTTCAAAGTTAATTCTTTTTTTTTCCTTCGTCCAATAACGATATTTATCCATGTACTAACGAAACGTTTTTTGCCTTTTGGATTTAGGTGAACCAATAATGAGTTATGCTGTCCACGGCAAGAGCATTTTTTTTTTTTGAGACGTCAGGGAAGATGAGGTACTAACGGCTGAATTTTCTCTTTTCTCTTTTTTATTTTTAAATAAAAAATTCACAAAACACTGTTCACATATGTATCTTTGATATGCTAGATTTTTTAAATAAAATATGTGATTCTACATATTAAAAAAAATAGTAAAAATACCCTTTTTTGAACCTCTGAAACCCACCTAACCCCTTAATGGCAAAATGCTTTACTCTAAAGTCAAGTGGTTGCAGCTGCGTCGGCATATTCTTCGTGATTTATGTTAAAAGTCCAAAGTCCAGTAAAAGGGATGCTGTCGAAGAACAGCAGATGGTATTTAAGACACTTCATGTTAAATTTTTAATTTAGTTCTAAGCCAGCAGACAGCTGGACACATAAACAACAAGTGTCCAGCACTGACTGGAACTCCGTGGTATTGAACTTTTAGTTAATAAAAAAATGGGGCGAGTTTCCATTATGCGCAGTGAGCAATTTTTTTTTCTGGTTTACAATGCCCTAAAAATATTTATATATAATGTTTTTTTTTTTTCGAGGAAATAAATATGAATTTTTTTTTTTTGTTTTTTTTTTTATTTCAATCAAACATTTTTCATAGGTTTTCATAGTTGAATAAGTAGAGACCAAACACTGTTGGGCAGGCCTGTAAGAAAGTTTGGTATATTTAAAGTATGTGGTAGGTGGCTCGCGTCGCTCGCTAACAGGATTTTAACCCTTTTTTCCCGCAGGGTTTAGCCGCTCACGCGACTTCGTCGCTCCGCTAAGGGTATGTCAACAACTGTCAGGCAGGCGCCTGTAAGAAAGTCTGGTGTATCTAAAGTATGGGGTGGGTAGCTCGCGTCGCTCGCTAACAGAATTTTAACCTTTTTTTCCGCAAGGGTTTAGCCGCTCACGCGACTTCATCGCTCAGCTAAGGGTATGTCAACAACTGTCAGGTAAGCGCCTCTAGCTAAAGCTTAATTATTTATAGGTACTCCAGAATACCACACATTGGGATATCTTTCAGCGTATAGCTGAATGGTCGAGATCGTAAAGCCGAAATGCTCTACGCTGAAAGAATCGGATGTGTCCCAGTCGTAGCACGTTTTCAAGAATCCACCAACATACGTCTGCAAGAGCACGGAGTGCTAGAGCAACGAAGAAGCGAAAGATCAATTACAGATGGATCAACAACCATAGATGAAAGAATTTTGGAGTTGGTCCGACGCAATCCCTCCCTTGGTACAAGGAGGATAGCTATTATGCTTGGAGTGCCCAAATCTCGAGTATGGAGAGTGCTTCATACCGAGAAGTTACACCCGTACCATTTTACACCAGTTCAATGTTTCATACATTAATTTGCCTACAAGTCTATCCGCGTTAGAACAAAAAAAAAAAGTTTTTTTTTAGAAAAAAGTGGTTTGGGTTTTTTTTTAATTTCTCAAAAACTACGAGACATTTTTGGATCCGGTTTTCTGTTTTAAACTAAAAACTAATAAGAGTACTTAATTACATAAAATGTTGAAAAAAATTAGTTCGAATTTTTTTTCCATTTTTTTTTTTCAAAATTTTGAGTTTGAAAATTAATTTCTCAAAAACTATTCCTTAAAACAGCTTCGTTTAAAAACAAGATGAAAGAAGAGGTTTCTGGCTTTTCAAAAAAGTACCTATATCACGGCATTGTGGATGTAGGTAACCGTTGATTTTTAATTTTTTTTCCAAATTAAGTCATTTTTTTTAGAAAATTGCCCCTCCCGGCTAAACGGGGGGAATATACCCCCCCCCCCTCTTCCATACGATTTTTTTCTTATCTTGACCAGACCTACACGCTCTAGCTTTTTTCTTTTTTCTTTTTCCTTTTTCCATCGTTCAGCTTTTAAGCCTTTCAATTCTTCCTTCAAATATATACCTATATACATATGTATGTACGCATGTATTTATTACCATAATAATTCGCCAGTGAAAAAAGAACAAAAACAAAACATTCCCATCACCTCTCACGCAATTAATAGCTACAATAATGCTACATACATATATGAAGTAAGCTGTTCAACTGGTAAAACAGATCGGATTAATTGAAAAGTACCTACCTACTCCCCTGGAAAATGTTTTCCAGGAGAATGTTCCCAACTTCCTCATTTTTGCCCATTACCTATTTGTACCTGTTTTTTCTCTTGTCCGGGCTGATATACGTATGTACATGTGTTTAGGAAAGTGTACATAGATACATAAATAACTATGCATGTATTTATGTATGCATGCCTCTTCGAACTGAATGTCAATGCCCTTGTAGAAATGTGCACATTGTGTCCTTACTTCAGATGATTGTGGTCGTGAATAAACAATAGCAAGAAGGAAATAAGTATGTACGAAATCTACATACATATTTACGTATACTTTTTGAAATGTGTCAACAAGTAGCATAAACTGTAGCACCCACAAATGAGCAATATACATATGTACATACATATATTAGAATGTACATACATTGTTTTGTATATATATATGGCTCGGACACATACACATGTACAATCTCGGCATTTCGTTCACTAAATGAGGTAAACAAGGCAAGGAACGAATCGAGTTATTTATAGCCGCATCCTTTAGTTCTCAATGCTCACTTTACAATCCACTAGACTAAATCGTCAAAGAAAGCAATGAGTGAACAACGGAAAGAAGTTTGCGATTTTTTCCAACACCTAAATCAACACCTTTTATGACAACACCTAGGAAATGGACCAGAAAGAAATATTTACAACAAATTAGAATATTGTATTATAGAATATTTATTATTTATTTATTTTTTTTTTATTTATATATTATTTATTATTTATTTATTTATAATTTATTAACTATTATTTACTATTTATTATTTGTTATTTATTTTTTTGCATTTATTGTTTATTATTTATCATCTGTTATTTATTATTTATTATTTGTTATTTATTATTTGTTATTTATCATTTGTTATTTATTATTAACTATTTATTATTTAATACTGTATTCGTTTTTCGTTTCTATTTATTTATTTATTATTTAAATTTTATTTTTAATAATTATTATATTTTGTTATCTATTTGTGTCAAAAATTGTTCAATTATTTTTAATTGTGATGGAAATCAAGTAGCAGTTCTAACACTCAGTCATTGCCTCCCCTTTTTCTCAACGCTAAAATTGTAGATTCATATAGGTAATCTTGCATATTAATGAAGGTTTTTTCTGTAGCTTTTCCTTCAAATATATATTCAAAAATAAGTAGTGATATAATTTCCCACAGTTTATAATAGTTTTCAGTAGCAAGGTAGTCCATACCACATCTCTGTAAATTGTGCAATGTATTTTTTAAGGAAAATCTGACATTTTAGCTACAATAAAAGAAATCAAGATCAAGAAAATCAAGAAAAAAACGTACGGTCTTGTCCAGCTGATAAATATTTCAATCATCCAATAAACCTGCCGCTGCAAAACACCTGCGTCTCTTGAACGACAGTTTCACGATACATACATATGTATATGCATGTATATGTACATATGTAGGTACATACATATATGTGCGTTGCGTGATTAAATTAGATT
The DNA here is from genome assembly GCA_951905685.1 of Eumerus sabulonum. NCBI lineage: Eukaryota > Metazoa > Arthropoda > Insecta > Diptera > Syrphidae > Eumerus > Eumerus sabulonum. The sequence continues at coordinate 29,622,885 of OX645062.1, forward strand.
ACCATAAAGTTGTGTAGAAGGAAGGAGCATTCAGGCATTAAAGTGAAAAAAAAAATAAATACGTACATATGTATGTATTATGTACATAGGTATATAGACACATATGTACGCTCAATGTACGCATTTCATCTAATGAAAATCTCTTGCAAATACGAAAGACAATATGTATATAGCGACTTTATAGTCAAGGACGATTCCCGCATGCTCCATTAAAGTCAGAATCTCTTAAATTGTTGTTTTTGTTTTTTTTATAAATAAACTGCCGACGGTGTTCACACTACAATGTCCTTACATCCTTACCGAGTGAGCCCGAAAGTGGCTCCAATCATGCAAAAGAGAATAATAATCTTATAGATTTGGCAGGATGTTCACTGGTTTCGCTGTTTTTTATCCTTTTTAATACTTAAGTAATAGTACTGTTGCTTTCACTACTTTCTTCTCATATGTACATATGTATGTTTTCAAGCCATGCTGTTCCGATGCGTTTTTGTGCCTGCAAAACTCATATTTATGTATGAGTTCTAACCAGTGGAGGAAATAGTACTACGGCTTCACTGGTTTCGCTGTTTTTTATCCTTTTTAATACTTAAGTAATAGTACTGCTACTTTCACTACTTTCTTCTCATATGCATGTCTTCAAGCCATGCTGTTCAGATTCGATTTTGTGCCTGCGGTAAATACGGTTCGATGGATTTTCGATCTATCCGAAACCTGCGTTTTAAGCAGTGGAGGAAATACTACTACGAGTTCCTCGTCCTCCTTCCCTATTCGTATTTATCCCTTAACAGGATGTATACACACCTGAATCTCTACTACATAATTCATACAATTCATGAGTGTGATGTTGATATCGACGTCGACTAAAGTCTACCTACTACAGAATGTTTTTTTCCTGGATAAGTAAGCCGCATTGATTCGACCCAAGTGTCTTCCCTTTTCTCGCTTCTTTTATGTTTTCTTTTTTTCTTCCGCTATTTACAGAGTCTGTTTATTTTAATACCAAAAGGGTATTTTCTCTCCATACATACTCTATACGTAGGCGTTCATGCATAAATACATACATGTATGGTGTTCCTCAAAGAATGAAGAAAAAAGTAAAACAAAGCAGTAGACCTCCAGATGAAAGCTTATATAACTTTCTGCCGTTCATATAAAACAAGATATTGCTTCGGTTTGAGTTAAAATGTGTTCTTGAAGTCACATGATAATTAAGCAGATACAATCCCTAGAATCAACAAAATATTCGTATAAGCATACCTATACACAAGAAATATTCCACGATAATGGCATACATATGTACATATTTCTCAAAGGTTTGCAATAACAGTGTGTACATATTTGCTTTTTTCCTTTCTGCTTTTGATTGTGTGTTTATCGGCTTCATTTTCATTCAATCACAGGCATTTGGCAATGTTGGTCCTTATTACTTCACGCCAGTTAAAAAATCAATAGTAATTAAAATAACGTCAACAAATCCATTCTGATAATAATTTAGCAACAAATACTGTGTACTATTCGCATTATGGTATTTTATTATACTCTGCATTTTTCAAGTAATACTACTACTACTGTAAATATCATAAGGATAACACATGAGCGAAAAAAAGACCAACAACAAAAGAAGAAAACTGGCCCAGGGTTGTGAGAAGTGCATTTTTCTCTTTATTCCGAATAGGGTAACTACTCGAAACAATAGCATGCACTGTGCTAGGTGCATGCATATGTGTTTGAGAGCTGCTTCCGGTTGCTACGTTAACTAGTTGCTGCTCGTACTAAGAGATTGACTCTCATTTCCATTTCCATTCTCTTTCTCTTTCAATTCGAAAACTGATGTTTCGGAGATGTGTTCTAGATTTTACAAAGCGTTGCCAGTTATACTGTATTATGTATATGGTAGCCATGCCTCTTCTCATAGGGTGGTGCAATTAAATATCCACGATGCGCGAAGAATTCTTACAGTTTAACAATTCAGGGTAATTGCTCGCAGCCTCACTTGGTGGACGAGTGCGTCAGTATTTAAATTCATATTAGTTGTGCCTGTGTAACCAACAGGCAGAATAGATATTTACTAATTTGGTCAAAGAAATGGGGTTTTATACTATTTCGTCATCGTCTCAGGTAGCAGTGATAAAGTAAGGGAGTCAAATCTGACAAGGTTTTGGAAAGAACATTGTGCAATAGTTTACTAATTCTTTTTTTTTTTTTTTTTAATTATAAGTACATAAGTACATTCAGTGCATTCAGTCAGAGGCCAACACACTATCCACTGCAGAGAGCACCGTGGCGCAGTGGGTAGTGTGTTGGCCTCTGACGCCGATGACACGGGATCGAATCCCGACACAACCATGTCATCGAACGTGTTTTTCACGGTGTTTCTCCTCAGCGGGGTTCTGACAAAACCCCCTGTAGTAAAATTGTCATGAAAAGCTTCTCGTAATTCGCCGTTCGGAACCGGCAATAAACTGTAGGTCCCTTTCACCTATGGGAAAAATGAAATCACACACAACATGGGTGATTGAGAGAAGCTCGGCTCAGGTTCTTCATGGACTGTAACGCCAACATACATACATACATTCAGTTGTCAGGCAGACAAGAGACGAATGTACTATCAATTCAAATATAGGATTACATAAAATCCAATACAATGTTGATGGGGAAACAATATGGTATAATTTCGAGGACGGTGTAGGTACAAAATGAAAAGCAGAATATCCAAACATATTTACAGTTAAGCTAACGGTGCAAAAGTTCGTTCAATAGCCGTGTGATTAAAAGAGAAAAGCCATTTTATGATTGCAACTCAGAAAACTGTTTTCACTCTTTCACATCTGATGTTTTCAGGAAGCAAGTTGAAGAGTCGAGGTGCAGTAACAAAATAAAACCTAGAAAAGTGCGATTTGTGGACTGTTGGCACTGTTACAAAGTTTCTGGTGACGATACGCAAGTTGTAGTTATCATGTAGTCTAACCGCGTAGTATCCAGATTTCTCAAAAAATATTTTGAGAATTTTAAAGCAGTATAGTGCCTCAATGGAGGGCATGGGCTCGGACATATAAGGTAAAGTTGTTGATCGCTCTCAACCTGGCGAGATGCCAGCAACGATCCCTGTTTAAGTGCCCGAGTCAAGTTGGCATACGGCCTCCTCGCGGCGCCCTCTGGATAGCCTCTTCAACAACCGTTGGGAGGTGAAAAAACGTATGCAGTGACAAAACCCCGACCAGAATGGCGGTTGTGCGGCGGGCTAACAATCCGCCCACGTAAAAAAAAGAAAAGTTATGAATGAGCAAGATGCCTCGGATACACGGACGGATACTCGACGACGACAACGCACGAAAAAGGAACACGATTTGCGAGTATGCTCCTGGAATGTCAGAACCCTGTACACTCCCGGAGCTGCTCATAAACTAGAAGGAATCCCCACGCATTACAAGGCGGATATTACTGCGGTCCAGCAAATACGCTGGATAGGAAGCGGTACGATTAGGAAGAAAAATTGCGCCATTTATTACAGCTGTCACAAAAGGTTGCACTTACTGGGATGCGGATTTGTCGTGGGAAAGCGGTTAAGGTCGAAGGTCATCGACTTTAAACCTATAAGTGATCGCCTGGCTGTGATCTGCATCAGAGGCAGATTTTTTAACATCAGTCTTGTATGTGCACACGCCCCTACCGACGAGGCTGAAGACCCTATCAAGGAGGACTTCTATGACCTCCTGGACAACGCCTACGGAGCTTGTCCGGAGTACGATGTAAAAATCGTGCTCGGGGACTTCAACGCCAAAATCGGTAAGGAAAACACTCTTGGCGGAGTGATCGGAAAGCACAGCCTCCACGATACAACAACAGATAACGGCTTCCGACTCGCTGACTCTGCGACAGCTCGTAATGCGGTGATAAGTAGCACAAGATTCCCTCGAAAGCGAATCCACACAGCAACCTGGCGATCTCCGGACGATCGAACCGCCAACCAAATCGACCATGTGCTCATTGACGCAAGGCACTCGTCAAACATCCTGGATGTGCGAACATTCAGAGGGGCAAATGTCGACTCTGACCACTTCCTCGTAGCAGCAAGATTCAGAGCTCGACTGTCCAATGTCAGAAAGCTGCACCAGCCCATCAGGAGGAGGTTCGACATTGGGCGCCTGAGCACACCAGAGGTTGCCAGAGTCTACAGGGAGCAGCTGAGCGAAAGACTCTACGGTATGCCTACGTCGAACACAAAAGCCAATAATATGTGGCTGCATTGCCGCTCAGCCATTCAGGAAGTAGCCGAAACCACCTTAGGATACCTACCACCTCCGACAAGAAACCCGTGGAATGATGGCGAGTGTGAGCAGAAAAAGGCAGCGCAAGAAGAGTATCGAGCCAGAAGAAGGGAGGAGAAAAAACTACTGCGACAAAAGAAAAGAATCTTCGCAGCCTCCCAGCTCAAGGATATCGAGGAGTCTAGGGATAAACATAAAACACGAGCCTTTTACAAGAAAGCAAAAGGCCTTGCAGGAGGCTTCAAAAAGGGCACCCAGGCTCTTCGAAACTGCGAGGGTAATATTGTCACCGACCCGCAGGGAATAGTGGATGTATTTAGGCAGCATTTCCAGCAGCTGCTTAACGAGCATGACCAAGAGAGAGTGGTAGGGACCGAGGAAATCCCAACTCCAGCCGCTGAAGTAGTCCTCCCACCCAGCATTGAAGAAGTCGGCACAGCTATTCAGAAGCTGAAGAATAACAAGGCCGCAGGCTCAGATGGCTCGCCATCAGAGCTCTTCAAGGCTGGCGGCAATGTCCTGGTAGGGAGCATGCGCCAGATCATCTGCAGAATTTGGGAAAATGAAAGCATGCCCGACGACTGGAATACCAGCTCTATATGCCCCATCCACAAAAAAGGCGATCCTACCTCTTGCAAGAACTATAGAGGTATATCCCTGCTCAATGTCGCATACAAGATCCTGTCCAGCGTATTGTGTGAAAGTCTAAAGCCATTTTGCACCGCACTAATCGGCAGCTACCAGTGCGGCTTCCGGCCCGGAAAATCGACAAGAGACCAAATTTTCACACTTCGACAAGTCCTGGAAAAGACCAACGGGTTTCGAATCGATACACACCATCTTTTCATCGATTTCAAAGCCGCATACGGCAGCATTCATCGTGAAGGACTGTTTGGTGCGATAGCCGAATTCGGGATCCCGGGAAAAAAAAACACGCGATGCACCGTGCAACTCAGTTCTAGGACCTCGGAACCATTCGAAACATGCACCGGATTTCGGCAAGGAGATGCGCTGTCATGTGACTTCTTCAACCTGGTGTTGGAGCAGATAGTGCGACGGGCAGGCGTCAACGGGGAAGGCACTATCTTTTACAAGTCCATCCAGCTGCTAGGATACGTGGATGATATCGACATCATCGCGTGTTCTCGCCGTGGCACTGTGGAAGCATTCACGGCGATTGAAGAACAGGCGAAACAAGTTGGTCTTAAGATCAATGAGGACAAAACGAAATACATGCTGTCAAGCAAAAACCAATCCGTCGCTCACCACCTGGGGCAAAATATAACAATTATAGTTAGTTAAGGAGTTTGTCTACCTCGGGGCAAACGTAAATTCCACAAATGACACCACAGTGGAGATCCGGCATAGAATCGCCCTTGGCAACCGCTGCTACTTCGGCTTGACCAAACAACTGGGGTCAAAATTCCTCACTCGAAAGACCAAAGTCATGCTTTACAAAACGCTCACTCTGCCAGTCCTGCTGTACGGAGCCGAAAGCTGGACGATAAGCAGGACAGCGGAGCTGATTTTGGGTTCTTTCGAAAGAAAAATTCTGCGCCGGATATTTGGTCCTGTCTGTGAGGAAGGTGAATAGAGAAGAAGACACAACCGCGAACTCTACGAGCTGTACCAAGATGTGGATGTAGTCCGGAAGGTAAGGATCCGTCTACTACATTGGCTCGGCCACGTCGAGCGCATAGACATCAACGCTCCAGCTAACAGGGTCTTCGACTCCGAGCCTCCTGGTTCGAGAAGAAGTCGCGGATGTAAGACATCTTGGTCTCAACAACTGGAAGCAGCGTGCCCGGGACCGTCAAGGATGGAAGGCAGCTATAGCTCAAGCTCAGATACTCCATGGATCGCTGTCCTGATAAGTAAGTAAGTAAGTAAGTAAGCAACTAATGCGAACTGCAGAATCTGCATAAAAATATAATAATTGTGGATGGCCCCAATTTCTTGTTCACTATAAAAAGACGTATTACTATAATAGTATGTACATATTACAAATAAGTTATAATGACATCCTTATTATTTAAACAACACGTGTAGATACACTGTATTGGCTGGAGTATAAAAGTAACTGAAAAGGAACGACAAATTCGTTGCGCATTGTCGATTTCGCGATTTGGATGGTTGGCTACCTTAAAAAATAGATTACTGTTCCAAATTAGCATTACGTACAGCCACCATGTATCATTCGGGAAATACGTACTTCGAATTAAAATGAATGTATGAAATAATTAGAATCTTTACAGTTTTGTTACAGACTCTGTTATGTAGTATAAGCAATGACAATTTACATATTTCTAGCTCGGGCAGCATGCAATTACTTTTTTTAACCGCGCAGATTCAAGAGTTGGGGAGAAGGGAGCGAGCAAACAGAGCAAAGAAGTTGATCGCGTTTAACTTGGCAAACGCCAGCTTCGATCTCTGTCCCTGCTCAATCCAAGTTGACACACAGCCTCCGCGTGGCCTCCCCTGGATAGCTATACTGCCACCCGCCAGGTAGTGAACCAATGTGTGCAGCGACCCGACCCCTTGTTCCTGAGGGAAAGACCAACCTGGCCCTCCAGGTCGGGGGCTGCGCTTAGGGTTAACATCCCTATCGCGTAAAACAAAAACTTGTTCAGAAACAACCAATAGCCTCGGATACGGACGGATTACATGTTGACGACCCCCGCAGACGTCAAAAAGGAAACGAATTCCGGATCTGCATTGGAACGTTAGGTCGCTCAACAGACCAGGTGCAGCCGAACAACTGGTCAACTCTTTGGACTGCTATAAGGAAGGCATTACCGCGCTCCAAGAAGTGCGATGGGATGGGCCATTTTTGCCTGGCCTGGCGGATGAAAAACTGTGATATATACTACGGAAACTGCTACAAAGAAAATAAACAACGCTTATTCGAATGCGGATTTGTTATTCGAGGCAGACCCAGGAAAAAAGTCTTAAGCTTCCAGTATGTAAGCGAACGCCTCATAACTATCCGCATCAAGACCAATCTCGGCAACATAAGTTTATTATGTGTCCACGCCCCCAGAGAGGAGAAAGATGTACGACATAAACGACTTCTATGATTTCCTAGGCAGCTATGACACCAAATCGTTCTAGGAGATTTCAATGCGAAGCTGGGTAAGGAAGCTATCTTTGAACGGGTCATTGGAAAGCACAGCCTACACAACACCACGTCAGAAAACGGACTAAGGCTAGTGGACTTTATGGCGGGACATAATCTGGTAGTAGCAAGTACACGATTCCCACACCTCAACATCCATAAGGGGACCTGGCGGTCTTTCGATCAATCGACAACCAACCAAATTGATCATATTGCGATCGACGGCAGACACACCTCCAACATCCTAGATGTCCGAACCTTTCGAGGAGCCAACATCGACTCGGATCATTACCTTGTTGCAGCCAAGGTACGGATGCGAATTTCTCGGAATCAACGGAGTCGAGTAAGAACACCAAAATTTAACGTCGGAAAGCTACAATCGCAGGAGACCGCCAGGAACTTCGCCGATCAAGTCTCCATCAAGCTCTCTCAAGTCCCGATGCAATCTGCAGAAACCATAGAACAGCTATGGAGTCGTTGTCAATACGCCATTAGAGAGGCCACCTCAGATTGACTCGGTTTCGAGCCACCACCGTCGAGAAACCCCTGGTTTGATGATGAGTGCAGACAGGCCCATGTAGAGAAACAGAATGCATACATGACCACATTGCATCGACGGACGGGGGTTGCCCGCGAGCTCTATGAACAGAAAAGGAGGGAGGAGCATGCGCTTCTGAGAAGGAAAGAGAAGGAGCACGAGAATCGCGAGATCGAGGAGGTGGACAGATATTACTGCAGGAACGACGTTCGAAAAGTTGCTCAAGAGGCAATTGAGTAGTAGAGCCCTCTCTCGAAAAACTAAGGTATCCCTCTACAAAACCTTTAATTAATTATCCCGGTCCTCCTCTACGGCGCTGAGGCTTGGACGGTATTAAAAGCGGATGAAGAGGCTCTTGGCATGCACCAGATCATCTGCAGAATTTGGGAAGATGAAAGCATGCCCGACGACTGGAATACCAGCTCTATATGCCCCATCCACAAAAAAGGCGATCCTATCTCCTGCAAGAACTATAGAGGTATAACCCTGCTCAATGTCGCATAAAAGATCCTGTCCAGCGTATTGTGTGAAAGTCTAAAGCCATTTTGCACCGCACTAATCGGCAGCTACCAGTGCGGCTTCCGGCCCGGACCAAATTTTCACACTTCGACAAGTCCTGGAAAAGACCAACGAGTTTCGAATCGATACACACCATCTTTTCATTGATTTTAGAGCCGCATACGACAGCATTCATCGTGAAGAACTGTTTGGGGCGATGGCCGGATATTTGGTCCTGTCTGTGAGGAAGGTGAATGGAGAAGAAGACACAACCGCGAACTCTACGAGCTGTACCAAGATGTGGATGTAGTCCGGAAGGCAAGGATCCGTCGACTACACTGGCTCGGTCACATCGAGCGCATGGACATCAACGCTCCAGCTAAGAGGGTCTTCGACTCGGAGCCTCCTGGTTCGAGAAGAAGAGGAAGACCGAACCTCCGGTATAAAGACCAAGTAATCGCGGATGTAAGACATCTTGGTCTTGACAACTGGAAGCAGCGTGCCCGGGACCGTCAAGGATGGAAGGCAGCTATAGCTCAGGCTCAGATCCTCCATGGATCGCTGGCCTGGTAAGTAAGTAGAAGAGGCTCTTGGGCGTTTCGAGAGGAAAATTCTGCGTACAATCTTTGATCCCGTTTGTGTAAATGGAGAGTGGAGGAGGAGATTCAACCAAGAACTCTACGGGCTGTACAGCGACATCGGCCTAGTTAGACGTCTTCGGATCAAACGTTTAAGATGGCTAGGCCATGTAGAGCGAATGGACATCAACGCTCCGGCCCGAAGAGTCTTCGACTCCAACCCCGAGGGACGAGGCAGCAGAGGACGACCGCACAGGTGGAAAGGGTCCTCAACCAACTGGGTGTGCGGCACTGGAAGCTGTTGGCCATCCTATTTTATGTTCACGCTTCATTAACCATCAAAAAAGATTTCAACGATTAACACAAAATTCAATAAACCACAAAACAGTGGATGAAACTTCTTCCAACTGGCAGTTCTGGCCTAACACTCACACAAAACCGCAGAAAGATACCACACCAACACAATGAAGAAAAATATTGTAAATACCGGGCCGTGCTTACCATGTTATTATCTCGGAAGAGACGGAGGCTAACGATGATTTCAGCTCTCTCTGTTGGTATTAGTCGATAAGTCATATCCTGAATGTATAATTATCACTGAAATGCGGAGCACGGATACCTTATCCCTGATATCCTTGCATATTTTTTAATTTACTTATATCCAATGGCGAATAATTATTTTCTCAACAATATACGTAACTATTTGTATTATCATTTGGCATTCGGGGGGTATTATAATTCACTCTCTCACGGGACAAGCACCACTAAAAACGCTTCAGACTACGATTCTTATCGGCACTACTTTTCGATAGTAGTAAATACGATATTCACACTTTACACAAGAGCACTAAAAAAAAAAAAAAAAACACGACAGACTCGCGGCAATAAACGGACGACCTTTTATTCGTGCGTTGTAGATATTTTTGGTTTTAGAAAATAATGGTAAGGTAACTATGTGTATTTGACTACCTCAAAATAGTTTCACCAAAAAAACAAAAAAAAAAACCAAAAACCGATTCAACACAAAAACAAGAAATCGTGCTTCGAACTTATTGCATTTGCGTATCTCTCCATCCCAAACGTAATACGCTCGTCCGCACATCATTTTTGTTTTTCATTTTATGGAAGAAAAAAAAAAATCAAAAAAAGGGACGTCAGTGCTTTATTTGTTGTTTTTTTGTTTTTTGGTTTTCGCGTCGCGGTCACACAGAGGATACTATATCGAGCCGAAGGAATATTGTATATCTTTTAACGATTATGATTGTGACGCATGATGTTTATTAGCATTTTTATCTTTTGAAATTTCGTTTAATTTTCTTTAAATACAAAGATATACTACATATGTACACTATATGTAGCTTAACCCCACATACGATTCACAAAGAAAACTCGACGCGCATCAGTAGAAACGTATTTATTTATAAACAAATTGTTTTCGTCTTTAGTTGCTTGAAGTTATTTATTACATTTTGGTGATGGACACGTATTATATACATAATATTTAGATATACTCAGCCTCCACGTAGCAGACAACGGTAGAATTTGAGTTTTTGTTTTTGAAACTCTATATTTGTATTAATTTCTTTTTTTTTATTATTTTATTTTAACAATCACTTCACAGTCACAATTTAAAAAAAAAAACAAAAATACGACAAAAACGGCCAAGAAAAACTAGAAATTCGAATTCAATTTATGGATTGAAAAAACGCAACAGAATCGAATTTACAATAATGTACTTCACAACATTTAGAGTGACAAGAATCAAAGTGATAACAGGGTTATCTTATGTTGCATTAAATAATTTGGGGTCACTCGAATAACGTACATATGTAGATGTAGTACGCGACGCGTAACGATATCACCCCCGACGTGCGAGACACATTTCAGCGACTGCCAGCCCACAGATTTATGCCAAACGCATTGATTCTTACCCATTTACGAGAATATTGACTTTCTTGCCTCACTTCCTGGGGGTGGGTGGTGAATTGTGCTGAAAAAGCACAATTTCACGCGATGCTCTCTCTTAAGTTTTCTTATTTTTCTCTGGTATTCACGCGCCTGCAAACGAGAGAGACATGTATGGATGTACCCTACCCAAGGCATTTCGCAATTACTCGATACAATTTAAGAGGCTCTCTCACTGAAGTAGAAAGAGCGCCAGTCAGTAATTTCTATCCGTAAGAGAGAATAGGAACAGACCACTTGGCGTCTATGTACGAATTGAACTCATGCTCGCTACCAGAAAAACGGAAGAGAAAGAGGAATTAGAATCCAAAAAGTTTGTTAATTATCTTTTTCATTTTCTTTTATTGTCCCTTAAAGATTTTTATGACTCCGTAAGGTAAAATTGATTCAATTGCTTTTACTGTTTTTGTTTTGTTTAATTTAAAAAGTTACGAGGGACGCTGGTATCATTGACATTTTGGTGAGTATGAATATTCGAATAAACCTACCGTTTCTGCTTAACTCGGTTTTTGTACACGGTAGTAACTACCGGCCGAGGGTTGAAATTAAATTGAATAAGTAACGTATAGTAACGTGAGGACGCCGTGGCGCAGTGGTTAGTGTGTTGGACTCTGACGCACTATGAGCGAGTTCGGATCCCGATAACACCGACGCCATCGAATGTTTATTTCGCGGCGTTCCTCCTCGGCGGGGTACTGGCAAAACCCCCCGTAGTATACTTGCCGTGAAAAAGCTTCTCGACTCACGCCGTTCGGAATCGGCATTAAACTGTAGGTCCCTTTCACCTGTGTGAAAAATAAATCACACACAACATGGGTGATTGAGGGAAGCTTGGCTCTGGTCCTTCATGGGCTGTAACGCCATCAAAGAAGAAGAAAAAGCTGTATGTATATGCGTATATAGTTTTAGTATACTGATTCAGATAAAGTGCCTTTGAAACATCCCTTCTCAATTTGTTCGATACAAAGTACAAATACATTTTTAAGGCAAACATTTAAATTCATCATACGATTCCATGTGATGCTTCCGCGTGAGATCAAGGAGATGGAGAGATGCTTCCGCAGGAATGACACCCGTAAGTTTTACAATAAGGTAAAACGAACATGCCATGGCTACAGAGCCGGAGAACTGGTAGTAGGGCCGCGGTCGATGCTGAGGATTTGGAAAGACCACTTCTGCAGACTATATAACGGCGATGATGGACAAGATACCGCTGTCAGGCAGAACGAGCCATTCGTAATGGACGACAATGAAACAGAATTCAGTCCACCCGACCTAGACGAAGTCAAAATAGCGATATCAAGACTTAAGTCTAATAAAGCCGCGGGCGCAGACGGCCTGTCTGCTGAGCTTCTTAAGGCGGCTGGAGATGAGCTGGTAAGGTGCATGCACCATCTCATTTGCAAGGTATGGTCGGAGGAAAGCATGCCCGACGAATGGAATCTCAGCATCGTTTGCCCGGTCCATAAGAAAAGAGACTCCTATAACTGCGCCAACTATAGGGGAATGAGTTTCCTTAGCATCGCATATAAGATCTTCTCCGCCTTATTGTGTGAACGCCTAAAATACCTGATCGGCTCTTATCAGTGTAGTTTCAGGCCAGGTAAATCCACAATAGACCAAATATTTACGCTACGGCAGATCTTGGAGAAGACCCAGGAATACCAAATCGACGCTCACCACCTCTTCGTCGATTTCAAGGCCATGTCTAGTTTTAACATCCCTCCCAAACTCGTCCGACTGTGCAGGATGACAATGGAGAATTCTCGCTGCTCCATTAAGGTCGGTAATGAGCAAACCGAGACCTTTGATATTAAAAAAGGATTTAGGCAAGGTGACACGCTGTCATGCAACTTTTTCAACATAATGCTTGAAAAGATCGTGCAAGAGTCACTGGCCAACACAAGAGGTACGATTTATTTCAAGTCTACGCAATTACTTGCGTACGCCGATGACATTGACGTGATTGGACGGACAAAACGAGACGTCAATGAGGCCTTTGCAAGCATTGAGGTAGAAGCGGCTAAGATGGGTCTCAAGGTTAATGAGGGTAAAACCAAATATCTGCTTTCATCTAAAAGAGACGGACAACACCGACGTATTGGCCAGAACATCACCATGGGCGGATATAACTTTGAAGTGGTCAAGGAATTCGTCTACCTTGGCTCACTGATGACCAGCGACAACAACACCAGCGCTGAGATAAAACGCAGAATCACTCTTGCCAACCGCTGTTTCTTTTGGCTCAAGAGGCAATTGAGAAGTAGAACCCTCTCTCGGAAAACCAAGGTGACACTATATAAGACCTTAATCATCCCAGTCCTCCTTTACGGCGCAGAGGCTTGGACCTTAACAAAAGTGGATGAAGATGCCCTTGGTCGTTTCGAGAGGAAAATTCTGCGCACTATCTACGGTCCCGTTTGTTCAAACGGTGTATGGAGGAGAAGATATAACGAAGAACTGTACGGGTTGTACAGCGACATCGGCCTCGTACGACGTCTACGCTAGGCCATGTAGAGCTCATTGAAAATACAGCTCCGACCCGAAGAGTCTTCGAATCCACCCCGGAAGGAAGGCGCGGCAGAGGACGGCCGCATCAACGGTGACGCACGCAGGTGGAAGGGGACCTTAACCAACTGGGCGTGCGGCGCTGGAAACAGCTGGCCAAAGACCGTGCCAGCTGGAGACGCTTGTTGGTTGAGGACCAGGTTCACCACATACTGTAGCGCCACCTAAGTAAGTAAGTACACGATTCCACGACTTGAGAACACAAGCAAGATGTCAACAAACTGTTACAACTTCGGATGTTCATTTTTCTGTATGACTTTTTCGTTAACATGTTGAGCGGGCACCCCAGCCCACTCGACCCCCTTCAAAATTGAAATGAACCTGACAAGTTAATTTCCTATCTTTCACTTTTCCCCTAATTCCAGCTGTAGTGATTTCAATTAAACTTTTTTTGGCCTTTTTTTTTTTTTTTTTTTTTTTTTATTTTTATATTTGGCGCGCAGGTTCAAGAACTATACTCTTGTGATGCTTGTCACACAACCTGAACGGAGTGCAGTGGTTTGGGTTGCTGATGTTCGTTCACTTCTCTCCAGGGGTGGTTGTCCTAGGTAAGATTCGAGAGAAACCGACCGAATTTTCACGTTTGCTATAGTTCCCAGCAATTTTCCCATGTTATATTAGAATTGCACACACAGAGTATGAGTTTAAAGTGATCATATACTGTGGGTGTTATGCCTTCAGCAGTGTGTTTGATCACTTCTCATTCACAACAGCTGTGTTGCACAATCTTTTTCCGTACAGAAGTTGTGGCCTTTCATTGTATGTACATACGTACATTCATAACGAAAATACGTTGAATGCCATACCTACTATTTAAAAATTAAAAGAAACGAAATTCATCTCATGAGTCGGGATCTATTTCATCGGTAAAGAATAATTCTAAAATATCCTCTTTGCCGCAGTGGTACCTCCCTTCAAGTCGCTGCTGACATTTCCATCGTAAGAGTGTGGGTACTTGCGTCAAGCTTATCAGCTTATTCGTTCTAAATGGGTTGTTCTTGTCTCTAAACCTAAGATAATATAAACAAGTTTTTCATTGTCCAACATAATGATTAATCGAGCCTCACTCAGTTTCATTTCCAACTTGAGCACAGACAAATACAGACCCTTTTGGGGCGTATTTATCAACCGCATTCAAAACTGTCTCATGTACTTTAAAAAACAGTTTAAACATACATACATATAGTGAGAAAGTATAGTAATAATAGAAATGGATAGGTTTACCAACTCTGCAATCAATGCACCAACTTGTGAGGTCCTCTCTCATGGAGCCTACAAAAAAACAGTTCAACAACGTATTTGAAGGAATGCTCTCCACATATTTGATAAATTCGTCGTAACCGTTTACGTCAATTCGTTGTGCCATAGTAATGGCAGCATACAAATATTGACAAGCTTTGATTCGAGGCTTATAATAAATAAACATTGACGTTGAAATATTCTTTGTTTAGACTGATTTAGAAATTCGGAGAAATCCTGTCATTAAGAAAAACAAAAACGAAGCAGGCCAAAAGAGAAAAAAACCGGCCAAGGTAAAACGGAACCCTATTACTAAAACTTTGCTCTCCGTCCGTCTGGTTGAGCTGGTTGCTGACCACCTATGGAATGATTATGGTTATTAATTGGTTTCGTTTTCAAAGATTGCC
Organism: Eumerus sabulonum; assembly: GCA_951905685.1. Lineage (NCBI taxonomy): Eukaryota > Metazoa > Arthropoda > Insecta > Diptera > Syrphidae > Eumerus > Eumerus sabulonum. The sequence continues at coordinate 29,638,061 of OX645062.1, forward strand.
TTGAATCTTTCTTATAGTGTAGGAGAGTATTATGTTTGCCATAACAACTTTGGCATCCTCTCGAGTGACATGCGTTGGAGGCATGTCCCGACCTAAGACAGTTTCGGCAAATTCCAAGACGTTGAACAGCTCTCTCACGATCGCCACCTGGAAGAGATAAAAATGTCTTACAGTTAAATATTTTATGGTTACCTGAGCTGCAGCCATCAGCCATCAACTTTAACTGCTACAACTGTTGTGGGCTTCCTTCTATCGTCTGCACTATTAATTGTTTCAAGAGTCTGAAACCGGGATTCAATGAATTTCAGCAATCCTGTTAGGGAAGGACTGCATCTCGGGTTAACCAACGATTGCTCAAACAGTGTTCTGATTTCCTTATCCAGTTTCTTCAGTATTAGATGTACTACTATGGGGTCCCAGTCATGAGCTTGATATCCCAGATTAGTAAGTGCCTGGATACCTTCCTTCGTATTGTCGTGAAGTTTCCGTAAGCTTGATGCAGTTCCTGATGCTGATGCTTGGTGTAGTAGCTTATCCCACTGCTGACAATAGAAGCAGTTTATTGTCGTATCTATCAATCAGAGTCTTCCAAGCTGTTTCAAAGTTGTTGTCCGTAGCCGGAAATCCTTAGCGCTTCTCCTGTTAGATTAGCACGGAGAAAATAAAGTTTTTGAGCAAGTGATATAGGTTGTTAAAGGATCATTGGTTTAAACAGATCGTGAAATTGGCGCCACTTAAGGTGATTTCCGTCGAACTTGGGCAACTCAATTTTCGGTAGCTTTAACGTAGTACTTGATGGTTGATCCTGTGTAACTCATACTAGAACCTCACTTAATCGCAACTCCAACTGCTCTTGAAGATGAAAATATGTTTCGATATCTTCTTCTTTTAGTTCACCATCCAGTCGCCGATACATAATTCATAATTCTTCAAAATTCTCCTTGATATTGTTTACCGATGTAACGTTGAACATCGGGGGGTTGGTGTCTTTCAAATTTGGTGCACACTTATCCAATGATGTCTGGAAATGTTTTGAAAGCACCTTAAATCTTTCTCTAGTGGAAAGTGTGTTTGTCTTTGAAGATTGAATATCCTGAGGCCTTTGTTTCGCTTCGGTAGGATTCGTCTTTGTTGCTGTTTTTGATGGTGTGACCGATGATACTGACGGCGGTGTTGCTGGTGACTCCTCCTGGATCTGGTCTGCGTCCTGTCCTTGCAAATTCATTTATCGAGTGATAATGTCCGACTTCATGTTTTCGTACACCTTCTGAATCTCCTCGTAGTACCCCATAGCGAAGTATTCATGTTGTATCGAGTCCGCATACTTATCTCGAATTTCACTGTTGTTGGTGTCGAAATAGTTCCACAAACTTTCTAATTTTTTCATGGTTTTGCGGCTGTCACTATCCTTCCCATAGTTTCGAGCGAGGATGCAGATCTCCTTTCCTACTTGCTCTTGCAGGTGAGTTAGTTCCTCTAGTGTTCGAACCATGATGATTGATAATTTGTATGAAGCGTGTATATTTAAGTCTATTTTTGTTAGGGCTTAACACTGTGCACTAGAATTCAGTTAATTAATGGCCACTGAAAATTGAATACACGACACAACAAATGATTTGGTATAGCTTTGATTGAGAAGATAAATATTTGTTAAAGACTAGACCTTCTCAGATCATCGTTACCTGGTTTTCAACCTAGACTACACGGTCCGAACCCCAATTGACTCATCCTGTAACCCAAGAAGAATCGTTTGGGAGCGTTATAGAGCCTCCATTGGCAACTCTATAATAAGTAGGACCCCTGACACCCGGCGGACCACGTTAGATATAGACAATATGGTCGATTCTCTAACAATCACATTGGGCAACGCAAGGACCAACAGCTGCGCAATCCACAAATCAGGAAAAAAATCTTACCCTTCTTGGTGGAACGCAGATCTAAGCAAGCTCCGCAAAACCTGTCGTAAGCTCTTTAATAAAGCAAAGAACACAAGTAACGACAGAGACTGGAGCCTATACAAAAATTCACTCAGGGTGTACAAACAAAACCTGAGGAAAGAACAAAGGCTGTCTTGGAAAATCTTCTGCAATAACATGGAGAAAATATCAGACGCCTATAGACTTAGGAAAATACTCTCGAAAGATCCACAATCTCCCAACTGCCTCATAGCAAATGGAGTTTGGACAACATCTGAGGAAGAAACTCAAAATCTTCTCCTCAACACGCACTTCCCTGGCTGCTCTGAATCGCAAGACCCAGTGCACTCGCGAGGGACTCATACCACCTCTGCGATAGAAGGGCAGTACGAACACATTATCTCCAGAGAGAAAATTATATGGTCATTAGAAAGCTTTAAGCCCTACAAATCGCCGGGTCCAGATGAAATGTACCCCATCAAACTAACACAAACTATGGAATGGACTATACCATGGCTAGAGATAATCTTTAAAGGATGCCTAGCTTGGAGTCACATTCCAGAAAAGTGGAAGTGCGCAAAGGTAATTTTCATCCCTAAAGCCGGCAGGAATTCTCACACTACCCCCAAGGATCTAAGGCCTATCTGTCTATCATCCTTCGCTTTTAAAACTTTAGAAAGGCTGATAGACCTACACATACGGCACAGCTTGGATCCCTCCCTAAGGCACAGCACGCCTACTGTAAAGGTAGATCGGTCGAAACAACTCTTCACACATTAGTGAGGAAAATCGAAAGATCAATCCATCTCAAAGAATATACTCTAACAGCATTCCTAGACATAGAGGGCGCTTTTAACAATGTCACTCCCCAAAGCAATAATAGAAGGGCTAGAAAAGCTAAAGGTGGAGAGGACTCTGATAGAGCTGATCAACGAGTTGTTATTAACACGCAAGATTCACTCTAAGTGGGGAAGCCTAGTAACTACCAGAGTAGTTACCAAGGGAACTCCTCAAGATGGGGTCCTCTCACCTCTTCTCTGGAATGTAGTTGTAAACGAACTACTAATCAAACTGGAGAAAGAAGGCCTGGACGTTGTTGCCTACGCCGATGACGTTGCCATCACAATCTCAGGTAAATACCAATCCACACTGAATGACCGCATGCAAACGGCATTCTCACTTCTGTGCAAATGGGCGCATAGTAACGGGCTCAGGATTAACCCACAGAAAACGGAGCTCGTGCTTTTTACCAAAAAGCACAAAATCCCGGAAAACTGCCCTATCACTCTGCTCGATACCAGGTTAGCCTACTCCCCTAGTGCCAAATTCCTTGGCATTATACTCGATAGGAAATTAACTTGGAAGAGCAACACAATTGAAAGAGCAAAAAAAGCAACAATAGCTCTCTATATATGTAAGAAAGCCCTAGGAAAAAAATGGGGACTCAACCCTATGGCTCACGGTCGTTAGACCCATACTAATGTATGGAGTGATAGTCTGGTGGACTGCAGTAGACAAGACAACATACCACAAGCAACTCGAGAAGGTACAAAGGATGGCATGTATGTGCATTACCGGGGCCCTCAGGTCCACACCAACGGCTGCGCTTAACATGATACTACACCTTACACCACTCGATATTTTCGGTAAGCAAATTGCCACACACACGGCCATAAGACTAAAAGCTAACTCGAAATGGGCGAGCTATGTCACTGGCCACTCCTCTATCCTGCAAAACAGGATAACTATGACAGAAAACCTAGACCACACAGAACCCACCATAGTTTTGGACAAAAACTTTACAATGATCTATCCGGACAGGAAGAACTGGACCCGCCAAACTCAACCGCGCAGAAACTGTGTGGATTTCTACACTGACGGGCCTAAAACCAAAGACGGGGTGGGCAGTGGAGTTTTCTGCAAACAACTCAAGCTACATAAAGCTCTAAAATTACCAGATCACTGCAGCGTTTTCCAGGCGGAACTGTTGGCAATAAAAGAGGCTTTGTCTTGGCTGAAGTGGAACGTAATATCCACCACGGATATTCGCATTCTCACAGACAGTCAAGCAGCCTTAAAGTCGCTGGAGTCCTATGTATACACATCAAAATCTAGTCTGTCGCAGATCTCTTAACGAGATGGCAGAACAGTTCAACATACAGCTTATCTGGGTACCGGGACACGGCGACATTACAGGTAATGAAAAAGCCGACACACTCGCCAAACTTGGAACGACGCTACAATCAATCGTGGCTTGTGAGGGAGTACCCCTTACAACCATTAAACATAATCTGACCAATCTCGCCAGGGCCGAGACGAACCTAAGATGGGCACAGGGATATACCTGCGTCATCACCAGACAAATCTGGCCTCGGCTTGACAGTCAACGCACAAGGAGTATAATCTCCCTAAAAAGAAATGACATCTACAAAGTCATCGGTGTCATCACAGGACACTGCCTCATTGGCAGTCACGCACAAAAACTAGGAGTAGTTCCGAATTATTTCTGCAGAAGCTGTCAGGACGAGGAGGAGGTCGAATCCATTCACCACCTTCTCTGCGCCTGTCCAGCTTTTTGCAATTTCAGGAAACGTTACCTAGGCTCTTACTTCCTTAACGGTCTGACAGATGTCCAGAAAGTAGGGATACTTGATCTTCTTAACTTTTTAAGAAGCACAAAATGGTTCCACGAATAGGGGGGTTAAGCCCCCTCGTAGCTGCACAACGGGCCTCCCTGGCCTATGTGCATTCTTCTCAACTCTGGGAAGGCTACGACCCTACCTACCTACCTACCTAAAGACCAGACACTCAAGTTAATGTATGTAAGATTATAATTATAACACACTGCTTTTCTGTTAATATTCAGGCACACTAAATTCTTTCAGTAGTGTCCTGTCACGGTCGCCAAAAAATGTAAAGTAAAAACGGTGTTCAACCGTTGCCTTCTTTTTTTTTATATTCTCTTATGATGTGTTGACACACACAACCTGAACGGAGTACAGTGGTTGGGGTCGTTGATGTTCGTTCCCTACTCTCAGGGGTGGTTGTCCTAGACCTAGATAGGACGAGAGCCGACCAAATTCCGCGTTGGTTATAGTCCGTAGTAATTCTGCATACGCAGAGGATGAATTTCGGTTGACCATATACTGTGAGTGTTATGCCTGCAGCAGTACGTCTGGTCAATTTCCATTCTCAACAGCGTTGCATACTTTTTGTCCGTTTAGGAACTACTTTTTCTTGGCTATGAAGCGATTTTGAACCATAAACCTTCCGCTCGGCGGTCGATGATGTTAACCACTGCACCAAGGCCACCCCCAAATTAATGTCAAAATTAATGTATGTATGTATGTTGGCGTTACAGTCCATGAAGAACCTGAGCCGAGCTTCTCTCAATCACCCATGTTGTGTGTGACTTCATTTTCACATAGGTGAAAGGGCCCTACAGTTTATTGCCGGTTCCGAACGGCGAATTTCGAGAAGCTTTTCATGATTGTTTTAGGTTAGGTTAGGTTAATGTGGCCGGCATAAGCCACACGTAGGCCGAAGTCGGCCCATTGTGACACCACACGGATCGTGTTACCCAGATCCGCTACCAGAGAACCAACCGGTGCTTCTGATGAGGCGATGGAGTTGAGCTATTTTATGGTCTGCTAGCTCACTTAAATTATCATAGAAGGGCTCGCCGAGGTAGATCCTCCTGCGATTCGCAAAAAAGGGGCATGAGCAGAGGAGGTGATGTATTGATTCCTCCTCCTCCTCGTCCATGCAGCCGCGGCAGAAGTCGTTGGAGGGTATTCCCAGTCTGGCGGCGTGTTTCCCAATGATGCAGTGACCTATAATGACACCCACCAGAGTACTTGAGGTTGCCCTTTTGGTTGCCATTAGGTCCTGGTTCGTCCTAGGTTTAATTTAGGCCAGAGTTGTTTGGTGATAAAGCCGATATTAATCTCATTCCATTGGAGGTTGGTCGCCTTAGTGGTTTGGAGTTTATCATATGCTTTACCGTACTTATTGGTGTTTCTAGGTACCCGAGGGTAGGTAGGCTGAGTGTGCTAGATCCTAACTTTGCGAGTACGTCGGCCGCGCAGTTTCCTGGAATATCCCTATGCCAAGGAACCCACAATACCTTAATGTTGAACTGCTCAGCCATCTCATCTAGAGATAGGGGACAGTTAAGAGATGTCTTTGATTTGTGGGTTACCGCTCCCAGGGATTTTATCGCAGATTGGCTACCCGTGCAAATGATAATATCCTTGGCGGATATTACATTGATCCTGAGCCATGCAAGGGCCTCCGTTATCGCTGTTATTTCAGCCTGATACACACTGCAGTAATTTGGGAGTCTAAAGGATAGGCTGAGGTTTAGCTCCTTGGAGAAGACTCCACTGCCTACACCCGACTCCATCTTAGAGCCATCGGTATAGAGGGAGATCGAGTCCTTTGGTATGACTTTCCATTCAGCCCATTCCTCCCTGGATGGAAAGGCAACTTTTAAGTTCCTAGTGAACACGTTCTGCGGGATGATATAGTCTGTGTCCATGGGTACTTCGAAGTGTTTTAGAATGGTTGTGTGGCCTTTTTGTCATGTGGGCCATTTTATTATGCTCCTCATCCTCAGGGCCGCGCAGGCAGCAATTTGTTTGCTGAAAAGGTTCAGTGGTGGAAGGTGTAACAGAATATTTAGGGCCTCCGTGGGGGTCGATCTGATCGCTCCGCTTATGTATAAGCTGGCCGATCTTTGTACTTTCCCTAGAAGGTTTCGATTGACTGCCTTGTCCAGAGCAGTCCACCAGACTACGACGCCATACAGGAGGATGGGCCTTATGACCGCCGTGTAGAGCCAGTGCATAATGCTTGGCTGGAGACCCCACTTCTTGCCCACCACTTTTTTGCAACTGTAGAGGGCAACAGTTGCTTTCTTGACGCGGTCAAGAATGTTGGGTTTCCAATTCAGCCTCTTGTCAAGGACTAGGCCTAGATATTTGGCCTGCTCTTTGATTTTTAGTTGGGTTCCACCCAACCTCGTTGGGTTGAGGGGCGGAATTTTATATTTGTTAGTAAACAGTACTAGATCGGTCTTCTTAGGGTTCACCCCAAGTCCACAGTACTGCGTCCAGGCTTCTACTGTATGTAATGCACTCTGTATAAGGTCGCATAGAGTGCTGGGAAATTTTCCTGTGGCGGCAATAGCAATGTTATCTGCATAGGCGGTCCCAGCGTATCCTTCCTGTTCAAGCAACAGCAGTAGCTCGTTAACCACCACGTTCCACAGGAGAGGGGAGAGTACTCCAACCTGTGGTGTACCTCTGCTAACCATTCTGGTTGAGACGGCACCAACGAAGTTGGCTTTGACAACTCTTTGTGTTAGCAGTTGTCGTACCAGTTCTATCACTGGTCCCGTAACACCCAGATCAGTCAGCGCTTTCGTGACGGCCCATGGTTCAACATTGCTAAAGGCACCCTCAATGTCGAGAAAGGCGACTAGAGTATATTCCTTACGTTCCAGTGACCTTTCTATTTTGCTGACCAGTGAGTGGAGTGCTGTTTCCACCGATTTGCCCTTGTTGTAGGCATGTTGATTATCCGGCAGCCTTCCTGAGAGGCAGCTGTAGCGAATGTGTGCGTCTAGAATCTTCTCTAGAGTTTTTAATGGAAAAGAAGTAAAGCTAATAGGCCTCAAGTCATTTGCATACGTATGGGAGCTTTTGCCTGCCTTGGGTATGAAAATGACTTTGGTTACCTTCCACTTGCTAGGGATGTATGATAGTTTTACTACAGGGGGTTTTGTCAGAACCCCGCTGAGGAGAAACACCGTGAAAAACACGTTCGATGACATGGCTGTGTCGGGATTCGATCCCGTGTCATCGGCGTCAGAGGCCAACACACTACCCACTGTGAGAACAATTGATGTTTGCGGTTCACTAGACGTAATCCGAGCATTCGTCTTTGGTTACTAAACAATTCCCACGATAAAGGGAATTCGAATATGTAAGGTCAGACGAGAGAATGAAATCTAAAAGACGGCCGCCCTAAGCAGTGTTTTGGGCATTAGTATCGCAACACAAGATGAGACCAATCTTTCTGGCATCACAGTACTCTACGAGTTCAGAAACTACCTTCCGTGGTGGAGGTAGTATCTAGTCGTAGGGAAAGTAGGTAGACGCAACGACGAAGTGTTCTATAACTCCGTGCGTTTTGTAGCTTACTCTAGCAGCCACCAGATCTTCTCCACAAAAGTGCCCAAGTTTGGTTGCCGATAGTGAGTTCGATATGATGAGGCCGACATAAAGAATCGTAACATCACGTATACCACCAACGCCACATAGGCGTTTATTCCACACCCATTGTTCTTGAAAGGATACGATGAGGGGATTTGTACTACTGCATGCAATTCTGGTACTTAAAACAGCGGTAGCAGCCTTGCAATGCTGTAGATTGATCTGAGTAAAAAACGTACATTCATACTGCAGGCAGAGCACGTCCCATCCTTCGACTACTTGACATTAAAATGGAAAGAGATGCTACCAAGGTCGAAGTAGGGGCGTGAATCGTACGTAGATTTCACAGTCACGACAGAGGCTTCATCCATCCCCACAAGCAGAGTAGAGCTCTCATCTCCGATTTATTTATTTCTTTAGAATTGGCATTCATCAAGCTTGGGCGCTTATACTTTGTATATACCCAACATTGCACCAACTCCAAATCCTACAGTGAGCCCAAGCAGGGGGCCAGCATGCCCCCCCCCCCCCCCCCCCTCTACATGTCTGACTGCGATTTACTTATATTATCTTATCCAAAAATAATTTCAAATAGAGCAGTAAAAACAGAATTAGGTGTATAGGTATACATGAATGCATGTATCATCTGGATTACTAACTTGTCCTAAAAGTATGCCTACATTTTATGCATGTACGTTTACGCAGCAGCATGTCGGACTTTCCTTGGGCCCACAAGTATGCAAGCAAAATTGTATCCCACAGCAGTAAAAAATATTTTCTGAGAAATCCATAGGAAAAATCGAATTTGTAAACCTTAGTATCTCCTAAATTAGGCGAAAACGAGAAAAGTGGTACTTTATTTTTTGTGCCTATTTCATCGAGATCTACAAGAGTGCGTTTTCAAAATGCCTTACTGCGTTACCTCGGATATTGCAATCGTGCCCAGCTCTGCAACAATTACAATTTTATTGTGTACAAAAAAAAAACGCTTCAAAATCTAGCCACACAATTTCAATTTAATCAGTATCCGTGAAGAACATATCCAATAGTTCTGACTTAGTACATTGTCCTCCTTCCAAACGAAGAGGCGTTTTCCATCTTATCAATGTCGGAATGACTTGAACGTTGAACTCCTTATCTGTCCTAAATTGGTTCTTCATGTCTTTCCAGCTAAAACAGCCCATTAAGAAGAGAAATGTACTGTTTCTATATTCCAAACTTACTAAGGTCTATCACCTACGGCAACTGTAATGAAAACATCGTCTTTCTTCAAATTTGCGACAGCAGAACGTACGTGAGGCTCAGCTTAAACAAAAATCTTGGTCAGCATATTGTGATAAAAAAATTGATGTTTTCTGTATTTCTCACCATCTACACAATCGGGACACCAGCTAATACCCCTTTCATCTTTGGAGCCCGTAAAATAAATGTTAATAACAGAATCAGATAGTGATTTTATGGTATCCTTAAGATCTTTATAGCCTTCCACCCTAATTTCTTTAACCATCTCAAGTTTTCGGAGCAGCTTCGGAACCGGGAAAAAATTCGCAACAATACAAGCGTAGCGATAACCTTATTGGATTTGACAGTACTCAGCTGTCATTTGCCCTAAGATTCGCAGCTGTCACAATTTATAGAGTGGGGTACGTTCGTAGTCTGCACTTTTGTAGAAAAACGAAAAACGGTGTATATATTCGTATAGGACATGTTTTATAAATAATATTGAAATATTGCTTCATATGAAATGAAATAAAGAGTAAATAAAACTACGCATATACATATATACATATTTTTTGTGTTTTTTCAGATATGTATCACTCATAAGCATGTGGAATTTTTCGATTTTCTAATTAGGAATACGGTTGATGTTGCAGCTTACAGCTGTATCTTAAGCTGTAAGCTGTATCTTACTGATAGAGTAGGTACCTCTTCGGCCAAGGCGGAAACCAAGAGTGGTTACACGCATACGGCGGGAGAGACTACAGAGCAGTGAGGTGCGGCAACACTTCGCACGACACATATCCGAAAAGCGCGGTTCACTTTGAACGATTTGTCGTTGCGATTTGCTTGACGACCAAATAATGCGTAGCGTTCACACCATACAACTTGTTGACCGACTTCACTTGCGATAGAAATTTCGAAGTATTAACATGACGGCGCATGCTCTGGTTACAGGGATGATTATTGATGAAATACTCGAAAATGAAGAAAAAAAACGGCCAAGTGCGAGTCGGACTCGCGCACGAAGGGTTCCGTTCCATCTGTATATTCATGTATGTTACCTCATCAGTCATCACACTAAATCACAATTTTTGTATGATGACAGATCTTGGTTGAAGGCAGGTTATCGGCATATTACTTTGATAATCACCATTGAATTTAAATCAATTATCTTACTTGACAGCAACGATGTGAAAAGGTGAATAACAATAAATATGGGGAAAGGTTCGCAGCTAGGATTAATTCATCAAAGACACAAATATATTGTCGACTAACCTTAGTGCAGTATGTGACCAAGGGGATTTTTTGGATGAAAATCATGTCTGTTGTATGGGAGCCCCCCATGTTTTGTTCTTAGTATTTGTCGTGGTAGCGGCAACAGAAATACATCATCTGTGAAAATTTCAACTCTCTAACTATCACGGTTCATGAGATACAGCCTGGTGACAGACGGACAGACGGTCAGTGAAGTCTTAGTAATAGGGTTCCGTTTTACCTTTATGTACGGAACCCTAAAAAAGCGAATGTGGATTAAACCATGGGTCAGAAAACGTAATAATTTCTCATCGGTAACTGTTAAGACAATTTCACCAAAATTTGCCAGAGGATTTTCGTAATTATTTGCGAATTGTTAGGAACGTATGATGAGTTACTGAGAGAAATAATTCCTCATATGAAAAAATCAAATCAAAAATCAAAATCAAATCATTCCGCTCAAAGTTGGTGTTGTTTCTCTGAACACACAAGCAAAAGTGAAAAAATGCTCTGAAGTTGTACGACAACGTTCACACTTAACGATTTATCGTTCAACCACGGCTGTCAAGCAAAAATTTAGAAATTTTCAACTTCCTGACTACAAATCGTACCGACTTGTAGCTGGAGCGTTCACATTGGTTTTGCATACACTATTTGTCGTCCAACCACGGTTGTCAGCAAATCGCTTGATAAATCGTTCAATGTGAACCGCGCTAAAGGTTTGAGCAAATTCCAACTGTTCCATCGCATGTAGAGGAAGAATGGCGACTATAGATCTGCGAAAAAGGTGTTCTGGCAAACCATTCGTCGGCTCAGAGGAAGGAAATTCAACATAATCGAAGGAGTTAAATCCAAAGATGGTATATTGCTTTCCAATGAGATGGACATCTTATGCAGATGGAGCGAGTACTTTTGGGAGCTGCTCAATCCCGAACAGGGCACTGAGGGGGACACACCTATAGTCTTGAGTGTGGCGGAGAATAGTCCAACGGTGGAGGAAGTCATTTTAGCGATTGAATCGCTAAAAGTTGGCAAATCCGCCGGTGTGCATAAAGTTCGGCCAGAAATGCTTAAGGCAATGGGTAAAGAGAGAGTATTATGGCTCTCTCGTGTCACTAATGTGGCCTGGGAATGCGGTGAGACACCATTGGCAAACCGGGGTGATTGATTCTCCTTTCAAAAAGAGGGATAAAAAAGAGTGCTCCAACTGTAGGGGCATATCTCTTTTAAGTGTCCCCGGTAAAGTCTACGCTAAGGTGTTGGAGGCGCGTTCTACCTCTTCTTTTTGCAGATGACTTAGTTGTCCTCACATCCTCCCAGATGGAATTTCAGCGCGCGCTAGATAGGTTTGTGACCGTATGTGCTGATGCCGGAATGAGGGTTAACGTGAACAAATCCGAGGTTATGGCTACTTCCAGAACATCTGAACAATGCACTATACATGTTAGTGGAGTCCCATTGAAGCAGGTGGAGAAGTTTAAGTATCTCGGGGTCTTCTTCACGAGTGATGGGAGGAGTAATACTGAACTTTCCTGCAGGATTGGCCAAGCTGGGTCAATTTTAAAACAGCTTGGCAGATCTGTAATCAGGAAGACCGAGCTTGGTGTTAAAGCCAAGTTAGCGGTTCTTATCTCAGTATTTGTTCCAACTCTTACCTATGGTCATTAAATTTGGATATTGACCGAAGTAATAAGATCGCGAATACAAGCTGCCGAAATGAGATTTCTTCGTGCTGTTGTGGGAGTTACTCGCCGGGATAGGGTGAGAAACACGGTAGTGCGCGGGGAGCTCAATATTGAGCACCTGCTTCTCCGAACGGAAAGGGCTATACTTCGATGGTTTGGTAACGTGAGACGAATGTCGCCATCATCACGACTTACGAGGCATGCCTTGGTGCAATACCATTAGGCAGGCGACCGCTTGGTGGACCCAGGACGAGGTGGTTGGACCAAGTCCAAAAACTCGCCTGGGTGCGATTGGGCATAGCTCCTGATCAGTTAGAGTCGATGACGGAGGATCGAGTGGCCTGGAGATCCCAGGTGCGCGCATTACCCCCGCGACTCTTTTAGGGGACATGCGGGCCACTGAAAATGTATGTATGTATGTATTGATGTTTCATTAATAACTGAAACGTGCCTAAAAGCTGATTGTCACAAAGTATCGTCTGTGTTTAAATGATATCGTGTAGTGTAGATAGAGACAATAGAAGAGGTGGTGGTGTAGCTATTCTGACTAGAAGATCAATACAACATAAGCGCTTACCTTGCCTACCTAAAATGTAGGAATTGAAGTATTATTGGAAAATGATAAAAGGGTCAAGATATATTGTGTTTATTTCCCAGGAAAAATTTCAGAACTCTCTTCGCCTGGTGAAAAGAGGCGTAAGTTTGGGCGTGAACTCAAAAGATTGTTAAGTATGTGATATGAATTTTTACTTGGTGGCGACCTTAACTGCAGACATCGAGACTGGGGTCGTGTCAGAGCAAACTGTTGGGGAAATATTTTAAATAATATTTCCACAAAGTTGCCAATATCTATTTTGTTTCCACCTAGGCCTACTTTTATTCCATCTAGTTCTTGTGGCAATCGGTCTGTTATTGACTTCTTTGCTTACTTCTTGCTTTAAATGAGCTATTCTCGAATCATTCTCCAGTTCTCTGCAATCTTCGTTCTTCAAGAAATAGAGTACATAGATATTTAATTAAAGTTTAAGGTGTGTTTTGCAACTTCTTTGACAAGAGCTTTAGGACGGGTAATGTTTTGAAACCTTGTTGGTAGTTGATTAGAAATTCGTGGTACTGTTACGGCATACTGGAAGGCATGGGCTCGGACATACAGGGTAAAGTTGTTGATCGCTCTCAACCTGGCGAGATGGCAGCAACGATTACTGTCTGGTGCAAGTTGACATACGGCCACCTCGCGGCGCCCTCTGGATAGCCTCTTCAACAACCGTTGGGAGGTGAACAAACGTATGCAGCGACAAAACCCCGACTAGAATGGCGGTTGTGCGGCCACGTAAAAAAAAGAAAAGTTATGAATGAGCAAGATGCCTCGGATAGACGGACGGATACTCGACGACGACAACGCACGAAAAAGGAACACGATTTGCGAGTATGCTCCTGGAATGTCAGAACCCTGTACACTCCCGGAGCTGCTCATAAACTAGAAGGAATCCTCACGCAGTACAAGGCGGATATTACTGCGGTCCAGGAACTACGCTGGATAGGAAGCGGTATGATTAGGAAGAAAAATTGCGACATTTATTACAGCTGTCACAAAAGGTTGGACTTACTGGGATGCGGATTTGTCGTGGGAAAGCGGTCAAGGTCGAAGGTCATCGACTTTAACCTACATATAAGTTATCGCCTGGCTGTGATCCGCATCAGAGGCAGATTTTATAACATCAGCCTTATATGTGCACACGCCCCTACCGACGAGGCTGAAGACCCTATCAAGGAGGACTTCTATGACCTCCTGGACAACGCCTACGGAGTAAATGTACGATGTAAAAATCGTGTTCGGGGACATCAACGCCAAAATCGTCAAAAGCACTCGTCAAACATCCTGGATATGCGAACATTCAGAGGGGCAAATGTCGACTCTGACCACTTCCTCGTAGCAGCAAGATTCAGAGCTCGACTGTCCAGTGTCAGAGGAGGGTCGAAATCGGGCGCCTGAGCACACCGCAGGTTGCCAGAGTCTACAGGGAGCAGCTGAGCGAAAGACTCTACGGTATGCCTACGTCGAACACAAATGCCAATAATATGTGGCTGCATTGCCGCTCAGCCATTCAGGAAGTAGCCGAAACCACCTTAGGATACCTACCACCCCCGACAAGAAACCCGTGGTATGATGGCGAGTGTGAGCAGAAAAAGGCAGCAACCGACGAGGCGTACCAAAAGGCGCTGCAGAGGAAAACCAGGGCAGCGCAAGAAGAGTACCGAGCCAGAAGAAGGGAGAAGAAAAAACGACTGCGACAAAAGAAAATAACCTTCGCAGCCTCCTAGCTCAAGGATATCGAGGTGTCTAGGGATAAACATAAAATACGAGCCTTTTACAAAAAAGCCAAAGGCCTTGCAGGAGGCTTCAAAAAGGGCACCCTGGCTCTTCGAAACTGCGAGGGTAATCTTGTCACCGACCCGCAGGGATTAGTGGATGTATTTAAGCAGCATTTCCAGCAACTGCTTAACGAGCATGACCAAGAGAGAACGGTAGGGACCGAGGAAATCCCAACTCCAGCCGCTGAAGTAGTCCTCCCACCCAGCATCGAAGAGGTCGGCACAGCTATTCAGAAGCTGAAGAACAACAAGGCCGCAGGCTCAGATGGCTTGCCATCTTTCAAAGCCGCATACGACAGCATTCATCGTGAAGAACTGTTTGGTGCAATGGCCGAATTCGGGATCTCGGTAAAACTGATCCAGTTGTGTCGCGCCACGCTAAAAACCACGCGATGCACTGTGCGATTCGGTTCTAGGATCTCGGAACCATTCGAAACATGCACCGGATTTGACTTCATCAACCTCGTGCTGGAGCAGATAGTGCGACGGGCAGGCGTCAACAGCGAAGGCACTATTACAAGTCCATCCAGCTGCTAGGATACGCGGATGATATCGACATCATCGCGTGTTCTCGCCGTGGCATTTTGGAAGCATTCACGGCGATTGAAGAACAGGCGAAACGAGTTGGTCTTAAGATCAATGAGGACAAAACGAAATACATGCTGTCAAGCAAAAACCAATCCGTCGCTCACCACCTGGGACAAAATATAAGAATTGACAGCTACAATTTCGAGGTAGTTAAGGAGTTTGTCTACCTCGGGGAAAACGTAAATTCCGCAAATGACACCACAGTGGAGATCCGGCATAGAATCGCCCTTGGCAACCGCTGCTACTTCGGCTTGTCCAAACAACTGGGGTCAAAACTCCTCACTCGAAAGACCAAAGTCATGCTTTACAAAACGCTCATTCTGCCAGTCTTGCTGTACGGAGCCGAAAGCTGGACGATAAGCAGGACAGCGGAGCTGATTTTGGGTTCTTTCGAAGGAAAAATTCTGCGCCGGATATTTGGTCCTGTCTGTGAGGAAAGTGAATGGAGAAGAAGACAAAACCGCGAACTCTACGAGCTGTACCAAGATGTGGATGTAGTCCGGAAGGCAAGGATCCATCGACTACACGGGCTCGACCACATCGAGCGCATGGACATCAACGCTCTAGCTAAGAGGGTCTTCGACTCCGAGCCTCCTGGTTCGAGAAGAAGAGGAAGACCGAACCTCCGGTATAAAGACCAAGTAATCGCGGATGTAAGACATCTTGGTCTTGACAACTGGAAGCAGCGTGCCCGGGACCGTCAAGGATGGAAGGAAGCTATAGCTCAGGCTCAGATACTCCATGGATCGCTGGCCTGATAAGTAAGTATGTAAGTAAGTTACGGCATACTGTCTTTGTCCATATTCGTTCCAGAATCGTGGTACTTTAAATCTGCCTTGAGTGCTGAACCTGGTATTGATCGATTTTTGTGTCGGTGTCTTGTATGTGTTATCATTTGCGAATTCTGATATTATAGATATTTTGTACAGTTGTTCTACATTTAAGATGTTGATTTTTTTTTCATAAGTAACTTGAGTATCCTTGTCTGAACTGCTTGTAGCGTTGATATCCTTGGAGCGCCGCCCCATGCTAGTATACCATATCTTAAATGCGATTCCACTAAACCGAAGTAGCACTGCATCAACACTTTGGATGGACAATACTGACTTAGATGGAATAATGCATAACTCGCTGTCCGCATCTTCTTTATTAGATAATCAATATGATGATTCCATTTAAAATTGTAGTCCAAAATTGCTCCAAGATATTTATATGAAGATACGATATCGATTACTCTCCTTCATTTATTGTTTTTTCGTAGGCTTAGATGGTGACCTGCGTTATGTAAACAGTCGGTGTCGTGCATCTTTACTACGATTTTTGTCTTTAAAATATGCGGCGGTCTTATATGCATGTATGTATGTATGTTGGCGTTACAGTCCATGAAGGACCTGAGTCGAGCTTCTCTCAATCACCCATGTTGTGTGTGATTTCATTTTCCCATGGATGAAAGGGACCTACAGTTTATTGCCGGTTCCGAACGACGAATTCCGAGAAGCTTTTCGTGACCCCGCTGAGGAGAAACACCGTGAAAACACGTTCGATGACATGGCTGTGTCGGGATTCGATCCCGTCTTATATGAATAATTTCTGTTTTTTTGGCATTAAGATGAGCCCGTTGTCGTGACACCATGCATTCACTATATCGAATTCTAAAGCGAATAATCCGAGATCTTTGTGTGATTGATGGTGAATTGAGTTTCACACTCTCGGCCACAGCAGTCACATTTTCATCTGGTCTGACGACGGGGACCATGAGTGTTATCTACAAGCATACCCATCTCAAGACCTTTTTGCACAAACTTGCGTACAGCAGTCGCGGTGGGTGCTTCATTTCCATGAAAACTTCTTTTCAAAAACATACTGTTTGGGCTACACAGCACTCACTTTGGAAATAAGTGGAATTGTTTAAGGGCAAAGCGAGGTAGTATACTGACTTCTGTCAAGATTTCGAGCGGGAAACAGCTGTCAGTGCCCATCCTATATACATATGTAACATCTTACTGCGAAAACTGTACAAGTTTCTGCCACAATAAATTTCCAAATAAAAAATAAAGTGAAATAGCATTTGAATGTAAACACCATGATAAAATCCATTATTCTGAGAAGGACTGTGAGCTATCAACATACGGTACAGCCACAACCTCATTCATTCAAGCCATCAGGTCAATCGGAACCAGCAAGCAGGTATTCCGAACAGCTCCCATCAGAAAGTAGGTTTCGACTATTGTTAATGAAACACTATCTTGAGCAACTAGCGAAATGGTTTTCCGGATTCAATCGTGATCGCACTTCGCTACACGACAAACGAAAGCAGTGTATATCTAGATTGTTTATTATCATTAAGCCAGGGATTAGTGCCGGTACTCGTACATACATATGTACATACGAGTATATGATACCATTGAGACCGTCCAAGAGAAACGTTCACTTCTTTTTTTTTTTTTAGAAACTCGCGCAGGTTCAAGATTTTATATTCTCTTATCATGTGCCTATTGACACACAACCTGAACGGAGTGCAGTGGTTGGGTCGTTGATGTTCGTTCACAACTCTCAGGGGTGGTTGTCCTAGATAGGACGAGAGCCGACCAAATTCCTGGTTGGTTATAGTCCGTACTAATTCGTTCGAGCACTTTAATATTGCATACGCAGAGGATGAATTTCAGTTGACCATATACTATGAGTGGTTATGCCTGCAGGCAGTACGTCTGGTCACCTTCCATTCACAACTGCGTTGCACACTTTTTGTCCGTATAGGAATTACTTTTTCTTGGCTACGAAGCGAATTTGAACTATAGACCTTCCGCTCGGCGGTCGATGATGTTAACCACTGCACCACGGCCACCAATTGTTGTATGTCATATTCTGCACATGTACATACCCGGATAGTTCGGGATCTGTTCATTCAACTTGGGGCCGAACACTACAATCGTTAATTCTTAGAACTTCCGGGGTTAATGTGTGAATATTAAGAAATATTTTTTTTCAGTTTTGGATCAACATTTTATTTATTTAACGGCGTTACAGATCAGGGAAAGAAATTCGTAAACTCGTAACATTTAAACTAAAGGACATGGATACGACAGTCCATCTTTACAGCAGTATTCTTTACCAGCTGCTAAGTTCGTGTTAATCCAGGAATCCTTACAGTTTTTTATAAATAGATAAGCACGTTCTTTACGACAATCACGATCCAATGTGGCGCACAAAACATTTGCAGAGTTTGGAAGGTGTCCAACGATCTTGAAACAAAAATGATTAAAAGATATATCCGGAAGTGTGGGTATTTCTTACCGCTTCCAAGCATTTAGTTTGGCATTGTTTCTGTCCAATTAAATTGCATGGAAATACTTTGTTGACTTCCTGAATCAGTGCTGGATCACCTTTAGGCTGCTCATCGGATCCTTTGACGAATTGGCCAGTCAGAAAGACAGCGCACGTGCATGGAATAGTTACATTAGCCTTCACTTCGGCCGGCAAATCATGGGTTTTTCCACTTTCTGTTTCAGATTTCTCTTTTGCTTTGGTAATTATTGATGAACGAGCAACAGCGAAACATAACACCAAGGTAGCTAGCCCTCTCAAGTAAGCTAAAAAATAAAGAAGTTAAGATTGGACCAGGATATCTCGGTGCGAAGAAATTCCTACCCATAATGAAATTAGTTTCGAGTAGTTACGATTGACGAACTGTGGTTTGAAGTTGCTGTAGATCGTGTTTTTAAACAATTACCCAAGCTAACAACACCAGTAACAAATTCGATGCGTTTGCAGCTTATTACACTTGTGCCAGGTGCATTTCTTACGATATATGATTAGCGACAGAATGAAAAGAGGAAGAGAATTTGCAAAACGAGGGGGTCAATGGAAGAACCTCGTAAAATAATGTCGAACTTGAAGCCACACCTGTCGACATTTATGAAAAAGTGGTAAGCAGAATTTTGAAGTACAAGAAAAAAGTTTCTTCCCTTCATGTACTTGCATTTTTTCTATTTCAAGCGCGCAGTCAAGGTCGAGTTTTATTATGTCATGAAGTTATCGATGTGGTTATTTCCTGGCTTCTCCAAATTAGGAAGAATTTTGGCTAGATTCCCGATGACGGGAAAGTATCCATTGTTTATGCAATTATTGAAGACGATTGCTAGGAAACAGATACCTTGTGGTGAGATATTTTTCAAGACGAAATTAGAGATGTTATCTGGGCCTGACGATTTCTTTCCATTGAGACGTCTAGCTAATTCATTTACTTCGGAAGATGAGGTAAATAAGAAATCTATGTTTGGGTTACTCGCTGGATGGCCTAGACCGGTGTAGTCTTAACATGGTTGAATGGATTTCTTCAACCAGGTCTTGGTCTACGGACGGTGTCCGTTCCCTGTACAGCATTCATTAAAAACATTTTCTTCCTAGTTTTCCTCAGTGATGTTCTGTCCGTTTACTATAACCTTCGCAGATAAATCTTTTCTTTTCCCCATGAACTTCCTCACTTCTTGCAACGTCCTCACTTTGTCAATTTGATCATTGATCCAGATTCTCACTTTGTCTTTCATGATTTTTTTAAGGATGGAGATTCTGTTTGTCAGTTCATTGTAGCTGTCGTTCACCCTGTTAAAGTGACGGTGAAAGATTTGTTTTAATTTTCGTTGCCAGATGTGTTGGCTTTGTAGAGAGCCTTGATATCTACGGGGAGGATACCATTCTTCTTCCTTAATCCCTCGATTCTTTTGGAATGTGAGTCCATGGTGTGGCAGACTGATAGATCAGGGACTGGTCTACCGGGAGTTGTCATTTAATGTGAGATCTAGATCCCAACCTGATGTCGCCTCAGTTCGTGTCTTTAAATAATTTTGTCGTTCGAGACACAACCAAGGGTATCTATGAGAGGGATGTTGAGTTCCAAGGGGATATGATCTGCAAAGGACCGAAGCGTCCTCAACGTGTGGTCTTGGTTAAATAAATTTGTTAGGTTTGGTGATTAAAAAAGTGGTCTAAATAAGCTAAGCTCGCGGGAAATGTTGAATTGGAAGCTAGTAGGTGCGTCGAATGCCAGTTGGATAGTACTCTACCATTCTGGTGGATACGGGTGTCTCCCTAGCTCGTATGTCTGGCATTGAGGTTACCGCCAAGTATCGCACTGTCGAAGGATTCGGTGAGGCTTAGTTTATTTAGTTTATTGCTTAGTTTATTTGCTTGGTTTAATTACCTTCTCGCTAATTACATACCTGTTGAATCACATTGGAAGGGAAATATATTGAGCCCAATAGCACTGTTTTCGGTTATTCGCATTTCGATGAAAGCACTGAGGAAAATAGAGTTGGGCAGTTCTATAGTTCTGTAGTCCATATATGTTATGGCTATCGCTACTGACGGAGTTGACGTAGACTTTATGGTGATGGATTAGGTGACTCTCCTGAATAAGAGCCACCGAGCTGTTGTTTGCAAGGAGAATTTTCGACATCTCTATTCTCCTGCTAGATCCTATTAAGGACGAAATGTTGAAAGTGAGGAGTTTATATGCTCTTCAAAGGGTAGTCTATACGATAGAAAAGGCACTCAATGTCAAACAATTTACTCTTTCCTCTTACTCTTTGCCTTGCAAGACATTGAAGGTGCGTTTAATAACGTCAGTACTGACTACTGAGGCAATAGTGTCCAGCCTTCATTTCGCCCAAATAAATTTGGGAATATGCGATTGGATTGAGCAAATGCTGAGTCCTCATATAATAAACTCGGCGATAGCTGGAGTATGCGGAAGGGTGAAGGTTAATCGGGGTACACCACAAGGTGGCATTCTATCATCCCTTCTTTGGCTTCTTGTGGCCGACGGAATGGTTAAAATATTAGAGGCAAATGGTCTTAACGTCACAGCCTATATTGACGACATTGCCATTCTGATATCTGGGAAGTTTCCTCAGGTCCACACTGAAGGGCACTTGAGAAGAAACGCCATCTTCAAAGTGTTTCAAAAGTGCATAGGGCAGGTTGTCTAGCGGGGACGGGATCCATGAAGTCCACACCAACGGCGGCTCTTGAAACAATGCTGGACCTTGCACCCCATGACATATACTGCGAGAGCATCGCAGCCAGGACTGCACCCAGACTACAGAAATCCGTTCTCTGGATAAGGAGCCCTTGTGGCCACGCATCAGTCTTGGATCGATGGGCCCGTCGAGATTCGGAATCGAAACGGACTATATCACCCGACTTCCATCTTGCGAGAAGAGATTCTCTAACAGATTTCCCTCCAGGGAAGAATGGACCAGTGGTATGGTACGCACGGGCAATGAACTGGTAATTTACACCGACGACAAAGAGAGGCGAGAGGAGATATCAGATGTCAACAAGGTGACCCTCTGCTGGGTACCAGGTCATGTGAATATCTTCGAAAATGTGAAGGCGAACGAACTAACTAGATCAGGATCAGGCGCAGACTTCGCGCAGATCGCATCTAAAGTTAAAACGCCATTCAGTACACTCTACAGAGAATTGGGGGCGGAGCTAATAGTAAAGGCCAATAAGAGATGGTATCAATTAGGTACATGCGCGACGGCAAGATCAACCTGGCCCGTCTATGATAAGAAATTGACAGAAAGTTTGCTAAAGTTCGGTAGTGGGAATATTCGATTGGCAGTCGGCGCCCTCACGGGGCACTGCACGAAGCCAGACTAGACCAGCTTCACAATGACTTCTGCAGAAGCTGCAGGGACGAAGAGGAAATTGAATCCATTCGTCACCTACTGTGTGAATGCTCAGCACTAGCCCAAAAAAGGAGCAAGTCCCTTGGAAGTCATTTCCTTTCGGGACTAGAGGAGGTAAATAACATAACTTGGATTTCTATCTTCTTTCTAAGTGGTTCAGCTCGAACATTTTCGAACGAATGTACTTAATCGCTTAAAACCGACCATTGAAAAAAAGCGTATCTTACCAGATCATCAGTTCGGTTTCAGAAACAAATATTTAACTACATATTGAACAAGTATGTACATATGTACATTGTCATTGTTAACTAATGTAATAGAAAAAGCACTCGAACACAAACCGATATGTTCGAGTGTATTTCTTGACGTGTGTCAAGCCTTTGATAAAGTAGAGCACGAAGGCTTAATGTTTAAACTAAGACAAGTATTATCAGAGAAGCTATCCAATATTTTAGGTACATGTGTACCTCGCGAATAGATTATTTCAAGTTAAATACGGACTTTAAGGTAATTTCGGCTGGCGTTCCTCAGGGAAGTGTACTCGGCCCGCTCCTGTATCAACTTTACACTCGCGATATACCGCCAACGCAAGATTCAATTCTAGCTACGTTCGCCGACGATACAGCTATTCTTGCAACGGGCATAAAACTGCAACGTGCCCTTAACCGTTTAAATGAATGGACAAAAACTTGGCGAATAGCACTTAATGACACTAAATCTGTCCATGTTAATTTTACATACAGAAAAGCGGATAGTCTTCCCGTTTTAATGACGCTCAAAGCTGCTAAAACCAGTTTGGACCTATGGCATACAAATCTGGGGTTGCACCAAGAAAAGTTATTGTAACGTCCTACAGATGTTTCAAAATAAGGTGCTACGAGCTGTCTTCAATGCACCGTGGTATATTAGAAACGGGGATATCCACCGAGATCTGAATATGGTAACTGTGGAAAATGAAACGAACATTTCGCAGCGAAACATAAACGTCGACTTGAAGCCCACACGAACAGCACTGCTTCTCAACTACTCGACGAACAAAATGTATTGCACCGTCTTCAGAGGAACGGAGTATTGCTAGGTAAGTGGAATGACCTTACCGAAATTGATGTTCCCCCTCAGAACAATATACAGACATTTCATGTCTCCTTTATTCTTCTTCCTCTTTAGCTACCACCCAAACTACTTATGTAGTCGATACAATAAGGAGGCTAACCTTGAATAGGCGCTTATCATAGTTAACTGTAACGCCAACATACATACATACATATTTCCCTCATTAAAATGTCTATCCCTTATATAGGAATGATACGGGTCCGGCCTTGTGCCGGAAGAGTGCTACGTAGATGGATTTTATGCAATATAATGGCCCAAAGCACACAAGGAAATACGTGAGTGTGTGGTTGAATTCGAAAAGCATTGAGATCTGAAGTCCCACAGCCCCTGAACATAATTCAATAGGAAATGTATGGGCGGGCATACGAATTGCTGTTTAAAAACCAATCTAAAAATTGCGCAGCCACTGTTACTCACTCTTACACTCCATTCCGATTAAGAGATCTTACAATTTAATCACCTCAATAAATGACGTTGCCCTACTACAGTTACTGAGTAGTATTTTGCATACGGAAAAAAGGCAAATCAAAAGTCCACACATTTATCGTCAAAGGAGAGATTCTAATTTGCATTTTAACTGCAGTTGGGGTTTATTGCAGCTGCCAAAAAAGGTTGCACTTACTGAGATGCGGATTTGTCGTGGGAAAGCGGTTAAGGTCGAAGGTCATCGACTTTAAACCTATAAGTGATCGCCTGGCTGTGATCCGCATCAGAGGCAGATTTTATAACATCAGCCTTATATGTGCACACGCTTCTACCGACGAGGCTGAAGACCCTATCAAGGAGGACTTCTATGACCTCCTGGACAACGCCTACGGAGCTTGTCCGGAGTACGATGTAAAAATCGTGCTCGGGGACTTCAACGCCAAAATCGGTAAGGAAAACACCCTTGGCGGAGTGATCGGAAAGCACAGCCTCCACGATACAACAACAGATAACGGCTTCCGACTCGCTGACTTTGCGACAGCTCGTAATGCGGTGATAAGTAGCACAAGATTCCCTCGCAAGCGAATCCACACAGCAACCTGGCGATCTCCGGACGGTCGAACCGCCAATCAAATCGAACATGTGCTCATTGAAGCAAGGCACTCATCAAACATCCTGGATGTGCGAACATTCAGAGGGGCAAATGTCGACTCTGACCACTTCCTCGTAGCAGCAAGATTCAGAGCTCGACTGTCCAATGTCAGAAAGCTGCACCAGCCCATCAGGAGGAGGTTCGACATTGGGCGCCTGAGCACACCGGAGGTTGCCAGAGTCTACAGGGAGCAGCTGAGGGAAAGACTCTACGGTATGCCTACGTCGAACACAAATGCCAATAATATGTGGCTGCATTGCCGCTCAGCCATTCAGGAAGTAGCCGAAACCACCTTAGGATACCTACCACCCCCGACAAGAAACCCGTGGTATGATGACGAGTGTGAGCGGAAAAAGGCAGCAACCGACGAGGCGTATCAAAAGGCGCTGCAGAGGAAAACCAGGGCAGCGCAAGAAGAGTACCGAGCCAGAAGAAGAGAGGAGAAAAAACTACTGCGACAAAAGAAAAGAATATTCGCAGCCTCCCAGCTCAAGGATATCGAGGAGTCTAGGGATAAACATAAAACACGAGCCTTTTACAAGAGAGGCAAAGGCCTTGCATGAGGCTTCAAAAAGGGCACCCAGGCTCTTCGAAACTGCGAGGGTAATCTTGTCACCGACCCGCAGGGAATAGTGGATGTATTTAAGCAGCATTTCCAGCAACTGCTTAATGAGCATGACCAAGAGAAAGTGGTAGGGACCGAGGAAATCCCAAGTCCAGCCGCTGAAGTAGTCCTCCCACCCAGCATCGAAGAAGTCGGCACAGCTATTCAGAAGCTGAAGAACAACAAGGCCGCAGGCTCAGATGGCTTGCCATCAGAGCTCTTCAAGGCTGGCGGCGATGTTCTGGTAGGGAGCATGCACCAGATCATCTGCAGAATTTGGGAAGATGAAAGCATGCCCGACGACTGGAATACCAGCTCTATATGCCCCATCCACAAAAAAGGCGATCCTACCTCTTGCAAGAACTATAGAGGTATATCCCTGCTCAATGTCGCATACAAAATCCTGTCCAGCGTACTGTGTGAACGGTTAAAACCCTTTTGCACCTCACTAATCGGCAGCGATGCTGCTTCAAGCCTGGAAAATCGACTATAGGCCAAATATCCACACTTCGACAAACCCCGGAAACCTCACGTGACCAAACCATTGAAGCATAGCCCTTTCTGTTCGGAGAAGCAGCTGCTCAACATTGAGCTCCCCGCGCACTGCCGTGTTTCTCACCCTATCCCGGCGAGTAACTCCCACAATCTTATTCTTTCGGTCAATATTCAAATTTCATGACCATAGATGAGAGGTGGAACAAATACTGAGCTAAAAACCGCTAACTTGGCTTTTACACCAAGTTCGGTCTTCCTGATTACAGATTTTCCAAGCTGTCTTAAGATTGACCCAGCTTGGCCAATCCCGCAGGAAAGCTCAGTATTGCTCCTCCCATCTTTCGAGAAGAAGACCCCGAGATACTTAAACCTCTCCTTCTGCTTCAATGGGACCCCACTAACATGTAGAGTGCATTGGACAGGTGTTCTGGAAATAACCATGACCTCGAATTTGTCCACGTTAACCCTCATTCCAGCATCAGCACATGCGGCCACATCTGGGAGGATGTGAGGACAACTAAGTCATCTGCAGAAAGAAGATGGCTTATCCTCAACTCTCCCAATGTAAAACACTCCTCGCCTCGACTGCGCTGCAACATCCAGTCCATATATATAATTAAAAGGAGAGGTGACAAGATTGATTGATTTACTGCCGTTAACCCGAACGCAGGGGCTACAGTTTGTGTATATAGACTGAATGGCCCTCAACAGAGGACCATCAATCCCACACTCCTGCAGAACACTCAAGAGTTTACCTCGAGGAACTCGATCATACGCCTTTTCCAAATCTACAAAGCAGCTGTAGATTGGTTTGGCGACACTTAAAAGAGATATGCCCCTATAGTTGGAGCACTCTTTTTTACCCCTCTTTTTGAAAAGAGGAACAATCACCGTAGTTTGCCAATCTCTGGGTGTCTCACCGCATCCCCAGGCCACCTTAATGACACGAGAGAGCCATAATACTCCCTCTTTACCCATGGCCATAAGCATTTCTGGCCGAACTTCATCCACATCGGCGGATTTGCCAACTTTTAGCGATTCAATGGTTAAAATGACTTCCTCACCGTTGGACTATTCTCCGCCACACTCAAGACTATAGGTCTGTCCCCTTCAGTGCCCTGTTCGGGATTGAGCAGCTCCGAAAAGTGCTCGCTCCATCTGCGTAAGATGTCCATCTCATTGGAAAGCAACACACGATCTTTGGATATAACTCCTTCGATTATGTTGAATTTGCTTCCTCTGAGCCGGCGAATGGCTTGCCAAAACACCTTTTTCGCAGATCTGTGGTCGCCTTCCAACTTCTCGCCGTACTCCTTCCAGTTCTTCGCGCCACAGTGTTTCCATCACGAGAAGCAGAGTCCCGCAAGAGAATCCAGTCTCTGTAGGTCTTCTTCTTCTCTCTGACGGCTTCTTCAACTCCGGGTGTTTTAAACGACGCAGTTCTTTTGTCACCATCAGCCGCCACACCAAGCCGCTTCTCTCCACAAACATCACGTGCAGAGGCAATGACAGCTGTTGAAAATAGTCGCCATTCTTCCTCTACATGCGATGGAAGAGTTGGAATTTGCTCAAACCTTTCGGATATGTGTCGTGCGAAGTGTTAAATAAGGTTTTAGACAGGGTGACGCACTCTCATGTGATTTCTTTAACATCATACTTGAAATCACCAGAGTGGTTACCAGGGGAACCCCGCAAGGAGGAGTTCTCTCACCTCTTTCTGGAATGTAGTTATAAACGAACTAGTAATTAAACTGGAGAAAGAAGGCCTGGACGTTATTGCCTACGCTGATGACGTTGCCATTTCAATCTCAGGTAAATACCTATCCACATTGAATGACCGTACGCAAAAGGCATTCTCAATCCTTTGCAAATGGGCGCATAGCAACGGTGAATCCCCAGAAAATGGAGCTCGTGCTATTCACCAAAAAGCATAAAATCCCGGAACACTGCCCTACCACTTTGCTTGGTACCAGATTAAACTATAAAATAAAAACTAAAAATAAATAAAGCTCTAAAATTACAAGATCACTGCAACGTTTTCCAGGCGGAACTGTTGGCAATAAAAGAGGCCTTGTGTTGGCTGAAGTGGAACGTAATATCCACCACGGATCTCCGTATTCTCACGGATAGTCAAGCAGCCTTAAAGTCGTTGGAGTCCTATGTGTACACATCAAAATCTAGTCTCGACTGTCGCCTATCTCTTAACGAGATAACAGAACAGTTCAACATACAACTCATCTGGGTACCGGGACACAGCGACATTCCAGGAAATGAAAAAGCCGACACACTCGCCAAACAAGGAACGACGCTACAATTAATCGTGGCTTGTGAGGGAATACCCCTTACAACCATTAAATATAATCTGACTAATCTCGCCAGAGCCGAGGCGAACCTGAGATGGACTCAGGGACATACTTGCCTCATCACCCAGGCAAATCTGGCCCCGGCTCGACAGTCAACGGGCTAGGAGTATTATGTCCCTAAAACGAACTGACATCTACAAACAAAGTCATCGGTTTCATCACTGGACACTGCCTTTTTTTTTTTTTTTAGTTTTTTACAGTTAAACGCGCACTCAAGGCTAAGGCCTTATAACGTATTAACGTTGTGCGAGCGAAGGTAACAGGGTGAGGGAAAGTTTCGCGCAGGTTGCAGGTTGATGTTTTGACGCACAACCTGAACGGAGTGCAGTGGTTTTTGGGTCGTAGACATTCGTTGACTACTCTCAGGAGTGGTTTGTCCTACATAGGACGAGAGCCGACCAAATTTCGCGTTGGTTATAATTCTCAGTAATTCGTTCATGCACTTTTGGTGTTAGTATTGCATACGCGCATACGCAGAGGATGAATTTCAGTTGACCATATACTGTGAGTGTTTTGCCTGCAGCAGTACGTTTGGTCACTTTCCATTCACAACTGTGTTGCATACTTTTTTCCGTATAGGAATTGTTTTTTCTTGGCTATGAAACGAAATTGAACTATAGACCTTCCGCTCGACGGCCGATGATGTTAACCACTGCACCACGGCCACACCCGTGGTGGCCTTATTGGCAGTCACGCGCAAAAACTAGGAATAGTTCCGAATGATTTCTGCAGAAGCTGCCTAGACGAGGAGGAGGTCGAATCCATTCATCATCTCATCTGCACTTGCCCGGCATTCTGCACAGTTAGGAAGCTACACCTAGGATCTTACTTCCTTAACGACCTGACAGAGGTCCAGCAAGTAAGGATATGTGATCTTCTTATTTTTTGAGAAGCACAAAATGGTTCCACGAATAGGGGGCTAAACTCCCTCGTAGCTGCACAACAGGCCTCCCTGGCCTGTGTTCTTATCATTTCTGGGAAGGCTACGGTCCTACCTACCTATTTGAAAATATCGTGCGGGACTCTGCGGCCAATACAAGAGGCACGATCTACTTCAAGTCTACACAATTGCTTGACTACGCAGATGACATTGACGTTATTGGACGGACAAAGCAAGACGTCAATGAGGCTTTCGCAAGCATTGAAGCAGAAGCGGTAAAGTGGGTCTCAGGGTAAATGGGGACAAGACCAAATATATGCTGTCATCTAAAAAAGACGCGCAACACCGACGTCTTGGTCGGAACGTCACCTTCGGCATCTATATTTATGAAGTAGTCAAGGACTTCGTCTACCTTGGCTCGATAGTGACAAGCAGCAACGACACCAACGCTGAGATAAAACGCAGAATAACTCTTGCCAACCACTGCTTCCTTGGGCTCAAGAGGCAACTGAGTAGTATAACGCTCTCTCGAAAAACTAAGGTGACCCTCTCTAAAACTATCTAATCATCCCGGTCCCGCCGTAGAGGGCGGCGCAGAGGCTTGGACCTTGTCAAAAGTGGACGAAGAGGCCCTTGGTCGTTTCGAGAGAAAAATTCTGCGTACAATCTTCGGTTCCGTTTGTGTTGACGGAGAGTGGAGGAGGAGATTCAACCAAGAACTGTACGGGCTGTACAGCGACATCGGCCTAGTTAGACGTCTTCGGATTCAACGTTTAAGATGGCTGGGCCATGTAGAGCGAATTGACATCACCGCTCCGGCCCGAAGAGTCTTCGACTCATACCCCGAGGGACGACGCAGCAGAGGACGACCGCATCTAAGGTGGCGCGCACAGGTGGAAAGGGACCTTAACCAACTAGGCGTGCGGCACAGGGAGCAGCTGGCCAAAGATCGTGCCGTCTGGAGAGGCTTGTTGGTTGAGGCCTTGGTTCACCCCGAACGTAGCGCCATCTAAGTATAATGGTATTGAAAAAAAGAAAACAATTCAAACCTTTAAAACACAAATGAAAACGAACTTTGCTTAATGTTTGCCACGTTTAATACTAAATAAAAATGCTTTCTTAATGAGACAATGCTACTTTGTACGGTCCATGTTGCTAGTTAAAAAATTTCTTCTTAGCAGACGGTACATTGAAAGAGAGTTCTGAAAATCTAGAACAAAAAAAAAAGAAAAAAATAAATACAGCTCGAAGCAAATGACTCTTGCTTAGTAGCGTTGTCTACCTCACCTTATTGGTTTCGGAGTCTGAAAAGTGGTATCATTTTGTCTGTTTACAGATATCGTTTCACCATCCTGTTCCGATGATGGTATATTCTCCTTCTCACCAAATGTACCTTCGTCGGAATCATCTATTCTACTGTTTGCGCACTGTGCCTTGCATATGCAGTAGAGTGAACAGGTTTGACTATTTTGTCTGCAGCCGCATCGCTTTGTGTTGCAACCACTTCGACATTTGCACTTAATGTTTCCATCAGACGAGCGCTTTGCACCATTGCTGGGTTTCAAGTTATTGTCTTCCGCATTCGACGTGTTAAAGGAACCTTTTTCCTTCTGAAAGTAAAATTGAGAGCCTTTTGTTAGGTTGAATGCATGGTGAACATACGCTGAATCTAGTCGCGCGCTTGTAACGTGGCGTTTTTGTCCAATCCGGATCAAATGCGGAGTTATCTAAATTGTCCTCTGTTTCTGAGTCGGAAAGTATTTCCTCATAATCGACTACATTCTAAAAGGAGAAAGTGATATAAGCTATAGTCAACTGGCTGAAGTAAATGTTAGAAAGGATATTACCTCCTGCTCCTCACTTAGTTTCGGTTTACGGTTTTTATTCCGAGATCGGTTTCTATTTTCAAGCGCTTCACATCGCTGTTTATAATGCTCAAGCTCTTCACGGAGTGCGTCGATTTTGTTGAGGGCTTCTTCCTGAATCTTCAATCGTTCCTCCTGTTCGGGTGTTGGTTGACCGTTAATTTGCGGAGTACTGTGAAGCTCACGCAGCAGGATTGCAATCTTCTCTTCATAAACACTTTCAGATTTTACAATCTTTTCTTCATGCTCCTTAATGAATTGTTTCATTTGTTTTTCGTTATGTTCGAGTTTCTCCTCAATTGATTCGCGAGCTGCTTTCTGCTCCTGCAACTTTGAGGCAAAATCTCTTCGTATGTCTGTAAGTGTGGTTAGTAAGTGCTTGAGAACGGCTTTTGACTCCGGCATGTTTTGAATGCCGTCACATATGCTCTTCATGCGGGTCTCAATGTCTGTAGTGACAACTTTCTGTTGAAGGTCGACAATTTGAGCGTTCCGAAGTTGTAGAGCTTCTTCCAGCTCAACAAGCTCCTCTTGGTTCATGCTGTCGCCTTCTGTTTTAAGAGTATTGATGCGACTTGTAATCATCCCGCGATCTTCCATGAGTTGCTCGAGAGAGTTTTCCGCATCGATAAGGGATACGATGACATCCAGCTCCTTGTCAACCCACGTAGTGATTTCTTCTATTTTGTTTGCATTATTACCAGCCTTGCTTTTGATCCTTTGCGATTGAGCTACTTTTTGACGCTCAAGAGCATCCTTCAATCTAAAGAGATTAATAAATGAATAATAAAAGAAAAAGGACAATTTCGACAGTGAATTACCTTTTGTTGATGGCCAGCGCCTCCTCGCATTTCCGCTTCAAAACATTTCTTTGCTTGGTGTGTAGCATCTCTTTCTTCGCCATTTCACTTTGCATTTTTCGATCTTTGTTCTTTAACTGGATCAGCTCCTTTTCGCGACTCAATTTAAACTGGCGGAAGTTCTCACTCTCCGCTCTCATCGCCCGTATAAGTTTCACCTTGCTCTCCTTCATCGCCTGAATGTCGTTCTTTAAGTTCTTGATTTTTTCAGCTTCTTTTTCACGAACCTTTAGAAGTTTAGCTTGCTGCACATTCTTACGTTTCATTTCGCTGATTTCATATTCGAGGGTTTGTAGACGCTTGCGCCTTTCCTCTGCAAGTTTTGCCGAAGCATTTTCTTTCACATGCCTCAGTTTGTCGAGCAACTCGGACTTCTCTGCTTCCAGAGCTTGAATCTTCTCTTCACACTCTTTGTACTTTTCCTTAATGTTCTCGTCTAGTGTACAGAATTTTGACAAATTGATTGCTACACGCTGATGAAGCTCTTCTTTAAGAGTCAACTCGCGATTGATGCGACGTAACTGATCGTTGAGATCCATTTGTTTGGTAGTGGACATTTCGGCCTGTTTTTGAATGGCTTCGCTTTGCTCACTGAAATCTGAATCAGCATCAGTATCCATTGGCCCTGGGGAACGATGCTTCTTGTTGTTAATGATTTCTTCTTCAGACTTTTGAAACTCAACACCGAGATCCTCCATTAACTTACGGATGCTTTTAAGTTTCTTGACACAATCTGTAATTTCCAGTAAGCAGTTGTCCTCGTTGAGATCACCACATAGGTTCAAAACAATATCCCTGATCTCCTCGGTTTTTAATTTTAGTTGTTCATACGCAGCTTCTGCGACGTGCGCTCGCATTCCATTATCTGCAACGTCGTAAAGTGTATGCTGGAATTGGCTTTGCAACTGACGATATTTTTCCAATAGTTCATTGTAAGGGATTGTTGTTGAATCTCCCTTTACCCGCTCATCGCTTCCTCTTATTTCCTCCATGGAACGGCTCATTACACCGCAGCTTTTGTTGAGAATTTCCATACGTAGTTTCTGAATAATGTTCTTTAGATGGTTGATTTCGGCAGCATGAGGATCCTGGTTCACGATCGGTTTGTTCTTGATCTTCTTCGCACGATCCGCGTACCGTAGAGTGCTTAATGTTTCGCCAACATTGTAGTCAGCTGGACTGATGCAGGCAATCATTAATGTAACGGAATTACCACCTAATGAATCCTGTAATAATCGTGTGAGTTTAGAATCGCGATAACCAACATATCCACCAGAATTTGCTTGTGCTACAAGAAGGGAAAAATAATGCTTTGTGTACGTTTCGTTTATGAAAACAACTTACATCCCAAAGCCGATATAACATTTCCCAATGCCAGTAGACCCTGGTTGATTTTCACACCTTCTTTGAAGCGATCTCCAGTGGCCTTCGTTTTCTTTGAACGCTCAGATCCAGCCAAATCCACCAAATGAAACTTGGATGTTATCACATTTTTCCTACAATCAAAATACAAATCTCAGGAGGTTGTCTATTGCTATTAGGTTAAGTCCTTACAATTCGTTCTTGCTGGACGACTGAATCGTAAGTGTGAAGATAGCATGCGATCGGCTAGATTGCTCATTCATTGCAGTTGAAGCAACAGCTCTCCCCGAAGAGCCTTTCACTAAGCAATCCGTGGTTTCCCTAGCCGAAGTGACTTTCTGCTCTGTCAAACCGGGCATTATAATACCATTACGATCTTCGCGCATATCGATTATAGATTGTTCTCGCGGTGCATTTGATAGCAAGTCAAAAAGCTGCTCTTGATATAGTTCCATAAACGAGCAGGTGACTTTGTATTCATACTTATTCGATTCTTGCTCAATATGTCTAAATATGTCGGCCATTGCTCGAGGAATGACGCCCATTGTATCGCTAGTATTACCATCGAAGCATGTGCCCATAGTATATGTCTTTCCTGATCCAGTTTGTCCATATGCCAGTATGGTCACATTGTACCCTGTAATAACAAAATGCAAATACCAACGGTATATACTTGATATTCGCTTCAAGTAGCGATTTGTTCTGAAATAATTGTTTAAAGCAAGTGTGTATGGCTGTTGTGGAAGTTACCACGACACATTCCTACCCAATCAATCGTACGCTCGGATATAAATTAACTCACCTTTAAAAAGCTTATCTATCATTTCATAAACTGCCTCCTTGTACAGTACATCCTGCGAATCACTCGGATCAAAAACGTAATTGAATGTAAATCCATCAGACTTATTCACAGTCAACTGAGGATGCCCCGGCACCCGATCAATTGTGGACTGGCAACCGCGCTCAATTTCTGATTTAACAAGCGGCCTAATGCGGATCGCAACACGAACACAATCATTATCCGTCATAGTGGCGCATAAATTAATAAAATAACGACTAACAAAATGTAAAACTATCTCAGCGTAATAAATAAATTAATTAAATTGATTTAAATTTATAACATCAAAAAGATATAAATCACTTTCACTAAGCAATAGAACACACGAACTTAAAAATGGAACTGGATTGGAATTGGAGATTCCTGCCTGTTGGCCGCTTATTGCTTTAAAATTCAAAATTTGAAATTTGTCGTAATTGTCAAACAGCACTGAATCCGATTGTGGCAGACAAAGTGAAAGCGTTCAGCAAGATGATCAATTGTTATATAAAGTGTTCTCCACAAATGTAACAGATTTTTCTTGTTTTTCAATTTAATAAATAAAAATTTAGTTTCGAGAAATACTTATGATTTTTTTCCGAATGATAATTCGAACGTAGAATTTTGTGTTTATAAGGTAACTACAGTTTGATATTTATAACATCCTATTAAAATAAATGAGAAATGAATAAGGGATTAATGAATCACTTTCTATGTCTTTTCTTTTATTGCCTTTTCAATGGTATCATTATGGTTAATCAGCTTCTGAACTTCAAAATAGGAACACAAGCAGGTCGTTTAACGAAACTATCCCATTTACATATTTTAGCCAATGTCGTTATCAAGTTTCGGTGTTAGCACTAAGAAAAAACAAATTAACAAAAAATTAAAAAAAAATCACTCTTAATATGTTTCTTGACCTGCAGTTAAAGTGGGAGTTTGTACTGATAAAAATCTTGACATATTTTTGAATAAATAATTCACTTGGAAATTACACATTACACGCATTGTTTATAGAAATTACTTGATTAATTTGTGGTTCTTGTCTCACCGCCTGAACGTGGATATTTTTGATGTTCCTCTGAAAAAGCCTAACGACAGTAACAGTAAACTATTTTGACAGATGTAGCGCTTATTCCTAAAAAATACTCTTTGGGTTTTGGGTAATATTTATTTTGTTTATTTTATCGACACTGGTGATATTTTTAAATACACTTATACGTAAGTAATTTAATATAAACAGTACATCAATTACTCTATGGTTTAAATCTCTTGTGTTTCTTTTTTTTTTTAATAATTTTGGCCGCTTGACTCCTGCGTGGTTAGTGTCTTTTTATTTAAACAAATGTTAGGGACATTAAGGTTCTCAAATGTTGAACATATGTGTTTTAGAGTTTCTCTTTGGAGATTGACTATGTTGTGTAGAACAGAGAATATAATCTAATTTCTAATTTTGTACCCTAATATGTATAAGGAGACATATCAAGGCAACTTAAATTGGTTTCTTTCATGCAAGATGGAAGTTGGGTTTATTATTTGGTTTCAAATTTCTCCCAAATATTATAAGCGCGTTTAGGAGTACTTTTTTACTTACTTACTTACTTATCAGGCCAGCGATCCATGGAGGATCTGAGCCTGAGCTATAGCTGCCTTCCATCCTTGACGGTCCCGGGTACGCTGCTACCAGTCTTACCAAGATGTCTTACATCCGCGATTACTTGGTCTTTATACCGGAGGTTCGGTCTTCTTCTTCTTCTCGAACCAGGAGGCTCGGAGTCGAAGACCCTCTTAGCTGGAGCGTTAATGTCCATGCGCTCGATGTGGCCGAGCCAGTGTAGTCGACGGATCGTTTCCTTCTGGACTACATTCACATCTTTGTACAGCTCGTAGAGTTCGCGGTTGTGTCTTCTTCTCCATTTACCTTCCTCACAGACAGGACAAATAACCGGCGCAGAATTTTTCTTTCGAAAGAACCCAAAATCAGCTCCACTGTCCTGCTTATCGTCCAGCTTTCGGCTCCGTACAGCAAGTACAGCAAAACTGGCAGAATGAGCGTTTTGTAAGGCATGACTTTGGTCTTTCGAGTGAGGAGTTTTGACCCCAGTTGTTTGGACAAGCCGAAGTAGCAGCGGCTATGCCGGATCTCCACTGTGGTGTCATTTGTGGAATTTACGTTTGCCCCGAGGTAGACAAACTCCTTAACTACCTCGAAATTGTAGCTGTCAATTGTTATATTTTGTCCCAGGTGGTGAGCGACGGATTGATTTTTGCTTGACAGCATGTGTTTCGTTTTGTCCTCATTGATCTTGAGACCAACTCGTTTGGCCCGTTCTTCAATCGCCGTGAATACTTCCACAATGCCACGGCGAGAACACGCCATGATATCAATATCATCCGCGTATCCTAGCAGCTGGATGGACTTGTAGAAGATAGTGCTTTCCCTGTTGACGCCTGCCCGTCGCACTATCTGCTCCAGCACCAGGTTGAAGAAGTCACATGACAGCGCATCTCCTTGCCGAAATCCGGTGCATGTTTCAAACGGTTCCGAAGCCCTAGAACCGAGTTGCACGGTGCATCATGTATTTTTTTAGCGTGGCGCGACACAACTGGATCAGTTTTCCCGGGATCCCGAATTCGGCCATCGTACCAAAGCTGTCGTATGCGGCTTTGAAATCGATGAAAAGATGGTGTGTATCGATTCGAAACTCGTTGGTCTTTTCCATGATTTGTCGAAGTGTGATTTGCCTTGCCGGAAGCCGCACTGGTAGCTGCCGATTAGTGCGGTGCAAAATAGTTTTAGACGTTCACACAATACGCTGGACAGGATCTTGTATGCGACATTGAGCAGGGATATACCTCTATAGTCCTTGCAAGTGGTAGGATCGCCTTTTTTGTGGATGGGGCAAATAGAGCTGGCATTCCAGTCGTCGGGCATGCTTTCATCTTCCCAAGCTCTGCAGATGATCTGGTGCATGCTCCCTACCAGAACATCGCCGCCAGCCTTGAAGAGCTCTGATGGCAAGCTATCTGAGCCTGCAGCCTTGTTATTCTTCAGCTTCTGAATAGCTATGCTGACTTCTTCGATGCTGGGTGGGAGGACTACTTCAGCGGATGGAGTTGGGATTTCCTCGGTCCCTACCACTCTCTCTTATTCATGCTCGTTAAGCAGCTGCTGGAAGTGCTGCTTAAATACATCCAC
The DNA here is from genome assembly GCA_951905685.1 of Eumerus sabulonum. Classification (NCBI taxonomy): domain Eukaryota; kingdom Metazoa; phylum Arthropoda; class Insecta; order Diptera; family Syrphidae; genus Eumerus; species Eumerus sabulonum. The sequence goes on from OX645062.1 coordinate 29,674,647, forward strand.
TATTTTCTGCGGGTCGGTGACAAGATTACCCTCGCAGTCTCGAAGAGCCTGGGTGTCCTTTTTGAAGCCTCCTGCAAGGCCTTTGGCTTTCTTGTAAAAGGCTCGTGTTTTATGCTTACGCCTAGACTCCTCGATATCCTTGAGCTGGGAGGCTGCGAAGATTCTTTTCTTTTGTCGCAGAAGTTTTTTCTCCTCCCTTCTTCTGGCTCGGTACTCTTCTTGCGCTACCCTGGTTTTCCTTTGCAGCACCTTTTGGTACGCCTCGTCGGTTGCTGGCTTTTCTTCTCACACTCGCCATCATACCACGGTTTTCTTGTCGGGGGTGGTAGGTATAACAAGGTGGTTTCGGCTATTCCCTGAATGGCTGAGCAGCAATGCAGCCACATATTATTGGCATTTGTGTTCGAGGTAGGCAAACCGTAGTCTTTCGCTCAGCTGCTCCCTGTGGACTCTGGTAACCTCCGGTATGCCCAGGCGCCCAATGTCGAACCTCCTCCTGGTGGGCTGGTGCAGCTTTCTGACATTGGACAGTCGAGCTCTGAATCTTGCTGCTACGAGGAAGTGGTCAGAGTCGACATTTGCCCCTCTGAATGTTCGCACATCCAGGATATTTGACGAGTGCCTTGCGTCAATGAGCACATGGTCGATTTGGTTAGCGGTTCGACCGTCCGGAGATCGCCAGGTTGCTGTGTGAATTCGCTTACGAGGGAATCTTGTGCTACTTATCACCGCATTACGAGCAGTCGCAAAGTCCGTGAGTCGGAAGCCGTTATCTGTTGTTGTATCATGGAGGCTGTGCTTTCCGATCACTCCGCCAAGGGTGTTCTCCTTACCGATTTTGGAGTTGAAGTCCCCGAGCACGATTTTAACATCGTACTCCGGACAAGCTCCGTTGTCCAGGAGGTCATAGAAGTCCTCCTTGATAGGGTCTTAGCCTCGTCGGTAGGGGCGTGTGCACATATAAGGCTGATGTTATAAAATCTGCCTCTGATGCGGATCAGATCCAGGTGATCACTTATAGGTTTAAAGTCGATGACCTTCGACCTTGACCGCTTTCCCACGACGAATCCGCATCCCAGTAAGTGCAATCCTTTGTGACAGCTGTAATAAATGTCGCAATTTTTCTTCCTCACACCGTTTCCTATCCAGCGTATTTCCTGGACCGCAGTAATATCCGCCTTGTACTGCGTGAGGATTCTTTCTAGTTTATGATCAGCTCCGGGAGTGTACATGGTTCTGACATTCCAGGAGCATACATACTCGCAAATCGTGTTCGAGGCATCTTGCCTCGCATTCATAACTTTGTTTTTTTTTTTTACGTGGGCGGATTGTTAGCCCGCCGTTGTTCACCTCCCAACGGTTGTTGAAGAGGCTATCGAGAGGGCGCCGCGAGGAGGCCGTATGTCAACTTGATCGTTGCTGGCATCTCGCCGGGTTGAGAGCGATCAACAACTTTACCCTGTATGTCCGAGCCCATGCCCTCTAGTACTTTTTTTATAATATGACTAAATCAGATCTCGGTATGTATATGAATATCATATATATTGTTAACAGAGCTGTTCTGAAAGCTAATTGGCATCGTGCTGATCTCGCTGCAGCTTTGACATTTATCTTCCTTCGTACCAAGTCAACCCAGTTCGCGAATCAAGTGACCGCAAACAACATCTAACATACGCGTCTGTTCGAACTTAATATTTTCGTAAAAGTCATATCTACAGAGCATGCGAATTATAGAAATGCTTTGTAATGGGAGAAATGCTTACATTCCCCAATACGAAAATAAGTCACATCTGATTGTTGTTGAACTGTACCTGTTTCTTCTTATTTGGCGCTACAGTTTGGGATGAACCTGGGCCTCAACTAAACAAACCCCTCAAACTAGCACGATCATTTGCTAGCCTTTTCCCTTGCCTCGCACCCCAGTTGGCAGAGGTTCTCTTCCACCTGTGTGCGCCATGTTAAGTGCTGCCGGTTCTATTTGTTTGTCCCTCGGGGTTGGATTCTCAATACACTTCGGGCTGGAGCTGTGGTGTCCATTCGCCTAGCCATCTTAGGCGTTGAATCCGTAGGCACCTGAATAGACTCATGTCGCTGTGCAGCCCGTAAAGCTCGTGCTTGAATCTTTTCCTCCATTCTCCGTCTGCGTCTATAGAATCGAAAATTACGCGCAAAATCTTTCTCTCGAACCGACCAAGGCCCTCCTCATCCGCTTTTGATAGTGCCCATACTTCTGCGCCGTACAGCAGGACCGGGATGATAAGGGTCTTATATGGTGTCAGCCTTGTCGTTCGGGAGAGGGCTCTATTACTCAATTGCCTCCTGAGCCCAAAAAAACAGCGATTGGCAAGTGTTATGGTACGGTCAGTAGATGAGTCGGTTTTGAATGAAACAAAATATCTAAATTACCCTTTTTTATTGTCGACGTCTAATTTGGCTATCTTTACTGAAGGTCTCTTGAGTATTCCTCCGTCCTTCGTTTTTATGGTATTAATTATCTTTCCTTTCGGCCAGCAATGTTTAGGTAGATTTTCATCTACGACAACAACAATATCGCCGACTTGTAGCGGCGCTGTCTTTTGGAACCACTTGCATCGTCTAGTGAGTGTTGGGTAGATTTCTTTTATACAACGACGCCAGAATTGGCGAATTGGTAGAGCCTTCTTCTCGGTACGTGCCTTCAGTCTTTTTATGTAGAGTAGGGAGGTTTCTCTATGTAACCTCCAGTTGAATATGAATCACCCTCTCTTTTCTTGATTTGCTGATGATATACGTGATGTCGCATTTCTTCGTTATCACATTTACCCATATCCGAACAGATTGGCCTATCCTCTTTCCTTCCGCTTAGAAACATGGGTCCTGAGAACCATATTGAAACGTCGCGGTTTGACGATATTTTTGTTGCAAGATCTGCTGGGTTCGTTTTTGAAGGAACCCCATTGCGTAACATTCGTGCTCTCCAATAGTTCGCCAACGCGGTGCATGACAAATTGCCCGTCCACTGCTGCTTGTAACTCTAGTCTAGGTATAGACATTGGTTTTAATGGAGCTACTTTCGACTTCGCGGCCACAAGTGGAACGTTACAACTTTCCCCCTGTACGACTCAAAGGTAGCCGATGGCAGCATAAGCACCTGCGTCGACAAATATCTGTAGTTCCACTTCGGTAGCCTCATCAAGATGCAATCCCTTTTTGTGGGGATTACCGTAGCCGTGAAAACGTTGCGCCGAAGTCTGACGAATCTGAAAATAAAAACGAAAGAGTCTTTATTAGGATCCCAATACATACCAAGAACCTTTTCCGTTGCAGCGAGATCTTTTGGCGCCTCTTGGCGCCACACTTTTGTAGATGGTTAATGACTGTTTTGCTATTTGGAGCCCAGTTTCGAATATGAAATCCCGCAGCAGCATGAATAAATTTCACTTGTGCTCCTATCTTGATCACCTGATGTTCATTGTCCACATTTTCAATCAAGTCGCCTACATAGTGACATTGTTGTATGGCCTCTACGGCTCACGTAAATTCATCTTTAAATGATGTGGCATTGTAATCGCGAACATAATGTGCTATACAGGGCGCTCAACATATGCCGAAAGTTAGCGCACGCATCACACTAACACTCGGCTGGTCTACATCACCTTCGTCATCCCACCCTAGAAATCTCTGAGTGTGCCTATCTTCATTTCTAACATTGAGCTGGTGAAACATCTCCGCGATATCGCCACAGATCGCAACTTTTCCAACACGGAAACTCAGAAGCACATCGGTGAGTGATTTCAATAAGTCCGGTCCAGAATGCATGAAGTCATTAAGACAAACCCCATCCGGTTTGGCAGCCGCATCCCATATCATTCGTATTTTACCGGGTTTATTTGGGTTCAACATTTGGCTATAAATGTTGGCCGGTACCATACAGGATAAGTGGTCTTCTTGGTCTTGGTCGTCCTCAGTTAATTTTTTTGCGTAACCTTTTTCTAATTGATTGTCCACTTGCTTTTGAAGTACTTACTTACTTTACTTAGGTGGCGCTACAGTCCGTGGTGAACCTGGGTCTCAACCAACGAGCGTCTCCAGTTGGCACGGTCTTTGGCCAGCTGTTTCCAGCGCCGCACGCCCAGTTGGTTAAGATCCCCTTCCCCCTGCGTGCGCCACCGTAGATGCGGCCGTCCTCTGCCGCGCCTTCCTTCCGGGGTGGATTTGAAGACTCTTCGGGTCGGAGCTGTATTTTCCATGTGCTCTACATGGCCTAGCCACCTTAGACGCTGTATCCGTAGACGTCGTACCAGGCCGATGTCGCTGTACAACCCGTACTCCTCCATACACCGTTAGAACAAACGGGACCGTAAATAGTGCGCAGAATTTTCCTCTCGAAACGACGAAAGGGCATCTTCATCCGCTTTTGTTAAGGTCCCCGTAAAGGAGGACTGGGATGATCAAGGTCTTATATAGTGTCACCTTGGTTTTCCGAGAGAGGGCTCTACTTCTCAATTGCCTCTTGAGTCCAAAGCAACACCGGTTGGCAAGAGTGATTCTGCGTTTTATCTCAGCGCTGGTGTTGCTGTCGCCGGTCATCAGTGAGCCAAGGTAGACGAATTCCTTGACCACTTCAAAGTTATATCCGCCCATGGTGATGTTCTGGCCAATACGTCGGTTTTGTCCGTCTCTTTTAGATGAAAGCAGATATTTGGTTTAACCCTCATTAACCTTAAGACCCATCTTAGCTGCTTCTACCTCAATGCTTGCAAAGGCCTCATTGACATCTCGCTGTGTCCGTCCAATCACGTCAATGTCGTCGGCGTACGCAAGCAATTGCGTAGACTTGAAATAAATCGTACCTCTTGTGTTGGCCAGTGACTCTTGCACGATCTTTTCAAGCATGATGTTGAAAAAGTTACATGACAGCGCGTCACCTTGCCTAAATCCTTTTTTATCATCAAAGGTATTGGTTTGCTCATTACCGACATTAATGGAGCAGCGAGAATTCTCCATTGTCATCCTGCACAGTCGGACGATTTTGGCAGGGATGTTAAAACTAGACAAGGCTTTGTAAAGCTCATCTCTATACACGCTGTCATATGCAGCCTTGAAATCGACGAAGAGGTGGTGAGTGTCGATTTGGTATTCCTGGGTCTTCTCCAAGATCTGCCGTAGCGTAAATATTTGATCTATTGTGGATTTACCTGGCCTGAAACCACACTGATAAGAGCCGATCAGGTTATCCACAAACGGTTTCAGGCGTTCACACAATACGGCAGAGAAGATCTTATATGCGATGGTAAGGAGACTTATTCCCCTATAGTTAGCGCAGTTATAGGGGTCTCCTTTCTTATGGACCTACCAGGTACGTTTCCATGTTGAAATGGAGAGATAAATATCTTCAAAATAAGTGAAAGCTTATCGTACACAAGTTTTTCAAAAAGTTTGGGTATGTTTAAGATTGGTGAATTGGTGACGTTATGTTTAGAGCCTGATTTATGAACAGGTGTTAGAAAGGAGTTTTTCCATACGCCCAAAAAAATGACCGCAATTAAGAGATGAGTTAAACCCCAAGCAGAGAGGAGTGGCAAAGGCATGAGAACATTTATTAAGTAGGATTGGCGGAATTCCGTCAAAACCAGAACTTTTGTCTAATTTCAAATAAAGATAAGGCGAGTTGAACCTCGTGAGATGAACAGACTAAGTTACCTTACTTACTTACTTATCAGACCAGCGATCCATGGAGGATCTGAGCCTGAGCCATAGCTGCCTTCCATCCTTGACGGTCCCGGGCAAGCTGCTTCCAGTTGTCAAGACCAAGATGTCTTACATCCGCGATTACTTTATACCGAATGTTCGGTCTTCCTCTTCTCGAACCAGGAGGCTCGGAGTCGAAGACCCTCTTAGCTGGAGCGTTGATATCCATGCGCTCGATGTGGCCGAGCCAGTGTAGTCGACGGATCCTTGCCTTCCGGACTACATCCACATCTTGGTACAGCTCGTAGAGTTCGCGGTTGTGTCTTCTTCTCCATTCACCTTCCTCACAGACAGGACCAAATATCCAGCGCAGAATTTTTCTTTCGAAAGAACCCAAAATCAGCTCCGCTGTCCTGTTTATCGTCCAGCTTTCGGCTCCGTACAGCAAGACTGGCAGAATGAGCGTTTTGTAAAACATGACTTTGGTCTTTCGATTGAGGAGTTTTGACCCCAGTTGTTTGGAAAAACCGAAGTAGCAGCGGTTGCCAAGGGCGGTTCTATGCCGCATCTCCACTGTGGTGTCATTTGTGGAATTTACGCTTGCTCCGAGGTAGACAAACTCCTTAACTACCTTGAAATTGTAGCTGTCCGTTGTTATATTTTGTCCCAGGTGGTGAGCGACGGATTGGTTTTTGCTTGGCAGCATGTATTTCGTTTTGTCCTCATCGATCTTAAGACCAACTCGTTTCGCCTGTTCTTCAATCGCCGTGAATGCTTCCACAATGCCACGGCGAGAACACGCGATGATGTCGATATCATCCGCGTATCCTAGCAGCTGGATGGACTTGTAAAAGATAGTGCCTTCCCTGTTGACGCCTGCCCGTCGCACTATCTGCTCCAGCACCAGGTTGAAGAAGTCACACGACAGCGCATCTCCTTGCCGAAATCTGGTGCATGTTTCGAATGGTTCCGAGGTCCTAGAACCGAATTGCACGGTGCATCGCGTGTTTTTTAGCGTGGCGCGACACAACTGGAGCAGTTTTACCGGGATCCCGAATTCGGCCATCGCACCAAACAGTTCTTCACGATGAATGCTGTCGTATGCGGCTTTGAAATCGATGAAAAGATGGTGTGTATCGATTCGAAACTCGTTGGTCTTTTACAGGATTTGTTGAAGTGTGAAAGTTTGGTCTATAGTTGATTTGCCGGGCCGGAAGCCGCACTGGTAGCTGCCGATTAGTGCGGTGCAAAATGGTTTTAGACGTTCACACAATACGCTGGACAGGATCTTGTATGCGACATTGAGCAGGGATATACCTCTATAGTTCTTGCAAGAGGTAGGATCGCCTTTTTTGTGGATGGGGCATATAGAGCTGCTATTCCAGTCGTCGGGCATGCTTTCATCTTCCCAAATTTTGCAGATGATCAGGTGCATGCTCCCTACCAGAACATCGCCGCCAGCCTTGAAGAGGTCTGATGGCAAGCCATCTGAGCCTGCGGCCTTTTTGTTCTTCAGCTTCTGAATTGCTGTGCCGACTTCTTCGATGCTGGGTGGGAGGACTACTTCAGCGGCTGGAGTTGGGATTTCCTCGGTCCCTACCACTCTCTCTTGGTCATGCTCGTTAAGCAGCTGCTGGAAATGCTGATTAAATACATCTACTATTCCCTGCGGGTCGGTGACAAGATTACCCTCTGATCGTTAAAGGATCAGAGGAAGATACACTATTGAGATGCATGCTTGTTGGAATACCATTTGATTGTTTTTTGCTATTGATGAAACTCCAAAAATATTTACTGTTAGTCTTTAAATTCGACTCAACAGAGAATATATACTGTCTATAAAGGAACTTATTTAGAACGGCAAATTGTTTTTGGAGCACACGATATTGCACAAAGAGTTCTGGATCATTGGAACTTTTACGAAATAGCTTATAGGCTTTGTTTTTTCTATTATTAAGGTTAATGATCCTTTTATTAAACCAAACAGGCTTAAAGACCGAAATAGACTCAACATAAGGTGTAAACATATCAATTGCCCCTTTGACAGTGTTAATAAAAATGTTGTACGAACTATCTAGGTCACTATTATTAAATAAGGCTACCCAATCAATATTATTGAAATGATTCGATATACTAATAAAATGTGCTTTAGCATAATTATACTTATTGCCATTTGTGTTATTATTATTAATATTCATGAGATCCCACGAGTAGCGGAGAAAGGGAATACCACCCCTGCGCAGAGACCCGCAATACGCAGGGGGGGCTAAATAATCCTGAGTGCGCCTGGTGCTCAGGATACTCCGTTTGCGACTGGGCTATTTTTGGGATGAGCCCTCAGCCGGGCTGATCTTCGGCACGGGTCGTATAGCCTTTGTACTAATAAGCTAATAAACGAATTCCACATATAATAGACGTCGAAAGACAAAATTAAAAATATTCCGTGTAGCTTAGAGTGCCCGTTTAGGTCCAGGTTTAATGTTTAAGCGTTAGGCTACGCGCACAGTGATACGAGAATGCGATGAGTTGCGAGAAGCAGTTGCTTGCGATAAAACTGTTCACATTGGTTCTTATGTACGTGCGCACAGTGAAGCGATTTTCAATGCGATTCTCGCAAGCTTATCGCGAACCTCTCGCAAGAGTCTACGTATTCGTTCTATGATGTTGCCGTGTCAGTGAGACAACGAGTTGGTCGAAGTGTCGAAAATACCGGTGCCGTTCGGGCGTCCGTATCAAACGATCCAAATCAGTCAATTCCACGGCGTTCTCAAGAATTGGGCGTCGCTCAGACCACATTAACGCGTATTTTGCGTAAGGATCTTGGTTTACACCCATACAGGATCAAGCTTTTTCAAGAATTAAAGCCGATGAACCATTTGAAGCGACGTACGTTCTCCGATTGGGCTCTGGAGAAGATGCGCCAAGATGATGAATTTCATCGCAAAATCATCTTCAGTGACGAAGCTCATTTTTGGGTCGATGGGTTCGTCAATAAGCAAGATATACGTTATTGGTCGGGTGAAAATCCACATGTGCTTCATGAATCACCACTTCATTTACAAAAAATAACTGTTTGGTGCGGTTTGCATGCCGGCGGCGGCGTTATTGGGCCATATTTTTTCGTCGACGATGTCACTTACTGTGAATGGCCAGCGTTATCGCGCCATGATTGCCGATTATTTTTGGCCCGAATTGGAAGATATGGATTTGGACGTTACAATCGATTTATTGAAGTGTAAGTTTGATGAGCGTGTTATCTCAAGAAATGGGCCAGTCGAATGGCCGCCTCGTTCGTGCGCTTTAACGCCTCTAGACTATTTTCTTAGGGGCTACGTTAAGTCATTAGTTTATGCCAAAAAGCCGACGACGTTGGAAGAGCTCAGAGCCAATGTGTGGCCCAGTCATAGAAAATTGGGTCCAACGAATCGACCGCTGCAAACGTGCCTGCGGTGGCCATATGAACGAAGTCGAGTTCCATTTATAAACGTTTTGATTGTACTTCAAGCCGATAGTAAAGTTTTTAAAATATTTCAAATGGCTTGCGTTTTATTTAAAAAAAAAAGTTGTCAAGTCCTTATTGGAAAACCCGGTAAATATAAACTTTTATTTAAAAATTCTTCGCCTGATGATGAATACATCGCAACAGAACAGTACAGAGCAGCTTTCACTGTGCGCACCATATCGCATGTCGCATCGCTTCTCGCATCGCTTCTCGTATCGCTTCTCGAATCGCATCTCGCATCACTGTGCGCGCAGCCTTAGAATAAATAAGTTGTTTAGAAACAAATTAATGCTTTTAAAATGTAAAAAGTGTAGATTCTTCTTCTTAAGAGAAGGGGTGAACCTGGGCCTCAACCAACATGCCCCTCCAACTAGCACGATCTTTTGCTAACCTTTTCCATTGCCGCATACCCAGTTGGCTGAGGTCCTCTTCCACCTCTGTGCGCCATCTTAAGTGCGGCCGTCCTCTGCTTCTTCGTCCCACGGGGTTGGATTCAAAGACTGTCCGGGCTGGAGCTGTGGTGTCCATTCGCTCTACATGACTCAGCCATCTTAGGCGTTGAATCCGTAGACGCCTGATTAGGCTCATGTCGCTCTACAGCCCGTAAAGTTCGTGGTTGAATCTTCTCCTCCATTCCCCGTCTGCGTTTATAAGCCCGAAAGTCATGCGCAAAATCTTTCTCTCGAACCGACCAAGGGCCTCCTCATCCGCTTTTACAGTGTCCATGCTTCTGCGCCGTACAACAGGACCGGGATGATAAGGGTCTTATATAGAGTCAACTTTGTCGTTCGGGAGAGGGCTCTATTACTCAATTGCCTCCTGAGCCCAAAGAAACAGCGATTGGCAAGAGTGATTCTGCGTTCGATTTCGGAACTGATGTCGTTGTTCCAGGTCACTGCGAACCAAGGTAGACGAAATCCTTAACTAACTCGAACTTATATCTGCCTATACAAACGTTCTGGCCGAGACGTCGGTGTTGAGCGTCCTTTTTTGATGACAGCATATATTTAGTTTTGCCCTCGTTTACCGTCAGACCAACTTTCGCCGCCTCCACCTCAATACTCGCAAAAGCCTCATTGACATCTCGCTGTGATCTACCTATAATGTCAATATCATCGGCGTATGCAAGGAGTTGCGAGGATTTGAAATAGATTGTGCCTCTTCTATTGGCCAGTGATTTTTGCACAATCATTTCCAATATGATGTTGAAGAAATCACACGACAGCGCATCGCCTGCCTAAATCCCTTCTTGACATCAAAACTATCGGTAAGGTGTTCACCGATTCGGATGGAGCAGCGAGCATTCTCCAAAGTCATCCTGCATAGTCTGACTAGTTTAGCAGGTATGTCAAAAGTAGACATAGCGTTGTATAGCTCGTCTCTGATTACGCTGTCGTATGCGGCCTTGAAGTCGACAAATAGGTGGTGAGTGTCGACTTGAAATTCATTGGTTTTTTCCAGGATCTGCCTTAGTGTGAAGATTTGGTCGATGGTGGACTTCCCTGACCTGAATCCGCACTGATAAGGACCTATCAGCTTATTTACAAAAGGCTTCAGGCGTTCACACAAAACGGCAGAGAAGATTTTGTGGGCGATGTTAAGTAGACTTATTCCTCTATAGTTGGCGCAATCAGAGGGGTCTCCTTTCTTGTGGATCGGGCATACGATGCTGAGACTCCATTCCTCGGGCATGCTTTCCTCTAACAATATCTTACGGATGAGCTGGTGCATGCTCCCAACCAGATCATCCCCAGCTGCCTTAAAGAGCTCAGCAGACAGTCCGTCTGCGCCAGCAGCTTTATTCGACTTGAGCTTCGATATGGCAATCTTAACTTCGTCGAGGTCAGGGGGATAGAATTCTCTGCGGTCTCCGTCGATTAGAAATGGATCATTCTGCCTAACAGCGGTATATTGACTGACATCGCCGTTATACAGTCTGCAGAAGTGGTTTTTCCATATTCCCAGCATCGACTGCGGTTCTACTACTAGGTGTCCGTTCTCATCCCTGCAGGCTTCCGTTCTGGCTTTATAACCTTGGCTTGTTCGCTCTATCTGTTGATAAAACTTTCGAACGTCACGCTTGCAGTAACACCTCTCCAAATCCTCAATCGCGCGCTTCTCGTGCTCTTTCTTCTTTTTTCTAAGAAGCTTATGCTCCTCCCTTCTTTTTAACTCGTAGAGCTCACGAGCTGCTCTTGTTCTTTTATGCAGCGAGGCCTTATATGCATCCTGCTTCGCTGTATGAATCCTCCTGCACTCGTCATCGAACCAGGTGTTTCTTCGTGGTGGAGCCTGGAAACCCAAAACTTCGAATGCAGAGCTTTTTACATCGTTGCTGTCAAGTAAGATAATTGATTTGAATTCAATGGTGATTATCAAAGTAATATGCCGATAACCTGCCTGCAACCAAGATCTGTCATCATACAAAAAATGTAATTTAATGTGATGACTGATGAGGTAACATACATGAATATACAGATGGTACGGAACCCTTCGTGCGCGAGTCCGACTCGCACTTGGCCGGTTTTTTTCTAACCACTGTTTCATCCAAATTCTCTTCTTTTTTGCCATTCTATCCTTCTGCTTTACACAAAGTACCAGAACAACGTACGCAATACAGTTGTCCGAATCACTCATCGCCGTCCGTACACGATCGAAATTCACTAAATTTCACTAGAAATTTACTTTAATCGATTGAGCCGTGTAAGAGATAGAGTCAATCCACATAGACACGATGCATGATGTTGACTGATTGATCGTGTAAGGGCCACTTAAGTAAAACGCTAGATACCTTTTTGTTTTGTTTATTTATTTATTTATTTACATGGTCTTATTCTAGGAACGTGTAAATTAGCCTATTAATATAGTTTATTGAATTTTGCAAGCTGCCTTTGATCCAAAATAATTATGTGTTTAATCCTTCTATTTTCATTTTGTTTCTTTCTTTCCATTTTCAATTTTCAGTGTCGTATATTGTTTCGTTACTTGGTTTAACGGGTATAGCTTTCACGATAAACCGTCTTCGGTTGAGTAGCGCTGTGGTCGAGTTACCTTCATAACCGTAAACCTGGATAAAAAACAGTAAACAGAAAGTACATGGATGAGATACGATGTTCGTCGAAAGGTAGGCATTTTCTCTAACTCCTACACACATACATATAGTGTTAATATAAACTTCCATCGAAAAAGTACAAGCGCATTATTAATGACATTTAGGATTAAAGCGTTTCTACGAATTTTGTCTGATAGCGTGGTATAGTTATAAAATGAAAACAAAAAAAACATATACTCACACATAACAAGAGTGCAATTTACCCTAAATTCAATCGGAAACTACACACTATAGTTCTTTTATTGTTATTATTATTATATTATTTTAGATACTAGGCGGATGATATATTTTTTTTTACTTTTAAGTACAGATTACGAGTGTGGATGTGTATGTTGGTTGATTAAATTTCTAAACTGTCTGTCTATAAATACAAATAAAATACAGTGAACAATAACAGATTATAGGGATAATACAGAGACAGGAAATAACAGTTTGGGTAATGGGATCTACTCTGTCAACCTTGTTCTAATAGAAGTTAATTGGCAATCGAAAGTTGTTATTTCACGAGCCATACCTGTACACACTTGCAGAGCTGTTCATCAAAATATGTACCTGTCGTACATTGTTGAGTTTCCAGGCAACGGCACTCGCATTTCTCGTGGTCCCAGATCTTGTCATCCTGCTAAAATGCAAATTTGTGTAAATAAAAATATGGACTTTAACAAGACGCTCATCTTACATCCAAACACTTTTTTCTGGCGTCGTAATCTTTGCAATAGCATTGACACTGTGAGGGGTCGTATACTTGTTTCGAGTTGCAATTCTGAAAATATGTGCAGTTTGTCAAGGAAATGTTTGCAAAACGTAGAAATGAAAAGAAAATAATGTTAAGATTAAAATAGGATTTTTTTTTTTTTTTTTAAACCTTCATAATTCCATTTTCGTATTAACTGGTTACCGTAATATACAAAAAGAAAAAACACAATCAACCAAACTTACTTAACGGGCGCTACAGTTCGGGGTGAACCTGGGCCTCAACCAACATGCCTCTCCACCTAGCACGATCTTTCGCTAGTCTTTTCCAATGCCGCACGCCCAGTTGGTTGGGGTCCCTTTCCACCTGTGCGCGCCACCTTAGGTGCGGCCGTCCTCTATTTCTTCGTCCCTCGGGGTTGGATTCAAAGACTCTACGGGCTGGAGCTGTGGTTTCCATTCGCTCTACATGGCCTAGCCCTCTTAGGCGTTGGATCCGTATACGCCTGACCAGACTCATGTCGCTGTACAATCCGTACAGTTCGTGATTGAATCTTCTCCTCCAACCCTCCTCTGTGTTTATGGGACCGAAAATCGAACGCAGAATCTTTCTCTCGAAACGACCAAGGATTTCCTCATCCGCTTTAGATAAAGTCCATGTTTCTGCGCCGTATAACAGAACCGGGATAATTAAGGTCTTATATAAGGTCAACTTGGCCGTACGAGAGAGGGCTCTACTTCTCAGTTGCCTCTTGAGCCCAAAGAAGCAGCGGTTGGCAAGAGTAATTCTGCGCTTGATTTCGAAACTGGTGTCGTTGTTCCAAGTCACTGCGGAGCCGAGGTATATGAAGTCCTTTACTACCTCGAACTTATATCTGCCAATATGCACGTTCTGCCGCAAGACGTCGGTGGTAAATGTCCTTTTTCGATGACAGCAGATATTTTGTCTTGCCCCCATTAACTGCCAAACCAATTTTTGCCGCCTCCATCTCAATACTCGCAAACGCCTCATTGACATCTCGCTGCGATCTATTATGTCAATGTCGCCGGCGTATGCAAGGATTGGAAATAGATTGTGCCTCTTGTATTGGCCAGTTATTTTTGCACAATCATTTCTAATATGATGTTAAAAAAATCACACGACAACGCATCGCCCTGTCTAAATCCTTTCTTGACTTCGAAACTATCAGTCAGTTCCGCTTCGATTCGGATGGAGCAGCGAGCATTTTCCAGGGTCATCCTGCATAGTCTGACGAGCTTAGCAGGGATGTCAAAAATAAACATGGCGTTATATAGCTCGTCTCTAATTACGCTGTCGTATGCGGCCTTGAAGTCGACGAATAGATGGTGCGTATCGACTTGAAATTCATTGGTTTTCTCCAGGATCTGCCGTAGTGTGAAGATTTGATCGATGGTGGACTTCCCTGGCCTGAAGCCACACTGATAAGGACCTATCAGGCTTGTTTACGAATGGCTTCAGGCGTTCACACAAAACGGCAGCGAAGATCTTGTATGCGACATTAAGGAGACTTATTCCTCTGTAGTTGGCGCAGTCCAAGGGGTCTCCTATTTTGTGGATCGGGCAAACCCCCAGCCGCTTTGAAGAACTCAGCAGATAGTCCATCTGCGCCAGCAGCTTTATTCGACTTGAGTTTCGACATGGCAATGTCAACTTCGTCGAGGTCAGAGAGACGGAATTCTCTGCAATCTTCGTCGTTAAAAAATGGATCATTCTGTCTGACGGCGGTATGTTGGCTGTCATCGCCGTTATACAGTCTGCAGAAGTGGTTTTTCCAAATTCTCAGCATCGACTGCGATCCTACTACTAGGTGTTCGGTTACTAGGTTTGTAGCCTTGAGACATTCGTTTTATCCGCTGATAAAATCTTCGAACATCGTGCCTGCAATAGCACCTCCAAGTTTTCAATCGCCCGCTTCTCGTGCTCTTTCTTTTTTCTCTTGAAAAGCTTATGTTCCTCCCTTCTTTTAAGCTCGTAGAGCTCAAACACCTGAGAAATTTCACAAAAATTGATCAATATCAGTTTATTTACTGTCAAACAATTCTTTGCAAAATGCTGTTTGCCGACCAAATTAATTAAAATTACAAGCAAAAGAAGCAATTTTCTTATTTTTAATACTTGGTATGACCACCATTAGCTTTAATGACAGCCCGTAATCTACCCTGCATTGGTTGAATGAGCTTCTGAAGGTCATATTCATCGGGAATCTTAAGCCATTCTTCGTTGATAAACTTATTCAAATCATTTTTCGATTTCGGACTCCTTTTTGCCACCTTCTTTTTTAAATGGGCCCACAAATTCTCAATAGGGTTCAGATCGGGGCTTTGCGCAGGGGTGTCAATTGCTTTTTGGCAGTTATAAAGCAACCACTCCCTGCACAAATATGATTTACGCTTTGTATCGTTGTTCTGGTACAATTTAAAAAGTAAATTGTACCAGAAAGCCATATTTCTGAACACTTCTTTTCAAATTTTGTGTTAAAATATCCAAATTAACTTCCTTTATCATTGATGGTGTCAATAATTTTTAACTCAACAACACCTTTGCTTGAGAAGCAGCCCCATATCATCACTGACAATTTCCCGAATTTTACTGTTGGACTGATATTCTTGTTGTCGAGGGCTGTAAGCGGTTTTCGCCATACTCTCGGTGGTCCTGCATGGTAGTACAGCTTTATACTAGACTCGTCACAAAACACAACATCGTTCTAATACTCTACCGGAAGACAAATGTGCTTTGTTGCAAAATTGACTCTTCTGCAAATATTCAACGGTGAGAGTAATGGTTTTTTTCTAGCGACTTTTGATATGTACTTGTGCTTGAGTCTAGTTTTTCTAACTGTCTCATGAGACACTTGAACTCCGTAACCGTTTCTTAAGTCCGTGGCTAATATTCTGGTGCTGGTATGAGGGTTTTCTTCAATACGTCATATAATTTTTCTTTCGTCCCTGCTTGTTAGTTTTTTTGGCCTGCCTGTTGACTGGTTCAGATCTAGTCTGCCTTCTCTTTCAGCACGGCTTATAACGTTGTACACAGTTCTTAATTTTATACAAAACATTTCAGCCAATTCCCTAGCGGATTTTCCTTTGTGGTAGTTATAATACACCAATTGTATTACGTCATCACTTAACCGTTTGCCTGGCATATTCAAGATTACTTTTTTTAAATTTTCTTCTTTGGTGGCGTTACAGCCCATGAAGGACCAGAGCCAAGCTTCTCGCAATCACCCATGTTGTGTGTGATTTATTTTTCACACAGGTGAAAGGGACCTACAGTTCAATGCCGATCCCGAACGGCGTGAGTCGAGAAGCTTTTTCATGGCAAGTTTACTACGGGGGGTTTTGCCAGTACCCCGCCGAGTAGGAACGTCGCGAAATAAACATTCAATGGCGTTGGTGTTATCGGGATCCGAACTCGCTCATCGTTCGCCAGAGTCCAACACACTAACCACTGCGCCACGGCGGCCTTACATTTTCTGGACACTATGAAATCGTTAATGATTAACAAACTGACACACAACTCCAAAACGCTAATGTGTATTATTAAAAAGATTTCTCGGACTCTATGCACTTTTGCAAGGAATTATTTGACAGTGAAAAAACAGCATTGGATATGTTTTGTTAAATTTCTGTTACAATTAAAAAAAAAATGTAAAACTGCATCGTGTGATATATCAAAGGGATGGTCTTATTGTTACGATCTTAAATGTATTTTTTTTGTAATTTTAAATTAAATTCTTTCCGAGTTATTCAATAAAATCTCCGAATAACCCATGCCACAATCGATCTTTTGCGCACCAAATTTCCAAATCGTATTATCAGCCGTCTTGGCGATGTCGATTGGCCGCCTCGAAGCTGAGATTTGACTTTTTTTTTTGTGGGGAACCGTGAAGGACCGACGTTATGCCAACTATCCGGAAACGATTCAAGCACTTAAAACAAATATCATCCAAGCAATCCATGAGCCCGAAGCCATTAACAAAATCTTAGAAAATTGAGGTGACAGAATGTACTACTGCGAAGCTAGCCGAGGCAGCCACTTGAGCGACGTTGCATTTCATAATTAATGGGAATTTTAGTTCTTACCAATAAAGCCATAATACGTGGAAAGAATTTAATTTTGTTCAATTTATTGCATTTTTAAAAAGAAACTTGTGTTTGGCCCACCCTGTATGGCATAAAACGATGGCGAAATAGGCCATCTGATTAACCTTTAATAATTAATCAAATGGCAAAGAATAACAAATCTTATTAAGAGCAAATAGATCTGGAGAGGATTTTTCAAAGCGGAATATCAATTCGGATCCCGATAACACCAACGCATGTTGGTTTATTTCGCGGCGTCCCTCCTGGGCGGGGTCCTCCCCTAGTATAACTTGCCTTGAAAAAGCTTCTAGCATGCCGTTCGGAATCAGCATTAAACTGTAAGTCCGTTTCAGATGTGTGAAAAATAAATCACACACAACATGCGTGAATGAAGAGAAGCTTGGCTCTGGTCATGGACCACAACACAACACAACTTAGCTGAAGAAGACCTTAAGTCTGTGCAAACATGCCTTCGCCACACACGGTGCAGACAGTCTGCAAAGAAATGGCGGATACTGGTTGTGCGGCACTAGTTAATTGCTTTGACAATGAAAAAAATAAGAAAAATTAGAGAAAAAAAAAGGAATGGTTTAAGAAAAGATGTGACCTTTGTATTACCAAATTATCAAAAACATGCCGGCTAGAATGGCGATTGTGCGGCGGGCTAACAATCCGTCCACGTAAAAAACGTAAAAGTTATGAATGAGCATGATGCCTCGATACACGGACAGATACTCGATGACGACAACGCACGAAAAAGGAACACGATTTGCGAGTATGCTCCTGGAATGTCAGAACCCTGTACACTCCCGGAGCTGCTCATAAACTAGAAACAATCCTCACGCAGTACAAGGCGGATATTACTGCGGTCCAGGAAATACGCTGGATAGCAAACGGTATGAGGAGGAAGAAAAATTGCGACATTTATTACAGCTGTCACAAAAGATTGCACTTGCTGGGATGTAGATTTGTCGTGGGAAAGCGGTCAAGGTCGAAGGTCATCGACTTTAAACCTATAAGTGATCACCTGGCTCTGATCCGCATCAGAGGCAGATTTTTTGGCGGAGTGATCGGAAAGCACAGCCTCCAAGATACAACAACAGATAACGGCTTCCGACTCACGGACTTTGCGACAGCTCGTAATGCGGTGATAAGTAGCACAAGATTCCCTCGTAAGCGAATTCACACAGCAACCTGGCGATCTCCGGACGGTCGAACCGCTAACCAAATCGACCATGTGCTCATTGTCGCAAGGCACTCGTCAAACATCCTGGATGTGCGAACATTCAGAGGGGCAAATGTCGACTCTGATCACTTCCTCGTAGCAGCAAGATTCAGAGCTCGACTGTGCAATGTCAGAAAGCTGCACCAGCCCACCAGGAGGAGGTTCGACATTGGGCACCTGGGCACACCGGAGGTTACCAGAGTCCACAGGGAGCGGCTGTGCGAAAGACTACGGTATGCCTACCTCGAACACAAATGCCAATAATATGTAGCTGCATTGCTGCTCAGCCATTCAGGAAGCAGCCGAAACCACCTTAGGATACCTACCACCCCCGACTCGACCGTGGTATGATGGCGAGTGTGAGCAGAAAAAAGCAGCAACCGACGAGGCGTACCAAAAGGCGCTGCAGAGGAAAACCAGGGCAGCGCAAGAAGAGTACCGAGCCAGAAGAAGGGAGGAGAAAAAACAACTGCGACAAAAGAAAAGAATCTTCGCAGCCTCCCAGCTCAAAGATATCGAGGAGTCTAGGCGTAAGCATAAAACACGAGCCTTTTACAAGAAAGCCAAAGGCCTTGCAGGAGGCTTCAAAAAGGACACCCAGGCTCTTCGAAACTGCGAGGTTAATCTTGTCACCGATTCGCAGGGAATAGTGGATGTATTTAAGCAGCATTTCCAGCAGCTGCTTAACGAGCATGACCAAGAGAGAGTGGTAGGGACCGAGGAAATCCCAACTCCAGCCGCTGAAGTAGTCCTCCCACCCAGCATCGAAGAAGTCTGCATAGCTATTCAGAAGCTGAAGAATAACAAGGCCGCAGGCTCAGATAGCTTGTCATCAGAGCTCTTCAAGGCTGGCAGCGAAGTTCTGGTAGGGAGTATTCACCAGATCATCTGCAGAATTTGGGAAGATGAAAGCATGCCCGACGACTGGAATACCAGCTCTATTTGCCCCATCCACAAAAAAGGCGATCCTACCTCTTGCAAGAACTATAGAGCTATATCCCTGCTCAATGTCGCATACAAGATCCTGTCCAGCGTACTGTGTGAACGTCTAAAGCCATTTTGCACCACACTAATCGGAAGCTGGCATCGACTATAGACCAAATTTTCACACTGGAAAAGACCACCGAGTTTCGAATCGATACACACCATCTTTTCATCGATTTCAAAGCCGCATACGATAGCATTCATCGTGAAGGACTGTTTGGTGCGATGGCCGAATTCGGGATACCGGGAAATGTGATCCAGTTGTGTCGCGCCACGCTAAAAAATACGCGATGCACCGTGCAACTCGGTTCTAGGGCCTCGGAACCGTTTGAAACATGCACCGGATTTCGGCAAGGAGATGCGCTGTCATGTGACTTCTTCAACCTGGTGCTGGAGCAGATAGTGCGACGGGCAGGCGTCAACAGGGGAAGGCACTATTTCTACAAGTCCGTCCAGCCGCTAGGATACGCGGATGATATCGACATCATCGCGTGTTCTCCCCGTGGCATTGTGGAAGCATTCACGGCGATTGAAGAACAAAACGAAGTACATGCTGTCAAGCAAAAACCAATCCGTCGCTCACCACCTGGGACAAAATATAACAATTGAGAGCTACAATTTCGAGGTAGTTAAGGCGTTTGTCTACCTCGGAGCAAACGTAAATTCCACAAATGACACCACAGTGGAGATCCGGCATAGAATCGCCCTTGGCAACCGCTGCTACTTTGGCTTATCCAAACAACTGGGGTCAAAACTCCTCACTCGAAAAACCAAAGTCATGCTTTACAAAACGCTCATTCTGCCATTCCTGCTGTACGGAGCCGACAGCTGGACGATAAGCAGGACAGCGGAGCTGATTTTGGGTTCTTTCGAAAGAAAAATTCTGCACCGGATAGTTGGTCCTGTCTGTGAGGAAGGTGGATGTAGAAGAAGACACAACCGCGAACTCTACGAGCTGTACAAAGATGTGGATGTAGTCCGGAAGCCAAAGATCCGTCGACTACACTGGCTCGGCCACGTCGACCGCATGGACATTAACGCTCCAGCTAAGAGGGTCTTCGACTCCGAGCCTCCTGGTTTGAGACGAAGAGGAAGACTGAACCTCCGGTATAAAGACCAAGCAATCGCGAATGTAAGACATCTCGGTCTTGATAACTGGAAGCAGCGGGCCCGGGATCGTCAGGGATGGAAGGCAGCTATAGCTCAGGCTCAGATCCTCCATGGATCGCTGGCCTGATAAGTAAGTATGCCGACTTGCCACGAAACCAGCAAACTTTCATAGATTTCTAAAAATTGTACCTAGAATTGTTTTCACTATTTTTGTTCATGTTTACGCCGTGGATTTTCTCGCTCGTCTGTGCAAAATTGTTGAATTCACGCAGACTGTCGCTGCAAACAGTCGACATGGACACACACGACACAGGCGGTCTGCGCAGACATGTGTACAACAGCAAAATATATTGGTCTGCACCGACGTGTCTGTGCCGTGCATGGGCCCTATTATACAAGATAAATTTAGTGTGACCTGTCCTTATATTTTGAAACAAACCTCTTTTTTTATACGACAGCTACAATTACATCGTTTGTGCTCTTCTACCAGCACAGGTTCCTGTCCAACAATTGCCATTCCTTTCTTGTTTGCAACATATTGCACTTTCATTATCTAAAAATTAAATAAAAGTTTGAATATATACTCGTCAAGTGCAAGAAATTGTTACACAACCTTAAATGTGATAGTTTCCACTTCGACTGGTTGGCATGCTAACAAAAGTGAGGCACAACAACCACCGCATCTCTTCACTCTTGTGCACTGAGGATAATATATCGTGGATGGATCTGTTGACCGGTTTAATGGCTCCAGTGCGACCACTTTGTCTTCTGGTATGCATTTTGCGTGAATTGGCTGTCTTGAAACCCCTGCTAGAGATAAGTTCATTAATGATATGACATTTTTTGATCATGATCGTGACTTGCCTCTTTCCACGCCTCCATAGCCGTCTTTCTCTAAATTTTATGAAGAAAAGGTAACACGATAAACGGTTGAAAATATGTACATTTAAATATGATGAAGTTAATCTCACTTTCTTCTAAAATACTACTTAGTAAATAAGCATGAGCTGATAGGTAAATGAGCGACATAGAATTGTCCATATATTTAAATATTTATTTGTTTTTCGTAAAGAAAAACAATCACCGCCGTTCTCCTAAATTCTATATTTTGTTTATTTATGTAGTTTTCCTTCAATATTCTTTTTATTTTCAGAGAACCACTTATTTTAAATAATATTTTGTATTTAAACATACAAAGTTACAAAAGCCAGTAGCAGAACTATACAAAATTTGGGGCAACTCGAGCAAAAGAAAACACGTCTTCCTCCTATGAGCGTTTAAATCAGGGATAAAGAATGAGATACCAAACTTTCGTACGTCTGCCCGTTGATCCCCGCAGGGGTTGGTTTGTTGCTTTTGTAATTAAAGCGGCCCCTAGACGCCTAATAATATTGTGTAATATTTGATATTGCACAATATTATTGTTCGTCTGTAGATAATATTGCAAGATTGTGCGATATATTGCGGAAAATCAAAACGCTTTTGACTTTTAATACAAATATGAGCGGTCAACTAAATTATTGGGAAAATATTGAACCGTCAGCAAGCCAATAAAATTGTGCTATATTTTGCACAATAATATTGAGCGTCTAGAGGCCGCTTTAAAAACGACGCTCTTGACTTAGAGTCAAGACGTCGGAACAAGGCAGAATGACATAGTCAAGACGCCGTCAAACCTCAACGCGTTCGTAGGTGCAAACTGTCAAAGTGCCTGTCAAAGCCAATAGATTGGTATCTCATCCTGGTTTGAATACAACTCTCATCCTTCGTCATGCGTCGTTTCGTTTTCCCTCATATCTCTGTCGTTTCTTCGTCGTTTCGTTATTCGTTCTTCGTTGTGTTTGTTTCGTCACAGCGGCTCTGTTAAGGAGTCGTTCACATCCTGCATTTATTTATTAGTCAATAACGTACATAGGCTTTCCAAGACCATTAGATAATTACCCCGAAAATCCGATAGTACGCTAGGTTTTTTGTAAGCATTTTTCTTGGTAAAATATAATAATAAAAGTAATTAATCACTGTAGGTATTTAGTAGTCGAAAGACATTTTTTTCCTCATACAATCATTTCTTTATTAACTGTTTTAAGGGGGGAATTTAAAAGAAACTTGTATTCAAAAGTTTTCCTTAGAGTTTAATATATTAAAAGGAACAAACAAATTCCGAAGACTTGCGATAGTATACAAAAAACCGAGTTTATTCCAATTGGAGCTGTGCAAAACAAATGCAATTTTTATTAATTGTTAATATTTGGTCCAAAAACCATCGTTTTTAGGGTTCCGCACCCAAAGGTAAAACGGAACCCTATTACTAAGACTTCGCTGTCCGTCCGTCCGTCCGTCTGTCACCAGGCTGTATCTCATGAACCGTGATAGTTAGAGAGTCGAAATTCACAGATGATGTATTTCTGTTGCCGCTACCACGACAAATACTAAAAACAGAACAAAATGAATATTTAAGGGGGGCTCCCATACAACAGACATGATTTTCATCCAAAAAATCCCCTTGGTCACATACTGAACTAAGGTTAGTCGACAATATCCCACAAGCAGTAGCAAACTTTCCAGTTTTGATCTCTTTTGTGCCTTTGATGAGTTAATCCTAGCTGCAAACCTTTTTCCCATATTCACCTTTTCACATCGTTGCTGTCAAGTAAGATAATTGATTTGAATTCAATGGACACTTTGATGATCAACTTTATCTCATCATGAAGATTTTTGATTATCAAAGTAATATGCCGATAGCCTGCCTGCAACCAAGATCTGTCATCATACAAAAAATGTGATTTAATGTGATGACTGATGAGGTAACATACATAGTCTCTTTCATATTTATATATACAGATGGTACGGAACTCTTTGTGGGCGAGTCCGACTCGCACTTGGCCGGTTTTTATTTATAACTTCCACAAATCAAAGACATCTCTTAACTGTCGCCTATCTCTAGATGAGATGGCTGAGCAGTTCAACATTAAAGTATTGTGGGTTCCCGGGCATAGGGATATTCCAGGAAACTGCGCGGCCGACGAACTCGCAAAGTTAGGGTCTAGCACACTCCTAGCCTACCTACCCTCGGGTACCTAGAAACACCAATAAGTACGGTAAAGCATATGATAAAACTCCAAACCACTAAGGCGACCAACCGCCAATGGAATGAGAGTAATATCGGCTTTATCACCAAACAGCTCTGGCCTAAATTAAACCTAGGACGAACCAGGGACCTAATGGCAACCAAAAGGGCAACTTCAAGTACTCTGGTGGGTGTCATTACAGGTCACCGCATCATTGGGAAACACGCCGCCAGACTGGGAATGCCCTCCAACGACTTCTGTCGCGGCTGCATGGACGAGGAGGAGGAGGAATCAATATATCACCTCCTCTGCTCATGCCCCTCTTTTGCGAATCGCAGGAGGATCTACCTCGGCGAGCCCTTCTATGATAATTTAAGTGAGCTAGCAGACCATAAAATACCTCAACTCCATCGCTTCATCAGAAGCACCGGTTGGTTCTCTGGTAGCGGATCTGGGTAACACGATCCATGTGGTATCACAATGGGCTACGTGTGGCTTATGCCGACCACAATAACCTAACCTATAACTTCCGCACACCTTTTTGGCATGGAGCAATAAGTGAGTTTGTTAACTCAGGGGAAATTCCGAAGCCACTCATCCTTCCAAACTTCGTATGGAGCCTCATGCGAGGTAAACCGCTGTCCGCTTATGCGCCTTTTCAATATCCCCCATAGGATTTTTATGGGGTTTAAATCGGGGGATTGTAGAGGCCAATCCAAAACATTGACTCCCTGAGTTGTAAGAAATTCTTTCACAAGCTTTAAAGTGTGTTTTGGGTCGTTGTCCTGTTGGAAACTCCACAGCAACGGCATCTCTTCTTCAGCATATGGCAGCATGACGGTTTCTAAAAGGTCTTTATATACAAAGCGGTCCATTATTCCTGTTATTTGGTGTAAGGGCCCACATGCTTGAGCCAAAAAGCACCCCCAAACCATAAATGAACTGCCTCCATGCTTCAGAGTAGCTCGTATGTTTCCGCGGTTCAAGCGAGTACCCGGCTCTCGACGAACATAGCCGATTCCATCTGACGACATCATATTAAACTTGCTCTCATCACTAAATAAAACGGTTCTCCACTGTTTCAGGGATCAAGATGAGTACTTGTGAGCAAATGCAAGTCTAATTAATATGAAATTAGTAACAGTTTTGATTAAAACTACAACGTTTAACTTTTTTGACGGTGTGTTAAAGTTAATAGAGGCTTCTTAACTGCCCTGTATGCCTTCAAATGATTTTTTATTGCTCGTCTACGAACCGTACTAGAATCAAAGAACAGAATGAGGTATTTAACAATTCATACTGAGGATCGGAAGGGCTCTCGCTCGGCGGATCAAGTTGATGATCTTCCTATCAGTTTGTTTATCCGTTTTTCGAGGTCGACCACCCGAATGAATGGTTACAAGGGATTGATTGCGTCGAAACTTTGCCAATACACGCGAGGCACTTGATTCGCGAATTTTGAATCGTTTGGCTATCTCCCTTTGCCTCGATCCATTTTTAAATGCCTCAATGACAAGCTCTTTTGTACGGGTCATATTTAGAGCGGCCCATTTTTTAAGCAAACTTTCAATACAAACCGAATGACAAAAACCATTATTTATTTAATTTATGTAATTAAAAATAATAGTAGGGGAGCCCGGGATGCTAAATTTGCAGTTACTAGAGCGTCATGCGGACATATTGGATTGTGAAGATTGGGTTCTCAAACCAAACATTTTATGTCAAGTTTTCCATTTTAGTGGGGAAAGGAGCGTGCAAAAATTTTTAAAAATGTAAACAAAAACAGTCACATGGAAATACTCGAGCGCGTCAGATATTAATACAGTATACTCGCTTCGTCATTCTGATAACCGTTAGATATTAATCTGACGATTAGATAGCGGTGGGCGGCTGAGAAGAGCGGTAAAAAAGCAAAACAAAAAAAAAGTTATTCGAGCGTGTCAGATATTGAAAGGGGACGTTTAGTGAACTCAAAACAGTGTTCGGTTTAAATTACTGACGATTTGGACGTGGCCTACACTCATGACTGATTTTTGAAAATGTTAAAAAAAACCGTTAACTTGAAATACTCGAGCGCGTCAGATTTTTCTACTGTTGGTTCAACTCGATGTCAGAGTCTTCCTAAATGATAATCTGACAATTATGTAGAGGAGTATTGTTAATCTGACAATTTAAAAAACTTTGCATGTGAAACACTGGGAAAGAGGGAGAAGGAACGAGAGGCGTGGAGTGGGCAATACATGGATATCAGCATCGGTACGCTAATGCTTTATCGATGGTTTTAGCTATATCGCCCCATGAAAACCGTCAGATTATATGCTTTTCGTAATCGTGATAGAATTCCCTTCAAAATAAAAAAAAAATTAATCGCGCTCGAGTATTTCGAGGTGGCGTGTTTTTTTTACAACTTTGCGACTCCCCCATTTCCTTATGCCCCACTCATTCCTGCACATTACAGGATGCAAGGTTTCTCCCCATATGATTTTCTGACGCGCTCGAGTAACGCGCGAAATCCCCGCTTGGGCTCCCCTACTATAATGTTCTACTAACCAAAGCAAGAATAAGGAAGAAATAAAAAAAAATGCATGTTTTGCACGGCTGAAAAGTCGACAAACTAACATTTGTTCCTCTTTCAACAAAATTAACGGTGCCTTTATACGATTCAATTCTCTCTCCTCGAACACGAACATGAGGGTGAGAGAAGTGAGAAGCGTCCGGGATAGGTCGTATTGCCTGTACCGAGGATTTGATTCAATACTTTGACAGTTCTCCTTTTCTTTTTTTCTTATTTTGCGAGTGTTAGTGCGGTGTCTCTCAGCATAACGTAAAATTCACACACACAAAGACAAAATGCGGGCTAAGTGTCACTTTGTGTTGAGCTCCCTATTGAATCGTGTAATGATTCTTATTCAATGAACAGAAAACGCAAAAGAGAATAAACAAGAATTGACTAAAAGAATTGAATCGTATAATATCCGACTTACTTCGATCGATAAATGTATTGTCACTAACAGATTTTTACTTAAAAAATTTATGAAAATTGTTTTTTTGTACAGTAGAGCAAGCAATATGTCAGAGGAAAAAAAAATTGCATATGTTTTGCACAATACTGTATATAGATAGCGTTTGTTTTAGAGTGCCCGCATCTAATGTAGTTATGATATAAGCTAGTTTTAGTCAGTTTGTCTAGCACGGCGCACATTCCTGGGAGATTTTAATGCAAAACTGGGAACACAGGACTGAGTCGATCATAGGAAAGCTTAGCCTCCATAACATCACATCCGACCACAGACTTAGGCTAAGCGATTTCCTAACGGGGCATAGCCTACTTGTAGCAAGCACACGATTCCCCCATCTCAACACCCACAAGGGTACATTGCGATCTTTTGATTAATCGACCACCAACCAGATTGATCACATTGCGATCAACGCCAGACGCTCCTACATTATTTTCGACGTACGAACCTTCCGAGGGGCCAACATCGACTCGGACTAGCTTGTTGTAGCCAAGATACGAATGAGGATATCAAGAATGCTAAGGAGTCGAGGAGCATAACGTAAGTTTGACGTCGGAAAGCTACAATCGCAAGAGACTGCCAGAATCTTTGCCGATCGTGTCTCCTCCAAGTTCAATCAAAATCCGCCCACAGCAGCACAAACAATAGAGCAGGAATGGGCGCACTGCCAGAGCGCTGTCAGAGACGCTGCCTCGGAGGTGCTGGGTTTCAAACCGCCACCACCTAGAAACCACTGGTTCTATGAGCAATGCGAACAAGCCCATGCAGCAAAACAAGAGGCATATAAAGCCATGCTGCAACGACGGACGAGAGCTACTCGCGAAATCTATGAGCAGAAGAGAAGAGAGGAATACACGCTTTTCAGAAGAAAGAAGACAGAGCACGGAAAGCGTGAGATCGAGGAGATGGAGAGATGCTTCCGCAGGAATGACGCCCGTAAGTTTTACAATAAGGTAAAACGAACATGCCATGGCTACAAAGTCAGAGCGGCGGCCTGCAGGGATGAAAATGGAGAACTAGTAGTAGAGTCGCAGTCGATGCTGAGGATTTGGAAAGACCACTTCTGCAGACTGTATGACGGCGATGATAGACAAGATACCGCTGTCAGGCAGAACGAGCCATTCGTAATGGACGAAAATGAAACAGAATTCAGTCCACCCGACCTAGACGAAGTCAAAATAGCAATATCAAGTCTAATAAAGCCGCGGGCGCAGGCGGCCTGCCTGCTGAGCTTCATAAGGCGACTGGAGATGAGCTGGTAAGGTGCATGCACCATCTCATTTGCAAGGTATGGTCGGAGGAAAGCATGCCCGACGAATGGAATCTCAGCATCGTTTGTGCGGTCCATAAGAAAGGAGACCCCTATAACTTCGCCAACTATAGAGGAATAAGTCTCCTTACCATCGCATATAAGATCTTCTCTGCCGTATTGTGTGAACGCCTGAAACCGTTTGTGGATAACCTGATCGGCGCTTATCAGTGTGGTTTCAGGCCAGGTAAATCCACAATAGACCAAATATATACGCTACGGAAGATCTTGGAGAAGACCCAGGAATACCAAATCGACACTCACCACCTCTTCGTCGATTTCAAGGTTGCATATGACAGCGTGTATAGAGAGGAGCTATATGAAGCCATGTTTTAACATCCCTGCCAAACTCGTCCGAATGTGCAGGGTGACAATGGAGAATTTTCGCTGCTCCATTAAGGTCGGTAATGAGCAAACCGAGACCTTTGAAGTTAAAAAAGGATTTAGGCAAGGTGACGCGTTGTCATGCAACTTTTTCAACATCATGCTTGAAAAGATCGTGCAAGAGTCACTGGCCAACACAAGAGGTACGACTTATTTCAAGTCTACGCAATTGCTTGCGTATGCCGACGACATTGACTTGATTGGACGGACACAGCAAGACGTCAATGAGGCCTTTGTAAGCATTGAGGTAGAGGCGGCTAACATAGGTATCAAGGTTAATGAGGGTAAAACCAAATATCTGCTTTCATCTAAAAGAGACGAACAACACTGACGTATTGGCCAGAACGTCACTCACCATGGGCGGATATAACTTTAAAATGGTCTAGGAATTCGTCTACCTTGGCTCACTGATGACCAGCGACAACAACACCAGCGCTGAGATAAAACGCAGAATCACTCTTGCCAACCGCTGTTTCTTTGGGCTCAAGAGGCAATTGAGAAGTAGAGCCCTCTCTCGGAAAACCAAGGTGACACTATATTAGACCTTGATCATCCCAGTCCTGCTTTACGGGGACCTTAACAAAAGCGGATGAAGATGCCCTTGGTCGTTTCGAGAGGAAAATTCTGCGTACTATCTACGGTCCCGTTTGTTCAAACGGTGTATGGAGGAGAAGATATAACGAAGAACTGTACGGGTTGTACAGCGACATCAGCCTGGTACGACGTCTACGGATATAGCGTCTAAGGTGGCTAGGCCAAGTAGAGCGCATGGAAAATACAGCTCCGACCAGAAGAGTCTTCGAATCCACTCCGGAAGGAAGGCGCGGCAGAGGACGGCCGCATCATTGGTGGCGCACGCAGGTGGAAGGGAACCTTAACCAACTGGGCGTGCGGCGCTGGAAACAGCTGGCAAAGACCGTGCCAGCTGGAGACGCTTGTTGGTTGAGACCCAGGTTCACCACGGACTGTAGCGCCACCTAAGTAAGTAGTAAGTAACGGCGCACATTTATTGTATAATAACCGCAAACCATTGAAAGAAGAGGAACGGCCGTAGTTAGTTTTAAAGTGGTTTAAAACGAAAAATCAAGAAGTACGTAAGTTGACGGGTGGAGACTCCCAATAAGGACTCTAAGTAAGAAAATTATTCTTGTCACCTTTCTCCTCGTATCGAGTAAATCAAGGCTAATCAGTCTCAATCGATCTTGATAAGGAGGCAAGTTAATAAAATCAGACCACGGAAGTCGCCTGAGAGAAAACCTTAAAAATCGTTTTTGTATCGATTGAATTCTCGCAATATGAATGTTGTAGTAAGGGCACCAAACGACGGGTGCATATTCTACCAGAGATCGAAAAAATGATACAAACAAGGATTTTAAAACATAAGGATCGATAAAAACTGTAGCGTAACGTTTTAACATTCCTAATGACCTGTTAGCCTTATTAGTAATGAACTCAATAAGAGAAATAAAGGATAGATTACTATCCAACATAATGCCCAAGTCTTTAACAAATGAAGTACGCGGAATTGTACTGCCATCAAAGGAGTAAGGATAAAAATGCGGAGAAGAACTTCGACAAAAACTAATGATAGAACATTTACCAACATTAAGAGACATGTGATTTTTAGAACACTACAAAGCAAATTTTTGAAGGTGAGTATTTAAGCGATGAAAGCTGATGGAATCCCTGCATGCCGAGTAAATTTTAAAGTCATCGGCAAACATAAAGACATTGCAGTGGGGTAGAAATTTCACAACATCGATAACAAATAGGATGAACAAGAGTGTACCGATGTGGCTACCTTGTGGAACACTTGAATTTGTACGGAAGTATGATTTCTAAACAAATTGGCTTCTATTTACTAAGAAGGATGATAGCCATCTGAGGAAAGTGTTAGGAAAACCAAGCCGTTCAAGCTTATAAAGCAAAAGCTTATGGTCCACTCGATCGAAAGCTTACAAATTCAGTATAAATTGCATCAACCTGATTACCTTTGCTAATTTCAGAAATGACGTCGTTGGTGAAGAGAAGAAGATTCGTAACTGTCGATCTGTTCTTAACAAAACCGTGTTGGTTATAACAAATTAAATGTTTACTAAGAAAGTTTAATTTATCTGTAACTAGGGAATCGAACAGTTTAGGTAGAGACGATTGCTTGCAGATAGATTAGATTTTACACCATTTAGCTTATTAGGAACATTTTCTGCTGACAGATAAATGTTGTTAAAAAACAAGGGAGGAAAACCACTTAGATAATCGAAAAAGCTCGCATCTATTGTTGAATCAGCTTCTGAGTAGACAGATTGAAAGAAGGAGGCAAAGGTGTTGCAAATATCGCGAAGATTATCAATCATCGGTTGACCATCAAAGAACAACGAAGAAGGAAACCCATCGGTTTTTTTTTTTTTTTTTAGAGTTAACAAATTTCCAAAAGTTTCTTGGTGACGACTTAATCTTGGTTTTAACATCGCTAATGTAAATGGAGTGGGCATGATATAAAGAAGTTTTAAATTCGGATCTGATTCAACGATACGCAGTATAGTCCTCATCCAACAAACTAGATCGCCACTTCTTATAGGCTCTGTTTTTGAGAATCTTAAGTCTACACGTAATTTCATTGTCCCAGGGGGAAATGCCATAAACAGTGTTATTCATTTGTATGTATGTGTGTTGGCGTTACAGTCCATGAAGGACCAGAGCCATTTGGTCGCGATAAAATATCGACCAAAGATGATTCATTTCTGATGATAAAAATGGATTCCAATCAAAATTGTTAAGCTCATTACACATAGTTTGCGTTTTTGAAATCGAATTTGTAAGAGACAGGAATATTAATAGGGGTAAGATCAAAGTCCAGGACAAGATTCTGTCCAGCATATTGTGTGAACGTCTAAAATCATTTTGCACCGCACTAATCGGCAGCTACCAGTGCAGCTTCCGGCCCGGCAAATCAACTATAGACCTATAGACATATATATCAACTATAGACCTATAGACACATAGTCGAATTTTCACACTTCGACAAATCCTGAAAAAGACCAACGAGTTTCGAATCGATACACACCATCTTTTCATCGATTTCAAAGTCGCATACGTCAGCATTCATCGTGAAGAACTGTTAGGTACGATTGCCAGAATTCGGGATCCCTGGAAAACTGATCCAGTTGTGTCGCGTCACGCTAAAAAACACGCGATGCACCGTGCAACTCGGTTCTAGGACCTCGGAACCATTCGAAACATGCACCGGATTTCGGCAAGGAGATGCGCTCTCATGTGACTTCTTCAACCTAGTGCTGGAGCAGATAGTGCGACGGGCAGGCGTCAACTGGGAAGGCACTATCTTCTACAAGTCCATCCAGCTGCTAGGATACGCTGAGGATATCGAGATCATCTCGTGCTCTCGCCGTGGCATTGTGGAAGCATTCACGGCGATTGAAGAACAGGCGAAACGAGTTGGTCTTAAGGTCAATGAGGACAAAACGAAGTACATGCTGTCAAGCAAAAACCAATCCGTCGCTCACCACCTGGGACAAAACATAACAATTGACAGCTACAATTTCGAGGTAGTTAAGGAGTTTGTCTACCTCGGGGCAAACGTAAATTCCACAAATGACACCACAGTGGAGATCCGGCATAGAATCGCCCTTGGCAACCGCTGCTACTTCGGCTTGTCCAAACAACTGGGGTCAAAACTCCTCACTCGAAAGACCAAAGTCATGCCTTACAAAACGCTCATTCTGCCAGTTTTGCTGTACTTGCTGTACGGAGCCGAAAGCTGGACGATAAGCAGGACAGCGGAGCTGATTTTGGGTTCTTTGGAAAGAAAAATTCTCCGCCGGATATTTGGTCCTGTCTGTGAGAAAGGTGAATGGAGAAGAAGACACAACCGCGAACTCTACGAGCTGTACCAAGATGTGGATGTAGTCCGGAAGGCAAGGATCCGTCGACTACACTGGCTCGGCCACATCGAGCGCATGGACATCAACGCTCCAGCTAAGAGGGTCTTCGACTCCGAGCCTCCTGGTTCGAGAAGAAGAGGAAGACCGAACCTCCGGTATAAAGACCAAGTAATCGCGGATGTAAGACATCTTGGTCTTGACAACTGGAAGCAGCGTGCCCGGAACCGTCAAGGACGGAAGGCAGCTATAGCTCAGGCTCAGATCCTCCATGGATCGCTGGCCTGATAAGTAAGTAAGTAAGTAAGATCAAAGTGACAAAATAAGTATAATGAAGGATGATATATGTACATCCTCCGGAACGAGCGGAGTTAGACTTCTGGTAACATTCTAATGCATTAATAGATTTGTGTTTTTTTTTTTTTAGTTACAGATCCAAAGGAAATAGAGCATGTTTTGAAAACATACTTAGACCTTTTCAGTGCTGGCTGTGATTTCTTCAAGTTTCTTATCGCTCAAAATGGTGTACTGGAGTGGTTCGGCCGTACAATTAAAGGCAATCAGAAGATTCATGATTTTTTAAGGTATGTCCTCAAAATTTAAAGAAAAATTCGCATATACATATACGTAGCTCGTCTATTTGTCTTTCAGATATGAAGTACGATCCCAATATGATCATCTCAATTTTAATAATGCTAAAGCTTCTGAACCTTTTGAGTGCAAATTATCCCACATGGCAACGTATGTTTTTCCTTTATTGTTTAATGTTACGGTACCGGAACTATAAGCATTTTTTACTCATAGGAAACAACTTCCAGTAGAGGATAATGCAGCTGGCAATCAATTTCCGATTGATAATTCATTTGAAAGTGACAGTAGTAACTTAAACACTGAAACAATAACAACATCAAGGACAAAAGATCGTCGTGGACCTATAACGCCTCCTTCGAGCGCAAAGCGCTTTAAACATCAAGATGGCTACAGTTCAAATCAGAGTTCCACACCTTTATTGAATCTTGAGGACTATTTTGAAAGGAAAACACTTCCCGTACAAATAACTTCTCCTGTTTATACCAAGACTTTTACTGATTTATCGAAACCCTCAACTAAACTAAATAAAACTGACGACGGTTACAGTGGACTGCGATATTTGGAAGCCGTTGGCGTACTTCGATCATCTATCCAACCAGAATTTAGAAGTTTTCGGAACACGAATGCCCTCAATGGCCATGATGCATGGGATCGCGAGACAAGAATACAGATTTCGTATAGAGTTCGATTGCGGGACAATGACATACAGATTGCACTAATAGTTTACCAAAATGTTCGTCAATACAGTGCCGTATCCAAAAGAAATCTCATGGCAGAGTTTGAGGAAGTATCAACAAACGAAGGGCTACTTAAAAGTAGAGGAAGTACTAACGTGACTGTTAGGCAATCGCCATCTGTTGAACGTAAAATAGGTCGGCGCCTTCGACTTTTTTAGAGACAAATCTCGATTTATTTATTTATTAATTTGATACCTGTGAATCGGTATACATAGCATTAAGTATTATATTTTTGTAAATAAATTTGTACTTTTGTTTCTACTTTTTTGTGATTTAATATACTTACGTTGTATACCAAGTGATGGATCAATGCCATCAGGAACTACGAATCTAGTTATAAAATCATTCAAGTCAGTTACATTGCTCATTTCCTGAAGAAGACTCAGTGGTATCTGAAAAAAAAAAAAAAAAAAACAAAAATATACACACAGGCAATAATAGATTGTGTCTTCCGCATACATTTTGACGAGGGGAAAAGGTTAAAAGTGAGTTTTTATCATGTGACTTGAATTTGTGGCTGAACTCCATTCTGACCAGGCATAAAACCAGCTCAAGTGTGCACACATGTAATTTGATTGATTGGTTCTGCTGGTTGGTCAGCTGGGCAGTCAAAGGAAAAGTTTAAGTGTAAAGGAAAATAGATCACTGCTTGAGATACATATTTGGAATGTATCGACTTTCAGGGAGTCAGTAGTTAGATGCCCCCACTTGAGTCGAGAAGTACCGCATCTCAAATTTGAATATAATTTGTCGAGTCATATCTATTTTCTCGGGGATATTGTTCATTACGTTGGCTCCTTCTAGCGTTTTAGATATTGGAAACGGAGTAGGGCTAGTAGACTTTATGGCGGGACATAGTCCCGTAGTAGCAAGTAGACGATTCCCACACCTCAATATTCATAAGGGGACCTGGCGGTTCTCTATCAATCGACAACCAATCAAATTTATTCGAGGAGCCAACATCGACTCTGGTCAGAATTTCTCGGAATCAACAGAGTCGAGTAAGGACAACAACATTTAACGTCGGAAAGCTACAATCGCAAGAGACCGCGAGGACCTTCGCCGATCAAGTCTCCCTTAAGCTCTCTCAAGCCCCGATGAAATTTGCACAAGCCATAGAACAGCAATGGAGTCATTGTCAGATGTACTCGGTTTCAAGCCACCACCTTCGAGAAAACCCTGGTTTGATGACGAGTGCAGATAGGCCTATGTAGAGAAACATAATGCATACATGGCCACATTGCATCGACGGACGAGAGCTGCCCGCGAGCTCTATGAACAGAAAAAAGAGAGAGGAGCATGCGCTTCTGAGAAGGAGAAAGAAGGAGCACGAGAAGTGCGAGATCGAGGAGATGAAGAGATGTTACTGCAGGAACGACGTTCGAAAATTTTACCAGAAAGTAAAACGAACATGCCAAGGCTATGAAGCCAGAGCAGAAGCCTGCAGGGATAAGCACGGACAACTAGTAGTGGAGTCACAGTCGCAGACTGTATAACGGCGATGATAGTCAAAATGCCGCCGTCAGGCAGAGCGAACCTTTGACGAGACGAAGGAGAATCCCGTCCACCCGACCTAGACCATGTTAAGAGAGCGATATCGAAACTTAAGTCTTATAAAGCTGCTGGAGCAGACGAACTCCCCGCGGAACTGTTTAAGGAGACCGCTATGACTGCGCCAATTACAAAGGGATAAGCCTCCTGAACATCGCGTACGAGATCCTCTCTGCCGTACTGTGTAAGTGCCTGAAACCGTTCGTGGACAATCTGTTAGGTTCCTACCAGTGTGGTTTCAGGCCAGGAAAATCCACGATATAACAAATATTTATA
Source organism: Eumerus sabulonum (assembly GCA_951905685.1). Taxonomy (NCBI): domain Eukaryota; kingdom Metazoa; phylum Arthropoda; class Insecta; order Diptera; family Syrphidae; genus Eumerus; species Eumerus sabulonum. Next base: position 29,709,876 of record OX645062.1, read on the forward strand.
CTACGGCAGATCTTGGAGAAGACGCACCATCTTTTTGTCGACTTTAAAGCAGCATATGACAGTGTTTATAGAGACGAGTTATACAGAGCCCTGTCGCCAGACTGTGCAGTATGACTATAGAGAATTCTCGCTGCTCGAGTAAGGTCGGAGGTGAACTAACCGACCCCATTGATGTTAAAACAAGTTTTAGACGGTGACGCACTGTCATGTGATTTCTTTAACATTATTCTTGAAATATTGTGCGGGACTCTGCGGCCAATACAAGTGGTACGATCTACTTCAAGTCCACACAATTGCTTGCCTACGCAGATGACATTGACGTTATTGGACGGACAAAGCGAGACGTCGATGAGGCGTTCGCAGGCATTGAAGCAGAAGCGGCTAAAGTGGATCTAAGGGTAAATGGGGACAAGACCAAATATATGCTGTCATCCAAGAAAGACGCGCAACACACCAAGAACGTTACCTTTGGCAGCGATTTTTTTGAAGTAGTCAAGGACTTCGTCTACCTTGGCTCGATAGTGACAAGCAGCATCGACACCAGGGCTGAGATAAAACGCTAATAACTCTTGCCAACCACTGCTTCTTTGGGCTCAAGAGACAATTAAGTAGTAGAGCCCTCTCTCGAAAAACTAAGGTATCCCTCTACAAAACCTTAATCATCCCGGTCCTCCTCTACGGCGCTGAGGCTTGAACGTTATCAAAAGCGGATGAAGAGGCTCTTGGGCGTTTCGAGAGGAGAATTCTGTACGGGCTGTACAGCGACATCGGCCTAGTTAGACGTTTTCGGATCCAACTTCTAAGATGGCTAGGCCATGTAGAGCGAATGGACATCAACGCTCCGGCCGGAAGAGTCTTCGACTCCAACCCCGAGGGTCGACGCAGCAGAGGATGCTCGCATTTAAGGTGGCGCGCACAGGTGGAAAGGGACCTCAACCAACTGGGCGTGCGATGGTATTCTTGATAATAAATATTATCCTGTTCTTCTGACGTACGCAAAGCAAAAACGATATCTATGGGTCTATGGTGACAGTAGTTGTTTACCAATATTTGTCCAGCGGAAATTGAGAACGGAGAACAATTTAGAAAATCAGAAAACCCGAATCCTATCAACAGTTACTCAAAATTTATACTCCAACCAGTATTTTGTGTATGGGATGGGAACAAAATTAATAATTTATAGAACGTACTATCATTACGTCAACCATCGGACAAGATCGCTAATTGGCAATCTTATAGGAATGACATCAAACGTGTGAACGTGACTCTTTGCATTTATATCCGCTCCCTATTCGGTTAACATATTTTCAATTTAATTTGTATGAATTTACTGCGAATTAGATTTTATAAAAAAACCCGTGCAAAGTTTAGAAAGTACATTTAGACTATATGTGATGGTTGACTTCGGGCACATAAGTTTCAGTAATGTTGTTGTAATCATATCAAACAAATTTGTACGATTATCACACATTGAAGTTTGTGGCGTAATGTCATAGGAAACATACCGAGTGCTTTAGTTTCTTGTATATAGTTCTATTGGGGAAGCAGACTAATATGTCGAATGTATTCCTTTATCAATTTTAGAATTACATAATGTAATTGGTAACCACTGGCTGACGGGTCCGAATCCAGTCCTTAACATCATCCCCCCTTCCGTTCTTATTCTGAGCTAAATCTTTAAATCCATCCACAAATCAATATGCCCCATCCACAAAAAAGGCGATCCTACCCCTTGCAAGAACTATAGAGGTATATCCCTGCTCAATGTCGCATACAAGATCCTGTCCAGCGTATTGTGTGAACGTCTAAAACCATTTTGCATCGCACTAATCGGCAGCTACCAGTGCGGCTTCCGGCCCGGCAAATCAACTATAGACCAAATTTTCACACTTCGACAAATCCTGGAAAAGACCAACGAGTTTCGAATCGATTCACACCATCTTTTCATCGATTTGAGAGCCGCATACGACAGCATTCATCGGGAAGAACTGTTTGGGGCGATGGCCGAATCCGGGATCCCGGTAAAACTGATCCAGTTGTGTCGCGCCACGCTAAAAAACACGCGATGCACCGTGCAACTCGGTTCTAGGATCTCGGAACCATTCGAAACATGCGCCGGATTTCGGCAAGGAGATGCGCTGTCATGTGACTTCTTCAACCTGGTGCTGGAGCAGATAGTGCGACGGGCAGGCGTCAACTGGGAAGGCACTATCTTCTACAAGTCAATCCAGCTGCTAGGATACGCTGAGGATATCGAGATCATCTCGTGCTCTCGCCGTGGCATTGTGGAAGCATTCACGGCGATTGAAGAACAGGCGAAACGAGTTGGTCTTAAGGTCAATGAGGACAAAACGAAGTACATGCTGCCAAGCAAAAACCAATCCGTCGCTCACCACCTGGGACAAAATATAACAATTTCGAGGTAGTTAAGGAGTTTGTCTACCTCGGGGCTAACGTAAGTTCCACAAATGACACCACAGTGGGGATCCGGCATAGAATCGCCCTTGGCAACCGCTGCTACTTCGGCTTGTCCAAACAACTGGGGTCAAAACTTCTCACTCGAAAGACCAAAGTCATGCTTTACAAAACGCTCATACTGCCGGCCTTGCTGTACGGAGCCGAAAGCTGGACGATAAGCAGGACAGCGGAGCTGATTTTAGGTTCTTTCGAATGAAAAATTCTGCGGATATTTGGTCCTGTCTGGGAGGAAGGTAAATGGAGAAGAAGACACAACCGCGAACTCTACGAGCTGTACAAAGATGTGAATGTGTTTTGACCCCAGTTGTTTGGACGTGATTGGACGGACACAGCGAGATCAAATATCTTCTTCTTTTTCTTTTGGCGCTACAGTTCATGGCGAACCTGGGCCTACTTTAAAAACCTCTCCAACTGGCACGGTCTTTCGCCAGCAGTCTCCAGTGCCGCACGCCTGCTTGGTTAAGGTCCACTTTCACTTGGTTGCGCCATCTTAAATTTGGGAGTCCTCGACCGTGTCGCCCCTTAGGGTAGGACTCGTAGCCGGAGCTGTGATTTCCGTGGACTCTTTATGACCTAGCCATCTTAGGCATTGGATCCGCAGACGCCGTGCTACGTTCATGTCACTGTACAGCCCGTACAGTTCACTATTAAGTCTTCTCCTCCACTCCCCATTTATGCAGATCGGGCCGAAAATCGTATGCAGAATTTTTCTCTAAAAACGACCAAGAGCCTCCTCATTCGCTTTCGATAAGGTCCATGTCTCTGCGCCATAAAACAGGACCGGGCTATGCTTCTCAATTACCTCCCGAGCCCAAAGAAACAGCGGTTGGCAAGAGTTATTCTTGTTTGATTTCGGCACTGATGTCATTTCTGCATGTCACTGCGGAGCCTAGGTAGACCAAGTCCTTGACTATCTCGAAATTATACCTGCCAATATGTGTGTCCTGGCCAAGTGGTTCATGTCCTTTTTCGACGACAGCATATATTTCGTTTTGCCCTCATTTACCGCCAGTCTCATTTTAGCCGCAATTATGTCAATGTAATCGGCATATGCGAGCAGTTGTACGGACTTAAAAAAGATGGTGCCCCTCGTATTGACCAGTGAGCTTTGCACGATCCTTTCGAGGACGATGTTGAAAAAGTCACACGACACGCCCTGTCTAAAACCTTTTTTGACATAAAAGGTATCAGTTCGCTTCCGACGATGGAGCAGCGAGAGTTCTCCAATGTCTTCCTGCACAATCTGACGAGTTTGGTAGGGATGTCAAAACTAGACATGGCGTTGTATAGCTCGTCTCTATTTATACTATCGTATGCAGCCTTAAAGTCGACAAACAGGTGGTGGGTGTCGATCTGGAACTCGTTTGTTTTTTCTAGGAACTGCCACAGTGTGAATAATTGACTTCCCGAACCTGTAACCACACTGATATGGACCAATCAGTTTATAACGAACGGTTTCAAGCGTTCACACAGAACAGCAGAGAAGATTTTATATGCGATGTTCAAAAGACTTATTCCTCTGTAATTTGCTCGATCCTTTCTTGTGGATCGGGCAAACGATACTAAGATTCCATTCATCGGTCATGCATTCCTCTGACCATATCTTACAGATGAGCTGGTGCATACTCCCAACCAGGTCATCTCCAGCTGCCTTAAAGAGCTCGGCAGGTAGTCCGTGCAGGCAACGCAATATTTTTCTAGTGAAGAAGATTGATTGACGCTTTTCAGCATTAATCTTAACTTTCCAGTGTTGGTAATATTCGTTGTACATTCAGGCCATTTTGTAAACAATGTCTAATGACTGTTAGATCGGGTGCATATAAAGCCGAATCATCAGCATATAATACTATATGGCAGTATCGGGAAAGTCAGCTGTATAAGAGTTGAACAAAGTCGGTGCCAAAACGGAATCTTGCGGAGCACCAGTAGGTACAACTTTCGGAGAAGAAATCGAACCATTTACTGGAACTAAGAAGGTTCGATAGCTTAGCAAGCTTTGTATATATTACTTTTATTATATATTTAGGACAGCCGAACACTTTTTCTATGTCTAGTAATATTAGACCGGTCGACCTTTAATCGTTTAAGTTTTATTTTATTTCCCTACAAATTCTTAAAACTTGATAGGAAGTGTTTGTGGAGTTCTTGGAAATCAAATTGCTCCTGATGCAGTGGTTTGGTGGTTCTCTCAAAAGCATTCAGTTTGATTTTTATTAGTTTTTCTAAAATGCTGCTTCCATTGAGCAGACTACTGGGTCTGTAACTGTTTGGGTTGCTGGGGTCTTTTGCCGATTTTGGTAATGCATTTACTTTTGGTTTTTCCAACTTTGTGAGGTAAGCATTATACACATATGAACTTGAAGTATTCTATTGGACTTAACCATCAAAAGTTAAGTTATTTATGCTGTCGAAACCGGGAGATTTCCTACACTTAAGATTAGAAATGATAAACTCAATATCATCGGAGTTTACTTACCCCACTAAGTGATGGAGTGATGGACGGGCGCTACAGTTCGGGGTGAACCTGGGCCTCAACCAACATGCCCCTCCATCTAGCACGATCTTTTGGTAGCCTTTTCCATTGCCGAACATCCAGTTGGCTAAGGTCCCCTTCCACCTGTGTGCGCCATCTTAAGTGCGGCCGTCCTCTGCTTCTTCGTCCCTCGGGGTTGGATTTAAAGACTCTCCGAGCTGGAGCGGTGGTATCCACTCGCTCTACATGGCCAAGCCATCTTAGGCCTTAGACGCTGTACAGCCCGTAAAGTTCGTGGTTGAATCTTTTCCTCCATCCCTTGTCTACGTTTATAGGCCCGAAAATCCCGCGCAAAATCTTTCTCTCGAACCGACCCAGGGCCTCCTCATCCGCTCTTAATAATGTCCATGCTTCTGCGCCGTACAACAGGACCGGGATGATAAGGGTCTTATATAAAGTCAACTTTGTCGTTCGGGAGACGGCTCTATTACTCAATTGCGATTGGCAAGAGTGATTCTGCGTTTGATTTCAGAACTGATGTCGTTGTTCCAAATCACTGCGGAGCCAAGGTAGACGAAGTCCTTAACTACCTCGAACTTATATCTGCCGATACAAACGTTCTGGCCAAGACGTCGGTGGTGAGCGTCCTTTTTTGATGACAGCATATATTTAGTTTTGCTCTCGTTTACCGCCAGAACAACTTTCGCCGTCTCGAACTCAATACTCGCAAACACCTCATTGACATCTCGCTGTGATCTACATATTATGTCAATATCGTCGGCGTATGCAAGGAGTTGCGAGGATTTGAAATAGTTTGTGCCTCTTGTATTGGCCAGTGATTTTTGCACAATCATTTCCAATATGATGTTGAAGAAATCACACGACAGCGCCCTGCCTAAATCCTTTTTTGACATCAAAACCATCGGAAAGGTGTTCACCGATTCGGATCGAGCAGCGAGCATTCTCCACAGTCATTCTGCATAGTCTGACGAGTTTAGCAGGTATGTCAAAGGTAGACATAGCGTTGTATAGCTCGTCTCTAATTACGCTGTCGTGTGTGGCTTTGAAGTCGACAAATAGGTGGTGAGTGTCGACTTGAAATTCATTGGTTATTTTCAGGATCTGCCGCAGTGTGAAGATTTGGTCGATGGTGGACTTCCCTGGCCTGAGTCCGCATTGAATAGGACCTATCAGCTTATTTACAAAAGGCTTCAGGCGTTCACACAAAACGGCAGAGAAGATTTTGTAGGCGATGTTGAGGAAACTTATTCCTCTATAGTTGGCGCAATCAGAGGGGTCTCCTTTCTTGTGGATCGGACATACGATGCTGAGACTCCATTCCTCGGGCATGCTTTCCTCTGACCATATCTTACGGATGAGCTGGTGCATGCTCCCAACCAGGTCATCCCCAGCTGCTTTGAAGAGCCCAGCAGATAGTCCGTCTGCGCCAGCAGCTTTATTCGACTTGAGCTTCGATATGGCAATCTTAACTTCGTCGAGGTCAGGGGGACAGAATTCACTGCGGTCTCCGTCGATTAGAAATGGATCATTCTGCCTGACAGCGGTATATTGACTAACATCGCCGTTATACAGTCTGCAGAAGTGGTTTTTCCATATTCTCAGCATCGACTGCGGTTCTACTACTAGGTGTCCGTTCTCATCCCTGCAGGCTTCCGTCCTGGCTTTATTGTTTTTTTTTTTTTTTTTTTTAGAGACTCGCGCAGGTTCAAGAGTTTTTATATATTTTATATAGATGTGTTGACACACACAACCTGCACGGGGTGCAGTGGTTGGGGTCGTTGATGTTCGTTCACTACTCTCAGGGGTGGTTGTCTTAGACCTAGATAGGACGAGAGCCGACCAAATTCCGCGTTGGTTATAGTCCGTAGTAATTCGTTCAAGCACTTTAGTATTGCATACGCAGAGGATGAATTTCGGTTGACCATATACTGTGAGTGTTATGCCTGCAGCAGTACGTCTGGGCACTTTCCATTCACAACTGCGTTGAATACTTTTTGTCCGTAAAGGAATTACTTTTTTTCTTGGCTATGAAGCGACCTTTGCATGTTCGCTTTAAATAAATTCTCAAGTAAATAAATATATTCAATCCAAGCATCCTTATTCAGCTGAAAGATATAATAAATATCAAATCTCTGCATGTAAATTGTGTGACAACCACATTGTAAATTTTATGCGAAATAGACTATACTATACTATAATCATTAATTTCGAGTTTTACGTTTTCCCCTAATCACTCATTAAGGCCGGTATTTTTTTTTTTTTTTTTTCTTTTTAAATATTAGTTTACTTTGTTTATAACATTCTTTTACACTACTTTCTGATTCTCTTGCATTTTCATTACGATTCAAATAACTACTACTGAAGTGGTAATTGGTAAAAAATGCAGGTTTATTGCTGTGTACAATACTTGTTCATATTGCAGTGGACGCTCGATATAGTGAACACACAATATTTTATACAGGCTATTCTATATAGTGGACAAAAAAATCTCACTACAGTGAACCTACATAAGTATGTTTTATAAATAAGTACCATCAGTGGCGCAGATTTGTTTATTGCAAAGGAATTATAAAGCGGCGACTATCGGAGCGAGCTTCAATGGGCCACTAGCAATAAAGTGGATACATGGATGTTTTGGTCCTTAAAAGATTACAAGAAAAGGCGATATTAATTGACATAAATTCAAAGAAAAAGAAAACGAAGATGACTAACTATTTTAGCACAGCTTAAGTTTGTCGTATTTTTGTTTTTTAAGTACATGCGGGGAGGGCGTCGTGGCGCAGTGGTTAGTGTGTTGGACTCGGGCGTACGATGAGCGAGTTCGGATCCCGATAACACAAACGCGAGCGAATGTTTATTTCGCGGCGTCCCTCCTCGGCGGGGTACTGGCAAAACCCTCCGTAGTAGGTATACTTCCCAAGAAAAAGCTTCTCGACTTAAGCCGTTCGGAATCGGCATTAAACTGTAGGTCCCTTACACCTGTGTAAAAAAAAAATAGATCACACACAATATAGGTGATTGAGAGAAGCTTGGCTCTGGCTCTTCATGGGCTGTAACGCCACCAAAGCAAGTAAGCAAGTACATGAAATGTTTTATTTGAGTTGCCTTTTACGTTTTTTCGCGAATGGGTTGGTATTGGCACGTTTTTTAGTAATTGCGAAGAAAAATTTAAATTGTATTCTATTTCCATTTCTGATAAATTGTACGTAAAATATACACAATCTCGCTCTCGTATAGTTCACTATACCGAGCGTCCACTGTATTTGTATGATACATTTTAATAATAAGTGTTTCATACGTACTCTGAAATACAGAAGCTGTTAGCTTGTACTCCAACAGTAATAGCGAATGCCCTAAAATATGAAGAAAGGCGGAAACTGGAGGAAGAAAAAGAAAAACGAACAACTGCCGTGGTTAACATCATCGGCCGTCGAGCGAAAGGTCTATAGTTCAAATTCGTTTCATAGCCAAGAAAAAGCAATTCCTATACGGAAAAAAGTATGCAACACAGTCGTGAATGGAAAGTGACCAAACGTACTGCTGCAGGCATAACACTCACGGTATGTGGTCAATTGAAATTCATCCTCTGCGTATGCAATACTAACACCAAAAGTGCATGAACGAATTACTGAGAATTATAACCAACGCGAAATTTGGTCGGCTCTCGTCCTATGTAGGACGAACCACCCCTTAGAGTAGTCAACGAACATCTACGACTCAAAAACCACTGCACTCCATTCAGGTTGTATGTCAAAAACATCAACCTGCGCGAAACTTTCCCTCACCCTGTTACCTTCGCTCGCACAACGTTCGATACGTTATAAGGCCTTAGCCTTGAGTGCGCGTGTGACTGTAAGAAAAAAGAACGCAGTAGACGATAGGCGGCGTATTGTCCGATACTCCAAGCTTCATGCTAGTGCTTCTTCTTTCGAAATAAAAAAAAAAAGAGCTCGAGCTTCCTGTTAGTGCGGTGACGGTTCGCAGACGTGGCCTAGATCAAGATTTATATGCACGAAGTCCACGGAAAGTGCCTTTTCTGACAAAAAAGCACATCAAGAGCCGTCGAATTCGCCAAAAATCACCTAGAGTGGCCTGTCGAAAAATGGCGCAATGTATTGTGGACCGATGAAAGTAAATTTGTTCTTTTTGGAGGAACTGGTTCCCGGCAGTATATTCGCCGTCCGCCCAATACAGAGTATCAGCCCAAATACACTGTAAAAACAGTCAAACATGGAGGGTCAAAAATATTAGTTTGGGCATGTTGTTCGTACTACGGCGTAGGGCCTATACACCTCATAGATTGCACAATGGATCAACGAGTCTATGTTGGTATTTTAGAGAATACAATGCTACCCTACGCCGAGTATGAAATGGCTTTAAAATGGGTCTTCCAGCAGGACAACGACCCGAAGCATACGAGTCGAGCATCTAAGGAATGGTTTCGGGTTAATAAAGTTGAGGTTATGCCTTGGCCTGCACCGTCCCCTGACCTCAACTCTATAGAACATCTGTGGGGTTAAGAAAAAGCTGTAAGGAGGGAGAAACCATCAAATAGTCGGGAGCTTTGGGTGATAGTGAAGGATGTATGTATTTATGTATGTTGGCGTTAGAGTCCATGAAGAACCTGAGCCGAGCTTCTCTCAATCACCCATGTTGTGTGTGATTTCATTTTCACATAGGTGAAAGGGATCTACAGTTTATTGCATGTTCCGAACGGCGAATTTCGAGAAGCTTTTCATGACAATTTTACTACAGGGGGTTTTGTCAGAACCCCACTGAGGAGAAACACCGTGAAAAACACGTTCGATGACATGGCTGTCTCGCTAGTGAAGGATGCTTGGACGAAAATCCAAGAAGAGCGTTGTCAAAATTTGGTGGACTCTATGCCGCGTCGTTGTGAAGCTGTGTTAAATAATAAGGGTTTCATAACTAAATATTAACAACGAGTGCCTTTTTAAATAATCTTGATTTTCGATTGATGCCATTTTAAGCCTTTTATGTGTAAATGAAGTTAGTACTAGTATTTTTTTGAACAATGAATTTTCCGTGCTAACTTAGTTTTTATTCTATTTATTTAGTTTAGGAAAAAATGAATTTATATAAAATATTCAATTATATTCAAGTTTTGTAGATGGCAAAGGACTAACAAAGGCCTCGTAGGGGTAGCATCTATCCGACGGATGCTGGGCCTGCTAAAAAGCGAGAAGAGCCACCGCAGTTGAACATCTTGCGGCACTGTTAGTAAGTCCTATCCCCACCTCCTCGTGGTGCCATCTGGAGATTTCCTATGGAAATTGTAGACGGGGAGGGCAAATGGCGAGCCTCCTGCGCCAAAAAAAAACAGGACTGGCTACGGCCTAGTAAGCCGTAACCGTAAAAAAAAACACAAACTCCGAAACAACCACAAGCCTCGGATATAACGGACCGGATTTATGTTGACGACCCTTGCAAAAAACGAAAAAAGGACAATGATCTTCGGCTTTGTACGTGTTTAGGTTTAGGTCCCTAAACAGGCCACGTGAAGCCGAACAACTTGCGGACGCCCTAGACCGCTGTAAAGCGGGCATCACCGCCATCCAGGAAATGCGTTGGAATGGACCGGGCATAAAGCGGATGAAAAACTGCGATATTTACTACGGCGACTGCTATAGGGAGAGAGGGCAACGGTTGTTTGGACGCGGATTTGTTGTTCGAGGTGGACTAAGGCAAAAAGTCCTAAGCTTTCGGCATGTGAGCGAACGCCTCATAAGAATCCGTATCAAGGCTAAATTTTTTAACATCAGCCTGATCTGCGTCCACGCCCCCACGGAAGACAAGGATGACTCAGCCAAAGATGAGTTCTACGATCTCCTAGACAGAACGTATGCCCAATGTCCCAGCTATGACATCAAAATTGTACTAGGAGACTTCAATGCTAAGCTGGGAAAGGAAAGCATATTTGAACGAGTCATCGGCAAACATAGCCTACACGACACCACCCCCGATAACGGACACAGGCTGATTGATCTTGCTACGGGGCGAAATCTCCTTCTAGCCAGTACGCGCTTCCCGCACCTCGATATACACAAAGGCACCTGGCGGTCTTTTGATCAATCGACTATCAACCAGATTGATCACATCGTGATCGACATCAGACACTCCTCCACTATTCTTGATGTTCGAACTTTCCGAGGGGCTAACATCGACTCGGACCACTATCTTGTTGTAGCCAAGATGCGCTTACGGATATCACGAACGCAACGGAGTAGAGTAAGAATACAAAGTTATGACGTCGGAAAGCTACTATCGCCAGAAACCGCTCGTGCTTTTACCGATCGCGTCTCCCTTAAGCTCTCCAATACACCTCAATCCTCCACGCTATCAATAGAACAGCAGTGGAGCCTTTGCAAACAAGCCCTGAAAAGCTCTGCATCCGAAGTTTTGGGTTTCAAGGCTCCACCACGAAGAAACACCTGGTTCGATGACGAGTGCAGGAGAATTCATACAGCGAAGCAGGATGCATATAAGAACAAGAGCAGCTCGTGAGCTCTACGAGTTAAAAAGAAGGGAGGAGCATAAGCTTCTTAGAAGAAAGAAGAAAGAGCACGAGAAGCGCGCGATTGAGGATTTGGAGAGGTGTTACTGCAGGCGTGACGTTCGAAAGTTTTATCAACAGATAAAGCGAACATGCCAAGGTTATAAAGCCAGAACGGAAGCCTGCAGGGCTGAGAACGGACACCTAGTAGTAGAACCGCAGTCGATGCTGAGAATATGGAAAAACCACTTCTGCAGACTGTATAACGGCGATGTTAGTCAATATACCGCTGTCAGGCAGAATGATCCATTTCTAATCGACGGAGACAGCAGAAAATTCTGTCCCCCTGACCTCGACGAAGTTAAGATTGCCATATCGAAGCTAAAGTCGAATAAAGCTGCTGGCGCAGACGGACTGTCTGCTGAGCTCTTCAAGGCAGCTGGGGATGACCTGGTTGGGAGCATGCACCAGCTCATCCGTAAGATATGGTTAGAGGAAAGCATGCCCGAGGAATGGAGTCTCAGCATCGTATGCCCGATCCACAAGAAAGGAGACCCCTCTGATTGCGCCAACTATAGAGGAATAAGTCTCCTTAACATCTCCTACAAAATCTTCTCTGCCGTTTTGTGTGAACGCCTAAAGCCTTTTGTAAATAAGCTGATAGGTCCTTATCAGTGCGGATTCAGGCCAGGGAAGTCCACCATCGACCAAATCTTCACACTACGGCAGATACTGGAGAAAACCAATGAATTTCAAGTCGACGCTCACCACCTATTTGTCGACTTCAAAGCCGCATACGACAGCGTAATTAGAGACGAGCTATACAACGCTATGTCTACCTTTGACATACCTGCTAAACTCGTCAGACTATGCAGGATGACTTTGGAGAATGCTCGCTGTTCCATCCGAATCGGTGACGTCTTGGCCAGAACTTTTGTATAGGCAGATATAAGTTCAAGGTAGTTGAGGACTTCGTCTACCTTGGCTCCGCAGTGACATGGAACAACGACATCAGTTCCGAAATCAAACGCAGAATCACTCTTGCCAATCGCTGTTTCTTTGGGCTCAGGAGGCAACTGAGTAATAGAGCCCTCTCCCGAACGACAAATTTGACTCTATATAAGACCCTTATCATCCCGGTCCTGTTGTACGGCGCAGAAGCATGGACACTATCAAAAGCTGATGAGGAGGCCCTTGGTCGGTTCGAGAGAAAGATTCTGCGCGCGATTTTTGGGCCTATAAACGCAGACGGGGGATGGAGGAGAAGATTCAACCACGAACTTTACGGGCTGTACAGCGACATGAGCCTAGTCAGGCGTCTACGGATTCAACGCCTAAGATGGCTGGGCCATGTAGAGCGAATGGACACCACAGCTCCAGCCCGGAGAGTCTTTGAATCCAACCCCGAGGGACGAAGAAGCAGAGGACGGCCGCCCTTAAGATGGCGCACACAGGTGGAAGGGGACCTCAGCCAACTGGGTGTGCGGCAATGGAAAAGGCTAGCGAAAGATCGTGCTAGATGGAGGGGCATGTTGGTTGAGGCCCAGGTTCACCCCGAACTGTAGCGCCCACTAAGAAGAAGAAGAATTCAAGTTTTGTATTCCTACTATTTTAACAGAAAAAGTCAAAAATTAGGGCATTTTCTAAACAACAATTATGGATACAAGTAGTCAATTCTTAAGGCTGGTCTTCCGGACGCTGGAAATTTAAATTATATCGCGTGACCATAATACGGAATAGAAGTACAAGGCGCAATCGTATTCCACTGGTACATCTTTCTCTCTCTCTTACATGACTCACTCATAACCGCTATAAACAACAATTCAAATATAAAATATAAATCTGCTTTTGCACGACTTACGAGTATTCTTAATAGTAAGGAGAAGGAGCAGAATAATATGAAGTTGGACAGATAAAGCAACCAATACCAAAACGCTTCATGAATCCCAATCACATTGCGATGACTGCAAATAGTCATACTTAACCAATATATCCAATACTAGGTGCAGTGAGTATAACCGGGTAAGTCTTGTTTACTTTCAAGCACCTTTCACAACTTTATTTTATTTCCTATCAAATCATATCTTTGAATTATTGAAATAGTTGTTTACTGAGCTAATCAGTGAATCATTTTTTCATGAATGAAAGATTAAAATGCCTATATCGGTTACGAAGTTTCGTACTTATGTACATTACATACATATGTATGTACATACTTAACCTGTTTTTCTGTGAAACGAGTGTTCGTTGTCCAAGGTAGCGTAGCTGAGCGATAAGAATACAAATCGCAGATCGGCCTCAATGTGGCAGTGGTTTTCGATACAAGGCCGTTCGATGACCCACTCATAGATAATAGGGTACGGATAATACTCGTACCCGAGTTTGTTTTATAGTGTGAAAGGGAAAGTTACGACATAAAAAAAATGAGTTAAGTGCATGAAACTTATGGGAATATGATAAGAATTGATGGAGTGTGGGAAATTAAGAATAAGATGCATTTTTTTAAAGGTCATAGGCAACTCATTCTGATCAAATTATTATCACATCCCGGTATTCATCAGAATTAGCGCATTCGGGTTGTGCGTTAATTTAAACTCAAAAGTTCGTAATTATGTACCATAACCGACAATATCGGCTAATAAATATATTTCCTGTAACTCATTCAAGCAAAGGTATAAATCTTTAATTTGAATGAAGGGTGAACTAGCAAGCATTTGTTTGCATGCAATGGTTGCTTTTGTGATGTGTTGTAGTTTTGCACCACTTCGTTAAACACTGAATTTAGTTAAAGTTCACTATAATCTAGTAAATGTAAAACTTATTAACTGCACCGAACGTTTACGCATATTAAAAAAGTCATGTGATTAAAAGTTATTCAGTTGATGATTAAGCCATTTAAGCGGGGTTTACACGTGGTTGTGGTTTCTGACTCATTTGTGCACTGATCCCAAGGTTCACGGATAAAATGTGCATGGTTGGATTTATCATGAGCCTTCCTGTCGCTGAAGATAATCGAGTTGGGAGACCTCTTTGGTATTTCATTCTATTTACGTAATGAGCGCGATGAAATACCCGTAAACAAGCACCCGTGACGTTAATCGGTTTGTGTATGAATTTTTTAGCATGCAGTTGAACTTCAAGAGGCTGTTGTTAACAACTATGTATGTACATATGTATGCTTCAAGGAACTGCATTTATCAATTATTGTGTTCAATGAGGTTGTTCTGAGCATCTCAGAAGAGAAAAGGACAGGCTTTTGTGTTCAGTGAGGAAATGGTCTGTGTGAAAATATTCTGCTTCGTGCTCAGACAGGAACAGGATTTTCTGCACCTACTATTGCGGTAGAACAAATTTGTGGAGTTTCAAGAACATCTGTACTTGTATCTTTCTAACAAATAACATACCCTAAGTAGCACTGCCACACAGCCTACACAACACCACGTCAGAAAACGGACTAAGGCTAGTTGACTTTATGGCGGGACATAACCTGGTAGTAGGAAGTACACGATTCCCACACCTCAACATCCATAAGGGGACCTGGCGGTCTTCCGATCAATCGACAACCAACCAAATTGATCATATTGCGATCGACGGCAGACACTCCTCCAACATCCTAGATGTCCGAACCTTTCGAGGAGCCAACATCGACTCGGATCATTACCTTTTTGCAGCCAAGGTACGGATGCGAATTTCGCGGAATCAACAGAGTCGAGTAGGAACACCAAAATTTAACGTCGGAAAACTGCAATCGCTGGCGACCGCCAGGACCTTCGCCGATCAAGTCTCCCTCAAGCTCTCTCAAGTCCCGATGCAATCTATAGAAACCATAAAACAGCGATGGAATCGTTGTCAGAACGCCATTAGAGAGGTCGCCTCAGATGTACTCAGTTTCAAGCCACCACCTTCGAGAAACCCCTGGTTTGATGACGAATGTAGACATGTAGAACACCATGTAGAACACCAACATTTAACGTCGGAAAGTTGCAATCGCAGGAGACCGCCAGGACCTTCGCCGATCAAGTCTCCCTCAAGCTCTCTCAAGTCCCAATGCAATCTATAGAAACCATAGAACAGCGATGGAGTGGTTGTCAGAACGCCATCAGAGAGGTCGCCTTGGGTTGATGACGAATGTAGACAGGCCCATGTAGAGAAACAGAATGCACACATGGCTACACTGCATCGACGGACGAGAGCTGCCCGCGAGCTTTATGAATAGAAGGAAAAAGAAAGAGCACGAGAGGCGCGAGGATCGAGGAGATGGAGAGATGCTTTTGCTGGAACGATGTTCGAAAGTTCTACCAAAAAGTAAAGTAAAGTAAAGCCAGAGTAGAAGCCTGCAGGAATGAGCACGGACAACTAGTAGTAGATTCACAGGCGATGCTGAGATTGTGGAAGGACCACTTCAGCAGACTGTATAACGGCGATGATAGTCAAAATGCCAGTCAGGCAGAAGGAACCATTTACAATGGACGAAGACGAAAGAGAATCCCGTCCACCCGACCTAGACGATGTTGAGATAGCGAAACTTAAGTCTCATAAAGCTGCTGGAGCAGACGGACTTCCCGCGGAACTGCTTAAAGCAGCTGGCGATGAGCTGGTTAGGAGCATGCACCAGCTCATCTGCAAGTGTTGGTCGGAAGAATGCATGCCCTCAGCATCGTTTGCCCGGTCCATAAGAAAGGAGACCCCTATGACTATGCCAATTACAGAGGAATAAGTCTCCTAAACGTTGCGTACAAGATCCTTTCTGCCGTACTGTGTAAGCGCCTAAAACCGTTCGTGGACAATCTGATAGGTTCCTACCCGTGTGGATTCAGGCCAGGAAAATCCACGATAGACCAAATATTTACACTACGGTAGATCTTGGAGAAGACCCATGAATTCCAGGTCGACATGCACCATCTTTTTGTCGACTTTAAAGCCGTATTTGGCAGCGTTTATAGAGACGAAATATACAGAGTCATGTCTTGTTTTAACATTCGTCAGACTGTGCAGGATGACTATGGAGAACTCTCGCTGCTCCATTAATGTCGGAGGTGAACTAACCGTCCCCTTTGATGTTAAAAAAGGTTTTAGACAGGGTGACGCACTGTCATGTGATTTCTTTAACATTATCCTTGAAAATGTCGTGAGGGACTCTGCGGCCAATACAAGAGTTACGATCTACTTCAAGTCCACACGATTGCTTGCCTACGCAGATGACATTGACGTTATTGGACGGACAAAGCGAGACGTCAATGAAGCGTTCGCAAGCATTGAAGCAGAAGCCGCTAAAGTGGGTCTAAGGGTAAATGGGGACAAGACCAAACATATGTTTTCATCCAAGGAAGACGCGCAACACCGACGTCTTGGTCAGAACGTCACCTTCGGCAGCTATATTTTTGAAGTAGTCAAGGACTTCGTCTACCTTGGCTCGATAGTGACAAGCAGCAACGACACCAGCGCTGAGATAAGACGCAGAATAACTCTTACCAACCGCTGTTTCTTCGGGCTCAAGAGGCAATTGAGTAGTAGAGCCCTCACTCGAAAAACGAAGGTACCCCTCTACAAAACCTCAATCATCCCGGTCCTCCTCTACGGCGCTGAGGCTTGGACGTTATAAAAAGCGGATGAAGATTCTCTTGGGCGTTTCGAGAGGAAAATTCTGCGTGCAATCTTTGGTCCCGTTTGTGTAAACGGAGAGTGGAGTAGGAGATTCAACGTCTTCGGATCCAACGTCTAAGATGGCTAGGCCATGTAGAGCGAATGGACATCAACGCTCCGGCCCGAAGGGCCTTCGACTCCAACCCCGAGGGACGAAGCAGCAGAGGACGACCGCATTTAAGGTGGCGCGCATAGGTGGAAAGGGACCTCAACCAACTGGGCGTGCGGCACTGGAAGCGGCTGGCCAAAGATCGGGCCGGCTGGAGAGGCTTGTTGGTTGAGGCCCTGGTTCACCCCGAACTGTAGCGCCATCAAAGTAAGTAAATATTAAATATACAGTTATTTACTTAATATTTAATGTAAAATGGAATAATTTTTGTTTTTTGTGTCCTGTTTTTATGTTTTTTACTATTGAAGTTCATGTTATTGTTGTTATATATATATTATTAGTTATAAGTTTATATTATTGTTTTTTATATATCTATTCATTTATGGAATTGTTGAGTTGTTACTTTGGATAAAATAAATAAATTCTGTTTTTTTTTTTTCATTATTGTTAT
Source organism: Eumerus sabulonum (assembly GCA_951905685.1). Taxonomy (NCBI): domain Eukaryota; kingdom Metazoa; phylum Arthropoda; class Insecta; order Diptera; family Syrphidae; genus Eumerus; species Eumerus sabulonum. The sequence continues at coordinate 29,727,565 of OX645062.1, forward strand.
TTTAAACTTTCTCAGGGTACGAAGCTAACCCAATGATTATGGCCAGGAATCGCCACTATTAAGTAGAACAAGGCTAACATAAATATGTCCAAAAGATGGCAGCGAAAACTTACTGTTGACTTTTCGTTAGGCACAAAAGATGACAGTATGTATACCATTACTGTACTGTATGACTTTTTGCATAACTTATAGCAATATTGAGAAGACATTCCTATTTTACAGCTCTTTAAAAGTTAAATGATTTTTTTTATTTTATAATAATAATAAGAAAAATAAGAAAAAGTTATAGACATGCGATTTCAATTCAACACAATAAAGATATTCAATCAATATCAAAAAGCGGTTGTTGGTTTTGAATCACTTCACCCCACAAAACCTTGGAACGATGTGGACGTGACAAGAACAGAAATGAAACTGAAATTTTCAAGGCTACAAATTATTCAAAAATACTCAACAGACAGTTGGTCTGGTTGATGTCCAATAAGACATCACAGGTTACCTTTTAAAAGTTATCTTTTTGACGACGATTTATGGTTGACGTTTTACTAACGTAAAAAGTTAGCATTGTGCTATCTTACCCACAAGCCATGAGGCGGACTTTTACATGTCAGCATAAAGAAGAACAAATGTGTGCTTTTCTGAAATATTGCGACATATTCGATTCATATGTTTATACATATGTTTATCATTTTTTTTTTTTTTTTTGTCGGAGGCTTCCGTATTTGTTGGAGCACTAAAACGCAAATACTTACACCTTACATTAATGTATTTCCCCCGTTTTCTGGAGAAAAATGAGAAGGAGCTTCAGACACACCGACGTGCCATGAAAAAGCTTCTCGACTCACGCCGTTCGTAATCGACAATAAACTGTGTCCCTTTCACCTGCGTGAAAAATAAATCACACACAACATGGGTGATTGATAAAAGCTTGACTCTGGTCTTTCAAGGGCTACAACACACCAAAGGGGAAGAAGATTTAAAAGGGTTACAGTCTTCGTAACACATACACGGCCATAAGACTAAAAGAAAACTCAAAATAGACGAGCTGTGTCACTGCCCACTCCTCCATCTTGAACAGGCCGAACAGTTTAGCATACAACTGCTCTAGGTACCAGGACACAGCGACATCCTAGGTAACGAGAGGGCCGACACACTCGCCAGACAAGGAACGACGCAACAATCAATCATTGCATGTGAGGGAATACCCCTTGCAACCATTAAACATAATCTCACAAGTTTCGCCAGGGCTGAGATGAACCTGAGATGGACCCAGGGGCAAACCTGCCTCATCACCAGGCAAATCGACAGTCAACGGACTAGATGTATAATATCGCCAAAAATAACTGACATCTATAAAATCATTGCCTCATTGGCAGTCACGCGCAAAAACTAGGAATAGTGCCGAATGATTTCTGCAGAAGCTGCCTAGACGAAGAGAAGGTCGGATCCATTCACCACCTTCTCTGCACCTGCTCAGAATTCTGCACAAACGATATCTAGGATCTTACTTCCTTAACGACCTGACAAATGTTCAGCAAGTGGGGATATCTGACCTTCTTAACTTCTTAAGAAGCACTTAGTAGTTCTATGAATAGGGGGGCAAACCCCCCTCGTAGCTGCAAAACGGGTCTCTCTGGCCTATGTGTATTCTTCTCTATTCTGGGAAGGCTACGAACCTACCTTCCTACTTACATACATACCTACAGTCATCGTCCAACCTTCGATTCGGCAACACGTAATCGTAGTTGCTCAGTGAGTGAAACAACACATCCCATCGCGAAAACTCCGCTCACTTTAAATTCTCTTTCTTTTTTTTTAACTGTAAGCAACACCAGACAAAAGTTTAACTAAATAGTTCGATCACAGTGTCCTGAAATGACCTTCCGGCCTTCCCCAGTGCTGGGTAACAGGTTTACCGACCGCGATATAGAAGTACTTAGTCCCTTATTCCACGGCGATTTTTTAGTACAGCTTGAAATAAGTGCGAAAGAGATGGTCAGTGAAACAGAAATACATTGGCACAGTCACGCGCGGGTAGCTACTTCGTGCGGCTCTTTGACATTTCCTTATCTCCTTTTCTTTGTTTTGCGATGTCGCTTCACTCCTGTTTCAGATTTGAAAGTGTACGTATGGATACCATTCTTACTTTTCAAATTTCACCACAGGCTAACGATAATGATATGTGAAACGAAATGTCAAAGAGACGCACACTGCTGCGAAATGAAAAAAAGGTCCATGGAATAACTCTTGCTGCTCGGAATGTCAGTCCAAAAGGAAATCACACTTTTCAAGCTGTACTAAAAAAGCGCCGTGGAATAAGGGACTTACCGAAACCAACTAAAAAAAAAACAAAAAAAAAATAAAAACAAAAACGATCTGTTCGCCACACTACCCATCCACACGTTTTTTCACCCTCTTCAACCACCAATAACCCATAATTTATAATTATGGCAACAACCGACCGCCCCTTTCAACACAAAGCGTCTTCCTCCTTAACTAATTCCAATCAATGACCAACAAAGAGTAACCGGACTAATCCTCCTCTCTTTCGATCTTTTCTGTGCGTAACGAGCTAAGGAAATCTTATAAATCAAAACAATAAAAAAAAGCGGTTTGGCCAAAGCTAACCAAATATGTTCAGCGCAGGATCCATCCTCCACTTTCCCCATATCCTAATCTCAAATCATTAAGACGCAGTCTAAACACAATCACGCGACCCACCAACAACGATCAACTTTACTCTCATCAACACCAATATTGCCAACACCACCAATACATCTGTTCCAAATTCCTCTCAAATTCTCAAACAAAAACAATCAATATCCACCTCATCTCAAAAGAAAACCACAAACCATGTAAAAACATCCGTCCAGTTAACTGCTTCTTATCCAAAACCCAGTCTCCCCCAAAGCGTAAAAGAAAACCACTCAAATTTTAACTCTCACAAAAATCACTACCAAATCTCCGACACACCAAAATCTCCAATTTCTGGACTTAAGCATCAACTCATACAACAACACAACCATATACGATCAACAAATAAATCATTATCACAACCATATTGTTACGAATTTATTCTATCCCCACACCGAATAGGGTTCGCACCACTGGATTGCGATAAACTATGTCTACGTTTTTCCGAAATAAAACACACACACTTTTCTTTGTTTCACCACAGATCAACTATCTGTACAGCTTCACCACTTTTATTTATTATCCAATACTATCCACTTTAAAGTTTATCACACAAACAAACCTTTATTGAAAGCTTTTCTTTTCACACTGGTTGATCCCACCGACTTGTCACACGCTGTGTAATACCACAAACTGAATGAATGTCGAGGGCGAGTGTTCGCGCTTATATAGCTCTCGGTCCACCTTCTCGAACGTTCGCCGTTGGAAGTTCCCCTTCGGAAATCTCTAAAACGCTCTGACAATTCCATTGGAAGTTGACATCATTCCAATCCCCGCTTCCAGAGAGTTTTCGAACTTCGACAGCGAAATTCGAACTTAACGGTCCGCTTGCATCTCCGCAACAATATGAATCTATGTACATAATCACTCAACTGACAACAAACCAGCCATTCCGAGCCAAACACCACGCTCGCAAAAATTCACCTCAGGTTGGCGGGGTCGTGTAAATCGTACCCACACTACAGTTATCACCAACAATTTTCAACCAACTGCACATGCACTAAAAATATTGCAATAGAGCATCAGAGGTCACTCAAAAGCAAAACGGTACAATAGTTGGACTGATTATAGATCTGCTCTAACTAAATACAACCTCGAATTGAGGAAATCCAAGCGAACGTCTTGGAGGAAACATTGCGAGAACATAGACTCGCTTCCAACTGCGGCCCGACTCCACAAAGCACTTTCTCGAGAGCACACAAATGGGCTCGGGCTGCTTTGCAAATCAGACGGCACCTTTACCGTCAACCGCAGGGAAACCCTGGAGACTTTGCTCGAGGTGCACTTCCCTGGTTCTACTCCCTATTCGATGTCCTCTGACGATCAGATTAACGTCATAGAAAACATCGACAGTAGAACAAATAGCCTCTCTGGAAGACTATTCAGCCCTGACAGGGTTAAATGGGCAATTAGTTCATTCAAACCCTACAAGGCTCCAGGCAAAGACGGTGTCTTTTCTGCGATCTTACAGAAAGGCTTGAATACAATTCTACCATCACTGGTAGTTCCTTTTAGGTCTTGCTTCAGCCTGGGATACATACCCCAAACTTGGAGAGAGGTAAATTTTGTCTTCATCCCCAAGATTGGGAAACCAAGCGAGCAACCTAAATCCTATCGCCCTATCGGTTTGACTTCGTTCTTTCAAAAAACAATGGAGAAACTGATAGAACTCCATATTAGAGGTATCCTGGAAAATCAGACACCTCTACATCCCAACCAGTATGCATATCGTAAAGAGCGATCTACCGAGAATGCACTACACCACTTGGTGACGCGCATTGAAAATAGTTTCACACAAAAGGAGATCACAATCTGCGCCTTCCTCGATATAGAGGGAGCCTTCGATAATACTGGCTATGATTCGTTCACCACTGCACTATCCTGCAGGGGATCATCCTACTAATCACTGGATTAGGGCGATGCTAAATAGCCGTATCACATCAGCCACATGCGGAGAGGTCTCAGTGACAGTATCGGCGGTTAGAGGATGCCCACAAGGGGGAGTCCTCTCACCACTGCTTTGGTCGATAGTCATCGATGATCTACTACGCAAGCTGACCACTCGGGGCTACGAGGTCATCGGATATACTGATGACCTAGTAGTCATTGTTACGGGCAAGTGCGAGGTCACTGCCTGTGAGCGCATGCAGCTTGCGCTCCAATTTATCTCTGACTGGTGTGGCAGAGAGGGGTTATCTATTAACCCAAATAAGACAATCTTAGTCCCATTTACAAAGAGGAGAAAAGTACAACCCTGCTCAATCTTTCTAAATGGAACACACATAGGATTTTCAGAGGAGGTAAAGTATCTAGGTATTGACCTAGACCGCAGACTCAACTGGAACTCCAACATGAAAAATGAACTCATGAAAGCGAATAAGGCCATGTGGGCCTGCCGACGACCCTACGGTAAAACCTGGGGGCTTAAACCTACGGTAGTCCACTGGTTATATACCGCGATAGTAAGGCCTATCGTCACCTACGGGTCCACCGTATGGTGGACAAAAGTTGAGCAAAAAACTACAATTATTAAGCTTCAACGCCTTCAGAGACTAGCGTGTCTCGGCATCACAGGCGCTATTCCATCCTGCCCTACGGCAGCACAAGAAGCACTCATTGGACTCGCTTCACTGCACCTTTTTATCAAAAAGGTGGCATTACGCAGTGCAATCAGAATCCTCTGCTCGGGAACAAATATGTCATGTAGACCTGCAGGCCACATGTCTATACTACAACACTTTCCCGAGCTGGATATGATTACTACAGTCTCGGACGCATTGCCACACACCTTCACTTTTGACAAGAGATTTGAGATACTGATCCCAAACCGCTCAGCATGGGAAAACAGTGATCCTCTGCTAAATGTCAAAGGCCTCAGGTGGTACACGGATGGCTTCAAGATGGCTTCTGGCGTTGGCGCCGGCATCTTTGGACCAAAACGCAAGATCTCGAAGGCCCTGGGAATAAGCCCCAGCGTCTTCCAAGCAGAGCTGCGTGTCATCTAACATGTGTCAATCTAAATCTCGAAACTGGCATCAGAGGAGTAACTATCAACATACTCTCTGATAGCCAAGCAGCGCGTAAGCACTGGGTTCGTACAGCACGAACTCAAAAACCGTCAAAGGAATGCCATGACGCCCTGCAAGATCTCGCCAAAAGAAACACTGTTCAACTTTGGTGGGTGCCAGGACATAAAGGTATCAAGGGCAATGAAATTGCCGACCAACTTGCCAGAAAAGGTTCCAGCGACAAATACATAGGTCCGGAACCTTTCTGCGGCATTCCCGGGTCTAACATAAATTACTTCTTAGACAAGTGGGAAAAATCGCAACACCTGTCCTTCTGGAACAGTGTTCGGGGACTCCGTCAATCTAAACGACTTATACGACCCCTGAACAAACACCCTATTGACATACTCAAACTCAATAGGGGGGAAAGCAGAAGACTAGTCAGCTATCTAACGGAACACTGCGGTCTGAGATATCATTCAAACAAAATTAGTCTCTCGTCTGAAACTGAGTGTCGGCTCTGTCTAGAGGACGATGAGACGGCAGCACACATACTATGTGAGTGTGCTGCTCTCTGCCATCTTAGGAAGCGTATCCTTCTCAGTGAAGTTATGACTCCTGAGGGGATCACCCTGGCTCCTACGAGAAGCATTCTCAACTTCATTATAGAGGAAAACCAAGGTGACACTACATAAGACCTTAATCATCCCAGTCCTCCTTTACGGCGCAGAGGCTTGGACCTTAACAAAAGCGGAGGAAGATGCCCTTGGTCGTTTCGAGAGGAAAATTCTGCGCACTATATACGGTCCCGTTTGTTCAAACGGTGTATGGAGGAGAAGATATAACGAAGAACTGTACGGGTTGTACAGCGACATCGGCCTGGTACGACGTCTACGGACACAGCGCCTAAGGTGGCTAGGCCATGTAGAGCGCATGAAAAATACAGCTCCGACCCTAAGAGTCTTCGGGTCCACCCCGGATGCAAGGCGCGGCAGAGGACGGCCGCATCAACGGTGGCGCACGCAGGTGGAAGGGGACCTTAACCAACGGGACGTGCGGCGCTGGAAACAGCTGGCCAAAGACCGTGCCGGCTGGAGACGCTTGTTGGTTGAGGCACAGGTTCACCACGGACTGTAGCGCCACCTAAGTAAGTAAGTAAGTAAGTAAATGCGAGAGTGCAAGAAAATGGTGAAATTAGAAAAGCTAACTATCGAACAACTAAAAAGGGAGCTGGATGCTCGGGACCTGTCAACAGTGGAAAGTAAAGTCAACCAAGTGGAGAGGCTCCCATCAGCGTTGGAGGAAGAAGGTGTCGACTGGGAGAATCATGAGTTCGGAGTGGAGAAGCTGTCGACATCCAGTGAGCCAGCATTCGATATGCAGCAAATTCTGACGGCTATGAATGCTATGTGTGCTTCCATAGACCAGAAACTAGAGAAACTGGAGGAAAATTCCATTGCCATAAGTAATAAGTTGGAGAAAAATGTCACTTCCCTGAATCAGAAAGGTGAAGCACCTGATGTACTACAGACCATTCCGGAGACCCGGAGAAAGAACTACTCAGCCAACTGGGATGCTCTTCATCGAAGATACGGCAGTGAGCACAAGCATGAAATGCACAAGCTGGAGCTTAAAGGAAACGCAAACAGCATGAAAACGAGACCATCCAGCAATATACTGCCGACATCGAGTCCTTCTCATCTTGTCTAGACGGATGTTCCATTTGATGTGGTGGAGAAACCGAAGATGGATTTTTTCATCCAAGGGCTAAAGGACGCACCGAAGCTTGATTCTCCTGCCAAAGACATTTTTCAAAGATGCAGTTGCCAGCGCTCTTACATGTGGAACATTGCTCTTGATATGCCGACCTTCTATCAAATTGCGGCGTCTTTCTGAAGGCCAGGATAGTTCCAGAACAAAAATGGCGAATAGGAGTGGCTCATTCTCGGCGAGATGCTACATCTGCGACCAGCGGGGCACATAGCGAGAAACTACCATCTGCGAGGAAAGCGTTCGAGGTCTAATTCCCCAAAAAAAGACCAAGCGGAAGCACGCGAATACCGGAAGGGAAGCAGTCATGGATACGTGGGTGCCTTGTCGAACCGACCTCGCGAAGTTGAATGTAAACATTGTTCACGTGCTCAGACCAAGGAAGGAACTTCGAGTCGTCGGTGTTCAACAGCGACATGCTAGGTAACAGAAAAACACGGACAACACCATTACACTTACAATCTGATGGCATAGTCGAAAGGCTCAACCGGAATACATACTTGAGAAAAGTCGTCGTTGGAGATCAGAAGGACTGGGATGAACATTTTCCCCTTTTCTTAATGGCATATCGATCGGCACAGGAATTGTGCTGCAATAACACCAGCTGAATCCATTTTCGGAACTGATCTCCGACTTCCATCAGATCTGAAGTTCGACTTTGTAACCGAAAAGAAGGAGCAGCTGAACTCTATCCATCAGTTCATCTGGGAGCGAGACAGGACAATTGATAATGCTGCACAACCCACAACGAAAAAAAGGCTTGTGTCCCAATTTGCAATTAGCCTGGGACGGGCCATCAAGAAATTCAACGACGTGGTATATCTAATACAGAAGCCGGGACACGTAAGATTGTCCACTTGGAGAGGTTAGGGCCACCCTGCGGAGAAGGATCAAATCACTTGTTCGAGGACGAACAAGTTTAGGAGAAGGAGGCTGTGCTGCGGACACGAACCGACGGTTACGTTCGTGTCCGCAGCACGAAATGATGGTAACTTTTAGCGGCATACTGCTGAATGTCAATGCCAGAGCATTCTAGAGCTTTCTGAAGAGGAACGTTGGACGGCAAACATTCGAGAAATTAGAACAGTCGCCCTCGGGGGCATTCAGTATTCATTCAGAGTATTCAGGGACTCAATGATCAGTCGGGAATCCAGTGTGAAAATAATCAAGCCATCTAGTAGACAATTATTTAACAGTTGTAAAGACAAAGTGCTTATAAAAGGTGTGTGTAAGAAATAAAGTGTTTAATGTTATAAAAGGTTGTAATAAAGGTGAAGCGCACAAATAATTGATCTGAGGTGCAATAATAAAGTGTGTGTGTTGAATAATAGAGGGGGACCCCCGCAAACGCCAAAAAAGGAAACGAATTCCGGATCTGCACCTGGAACGTCAGGTCCCTCAACAGACCAGGTGCAGCCGGACAACTGGTTAACTCTTTTGACTGCTATAAGGCAGACATTACCGCGCTCCAAGAAGTGCGATGGGATGGGCCAGGCAAACAGCGGATGAAAAATTGTGATATTTCCTACGGAAACTGCTACAAAGAAAATAAATAACGGCTATTCGGATTCGGATGCGGATTTGTTATTCGAGGCAGACTCAGGAAAAAAGTCTTAAGCTTCCAGTATGTAAGAGAACGCCTCATAACTCTCCGCATCCAGGCCAATCTCGGTAATATAAGCTTATTATGTGTCCACAACCCCAACGGAGGAGAAAGATGACCGACATAAAGACGACTTCTATGACACCAAAATCGTTCTAGGAGATTTCAATGCGAAGCTGGGTAAGGAAGCTATCTTTGAACGAGTCATAGGAAAGCACAGCCTACACAACACCGTTAGAAAATGGACTAGGGCTAGTGGAATTTATGGCGGGTCATAATCTCGTGGTAGCAAGTACACACCACACCTCAACATCCGTAAGGGGACCTGGCGGTCTTTCGATCAATCGACAATCAGTCAGTCACTTCTGCAGACTGTATAACGGCGATGATAGTCAAAATGCAGTCGTCAAGCAGAACGAACCATTCACAATGGACGAAGACGAAAGAGAATCCCGTCCAACCGACCTAGACGATATTAAGATAGCGAAATCGAAACTTAAGTCTTATAAAACTGCTGTAGCAGACGAACTTCTCGCGGATCCTCTCTGCCGTACTGTGTAAGCACCTGAAACCGTTCGTGGACAATCTGATAGGCTCCTACCAGTGTGCTTTCAGGCCAGGAAAATCCACGATAGACCAAATATGTACACTACGGCAGATCTTAGAGAAGACGCACACGCACCATCTTTTTGCCGACTTTAAAGACGCATATGACAGTGTTTATAGAGCTATACAGAGCCATGTCATGTTTTAACATTCCTGTCAAACTCGTCAGACTGTGCAGGATGACTATGGAGAATTCCCGCTGCTCCATTAAGGTCGGAGGTGAACTAACCGAGACCTTCGGTGTTAAAAAGGGTTTAAGACAGGGTGACGAACTGTCATGTGATTTCTTCAACATTATTTTTGAAAAGATCGTGCGGGTCTCTGCGGCCAATACAAGAGGTACGATCTACTTTAAGTCTACACAATTGCTTGTCTACGCAAATGACATTGACGTTATCGGATGGACAAAGCGAGACGTCAATGAGGCGTTCGCAGGCATTGAAGCAGAAGCGGCTAGAGTGGGTCTAAGGGTAAATGGAGACAAGACCAAATGTATGCTGTCATCAAAGAAAGACGCGCAACACCAACGTCTTGGTCAGAACGTCACCTTCGGCAGCTATATTTTTGAAGTAATCAAGGACTTCGTCTACCTTGGCTCGATAGTGACAAGCAGCAACGACACCAGCGCTAAAATAAAACGCAGAGTAACTCTTGCCAACCGCTGCTTCTTTGGGCTCAACAGGCAACTGAGTAGTGGAGCCCTCTCTCGAAAAACTAGGGTATCCCTATACAAAACCTTAATCATCCCGGTCCTTTCCTACGGCGCTGAGGCTTGGAGGTTATCAAAAGCGGATGAAGAGGCTCTTGGGCGTTTCGAGAGTAAAATTATGCGTGCAATTTTTGATCCAGTTTGTGTAAACGGAAAGTGGAGGAGGAGATTCGACCAAGAACTGCACGGGCTGTACAGCGACATCGGCCTAGTTAGACGTCTTCGGATCCAACGTCAAAGATGGCTGGACGGCTGGACCATGTAGAGCGAATGGACATCACCGCTCCGGCCCGAAGAGTCTTCGACACCAGCCCCGAGGGACGACGCAGCAGAGGACGACCGAATCCAAGGTCGCGCGCACAGGTGGAAAGGGACCTCAAACACCTGGGCTGGCAAAAGATCGTGCCGGCTGCAGAGGCTGTTGATTGAGGCCCCGGTTCACCCCGAACTGTAGCGCCATCTAAGTAAAGTAAGTAAGTGTATTGAGTAAACAAGTAGACAGTTGTAGTTTATCGCAAACCAATGATCGAACTCTATTCGAGGACGAGTAATTTTCGTAACAATATATCTGTCTACAGTTAACTGTTGTAACTGAAACTTTTGAATGTATATAGCACAAAAGACTGCGAAACGTCTATACAGCTAAAATGTTCAATATATAATGTTGGATGATAAATTAATGGAAATTATTGATAATAAATGGAAATTATTTCAAAGCTCCAAACGTCAAACATTTACCCACCTCTTCCCAAGTCGGCAAAAATCTGCATGCAGCCAGATTGTTTGTACAAGCATATACATGTATACATACATAAGTCTCACTCGCCATCACTGCAAATGATAATAATGCAACTGCAATCACAATTGCATATGGCAAACATCATGGCCATTGACTTTGTATGATTACTACGCCAAGAGTAACGACGTGTTTGCTAGCATGCTCTATTCCTTAGGTTTCCTTTTTTTTTAAGTAAAATTAGGTATTTATACTGGAGGTGCCTTGCATGCGCAAACATTCTCCAGTAAGTGAACAAAACTAAGGCAACATAATCTGTCAAACGTAGTATATACTATGTACGAGTATGTTGACATTATCGAGTAGGAATACCACTGAAAGTAAATAACATTCAATCGATCGATGTCTGTATTTGTTCCTTGAAAATGCAAGATGTCTTCTATAGATGAACATGGGCTTGAAGCTAATCCGCCCATCGATATTTACTACCGGTGTCAGTAAAAACAGATAGGCAAACCGCAGCACAGGTGATTGGTCTGCTTTTTTGCAGGTGAATTTATCTATGTACATTCTGTCGTACATGCGGCACTTTGTTGACGTTTTCTGATGCTGAAAAATACATACAGTACAATATATCAATTGTTGAACTATACAGGTGGATACTTCCAATCTGAGAGCGCTCCCCAATAAAGAAAACAAAACGTATTCGTGCACACACATTTCTAATTACGTAGCAATAAATATGTACATATACATATCAAGGTTCTCTGATAGTTCTCTTCCAGCTAAGCGTGACTGATAACAGGTATTGTTGATATCTTTCTAAACAAAATCAACAACATTTAACTTCTAAATAAAATAAACACAAAAACGACAAATGGGCTGAGTCACCTTTTACATATGTACATCATTGCCTCGTGCGTCAACCGTTCACCGCTGGAATTTCACTTTTTCATTTTTTTCCGTTTTAAGAAGCTCCATTCCGACTTCCAATTTAGCGCCGTTCGTCAAGCGGGTATTTGAATTATTTCTTGAAAACGTGCTTGATATTGTTTAATTGGTTTCGCCAAGAGTGTTTGATGAATCATGAACATTCTGTCGTAAATTGAATGTGTGCAGGAAATACGAATTTTTGATGGAACAGTTTTATCGATTTTACAGGTATTGATATTAAATGAAAACGTTGAACAAGATATAGAAAGATATACAAACGCCCTCATACTTCCTATTTTTGAATAGCTCTATTTTTTGTATTTTTCTTTTAAAATCATTCGTTTTCCGCAGCTTAAGGATGAATGCAGTGGCCCCGTCTGAACACAACACTTGCTACACGCCAGAAATGTTGTTATATTCGAGACTGGGTGTCACTTCGTTGGGGGGAAAATAATTGGTTATTCCCAACTTCGCGAAGTATGTATGTATGTATGTATAATCGAAGGACGATACTTCATTGAAGTATGAGTATATGTATTATATGTACATATGTACGTATGTTGGCGTTACAGTCCATGAAGGACCTGAGCCGAGCTTCTCTCAATCAGCCATGTTGTGTGTGATTTAATTTTCCCATAGATGAAAGGGACCTACAGTTTATTGCCGGTTCCGAACGGCGAATTTCGAGAAGCTTTCATGACAATTTTACTACAGGGGGTTTTGTCAGAACCCCGCTGAGGAGAAACACCGTGAAAACACGTTCGATGACATGGCTGTGTCGGGATTCGATCCCGTGTCATCGGCGTCAGAGGCCAACACACTACCCACTGAGCCTCGGTGCTCTCATACGTATTATAGGAGGGCTTTGATTTGACTGAATAAAATACCCTATAAAATAGTCATAAGACACTTTGATATTGCAATATAAAATCATTTGACGGTTTTTTTCAGTAAACAATATTTTCTTCAAGAAGCAATTTTGGATGAGAATGAGTTAACACTTCAGGCCTGAGGGTAATTGCTAGGCAAGAATGCCATCAAATTTGCAAAGCTTTGTTTGCATGGGATGAAATACACAGTGTGCCAAATAAGAAAGGCCTGCTGAATTACATTTTATCACAATCCCCCTCAGTAACCATAATAACCCCTCACCTGATTATCTACCTTGTCGCTGTGTGGGGGCTTACCACCAAATGATAATTGACCCCGTCAATCCCTTTCATCAGCCCAAATCCCATCCCATCCCATTCCTTTTCTCCCAACACACTCCCACCCTACCTGTCCACTCCACACTCCCTGGGCTGGACATAAGGTGTCAACCGTACCGTGCCGAGATGTCTCAGTCGCCAATGGTGTATCCGGATACCTGGTGTTCTCCGGATCAGCTAGCCTTACCTGGGTATTGAGGATCTCTGCCCAGGCGGACATGTATTTCTCCGCTTCTTGTTGGAGCCACATGAATACCAACAATAAAAATGAAAATGAGTCCGGATCCCATAAAGAACCGGAAGGGGATCGAATCCCATCTACGTCCAAGGCGGAAAAGACTCCGATAGTGGAATCGATAAACCGCTCCAAAAAGTTGTCGGTAGACAAGAAAAGAAACAACCCATCAACCAAGGCCTACAGAGACCGAAAGGCGGCCTTGAGAGTACTGCATCGATGGGGCCATATGACTGACATACCAGATAAAGCTAAAGAGTCGGTCGCCTGGGCCACAGGGATCCTGGCCCAGGATAAAGAAAAGGCCAAGAGGTCCAGATCGGCCCCCGAGCACCAGCTAAGTTATTAAAGCCTTTCGGTGAGGTTTCGAGCGAGTGTCTGACCGTAGCATTCATTGATGATAGCGACCCGGACGGCAAATTGACGACCGAGAAGTGGAAGAATGTCAATCAAGCACTATCGGCAAGCTTCCTAAAAATCGCAAGGAAGAACCCTGGACCACCGCCCATCTGCGACGACGCTGGATGGTACCAAGGCAGGGTCAAATTGCTAAGCTGTACTGATGAAAGATCCGTTGATCTTTTAAAGGCTCCAATTGCCGAAATAGGGGAAATATGGGAGGCAGCTAGGCTCAAGGCCGTAATTAAGGACCACATCCCGAAACGACCGCGAGCTAGATGTTGGCTCCCGCTGGTACCAGACAAACCCCTCGAAATAGTTGAGGTAATCAACTAATTTAACCTCAATCTCCCAACGAGAGTCGTGAAGCTGGAGGAACCAAAGGGCCGATCAAGAAAGGCAATCATTGTATTGAACTGTGAAGCCCTGGAACCTCTGGCCCAATGTGACTACTATATCAGGTTTGGCTTTAAGAAAGTCAAACTCAGTATATATAAAAAGGATGAGGAAGGGCCACCATCCGGCAACGAAGACACGGCTAACACCGAGCTCAAAAATGTAAGCTCAATGGAACAGGAACCCCAAATCCCCTCGGGGAGCAAGGGCCCCAGCAATACCCCTGGTCAATAATGACCGGGAGCCATTGCTCAACTCCGGAAGCGAAGACTATTCCACTTTCTCGCCGATGGAAGACGATCTTCTGGACTTAGATCTGGAAGATCTCGACACCACCGTGGTGGAGGCTAATCGAATTGGTAACAGCCAGGTCGAGATTAATTCAGATTATCCTCCATCACTCGAAAGCGGCTACCGCTAATCTTCTCCTCAGGCTGAATTAAGGAGAAGAAGACATTGCCTTAATCCAAGAACCTTGGGTACATGAACACTATTTACATCACAAAAAGAATGTAAGCCCCGCACTTGCATACTTGCAAAGAAATATCTCAACGCTTACCTTCTTCCAAATTACAGCTGCCCTGACACCACAGTGATTGCCATATAATCACCCGGGGACAACCTATGGATATCCTCTGCATACATGGCGCAAGAAGAGTCCATTCCATCGGACGAGATTAAAAGACTGGTCAAGGACTCGTCAGGACATCAAGCTGGGCTGCTCATCGGTGCGGATGCGAATGCGCATCACAAGATTTGGGCAGTAGCGATATAAACGAAAGAGGTGAGTGGCTCATTGAATTCGTTCTAACCTCTAACCTTAACATTTGTAACAAGGGTCATACACCCACATTTATTACCAAAAATCGAAGGGAGGTACTAGACTTAACTCTAGCATCCTCCTCTTTCGCTAATAGAATAAGAGAATGGAAGGTTTCTGAGGAATACTCCTTCTCAGATCATCGACACCTGGTTTTCAACCTAGCTTTCACCGTCCCAACCCCAATTGACTCATCATGCAACCCAAGAAGAATTAATTGGGAGCGCTATGGAGCCTTCATTGGCAATTCTATAGTAAACAGGACCTCTGATACCTCGCGGTCCACGTTGGATATAGACAATATGGTCGATATCATTACAACTGCTTTGGGCAACGCACGGGTCAACAGCTCCGCAATCCACAAATCAAGAAAAAGCTCTTACCGTTCTTGGTAGAACGCAGATCTAAGCAAGCTCCGCAAGGACTGTCGAAAACTCTTCAATAAAGCAAAGAGTACAAGAAACGACAGAGACTGGAGCCTATACAAAGATTTACTTAGAGTGTACCAGCAAACTCTGAGGAAAGAACAAAGACTGTCTTGGAAACTCTTCTGTAACAATATGGAGAGCATTTCAGACGCCTACAGACGGAGTTTGGACAACGTCTGAGGAAGAAACTCTAAATCTTCTCCTTTACACGCACTTCCCAGGATGCTATGAATCGCAAGACCCAGTGCATTCGCAAGGAATGGATGGAATGTACCCTATCGAACTCACACAAGCTATGGAATGGACTATACCATGGCTAGAGATTATCTTTAAAGGACACCTAGCTTGGAGTCACATTCCATAAAAGTGGAAGTGCGCAAAGGTACTTTTCATCAGGCCGGGAGGAATTCCCACACTTCCCCCAAGGATCTAAGGCCTATCTGTCTATCACCCTTTGCACTAAAAATTTTGGAAAGGCTGATAGACTTACACATACGCCACAGCTTGGAACTGTCCCTAATTTCTAAGGCACAGCACGCCTACTGTAGGGGTAGATCTGTCGAAACAGCCTTGCATACACTAGTAAGGAAAATTGAAAGATCAATCCATCATAAAAGGATATACTCTAACAGCCTTCCTAGACATAGAGGGCGCCTTTAACAACCACACTCCGAAAGCAATAATAGAAGGGCTAGAAAAGCTAAAGGTGGAGAGGACTCTGATAGAGGTGATCAGCGAGTTGTTATTAACACGCAAGATTGTCTCCAAATGAGGAAGCCAAGTAACCACCAGAGTGGTTATCAGGGGAACCCCGCAAGGAGGGGTTCTCTCACCTCTTCTCTGGAATGTAGTTATAAACGAACTACTAATTAAACTGGAGAAAGAAGGCCTGGATGTTATTGCCTACGCTGATGACGTTGCCATTTCAATCTCAGGTAAATACCTATCCACATTGAATGACCGTATGCAAATGGCATTCTCAATCCTTTGCAAATGGGCGCATAGCAACTGGCTCAGGGTGAATGCCTAGAAAACGGAGCTCGTGCTATTCACCAAAAAGCATAAGATCCCGGAACACTGCCCTATTACTTTGCTTGGTACCAGATTAAACTATTCCTCCAATGCCAAAAACCTTGGCATTATACTAGATAGGAAATTAACCTGGAAGAGTAACACAATCGAAAGAGCTAAAAAAGCAACAATAGCTCTCTACACATGCAAGAAAACCATAGGGAAAAAATGGGGATTCAACCCCAAGATCACCTTATGGCACTATTTCGCGGTCGTTAGACCCATACTAATGTATGGAGTGATAGTCTGGTGGACTGCACTGGACAAGATAACATACCACAAGCAACTCGAGAAGGTACAAAGGCTGGCGTGTTTATGCATTACCGGGGCCCTCAGGTCCACCCCAACGGCTGCGCTTAATACGATACTCGACCTTACACCACTCGATATTTTCGGCAAACAAATTGCCACACACACGGCCATTAGACTAAAAGCCAACTCGAAATGGAATAGCTATGTCACGGGCCATTCCTCCATCCTGAATAACAGGACAACCATGGCAGTAAACTTGGACCTCAAAGAACCCACCACGGTCTTGGAAATAAACTTCATGACGATTTACCCGGACAGACAGAACTGGACCCGCCACACTCAACCCTGCAGATACTGCGTAGACTTTTACACTGACGGGTCTAAAACCAAAGACGGGGTGGGTAGTGGAGTCTACTGCAAACAACTTAAGCTGAACAAAGCTCTAAAATTACCGGATCACTGCAGCGTTTTCCAGGCGGAACTGTTGGCAATAAAAGAGGCCTTGTCTTGGCTGAAGTGGAATGTAATATCCACCTAGGATATCCGTATTCTCACGGATAGTCAAGCAGCCTTAAAGTCGTTGGAGTCCTAGGTGTACACGTCAAAATCTAGTCTCGACTGTCGCCTATCTCTTAACGAGATGGCAGAACAGTTCAACATACAACTTATCTGGGTACCGGGACACAGCGACATTCTAGGAAATGAAAAAGCCGACACCACTCTCCAAACAGAGAACGACGCTACAATCAATCGTGGCTTGTGAGGGAATCCCCTTGCAACCATTAAATTTAATCTTAAAAATCTCGCCAGGGCCGAACTGACTAAAAAGAACTGACATCTGCAAAGTCATATGTGTCATCACTGGACACTGCCTTATACACAGTCACGCGCAAAAACTAGGTATAGTTCCGAATGATTTCTGCAGAAGCTGTCTAGACGAGGAGGAGGTCGAATCAATTCACCACCTCCTCTGCACTTGCCGGCAATCTGCACAGTCAAGAAGCGATACCTAGGATCTTACTTCCTTAACGACCTGACAGAGGTCCAGCAAGTAGGGATATCTGATCTTCTTGACCTCTTAAGAAGCACAAAATGGTTCCACGAATAGGGGGCTAAGCCCCTCGTAGCTGCACAGCGTGACTCCCTGGCCTATGTATATGTATAGATTTGTATATGGGTGTAATAGTTTACAATAGCACTTAATCAATAAAACTAAATAACATATTTTTGAACATAGTTCGGGATAAACAGAGATCCGCAACAGACCAAACTGAGTTGAAATTTGAAATAGCTCGAGATATAAGCTCATTGAACCCGTAGTTTGTCCTATGTCTTTTGCGTAAAAGAAACTCTCTTTGTCTCAATGGCTTTTTTGGAACGTAAATAGGGATTAAGGCTAACAAGTAGGGGCTTTTTATATGGTAACTAAGGAGGTCTCTTGCAAGCAAGCTTTGTTACAAGCTTGGCTAAGCCTAGTAGTTGACATCTAACATCGTATTCTGGCGTAAAGTTCCAGCGTATTCTGGCAAAAACAAATTTAGAAAAACTTCTTTGAATTCTTTCCACCCGATTCATATGCACTTGGTTAAAAGGCCACCATATAATATCACAATATTCTAGAAGAGATCGACTAAGGGTTGTAAAAAGGGTAATCAGTGAGTGAGGTTTAGAGTTAGCTTTATATGTTATATAATCAACATGATCACGAAAAGTAAACGCCTGATCAAAGACGATCCCAAGATCCTTAACTCGAGTTAACTCGAGTCAGTTGGAAGATCTGAAGAAAGTTGTTACGTTGCATTTCGTTATATATAGAAGGAAATGATTATGTTTGCACCAGATTGAGAGAGCTTTAATATCACTATGGAGCTTTAGGCAATCATTTAAGCTTTAGATTCTTAAGAACAGGTTCAGGTCATCTGCATATACATACTAGGCATTGACTGTGGCGCAGCTCGGTTGTGATATCATTAATAAATATAGAGCTGCAGTTGAATGGCTTAAAGAGAAAAAATGCAAGCTTTACTATCCGCCCTATATTCGTCAAGCGAGAGGAGATCCAATTCAAAATGGATGAGTGTAAGCCGAAGCAATCCAGCTTACGGATTAAGTGATTCACAGAGTTGGATGCCTTACTAAAGTCGTCTACACCACCATATCTTTGACATAAAATTCCAACTTATCTTTGACTATACTTTCAAAGAGTTTAGGAATGGCCGATAACTCACAGATTCCCCTACAGTTTTTAACGTCGTTTTTGGAGCCAGATTTAAAAATAGGAACTAAAAATGAGACCTTCCACTCATCTAAAAAAAATGCCCAGCTTAAGCGATAAGTTAAAGATAGGTAGGAGGGGATAGATACATACTACCTTTCCAATTTTTTAAAACCAGTGCTGAAATTCCATCCACTCCTACACTTGCTGATGGTTGAAGCTTACTAGAGCCAGAGCAATGTCTGTAGATTGAGACGTATGCAGCCAATATCCACCTTTTGATCATTTTTAGATAGTGGATCTAAATGGATCTGGGTGTCTTTTACATATACCGATTCGAAAAATCCAGCGAATAATTCACAGGAGGATTCTAAGTTTTCGTATGACATTAGCTCCGGAAAACCATGCGTATTACACTTGTGCTTTATAAAACTCCAAAAACATTTGGCATCCGTTACTAGTTAGTTCTTGATTTCCATAATACAATTCCTGTGAAGAGACTTGCTAAGGATGCGGAACTGTTTCCTCAAAGTACAGAAACCAGCATAGTCAGCCAAAAAGCTCTGTGACTTTGTATACCGTTTAAGTGCCTTAGTTTTGAGATTCTTTAGATTCATTAACCGACGATTCTAAAAAGGGGGCTTAGAGAGTTTCTTTTTGACAGTTAATGGCACATGCATTTCAAACCCGGAGTCAATAATAACTTTAAGTCGAGCAAACATCTCACTAAGATTTAAGCAGTGAAATTCCTCTTCCCAATTAAAGGAGTTGAACAAATTATTTTGACCGGTAAAGTCTGCTTTAGGGAAATTAAAATGTCTAGAGCAACTATTATTATTGTCTGGATTCAGGATAGTATAAAATTCGAATTCGAACTCAGTTTGCTGGTGGTGGATCGAATTTTTCAGTAGTTTACAGGACGCAGGATAAGACTTTACTTTTAAATCTGCTACACAAACAAAAAGAAGATCTAGCAATTTGTTTAATGAATTATAGGCAATGTTTACTTGGGAAAGGTTTAAGGAATACAAGAAATCTAAACAACAGCTAAGTTCGAGATCTGAATAACAATTCGTAGGAATCAGCATATCATCTTCAACGGACCACGTCCAATTCACATCGGGAAAGTTAAAATCACCTAACACCCATAAATAGTGAGGTGGCTTATTGTAAATTTTAGATACATACTCAACATCAACATGCTTTTATCAACCAAGTTACAGATAATCAAAAAGATTTTATACATACCGGCTGGGGTTCATCTAAAAGCCTCACACTCATACGAGTATTCGCTTCCTCAGCAGGCATTTGTCTATCGCTGTCTTCTATTTGACCATGGTTATAGATGAATCTGGAATCATATTGTCCATTCACCATGCTGATTGTTATCGCTGTCATAATCAGAATCGAGCCCAACATTAATTTCATATTTGTTGTAACCTGCATACGCATTAGAAAAGTGCAAATGTAATGTTGTCATTAATTGGAAAACAAGATTAATAGTATGTAAGCCTATCAGAAGTTGCACTTATTGTAGTAATCTTATCTGTTGACGATTCGTTATTGCATATTTAACCCTAGAAAGGTAACCTTCGTCGATTCGACGAACATGAATTTTATTTTTTTCAGTTTTCTCCTTAGTCCTCTTGCTGATAGGATCCTCTTTTCGTGTAACCCTAGCCATCTCTAAGTGCTTTTAGTGAGCGGACGTACGGTAGTGTACCTGCTTGGGTAAGTGCATTTTTTATTGAAAAACGGCACAAATGTTCGTCGAAACGACGAAGGTTAACTTTTAGGGCGCGACCAGATTCTTGATATGCAAGTTAACACCATCAGTGGTGAGGACCGGGTTGGCTGTCGCGGCCGGCTTCCGGATCGCCGTTTATGTGCAACATTGCGTTGATAATGCAACATCCTGCACATTGTGTTTCTTGCAAGGGTATCATAAAATGGCGGTGATCGGGGCGAGCTGGCTTACTATGCGAAACGGGCAGTAGAGTTAGGACTATTCTTTAGCATTTAAGTTCATTCGCATTTGGAACGGCGCCGAAATAAAGCAAAGGTATTTCCGTAAATATAATAGAGGGAAAACTCGTAGTACCATGGATGAAGAAACGGTTAAAGCAACAATTTTACCGACTAATATAGATCTTGCATCGAAAAAAATATCCTCGAAAATAAAGAACCGTTAAGGGAGCACAACGTTAGTGTAACAAAAATAAAAACAAGAAAAATTTGCATTAAGAATTTGCATATTGTCCGTACACACAAGGACGCATGACTAAGTCAACGTGCATAAAGTTGAACTCTGCAGTAAATGCTCGAAATAATTTTGTTTATTTTTTACTTTTATTATGTTTTGTTGTACTAGCAATTATCTTTTAAGTTCCTACCTTTTTTAATAAAAAAAATGTATTTATAATAACAAAAAAAAAAAACAAGCCATCTCAAAAATGCAATCTCATGTGAAGAACATAAAGTTGACCTCTGCAACTAATTACCAAATACTTTGTTTTCGTTTTTTATTTTTGATGTGTTCCGTTAACTAGTGAATAAACTTTTGAGTTCCCACTTATTTTTACAAAAAAACAAAAACGCCTTTTTACTAAAAATTAAAAAAGCAAGTGATCTTAAAAACAATGGCTCCAAAGACTGTTTCGAAATTAAAAACTCAAGAATTAAAAAAAAGACATTTTTTTTTTACGTTTTCCAAATAAACAACACATAATAAACAAAAATTATTTTACTTCACAAGAATTACTTCATAAATTTTCTTTAAAAATGAAGTTGAAGAAAAATACTAAAAAATAAGGTTACCTTTCTAGGGTTAAATGATTGCCTCTACTTGGTCTCATACTACCTACAAATTAAACAATTCAATTTAATTCATTTAACTTCCAAGTCTTTCAGAAATACTCTATCGTTATTCATAAACAAACATTTTGTCGATAAGCAAAATTAAAATGTTTCCGCATTCTATACTATACATGTATTTATCCATCTCCAAGTTTTGGATGACAACAAGAAGTGTTTGTTTTCGATGCAAGTCTAAAATATTCAACACTGGCGACATTTTTTTACTTTTTGTTGATGAATACGTTAAATTTTACAAGAATTCCGGTATAGAAGCCATGTATCTTCAAATATCTGTATATACACAATTACATGTACATAAATAACTTGAATAATTAACACCCCATCTCAGTAATCGTTGCTTTCATCGGCAAAGTCGCAAATTCTTCGTCACTTAGTTCCCTTTTGCTTTGGTTTTTAAACCTAACTCAATCACTTTCTGCATTAGCCTCTCTCTCTCTTGAATGTCTGAAAATCTATTAACTTGGCAGCAAAGGTAATATAGCTCAAATAGTTCATAACGATTCCAGAACAACATATTTGCATATCACTCCGTAAGCCTCTTCTATATCTAAACATGCTGTCTTATTTACATGTTGCTTATTTATCCGTCGCTTTATACTGTCACACATGTTTGCTTTTAAATTGATAAACAAGTTTCTGCCTCTTGGGAAGCAGGAAAGTGGAAAAAAAAAACATTAAAAAAATTGTTGTAGTGCCTTTAGAACTCTTTTCTAATCAACATGTCAAGAAAGATCTCATTGTGTTTGAAAGAATTACTTTTTCTTCTTGTCCACCTGGAAGAGCAGACGAATTGGCCAGGTTGAATTGGAAAATGTTTTGAAAAATACAACTCCAGTTACACAAATTGAATTCTAATTACTGTAGATGGAAACCCATTATAATAGCAACCTGATACAGGTGCCGCCAGAATATAATTATTTGTATGTATTATCGCTATCATTTCATGTTACTGGGTTCAGGAAATTGTAACCAAATGGAACAAAATGTTCGAATTAAATTTTATATATTAAGGAGGCACTAATAGATTTAGTCATTATAAGCGCATTTTAAATAGTCCAGGAAAAGATAAGGTGATTGCTTTGAACTTTCCTTTCCCTTTTGCACCAGTTAGCTAAGGATAATTGGTATTTAATTCTACTTTTTTTACTTTTAAATGTTGACTGGGACGCACTTAATCCTGTACTGTAGAATGTCATATCAACCTCCACCCTGTCTTCCTCTCCACTAGTTATAAAATTTAATATTATTCACATTCACAATTGTTGTGAACAGAATAGTTGCAAAATTTCTCCACCTGGCAGCTAACACTTAAGGTTGATATCTATGGAAGTTGTTCAACTTGAGTTTATATCTAGATTCAAATTACTTGCTTCTTAGACTACACACTGTTGTTGTTTGAAATGATAAATGAACTGATTATTAAAACAAACCAAAATGTACGTACAAAATCAATTGTTTTTTGTTACTTTCACATAATTAATGCCAGTGCCCGACTTGATAAGAAAAAAGGACGAAGCTTTAGATACACCGTTCGTTTCAAACAGAAAACAAGACAAAGATACTTTTTCTCTCAGGGATTGTAAAGGGGTAAACAAACCAACTGTTGGATTATCATGTTAAAGCAAACCACTGCACCAACGTACACTTAGCTTAGGGCGAATCTACTATCACTTGGAGTAGTACGTACATGAATTTATCTACAAATGCCTACTTGTTTTATTTTAATTTGAACAGGAAGTAGAAAAAGCAAAACAAAATAGCTCGTCGCAATGCACTGCTTTCCGCGTGTTATCATAGATATGTGCATACATATGAATATGCATACACTCAATGTTTACATATCTTTTTTGCACTTTGTTTTATTCTTTAATTTTTTGGAGACAAAAACGATGTATATATTGTACAAGAAAAAAAAAATAAAAAATAAACTGTAACGACATCAGATGAACCAGTTTTTAAATGGATTTGTTATGAGAGAATATGAAAGCGCGGCTTACGCACTTGCATATATCGTGCAAATATTACGGAAATAATACATTTTCATGGATACAGATAACACTTTTATAAAAATAACTAGAAAACACAAATACTTCTACTGTCATTTTATTTCATTCCGTATACATAGCTAGCACAAAATGTCCCTCTACTGATGAATGAATTAAACAGGGATAAAATAATAAAAATAAGAAAACGAAATAGTAAAAGTATATACTCATACTCGTAGTTAACAATTTTTGCTTAACAGTAACAAAATGTGAATGAAAGAACGGAGAACCAACCGCGCACGATGAGATATCGAACAAAACTGATATTCGACTTGTATCTAACGCTCTTTAAACGTTAATTAATGACTCGAGCGCAATTGTTCGCAGCTCGGATACAGGTAATCATATGAAGGCACGTACAATCTACAGGTGTTTCTTCCGGCAGTGATGCCCCTTGTTACTTTAAATTCCTTCTCACTACTATTTAATCCTAGATGAATATCTAATATATGTATGTATGCCTAGAACCTATATTTTTTTAATTTCCGTATTGTTGGTTTTGATTTTGGGCTACATTGAGCTAAATGCAATTGGTTATTAATGCCACTACACTGGAGCTACCGTAAATTAAACCATTGGAAGCGCATGATTTTAGATCGAGAGGCAACACTGATGACTTCGCTAATCTGGTGGTTCTCTGAGTATTATAACTTCAATACTCAGCATCGAGGTCACCCAAAACTCTCTTTGTCGTCGAACTGCATGCTTGTATAAAAATATCGTGTATGGGCGAGATAAAAACTAAGAGAAAAGAGGAGAATGAGGGGTTAATCAAACCTGTTTAAATGTATTACGTTGTAATTATGAAGTTGTATCTTTTCGCTTTTATGTTAATCATATCTCGCATATGCCGTTAAGTATGCTTTTGACGTCAACTGTCTTTCGTGGATCGTAAGGGGCTTATATTTTCGTCGAATTGTGACTAATAGCGCACAGATTTTTAACCCCTACAGAGCTCAGAGTAGGCTTGTCTAGATTCGTATATACAGTTGCTCTCACGACTCCGCGGACAGACTTCATATGAGAAAATTTGTAAGATCACTTTTTTTCAAACAAATATATGAGGAATTTTGTAGTTTATATATGAAATTGCTTTTTTTTTAATTTATTATTAATTCATTTACTAATACGAAAAATATATGTATCTCGGTAGAAAAATAACTACAAAAAAACAAAGACAATACGAAAATTTAACTCTAACATAGAGTAACTTCTGAAGAAATCTTTAAGCTTATAACTTCCCAAAAAAAACCGACCAAGTCTTCAAAGCTTACAATTTCCAAAAAACGAGTCGGACTCGCACACGGCGGTTTTTTTTTTTTTTATATATGGGGCTAGTGCTACCATTAGCAATACGGCACTGCGACCTTTGCAGATCTATTGTGCCTGCTAGCCGATTAGCCGAGGAGCCTCTCCACTTCTATAATGAAGCTGAGAATGCTTCTCGTAGGAGTCAACTGAGAAGGATACGCTTCCTAAGACGGCAGAGAGCAGCACACTCACATAGTATGTGTTCTGCCGTCTCATCGTCCTCTAGACAGAGCCGACACTCAGTTTCAGACGAGAGACTAATTGTGTTTAGATGATATCTCAGACAGCAGTGTCCCGTTAGATAGCTGACTAGCCTTCTGATATCCCCTCTATTGAGTTTGAGTATGTCAATATGGTGTTTGTTCAGGGGTCGTATAAGTCGTCTAGATTGACGGAATCCCCGAACACTGTTCCAGAAGGACAGGTGTTGCGGTTTTTCCCACTTGTCTAAGAAGAATTTAATTTAATTTTCGTGGGGGCGAACACCCCCATTTATTGGGCTTAATTCAAGCCAACTTAATCTAACTTATTCTAGCTTAATCTAACTTAGAAGCTAATGATGGTGGGGGAGGGGGGCATGATTAAGAAGACGAGTTCTTAAGCATTGAGTGCTGAGGTTGAAGTCGAAGTAAGGATTTGAGTTAACACTTCCCAGCATACGAGAAATGGGTTCATTGGAGCCATAGGCGGTGCGGGGGGTGGGTAGATAGAAGAGACGGGGATTACGTACATTGCGGGGGTTAGTGTTGATAGAGACAGAGTCATAGAGGGTCGCGCAATCAATGGTACCTGAAAGGAGTCGATGGATGAAGAGAATGTCAGATACAGTTCTTTCCTCCAACGTGTTCATGTTGATTAATTTAAGACGATCTTGATAGGGTGGTAGGAGCAAAGGATTATTCCAGGGGAGACCTCGAAATGCAAAACGTAGGAATCGGCGTTGGATGCTCTCGATTCTAGAAATGTGGGTTTGTTGGTAAGGTGACCATACTTGAGAGGCGTATTCAAGAAGGGGCCGGACAAAGGTTGTGTAGAGAGATCGGGTAACGTAGGGGTTGGAGAATTCTTTAGACCATCGCTTTACGAAGCCGAGTGCTGAATTAGCTTTAAGGATTATCTCGTCGATATGTGTCCGAAAATTTAACTCCTGGTCACATAATATGCCAAGATCCCGGATAGCCTGAACGGTGGCTATGGGCTGATTATTTAGAAAGTAGAGACGGGGAGGGGGTTTGATTCGTTTACGTGAAAAAGTAATGGATTGGCATTTGGGAATGTTGAGTTCCAAGCAGTTTTTGGAACACCAGGTGGAAAAACTATTGAGATCTAATTGGATTAGGGAAGGGTCCTGACTGGAGGAAATACTCCTGAAGAACTTGGTATCATCGGCATATATTGAGACATGGGAATGTTTGATCACCATTTCAATATCGTTAATGGTAAGAACGAAAAGAAGTGGACCTAAGTGGCTACCTTGGGGGACACGGGAGGAAGCTGGAAAAGGTTTAGAAAAGGCAGATCTGAAGCGAACACTATAATAGCGATTGTTCAAGTAAGAAGATATCCACTTCACGGAAACGGGATCGAAACCAAGGGAAGACAGTTTGAAGAGTATTAGGCTGTGGGAAATTTTATCGAAAGCTTTACTGAAATCGGTAGAAATAACGTCGACCTCATTGCCATTCTCTAAGGCCGAGAGGGTAAAGGACACAAATTCAACAAGATTTGTGGTTGTAGATCTGCATTTGAGGAAACCGTGTTGTCTAGGGGAGATTAACGACTTGCAGCGAAAACTTAAGATTTCATACAAAATGCGATAATTGTTGATATCGAAACTTATCTTAGACCCGGGGATGCGGCAGAATGGTTCCGAAGCCTTTCCTGGCAAGTTGGTCGGTAATTTCATTGCCCTTGATACCTTTATCTCCTGGCACCCACCAAAGTTTAACATTGTTTCTTTTGGAGAAGTCTTGTAGGACGTCATGGCATTCCTTGACGGTTTTTGAATTCGTACTGTACGAACCCAGCGCTTTGAGCGCTGCTTGTCTGTCAGAGAGTATGTTGATGGTTACTCCTCTAATGCCAGTCTCGAGATATAGATTGACGCATGTTAGGATGGCATGCAGCTATGCTTGAAAGATGCTGGGACTTATTCCCAGGCCCTTCGAGATCTTGCGTTTTGGTCTAAAGATGCCGGCGCCAACGCCGGAAGCCACTTTGGAGCCATCCGTGTACCACCTAAGGCATTTGACATTTAGCAGGGGATCACTGTTTTCCCATGCTGAGCGATTTGGGATCAGTATCTCAAATCTCTTGTCAAAGGTGAAGGTGCGCGGCAATGCGTCCGAGACCGTAGTAATCATATCCAGCTCGGGAAAGTGTTGTAATATGGACATGTGACCTACGGGTCTACATGGCATATTTGGTCCCGAGCAGAGGATTCTGATGGCACTGCGTAATGTTACCTTTTTGATAAAAAGATGCAGTGGAGTGGGTCCAATGAGTGCTTCTAAGACTGCCGTGGGGCAGGTTCGCATAGCGCCTGTGATGCCGAGTCTCTGAAGGCGTTGAAGCTTAACAATTGTAGTTTTTTACTCAACTTTTGTCCACCATACGGTGGACCCGTAGGTGACGATAGGTCTTACCATCGCGTTGTATAACCAGTGGACTACCTTAGGTCCTCAGGTTTTACCGTAGGTGCGCCGACAGGCCCACATGGTCTTAGTCGCTTTCATGAGTTTATTTTTCATATTGGAGTTCCAGTTGAGTCTATGGTCTAGGTCAATGCTTAGATACTTTACCTCCTCTGAAAATCCTATGTGTGTGCCATTTAGAAAGATTGAGCAGGGTTGTACCTTTCTCCTCTTTGTAAATGGGACTAGTGCATTGTCTTATTAGGGTTAATAGATAAGCCCTCTCTGACACACCAGTCAGAGATAAGTTGGAGCGCAAGCTGCATGCGCTCACAGCGCTCTAGCCGCCGATACTGTCACTGAGACCTCTCCGCATGTGGCTGATATGATACGGCTATTTAGCATCGCCCTAATCCAGTGATTAGTGGGATGATCCACACCCCTGCAGGATAGTGCAGTGGTGAACGAATCATAGCCAGTATTATCGAATGCTCCCTCTATATGGAGGAAGGCGCAAATTGCGATCTCCTTTTGTGTGAAACTATTTTCAATGCGCGTCACCAAGTTGTGTAGTGCATTCTCGGTAGATCGCTCTTTGCGATATGCATACTGGTTGGGATGCAGAGGTGTTTGATTTTCCAAGATACCTCTAATATGGAGCTCTTTCAGTTTCTCCATTGTTTTTTGAAAGAACGAAATCAGACTGATAGAGCGATAGGATTTAGGTTGCTCACTTCGCTGCCCAATCTTGGGGATGAAGACAAGATTGACCTCTCTCCAAATTTGGGGTATGTATCCCAGGTAGAAGCAAGACCTAAAGAGAACTATCAGTGGTGATAAAATTGTATTCAAGCCTTTCTGTAATATCGCAGGGAAGACACCGTCCTTACCTGGGGCCCTGTAGGGTTTAAATGAACCAATTGCCCATTTGACCCTGTCCGGGCTAAGGAGTCTACCAGAGGGGCTATTTTTTCTACTGTTGATTTTATCTACATATAACGTTAACTTGAACGCTGGAGGGCATCGAGTAAGGAGTAGAACCAGGGAAGTGCACCTCGAGCAACGTCTCCAGGGTTTCCCTGCGATTGACGGTGAAGGTGCCGTCTGATTTGCGAAGCAGCCCGAGCCCATTTGTGTGCTCTCGAGATAGCACTTTGTAGAGTCGGGCCGCAGTTGGAAGCGAGTCTATGCTCTCGACTCGACACGAAGGGTTCCGTACCATCCGTATATATGTATAAAAATGGACTGGCTTAAATAAGGAAGATTTGGCATCCACAGTAAAACACCAGGGTGGGTCGGTTATTGTGTGGGGTTGCTTTACTGCTGTGGGAACCGGTAATCTGGAATTTATTGACGGCACAATGGAAAGTGCTAAGTACATTAATATTGTGAAGAACAATTTGCATACTAGCGCATCCATGTTGGGAATGAGAGATATTTTTAAGTATTGCCAGGGCTATGGCCCCAAACACAAGGCGCTAAACACCCGACTGTGGTTAATTTACAATTGTCCTCCGGTAGTGAAAAGAACCCGCAATCATCTGACATAAACCCCATAGAAAACCTACGGGGCCCGTTTGAAGCAAAAATTACAACAATGTGAAACTAAGAACACAAAGCAGCTGCGGAAGGTTCTTAAAAGGGAATGGAACCAAATTGGATCTGACTTTACGAAAAAATTGGTGGATTTCATGTCTAATCGTCTAGGAAACGTTATCCAACAAAATGGGCACCCAACGAATTATTAATCATTCAATTTAAATTAAATTTAAATTTAAATTTAATTGTTTTGGTTACCTGAACTTAGTTTGTACGAATTAGAAAGTAACGTGATGTTACATTAATTATAATTAATGTACGTAATGTTAAAGAGACCTCTCTTTTCTTTTTTATATTCTTTATTTCTTAATACCGTTATTTTGAATAAAAAAAGCTTCTGTTTTTTATTACAGTAATGTTGATAAGAATTCTGGTTAAAAAAATAATAAAAATTAGTAAACATCCTTAGGCGAACATAGACCTGATTAAAGCCATGTAACAGATTACTTTAACTCTCTTATCAAGTTGGCTGCTATGAAACAGCCACCTTAACAGAGCGAAAGGTATCCGAGCCCTGGCCAAAGCAGCATCTATATGTTTATTAAAATACAGATACTGATCCAACTAGATTCTAGGGTATCTGAAGTGGTGAAGCAGGCCCCTGTTCTCCAGGTCGTGGTTCGGGCGAATGCGATCATTCACCTTATACAATATACTTGCTGAAAGACAGTCCCCACTACCGCCACTTCCTCTTGTGGATATTCAATCACAAGGAAGTCGTCATCCAGAACAGCATCTTCGGAATCTACATATGCTCACGGTTCGTAAAATTCGTTCAATGTCTGTCCTCAGAAGCTTCAAAATTCTGAATGTCATTTAGATTGTTTGTTCGAAAAATTTTATTTATTTGCGAGAACATATTCGGGTTGTTGGACTTTACATTCCGAATGTTGTTGTTCCAGTACGCGCTGCAAACCGAGCAAAGAAGTTGATCGCGTTTAACATGGTAAACGCCAGCCTCGATCTCTGTCCCTGCTCAATCCAAGTTGACACATGGCCTCCGCGTGGCCTCCCCTGGATAGCTACCACGGCACCCGCCAGGTAGTGAACCAATGTGTGCAGCGACCCAACCCTTTGTTCCTGGGGAAAGAGGAACCTGGCCCTCCAGGTTTGGGGTTGTGCTTAGGGGTACCATCCCTATCACGTAAAAACCCACTTGTTCCGAAACAACCACAAGGCTCGGATACGGACGGATACAAAGCTGACGACCCCTGCAAGCGACTAATGGACTTGAGAGTCTGCACCTGGAATGTAAGGTCCCTTAACAGAGCGGTTGCAGGCGATCAATTGGAGCAAACCGTCAACTGCTATGAAGCAGATATAACCGCACTCCAAGAAGTGCGATGGGATGGACCAGGCAAAAAACTGAGACATCTACTACGGTAACTGCTACAAGGAGAACAAACAGCGCCTATTCGGGTGCGGATTCGTTATTCGAGGAAGACTCCGACAAAAATTCTTAAGCTTCCGAGATGTAAGCGAACGTCTCATAACAATCCGCATCAAAGCTAAATTTGGAAACTTTAGCTTAATATGCGCTCAAGCCCCAACGGAAGAAAAGGACGATCGACTCAAAGAAGAATTCTACGATCTCCTAGATAGAACCTTTGCCCAATGCTGCTCTAGATGCTATGATGAATCTTCCAGCTCTTGATATATTTATCAGAGGGTGTGCTCTGAAAGCCATGTCTCGTCTCAAGAGAAATGGTTTTTGGTACAACTCGCATAGGAATAACGGTATGCTTGCGCAAGAATTGCCCTGTGACCCCTATCTCATCCTACTGCGCTATAATTTCACAGTCGAGTTTCCATGGCGTCAGGATTGGTTCTGGCTGGATACTGAACGTGGAAAGGTTGAAGGATTCTGCTATGAAGGCTTCTGCTATCTGTTGGAGCACTCAGCTGTCCTCTGCTGAGTCGTCCCTCGGGGTTGGAGTCGAAGACTCTTCGGGCCGAAGCGGTGATGTCCATTCGCTCTACATGGCCTAGCCATTTTAAACGTTGGATCCGAAGACGTCTAACTAGGCCGATGTCACTGTACAGCCCGTACAGTTCTCAAACGGGACCAAAGATTGCACGCAGAATTTTCCTCTCGAAACGCCCAACGCCAAACGCCTCTTGATCCGCTTTTGATAACGTCCAAGACTCAGCGCCGTAGAGGAGGACCGGGATGATTAAGGTTTTGTAGAGGTGTACCTTATTTTTCCGACAGAGGGCTGTACTACTCAATTGCCTCCTGAACCCAAAGAAGCAGCGGTTGGCAAGAGTTATTATGCGTTTTATCTCAGCGCTGGTGTCGTTGCTGCTTGTCACTATCGAGCCAAGGTAGACGAAGTCCTTGATTACTTCAAAAATATAGCTGCCGAAGGGGACGTACTGACCAAGACGTCGGTGTTGCGTGTCATTCTTTGATGACAGCATATATTTGGTCTTGTCCCCATTTACCCTTAGACCTACTTTAGCCGCTTCTACCTCTTGTATTGGCCGCAGAGTCCCGCACGATATTTTCAAGAATAATGTTAAAGAAATCACATCACAACGCGCCACCCTGTCTAAAACCTTTATTAACATCAAAGGTGTCGGTAAGTTCACCTCCGACTTTATTGGAGCAGCGAGAGCTCTCCTTAGTCATCCTGTACAGTCTGACGAGCTTGGCAGGAATGTTAAATCATGACATGGCCCTGTATAGCTCGTCTCTATAAACACTGTCATACGCGGTTTTAAAGTCGACAGAAAGATGGTGTGTGTCGACCTGGAATTCATGGGTCTTCTCCAAGATCTGCCGTAGTGTAAATATTTGGACTATCGTGGATTTTCCTGGCCTGAAACCACACTGGTAGTAACCAGTCCCCGAACGGTTTCAGGCGCTTACACAGTACGGCAATGTTCAGGAGACTTATCCCTCTGTAATTGGCGCAGCCATAGGGGTCTCCTTTCTTATGGACCTGGCAAACGATACTGAGATTTTATTCATTGGGGATGTATTCTTCCGACCATATCTTGTAGATGAGTTGCATGTTTCTGACCAGCTCATCGCCAGCTGCCTTAAACAGTTACGCGCGGAGTCCGTCTGCTCCAGCAACTTTATAAGACTTAAGTTTCGATATCGCTATTTTAAGGTCATCTAGGTCGGGTTGACGGGATTCTCTTTCGTCTTCGTCCATTGTGAATGGTCCTTCCACAATCTCAGCATCGACTGTGTCTCCACACCTAGTTGTCCGTGGTCATTCCTGCGGGCTTCTGCTCTGGCTTTATAGCCTTCGCATATTGGTTTTACTTTTTGGTCAAATTTTCGAACGTCGTTCCTGCAGTAACATCTGTCCATCTCCTCGATCTGGCCCTTCTCGTGCTCCTTCTTTTTCTTTCTCAGAAGCGCATGCTTCTCCCTCCTTTTCTGTTCATAGAGCTCGCGGGCAGCTCTCGTCCGTCGATGCAATGTAGCCATGTATGCATTCTGTTTCTCTACATGGGCCTGTCTGCACTCATCATCAAACCAGGGGTTTCTCCACGGTGGTGGCTCGAAACCGAGTACATCTGAGGCAGTCTCCCTGATGGTGTTCTGAGAACGACTTCATTGCTGTTCTATGGTTTCTGCAGATTGCATCGGGACTTGAGAGAGCTTGAGGGAGACTTGATCGGCAAAGTTCCTGGCGGTCTACTGCGATTGCAGCTTTCCGACGTTAAATGTTGGTATTCTTACTCGACTCCGTTGATTCCGAGAAATTCGCATCAGTACCTTGGCTGCAACAAGGTAATGATTCGAGTCGATGTTGGCTCCTCGAAAAGCTGTCGATTGATCGAAAGACCGCCAGGTCCCCTTATGGATGTTGAGGTTTGGGAATCGTGTACTTGCTCTACTAGATTACGTCTCGCCATAAAGTCCGCTAGCACTAGTCCGTTTTCTGACGTGTTGTCAGGCTGTGCTTTCCAATGACTCGTTCAAAGATGGCTTCCTTATAGAGATCATAGAAGTCGTCTTTATGTCGGTCATCTTTCTCCTCCGTTGGGATTGTGGACACATAATAAGCTTATATTGCCGAGATTGGCCTTGATGCGGAGAGTTATGAGGGATTCCCTTACGTACTGGAAGCTTAAGACTTTTTTTCTGAGTCTGCCTCGAATAACAAATCCGCATCCGAATAAGCGTTGTTTATTTTCTTTGTAGCTGTTTCCGTAGTAAATATCACAGTTTTGCATCCGCTTTTTGCCTGGCCCATCCCATCGTACTTCTTGTAGCGCGGTAATGTCTGCCTTATATCAGTCCAAAGAGTTGACCAGTTGTCCGGCTGCACCTGGTCTGTTGAGGGACCAGCGTTCCAGGTGCAGATCCAGAATTCGTTTCCTTTTTGACGTTTGCGGAGGTCGTCAACATGTAATCCGTCAGTATCCGAGGCTGTCTCTGAACAAGTATTTGTTTTATGTGATAGGGATGTTAACCCTAAGCGCAACCCCCAACCTGGAGGACCAGGTTCCTCTTTCCACAGGAACAAGGGGTCGGGTCGCTGCACACATTGGTTCACTACCTGGCGGGTGCCAGTATAGCTATCCATGGGAGGCCACGCGGAGGCTGCGAGTCAACTTGGATTGAACAGGGACAAAGAGTTAGACGCGATCAACTTCTTTGCTCTGTTTGCTCGCTCCCTTCTCCCCTATAATATAAACATATGTTAGAAGACTTAAATGTAAAATCTATTTTTACTTCGGGGTTCATTTCAACTATGTCTTTCTTCCGAGTCCTCACAATTTTTTTTTTGTCACACGGGCACTCAATGCTACGCTAACACCTTATAATGTCAGACGTTGTGTGAACAGACGGTAACAGGGAGAGGGAGAGGAGGTGCCTATTGACATTGGCCTTAAATATCTGGTACCGAACGAGGTAGTGCGTTCCACATTCGTGTGGTTCGGTTAAAGGAAGAGTCCCCATATTTGACAGTACGACCGTAAACGGGCTTCCAAGTAAAATCGTGAGCATTCCGGGAGAAACATGTAGCGCGGGAGAAGTTTTGAAGCGGCGGTATGCAGGAGACATTCCTGCGATGATCCAGTGAGTGTAATGAATTCGTGATTCTGGAATCTCCTATGAGTTTTAACGCTCAATTTTGTATTCGGTCCAGTAAATGCAGTGAGTTCTTAGATGCACCAGACCAGACATGAGCGTTGAACTCCAACTTAGGACGAATGAACGCCTTATAAATTGTAGCCGGATCGGAGGGTGCGAACATATTCTTGCATCTGCGTAGGAAACCTAGGCACTTCGCGGCATTCGTGGCGATACTAAATATGTATGTGATCGTTCCAACAAAGGTTGTTACTAATACACATACCCAGGATAGAAAGCTTTTCAGTTTCAGGGAGGCATTGTTTTTACCCCATTGGATTATGCTGTCGATATCGGAATTTAATAAGCTTAACATACGCTGCCGTTCACTATCTACAGCCGATGTGCAGGGTCATAAGGAAGTGAACGGATATGAGAAGCTGGGGGTACTGTCGTCAGCGAAGGAGTGATTTGAAGTAACAGACAAGAGATAATTTAAAAAATGAGAAAAGTGTCGGAGGAAAACCGGAGCCCTGGGGAACCCCAGCATTTACAAAGTTTGTGTCAGACTTGAATTAGTCCGAGACAACTTGAATTTAACGATTCGAAAGGTAGCTTCCAATCCATAGAAGAAGGGAGTCATCGACGCCAAATGCACACATTTTCGACAAAAGAGCTTCTTGCCAAACTGTTAAATGCTTTCGAAATATCAAGTGCAACTATTTCGCTCTCACCCGCCTGGTTGGAGCAACCAATTCCACTGCTCGGTGAGAATGCCATCAAATCACCAGTGGATCTGTTGCAGGTGAAGGGGACCTACAGTTTAATGCCGAATCCGAGCGGCGTGAGTCGAGAAGCTTTTTCATGGCAAGTATACATATGTACTTCCGGGGGTTTTGCCAGTACCCCGCCGAGGAGGGACGTCGCGATATAAACATTCGATGGCGTTGGTGTTATCGGAATTCGATCTCGGTCATCGTGCGTCAGAGTCCAACACACTAACCACTGCGTCACGGCGCAACTGTACGAGTAGAAGTAAATTTGTCCTATGGTGGAATTAACATACTCCAGAGCAGGCGGTGACAAAGATGATTTCGGGAAATGCGAGCTAGCGGTAAAGTGGGCAGCAAACAGATTGGCTTTGTTTGAGTTTTTGACAACTGTGATGTCATTGTGAATTAGCGTGGCTATAGACAACGAGACGGAGTTCTTGATGTTTTTGATGAAAGACCAACAAACTTCTTCTACCTTTGAGACACTGTAGGATTTCACGTCTCAGTTTTTGGTCGTGTAACAATTTCGCTCGTCGAATGTGGGAGTTGCTGTCATTTCTGGCTTGTATATATCGTTTTCGGTTTTCCTCAGTGGTGTTTGCCTTATAATTCAACTTAATAACCTCCTTGCTGCCCAAGTCAAACAGTATGGATAATGTTTGTGATCATATCAGCTGCGGCGTCCACGTCGTTGTCAGGGAAGCACAACGACCAGTTAAAGCTCCGTAAGAATTTTTAACGCCGCACCAATTGGCTTTCTTATATAACGTATGGGTACGTTCATTCTTTTGGGAGCATTTGCAGAGGTTTCAGCATTTTCATTGACTCAATCGTTTATTTATTCGTTTGCGATGTTTTTATTGGTAACGATTTCAAATTAGTTGCTTTTCCTTTGTGACCATTGTATATAAAGTAGACAAAGTAACTTGGGGAAGTCCCATTTACTCTGAAGTGCATTCAAATATTTCAACATTTCTTGACCGTATAAGGGTCTAGTTTTTTCACAGGAATTTGCTTATAGACAAATCGGTACCTTGAGTTTTATGTATCTTTGTTTCGATGTTGAATCCCTCACTGGAAATGAATTGTGACAATCTTTTTTTGTAATAACCTTTTTTATCGTTTAGAACATTTTGGTTCATGGTCTGGAATATTACAGTGCATCATTGCATTGTGATTCATTTTCCTTTATCCAAGAATTGTGTTTTTGCCTTCTTTTCAAGTTCCAAAAAGAAGCCTCCCGGTTCGGGTTCCATTCTAGGCACACATTACCTAAGAGCGTCTCTTTTAGCCTTTGTCTCCTTTCTTGTGGACTGGGCAGACGATGCTGAGATTCCATTCGCTGTTTTAAATAATAGCTTTATTGTTCTTGAGCTTTGAATTACTAGCTTAATTTCATCTAGGTCGGGTGGACGAAATTCTCTTGCATGTTCGTCCGTGGCGAATGGATCATTCTGCCTGATAGCGGTATTAGATCTTTCACCGCCGTTCAACATTCTACAGAAGTGTTCTCTCCATATTCTCAGCTTCGACTGTGACTCTATTGCTAGCTGTTCGTCTTCATACGTACAGGCTTCTGCTCTGGCTTTATAGCCCTGCCATGTTCGTTTTACTTTTTCGTAATCGCAAGTTTTATTTCTGTGGTAGCATCTCTCCATCTCCTCGATTTAACGCTTTTCATGCTGTATTTTTTTCTTCCTTAAAAGCGTGTCTGGACGTCCGTCTATGTAGCATGGCTGTTTTATGCGATTTGCTTTGCTACATGGGCTTGCCCGCATTGTTCATCAAAGCAGGGGTTTCTAGCTGACGGTGGCTTGAAACCCAACACGTCAAGGCAGCGTCTCTGTTGGCACGCTGGCAATGCTCCCACTGTTGTTCTGTGGTTTGCTCCGGTGTCATTGGAGTTTGCGAGAGGTTGAGGGAAACTCGATCGTCAAAGGTCCTAGCGGTCTCCTACGATTGTAACTTTCCGAAAACAACTTAAGCTGAACAAAGCTCTGAAACTACCAAATCACTGCAGCGTTTTCCAGGCGGAACTGTTGGCAATAAAAGAGGCTTTGTCTTGCCTGAAGTGGAACGTGATATCAACCACGGATATCCGCATTCTCACGGATAGCCAAGCAGCCTTAAAGTCGTTGGAGTCCTATATGTACACATCAAAAACTAGTCTCGACTGTCGCCTATCTCCTAACGAGATGGCGGAACATGTCAACATACAACCTATCTGGGTACCGGGACACAGCGACATTCCAGGAAACGAAAGAGTCGACACACTCGCCCAACAAGGAACGACGCTACAATCAATCGTGGCTTGCGAGGGTATACCCTTTGCAACCATTAAACACAATCTTATAAATCTGGCCAGGGCCGAGACGAACCGGAGATGGACTCAGGGACATACCTGCCTCATCACCAGGCAAATCTGGCCCTGGCTCAACAGTCAACGGACTAAGAGAATTATCTCCCTAAAAAGAAATGACATCCATAAAGTCATCGGTGTCATCACTGGACACTGCCTTATTGGCAGTCACGCGCTAAAACTGGGTACAACTCCGAATGATTTTTGCAGGACGAGGAGGAGGTCGAATCCATTCATCCCCTTTTTTGCGCCTGCCCGGCATTCTGCACAATCAGGAAACGATACCTAGGATCTTACTTCCTTAATGATCTGACCGAAGTTCAGCAAGTAGGGATATCTGATCTTCTTAATTTCTTAAGAAGCACAAAATGGTTCCACGAATAGGGAGCTAAACCCCCTCGTAGCTCACACATAGGCCAGGCAGGCCCGTTGTGTTCTTCTTATTTTCTTTTTGAGATGGCTACGATCCTACCTACCTACTTTCCGACGTCTAACTTTCGTTGTCCAACTCGACTCCGTGGCATCCTTGATATCTTCATTCGTACGTTGGCTACAACAAGGTAGTGATCCGAGTCGATGTTGGCTCCTCGGAAGGTTCGTATATCTAGGATGCTGGAGAAGTGTCTGGCACCGGTCGCAACGTGATCAATCTGATTGGTGGGAGACTGATCAGGTGGTTGCCAGGTTCCTTTGTGAATATTGAGATGCGGAAATCGTGTGCTAGCCAGAAGAAGATTGCTCCCCACCAGAAAGTCTAGTAGCCGATATCTGTGTTCGGACATGGTGTCGCGTAGGCTATATGTCCTCTTTGCCCAGTTTTGCTTTAAAATCTCGTAGAACTATCACAGAACTACAATGGACATAGGTTCTGTCTAGGAGATCGTAGAATTCTTCTTTGAGTCGATTGTCTTTTCTTTGGTTGCGGCGTGAGCGCATATCAAACGAATGTTTCCAAATTTAGTTTTGATGCAGATTGTTGAGGCGTTCGCTTACATCCCGAAAGCTTAAGACTTTTTGTCGGAGTCTTCGTCGAATAACGAATCCGCACCCGAAAAAGCGCTGTTTGTTCTCCTTGTAAATGTCGCAGTTTTTCACCTGTCTTTTGCCTGGTCCATCCCATCGCACTTCTTGGAGTGCGGTTATATCTGCTCTATAGCAGCTGAGGGTTTGTCCAATTGATCGCCTGCACCCGGTCTGTTAAGGGAACTCACATTCAAGTTCTTAAGTCGTTTGTAGGGGTCGTCAGCTTTGTATCCGGGGCTTGTGGTTGTTTACGTAATAGGGATGTTACCCCTAAGCACAACCCCCAACCTGGAGGGCCGGGTTCCTCTTTCCGCAGGAACTAGGGGTTGGCTGCACAAATTGGTTTACTACCTGGCGGGTGTCAGGGCAGCTCTCCAGTGTACACATAGAGCAATTTTATAATACTAATAAGAAAATAAATAATTTGTTATTCGTCCTTTCATCGGATTTTATTTTAAACTAAGACACTCCTCGACATATATTTACAACCATTGTTATGATGAATTCGGTAGAGAAAATAAAAGTAACATCTAACGTCCCTCACACAAGATGGACTTTACAGTTTGAACAAGAGGAAATCTCGAGGTATTATCTAAAACTTTATTACCTGTCCCATATTGAGTTCTAGTATCACAATAGCCACCGTAGTCATCGGTATTGAGGGAAAATATCATAGCACCGCCTAGATTATTCCTTGCTATAAACTTTGCTTTACAAGCTATACTCTTCTCGTTTTCATAAGATATCCATTCAGTGCCGCCATAAATGTAAGGCGAGCATGAGGCTTCGTCGAATACGGGGGTTAAAAATATGTTGTTCTGTTTGAACCAACAGATTTCCGAATAGGACGCGAAACCCATATTGCCAACTCCTCCGATTCCGCTTGAGGGACTTCCAATACCGTTATTAAAGGGATTTACCAGGCTGTAAACGGAAGTACATATAGATGCGGAATGTTGAATACTAGTTCTAAGCGTGTGTAGTATACGTACGTAAATGAATGCCCATAAGTGGGAAGACCAACAACTAATTTCTGTTTTTGCAAGCCGCTTTGAAGCCAAAAGTTAACTGAGTGGTTGATGTTTAAAGTACCCAAAATAGAGTGCTCGTTTCGTCTGGGATATAGCGGCGCATTCAACCCTAACACAAAAACATGATTGAGCTTCTGCTTTAATGCACTATTTATCTGTACTTACCGGTGAATGGAGTGCTCCTGGAGTAAAAATGGTAATCGTACGTCATAATGTTTACGAAATCAGCATAGAGATTAATCTCCCGTGCATCATAGGCAAACAGAGCAATACCCTCAGAAGCTGCAACAGCTACTGTCAATAAGTAATCCTTTCTTTCACGAATATATTCTTGACGAATCTGATACAATAGCTGTGAGAAATGCTGGCGTTCTCTGTTGTAGGCAGTAGGAAACTCCCAATCCAAATCGACCCCATTCAGCGCATACTTTTTCAAAATATCTTTCAAGGAATGTATAAACTGCTTCCGACTGTCATGATTCCGAACCATGTCTACAAATCCATTTGAATCCGCACCTCCCAC
This sequence comes from Eumerus sabulonum, assembly GCA_951905685.1. NCBI lineage: Eukaryota > Metazoa > Arthropoda > Insecta > Diptera > Syrphidae > Eumerus > Eumerus sabulonum. The sequence goes on from OX645062.1 coordinate 29,767,863, forward strand.
CCACAGAAGGATTTTTATATCACCATTCTTTTCGCGAAGTGATCTGCTTTCATTCAAAGCTGCACGCAAATCATCCGTCAACGTTATCGAATTATTCTGCACACTAGCTATGCCAATATTGATATGTGTACACATATGTCCATCCACGCTGGACAAGCGGAGAGTATCGAATTGTTTCAATGGCGTTGGTACCGTATAGTAGCACACAAGCCGCTTCATAGAAAGTCCAGTAGTTGTGACGGCGTAGTCATTAGTTTCATTATCAGGATGCTTGAGAACAAGCCGGACAGAATTTCCGCTTCCGTTCTTTGATTGATTCTTAAAGTTGTTTAATTGAAAAATGCGAAAATCATGTGAAATATTTTCCGATTCATGCACGTTATTGGCATAGTAGAATGCTCTTTTATACCACCACTCGGGTACATCTATAATCAAAGGAAATAAGAATAAAAACACCCACAACTGAATGAATAAGTTACCCGTTAAGTTTGGGGGATATACTAGAGGATGTGTATAAATTGCGTTCCAGTATGTAAACACCACAATCGTTGTTAAAAGATATGATGCCACTAATACGAACAGCCGTAATCTGCAGTAGGTGTAGCTACAAAACAAAAACATATTCTAAAAAATGAATTATGTTTTGCTAGCGCAATCTTACCGATAGCCATTAGTTTCATCGAAAATTTGATATTCAGCCATTTGTAACAGAGATTATTATCCGAATTGAAAATGGTTTTCATAGCGTTTGATGGATTTATTCCTAAATTATTCTTGAAAACATTATCTGGAATGAATTTGCTATATACGGGGTGCCGGACGCTATTAATTTGACGTTTGATAGTTGTAAATACAAATGGAAGCAGCCAGTACTGATTAAAGTTAAATAGAAGAGCTTTACTTAACATTATAGATAAATTAACAAGATGGGAAACCTTCTTACGTCTGCCCTGTGATCCCCCCAGGTGTTATTTGTTGCTTTTGTAATATAAAGCGGCCCCTAGACGCTTAATAATATTGTGCAATATTTGATATTGCATGGTTTTGCAATGGTTTTCATAGCGTTTGATGGATTTATTCCTAAATTATTCTTAAAAACATTATCTGGAATGAATTTGCTATATACGGGGTGCCGGACGTTATTAATTTGACGTTTGATAGTTGTAAATGCAAATGGAAGCAGCCAGTACTGATTAAAGTTAAATAGAAGAGCTTTACTTAACATTATAGATAAATTAACAAGATGGGAAACCTTCTTACGTCTGCCCTGTGATCCCCGCAGGTGTTATTTGTTGCTTTTGTAATATAAAGCGGCCCCTAGACGCTTAATAATATTGTGCAATATTTGATATTGCACAATATTATTGTTCGTCTGTAGATAATATTGCAAGATTGTGCGATATATTGCGGAAAATCAAAACGCTTTTGGCTTTTATTACAAATATGAGCGGTTAACTAAATTATTGGGAAAAATATTGAACCGTCTGGGGCAACAAGCCATTAAAATTGTGCAATTTTTTGCACACTAACATTGAGCGTCTAGGGGCCGCTTTAAGGACGACGATTTTGACTTAAGCGCGGTTCACATTGAACGATTTATCAAGCGATTTGCTTGACAATTGTTTTTGGACGACAAATTGTGTATGCAAAACCAATGTGAACGCTCCAGCTACAAGTCGGTACGATTTGTAGTCAGGAAGTTGAAAATTTCCAACTTTTTGCTTTACAGCCGTGGTTGAACGTTTTATCGTTAAGTGTGAACAGTTGTCGTACAACTTCAGAGCATTTTTCTTAGTAACTCATCATACATTCCTAACAATTCGCAAATAATTACGAAAATCCTTTGGCTAGTTTTGGTGAAATTCTCTTAACAGTTACCGATGAGAAATTATTATCCGACCCATGGTTTAATCCACATTCGCTTTTTTTTTTTTCTTCATTTTCGAGTATTTCAACAATAATCATCCCTGTAACAAGAGCATGCGCCGCCATGTTAATACTTCGAAATTTCTATCGCAAGTGAAGTCGGTCAACAAGTTGTTGGGTGTGAACGCTACGCACTATTTGGTCGTCAAGCGAATCGCAACGACAAATCGTTCAATGTGAACCGCGCCTTAGAGTCAAGACGTCGGAACAAGGCAGAATGACATATTCAAGACGCCGTCAAAGCGCAACGCGTTCGAGGGGCTAGTTGTCAAAATGCCTGTCAAAAGCCAGCTTATTGTTCATTTATCTATGCTTAACATGCTAAAAAGACTAATAATTTGGTTTGATTAGGTTCTACTGAAAGTTGATATACACGGTAGAAGCACGAATGAAATATTACAGATTACGCCTTGCGCATGGCCGCCATGTTTGCTAGCTTTCTGTCAATGTTTGATGACGTAGGCCGTGACCGTGACCATCTGATTCGCGATTCCCTTCTAAATGCATATACGAATACGTAAGAGGTTTCTTGCGCGCGTTAAATTTAAAAAGTTATTGGAGTTGTATTAAAAGTGTAGCATTATTTTCTCAAAATGAGGTGTGCAGTTTTCAGTTGTAATGAAAACAATAGAAAGGGAAAGGCAGATATTAGGTATTATTGCTTTCCAAGAGATAATATCTTGCGAAACAACACTCCACTCAGTAGATAGTACCATAGAAAGGCCACTGGAACACAAAGAATACACCCTAGTGACCTTTCTCGGTATTGAGGGCACCTTTGACAACGTTGAACCATGGGCTGTCACCAAAGCGCTGACTGATCGGGTGTAATGGGATCAGTGATAGAACTGGTACGACAACTGCTTACAAAAAGTATCGTCAAAGCCAACTTCGCTGGTTCCGCTTCAACTAGAATGGTCACGAGAGGTAGACCACACATGGTAGCCAATGAACTACTACTGTTGCTAGAGCAGGAAGGGTACGTTGCGACCGCCTTTGCGGATGATGTTAAAGCCGTCTCAGAAAATTTCCCAACATTACATGCAGTAGTAACCTGGACGCAGTACTGTGGACTTGGGGCCAACCCCAAGAAGACTGATCTAGTACTGTTTACAAATAAATATAAAATCCCGCTATTCAACTCACCGAGGCTGGCTAAATACCTTGGCCTGGTCCTTGAACTGGCTGAACTGGAAACCCAACATACTTGATCGGGTCAAGAAAGCAACCACTCTACAGCTGTAAGAATGTGGTGGGCAAAAAGTGGGGTCTCCAACCAAGCATTATACACTGCGTATATACAGCAGTCATAAGGCCCATCTGGACAAGGCAGTCTATCGAAACCTTCTGGGGAAAGTGCAAAGATCAGCCAGCATATATATAAGTGGCGCGATCAGATCGGCCGCCTCCATTGGACCTCCGATCTATCTCGGCGCGCCTTTCTATGATAACTTACGTGAGCTAGGTGATATAAAAATAGCTCAACTCCATCGCTTCATCAGAAGCACTCATTGGTTTTCAGGTGGCGGATCTAGGTAATATGATCCCTGTGGTATCACAGAAATAAGGAAAGCTTGTTACCTTTCCTTTCCTTGCATCGCCTTATGCAAGATGCAAGATTCGTAGCAAGGGAGGCCTTCACGACCACCCTGATCGACAAGAATTCAAGTACACGTTGGGGTCATACTTACTAGGTTATAATGCAGGACTTCTTTCTGACCACGTAAATGTTGCTGAGGATAACACACCCGATCTCGAGTTGGACTCTACTCTCACATGTAATCCTTTCTTTTGCTAAACATTCTACTAATTCATTTTTCTTCTTGTATTAGGTACAATTCTAAAAAGCATATGGATAAATCCAAGCATACCGGGGCAAGATAAAGAAGAAATAGAAGTGGACTCTATAGCTAATGACGGATTAGAAAACCTCGCATGTTATATCTGTCATAAGCTGGGGGCCAAATTCCGGAGATCCGCACGGAGAAATCCAACCATGAGTCGTTGCCTTGGGGAAATCACCTAAATGAGGGTGGTTCATCCAAACCAACAAGTGAACTCATGCTTCATATGAAGGAATTGGAGGACGTCTTCAACCAAGTTAGTGGAGATGGCTTGCTCATTTCCAATAACTTTATAAACACGCTTCTGGAACTGACAGAGAATGTAGAATGCGAGGAGAGGGTAAAAAGACTGTTTCCTAGGGCTAGGATGTATGTATGTATGTTGGCGTTACAGTCCATGAAGGACCTGATCCGAGCTTTTCTCAATCACCCATGTTGTGTGTGATTTCATTTTCCCATAGGTGAAAGGGACCTACAGTTTATTGCCGGTTCCAAACGGCGAATGTCGAGGAGCTTTTCATGACAATTTTACTACAGGGGGTTTTTTGTCATAACTCCGCTGAGGAGAAACACCGTGAAAACACGTTCGATGACATGGCTGTGTCGGGGTTCGATCCCGTGTCATCGGCGTCAGAGGCCAACACACTACCCACAGCGCCACGGTGCTCTCAAGGGCCTTGGATGTATTTTAGGATAAAAAAATTAAATGAGGAAATAATAGAAAATAAACATAACCGGAAAAGAAAATTCAATAAAATAGTACACTAACAGAAAAATGTATCTCTCATTCCACATCTTTGCATTCACATTAAACTCCAATATAACTATTCAGAATGGGTTTGCTTTTGCTACTATACATTCAGTTTGTTGGTTTGGTTTATCACTCTTGGCACTCATCAGCTTGGCAAAATACTTGTGAATTATGAAAATAATATGTCACATGCCATAAAGCCTCATTTATTTAACAAAAATTATATAAATTCCAATTATTCCTTCCCCAATTTGTATGTAAACAAACGGCAATTTCAACCAGCTGTCAAATTTCTGGTCACGCGTGACGTAGATGCGCAGAACGAAGCAAAAGGCGTAATCTTGTCTCTCTCAATCGTGCGGTAGAAGTATGTATATTTGATTCGATTCATCATTCCTTTGGAGATCAGAAGACGGGTAGATGCAAACGCGGAAAGGAACAAAAAGAATATGAGCACATAGGTTTGAATATCAACTGAGAAGTAAGATGTTGCACACTGTAGTGGCGGACAGATGGCGCTGTGAATTATACTTTATTTATTTACCCCAGCAGTTTGGTAAGATTTTCCGTTAATTTGCATATATCAGCTGCTAATTCGTTGCGTGGGCTTTTTTTGTAAAAGTTAGAAAATTGGAATTGGAATCGCGATCACCGAGTCACTGTTTACAGAACTCCCAGCACAGGCAATTCAATGGGGCACTCTACAGAAATGAGAGAAAATAAGAAAAAATGAGAGCGATGAGGGTACGTAACCTCACGTAACAACGCATACAAAAATCGAACACATTGAAAGCTAAATCACAATATTTGGTTGGTGGATTGCGTTTTTACGTTAGGAGAGAAATGCTTCAGTTCAAACATGCGTTGAAGTGACATTTCAAAATTATCAGCTGTTTTCATGTCAAAATTCGCAAGAATAAACAAACGTCTTTTCGTCATCACATTCAAATAACGATAACTGTCATCAAAACGCACGAAATTTTCAGCGTGTTGGGCTTGTATGCGTTGTTATTTGAGGTTACGTACCCTCATCGCTCTCATGTTTTCTTATTTTCCCTCATTTTTCAACGAACGTAAGCTAGCCAGCGTAAACGCAGTATTGTAGAGTGCCCCATTGAACTGCCAGTGTGGGATTACATATATATTACATATACCTGATTATCTACCTTGACGTGGTGGGGCTTCCTTACTTACTTGCTTAGGTGGCGCTGCTGTCCGTGGTGAACCTGGGCCTCAACCAACAAGCGTCTCCAGCTGGCACGGTCTTTGGCCAGCTGTTTCCACGGCCGCACGCCCAGTTGGTTTAGGTCCCCTTCCACCTGCGTGCGCCACCGATGACGCGGGCGTCCTCTGCCGCGACTTCCGTCCGGAGTGGATTCGAAGACTCTTCGGGTCGGAGCTGTATTTTCCATGCGCTCTACATGGCCTAGCCACCTTAGACGCTGTATCCGTAGACGTCGTACCAGGCCGATGTCGCTGTACAACCCGTACAGTTCTTCGTTATATCTTTTCCTCCATACACCGTTTGAACAAACGGGACCGTAGATAGTACGCAGAATTTTCCTCTCGAAACGACCAAGGGCATCTTCATCCGCTTTTGTTAAGGTCCAAGCCTCTGCGGCATAAAGGAGGACTGGGATGATTAAGGTCTTATATAGGTCAACTTGGTTTTCCGAGATAGGGCTCTACTTCTCAATTGCCTCTTGAGCCCAAAGAAACAGCGGTTGGCAAGAGTGATTCTGCGTTTTATCTCAGCGCTGGTGTTGTTGTCGCTGGTCATCAGTGAGCCAAGGTAGACGAATTCCTTTACCACTTCAAAGTTATATCCGCCCTTGGTGATGTTCTGGCCAATACGTCGGTGTTGTCCGTCTCTTTTAGATGAAAGCAGATATTTGGTTTTACCCTCATTAACCTTGAGACCCATCTTAGCCGCTTCTACCTCAATGCTTACAAAGGCCTCATTGACGTCTCGCTGTGTCCGTCCAATCACGTCAATGTCGTCGGCGTACGCAAGCAATTGAGTAGACTTGAAATAAATCGTACCTCTTGTGTTGGCCAGTGACTCTTGCACGATCTTTTCAAGCACGATGTTGAAAAAGTTGCATGACAGCGCGTCGTCTTGCCTAAATCCTTTTTTAACATCAAAGGTCTCATTACCGACCTTAATGAAGCAGTGAGAATTCTCCATTGTCATCCTGCACAGTCGGACGGGCTTGGTAGGGATGTTAAAACTAGACAGGGCTTTGTATAGCTCATCTCTATACACGCTGTCATATGCAGCCTGGAACTCGACGAAGTGGTGTTGAGTGTCGATTTGGTATTCCTGGGTCTTCTCCAAGATCTGCCGTAGCGTAAATATTTGGTCTATTGTGGATTTACTACTAAAGGATAATCGAACCCGTCACCCCCCCTCACCAACCGAAGTCACAACCTATTCCATCCCTCCCATCATATTCCCACCCCACCTATCCACTCCCCATCCCCTGGGCTGGACATAAGGTGTCAACCGTACCATGCCGAGATGTCGACCAGGCTAAGAGCCCAGATCAGAAATAGCTCAGTCGCAGACGGTGTATCCGAATATCCGGCGCCCTCCGGATCAGCTAGCCTTCCCTGTGTATTGCGGATCTCTCTGCACAGGCGGATATTTAATTCTTTGCATCCCGTGGGAACCAAATGCGAAACCCAAACAATAAAAACAATAATGAGTTCGGATCTCATAAAAAACCGGGATGGGATGAAATCCCCTCTACTTCAAAGGCGGCAAAAATTCCAGCAAGAGTATCAAGAAGCTGCTCTAAAAAGTCAGAAGACAGAACTGACAAAAAGAGGCACAACCCATTGACCAAGGCCGCTGTTTAAATTCCGTACCTTGCTACTATTACAGAAAATAATTAACACCAAAGAGCCCGAATATCTCTACAAGCGTATTCGTTTTGCTAGGGCTCAGCGTGCCTCATTATTAACTGTCCCTTACTTACTTACTAATCAGGCTAGCGATCCATGAAGGATCTGAGCCTGAGCTATAGCTGCCTTCCATCCTTGACGGTTCCGGGCACGCTGCTTCCAGTTGTCAAGACCAAGATGTCTTACATCCGCGATTACTTGGTCTTTATACCGGACCAAGTCTTCGGTCTTCCTCTTCTTTCAGAAGCAGGAGGCTCGGAGTCGAAGACCCTCTTAGCTGGAGCGTTGATGTCCATGCGCTCGATGAGGCCGAGCCAGTGTAGTCGACGGATCCTTGCCTTCCGGACTACATCCACATCTTGGTACAGCTCGTAGAGTTCGCGGTTGTGTCTTCTTCTCCATTCACCTTCCTCACAGACAGAACCAAATATCCGGCGCAGAATTTTTCCTTCGAAAGAACCCAAACTCAGCTCCGCTGTCCTGCTTATCGTCCAGCTTTCGGCTCCGTACAGCAAGACTGGCAGAATGAGGGTTTTTAAAGCATGACTTTGGTCTTTCGAGTGAGGAGTTTTGACCCCAGTTGTTTGGACAAGCCGAAGTAGCAACGGTTGCCAAGGGCGATTCTATGCCGGATCTCCACTATGGTGTCATTTGTGGAATTTACGTTTGCCCCGAGGTAGACAAACTCCTTAACTACCTTGAAATTGTAGCTGTCAATTGTTATATTTTGTCCCAGGTGGTGAGCGACGGATTGGTTTTTGCTTGACAGCATGTACTTCGTTTTGTCGTCATTGACCTTAAGACCAACTCGTTTCGTCTGTTTTGTAATCGCCGTGAATGCTTCCACAATGCCAAGGCGAGAACACGCGATGATGTCGATATCATCCGCGTATCCTAGCAGCTGGATGGACTTGTAAAAGATAGCGCCTTCCCTGTTGACCCCTGCCCGTCGCACTATCTACTCCAGCACCAGGTTGAAGAACTCACATGACAGCGCATCTCCTTGCCGAAATCCGGTGCATGTTTCGAATGGTTCCGAGGTCCTAGAACCGAGTTGCGCGGTGCATCGCGTGTTTTTTAGCGTGGCGCGACACAACTGGATCAGTTTTACCGGGATCCCGAATTCGGCCATCGCACCAAACAGTTCTTCACAATGAATGCTGTCGTATGCGGTTTTGAAATCGATGAAAAGATGGTGTGTATCGATTCGAAACTCGTTGATCCTTTTCAGGATTTGTCGAAGTGTGAAAATTTGGTCTATAGTTGATTTGCCGGGCCAGAAGCCGCACTGGTAGCTGCCGATTAGTGCGGTGCAAAATGGTTTTAGACGTTCACACAATACGCTGGACAGGATCTTGTATGCGACATTGAGCAGGGATATACCTCTATAGCTCTTGCAAGAGGTAGGATCGCCTTTTTTGTGGATGGGGCATATAGAGCTGGTATTCCAGTCGTCGGGCATGCTTTCATCTTCCCAAATTCTGCAGATGATCTGATGCATGCTCCCTACCAGAACATCGCCGTCAGCCTTGAAGAGCTCTGATGGCAAGCCATCTGAGCCTGCGGCCTTCTTGTTCTTCAGCTTCTGAATAGCTGTGCCGACTTCTTCAATACTGGGTGGAAGGACTACTTCAGCGGCTGGAGTTGGGATTTCCTCGGTCCCTACCACTCTCTCTTGGTCATGCTCGTTGAGCAGCTGCTGGAAATGCTGCTTAAATACATCCACTATTCCCTGCGGGTCGGTGACAAGATTACCCTCGCAGTTTCGAAGAGCCTGGGTGCTCTTTCTGAAGCCTCCTGCAAGGCCTTTGGCTTTCTTGTAAAAGGCTCGTGTTTTATGTCTATCCCTAGACTCCTCGATATCCTTGAGCTGGGAGGCTGCGAAGATTCTTTTCTTTTCTTGCAGTAGTTTTTTCTCCTCCCTTCTTCTAGCTCGGTACTCTTCTTGCGCTGCCCTGGTTTTCCTCTGCAGCACCTTTTGGTACGCCTCGTCGGTTGCTGCCTTTTCTGCTCACACTCGCCATCATACCACGGGTTTCTTGTCGGGGGTGGTAGGTATCTTAAGGTGGTTTCGGCTACTTCCAGAATGGCTGAGCGACAATGCAGCCACATATTATTGGCATTTGTGTTCGACGTAGGCATACCGTAGAGTCTTTCGCTCAGCTGCTCCCTGTAGACTCTGGCAACCTCCGGTGTGCTCAGGCGCCCAATGTCGAACCTCCTCCTGATGGGCTGGTGCAGCTTTCTGACATTGGACAGTCGAGCTCTGAATCTTGCTGCTACGAGGAAGTGGTCAGAGTCGACATTTGCCCCTCTGTATGTTCGCACATCCAGAATGTTTGACAAGTGCCTTGCGTCAATGAGCACATGGTCGATTTGGTTGGCGGTTCGACCGTCCGGAGATCGCCAGGTTGCTGTGTGGATTCGCTTGCGAGGGAATCTTGTGCTACTAATCACCGCATTACGAGCTGTCGCAAAGTCAGCGAGTCGGAAGCCGTTATCTGTTGGTTTATCGTGGAGGCTGTGCTTTCCGATCACTCCGCCAAGGGTGTTCTCCTTACCGATTTTGGCGTTGAAGTCTCCGAGCACGATTTTTACATCATACTCCGGACAAGCTCCGTAGGTGTTGTCCAGGAGGTCATAGAAGTCCTCCTTGATAGGGTCTTCAGCCTCGTCGGTAGGGACGTGTGCACATATAAGGCTGATGTTATAAAATCTGCCTCTGATGCGGATCACAGCCAGGCGATCACTTATAGGCTTAAAGTCGATGACCTTCGACCTTAACCGCTTTCCCACGACTAATCCGCCTCCCAGTAAGTGCAACCTTTTGTGACAGCTGTAATAAATGTCGCAATTTTTCTTCCTAATCATACCGTTTCCTATCCAGCGTATTTCCTGGACCGCTGTAATATCCGCCTTGTACTGCGTGAGGATTCCTTCTAGTTTATAAGCAGCTCTGGGAGTGTACAGGGTTCTGACATTCCAGGAGCATACTCACAAATCGTGTTCCTTTTTCGTGCGTTGTCGTCGTCGAGTATCCGTCCGTGTATCCGAGGCAAGCGATAGATTAATTATAATTATTATGGTTAATGGTTAACCACTGGCGCAGTGGTTAGTGTGTTGGACCCTGACGCACGATGAGCGAGCTCGGATCCCGCTAACATCAACCGGCATCGAATGTTTATTTCGCGGCGTTCCTCCTCGGCGGGGTACTGGCAAAACCCCCAGTAGTATACTTGCCTTGAAAAAGCTTCTCGACTCACGCCGTTCGGAATCGGCATTAAACTGTAGGTCCCTTTCACCTGTTTGAAAAATAAATCACACACAACATGGGTGATTGAGAGAAACTCGGCTCTGGTCTTTCATGGGCTGTAAGGTCACCTAAAAAAAAAAAAAAAAAAAAAAAAAAAATGGTTAACCATTAATGGTTGTGTTAACGATTGAGCACAATTTGTTAGTAAGCGAGGAGAAAAACCATCAGGGCCAGTGGATTTCGAACTATCAATTTGAGAAAGAGATTTAAAAAACTTCAGATGAGTCTATTTCCAAAGAACCAATTTGCAACAATTCTGGAATATGCGGTGTTTCAGCAGAGGGACAATTATTAGAATATACTAACTTGAAGTACTCAGCAAACATTGAACATGTAGTCGACATATGTATCACCTGAAATAGTACCAAGATACACCATGGAATTAGGAAAATTGTTAGATTTTCTTCTCGAATTTATAAACCTCCAGAATTCATTACTAATATATTTTAAGTCTTTTTGTACGGCAAGAATATATTGGCGGTATAGGAAGCGATTCAGATAGTCAAACTGTTTTTGAATGGTTAAGTATTGGAAACAGAGGTCAGGATTATTAGGGTTATTTCGGCATTTTTTGAATGCTTTATTCTTTTGATTTGATTTGATTTTGATAGTTTTTTATTAAACGAAGCCGGGCTAGAATTTCTAACTACACGTTTTTTTGGAACAAAGTTCAATTCAATTCCATGCTTAAAAACAGAGCAGAATGAACCATATGCTTGTTCCAGGTCTGATGGTGTTAATATGTCCAACCATGATTGACTGTTTAAATAACTATTTAATTGAATTGTTTTTTTTTTTTTTTTCACACTTTTATTGCATATTATTCAGTCTTTCGAGTTCAGCACGCTTTAGTAAGAACGCTGGTTTGGAGTTGATTCCCAACAACCTTTCGGATGGAAAACATGGATCGAAGAGGATTCCATCAATTTCCTTGACCCTCGAACACGCAACGTAGGCCAACATGGCACTAAATTCACTTATCCCTAAGTCCACAACTGCTTTGTCCAATGTAATTCCTTGCGACCTGTGAATACTAATGCCGTAAGACAGCGATAACGGCAATTGCTTCCTCGTGCCATTGACTGCTCATTTTTTGAATGACTTTACGACCTGCGTTATAGGTAAGGTGTAAGTTTCAAACTTGACCAAGCTTCGCTCTGTTTTCGGTCGGACCGTAAATAATGTCAATGACTGTGCCCATCGAGCCTTTGCACAGTCCGCAAGAGTTGCACAGGTTCTGGCGTAACATCACTTTAGCGCCAACGCAGAGTAACAGTTCTGCGCTCAGTCCTTGAGCTTCGTCATCTGACGCTTGAGCGGCTGTTGCATTATTGTTTGAGGCATTTATTCGGCATCCAAGCGATCGTAAGGCGTTCCTGTTATAAGCTCTGATTTTTTTGTTGGTCGCCATCAATCGTGTCGCGTCCTTGAAATCTCGGGTCGATCCTGGATTATTGTCGACAAAGCGTTGTGACCAGAATTCATAGTGCGAGAGGTTGTTCTCGCCTATTGCTAGAGCATGAAGTGCTTCTCGAAATTGTTTCTGTTCATCGCCAGTCTGTCACGTGATCTGCTTGAGAATAAACGTCTTCCGTATCTGCAAATAAGCAGCTTTGCCTCGTAGGGAAAACTCATCCGACTCTTTAGGTACGCCATACAGAGGCTTGTCCAAAACTGGCTGTAGCTGATTGAAGTCGCCAAGGAATACAACAACAAATCCTCAACAACATTCGGCTGCTTCTCAGGGTTAGCTTCTCTAAGCCGGCCACCTATCTTGCCCAGCATACGCAACCCAATCATGCTGAATTCGTCTATCAATGTCACCTTGATATTACTGAAATGCTCCTGAAACTCTCTTTGGGTCTTTCCAGTTAGGGGCGTAACTCTGGCTGATGTGGCAATGTGCAGTCCGGAATGTAGAGTTTGGCCACCGATATTGTTTGCAGCCATGCAGATTGGAGCCATTAGCTGGACGTGCTCCAAGCCGATACTTTTAACAACTTCGTTGATGACTAACGACTTGCCGGTTCCAGCAGCTCCCATGACTATTGCCATTTTGTCCGTCGTTTCTCCGTTTGTCGCTCTTGTGATGAAGTCTATCGCGGCTTGTTGCTCGATGTTCAATGTAAAGCAGCTTGCTGCCGCCTCAACTTCTGGTATTTCGTATTGCCGCATCAATGAACTCGAGCTCGTTTTCTACTCCTGGATATTTGCTCAAAGATAAATACCAGTCATGCTGCCGATCGACATCTCGGAATTCAAGTTCGACATCTGCAGGTGTTTGATTCGGAAGTGCTGCGGGAGCTTCTGGCTTGTCATTCTCTTCGACAACGTCCGCCATATCTATGTTTAACGCCCAAACAGCGACGCCATGTGCCTAGTATGACTCTTCCAATGTTATGTGCGTCAGCAAAGTTGTCGTATCGACTCTGCATGGAGTCTGAAGTACAAGTTGTTGTTTGTAGTAGATTTCGTCGGTTTCACGGGACTTACCTTTCACGACTTTAGGAATGACTTAATCAACTCTTTCTTTTCTAGCAAGATGCGTCGTGTAAACGGGAACTGTCATCACTGGGCGTGCAGCGGCCCTCGACGTAGAAGGAAGGTTCAGCGATTGAAAACTTGGTTTCCCAGCAGCAAAAGTGTATTTTCGGGCAAAGTCCATGAATGTCGAGTCGTTCAAATTTGCTGTTCTGTACGCATATGCTTGAACTATTCGCGGAGCATCAGAACTACTGTTTTCATCACCTTTCATACCTCGTCTCTTTATCAAAACACCTTATTGATGAGTGGCTTTCATCAAGGGTTCTGCAAGTAGAAGCCTGGACACTTCACACCCAGATATATCTCTGCTGCCAATAACCTTCATGAGAAACTTCGTCACAGTTTTTTGTCTTGACTCAGTACCGATACTACTCTCTAGAAGGGCCCTCAGCGTCTGTTTGAAATTTTCAGACGTTGGTTCACCTTTTGAGGCTTACTTAGTGATGTAGGATGTCACTGCATATTCAGAAGCGATAATGAATGAATGAAACAAACTTGTTGATAGGGTTGAGTAGTCCATCGTTTCGAGCAGGTATATAACAGAAAACTCCTCGTTCGTCTTTCGCAAGCTTCGATTCAATGAGTAGTGGTTTTTGAAATCCAAACCGGCATTGTTCATGTCGATTGACAGTACGACTTCGAGCAAACCGTGTGTCTTTGAAATCTGTTCACACCTTTGGCTATGTTTTCGTCAGTGAGTTCGAGGTCTGTTGCTCTCATTCTACTGGGGTGCAGGTCTGATCTTGCCGAATGATTGGGATTGATCGCTGACACCAGGTTGTCGTAATAATGTTTGGCATTTGTCAGCTCTGCAATATTCATTGACTCAAAATTTCTAACGTCAGGAGCTCCAGACAGCCAAAATACGCCATGAACATGTGGGCTTCCTCTATGTTGATACTCGAAACGGTAGCAATAGTCTATGATCGGTTACTTCTTCTCTAATACTTCCACAAACAGTTCCACTCTCTTGCCAAAGTAACTGTCTGCAACTGACGGGATTTTGGGGAGCAATGATTGCATGTCCCTTGCAACCTGAGCTTTAGACTTCCCAGTTGGATCGTATCCAAAATGTTTCGTTTCGCATGGCCACCATAGATCTGCCGCACTTAACGTCAAGAAAAATGTTGGAACACCAAGTTGGCTGACCATACTTCAAGTTCTAAACGCTTCTAATACCAGCAAGACATTTTGCCTCTAATATTTGAAGCAAAGTAGAGAAAACGGTTCATCAGCGCCGGATTCTCTCTGGCTTGTTGTTGTAGATACTCCGGGGATGCATTGAAATTTGTCATGTTGGCGTAGATTAAGCCTTTGCTAATTGCGTCGTGGTGTTGCATCGTGTTGAGGCAGAAGAATGGAAACCTCGGGTCTTGCGCAAATCTCTTGTCATGGCAACTCATCAAATACCAAGCCCATTCCTGAAATGTGAGTTGATTTTCTCTAGAAAGTATATTATCATTGAAGTCAGCAGCACCAGAAGGGAACGGATAAGGAAAAGCTTTGACGATGTATCCAACAGTCGTGAATTCGTTGACCGGATTCGCTGAAGCTCTGGGCCAATCGATTACATCACTAACAACGGCGGTTTGTCTCATACCACTTGACACGGGACGCGCTTCCCTGCAGGGCTCCCTGCTTCCTAACCAGCAAGATGTTGACTGTATCAGGAAGGAACTCTAAGCAACACGTTTGCAATCGGTTGGAGATCTTGCTCGACGTTCAGCACGTTTTCTTTGTAACGGAATTGACCATTGACACCTTGACTGCCGAGCAGATAGACGCTGAGAACGGGTTGAATCCGTGCTACCATCATCTGCTCGACGAATGACAATGTCTTCATAACCTCTGGAACATCTCCTGGATCCATATTGTTTTGAGCAGTACACTTAACAGGATTTTTAGTGCAGTAATGGCAGATGACATCATGGTGGCTGAGTTGTAGCCGTGAGCAGTTGTCGCAGAGTCTGAACACATGCTTGTCGAGATTCTGGGTGAATCTTCAGATAAATTCAGTGTCTCCAAAATGTGTTGTTTCTATGTTTGAGTTTCGAAGAGGGTCGTCGATAATTTTTTGGCGAACGTTCCTCATTCTGGCTGCGTCTCTGTTCGATCGTGCTAAGTTCCGGGATCGTTTAGGAGGAAGTGGCATATAGTCTCATACTGTTTTTTTGTAGACTTCAGTTGATATATGAGATTTATTGTTGTTTTTTGTTATTTTCTGTTTTTATCAGCAGTTTTGCTTCACGCATATTCAGTTTTGATGATGAATATGTGGCCGTATTCAGTCATGCAAAATTCTTTAAGAAAAATGACGTGACTTGGGGGCGAAAAGCATCAAAAATGGAATTTTTGTTCAAATTTAAAGAATTGCGCGCGCAAATTTTTTTTCCAATATTTTAATTTTTTTCTAGATTTAATTTGGTTTTTAATTTTTTACAATTAAACTAAATCAAAATTCCGGCTTCGTCATGACCCGATTTATATGGCCAACTAATAGTGTAAAACATTTCATCTCTCTAAAATGTCAGGAAGTGGTCCAAAAACGCGAACAACGTTTTGGGTCCGAGTCAGCACAAAGAAAGCTCACCTTCGGTTCGCTTTGATAATTTCCGTAAAAAGAACTGACATCTATAGAATCATTGGTGTCATCACAGGTTACTGCCTTATTGGTAGTCACGCGCAAAAGCTATGAATAGTTGCGAATGGTTTCTGCAGAAGCTGGCTAGGATCTACTTCCTTAACGACCTGACAGACGTTCAGCAAGTAAGGATATCTGACCTTCTTAACTTCTTCAGAAGCACTAAGTGGTTCCATGAATAGGGGGACAAGCCCCCTCGTAGCTGCACAACGGGTCTCTCTGGCCTATGTGTATTCTCCTCTATTCTGGGAAGGCTACGGACCTTCCTACCCACCGACCTAATACACAACAGCACGTGACTCGCCGTCTCGCAAAGCTATGGTATCGGAAAAATGAACAATTCTCGCAGCGGGACGACGTAACATATGTAGGTAGCTTGGTATTTGGTGTAATCCTCCACCCCCTGCTGATATTTTTGTTTTGCATTGAACTTTTTATAAAAAAAACACCCGCTATTGTGAATATTAGCATTTTCTTAAAATGGTTGTTCTTCATTTCCTTTCTTTTTTTTTTTGTTTTTTGGAATTACAACTTAGCTCGCAATAATTTAAAACACATGTCGTCACAGAATCGCCAACGTGCCTAGCTCAATTGAAAGTTCACTGAACGATTTTATAGCGAGAAAAGGTGGTTCTCGCCTCGCCGTCTCGCTGCATTGTGAGTCTGGCATAAAAGAATCATGCCAGCATGATCCGGAGAATCTACTACAATTAGTATATAAAATCTACCATATCCAGGTGTGTGTCAATTGCAATGTCCGAAATTCGAAGATCAAACTTCTATTGGACAACCGATGTACATCCCAATTTGAAGTTCGTCCTAAAATAAACAAAATATTTATTCCACATTTCTACTACAAAATTAAAAAGTGTGATTTATTAATAACATATTCGTGGAAATCCGAGCATTTGAAGGGGCAAACATGAATTATTTTAAACATTTGCTTCTCGTTTAACTTATCCATCAACGACGAGCGGGCGAGTACGGTATATAGGTTTTGGCAATTGCGTCAAAATAGAATTCTCAGTTGTCAAATAGAAGTTTGCCCAAGTTTGTTGTAGCAGTAATTTCCTATTTAATTTATTTTTGGCCACTTAAACAAATTAAGAAGATACACAGAAATGGGTGAAAGCTCAAGTGCCTCAACGAAAGAAGATGAGTTAGAATTAATTGAATTTCGAAAGTTGTTATGGGGCCAGAATATACGAGTGGATGTATTCCGACGATGGTCACAAGGTTTGTGCTTCTCTGTAATCATCTATTGGAATTTTATGATTTCTACATGTGGAAATCGGATAAAAATGAACGTAAAACGTGTAAACTGTAAATTGTACAAAAAACCAAACAAGACTTTCTCAATTTTATTATTTACGAGAGTAATTAAAAAGAATATAAATGAAATATGTAATGCTTCTAGGTTTCGTATTCAGTGAAGCGGAACCATCTGCGCTCGTACAACGAGAGGGAGGGCCCTGTGCTGTCATAGCTCCAGTGCAAGCATATCTATTGAAAATTCTAATGGATACCCCAAATCATTGTTTAAAGGATGTACGTCATTGATCTATATAGTTACATTTGTAGTTATTCTGGTGTCGGAACAAATAATTTTGTTCAATATTTCAATTTGCAGTTGACTCATGATAAATGCAAACAGCTGTTAATCCAAGCGCTTTGCAATATTTTAGTTAAGTGCAAAGTTAGGCGTTTTAGAGTTGTCAGCTTGCACGAGGAAGGTGTCGAAGCGAACGAGCAATTGACTGACAGCGATGGTAACGTAAATGCACCGGCGGACACTGATGACGCTGCTGAAGCTGTAAGTTAATTTCAGTATTTCATGCATTTCGTGGTTTGGTTGGTGTGATTGGTTCACTAGGTTTTCAAATATTATTTTACGTGTTCGTGAAGATTATGATTAGAAATTGACTGACGCGGATGATGCAGACTGCGTCATTTCTATACATACATATGTATATGTGCACTAAGTGCCATAAGTCTACGCTCCTCTGTGTATGGTATACAAAAACGTTAAACAAGTATGAAACTTTTTCTTTCAATCTTTATTTTTTAATAACAACTAACAAGGTACTTTAAAAGTCTTATTATCGTGTAACTTATATTACCATACTATTCATAGTTTTGATATAAAAAACAAAAAACGGTTTGTACTTCAAAAATATGTAGGTACATGTGTCAAAAGTCTAAGCTCATAAACAAAAAGTTATAAAAACAACAAAGTTAAATAAATATTACATAAATAGGATAATATGTTAGTAATTTGTTGAATATCTACGACGTTTAAGCCCTCCTCTGAGCCGTTTTGCCATATAATTTACAAGCTTAGTAGTCTCTACGGTAGTAGTAGTGGGGTAGCTTTACCCCAGTTACTTCCACAGTATAGCCAAACATCCACCCCGGAATTTAATTTCATATGGCTTAAAGTCATATTCCGTAAGCATTCCATCCACTACTGTTTTCTTTTTAGAAGCCCCAATCTAGACAGGAATGCAACATTTGATGCATTCGACGCACTGTCTGATTCCATCCAAAGAATTGTTTCCCTGTTCCCTCGCACTGAAGTCGTTTTAGCGGGCGATTTCAATGTACACAATTCTCAGTGGCTTCGACATTCTGGACAGACAACACCCGAAGGAAGGTATGTTGCTGAGTTAAATCACTTAACTCAACTTGTGAATGAGCCATCACGTATCCCCGATGTTGCTGGTCATACCGCCAACACACTGGACTTGTTTCTTACCTCTCAGCCTGACAAATACACGATTGATGTATTGGAACCCCTAGGCTTGTCTGACCACTGCATGATATCAGCAAAATTCTCGAACTCCCAACATGGCAAAACCACTGCGTAAGCTTTTTCACCTTTCCTACACCTCTGGGCTCTTTCCGAGTAGGTGTAAAACAGCATTTGTCCAGCCTATACCCAAAAAAAGGCGAATAATCTTCTCCCTCCAACTACCGACCCATTGCACTGACGTCCCTTCTTTCCAAGGTCATGGAAACGCTGATTAACCGTCAGCTTATGAAATATCTTGAATCACGGAAACTCCTCAATGACCGCCAATACGGTTTCCGCAGCAACAGATCCACTGGTGATATGATGGCATATCTCGCTGAAAAGTGGAATTACTCGCTTCACCAAGCAGGTGAAAGCAAAATTGTTGCACTGGATATTTCGAAAGCATTTGACAGGGTTTGGCATGAAGCCCTTTAGTCGAAAATGCGTGCTTTTGGGATCGATGAGTCCCTCTTTCAATGGATTAGAAGTTACCTTTCGAATCGTTCAATTCAAGTTGTTTTGGACGGATTCAAGTCTGATACTCACTTTGTAAATGCCGGTGTTCCCCAGGGCTCCGTTTTGTCTCGACACTCTTTCTTATTTTTATAAATGATCTCTTGTCTGCTACTTCTAATCCAATTCACTCCTTCGCTGACGACAGCTTCTCATATTCGTTCACCAGTTTACGACCCTGCACTTCGGTTGTAGATAATGAGCGGCAGCGTATGTTAAGCTCATTAAGCTCCGATATCGACAGCATCATCCAATGGGGTAAAAACAATAGAGTGGAATTTAATGCTTCCAAAACACAATGCTGTCTCTTGTCGTTAAAGCGTATAAATAACCCGCAGCCATTATCCATGAATGGCACTTGCATCTCAGAAACTGAAAAGCTTTCCATCCTGGGTATGAGTGTTGCTCACAATCTTAATTGGAGCGACCATATATTCAGTGTCGCCAAGAATGCTGCGAAATGCCTATGATTCTTATACAGATGCAAGAAATATTTCTCACCCTTAGGTCTGGCTACAATCTATAAGGCGTTCATTCGCCCCAAATTAGAGTTTAACGCTCATGTCTGGTCCGGTGCTTCCAAGACCTCACTGCACCTACTAGACAGAATACAAAAACTGATAGGTGACTCCAGCATTACCAAAACATTAGACTCGCTGGAACACCGCAGGAATGTTACCTGCCTCTCCCTGTTTTATCGTTACTACCACCAAAAATGCTCTGATGAAATAGCCAGTTGCATTCCGCCCCTTCAACATTTCTCCCGCAATACACGTCTCTCTAGGAATGCTCACCAATATACTCTGAAGCACGCTTTCGGACGTACTGTCAAATATAGAGAATCTTTCATTAACCGAACCACACGAATCTGGAACTCCCTGCCGGATTCGGTTTTCCCCCCTCAATGCAACATGCAAGCATTTAAGATCAATGTCCATCGGCATCTCCTCTATTCCTCTTCCTCTCTACCTTCTGCCCGCACTGTGTCGCCGACATAATAAGGTGATTAGACCTTGAGTGCGCGCAAATTAAAAAAAAAAACTCATCTCTAATTACTTCTTTTAACATTATTTTGCTTGTAATGGTCTACAATCTGTCAACTTCGGGTGTATGTTTTGGGCCATTGTTTTCTTGAAGGTAATGCTCATTTTGTATTCCCAATTTTTCAACGCTCTATTGTAAATTGCCTTTCAAAATATCAAAATATACGAACCTGTCCATATTAGCTTCAATAAATTCGAAATTTCCGACCCCACTAGCTGCCATACATCCCCACATCATAATTCCTTCACCACCATGTTTTACTGTAGGTAAAAGATTAGCTTTGTCTAGTGCTATTATAGATTTTCCCATACAATGTTACGCCATTTAATGCCAAAAATACAAAACTTGGTTTCGTCAGTAAAGAAAACTTTCTGCCAAAACGCTGGAGGCTTATTCAGGTATTCATTTGCAAACGGAATGCGTTTTGGCCAAATTATAGGAGAAATATAGGGTTCTCTATTTGCAACTCGACACTGATACACTGCTTTTTTCAAAATTCTTCTGGCAGTCGAAGTACTTATTTTCTTTTGGAACATCTCTTCAATGTTCTGAGTTAATTGGAGTGCAGTAATTTTGGCATTTTTCTTCACTTACGATACAATACTTCTTGAGCGTACACTTTTGACCTCTACATTTTGCGACCGCAACAGTTAAAAGTGCCGTTGTCTCTGGCTGCGTCTGGATTTGTTCCAATTATTTTGCCGATAAGTTCTAGTATTTTCGTTGAAAAATGTTTTAAGGATAATCTTTTTGGATGGAGCGTAGACTTATGGCACTTAGTGTACATATATACATATATTACATTGGGCTCTGAAGGACCACAGTTTGAGTTTATAGCATACTACATGGACTTTTGTCCAAACTCCGCTGAGGAGGGCACTGCAAAATCATATTCGGTGACATGGTTAGTGCTGGGATATGACACCGGTGTCATCGGCTTCAGAGAACAACAGACTACTCATTGCGTCCTATTGCATTTTATGCATGCAAAATGCAAGATAAATACGTAAAGCGGTAATAAAAATTAACAAATAAATAATTAAAAGAATCACAAACCTTGGCTGAAGTATTCACTGATGATTTCTTGTGATTTAAAGCTATTCCATTTGATTATTGTATGAAAACTAGTTACAGGTTCTAAGTATAGGATGATGCCTTTTTTCTTATAGCCGTGAATAGTTAGCAAGCGTGTCAACAGAAACAAAACAGAAATATATGTACATATATGTTTAAATTGCCTTTTTCAATAAGACATTGAGACATATTTGAAGCTGGTACCGTTATGTGGAGTTTATAGTTCTCCTTTTGCAGGAAAACCAAAACTCACCAGAAGATTTCCATTCTCGTCTGTCAGTGATAAACATAGAAAGCCTAGATGACTTGTCCAAATATTTATCTAACAACTATCAAATGCTTACGGCTAAATACGGTGTATTGCTCTTTATGTACAGCGTTCTCATGACAAAGGTAATTTTGATTCGTATAAGTTAAACTGAGCAAGATCATGGTTGTATTGACAGGGCATCGAAAATGTTGCTTCAGAACTTTCCGATACATCTGAACCGCTCATACACAATACTTATGGATACGGATCACAGGGCTTAATCAATCTTATGCTAACAGGTCAGGCTGTGGCCCACGTCTGGGATAACGAACAAGATGTAGGCGGACTGAGTATGTTTTTTTTTTTTGTTTTTTTAACAAATTAATTTGGATTGATTCAACCAAAATAATCACTTAGAACTTCGAGGGATCACTGAACAGAGCGAAATTGGCTTTATAACATTAATGGAACAGATGCGATATTGCACGGTTGGTTCGTTTTACAAGAATCCGAAAAATCCTGTTTGGGTTATGGGTTCTGAGACACATTTGACTGGTAGGTGGTTTAATTAGTATTTATATAGAAAACGTCAATTTTTGAAAGGGAAATTGTGTAATGTAGTACTGTTCAGTTATGAAAAGAGATTAGTTTCACCAGAAACTCCATCAGAGATCGCACGAAGGGTATTTAAATCGTACGACCCCGAAGGTAACAACTTTATTCCAACGCCGGTTCTTCAAGATGTGCTAGCTTCTTTAGATCTAGTCAGCGAAACAGAATAGTAAGTTCATTAAGTCTTTCGAAACTGTGAGCAATCTGACAATGCTTTCAGTGTTGAAATAATGCAAAAGAAATTGGATCCCGAGAGTTTAGGCATTATACTATTAAATGCATTCATGGACGAATTCTTTACACTGGAGAAACGTTCTACACCCGACACATTCGAATTGCTGCATTACAATGGTATTCCCGGATCAAACGAGGGAAGTTGTGTAAGTTATTTGCCAATCTTCTTTTACCTTTTTATTCGACAAATTGATTATTTCAGATTATTTATCTTTTCAGGTGCGATATAATAAGGGCTCAGCCGTTTTGTTAGAGAGTGATTTGAAAGCCATATGTGTTTCAAATCCTATGTTAACCTGTCTTCAAACTAAATGGGCAAACATCGACGTAAACTGGGGTGCTTCAAAAGTGCCATCATTAAATTAATATTTATAACGATTTTCAAAGAGAAAACTTAACTCTTAAAAAAAAAGTACATGTTCACTTTTTAATAATAATAAAACCAAATAATAAAACCAATTGGCATATTCATTTACCTAACACTTACTAAATAGTCGAATGCATTTGATTTGTTTTGTTGTTCCTTGAAGTTGTTTCTCTCACTTAAGTTCTAATAAATATTATTTTTAGTAACAAAACCGGAAGAAAAAATCTGTTTTTCATTTCACAAGTGCATGGTAGGTATTTATTGTTTTTCACAGGTTTGGGGACAAACGCCTTAATGCCACTCAGCAATCCACACCTTGATTGAGCCATATGGGTAATATAGTCTTTTTTTTTTTTTCTTTGTTGTTAAAAGCTTCTGCTATCCGCTGGAGCACTCAGACGCAAACACTGGTCCATTGTACTCCAGACAGAAACTTTACATTACTGTATTTTCCCCGTTTTCCGGGGAAAAATTTGAAGGAGCTTCAGTGATGTACATTTAAGGGATTCGGTACACACCACGTCGACTCCAAGGGTGCGCCCCCGTGTGCGAGCAAAGGCGGGACAATCACAGAGGAAATGCTCTGCAGTGTCATCGTCCTCCTCGAAACATGCAGCACAGATAGGCGTCTCACTGATGCCAAGCACGTAGAGATGCTTGGCAAAAGTGTAAGGGCCCGTGATAACTCCCACAAGGCTTCTGCAGTCGATTCTTCTTATAGGACCCATACACGACACAGACACGTCATTGCAAACCTTAGACTGTGCAAACATCCCTTCGCCATACACGGCGCAGACAATAGTTTGTATCGTTTCGTCGTGGTCGTCGGATCGGAAATATAGCGGACACTGCTTATGATTGTTTTGACAATAAAAAAAAAAAAAAACAAAAAACAAGGAATCAAAGAAACGAATAAAGGAATTTGGAGCAAGGAATGGTTTAAAAAAATATGTGACCCTGGTTAGCACTTTTAAAATGCCACACAATCGGCAAACTTTTATAAATTTCTAAAAATTCTACCCAGAATCAGAGCAAAGAAGTTGATCGCGTTTAGCATGGCAAACGCCAGCTTCGATCTCTGTCCCTGCTCAATCCAAGTTGACACACAGCCTCCGCGTGGCCCCCCCTGGATGACTACCCTGGCACCCGCCAGGTAGTGAAGCAATGTGTGCAGCGACCCAACCCCTTGTTCCTGGGGAAAGAGGAACCTGGTCCTCCAGGTTGGGGTTGTGCTTAGGGGTAGCATCCCTATCACGTAAAAACCTAGTTGTTCCGAAATTACAACAAGCCTCGGATACAGACGGATACAAAGCTGACGATCCCCGCAAACGACTAACGGACTTGAGAGTCTCCACCTGGAATGTGAGGTCCCTTAACAGACCGGGTGCAGGCGATTAATTGGAGCAAACCCTCGACTGCTATAAAGCAGATATAACCGCACTCACTCCAAGAAGTGCGATGGGATAGAGCAGGCAAAAGACGGAAGAAAAACTGCGTTATCTACTACGGGAACTGCTACAAGGAGAACAAACAGTGCCAATTCGGGTGTGGATTCGATATTCGAGGAAGACTTCGACAAAAAGTCTTAAGCTTCCGAGATATATGTATGCGGACGCCTCATAACAATCCGCATCAAAGCTACATTTGGAACCATTAGCTTAATATGCGCTCACGCCCCAACGGAAGAAAAGGACGATCGACTTAAAGAAGAATTCAAGTTCTAGGAGATTTTAATGCAAAACTGGGCAAGAGGACATATTTGAGTTGATCATAGGAAAGCATAGCCTCCATAACACCACATCCGACCACGAACTTAGGCTAATCGATTTCCTAGCGGGGCGTAACCTCCTTGCAGCAAGCACGTGATTCCCTCATCTCAACATCCGCAAGGGTACCTGGCGGTCTTTTGATCAATCGACCACCAACCAGATTGATCACATTGCGATCGACGCCAGACACTCCTCCTGTATTCTCGACGTACGAGCTTTCCGAGGGGCAACATCGACTCGGACCACTACCTTGTTGTAGCCAAGATACGAATGAGGATATCAAGAATGCTTAGGAGTCGAGTAGGACAACGTAAGTTTGACGTCGGAAAGCTACAATCGCAAGAGACTGCCAGAATCTTTGCCGATCGTGTCTCCTCCAAGCTCTTTCAAAATCCGGCCAAAGCAGCACAAGCAATAGAGCAGGAATGAGCGCATTGCCAGAGTGCCGTCAGAGGTGCTGGGTTTCAAACCGCCACCACCTAGAAATCCTGGTTCGATGAACAACGCGAACAAGCCCATGCAGCAAAACAAGAGGCATATAAAGCCATGCTGCAACGACGGACGAGAGCTGCTCGCGAAATCTATGAGCAGAAGAGAAGAGAGGAACACAAGCTTTTCAGAAGAAAGAAGAGAGAGCACGAAAAGCGTGAGATCGAGGAGATGGAGAGATGCTTCCACAGGAATGACGCCCGTAAGTTTTACAATAAGGTAAAACGAACATGCCATGGCTACAAAGCCAGAGCGGCGGCTTGCAGGGATGAAAATGGAGAACTGGTAGTAGAGTCGCAGTCGATGCTGAGGATTTGGAAAGACCACTTCTGCAGACTGTATAACGGCGATGATAGACAAGATACCGCTGTCAGGCAGAATGAGCCATTCGTAATGGACGACAATGAAACAGAATTCAGTCCACCCGACCTAGACGAAGTCAAAATAGCGATATTAAGACTTAAGTCTAATAAAGCCGCGGGCGCTTTTTAAGGCGGCTGGAGATGAGCTGGTAAGGTGCATGCACCATTTCATTTGCAAGGTATGGTCGGAGGAAAGCATGCCCGACGAATGGAATCTCAGCATCGTTTGCCCGGTCCATAAGAAAGGAGACCCCTATAACTGCGCCAACTATAGGGGAATAAGTCTCCTTAACATCGCATATAAGATCTTTTCTGCCGTATTATGTGAATGTCTGAAACCGTTTGTGGATAACCTGATCGGCTCTTATCAGTGTGGTTTCAAGCCAGGTAAACCCACAATAGACCAAATATTTACGCTACGACAGATCTTGGGGAAGACCCAGGAATACCAAATCGACACTCACCACCTCTTAGTCGATTTCAAAGCTGCATATGACAGCGTGTTTAGAGATGAGCTATACAAAGTCATGTCTAGTTTTAACATCCCTGCCAAACTCGTCCGACTGTACAGGATGACAATGGATAATTCTCGCTGCTCCATTAAGGACGGTAATGAGCAAAAACCGAGACATTTGATGTTAAAAAAGGATTTAGGCAAGGTGACGCGCTGTCATGCAACTTTTTCAACATCGTGCTTGAAGAGATCGTGCAAGAGTCACTGGCTAACACAAGACGTACGATTTATTTCAAGTCTACGCAATTGCTTGCGTACGCCGACGACATTCACGTGATTGGACGGACACAGCGAGACGTCAGTGAGGCCTTTGTAAGCATTGAGGTAGAAGCGGCTAAGATGAGTCTCAAGGTTAATGAGGGTAAAACTAAATATCTGCTTTCATCTAAAAGAGACGGACAACACCGATTTATTGGCCAGAACGTCACCATGGGCGGATATAACTTTGAAGTGGTCAAGGAATTAGTCTACCTTGGCTCACTGATGACCAGCGAGAACAACACCAGCGCTAAGATAAAACGCAGAATCACTCTTGCCAACCGCTGTTCCTTTGGGCTCAAGAGGCAATTGAGAAGTAGAGCCCTCTCTCGGAAAACCAAGGTGACACTATATAAGACCTTAATCATCCCAGTCCTCCTTTATGCCGCAGAGGCTTGGACCTTAACAAAAGCGGATGAAGATGCCCTTGATCGTTTCGAGAGGAAAATTCTGCGCACTATCTACGGTCCAGTTTGTTCAAACGGTGTATGGAGGAGACGATATAACGAAGAATTGTACGGGTTGTACAGCGAAATCGGCCTGGTACGACGTCTACGGATACAGCGTCTAAGGTGGCTAGGCCATGTAGAGCGCATGGAAAATACAGCTCCGACCCGAAGAGTCTTCGAATCCACTCCGGAAGGAAGGCGCGGCAGAGCACGACCGCATCAGGGTGGAACCAACTGGGCGTGCGGCACTGGAAACAGCTGGCCAAAGACCGTGCCAGCTGGAGACGCTTGTTGGTTGAGGTCCAGGTTCACCACGGACTGTAGCGCCACCTAAGTAGTAAGTACTACCCAGAATTGCCTTTCATTATTTTGGATCATGTTTGCGCCGTGAATTTCTCGCTCGTCTGTGCAAAATTCACCATACACGACACAGACATGTCGTTGCAGACACAAAAATTCAAAAAAATTTGAATTCACGCAGACGGTCGTTGCAAACAGTCGACATGGACACACATGACACAGACGGTCTGCGCAGACATGTGCACAACAACAAAATATATTGGTTTGCAACGATGTGTCTGTGTCGTGTATGGGCCCTATTAAAGACAGGATGCTGCAGACATCAGGGCATACGCGCTTAGTCATCCTGCAACCCGGACAATCCCTCAATCTACAATTGTGTGTGTTTAGTACACAATCGTTATTGTAGGAATTTACCGTGGACGCAGGTAGACATAGAGCGGGTCTAAGTCCTGAGAAGCTCTCCTCTGAACCCATTCTGGCGAGTTCATCAGAGATCTCATTTCCTGGGATCCCAGAGTGGCCTGGAACCCATACAAGCCTTAATGAATTTAGTCTACCGACTTTGTTAAAGAAGGACTTGAGTTCAAGCACTAATTTGGAGCTAGTTAAGGGGTTACACACAGCTTTTAGTGCAGCTTGGCTGTCACTACAGACGCATATGCTTTCCCCCTTCCGCCTGTGCTTCACGGATGTTTTCACGCTCAAAGAAGACTCCAGCACCCGACCCCCGCCCAGACCTGGAGCCATCCGTGAAAACGCGAAGACTATCCTTTCCAGGTTCAGTATCCAGCCATAGCCAATCCTGACGCCATGGAAACTCGACTGTGAAATTACGACGCAATAGGATAACAAGCGTCAGTGCGCCAGAAGGCATGTCGATGAGACAGGGGTCACAGGACAATTCTTTCGCAAGCACGCCGTTATTCCTATGCGAGTTATACCAAAAGCCATTTCTCTTCAGACGAGACATGGCTTTCAGAGCACACCCTCTGATAAATATATCAAGAGGTGGAAGCTTCATCATAACATCTAGAGCAGCAGAGCAGAGATTATAGGTCTTATCATTGCCGTGTAGATCCAGAGGACCTTTGCCGGCGATAAACCTCATGTTTTCCCAAAAGCTCCTTTGCGTTGCCAGAAAGTTGACAGGGCTTTGGTGGTTTTTTACTCAACATGCTTTGACCAGAGAAGCTTACTATCTAAGATGACTCCTAGGTGGCTAGATACTTAGCCTCCTTGGATATCGGGATGGAAGTGCCTTTTAGTACCAGCTGAGTCATGTCAGTATTTTTCCTCCTTCTCGTAAGGAGAACGACATCGTTCTTAAGAGGATTGACTGACAGCCCATTTCTGGTACACCAATCATCGATCATATTTAGCGCCGCCTGTGCTTTGAGACGGACAGTAGCTAAACATGAGCCGACAGAAAGAATGGCGACGTCATCCGCATAGGCCTGGGCATAGATTCCAGAGGCATTGAGAGCATCAAGCAGAGAATCGACCACCATGCAC
Source organism: Eumerus sabulonum (assembly GCA_951905685.1). NCBI lineage: Eukaryota > Metazoa > Arthropoda > Insecta > Diptera > Syrphidae > Eumerus > Eumerus sabulonum. The sequence continues at coordinate 29,796,333 of OX645062.1, forward strand.
CATAACAGCGGAGACTGGACGCCACCTTGAGGGCAGCCCCTGTTTACGCCGGATTTGACACACTGGTCGAGGCCTGCATCAGCGATCAATGTCCTGTGCATGAGTATTGCTTTGATCCAAAGGACCAGTGCTTCATCTACATACGCCATGATGTCTGGCAGCGTTGCACATCAAAAGTTGCGTTTTCAAAAGCTCCCTCAATGTCGATGAAAATGCCCAGCGCGTACTCTTTTCTTTTTCGCGCGCGCATTCGATTCGCCCAACTAGGCTCTGAAGCGCAGTCTCGTAAGATTTTCAGCGCTGGTAAGCATGTTGCATCTCCGAAAGAGGGTGCATTCGAAGGGCTAGCAATGAAAATTCTTTTCAAAGTAGGAAGCAGCTGCCTTATACCTTTTTGCAGCATAACAGGATATATTCCGTCGGTACCCGGCGGAAACCATCGAAGGATGCCACAGCAAATTCAATGGCTTCAGTCGTAACCACGCGCGACGCCGAGTTGTTTTCATTGTTTCAGTTGCAGTTTCCCTTGAGGAGTGTGCAACGAGCCGATGTCGATCTGATTTCCCGGGAAATGAATCTCTCTTCCCTGCGAATACTTTAGAGCTTGGCATTCCACCAGGGGACCAATTTCCTGCAGGGAGGTTTGCTGACAGGACATGCGAGTTCAAAACAACTGGTGATAACGCTATTCAGATTCTGAACAGCGTTCTCTACCAATTGTTTCGTTCTGAGTTTAGGTAGGACCTGAATGGATTTCTCAAGCTCCTCTCTAAGCCGGAACCAGTCCGTCCTTCTTGGATTCCGTCTATGTTGCAAGGAAGAGATCCCACAAATTCGATATATTTATGGTCCGACAGCGTAGCATCAGGCAAGACTCGCCAGTTAGTGATGTCCTTCACATATCTATTGGATAGGGTCAGGTCAATCACCTCCAGTCGTCTCGTCGTAACAAACATTGGTTGAGAGCCAACATTATTGATTGTAAGGTCAGACGAGAGAATGAAGTCTAAAAGACGGTCCCCCCTTGCATTGCACTTGCTGCTACCCCAAGCGGTGTTTTGGGCATTAGTATCGCAACACAAGATGAGACCAATCATTCTGGCTTCACAGTACTCTACGAGTTCAGAAACTACCTTCGGTGGTGGAGATAGTATCGAGTCGTAATGAAAGTAGGCAGACGCAACGACGAAGTAAAAAATCATAGATTCATACAGCAGGGCACGTCCCATTCTTCGACTACTTGACATTCAAATGGAAAGAGATCCTACCAAGGCCGAAGTAGGGGCGTGAATCGTACGCGGATTTCAGAGTCCCGACAGAGGCTTCATCCATCCCCATAACCAGAGTAGAGCCCTCTTTTTTCAGAGAGCCCTTACTCTCCTTGTAGGAGTAGAGAACCCAAGCTCTCGTGTCAAGCCCTGGATTCTGTGTGCGTAAGCGCATCAGCACATCCACCTTATTTCCAGGTTTCCCCGGAATCCGGCTGGTGGCGCGCATTAATTTCGGGAGACTAACTGCTCTTGATCCAGGCCGGTCTGCTGGGATGAACAGTTCACCACAAATGTGCCATTCATCTAAGCTGACTTTCCTGCCTGTAAGAAGAAACCAGTAGACGATTCTCACATTGCTTGCAGTCTGCGTTGGTCATTCTACTATCATCGCCAGCTTTCCCTATCCTGACGTTTTCAGAGGGGATGGTCGCCTCTCTATAAGAGGGCTGCTTCTCTCGACTCCATACGGTCACTTGGATCTCCTTCTCGGAGGAAGGAGTTTTGTTACGTGATGTCCCCGCCTCCGAGGAGCAGTTTTGGGCTATCTTCGTCTTCTGGCCAATGCTTTGATCCATCTGGGTCGCCACATCTGCTATTAGACTCCGATTTCCCACCGCCCCCACCGGAGAGGGAGGCATCATAAACTCTCTCCCTAACGAGGTTATCTCTGGCGGCCGTCTTCCGTTTGCGGAGGCTTTTACATTTTTCGGTTAGAGCTCCCGCTCCCTTCGGACACCGCTTTTGGACCGCTTCGCCAGTTCGAGGACCGCTAGAACCCGTAACGACTTGGCCTTCGGCGTTTAGATTCCGTATGTCGGCCCCGCCACCTTTTTCGGCGGCAGTGCCAGCCATGGCAGAAACCTGAGCGCTTCTGGCCCCGTCGTTACGGGAACTGATCACGCTCTTACTGGATGGTTGAACCATCCCAGTAAGAGGAAGGGGGTTGGAGGCGCATGCTGAAAGTGCGAGCATGCTTACGCCTCAGGAAAGAGGGTCGGATCAATTTCGGTAGAAGATACCCTTGTCGACCTGACCCCCTTAACTAGTTCCCCCAGAGGTATAGCCTCGACCATTGCGCCTTCAGTTTTGTCAGCTTCTTTGCGCAATTTTCGAGCATGCCTCTTTCCCTTTCTTTTTTGGCACTTAGTAGTGCATTCAGCGGTACGTCCCAATTCTGGGGGCGTTCCACCTTTGACTACATCAAAGTTATAGCTGCCAATAGTGATTTTCTGGCTAAGATGTCAGTGATGTGCGTCTTTCTTTGACGGTAGCATATATTTATTTTTGCCCTTGTTTACTTTCCGACCCACTTTAGCCGCTTCCGCTTCAATGCTCACAAAAGCTTTATTGACGCCTCGCTACGTTCTCCCAATTACGTCAATGTCATCAGCGAATGCGAGCAATTGTGCAGACTTGATCTTTTCAAGGATGATGTTGAAGAAATCACACGACAGTGCGTCGCTCTGTCTGAATGACATCGAAGGTCTCGGTTAACTCTTTATCGACCTTAACACGGCGTCTCCACTGGCGATAAATTCATCGCAGAAGCAAAAGCAAAAGCAGATAGCAGACCGCAGACGAACTGTCAGATTTTCTTTTAGTGGGCATTTCATCGCATACTTTTTCAGTATAGTCGAGAATGGCACCGAATGAGAACATTAAAGCCATCATTGGACTGAAGGCGCTAATACAGCTGAAAGAAATAAAAACAAAGAAGAAGAGACGTCGATGATAATAAAACCGAAAAATTTATTTCAAACGCAACAATGTACGAACCGAGCAGGGAAAATAGTGTCAAGTGGCTGCTTGGGTTGCTATCACAAAATGCGATAAACTGTCAAAACAAAGAAAAATTACAGCTTGGCTTGCCTTCATAGCAGGCTATAGGTAGGTAGGTAGGTAGGGTCGTAGCCTTCCCAGAATTGAGAAGAACGCACTTAGGCCAAGGAGGCCCGTTGTGCAGCTACGAGGGGGTTTTACCCCCCTATTCGTGGAACCATCTAGTGCTTCTTAAGAAGTTAAGAAGATTAAGTATCCCTACTTTCTGAACATCTGTCAGATCGTTAAGGAAGTAAGAGCCTAGGTAACGCTTCCTTATATTGCAAAAAGCTGGACAGGCACAGAGAAGGTGGTGAATGGATCCGACCTCCTCCTCGTCCTGACAGCTTCTGCAGAAATCATTCGGAACTATACCTAGTCTTTGTGCGTGACTGCCAATGAGGCAGTGACCTGTGATGACACCAATGACCTTGTAGATGTCGGTTCTTTTTAGGGAGATTATACTCCTTGTGCGTTGACTCTCAAGCCGAGGCCAGATTTGCCTGGTGATGACGCAGGTATGTCCCTGGGTCCATCTCAGGTTCGTCTCGGCCCTGGCGAGATTGGTCAGATTATGTTTAATGGTTGTAAGGGGTACTCCCTCACAAGCCACGATTGATTGTAGCGTCGTTCCTTGTTTGGCGAGTGTGTCGGCTTTCTCATTACCTGTAATGCCGCTGTGTCCCGGTACCCAAATAACCTGTATATTGAACTGTTCTGCCATCTCGTTAAGAGATCTGCGACAGTCGAGACTGGATTTTGATGAGTACACATAGGACTCCAACGACCTTAAGGCTGCTTGACTGTCTGTAAAGATGCGAATATCCGTGGTGGATATTACGTTCCACTTCAGCCAAGATAAGGCCTCTTTTATTGCCAACAGTTCCGCCTGGAAAACGCTGCAGTCATCTGATAATTTTAGAGCTTTATATAGCTTGAGTTGTTTGCAGAAAACTCCACTGCCCACCCCGTCTTTGGTTTTAGACCCGTCGGTGTAGAAATCCACACAGTTTCTGCGGGGTTGAGTTTGGCGAGTCCAGTTCTTCCTGTCCGGATAGATCGTCGTGAATTTTTTGTCCAAGACTATGGTGGGTTCTGTGTGGTCCAAGTTTTCTGCCATAGTTATCCTGTTTTGCAGGATGGAGGAGTGGCCAGTGACATAGCTCGCCCATTTCGAGTTGACTTTTAGTCTTATGGCCGTGTGTGTGGCAATTTGCTTACCGAAAATATCGAGTGGTGTAAGGTCTAGTATCATGTTAAGCGCAGCCGCTAGCAGGCTATAGATAGCAGGAGATAAAGCAGGCTATATCTCGCAGGCTATGGATTAATCGCCGCTATGGCGGTCTACACTAGGGATAACATAGTCTGCTTCGTCGCAGGCTATGGATTTATCGCCAGTGGAGGCGCCGTGTAATGGAGCAGCAATAATTCTCCACTGTCATCCTGCACAGCCTGACGAGCATGACAGGGATGTCAAAACATAACATGGCCCTATATAGCTCGTCCCTATATACACTATCATATGTGGCCTTAAAATCGACGAAAAGGTGGTGTGTGTCGATTTGAAATTGATGGGTCTTCTCGCAGTGTGAATATTTGGTCTATCGTGGATTTTCCTGACCTGAAGCTACATTGATAGGAACCTATTAAATTGTCTACGAATGGTTTCAGGCGTTCACACACCATGGCAGAAAAGATCTTATACGCGATGTTAAGCAGACTTATTCCCCTATAGTTGGCGCAGTTATATGGGTCTCCCTTTTTATGGACCGAGCAAACGATGCTGAGATTCCATTCATCGGGCATGCTTTCTTCCGACCATATCTTACAGATGAACTGGTGCATATTCCCAGCCAACCCATCTCCAGCCGCTTTTATAGCTCAGCATGCTCAGTCTGCGCCAGCAGCAGCTTTATTAGACTTCAGTTTTCATATCGCTTTCTAAACCTCGTCTAAATCGGGTGGACGGAATTCTCTCTCATCTTCAACCAGTGTGAAATTTGCGGCCTGACAGCGGCATCTTGACCATCTTCATCGTTATACAGTCCGCAGAAATAGCCTTTCTACATTCTCAGCATCTACTGTGATTCAACTACGAGGTGTCCATGTTCATCCCTGCAGGCTTCCGCTCTGGCTTTATAACCATGGCATGTTCGTTTTACTTTTTGCTAAAACTTCCTGCAATAACATCTCTCCATATCTTCGATCGAGTGCTTCTCATGCTCTTTATTTTTCCTTCTGAGCAGCGCGTGCTCCTCCCTTGTTTTCCGCTCATAGAGATCACGAGCAGCTCTCGTACGTCGATGCAACGTGGCCATGTATGCATTATGTTTTCTGCATGTACCTGTCTGCACTCGTCATCAAACCAGGGGTCTCTCCGAGGTAGTGGCTGAATCCCTAATGGTGCTGATTGCTGTTCTATGGTTTGAGCAGTTTGCATCGGCTTTTGAGAGAGCTGGAGGGAGACATGATCGGCGAAGTTCCTGGCGGCCTCTTGCGATTGCAGCTTCCCGACGTCAAATTTTGATGGTCCTACTCGACTCCACAGTGTTCGCGATATCCGCATAAGTACCTTGACTGCAACAAGGTAATGATCCGAGTCCACATTGGCTCCTGGGAATGTTCTCAACGATTATCGTTTTTCTCTCAACTTTTGTTCACCATAATATGGACGCATAGGTGATGATAGGTCTTAATACCGCGGTACATAGCAAGCGAGTGGATTACCTTAGGTTTCAATCCCCAGGTTTTACCCTAAGTACGTCGACAGACCCACAAGGCCTTAGTTGCCTTTGTGAGTTTGTTTTTAATGTTGGAGTTCAAGTTAAGTCTGCGATCAAGGTCAATTCCTAGACACTTAACTTCTTCTGAAAATCCTATGTTGATACCATTAGTCTTATTTGGGTTAATCGATAAACCCTCTCTGCCACACAAGTCAGAGATAAATTGAAGCGCAAGCTGCATGCGCTCACAGGCAGCAATTTCGCACCTGCTCGTAACAATAACAACAATGTCATCAGCAAATCCGATGATCTCGTAGCCGCAAGTGGTCAGCTTGCGGATTAGGCCGTCAAAAACTATCGACCAGAGAAGGGGTGAAAGGACTCCTCCTTGTGGACACCCCTTAGCCGCCGATACTATCACCGAGACCTCTCCGGATGTGACCGATATAATACGGCTATTTAGCTTCGCCCTAATCTAGTGATTAGTAGGATGGTCTACACCTCTGCACCTCAATATCGAGGAAGGCGCAAATCGCGATCTCCTTGCGTGTGAAACTATTTTCAACACGCGCCAATAAGTGGTGTAGCGCATTTTCAGTAGATTGTTCTTTGCGATATGCATATTGATTAGGATGCAGTGGTATCTGATTCTCTAGGATACCTCTAATATAGAGCTCTACCAGTTTTTCCATTGTTTTTAATAGGGCGATAGGATTTTGGTTGTTCACTTGGCTGTCCAATCTTGGGGATGAAGTCAAGGTTGATTTAACTCCAGATTTGAGCGATATAGCCCAAGATAAAACAGGACCTAAAAAGAACTATCAGTGGTGATAGTATAGTGTTCAGATCTTTCAGTAGGATGGCAGGAAAGACGCCGTCTTTACCTGGGGCCTTATAGGATTTAACTCTATCGGGGCTAAAAAGTCTACCAGAGAGGCTATTCGTTCTACTATCGATGTCATTTATGACATTCATTTGATCGTCAAAAGGCATCATCTGTGGAGTAAAACCAGGGAAATGCACCTCAAGCAAGGTCTCTAGGGTTTCCCTGCTATTGACAGTGAAAGTACCGTAATTTTGTGTGCTCTTGGGATAGCGCTTTATGGAGTCGGGCCGCAAGGTGGTAGCGAGTCTATGTTCTCACAGTGTTTTTTCCAAGACAGATCTATAATCAGTCCAACTATTCTTTCTTTTGGCTCTGTTAAACAGAGATCTCACCTGTTTCCTTAGAGATTCGAGCCGCTTGTGTGTACTTGTTTTGGGTGTACAGCTGTTTCCAAAGGATGAGATAAGTGCTTCGTTGACTTTATAATTGAGCTTGGAAAAGAGCCCCTTTTTTCATGATATCCATGATCAGCTTCCCTAACCTCACTAGAGATGTTAAATCTGATATGTTGGTGATCAGATGGTGAGGCATCTTTGGAGACGTACCAGTCACCAATTATATTCGAAATGGGGTCAAGTACCTCTTCTCTAATCGAGTTTTTAAAAGTGGGTTTGTTGCCTCTATTGGCAACGATGAGATTTTTTCCAAGTTAATATTCAAGAAGTAACTCACCTCGTTTGTTGGTATTGCTGCTGCCCCATTCCACGTTGTGCGCATTGGCATCGCATTCGATGACTAGGTGTCGTTTGCGCTACTGGCAGTACCTTACCACGTCTTGTACCTCAGTAGGTGAATATGGTGGCCGTTTCAAGGGAAGTAGGTGGAGGCGCACACTATCTTCCTTACTCCTCCATCAGTGGGGACTTCCACGATGGCCGCTGCTAGGTCCATTGTTATAAACTCTGGAATGGGGAGAAGATTTATGTTAGATCCGATCACACATGCGGCCCTGGAAAGGTATTCTCCAATTGCGTAAATTAGCTTATGCGACCTGTTTTGTAGGCCCCACGGTTCCTGAATGAGTCCTATGTGACAACCCAAAGTACTGCTGGTTGTAGGTTGCTTGGTATCTACAGTAACTGGTCGTACATCAACTAATGTTTTTTCGTGGCTTTTTATGATGATCACCAAAACGATAAGCTACTTTGCATTTAAGTTCTAGCAATCGGTCCAAGGACCTCTCACCAATTGCCAGAACCAAATGCAGGAGATCTTTCTCCTTATCTGGCGCATCTGAATGACTCTCCAGTGCTGTGCATTGGGCCAACATTTTGCTAGTCCGCGTCACCAACACCTTGGTGATGGGTAGGTCGATACTCTGTGGGAAGTAGCCCACCAGTATGACATCAAGTCCACTCTTATCCTTTATGACCGTGAAATGGGTCTTCATCCAATCGGCCATGGTGGCGTCGGCACACACAAAGTAGAACCAACCTGACTTATATTTCGATCCCTTAAAGTGGGGTTTGGACGCCTTATCCAGCAGTTCGATGGAGGTGTCAACTACAGCCTCCTGAACGGCTGCTATCTCCCGTGGTTCCTACGAAGACACGGGAAAATACGGTCACCTGCAACGGAGTCCGAGATACTGCAGGAAGGTTTTAATGAAATCGGAGTAGTAGCTAAGCACCCTCTTTGCCATGCATCCATCGGCGCATGCTGTTCCACCTATGAGTTAGGGGGGTGAGGGAGTGATGGGTACAAAGGAGGGGAGGTGGGGAAGGGCCAGTAATTGCTTCTTAGCTTCGGGTTCCTCTAGAGATGGTCTCTCGAATGTCATTACAATTTTCACGGAGAGGACGACATAGTAGATCAGTCTTGCAGTGAAGACGAATCAACGTGTTTGAGGGGGACCAGCCACAGTAGATCGCATCTCACTGCAAGACCAATCAACAAAGCAAATCATCAGCGACGCCGCCAGGAAACCCCTTGATTGATGATGAATACAAAAATGGACTGACACAAAAAGCATACAAGTCTGCGCACTATCAAATTAAGATAAGCACATACATATGCATGTCAGAAGTTCAAATTCAGGACGGGAACCTACATAGAGGAAAATGGATGGAAATTCCTGTTCTGTATACTGTCTAACGAACGACCTATTTATGGTTAATGATAGAAACAAGTCTTGTGCCTTATTTTTGAGGAAGTTTAAAAGCCGTAAAAATTTACTCGGATTGCGTTTAAAAAGTACCAAATTTTATCTTGAAAACTTCTTTTAACTTCTTTTATCTTCTACTACGGGAACTACTACAAGGAGAACAAACAGCTCCAATTCGGGTGCGGATTCGTTATTCGAGGAAGATTTCGACAAAAGGTCTTGAGCTTCCGAGATATATGTAAGCGAACGCCTCATAACAATCCGCATCAAAGCTACATTTGGAACCATTAGCTTAATATGCGCTCACGCCCCAACGGAAGAAAAGGACAATCGACTCAAAGAAGAATTCTAGTTCTAGGAGATTTTAATGCAAAACTGGGCAAGAGCACATATTTGAGTCGGTCATAGGAAAGCATAGCCTCCATAACACCACATCCGACAACGGACTTAGGCTAATCGATTTCCTAACAGGGCGTAACCTTCTTGTAGCAAGCACGCGATTTCCCCATCTCAACATCCACAAAGGTACCTGGCAGCCTTTTGATTAATCGACCACCAACCAGATTGATCACATTGCGATCGACGCCAGACACTCCTCCTGTATTCTCGACGTACGAGCTTTCCGAGGGGCAACATCGACTCGGACCACTACCTTGTTGTAGCCAAGGTACGAATGAGGATGTCAAGAATGCTTAGGAGTCGAGTAGGACAACGTAAGTATGACGTCGGAAAGCTATAATCGCAAGAGACTGCCACAATCTTTGCCGATCATGTCTCCTCCAAGCTCTCTCAAAATCCGCCCACAGCAGCACAAACAATAGAGCAGGAATGGGCGCATTGCCAGAGTGCCGTCAGAGACGCTGCCTCAGAGGTGCTGGGTTTCAAACCGCCACCACCTAGAAACCCCTGGTTCAATGAACATACGAACAAGCCCATGCAACAAAACAAGAGGTATATAAAGCCATGCTGCAACAACGGACGAGAGCTGCTCGCGAAATCTATGAGCAGAAGAGAAGAGAGGAACACATGCTTCCCAGAAAAAGGAAGAGAGAGGACGGAAAGCGTGAGATCGAGGAGATGGGGAGATGCTTCCACAGGAATGACGCCCGTAAGTTTTACAATAAGGTAAAACGAACGTGCCATGGCTACAAAGCCAGAGCGGTAGCCTGCAGGGATGAAAAGGGAGAACTGGTAGTAGAGTCGCAGTCGAAGCTGAGGATTTGGAAAGACCACTTCTCTAGACTGTATAACGGCGATGACAGACAAGATACCGCTGTCAGGTAGAACGATCCGACCTAGACGTAGTCTAAATAGCGATATCAAGACTTAAGTCTAATAAAGCCGCGAGCGCAGACGGCCTGTCTGCTGAGGTTTTTAAGGCAGCTGGAGATAAGCTGGTAAGGTGCATGCACCATCCCATTTGCAATGTATGATCGGAGGAAAGCATGCCCGACGAATAAAATCTCAGCGTCGTTTGCCCGGTCCATAGGAAAGGAGACCCCTATAACTGCGCCAACTAGTTGAATAAGTCTCCTTAGCCTTGAGACCCAGCTTAGCCGCTTCTACCTCAATGCTTACAAAGGCCTCATTGACGTCTCGTTATGTCCGTCCAATCGCGTCAATGTCGTCGGCGTACGCAAGCAATTATGTAGAGCTGAAATAAATCGTAGCCCTTTTGTTGGCCAGCGACTTTTGCACGATCTTTTCAAGCACGATGTTGAAGAAGTTGCATGACAGCGCGTCATCTTGTCTAAATCCTCGGTTTGTTCATTACCGACCTTAATGGAGCAGCGAGAATTCTCCATTGTCATCCTGCACAGTCGGACGGGTATGGGAGGGATGTTAAAACTAGACATGGCTTTGTATAGCTCGTCTCTATACACGCTGTCATACGAAGCCTTGAAATCAACGGAAATGTGGTGAGTGTCTTCCTCCTTCTCCAAGATCTGCCGTAGCGTAAATATCTGGTCTGTTGTGGATTTGCATGGCCTGAAACCACACGGATAAGAGCTGATCAGCTTATCCACAAACGGTTTCAGGCGTTCACACAATACGGCAGAGAAAATCTTATAAGCGTTGTTAATGAGGGTAAGACCAAATATCTGCTTTCATCTAAAAGAGACGGACAACACCGATGTATTGGCCAGAACGTCACCATGGGCGGATATAACTTTGAAGTGGTCAAGGAATTAGTCTACCTTGGCTCACTGATGACCAGCGAGAACAACACCAGCGCTAAGATAAAACGCAGAATCACTCTTGCCAACCGCTGTTCCTTTGGGCTCAAGAGGCAATTGAGAAGTAGAGCCCTCTCTCGGAAAACCAAGGTGACACTATATAAGACCTTAATCATCCCAGTCCTCCTTTATGCCGCAGAGGCTTGGACCTTAACAAAAGCGGATGAAGATGCCCTTGATCGTTTCGAGAGGAAAATTCTGCGCACTATCTACGGTCCAGTTTGTTCAAACGGTGTATGGAGGAGAAGATATAACGAAGAACTGTACGGGTTGTACAGCGACATTGGCCTGGTACGACGTCTACGGATACAGCGTGTAAGGTGGCTAGGCCATGTGGAGCACATGGAAAATACAGCTTCGATCCGGATCCACCCCGGAAGGAAGGCGTGGCAGAGGACGGCCGCATCAACGGTGGCGCACGCAGGTGGAACGGGTCCTTAACCAACTGGGCGTGCGGCGCTAGAAACAGCTTGCCAAAGACCGTGCCAGCTAGAGACGCTTGTTGGTTGAGGCCCAGGTTCACCACGGACTGTAGCGCCACCTAAGTAGGTAAGCAAGGTAAGTGTTTGACAGATCTAATTGACTTGATTTCTTTTTGCCAACGCACCGCCGAGAAAGAAATAAAGTCATTGACTCGTACAGTCCTTGTAAGGTTATGTTATGCTGTATTTGACGTATTTCATCTGGATAATAAAAGCAGTAAAAAAAAAATAATATTTTATAAAAATGTAGAAAATATTCGAAAATATCGATCCCGATTAGGACTACATAAAGATTGTACTAGATCAACATCTGAAGTAAATAAACGAACTGTACCCGGCGCGATGGCAATGCCAAAGCCGGTCTTCTCTTTCATTTCTCTCAGTCAAAATCAAATGGCGAGTAAATGTCAATTTAGATAAGTCAAAAATCTTTTTCGTAATAAAAATGACAATTTTCTGTGGAACGCACTAAGTAGACTCGAAAATATTAAGATAATTTTCACTGAGGGGGGCGTCGATTTAAAACATCGTTTGGATTTAATCGCGATGCGAAAGTGCAATTCAAAATTAGTTAATCGGAATCAAAATAAATCGCATTGAAAATGGCTTCTAGCTGGCGCATTGGTAAAAGGAAGTTTCGTGCCAAAGGTAAACACAAATTGCAAATGTGTGCCCCTACATGGGAATGAGGAGTAAATCTCATCCGAATGAATGATAAAAACAATATATATATATGCATATATGTACATATATATCATTTTTGTTTCGAATTTGTTGTCTAAGTCGGTGAAGTGCGTAGGAAGAAATTGTGAAAAGTGCGATAGGCCAAAGCTAACCGTGCCGTGTGTGTTGTGATGAGTTCTACGATGAGCTTCAAGAGTTGTGTGGTGATGCTGTGGTATAATTGTGGGTGACACGGTTGAGGACGCGCAGGGTGTAATCTTATTTTCTTTTATTTCCATTTCACCAGAGAAAGAGATTTTCTCCTTTTCCAATCTTAACTCACAATTTATGGTCTTGTATCAAATGATTTATTTATAGACGTATCAACCGAAATAGAACATAGTTTTGTAAAAAGTAGTCATCCATCTAAAAGTCGCCTCATTGACATTATTATCCGCCGCATACCAGCGGTATTTACAAAAACAACATAGAACATTCATACATACATGCATATGTATGTATACCGTCAAAAGGACTATGATACAAATTAGAGTCATTAAGTCAGTCAGTCAGCTAGTGACTCATGATGGTTTCTTTTTTGTTTTGTTTGTATTTTGTTCTTTACCGAAGTATGTTCCAAACAAACAAATCTCACTTGTTAGCTGAAAATTGTAAGCAAATTTGAGTAGTGGGTTCGTCCTTACATGATGTAGAGTGGTCCTTGAATAGGGGATTTATGTGACATTCTCTTCATTGTTAGTCCACTTTTGGTCACATCATAATGCAATTGCTCATATCGATAGTTTTTGTACAATAATTAGTTTATGATGCAAATTTTGAAAGATGAACTGAAATCAGTGACTGTCTTTCCAGCTAGCGCGATCTTTTGCTAGCTGCTCCCAGTGTGGCACGACCAGCTGGTTAAGGACCCTTTCTACCTGTGTGCGCCACCTTACATACATAGATGCGACCGTCTTCTGCAATGTCGTCCTTTCGGGTTGGAGCCAAAAACTTTTCGGGCCGGAGCTATGCTGTCCATTCGCTCTACATGGCCTAGCATCTAAGACGTTGGATACGTAGACATTGGATACGTAGGCCGATGTCGCTGTACAGCCCCTGCAGTTAGTGGCTGAATATTCTCCTCCACTCTCCGTCACACACGTCCACAAACAGGACCGAATATTCTACGCATCATCCATTTTTCATATGGTCCAAGCCTTAGTCACCTTAGTTTTCCGAAAGAAGGCTTTACTACTCAATTGCCTCTTGAGCCCAAAGAAACAGCGGTGGTAAGAGTTATTCTGCGTCTGATCTCTGCGCTGGTGTCGTTGCCGCTTGTTACCAGTGAGCCAAGGTAGACGAAATCCTTGACTACATCAAAGTTCTAGCTGCCAATAGTGACGTTCGGGCCAAGAAGTCGGTGTTGTGCGTCTTTCTTTGACGACAGCATATATTTGGATTTTTCCTCGTTTACTTTCAGACTCACTTTAGCCGCTTCTGCTTCAATGCTCACAAAAGCTTCATTGGCGTCTTGCTGCGTTCTCCCAATTACTTTATTGTCATCAGCGTATGCGAGCAATTGTGCAGACTTGAAGTAGATCGTGTCGCATGTATTGGCCAGTGAGTCCCGCACATATATATGTATGATATTGAAAAAATCACACGATGGCAAAGAACTAACACAGGGCTCGTAGGGGATGCTGGTCTACTAAAAAGCGAGAAGAGCCGCCGTAGACGAACATCTTGCCCCACTGCTAGTAAGTCCCATCTCCACCTCCTCGTGGTGCCATCTGGAGATTTCCTATGGAAATTACAGATGGGGAAAGGCGAATCGAGCTTCCTGCGCCAAAAAACAGGATTAGTGAGTTGGGCTAGGCCTAGTAGGCCGTAAATGTAAAACAACTACAATCTCAGAGACAGCCACAAAATGATTAAAACTAGCTTAATTAACTTAATTACATTAATAATACCTTACTGAACCCATATGAGCACTCTAAGATAGCCAATATTTATACATATGTACATACATACATTTTCAATGGCCCGCATGTTCCACTATAATGGTCGCGGGGGTAATGCGCGCACGCGGGATCTCCAGGCCACTCGATCCTCCGCCATCGACTCTAACTCATCAGGAGCTATGCCCAAGCGCACCCAGGCGAGTTGTTGAACTTGGTCTAACCACCTCGTCCTCGGAAATCGTGACGATGGCGACATTCGTCTCACGTGACCGAACCATCGAAGCATAGCCCTTTCCGTTCGGAGAAGCAGCTGCTCAACATTGAACTCCCCGCGCACTGCCATGTTTCTCATCCTATCCCGGCGAGGGAAGAAGAAATCTCATTTCGGCAGCTTGTATTCGCGATCTTATTCTTTCGGTCAATACCCAAATTTCATGACCATATGTAGGTGAGAGTTGGAACAAATCTTCTTCCTCTTCTTAGCGGGCGCTACAGTTTGGGGTGAACCTGGGCCTCAACCAACATGCCCCTTCATCTAGCACGATCTTTTGCTAGCCTTTTCCATTGCCGCACACCCAGTTGGCTGAGGTCCCCTTCCACCTGTTCTCGCCATCTTAAGTGCGGCCGTCCTCTGCTTCTTCGTCTCTCGGGGTTCGATTCAAAGACTCTCCGGGCTGGAGCTGTGGTGTCCATTCGCTCTACATGGCCCAGCCACCTGTGTGCGCCATCTTAAGTGCGGCCGTCCTCTGCTTCTTCGTCCCTCGGGGTTCGATTCAAAGACTCTCCGGGCTGGAGCTGTGGTGTCCATTCGCTCTACATGGCCCAGCCATCTTAGGCGTTGAATCCGTTGACGCCTGACTAGACTCATGTCGCTGTACAGCCCGTAAAGTTCGTGGTTGAATCTTTTCCTTCATCCCCCGTCTGCGTTTATAGGCCCAAAAACCACGCGCAAAATATTTCTCTCGAAACGACCAAGGGCCTCCTTATCCGCTTTTGATACTGTCCAACAGGACCGGGAGGATAAGGGTCTTATATAAAGTCAACTTTGTCGTTCGGAAGAGGGCTCTATTACTCAATTGCCTCCTGAGCCCAAAGAAACAGCGATTGGCAAGAGTGATTCTGCGTTTGATTTCGGAACTGATGCCGTTGTTCCAGGTCACTGCGGAGCCAAGGTAGACGAAGTCCTTAACTACCTCGAACTTACATCTGCCTATACAAACGTTCTGGCCGAGACGCCGGTGGTGAGCGTCCTTTTTCGATGACAGCATATATTTAGTTTTGCCCTCGTTTACCGCCAAACCAATTTTCGCCGCCTCCATCTCAATACTCGCAAACGCCTCATTGACATCTCGCTGTGATCTACCTATTATGTCAATATCGTCGGCGTATACAAGGAGTTTTTGAGAGCACCGTGGCGCAGTGGGAAGTGTGTTGGCCTCTGACGCCGATGACACGGGATCGAATCCCGACACAACCATGTCATCGAACATGTTTTCAAGGTGTTTCTCCTCAGCGGGGTTCTGACAAAACCCCCTGTAGTAAAATTGTCATGAAAAGCTTCTCGAAATTCGCCGTTCGGAACCGGCATTAAAACTGTAGGTCCCTTTCACCTATGGGAAAATGAAATCACACACAACATGGGTGATTGAGAGAAGCTCGGCTCAGGTCCTTCATGGACTGTAACGCCAACATACATACAAGGAGTTGCGAGGATTTTAAATAGATTGTGCTTCTTGTATTGGCCAATGATTTTTGCACAATCATTTCCAATATGATGTTGGAGAAATCACACGACAGCGCATCGCCCTGCCCAAATCCTTTTTTGACATCAAAACTATCGGTAAGGTGTTCACCGATTCGGATGGAGCAGCGAGGATTCTTCAAAGTCATCCTGCATAGTCTGATGAGTTTACCAGGTATGGCAAAGGTAGACATAGCGTTGTATAGCTCGTGTGCGGCTTTGAAGTCGACAAATAGGTGGTGAGTGTCGACTTGAAATTCATTGGTTTTTTCCAGGATCTGCCGTAGTGTGAAGATTTGGTCGATGGTGGACTTCCCTGGCCTGAATCCGCACTGATAAGGACCTATCAGCTTATTTACAAAAGGATTCAGGTGTTCACACAAAACGGCAGAGAAGATGTTGTAGGCGATGTTAAGGAGACTTATTCCTCTGTAGTTGGCGCAATCAAAGTTGTCTCCTATTTTGTGGATCGGGCATACGATGCTGAGACTCCATTCCTCCGGCATACGATGCTGAGACTCCATTCCTCGGGCATACGATGCTGAGACTCCATTCCTCGGATCATCCCCAGCTGCCTTGAAGAAGTCAGCAGAAAGTCCGTCTGCGCCAGCAGCTTTATTTGCCTTGAGTTTCGATATGGCAATCTTAACTTCGTCGAGGTCAGGGGGGCGGTCTTCGTCGATTAGAAATGGATCATTCTGTCTGACAGCGGTATATTGACTAACATCGTCGTTATACAGTCTGCACAAGTAGTTTTTCCATATTCTCAGCATCGACTGCGATTCTACTACTAGTTGCAACAAATACTGAGTTAAAAACGGCTTACTTGGCTTTGACACCGAGCTCGGTCTTCCTGATTGCAGATCTTCCAAGTTGTTTCAAAATTGACCCAGTTTGGTCAATCCTGCAGGAAAACTCAGTATTACGCCTCCCATCACTCGTGAAGAAGACCCCAAGATACTTAAACTTCTCCACCTGCTTCAATGGGACTCCACTAACATGTAGAGTGCATTGGAAAGGTGTTCTGGAAATAACCATAATCTCGAATTTGTCCACCTTAAGCCTCATTGGGCCACAAACCTATCTAGCACGCGCTGGAGTTCCGTCTGGGAGAATGTGAGGACAACTAAGTCAATATTTATTTCTTAAATAAGTCTTTTGTCTTTTATATTAACGTTTCATTTAATCTAAAATCATAACATATTATTAAAGACATTTTTCTTTGTGATCCTAACCCAGCACACTAAAGCGGCCTACACACACGCTACGGATCGAATGGATCGGTTGCGATTCAAATAGATCGTTGTGTGTGTGGGGTAGTTTGCTACAGATCGCAAATTTTCAAATGAGTTTGACATTCTTGCATTCGGTAGTGTGTGTGTGGCGCGGTTGAAAATGTTGCGATTCAAACAGATCGTCGTGTGTGTGGCACAGTCTGCTACAGATCGCAAGTTATCATATGAGTTTGATATTCTTGCGATCGGTAGCGTGTGTGTGGCGCGGTTGACGATGCCTAGGAAACGTCCACCCGAAGTTGTTAGAGTGCATCTATGCAGTCTGTTTATATGTTTATGATTGTATTTATGATTCATATGTGCACAAATGTATGTTTTAAAACTGTGAACATCGAATCATAAAATAAACACTCGCAGGCAGTAGGCAATAGAATTATGAGAACCTCATTCACATATTTGTGAATGCATGTATCTATATATGAATAAGTTATTAGGATCAGAAACCACTCCTGCATCCACAGTGAACGTTTCTTTTTCATTATCCATTCTTTTCTTTTTCCACACAAATAAACACCACACAACAAAATTATTTTTTCTCCGCGATCCATCCTTACTCGATGGCGAACAGCGAGAAATGAAGAACGTATACTGATCCATAAGTGTGTGGCGAAATGAGTTCAAACAGATCCATTCGATCCGTAGCGTGTGTGTAGGCCGCTTAACCTAGAACGGTACAATCTAAAGCTAGAGTTTGTAGCAAAAAGCACATGTGCTCATACTCTCTCTTTCTCTCTCTCTCTCTCTCTCTCTCTCTCTCACACACACACACAGTCTCTCTCATACTCTCTCAGTCATGGTATGCGAATAGAACAGAAGAACAAATTCAGAACAAAAGACCGAAAGAAGACAAGAAGAAACTGAATAACAGAGAAGAATTAGAACAGAAAAAAATAGACAAAGAAATCAAAGAAGAATAAACGAAGAAACTGAAGAACAAAGAAGAATAAGAACAGAAAAAGAGGACGGCCCAGCAAGAGGACGAAGAATTCCGTGGCATAATCTGCTGCTTACTCGTATTTATTTAAAGCTAAGAAAATATTTGCTTTTCAAGTACACCAATGCGTGAATGCCCTGTCATAAAAACAGGACGGTTCTCTTAGTCATTTTCCTCCATTTTCTTTTTTTAGTACACAATGCAATTTAACAATAACTGATTTGCTTACTTTTGGCTAAAGTTTTTAACCTACAGCAAACATACTTAAGACCCAAATTGCTCAAGAAGCCCTTTATTTTCAATATATGCATGTAATTCCTCTGTTTCACCTTGTCCCCATTGTTTATCAACCATCGACAATTACCATCCTCCCCTTCTTCTCTCATTTTTTCTCGACTCTCCACCACTGAACTCTTCCCCTCCAGCGCTCAAGTCTTACGACTTCCAAAAGCAAATTTCAACCTAATCAATGAATATCCCCTTCAATTTTGACGGCCTCGCAATAAATGACGCCATATCCTTATTCTATAGAGAAATATTTAATTCTATTTCTCTCTACGTTCCCATATCTCGATCCAATCACTTATCTTCTTCTCCTGGGTATAATCGCAGGCTCCGTTCTTTATGAAACAAAAGAAACAAACCGTGGGCTATCTTCCTTCGTACTCAGTCCCCCTATGACTATATTGGTACTTATCTACTATTTACCGAGCTTCACAACTCTCTCTACGAACACCACTTGATCAAAACACAAGCCAATCTTATCTATTACAAAAGGAAATCTGATGGCTACCCAACCTCACTCTCTTTCAATGGCGAAACCTCGAATGATCCCATCACTATCGCCAACTTTTTTGCCAACCTTTTCAAACAATCTTTCGTCGATGACTCCTTTGTGCCGGACACTTCCTATTTCGACTACCTACCCAATTTCTCCCTTAGTCCATTTCTGCCACGTTCTGTTGAACCCCCATATCATTGAAATTAAACTGAATCAATTTAATGATGAGTTCATTCCTGGACCCGATGGTGTCCCCGCCATATTATTAAAAAAAAATTCCTTCATTCTCTCCGTCCCGCTCTCAAAATTATTCAACTTATCCCTGTCCCTTGGAGAACTTCCCCAGATGTGGAGAACCGCTTTCATAACTCCTATTCACAAAAAGGGTCCAAAAAGTGATGTTAACAACTACCGCCCCATCGCAAAACTCTCACATATACCCAAACTTTTCGAAAGCATCTTGTATGAAACACTAAGTTTCCAATGCAAATCTCTAATCTCCTCAAATCAACATGGATTCCTCAAATATAGGTCTACAACCACAAACCTTGTCGAATTCGTGTCCTTCACCCTCTCAGCATTAGAGAATGGGAACGAAATCGACGTCAACTGACTTCAGTAAAGCCTTCGACAAAATATCTCACAATCTAATACTCTTCAAACTGTCTTCCCTAGGCTTTGAACCCACTGCTCGAAGTGGATATCTTTAAAAAACCGTTACTACAGTGTTCGCTTTAGATCTGCCTTTTCTAACCCTTTTTTAGTCTCGTCCGGCGTTCCCCAAGGTAGCCACCTAGGTCCACTTCTTTTCATTCTTACCATAAACGACATTGAGATAATCATCAAACATTCCCATCTCTCACTGTACGCCGACGACACCAAGTTCTTTAAGACCATTTCCTCGCTACAAGACTCTTCCCTTACTCAATCCGATCTCAATAGCTTTTCTACCTGGTGTTCCAAAAATTGCTTGGAGCTTAACATTTCCAAATGCCAATCTATCACCTTCTCACGTAAACGTGTCCAATCCTCTCCTCGTCTCTGCTTTCTCCACAACCAACCCATTTCTACCGTTCAGGTTATCCGCGATCTTGGCATACTATGTGACCAAGAGCTCAATTTCCGCGCACATATCGACGATATAATTCTTAAAGCAATTCTGCATTAGTTTTCGTAAAGCGCTGGTCTAAAGAATTCTCCAATCCCTACGTGATTCGATCCCTCTATATTTCCTTCGTTCGCCCCCTTCTTGAATACGCATCTGAAGCGTGGTCCCCTTATCAACAAATCCACATTTCTAGAATCGAGAGCATCCAGCGTCGATTCCTACGCTTCGCTCTTAGAGGTCTGCACTGGCAAAATCCTCTGTTCTTACCGCCCTATCAAGACCGACTCAAACTAATAGATCTGAGTACGTTGGAGGAAACAAGAAGGGTAGCTGACATCCTCTTCATTCATAAACTCCTAACAGGTACCATTGACTGCGCCAACCTCTACAACTCTATATCCCTTAACACTAACCCTCGTAATACTCGCAATCCTCGTCTCTTTTATCTATCCACCCCCCGCACCTCATACGGCTCCAATGAACCCATTTCCCGTATGCTGGGAAGTGTTAATTCGAACACTAACTTCGATTTCAACCTCTGCACTCCATGCCTAAAACTTCGTCTTCTCGGTAGCCTCCCCTTCTCCCTACCATAGTTCCCTAATCGCGCCCTCTAATTAAGAATGTTAGTTAGTTAAGTTAGAATTAAGAATGTTAGCTTGAACTAAGCTTAATAAATTGGGGTATTGGCCCCCATATGTACATATGTATATCCAGAGGGCGCCGTGGTGCAGTGGTTAGTGTTTTTTTTTTTTTTTTTTTTTTTTTTATAAATTTGCCCGCACTCAAGGTCTAATAACCTTTTTATGTCGGCGACGCAGTGCGGGCAGAAGGTAGAGAGGAAGAGGAATAGAGGAGATGCCGATGGACATTGATCTTAAATGCTTGCATGTTGCATTGAGGGGGGAAAACCGAATCCGGCAGGGAGTTCCAGATTCGTGTGGTTCGGTTAATGAAAGATTCTCTATATTTGACAGTACGTCCGAGAGCGGGCTTCAGAGGATATTGGTGAGCATTCCTAGAGAGACGTGTATTGCGGGAGAAATGTTGAAGGGGCGGAATGCAACTGGCTATTTCATCAGAGCATTTTTGGTGGTAGTAACGATAAAACAGGGAGAGGCAGGTAACATTCCTGTGGTGTCCCAGCGAGTCTCATGTTTTGGTAATGCTGGAGTCACCTATCAGTTTTATGGCTCGTTTTTGTATTCTGTCTAGTAGGTGCAGTGAGGTCTTGGAAGCACCGGACAAGACATGAGCGTTAAACTCTAATTTGGGGCGAATGAACGCCTTATAGATTGTAGCCAGATCTAAGGGTGAGAAATATTTCTTGCATCTGTATAAGAATCATAGGCATTTCGCAGCATTCTTGGCGACACTGAATATATGGTCGCTCCAATTAAGATTGTGAGCAACACTCATACCCAGGATGGAAAGCTTTTCAGTTTCTGAGATGCGAGTGCCATTCATGGATAATGGCTGCGGGTTATTTATACGCTTTAACGACAAGAGACAGCATTGTGTTTTGGAAGCATTAAATTCCACTCTATTGTTTTTACCTCATTGGATGATGCTATCGATATCGGAATTTAATGAGCTTAACATACGCTGCCGCTCATTATCTACAACCGAAGTGCAGGGTCGTAAACTGGTGAACGAATATGAGAAGCTGTCGTCAGCGAAGGAGTGAATTGGATTAGAAGTAACAGACAAGAGATCATTTATAAAAATAAGAAAGAGTGTCGGAGACAAAACGGAGCCCTGGGGAACACCGGCATTTACAAAGTGAGTATCAGACTTGAATCCGTCCAAAACAACTTGAACTGAACGATTCGAAAGGTAGCTTCTAATCCGTTGAAAGAGAGACTCATCGATCCCAAAAGCACGGATTTTCGACAAAAGTGCTTCATGCCAACCCCTGTCAAATGCTTTCGAAATATCCAGTGCAACAATTTTGCTTTCACCTGCTTGGTGAAGCGAGTGATTCCACTTTTCAGCGAGATATGCCATCATATCACCAGTGGATCTGTTGCTGCGGAAACCGTATTGGCGGTCATTGAGGAGTTTCCGTGATTCAAGATATTTCATAAGCTGACGGTTAAACAGCGTTTCCATGAAAGAAAGAGCCCAGAGGTGTAGGAAAGGTGAAAAAGCTTACGCAGTGGTTTTGCCAGCGTAGAAGAACACCTCTTCAGAACTATTGGGGCAATACCATCTGGACCAGCGGATTTGTGTATGTCGAGGTCTTTAAGAACCCTTGCGACTGTACAAGTGCGGAAGTGGATTAGTCCCATGGTGGAATTGACGCACTCTAGTACAGGCGGAGTGTGTTGGACTCTGGCGCACGATGAGCGAGTTCGGATCCCGATAACACCAACGCTATCGAATGTTTATTTCGCGACGTTCCTCCTCGGCGGGGTACTAGCAAAACCCCCGTAGTAAAACTTGCCATGAAAAAGCTTCTCGACTCACGCCGTTCGGAATCGGCATTAAATCGGCACAATCACACACAACATGGGTGATTGAGAGAAGCTTGGCTCTGGTCCTTCATGGGCTGTAACGCCGCCAAAGAAGAAGAAGATCCATATTTTCAATGAAGTTCACTTGTTTTTCGTTGTCCCTTATTCTGGTTTATGTTTCTATTACTTGATTAAAAGTCGTTTTCATTGTTGTTTGTTTTTTTTTCTTGTCCTTTCTTTTTTAATTACAGTTTCGACAGACCCAGAGGATATTTTCCGATTGGATCCACAGAAAACACCAGCTGAGAATGCTTTTGACATTTATCAGTTATTATGTAATAACAATAATAAGGATATGCGTGACACAAAGCGTTTGTTTCTTCTCAATAGTTTTGCTACACTTTTCAAAGATCACAAACCCTCACAGTTGGGGTTTACTACAGACGAATTTTTACTATGGTGAGATGCCTACTATTGCTCGACACATTATACATTACTTTAAACTTCATTATCGATTGTAGTTTAAGCGTGTCACTCATTCACTCATTTACGCAAGTGCGGGCAGCTGGTCTGCGTGCTATCCGCTATGTATTATCAGCGCCAAAGGACATTAAAATATTTAATTCGTTTCAACTACCATATCTAGTGTGCCGGAGTATTGATGTGCTATTAAGAAACGATGATGAACGAGTTCAAGCCCTTAAGTTGGTAACTAAAACACCATGTAATCTGCGAGATCGTTGACGGATTTCCTAACTATTTTGTTTCTTTTTGCTTATAGATTCGGAAGATATTAGCTGTTTCACCAGAAGATGTCAGTCCCGTACTTGTCCGTTGCTTGGTATCCCTGACAAATGGTGGTATTGAAGAAAGCGACAATATGTTGCGGGCATGTCTGGCGTCACTTTGTGAATTTGGTGTTCTATGTCCGACTTTAATGATTGTGTGTGGTGGGGTGGGTGCACTAACTCGAAACCTGCTAGAATGTCATAATCCCCGAATTGCCGAAAGCTTGTGTGGTGTTTTGTTACATTTATTGGAGTGGCCTCATACGAGAAATATTTCGGGAATCCGCTTGGATTGTTTGGCTGCTCCTTACTGCGACTTCACGTATCGATTGGGTATAATGGATAAAAATAAGTAAATTGTATACCTACCTCAGATGAATATATATTTAAAATATGTTTACATTGCAGAGATGCACGAGAATTAAGATACACTAGCAGTCGATTAGCACTGCTCTCTGTGTTGCGAAGCTGGGCTGGAACAATCGAATTTTGTAATCCTAGTAATCCTTCTGGTTTGAAGGCTATAGTAGATATTTTATACTTGAATCAGTTGGAAGTAAGAGTGAGTATAAATCATTAAACAATTAATAGAATGGGCCAAAACGTAGGGAGGCTTTATAATACATTTAAATGCAAAATATTAGTTTGTAGTTGTTGAAATTTCTTGAACCTTTATCTGAAGAGTCTTTTACTCACGATGTTCGGTTATTTCTATTTTTGCGAGTCCAATACACGCGGAGCAACCGGAAAGAAACTCATCAGCGATGCGAATTGGCAACTTGTTTGCTTTGAGTCATACCCTGTGTAATGAAATGAGACTATACACACGAGGCGACTGGTTGAAAACTCGTTTGCGATTAAAAACAAAACAATTTGTAAACAGTTGCCAATTGATTTGCATGTCGGGTTGCCTATTGTTTTCAGTTTCTAGTTGCTGTTCCTTATATCAAGGCACTGGGAAAGCCTTCCGGAAATCTGTCGCAGCCACAACAGGAGGAGGAAGAAGGACTTTCCGTAGGGGATGGGTGATTACGACCCACCTTCTGAAACTCCATCACCATCCCCACAACCACCTCCAAGGTCCCAGCCAATCCAACAGGCAATAACAAAATAGAAGCGTGCTGCGAAGAATGATGATGTGGATAAAGCGTTCATCGAATATTTGGAATGTAAAAAGGCGACTTCATTGGCCAGTGGTAGGTAGGTGGCTACAGAGCCCAGAATGGAAGGAAGCCTTGAAATTGTTCCTTCTTAGCATGCTTCCGGATCTCATGCAAATGGATGATCGTGAAGTGGGGCAATCCAAGAGGAAGACTTTGGATGTTGTGAATGACATACTGTCAGCCAAATCCACGCGTCTTCCCTCCTCATGCCCACCCACAAGTAGCTATTCGTTTTCTGAGCGAATTGGGGACTGTACCGCGCTAGAGGCAGCTGAGATTTGCATCGGTGATGAGTTTCCTCGTGTGTGGAGTTAAGTCTCCGATGAGTTCGTAACTGGTTTGCAACCCGATTTGCTAACCGGTTTAGTTTCTTTCCGGTTGCTCCGTGTGTATTGGGCCTTATTCTCATCGATTTGGAATATCTTATTATTAAGTAATTAAGCGATTTGAACAAGTCCCAGTTTTTAACTTCCGTAATTATTGAAACGAAAGTATTTATATAATTTTTTGCTTTTTCAGAAAGCAATATTAGATCTTCTGTGTGAATTGTTAGGACTCCCGCAACACAATTGGACAGACGAGTATTCCGTAGCTCTTTCAGCAGTAGATCCCTCGGATTTTCAGGTGAAATAAAGAAAATTAAAGAAAGAAATATGAAAAATTAACAATTTTGTTCTTGTGCCTTTAGGATGCTTGGGTGTTGAGCAACGGATTTGTCGCCATGGAAGGTCGTAGTATTTTGCCTAGCCTTGCAAATCGGGCAGCAAATATATGCGAGCAGCATCTATCTTTACTATTATATTGCTTCTTGGAGACGGGTCTTTTAAGCGCTCTAGTTGAAGTCATTGTGTCGAGTGATACGTTTATATCTGTCCGTGCGACGGTTTTATTAGGTACATCAAAATGGAATAGTATGCAATTCCAAATAACTTTATTTAAATTTAATCTAATTTATAGGCAAAATTCTTCATTTGATGCATACTCATTTACCTGCTGATATATGTAGTACATATCCAGCGCTACCGACACTTGTTACGCATGCCACACAGGGAAATCATCAAGCAACAGCCTCGATATCCGCTCTTCAGAACTATCATCAGATGCTACGTAACCGACCAGTGTCATGTAGCTTATTTCTGGATAATATCATTCAGGCAGGATGTAAGCTTGATTCTACCATTTAATTGCATACTCAATTTACAAAGCGAGTCTTGTTTCAGCTCTCATCAATACACGTCTGTTTAAGAGAGATATTAATAATTACGATGCGAATAGTACGGGAAACACGACGCTTTCGCATGACACTTCGGAGCGACGTCGATTGGATTCGGTGTCGTCTAGTATTAGCGGCGAAAGAAACGATGAATCTCAATCGTTGCCCTCATCGGCTATGAGAAGGTCTAGTTTTAGATTAAAGAAGAAGAAAATCACTAAATTCTTTGAGAATTTACGAGAATTTAATCGCTTGGTTAAGGATTCCAATGTACTCATTTTAGCTGATGGCAATTCTTGGGATTGGGAACTTGTCACCACGATTCTTCGGGTATGCATAAAGAAAGTATTAAAACTGATGGAACATATAATATGGACTTTTTTCAAAGACCGACGCAATCGGAAAACTGGACGACATAAAAATTAGGTTCCTGAGAAGATTAGTACACTATTTCAAGCCTAGCAGTAATCGCTTCTCTCATCAAGATCTCTCCCACGGTAGAACAGTTCCAGCATATGTGACAGCAGGTCTAGATCTTATTGATTGGCTTCTTGGCAGCAATGAGGTAAGCGAACCTAATAGTAAGTGCAATTGCTCTTCATTATTATATTGTTTGTTTGTAGCTCGAAAGCATGCGTATGATAACGGATTTGTTTTCGGATATAAGTCAACATCTACTAGCGATCACAACATCAAATCGAGCGCACGATTGCCTCTTCAGTCCACAGCATATGAATAACACAATGTGCCAACAGTATTTCCTGTTTATTGGACGTATGTGCCGTCAGGAAAAGGGAATCAGTATTTTAAACAATACAGCCGTCTTTGAACAGTAATTCAAACACCTTTCAGCATTAAGTATTGACATTTTTTTTTCAATGTTAGCTATTTGCTTGCAGGTTGATGACTCTAGTCTCGACTACAGATCATATTTGCTATGTTAAATTAATCGTGTCAGGTTTGGACTATGGTCTCGAAGGTTGCACCAGGAAAATTCTAGAGAAGGCTTTAACATCAGCAAAGACGCGTAGTGGACGTTTATATTCGACACAGTTCCTTTTGGTCTTGCTAAGAGCTAGAATACCAAACTTTGAAGTATGGGGTATACCACTATTGATAAATCAAACTAAAGACTCGGAACGTAGTATTGTATTAGCTGCAATCGATGCACTTGATGAGGCTTGCTATGAAAAGGTTGTAATTCCTTTATTCTTTCTCTTGCAAAGCTCCTTTAACAATTTGTGAATTATAGAATTACTTGGAAGAGTTAGTTAGCATTTGGCCGAATTTCAAACCATTGGGTGATGTCGGACGCCTGTTAATGACGCGGTATTATTCGATTTATCGGGGACTTAACCACCGTAAGGCTAGAACTAAGGAAGAGATTGAATTTTGGAAGAATGGATACAATAAGCGGTAAGAATATGCTTGCTCGAAAGTGTAATAGTTCACTTCTAAATTGCCGCTGGTTTTGAAGATATGTGCTTTTGGTTGAAGCCGACACGCATTCCAGTCTAACATTATTAATAAAGAATGAAGATGGCTTTTATAGCCGACGGAATTGTTTAACGCGTTCAATTGTAATTCCACCTTATATTCAACCGCATTTATATGGTCAGTTAGTGCAGACAACTCAGGGCACGGCTGCGTTGCAAAATTATAGTGATCTGCCCAATTTAGTCGATTGTTTACTCAAAGCGAAAATGATTGATGATAATGACGTATTGGATCTAAAAGCAGCTCTATGGGCAGTGGGTCATACATCAACGCACTCAAATGGTATCGATATGCTTTTGGAGTCATATCCTAGGCAAGTATATTAGGCTTATTAGATGTACAATTAAATAGGTTCTTTTTAATTTTTGCAGAATATATGAAAAGATAATCTTATTGGCTACAAAAGGAGACGTATACTCAGTAAGAGCAACAGCGTTTAATGTACTCGGTTTAATTGGAAGTACGACCGCTGGAGCAAACTATTTATTTAAATTAAGTAAGCGTACTAGCTTAATGTGCAGTCTTGCAGCCGTAACCATTTCTTATTTAAGATTGGCTGTGCGTTCGACATGATCGAAATACCAACTGGCCGGTATATCAACCGGAAGATTGGCTTTCGAATAATTTCACCCCAGTGCGTCATCCGTGTGAGGATGTTCCATCTTATAACTACCCTAGCATTGAGGATCATATCGAAGGATCATATTATACGAGAAGTGATTGGAATCTGTTGTTAGCAGATGACACCACAGGCGATAGCAAGGGCGACAGCAAAGATGAGGCTGGTCAAGTCACTTTATTACTGCTAAGCAGCTATCTCTAATTGATGTTTCTTTTTTGGTCATTCGCACAGATAGTAGGAAGTATATCTCAATCCCGAACTTTGACCGACCCAGGCTCTGCTCGGCCTGGGAAGCATATGAGATCCCTGTCAGAATCTAAAACAACGGATGTAATAAGTCTAATTGCTGGACCGCAGCAACATCACCCTCGGATTCGTCGGAATTCCTGCACAGATTCAAACACATCAGGAGTGAGCAGCTGCGAGTCTGTCCCTGCTCGCACGATTGTTGGGTAAGTTTATATAGAAATCTATATTCGCGCTATACAGATTGTTTTTGTTTTATTTATTTATTTTTTTTTTCTTAGAGATTTCCAGCAAATTCAATTGAGTCCAATACCGTCTATGTCCAACTTGGCTACAATTTCCTCAAAGCGAGCGGGCCCTCTCGAGCCGTCTTCTTTCATTGGCTTTGCTAACCTCCAAACACCCATTAGTCATTTAGATTTAGAAGGTTACGCCAAACTAAGAACCATCAGACGGAATTGTAGACCAGTTCTTTCCGAATCAGCAGCTGATGACATTGCTGAAATAATGGATCGAAATGAGATTTACGCGACATTTCGTCAAAGAAAATCTTCAATCAGTGATTTGCATCGTAAACTTAAAGTACGGAGTTTGGACCGACAAGCGTCTTTAAATATGTTTTCGTAAGTCTTAATAAATTAATTTCTATTTGACACCTACACAATTTGTTGATTATCCAGACAATTTACTGCTGATGATTTTCAAGTTCCTATACCAACGTTGGCGGCACCAAAGTTCCTCGTACATAACGATTCGAAGGGCCCCTGTTATACAGGTAATATGCGAGCTTGTTCAGCTCATATTCGGCACTAATTTATATCTCAATTTGTAGGTATCGCCCTTCCAAAGCACTTGCTAGATCTATTCCCATCGCGTGACATGACCACCACGTATGTTTCGCGAGACATACTAGATCAAGATTTAGTGCACACACACTTCTTGGGTACCAAACAAAACTTTTTTAACGACTCGACGAACGAATGCGATGAAAGTTCCGTAACTAGTAATTTCTCTGACGTTTCCTCTGTGAGTAAACGCTCTAAATGGATCGGAAAACACAATCGCAGCATTTGTCTACGTTGTTCCCGATCGTCCAACAATCGACCAAACAAATATAGTGATACATCATTATTTAACAAGAAACCAAAAGCTTACCCTGGCTCAACAATTTCGGAAATTTCATATAATTCACCTGAAAGTATACTCAGCGACGACAGCGTGCCCGATCACCTGACATCAGTTATCCTCTACAATGTCCTTCGGCTAGCGAATCCAGTTAGTAGCAAACAATCGAAGATAGCATTACTCGAGTTAAAGCAGAAACACCCAGATGCATTTCAAGACATCTGCTTATATTCGGAGGTGTGTACATTTTTGGGTTGCAGTTCTTACCGCATGAATGCGAGACGTTTCTTACAAGAACTTTTCTTGGACTTGAATTTCGAAAGTTTCAGCGTGGAACCAAGTGATATCATATCTCGTAAGGTAAAGGAAATAACTCAGAAAGTCCTGCGTAACAATAGCGAAACGAATAATGCCGATGTAATATTTTTATCGTCATCATCCAACCCGAATGTGTCAGCATCAGAATTACATGAACCTCTGGATGATGTACAGCAGCAAACACCTACTACACAATGTCCACCAGCTGCTCCTTCCTCTGGATGGTATCCAAATTATAAGTCAAATATCAAATCACCTCCGCTTGAAAGTGTCTACGAAACAAGTTGCGAAAATTTGATCGAATCCCTTCCATCCAAAATATCGCCGATAGATCCATCTACTAAATTGATAACTGTCATCTCATCAACCACTTCAGATAGCAAATCTACAAGTACACAACCGCCTAATCATGATCCCAATCTACCTGTAAGCAGCAGTCTTCATATGTCTAACAATATTTATAAATCTAGTATAAGTCGACGACTTCTTCAATCGACCGATGCACCCGACAACAATTGCTCCGAAATGTCTGCAATCGTTGAGAACGAAAACAAAAAGTACACTCGAGGGCGTTTTTACACACTCGAGTTGGACTTGAGTTGTACAAAGAATAAATTTCCTATAACTGACCGGCAAAAGAAAGAAACTAACTATACGTCGACTTCCAATGCAGCGTATGAATCACCACAGAATAACACATCAAACACCGCTGCTACCACGAGCAGTAGCAGTGGTCAATCACAATTGAACGTCACCACATCGACGGCCACATTAACCCCTACTACATCTGCCGCGACAACTGGTGCCTACATTGAACTGACATTCACCAAAAGTCTATCCGCATCACTATCCAAACCTATTGGCAGCTTATACTGTGAAAAACGAATGCAATCATCCAAATCTGAGGCTGTACTCACTAGGGCTAAGCAAACTTAAAATTTAAACGCCGGCATACGAGCGTCTGTCGTTGTGTTATTCTCTTTCTTCGTGAACATCTGATATCTCAATACAAACCAAGCTATACCTATACTGTATGCGTATGTATATAAGTATGTATGATTGTAGTATATTTATAAATTATTTCCCGTTCTCTGTATATTTAACTATACCACCGCAAGAGTGTATTGCAGTTTTAATTCACATGAACAATTCCATTTCATAAGCAAATGTCGCCGTCGCCGTCGTCATCTCCGTATGTATGTATGTAGTGTAAAAAACCTGAAAAAAAGTTAATAATTTAAAAGATAAGAGAGAAAGTTGGAAAAAACAAAGCAAAACAAACAAACAAGAAAAGTAATTCCATTAATTGTAGCTACATTCAATTTTATATTTCCTAAGATAAACTAATACTACAGATTTGGAGTGCGTTTTCATATGCTTTTATATACTTGAGCTACGCGCACAGTAATGCGAGGTGCGATTCGGGAAGCGATACGAGATGCGATGCGAAATGCCATGCGAGATGCCATGCGAGACGCGAGCAGTAAAAGCTGCTCTGTACTGTTCTGTTGCGATGTATTCATCATCAGGCGAAGAATTTTTAAATTAACTTACTTACTTACTTATCAGGCCAGCGATCCATGGAGGATCTGAGCCTGAGCTATAGCTACCTTCCAAGATGTCTTACATCCGCGATTACTTGGTCTTTATACCGGAGGTTCGGTCTTCCTCTTCTTCTCGAACCAGGAGGCTCGGAGTCGAAGACCCTCTTAGCTGAAGCGTTGATGTCCATGCGCTCGATGTGGCCGAGCCAGTGTAGTCGACGGATCCTTGCCTTCCGGACTACATCCACATCTTGGTATAGCTCGTAGAGTTCGCGGTTGTGTCTGCTTCTCCATTCACCTTCCTCACAGACAGGACCAAATATCCGGCGCAGAATTTTTCTTTCGAAAGAACCCAAAATCAACTCCGCTGTCCTGCTTATCGTCCAGCTTTCGGTTCCGTACAGCAAGACTGGCAGAATGAGCGTTTTGTAAAGCATGACTTTGGTCTTTCGAGTGAGGAGTTTTGACCCCAGTTGTTTGGACAAGCCGAAGTAGCAGCGGTTGCCAAGGGCGATTCTATGCCGGATCTCCACTGTGATGTCATTTGTGGAATTTACCTTTGCCCCGAGGTAGACAAACTCCTTAACTACCTCGAAATTGTAGCTGTCAATTGTTATATTTTGTCCCAGGTGGTGAGCGACGGATTGGTTTTTGCTTAACAGCATGTATTTCGTTTTGTCCTCATTGATCTTAAGACCAACTCGTTTCGCCTGTTCTTCAATCGCGTGCTTCCACAATGCCACGGCGAGACCACGCGATGATGTCGATATCATCCGCGTATCCTAGCAGCTGGATGGACTTGTAAAAGATAGTGCCTTCCCTGTTGACGCCTGCCCGTCGCACTATCTGCTCCAGCACCAGGTTGAAGAAGTCACATGACAGCGCATCTCCTTGCCGAAATCCGGTGCATGTTTCGAATGGTTCCGAGGTCCTAGAACCGAGTTGCACGGTGCATCGCGTGTTTTTTAGCGTGGCGCGACACAACTGGATCGGTTTTAGCGGGATCCCGAATTCGGCCATCGCTCCAAACAGTGCTTCACGATGAATGCTGTCGTATGCGGCTTTGAAATCGATGAAAAGATGGTGTGTATCGATTCGAAACTCGTTGGTCTTTTCCAGGATTTGTCGAAGTGTGAACATTTTGTCTTTAGTTGATTTGCCGGACCGGAAGCCGCACTGGTAGCTGCCGATTAGTGCGGTGCAAAATGGTTTTAGACGTTCACCCAATACGCTGGACAATATCTTGTATGCGACATTGAGCAGGGATATACCTCTATAGTTCTTGCAAGAGGTAGGATCGCCTTTTTTGTGGATGGGGCATATAGAGCTTGTATTCCAGTCGTCGGGCATGCTTTCATCTTCCCAAATTCTGCAGATGATCTGGTGCATGCTCCCTACCAGAACATCGCCGCCAGCCTTGAAGAGCTCTGATGGCAAGCCATCTTGTTGTTCTTCAGCTTCTGAATAGCTGTGCCGACTTCTTCGATGCTGGGTGGGAGGACTACTTCAGCGGCTGGAGTTGGGATTTCCTCGGTCCCTACCATTCTCTCTTGGTCATGCTCGTTAAGCAGCTGCTGGAAGTGCTGCTTAAATACATACACTATTCCCTGCGGGTCGGTGACAAGATTACCTTCGCAGTTTCGAAGAGCCAGGGTGCCCTTTTTGAAGTCTCCTGCAAGGCCTTTGGCTTTCTTGTAAAAGGCTCGTGTTTTATGTTTATCCCTATACTCCTCGATATCCTTGAGCTGGGAGGCTGCGAAGATTCTTTTCTTTCGTCGCATAAGTTTTTTCTCCTCCCTTCTTCTGGCTCGGTACTCTTCTTGCGCTGCCACGGTTTTCCTCTGCAGCGCCTTTTGGTACGCCTCGTCGGTTGCTGCCTTTTTCTGCTCACACTCGCCATCGAACCACGGGTTTTTTGTAGGGGGTGGTAGGTATCCTAAGGTGGTTTCGGCTACTTCCTGAATGGCTGAGCGGCAATGCAGCCACATATTATTGGCATTTGTGTTTAACGTAGGCATACCGTAGAGTCCTTCGATCAGCTGCTCCCTGTAGACTCTGGCAACTTCCGGTGTGCTCAGGCGCCCAATGTCGAACCTCCTCCTGATGGGCTGGTGCAGCTTTCTTGACATTGGACAGTCGAGCTCTGAATCTTGCTGCTACGAGGAAGTGGTCAGAGTCGACATTTGCCCCTCTGAATGTTCGCACATAAACCTAAACTTTTTTTTTAAATAAAACTCAAACCATTCGAGATATTTCATAAACTTTACTATCGGCTTGAAGTACAATCAAAACGTTTACGGATGGAACTCGACTTTGTTCATATGGCCACCGCGGGCACGTTTGTAGCGGTCGGTTCGTTGGACTGGGCCACACATTGGCTCTGAGCTCTTCCAACGTCGTCGGCTTGTTGGCATAAACCAATGACTTAACGTATTCCCAAAGAATATAGTCTAGAGGCGCTAAATCGCACGAATGAGCCGGCCGTTCGACTGGCCCATTTCTTGAGATAACACGCTCATCAAACTTACCCTTCAATAAAGCGATTGTAACGTGTGTGGCTTGTGGCACCAACCTGTTGAAACCACATGTCGTACAAGTCCTTATCTTCCAATTCGGGCCAAAAATAATCGGCAATCATGGCGCGATAACACTGGCCATTCACAGTAAGTGACGATCGTTATCGTCGGCGAAAAAATATGGCCCAATAACGCCGCCGGCATGCAAATCGCACCAAACAGTTATTTTTTGTGGATGAAGTGGTGAGTCATGAAGTACATGTGGATTTTCACCCGACCAATAACGTATATTTTGCTTATTGACGAACCCATCGAGCCAAAAATGAGTTTCGTCACCGAAGATGATTTTGCGATGAAATTCATCATCTTGGCGCATCTTCTCCAGAGCCCAATCGGAGAACGTACGCCGCTTCAAATGGTTCATCGGCTTGAATTCTTGAGTAAGCTTGATCCTGTATGGGTGTAAACTAAGACACTTGAGAACGCCGTGCAATTGATTGATTTGGATCGTTTGCTACGGACGCCCGAACGGCAGCGATATTTTCGACACTTTGACCAACCTGTTGTCTCGCTGACACGACAATATCACACGACGAATACGTAGACTCTAACTTTTGCACTAGACTTGTTATTGCCTGTCTACTAGGGCGAGAATTACGAAAATTGGAGTTAACGCTCTTAAAGTTGCGGTCACCAACTCCAAATTTCTGTAGAAAATTTTTATAATTTGCAACTGTTGCTCGTTCGTGCACTTTACCATGATGAAAATGTTGACTTTACTAAATAAACTAACAACGACAGTTCGATGATTAGTGAAAGCGTGTGTTCACAAATTGAATTCAAAGTTGTCAATTCCCTATTGGAAAACCGTTTATACATATATCCACAGTTAAGGAACGATGAAAGAAAGTTCTTGGTATGCACAAGAATGTCGGTCAAAATATTTGACCACATTTTGGAAAAAATTGAACCTTTCATACATATTAGGAAACTTGACCAATTGTTCTATTAAACAGATGGAATTTCAGAACAACAACAACAATGGATACTACTCGCACAGAATCGCTTGAAAAAGTGATCAGAAGAGTTTGTGTGCGAGAAGCTTGCGAAAATCGCTTCACTGTGCGCACGTACATAAGAATACATGTGAACAGTTTTATCGCAAGCAACCGCTTCTCGGATCGCATCGCATTCTCGCATCACTGTACGCGTAGCCTTACTGAGGTGGCCGCCACCTGATTATCTACCTTGACGTGGTGTGGGGGCTTCCCACTAAAGGATAGTCGACCCCGTCATTCCCTCCACCAATCCTAATCCCATCCCATTCCTTTTTCCCCATCAGACCCCACCTATCCACTCCCCATCCCCTGGGCTGGACATAAGGTGTCAACCGTACTGTGCCGAGATGTCGACCAGGCTGGGAGCCCAGACCAAAAATAGCTTAGTCGCAAACGGTGTATCCGGATACCTGCCCAGGTGGACATATATTTCTCCGCTTCTCGTGGGAACCACATGAATAAAAAGAATAAACCCGATAATGAGTTCGGATCTCAGAAAAAACCGGAAGGGGATGAGATCCCCTCTACTTCCAAAACGGATAAGACTCCAACAGGAGAATCGACAAACCGCTCAAAAAAAGTTGTCAGAAGACAAAAAGAAGAACAACTCATCGAACAGGGCCAACAGAGACTATAAGGCGGCCTTGAGAGTACTAAATCGATGGGGCCATAAGACCGACTTAACAGAAAAGGCTAGAGAGTCGGTCGCCTGCCCGACAGGAATCCTGGCCCAGGGTAAAGAAAAGGCCAAGAGGCCCAGATCGTCCCCCGAGTAAGCGGGAGGCTAAGAAGACTAGGCTGGGAGCACCGGCTAAGCTATTAAAGCCTTTCGGTGAGGTTGCGAAGGAGTGCCTGACCATTGGCAAACTTCTTAAAAATTATTAGGAAGAACCCTGGACCACCGCCCATCTGCGACGACGCTGGATGGTACCAAGGCAGGGTCAAATTACTAAGCTGTGCCGACGAAAGATCCGTTGATCTTCTAAAGGCTACAGCTGCTGAAATGGGGGAAATTTGGGAATGAGCTAGGCTCAAGGTCGTAACTAAGGACCAGATCCCTAAACGACCGCGAGCTAGACGTTGGCTCCCACTGGTGCCAGACAAGCCCCTCGAAATAGTTGAGACAATCAACTACTGCAACCCCAATCTCTGGAGGAATCAAAAGGCCGACCAAGACAGGCAATCATTGTACTGAACTGTGGAGCCCTGGAACCTCTGGCCCAATGTGACTACTATATAAGATTTGGCTTTAAGAAAGTCAAACTCAATATATATAAAAAGGATGAGGAATGCCATCCGGCAACGAAGACACGGCTAAAACCGAGGTCAAAAACCAAAACTCGACGGAGCAGAAACCCCAAATCCCCTCGGGGAGCAGGGGCTCCGCGACGGCTGAAGCTGAAACCCCAGCAACATCCCTTGTCAATAAAGACCAGGAGTAACTGCTCGACTCCGGAAGCGAGGACTACTCCACTAGCTCGACGATGGAAGACGATCTTCTGGACTTAGATCTGGAAGACCTCGACAGTACCGTGGTGGAGGCTAATCGAATCAATAACAGCCATGATGCTGAGATTAATTCAGATTAACTTCCATCACTCGAAAGCAGCAACCGCGAATCTTCTCCTCAGGCTGGCTAGAGGAGAAGAAGACATAGCCTTAATCCGGGAACCTTGGGTACATTAACAAAAGGTTCTCGGATTAAGAACTCCAGCCTACAACCTATTTACATCACAAAAAGAAGGTAAGCCCCCGGACTTGCATACTCGCAAAAAAAATCTCTAAACGCTTACCTTCTTCCAAATTACAGCTGCCCTGACGGCACAGTGATTGTCATACAATCTCCCGGGGGCAAGCTATGGATAGCCTCTACATACATGGCGCAAGAAGAGACCATTCCATCGGACGATCTTAAAAGACTGGTCAGGGACTCGTCAGGACATCAAGCTCTGCTCCTCATCGGTGCGGATGCGAATGCGCATCACACGATTTGGGGCAGCAGCGATAAACGAAAGAGGTGAGTGGCTCATTGAATTCATTCTAACCTCTAACCTTAACATTCGTAACAATAGTCATAGGTAGGTAGGTAGGGTCGTAGCCTTCCCAGAATTGAGAAGAAGCCACATAGGCCAGGGATGCCCGTTGTGCAGCTACGAGGGGGTTTTACCACCCTTTTCGTGGAACCATTTTGTGCTTCTTAAGAAGTTAAGAAGATCCAGTATCCCTACTTTCTGAACATCCGTCAGACCGTTAAGGAAGTAAGAGCCTAGGTAACGCTTCCTTATATTGCAAAAAGCTGGACAGGCACAGAGAAGGTGGTGAATGGATTCGACCTCCTCCTCGTCCTGACAGCTTCTGCAGAAATCATTCGGAGCTATACCTAGTCCTTGTGCGTGACTGCCAATGAGGCAGTGACCTGTGATGACACCAATGACTTTGTAGATGCCAGTTCTTTTTAGGGAGATTATACTCCTTGTGCGTTGACTGTCAAGCCGAGGCAAGATTTGCCTGGTGATGACGCAGGTATGTCCCTGTGTCCATCTCAGGTTCGTCTCGGCCCTGGCGAGATTGGTCAGATTATGTTTAATGGTTGTAAGGGGTACTCCCTCACAAGCCACGATTGATTGTAGCGTCGTTCCTTGTTTGGCGAGTGTGTCGTCTTTGTCATTACTTGTAATGTCGCTGTGTCCCGGTACCCAGATAAGCTGTAAGTTAGCACATACATCCGCTAACAGAACTGAGCAGCGTACACACGCTTCTCAGATAACACACGGCCGCGCATCCGCTAATGAAAACTGAGCAGCGAACACACGCTTCTCAGCTAACACACTGTCCCGCAGTAAGAACAGCGTGGGACCAGACGCTAGCTCAGCGTTTATCAACACCGCCGACCAACAACCGTGGGACCAGACGTTGTCAAGGTCACCACCCAATGATGGGCACCGAGCTGTTAGTATAAGTTAGTGTTTTTTAGTTTTAAGGGAACGCCTGACCATATCGGTCAGAATAGTAATATCGAAAAAATAAAGAATTCCTCATAGAGGAAATAATCCAACAATTTAATCTTTAACTGGCGCCCAACGTGACTTCGACTTGTAGGTTCCGAAAGTCTTTAATAAGGATAATAGAACCTTGTTCCCGGTCTGTGCAAAAATAAAAGTATCCTATTCATAGGAGAAAATTGGAATACAAAAACAGTCTGTGAAATCCAACTAAACTATTACCTACCTTGAGAAAGTGTATCAAAAAATTGAATCTTTAACTAATGAAACTATTGTTATAAATAGTATAATTTGTGAAATCCAACTAAACTATTACCTACCTTGAGAGAGTGTATCAAAAAATTAAATCTTTAACCGATGAAACTATTGTTATAAATAGTATAATTTGTGAAATCCAACTAAACTATTACCTACATTGAGGAAGTGTATCAAAAAAAATCAAATCATGTTAATTCAAATCTATATGTAAGTAAAGTGTTCAGTAATTTCCTATAAGTTATTTTTTTTTTAAGAGGAAGCATTTCCTGATTTTGAGATCCCTAATTGCAACCGAGTATTTTCTTTTGCCTAAGTTGTTAGTCAGCAAATTTAACCTGTTTTATTTTAAAATAGGAGTTACAGTCCATTGGCGTCGAAATGAATGAGTCTGAACTACGCGTTATAATCGGAGCTGCAGTTACAGCAGCTACCGAGCAAACTCGTCGAAGTTTTCAAATAACTATCGATACCTTAACGAATAGGCTCAAGGCACTCGAAATGCCTACGTCCTCTGTAGAAGAGTACACGCCAGTTGTAATCGACCCTGCAGTTAAGTGTGATGAATCCTTAGATCTCGTGAAAACACTACCGGAGTTTAATGGGGAGCAGGCGCGATATGTTTCGTGGCGTCAGGCTGCCTTTGCTGCTTACAAACTTTTCGAAAATCATAATGGTAGCTCGAAACATTATCAAGCAGTTGCCATTATACGAAACAAGATTGTCGGATCAGCTGATCAGGTTCTATCTTCCTTTAATACCGTTCTGAATTTTAAGGCTATTATAGCCAGGCTTGATTTTACTTATGCCGACAAGAGGCCAATATATCTCATAGAACAAGAGATGTCTACTCTACGTCAGGGTAAAAAAACAATAACCCAATTTTATGACGAGGTCGAAAGAAAGCTAACCTTGATAATTAATAAAACCATCATGATCCATGAGGGTAATGCGACACTAATAAACACACTGGGTCAAAAATATAGGCAGGATGCTCTCAGAGTCTTTGTTTCCGGACTTCGGAAACCGATGTGTGACATTCTGTTCTCCTCACGCCCGAGCGATATGCCCAGCGCCCTAGCGCTTGCTCAGGAGTTGGAGGCAAACCAAGAACGTTGTTCGTTTGCAAGAGCATTTTCAACTAACGTGAAAACTTTCGTAGCTCCCAAATACACTAACGGTAACGATCAGCACCAACCTTACCATTCACCCCATTATAGGTGTGTGGGAAGTCCTCAAGATAGGCCATTACCAATGGAGGTAGATCCCCCTAGTTCACGCTTCCGATCTAATATCAATTTCAATCCCATGTCAAGAAATCCGAATTACCATTCTATGCGGTCTTCTGCGAACGTTCGCAGCTCAACATGTATTCCCAACCAGGTGACCACACCTGTGCTTGAAAACCGTCGAGAATCTTTACGGACAGTCTGTGGGAATCAAGTAAGACCTCCTAAGAGACAACATGGAGGAGGAGGAAGTCAGATAGACATCCCTAAACAACAGCGGATAAACCATCTTACCCATCAACAGCTCCAACACTTTCCGCCAGATATCAAAGAAGAAGAAGAACCCTTTGGTAACGAGAACTATGACTACCAACAGGAAGAATTCGATAATGGCTCATACAACGAGGCCAATGAAATAATAGACGAGGTGAATTTTTTAGGGGAAAGTCCCTCCTGCCTTACGTTAGCAGGACACTGGCAGGGAGGGAATTAAAGCTTTTGGTAGACACCGGAGCTACAAAGAATTATATTAGGAATTTAGATAATCTTAAATCAATTAAACATGTACACAAGCCCTTTTTGGTCAGATCCATTCACGGTACAGATCACATATCCGAAAAATGCCAAATAAACATTTTCAATAGGAACACTTCTTTTTTTTTGCTTCCAAGTCTTAAAACGTTTGACGGCATTATAGGATGCGATTTTTTAAGGGAAATTAACGCACAGGTAGATTTGCGGTGCGGGATTCTGTATTATGAGGGAGGAAAGGAAACACTCTTGTATTTTTATTGTGATGATGTAAACAACATATCACTAAGTTATGAATCGTGTAACAAAACGTTACATGGAAACAATGATGTTTCCAGCATAATAGAACGCCATTCGAAAGTGTTCGCCGATTCCAATAAATCCCTACCGTACAATACAAATGTGGTTGCAACGATAAAAACAATTAACAATGACGCCGTTTACTCGAAATCGTATCCTTACCCAATGGCTGCAGCTGACTTTGTCAATCAAGAAATCTCTGACTTGCTTCGTAACGGAATTATAAGACCTTCACGGTCCCCGTACAATAATCCTATATGGGTTGTCGATAAAAAAGGAATCGACGAAACAGGGAAACAAAAAAAGCGACTAGTAATAGATTTCAGAAAGCTCAATGAGAGAACCATTAGTGACAGATACCCTATTCCAGATACATCCGTTATTTTATCCAATTTGGGGGAATCATCTTTTTTCACAACATTGGATTTAAAATCTGGATTTCACCAGATTAAACTGGCTGAGCGCGATCGGGAAAAAACAGCGTTCTCAGTTAATAACGGAAAGTACGAATTCTGCAGACTGCCTTTCGGACTGAAAAATGCACCAAGCATTTTTCAGCGAACTATAGATGACATTCTGAGGCAGGAGATTGGTAAATGCTGTCACGTTTATATAGATGACGTGATCATTTTTTCCAAATCATACAAACAGCATCTAGGGGATATAGAACGGATTCTTACTAAACTATTTGAGGCGAATATGAGAGTTTCACTTCAGAAGTCTAAATTTCTTCAAACGCAGGTTGAATTTCTTGGGTTCGTTGTTTCCAAAAAGGGGATAAGAACATGCCCCCAAAAAGTAAAAGATATTGTTAGTTATGAAACTCCCAAGACCCTCCGCGCCCTTCGATCGTTCCTGGGTCTCTCCGGATATTATAGGAGATTTGTAAGGGATTACGCCTCAATTGTGAAGCCTCTTACGAAATATCTGAGGGGGGAAAACGGTAATATAGGTACAAATCAATCGAAAAACGTACACATAGAGCTTGATGCGGAAGCATTACAAGCCTTTGATAAAGTAAAAAGGATTTTGGCCTCGGAGGATGTATTGTTGCTATATCCGGACTATACAAAGCCGTTTGATCTCAC
This sequence comes from Eumerus sabulonum, assembly GCA_951905685.1. Classification (NCBI taxonomy): domain Eukaryota; kingdom Metazoa; phylum Arthropoda; class Insecta; order Diptera; family Syrphidae; genus Eumerus; species Eumerus sabulonum. The sequence goes on from OX645062.1 coordinate 29,837,288, forward strand.
CACTGACGCATCATCACATGCGCTTGGTGCTGTGCTATCTCAGAATGGCAGGCCAATCACTATGATTTCTAGGACTCTTTCCCCAACTGAAGAGAACTATGCAACAAATGAAAGAGAGCTTCTTGCTATTGTTTGGGCCTTGCAAAAACTGCGCAATTATTTATATGGCGTAACGAACTTAAACATCTTTACCGATCACCAACCCTTAACCTTTGCCATTTCGGACAAGAACTCTAACGCAAAGATCAAGCGCTGGAGAGCATTTGTGGAAGAGTTTTCCCCAAATTTCATTTATAAGCCCGGCAAGGAGAACTATGTAGCTGACGCTTTGTCTAGGCAGCATGTAAACGCTCTAGAGCAATCACTCCATTCGGAATCTCTTACAGCACATAGCGAAGGGTCCTTGACTAGAACCATTGTGACAGTACAAAATCCTGTAAATTGTTTTAGGAATCAGTTAATTCTAGAAAAAGGCAAAGAACCAGCGAAAGTAACAAAAATATTATTCAAATCCCGAATTCGACATAATATTACATTTACCAACTTGGGCGATCTTCTTGAAACTATAAAGGAATCTGTCAATCCCGACGTGGTGAATGCAATTTTATGTGACCTTCCAATATTAGCGCAAATTCAAAATGAACTTTCGATAACATTTCCCTCTGTCAAGTTTCGTCACACACTCAAACAAGTAACAGATGTTTTTAATAAAAACGATCAAGCAGAGATTCTTCTAACCGAACATAGTAGAGCTCATCGGTCAGCATCTGAAAACTTTAAACAAGTTTTAAGTGATTACTACTTCCCTGAAATGCGGAAGAAATTGAAGGAAATAGTTGTAAATTGCAAAATCTGTCGTGAGGCGAAATATCAGAGGCATCCGATAAATCCCGAAATAGGCGAAACCCCCATACCTTCTTACCCAGGTGAAATTTTACACATTGATATTTACTCTACAGACAAGCTTCACTTCCTTACTTGTGTTGATAAATTTTCGAAATTTGCAGTTGTGTCCCCACTAAAATCTCGGGCTATAATTGACATCAAAGAACCTCTATTGCAAACTTTAAATTTTTTCAATAATACAAAAACAATCGTATGCGACAATGAACGATCATTAAACTCACAAACAATAAAAGCACTGTTGAACGATCACTTTAATATAAAAACTTTCACAACCCCTCCATATCATAGTGAAACTAATGGCCAAGTAGAACGATTTCACAGTACCTTGTCTGAAATAGCAAGCTGTAGTAAATTGGAGCAATGTATAAATGATGTTAGTGAACTTGTCCTTTTAGCAACAGCAAAATACAATAGAACTATTCATTCAGTGACTGGAAGAAGGCCAATCGACATAATTAATTCTATGCCTGATTCGCTGAAAAACGATATTAAGATGAAAATTACCAAAGCACAAGCAAAAGAGTTGGCACATCATAATAAGAACAGACAAACAAGAGTATTCAATACCGGAGACCAAGTTTATGTAAAAACAAATAAAAGAATAGGAAATAAGTTTACTAAGCGCTTTATTCAGAAAACCGTTCAAAAAGATTTGGGTACATTTGTCCTTATAGACAATAGGAGGGTTCATAAAAGTAATATAAGGTAATTATTTCGTTTCAGATGCTTCCTTATAATAGCCCATCAGCAAACCAAATCCAAATTGGTGGATTATACGCGGTCAAACTATATTCCGATTCATGATGGGAAAGTAGCTATTTGGGATCATTACGGGTACCTGACACATAACACAAATTTGACGGCATATCAGGAAATCATGTACGAAACTCAAGACTTACTTCAGTCTTTTCCCCTGTCACATATGAGAGAAATGCTTCAAGCGGATATTGAGCAAATTCTCCGTCTTTTGGACACATTGCGAATTCACCACCGTCACGCTCGCGGAATTAACATCCTGGGCACAGCCTTAAAATACATAGCCGGAACCCCTGACTTTGACGACTTCAATGAAGTCAGGACAAAGGAAGAAGCTTTGATCGAGGCCAATGATCGGCAAATGGTAATAAATACCGAAGTGCAAGTCCGAATCAACCAATTAACAGAGACAGTAAACAAAATTATAGCAGTTACGAACAAAATGGAAATAGATACAGGTCACTTATTCGATTTAATTCTTGCTAGGAATAGGGCCATGATAATAGACTTGGACAATATAATATACTCGGTTGTGCTAGGGAAAGCTAACATTATAAACCCGGTCATCCTTGATAGTAAAGAGGTCGAAACGATATTATTTACTGAGCGCTTTGCAAATATTAGTGTAAGTGATATTATAAGTATTTCTAAGTTAAAAATTTATCAAGATAACGATTTAATTTACTTCATTATTAAATTTCCTATAATTAAAACTGTATGTAACAAAATTAAATTGCTCCCGGTTATACATAACGAAACTACCATATTACTAGAAACAAATGCGGCAGCACAATGCGGAAGTTCATATAAACCTCTAAAAAATTGTAAAGAAGCGGCAGCTGTAACCTTTTGTAAGATTCATCCAAACAGCCCATGTGTAAAGCAACTACTGAATAACTATTCAGCATACTGCAAAACTACATCTGCTCATCATATTGAGCCCATCCGTGAAATCGACGAAGGCTTAGTCGTTATCAACGACCAAACAGTCTTACTAAGAGAAGGGAGTAACTCATCAATCACGGTCAGCGGCACATTTCTGGTGACATTTTCTAACGACTTGGACATAAATGGCACTAGATACGTAAACAAAAAGCGGATTAGCCATCCAAGCCCAGGAGCTCCTTCAACACAGTTAATTAATGTCACTGAACATTTGGCGCTATTATCTCTGCCTTATCTTAACAAAAGCCTTATAAAGAATCGCGAGCACATCACCGCATTACACGAAGAAATCAAATCACACTCATTCCAGGGGGGCATATTAATAGTCATTGTCATTATGTGTATCCTGGCGGCAATAGTTTTTGCCCTTAGGAGCAGGATGAGGAATAGCGCACAAAAGATCGAGCTGAAGGAGCTTCGCAGAGAAAAATTTATTCAAGATATCCTCAAATCAACCGAGGACGGTCTCAACCTAGAGGGGGAGCAGTTAGCACATACATCCGCTAACAGAACTGAGCAGCGTACACACGCTTCTCAGATAACACACGGCCGCGCATCCGCTAATGAAAACTGAGCAGCGAACACACGCTTCTCAGCTAACACACTGTCCCGCAGTAAGAACAGCGTGGGACCAGACGCTAGCTCAGCGTTTATCAACACCGCCGACCAACAACCGTGGGACCAGACGTTGTCAAGGTCACCACCCAATGATGGGCACCGAGCTGTTAGTATAAGTTAGTGTTTTTTAGTTTTAAGGGAACGCCTGACCATATCGGTCAGAATAGTAATATCGAAAAAATAAAGAATTCCTCATAGAGGAAATAATCCAAAAATTTAATCTTTAACTTGTATATTGAACTGTTCTGCCATCTCGTTAAGAGATCTGCGACAGTCGAGACTAGATTTTGATGTGTAAACATAGGACTCCAACGACTTTAAGGCTGCTTGACTGTCTGTGAGAATGCGAATATCCGTGGTGAATATTACGTTCCACTTCAACCAAGACAAAGCCTCTTTTATTGCCAACGGTTCCGCCTGGAAAACGCTGCAGTGATCTGGTGGTTTTAGAGCTTTATATAGCTTGAGTTGTTTGCAGAAAACTCCACTGCCCACCCCGTCTTTGGTTTTAGACCCGTTAGTGTAGAAATCCACGCAATTTCTGCGCGGTTGAGTTTGGCGGGTCCAGTTCTTCCTGTCCGGATAGATTATCGTAAAGTTGTTGTCCAAGACTATCGTGGGTTCTGTGTGGTCCAGGTTTTCTGTCATAGTTATCCTGTTTTGCAGGATGGAGGAGTGGCCAGTGACATAGCTCGCCCATTTCGAGTTGGCTTTTAGTCTTATGGCCGTGTGTGTGGCAATTTGCTTACCGAAAATATCGAGTGGTGTAAGGTCTAGTATCATGTTAAGCGCAGCCGTTGGTGTGGACCTGAGGGCCCCGGTAATGCACATAAATGCCATCCTTTGTACCTTCTCGAGTTGTTTGTGGTATGTTGTCTTGTCTAGTGCAGTCCACTAGACTATCACTCCATACATACACCCACATTTATCACCAAAAATCGAAGGGAGGTACTAGACTTAACTCTAGCATCCCCCTCTCGTTAATAGAATAAGAGAATGGAAGGTTTCTGAGGAACACTCCTTCTCAGATCATCGTTACCTGGTTTTCAACCTAGCTTTCACGGTACCACCCCAATTGACTCAACCTGCAACCCAAGAGGAATCGATTGGGGCGCTATATAGCCTTCATTGGGAATTCTATAGTAAACAGGACCCCTGACACACCGCGGTCCACGTTAGATATAGACAATATGCTCGATATCCTAACAATTACTTTGGGAAACGCACGGGTCAACAGCTGCGTAATCCACAAATCAAGAAAATACTCTTTCCCTTCTTGGTGGAACGCAGATCTAAGCAAGCTCCACAAGGACTGTCGAAAACTCTTCAACAAAGCAAAGAGTACAAGAAACGACAGAGACTGAAGATTCACTCAGAGTGTACAAGCAAACCCTGAGGAAAGAACAAAGGCTGTCTTGGAAACTCTTCTGCAACAATATGGAGACAGTTTCAGACGCCTACAGATTGAGGAAAATACTCTCGAAAGATCCACAATCTCCGAGCTGCCTCTAAAGCTCTAAGTCTTCTCCTTAATACGCACTTCCCAGGATGCCATGAATCGCAAAACTCACTGTATTCCCTAGGAACTCACCTCTCCTCGGTGATAGAGGGAAAGTACGATCATATTATCTCCAGAGAGAAAATAACATGGGCGGAAAAAAGTTTCAAGCCCTCCAAATCGCCAGGCCCGGATGAAATTTGCCCTATCGGACTCACACAAACTATGGAATGGACTATACCATGGCTAGAGATTATCCTTAAAGGATGCCTAGCTTGGAGGTACATTCCAAAAAAGTGGAAATCCGCAAAGGTACTTTTCATCCCTAAGGCCGGCAAAAACTCTCACACTTCTCCCAAGGATCTAAGGCCTATCTGTGTATAGAATTACACATACGCCACAACTTGGATCCGTCCCAAATTTCTAAGGCACATCATGCCTACTATAAGGGTAGATCTGTCGAAACAGCCTTGCATACATTAGTGAGGAAAATCGAAGGATCAATCCATCTTAAAGAATATACTCTAATAGCCATCCTAGACATAGAGGGCACTTTCAACAACGTCACTCCGTAAGCAATAATAAAAGGGCTTGAAAAGCTAAAGGTGGAGAGGATTCTGATAGAGTTGATCAGCGAGTTATTATTAACGCGCAGGATTCACTCCAAATGGGGAAGCCAAGCAACCACCAGAGTGGTTACCATGGGAACTTCGCAAGGAGTTCCCTCCCATCTTCTCTGGAATGTAGTTGTAAACGAACTACTAATTAAACTGGAGAAAGAAGGTCTGAACATTATTGTCTACGCTGATGACGTTGCCATTTGAATCTCAGGTAAATACCTATCCGCACTGAATGACCGTATGCAAACGGCATTCTTAATTCTTTGCAAGTGGGCGCATGGCAACGGGCTCAGGGTGAATTCCCAGAAAACGGAGCTAGTGCTATTCACCAAAAAGCACAAAATCCCGGAAGACTGCCCTATTACTTAGCTTGGTACCATATTAAACTATTCCTCCAATGCCAAATACCTTGGCATTATACTAGATAGGAAATTATCCTGGAAGAGCAACACAATCGAAAGAACTAAAAAAGCAACTATAGCTCTCTACACATGCAAGAAAGCCCTAGGGAAAAAATGGGGATTCAACCCCAACATCACCCTAAGGCTCTACATCACGGTCGTTAGACCGATACTAATGTATGGAGTGATAGTCTGGTGGACTGCACTGGACAAGACAACATACCACAAACAACTCGCGAAGGTACAAAAGTTGGCGCGTATGTTCATTACCGGGGCCCTCAGATCCACCCCAACGGCTCCGCTTAACACGATACCCGACCTTACACCACTCGATATTTTCAGCAAGCAAATTGCCACACAAACGGCCATTGGCCACTGGCCACTCCTCCATCCTGAATAACAGGTCAACTATTTCAGAAAACTTAGACCTCACAGAACCCACCATAGTATTGGAAAAAAACTTTACAACGACCTACACGGACGAAGAAGTGGACTCGGCAGTCACGCGCAAAAACTAGGTATAGGTCCGAATGATTTCTGCAGAAGCTGCCTAGACGAGGAGGAGGTCGAATCCATTCACCACCTTCTCTGCACTTGCCCGGCATTCTGCACAATCAGGAAACGATTTCTAGGCTCTTATTTCCTTAACGAACTGACAGAGGTTCAGCAAGCAAGGATACCTGATCTTCTTAACTTCTTAAGAAGCACAAAATGGTTCCACGAATACGGGGCTAAGCCCCATCGTAGTTGCACAACGGGCCTCCCTGGCCTATGTGTGTTCTTCTCATTTCTGGGAAGGCTACGATCCTACCTACATACCTTCCTACCTACGTGCGTCCTGACCAAGACGCCGGGGGTTCGTGTTCTTTTTTCGACGTCAGCATATATTTCGTCTTGCCCTCATATACGGCCAGACCTATTTTAGCCGCGTCTGCCTCAAAGCTCGTAAAGGCCTCCATGACATCTCGCTGACCTCGGCCAATTATGTCAATGTCATCGACATATGCGGGCATATGTACGGACCTGAAAAAGATGATGCGCCTCGTATTGACCAGTGGGTCTTGCACGATCCTTTCAAGCACGGTGTTGAAAAAGTCACACGATAGTGTGTCGCCCTGTCGTAAACATTTTTTGATATACAGGGCATCGGTCAAGTCGCTTCCTGCACAATCTGACGAGTTTGGCAGGGATTTCAAAACTAGACATGGCGTTGTATAGCACGTCCCATGTATGCTATCGTATGCGGCCTTAAAGTCGAAAAACAGATGGTGGTTGTCGATCTAAAACTCGTTTGTTTTTTCCAGGATCCGTTGTAGTGGACTTCCCGGTCCTGAAACTACACTGATATGGACCAATCAGTTTATCTACGAACGGTTTCACGCATTCACACAGTGAAGTACAGAAGATTGTTCAGGAGACTTATACCTCTGTAACTGGCGCAGACAAAGGGGTCCATTTCTTGTGGATCGGGCAAACAATACTAAGATTCCATTCATCGGGCATGCATTCCTCTGACCGTACCTTAAAGATGAGCTGGTGCATTCTCCCAACCAGATCCGTCTGCTCCAACAGCTTTTTTATTTGGACTTAATTTTAGAAAAAGAATTCCTAACTTCGCAGAGGTCAGGGGGACGGAGTTCTCAGCTATCATCGTCCGTTGTGAATGGGTAATTCTGCCTGACAGCGGGATCTGTTTCGTCGTCGCTGTTATACAGTCTGCAGAAATAGTCTTTCCAAATTCTTAGTACCGACTGTGAATCCACTAATAGGTTTCCATTTTCATCCCTGCAGGCTTTCGTTCTGGACTTTGTTTTATTCGTTGATAAAACCTTCGAACCTCGTTCCTGCGATAGCATCTCTCCATCTCTTCGATCATGCCTCTCATGCTCTGGTTTTTATTGTTTTGGGAAGCTTATGCTATTCCCTCCTCTTCTGCTCATAATGCTCACTAGCAGCTCTCGTCTTTCTGTACAGCGCCTCTTGGTAGGCTTGCTTGCATGAAGCACATCTCAAAGTAGTAGTCTGTTCCCCAGATTTTTTTATTTGTATTTAATGAAATTGAGAATGCTGCTTTCTCATGTGTCAGACAAACTATTCTGAGGTCCCATTCTTAGCTTTCCACTTTGTTTTCTCTCTTTGACCGGTTAATGGGCGAAAAAAGTCTTAGGCTAAAAAGTCATACGGTTTGGGCCAGCTGCACTAAATTACATTGTTGTATATAAAAACAGGGGAGGGAGCGAGCAAGCAGAGCAAAGAAGCTGATTGTGTTCAATTCAAGTTGACACACAGCTCCCGAGTGGCCCCTCCTGGATAGCTGCCCAGGCACCCGCCGGCCAGTGAACTAATGTGTGCAGCGACCAGCTTGTTGTTTCTGGGGTAAAAGCAACCTGGCCCTCCAGGTTGTGGGTTGTGCTTAGGGTTAACATCCCATTCACGGTAAAACCATCTTGTTACGATCTACGAGTCTGTACCTGAAATGTGAGGTCCCTCATCGATTGGAAAAAACCCTGGATTGCTACAATGCAGACATTAGCGCGCTCCAAGAAGTGCGATGGGATGGACCAGGCAAAAAACGGATGAAAAACTGTGATATCTATTACGGTAATTGCTACAAGGAAAACAAGCAACGCTTATTTGGACGCGGATTTATTATTCGAGGTACACTTAGACAAAAAGTCTTAAGCTTTCGTCATATAGGCGAATGCCTCATAACAATTCTCATCTAGGGTACCACCATAATGTGCGTGCACGCCCCCACGGAAGAAAAAGATGATCGACTCAAGGACGACTTTTATGATCTCCTGGACCGAACATACGTCCAATGCCCCAGTTATGACACCAAAATCGTACTAGGAGATTTTAACGCAAAGCTGGGCAAAGAAGACATATATAGATCGATCATTAGAAAGTATAACCTTTATAACACCTCATCTGACAACGGATTTAGGCTAATCGACTTCCTAACGGGGCGTAACCTCCTTGTAGCAATCACACTATTCCCCCATCTCAACATCCACAAAGGTACCCGGCGATCTCGTGATCAATCGACCACCAACCAGATTGATCACATAGCGATCGACGCCAGACACTCCTCGTCAGACATCGAATATAGCAGGAGAGATGGAATCAGTCAACAAAGGGAAGATGGATCCATCGACTTATACCGGACATACAAAGTTGGATAAAGCGGCATCACGGAGAAATAGATTTTTATCTCACCCAGTTCATAACCGGACATGGCTGCTTCCTAGCCTATCTTTACAGGTTTGGCCTAGCTGAATCTCCTATCTGTGCAAACTGTGGAGAGGCTAGGGAAGATGCAGAACACGTATTTTTTCAATGCTCACGTTTCGGGGCAGTAAATAAATACATATCTCGAAGGTAAAATTAGAGAAACACCGACTCCCGAGAACGTCATAAAGCAACCAAGCCAAACGGCAGCTCCTTTGGAACAGGAAACAGCAATTAGAGAAAGAAGGGCATTAAGTGCAAACCAGCCCTGCGAAATAATACCTAACGGCAGTCCCACGGGGAGAGTGGTTGAAGGGTGCAGGGTGTGGTTTAGTACGTAGGCGTATTCCTGGCATCGATTATTCAGGGTTGAGAATCATACATGCCAGTAGCCCGAGCTACTGGTATCTTTTGAAGATTCCACATCCGTGACTCGGACCACCACCTTGTTGTAGCCAAAGCGAAGCGAATTTTTCGGCTCCCAATATGTACACCAAACTATATGCTACATCTTGAAACTGGAGTCCCACCCCTTTTTCTAAATACTCTTAAGCTGCACGCCGACTATATTATGAAAGTAGTGGAGATGGAAGAAAGCAGATTGCCGAGGATTGTACTGAAACACATAATATCGTCAAGAGGGCCACTGTTTTTAAAGTGGGAGGAGTTGGCAGCAAATTATGGCGTAGATCTAAATATTTCTGTTGATATGCAACTACCATCGGCAAAATCCACGTTCACCAATGTTTTGAAAAAAGCAGGCAATGCCTTATATGACGGTTTTGTAGTTGAAGCCCTCTCATCACAACATAGGCTGATTTACAATAGATTGAATTACAACACCATTGGATGCGCTTCTACGTATTTTGTTAATCGCCACCCCCTGCATACGATAAGCACAATATTTAAACTTCGAGGGAAACTAATAAATCTTTATTTTATGCCACACCGACCTGATCTTCCTATAATATGTGACCTGTGCAACCTTAAAGAAAGGGAGGACGTGTACCATTTTATCGGAAGATGTCCCATTTTAAGAGAATTTCACGTGAGATACTTCGGAGTCACTTTCCTGGACTTTGATGAGGTTATCAACATACTAAACGGTAGACATGGGTGGGAAGTTCTATACAACTACACTACAGCAGCCATACGCTACAGATCCCGCATTCTAGACGGTGATTTTTAAACACAAACAGTATGCTTATTTTTAAATTATTGCTTATATACCTTAAATTATATTAGAGAAATGTCAACTTGGTAGACGGCATGAAGCCAAACCATAAACAACTTTGTAATTTGTAGCCAATTTGCACAAAGTATAAATGAGAATACAATGTATCAAGAATGCTTAGGAGTCCAGTAGGACAACGTAAGTTTGACGTCGGAAAGCTACAATCTCTAGAGACTGCCAGAATCTTTGCCGATCGTGTCTCCTTCAAGCTCTCTCAAAATCCGCCCACCGCAGCGCAAACAATAGATGACAGACAAGATACCGCTGTCAGGCAGAATGATCCGACCTGTCTGCTGAGCTTTTTAAGGCGGCTGGAGATGAGCTGGTAAGGTGCATGCACCATCTCATTTGCAGGGTATGATCGGAGGAAAGCATGAATGACGAATAAAATCTCGGCATCGTTTGCCCGGTCTATAAAAAAGGAGACCCCTATAACTGCGCCAACTATAGGGGAGTAAGTCTCCTTAACATCGCATATAAGATCTTCTCTGCCGTATTGTGTGAACACCTGAAACCGTTTGTGGATAACCTGATCGGCTCTTATCAGTGTGGTTACAGGTGAGGTAAATTCACAATAGACCAAATATTTACGCTACCAGGAATACCAAATCGATATTCACCACCTCTTCATCGATTTCAATGCCGTGTATGACGGCATGTATAGAGACGAGCTTCACAAAGCCATGTCTAGTTTTAACATCGCTGTCAAACTCGTCGGACTGTGCAGGATGACACTGGAGAATTCTCGGCTCCGTTTGTTCAAACGGAGTATGGAGGAGAAGATTTAATGAAGAGCTGTACGGGTTGTACAGCGACATCAGCCTGGTACGACGTCTACGGATAGAGCGTCTAAGGTGGTTAGGCCATGTAGAGCGCATAGAAAACACAGCTCCGACCCGAAAAATCTTTGAATCCACCCCGGAAGGAAGGCGCGGTAGAGGACGGCCGCATCTTCTGTGGTGCGCGCAGGTGGAAGGGGACCTTAATCAACTGGGCGCGTGGCGCTGGAAACAGTTGGCCAAGGATCGTGCCGGCTGGAGACGCTTTTTGGTTGAGGCCCAGATTCGCCATGGACTATAGCGCCACCTAAGTAAGTAACCGCTGTTTCTTTGGGCTCGGGCGGCAATTGAGAAAAACCGAAAGCCAAGGTGACCATATACAAAACCATTATCATCCCGGTCATGGACCTTATCGAAAGCGGATGAGGAGGTCCTTGGGCGCTTTGAGAGAAAAATGCTGGGTACGATTTTCGGCCCGACCTGTATAAATGGGCTGTACAGCGACATGAGCTCAGCACGTTGTCTGCGGATCCAATGCCTAAGATGGCTAGGTCATGTAAAGTGCATGGAAATCACAGCTCCGGCCCGAAAGGTCTTCGAATCCAACCCTGAGGGGCTACGAGGTCTAGGACGGCCAAATTTAAGGTGGCGCACACAAGTGGAAGAGGACCTCAATCAACTAGGCGTGCGGCACTGGAGACTGCTGGCAAAATACCGTGCTAGTTGAAGGGGCTTTTTAAAGGAGGCCCAGGTTCGCCATGAACTGTAACTGAAGAAGGAGGAATATATTTTATCATTAAGTTTCTGGTTTATGTATGTATAAGCATATACATGGCTTTGTTTTATCTATATTAAAGGTTTCTGCTATCTGTTGGAGCACTTAGTCGCAAATACTGGTCCATTGTACTCCAAACCTAATACTCCATTTTTGAGGCGAAGCGTAAGCGAAGCCTCTCTCTACTCGACTCCAAGGAAAAAGCGTTCGTCCGCGAACTGTTCGAAAACTTGATGTCCGATTGTAATGAAATCTTATGCTGACATGCCTTAGCATCGCGCGGGTACATTGATTGTGGATAAGACCAAATTTTGCGTAGGTCATGAACCATGGTCACAAATGTCCAAACTTTCGAGTGCGCGCCGATTTTTCATTGAGTTCAAAAATGTTTACTTTTTGCACGCCCCCTACATTTTGAGATTCTTTTACGCCTTTCCATGTCCGTGGTAACCGTAACGATAGAGCACAACACAGAGCACCTAAATAGGTATAGATTACAGCACGATTGCGTTCGGTTTGGTCAGAAAAGGCAAAAAAAAAAAATTGGAAGGGCCGCGAAGCTCACGTCATTTAAGACGTTTAAGCGCTTTTTGGCCATAAAACTGCAGTCTACACGAAAGTCGAAATTCGGGATAGTCAACAGAAACTCAGTGCCGTTTTCATGGTCGTAGCGCTATTCCATAAACCTCACAACAGGTGACTATTGCATTTATTAATAGACCTGCTAACTAGTACCTGCGCTTACTTTAAGATCATAATTCATAACAAAGCAACATGCCCGTACAGAGACGTACAGTTGTACACGCGACGCAGTACGACATCAAGAAAGCCGTGCAAATAATACTAGTGCTCAAGCTGCTGAGCGTATGCGTGCAACGCGACGGGAAAAGAAAGCGGATCCTCTTATGGTAAAGATCGAAGCAGCAATGGCTGAAATGCAGTATTTTCCGTGCACAAACTGCGACCGCGAAACTCTTCGTTCCAAATCAGGACCCTGCAACAGGTGTAGTCGACGGTCAAACGCTGCAGACATGTTCCTTGCTGCAAGTTTCATGGATCCAGGCGAGGGGCCAGATGAGCTTCAAGATCTTACGGTTGTGGAAATGATGCTCATTGCCAGAGTCAATCTGTACTGCATAAAAGGTCGCAATGGACCAGGCCAGTTTGCGTACGGTGGACATGTGATCAATATTGAGCAGGATGTGTAATCGCTGGCAACGGCTCTTCCCCACACTGTGCCATCGTTGCCTGTTATGACGGTGCGTCGTCGGCTACATTGTGATCTCCAAAGAAGCGCTAAATTGTCTCCCATTCGATGGCGACGTGTCAACGGAACTTCAGACAGTTAGCACTGAAGCCGAGGCAAGCGACATGGTCTGGTCCATTGCGACCTTTCATGCGGTACACGCGCATTACTGGGTGGATTCTGGCAATGAGCATCATTTCCACAAGCGTAAGATCTTGAAGCTCATTTGGGACATCGCCTGGATAGGCTTGCTTTGCTGTAAACTAGCTGATTTTCGTGATCACGCGAACCATTCAGAGTTAGGTTTGTAAGGTTAGGATAGGTTTAGGGCGCGAAGCGTTTAATAGAAGTGATTGCCGCGATCACGCAATTGTCCGAAAAAGCGCGCCACCACTTCGAATTATGTCGGATCTTATCCTGCTGACGCTGCCTAGGCTGAAGAAACCCGTGACTAAGACTGCGCGAGAAAAGCGGCTAAGCACAAAGAAGAAGCCAAGGTCCACGTCGCCAAGCTACAGATGGTCCAAGAATTTCGCAGCTCACCATCTTTCACGCAACCTTATGAAGACGTCGAAATAACCATCAGTAACGGCCAGTACAACTGCATCTGTGTGAATTGAGCAATGAGTGAGTTTCAAAAACGATTTAAAGAAATGTCGAGTAGTTAGAGAGGTTTCTTGTAAGCTTCGCCTTAATATTTTGGTGTAGGAGCGGATAACCAGCTCCGTCCACCACCCTAGTTATTAATCTCTAATAAATTATATTCTGGCTGTGATCCGCATCAGAGGCAGATTTTATAACATCAGCCTTATATGTGCACACGCCCCTACCGACGAGGCTGAAGACCCTATCAAGGAGGACTTTTATGACCTCCTGGACAACGCCTACGGAGCTTGTCCGGAGTACGATGTAAAAATCGTTCTCGGGGACTTCAACGCCAAAATCGGTAAGGAGAACACCGTTGGCGGAGTGATCGGAAAGCACAGCCTCCATGATACAACAAAAGATAACGGCTTCCGACTCGCTGACTTTGCGACAGCTCGTAATGCGGTGACAAGTAGCACAAGAATCCCACGTAAGCGAATCCACACAGCAACCTGGCGATCTCCGGACGGTCGAACCGCCAACCAAATCGACCATGTGCTCATTGACGCAAGGCACTCGTCAAACATCCTGGATGTGCGAACATTCAGAGGGGCAAATGTCGACTCTGACCACTTCCTCATAGCAGCAAGATTCAGAGCTCGACTGTCCAATGTCAGAAAGCTGCACCAGCCTGTCAGGAGGAGGTTCGACATTGGGCACCTGAGCACACCGGAGGTTGCCAGAGTCTACAGGGAGCAGCTGAGCGAAAGACTCTACAGTATACCTACGTCGAACACAAATGCCAATAATACGTGGCTGCATTGCCGCTCAGCCATTCAGGAAGTAGCCGAAACCACCTTAGGATACCTACCACCCCCGAAAAGAAACCCGTGGTATGATGGCGAGTGTGAGCAGAAAAAGGCAGCAACCGACGAGGCGTACCAAAAAGCGCTGCAGAGGAAAACCAGGGCAGCGCAAGAAGAGTACCGAGCCAGAAGAAGGGAGGAGAAAAAACTACTGCGACGAAAGAAAAGAATCTTCGCAGCCTCCCAGCTCAAGGATATCGAGGAGTATAGGGATAAACATAAAACACGAGCCTTTTACAAGAAAGCCAAAGGCCTTACAGGAGGCTTCAAAAAGGCACCCAGGCTCTTCGAAACTGCGAGGGTAATCTTGTCACCGACCCGGAGGGAATAGTGGATGTATTTAAGCAGCACTTCCAGCAGCTGCTGAACGAGCATGACCAAGAGAGAGTGGTAGGGACCGAGGAAATCCCAACTCCAGCCGCTGAAGTAGTCCTCCCACCCAGCATCGAAGAAGTCGGCACAGCTATTCAGAAGCTGAAGAACAACAATGTCTTGCCATCAGAGCTCTTCAAGGCATGGTAGGGAGCATGCACCAGATCATCTGCAGAATTTGGGAAGATAAAAACATGCCCGACGACTGGAATACCAGCTCTATATGCCCCACCCACAAAAGGCGATCCTACCTCTTGCAAGAACTATAGAGGTATATCCCTGCTCAATGTCGCATACAAGATCTTGTCCAGCGTATTGTGTGAACGTCTAAAAAACATTTTGCACCGCACTAATCGGCAGTCCGGCTTCCGGTCCGGCAAATCAACTATAGACCAAATTTTCACACTTCGACAAATCCTGAAAAAGACCAACGAGTTTCGAATCGATACACACCATCTTTTCATCGATTTCAAAGCCGCATACGACAGCATTCATCGTGAAGAACTGTTTGGTGCGATGGCCGAATTCGGGATCCCGGTAAAACTGATCCAGTTATGTCGCGCCACGCTAAAAAACACGCGATGCACCGTGCAACTCGGTTCTAGGACCTCGGAACCATTCGAAACATGCACCGGATTTCGGCAAGGAGATGCGCTGTCATGTGAGTTCTTCAACCTGGTGCTGGAGCAGATAGTGCGACGGGCAGGCGTCAACAGGGAAGGCAGCTGCTAGGATACGCGGATGATATCGACATCATCGCGTGTTCTCACCGTGGCGTTGTGGAAGCATTCACGGCGATTGAAGAACAGGCGAAACGAGTTGGTCTTAAGGTCAATGAGGACAAAGCGAAATACATGCTGTCAAGCAAAAACCAATCCGTCGCTCACCACCTGGGACAAAATATAACAATTGAGAGCTACAATTTCGAGGTAGTTAAGGAGTTTGTCTACCTCGGGGCAAACGTAAATTCCACAAATGACACCACAGTGGAGATCCGGCATAGAATCGCCCTTGGCAACCGTTGCTACTTCGGCTTGTCCAAACAACTGGGGTCAAAACTCCTCACTCGAAAGACCAAAGTCGTTCATTCTGCCAGTCTTGATTTGGGTTCTTTCGAAAGAAAAATCCTGCGCCGGATATTTGGTCCTGTCTGTGAGGAAGGTGAATGGAGAAGAAGACACAACCGCGAACTCTACGAGCTGTACCAAGATGTGGATGTAGTCCGGAAGGCACATCCACAACTTGACAACTGGAAGCAGCGTGCCCGGGACCGTCAAGGATGGAAGGCAGCTATAGCTCAGGCTCAGATCCTCCATGGATCGCTGGCGTGGTAAGTAAGTATGTAAGTAAATAAGTTCCGGGTAAAAAATGTTCAATTAGGTAAGCTTCAATGTATAAATATTGAGATACATCCATCTTCAATCACCTTTATTAAGCGTATTTAAACGTATTTAAACTTACACTCACCCTGTAATTCTATACAAAGTAGTAATATAACAGTTAGCTTACAGTTTAACAGTTACGCTAGACAAAATGATTAAAACCAACTTAATTAACTTAGTTACATTAGAAATACCTTACTGGCCCCGAGCGGGCGCTCTTATATAACCAATATTTATTTCATTAATATGTCCTTCGACTTTTTGGTAATATAACAGTTCAAAGGGAAACTAACCACTTACATCCGCGTTCCTGTAATATCTGCCTCAGGTTATCTCAACTGCGCAACTACAAACAAACTGCTTGTATACGATTTCATGAATGAATTTGACGGATTTCCTATGGAAGTGGCTCGATATCTTTTTCCTCTTCCACTCTGAATTTAAAAAGTAAATCTATCTGCATTTTTTACAAAACTTATTTTAGTGGTCCATCTATTCGTACTTAGAGTACTAGATGAGTGAAGGTTTAAAGTCTGCTTATCTGCTAGTAAATGTATTCTCTTAAGCGGCAAACATTCTATGTGAAAGCATTTGCTTTAGGATTCAAAAGAAAGGACAATGTTGACAAGCTGGTACTCGAATCTCAGTAATCGCATGGTTGCGATTATCTTTCTCGTTTGCATATCTATTTTGTATGTTTCATATACTTTTAATTCGTGTTTGATGTCGCGAATTAATCGGTCATTAAAAAAGGTATAACTTTTATTAAAACTAAACACCCTTCTAAGGGGGCAACTATACGGACTTTTGCAGCAATCATTTCAGAATTCTATGGGGAGTGTAATGTCACCTGTCGTTATGACAGAACCACCTGAAATCAAAATACTCGGATCAATAGTTCGGATAGTGCCGCTAATGTATAATTACACAGAAATGGATGGTTCACCAAAATATAGATTTCTCCGGCAACAGGGGTTAAGGCCGTCCCGCCACTTGCCAGATACGCTCATTATTGGGGTTAAGAAGAGCGGGACAAGAGCACTTTTGGAATTTATACGCTTGCATCCCGATGTCCGGGCGGCTGGATGCGAGGTACATTTTTTCGACAGACATTACAATCGTGGACTACATTGGTATCGACATCATATGCCATATACTATTGAGGGACAAATAACAATGGAAAAGTCACCGAGTTATTTTGTTACGAAAGAAGTTCCTCAAAGGGTTCATCACATGAATCCCAGCACAAAGTAAGTAAGAAGTGTCTATACTTTTGTTTTAAGTTTAGAGATAAGAAAATAAACAATGCTTCATTGAATATTTCTCCAAAAATATGGAGAATTATTTTCCGGGCTAGTAAGTTTGTTAATAAATAATTAGATAGGATAATTAAGATAGATTTGGACGTGCTTTGATACATTTGCATTATTCGAAACACTTATAATAGATTACGATGAAGATAAATATAAAACCTTTTTTAAGAATTACGAACTGAAATGCATACCAGCGGTGAAAACGAACATATTTGGAAGAGCAAGTGGAGGAGAGCTTTTTGGGTATCGTAAACAGCTGGAAGGCGTCGGCGTTGCATTCAAAAGGATAGGAGAAGAGCAGGTGTTTGAGCTGAAAATGGATGGCAGCACTTCCACATAGTCCCAATATATCTCAACTGTAGTAAATGGATGCGAGATTTTAACAAGCTGGTGTTAATCGGCGATTTTAACAGAAGAATAGGACTGTCCCAAAATAGCTTTAAAAGTGGGTACCCAGAGTTTATATATCCAAACCGCAGATCGAAGGACGAAATCGAAGACACTAAAGACGTTAAAATCCTAGAACTAGCAGATGCTCTAGACTGCGCAATCCTAAATGGAAGCTGTGAAGGAGACCCAAGAGGGGAATATACTTTTCTGCGCGGAACAGCATGCTCGGTAATAGATTACTGCCTTGTAGCTGGAAATTGAAGTTTTCGTATCAGTGACTTTCGACGTTCTCGGACCACATGCCTCTGGAGATATCTTTCAAGGTTTCTGCCGACCACAATGCAACAACTAGGTCCCAACTAAAATTCCTGCCGAAGTTGGCATGGAAATACAGTTTTCGGGAAGCATATAAAACAAACCTTAATAGAGAGCTCGTTAAGTTGGAAGCTATGAATATTTCACCGGATATAGATACACTTTTGCAAATAGTGAAAAAAGCCACAGCACCGGGCCATGCAGCAGGGCCCAGAAGAAAAATGAGCAAATAAAATTGGTTCGATAATGAGTGCATGAGAGCTAGAGCAACATCCTTTGCATTTCTCAAGCTATTAAGAATAAGCAAAACCAACTCGTTCAAAATCCTCTACGCGGCTGCAAATAAGCACTTTAAAGGTCTTTGCAATACAAAAAAGATGGATTTTGAGCAACAAAATATTTCTCTAATAACTGGATCAAAATCTTCTGCTGAATTTTGGAAAGCTGTCAAAATTATTAATGGAAAAACAAATGACATTGCTTCCGGATTACAGGCAGGTCAGTTAAAAAGCCATTTTGCAGCACTTCTCAACGCAGAGCTTAAATCACCTCCCTTTCAATATGCACCTCCTATGAATGCTGACGAATGCCTTGATGCACTGATTACATAAGCTGAAGTCAAAGTTGTCATTGAAAGCTCCAAGAAGAGGAAAGCTCCAGGAAATGATCGCATCCCTTTTGAACATTACAAAAATTGTGCTTCGAAATTTCTATCAGCGCTTACAAGAGAATTCAACCGAATTTTCGAGACTGCAGATGTACCAGAATGTTTTCAGAAGGCAATAATATACCCACTACACAAGAAAGGCAGCTACGATAATCCAGAAAACTATATGGGGATTTCGTTTCTGAATACACCCGCCAAGCTAATTGCCGAAGTAATCTTCAATCGAATAACTCAGTGGGTGGATAACAAAAGAATCCTGGTGCAATTTCAAGCTGGCTTCAGAAAAAATTATTCGACTGTTGATCAAATATTCTAGCTTGTTAACATCGCAGAGTTGTGTAAGAAGAAACGCAAAAAACGAATGCCTTCTTTGTAGATTTGCAAGCGGCTTTTGACAGTGTAGCGCGCGAAGCACTTTTCTATAAGCTCTACGGTTATGGAATGTCATACAAGATCATCAGACTATTAAAATCTATGTACAAAACAACATGGCATGCGTCTGGGATGGCAACAATTTGTCGGACGAGTTCGGTACATTGATGGGGGTGAAACAAGGGCGCGTTCTAAGCACACTGCTATTCGTCTTGTACATAAATGATATAACAGATTTTGTTAAGGGTGGAATTCAGCTGAGCCAAATCAAAATTCCAGCTCTAATGTATGCAGACGATATTGTATTCTTACCGGATTCTGTGGAAACTATGCAGCAAATGATTAACAGACTCGAGAGCTACTGTAAAACTTGGAACCTGACTTCAAATCTATCGAAGTCCAGGATGATGATATTCAGGGATGGCGGTGGCAGGTACGCCCGAAAAGAAAAATGGATGTTCCTAGGGGAACAGATTGAAATTGTACGAGAGTATAAGTATCTTGGAGTTCTGCTATCGTCTAACTTATATATAAAGAAGCATCTGCAAATCAAGTTAGGTGAAGCTAAACGGGCGATAAGTGCAGTTTGGAGTGGATGCATCAATAATAAAAATATATCGCACAACGCGAAACAGAATATATTTCGTGCCACAGCAACATCTATCCTATTTTACGCAGCACAGGTCTCTTTCGAAACCGTGGAAAAGTTCTTGCGTTATTTCTTAAAGCGAGTTTTTAAACTGCCGAGCAGTACACCAAATTACATGCTCCACCTGGAGTCAATAGCTGAGCCTCTGTTCCTAGATACCCTCAAACTACATTTTGATTATGTGGTGATAGTCATGGCAATGAGACAAGAAAGGATACCCAAGTTAGTGCTCTCACAAACTCTGCTCTATGGGGGAAAATGCGTACAAGAGTGGAATAACTTAGCGTCGGATTGCGATTTTACTCTAATAGTTACACCAGATGTACAGTCCAACTCCTAAAGCAATAATTTAAGTCCTAACTGGTTAAAACTAGTCAAAGAATGTACCGAAAATTCATAAATGAAGCACTGTCATCGCAATATCGACATTATTACAGTAAATTGAACTATAATTTGGAAGACAAAATGTATTTTTTGACCAGAAATCCAACGGATATGTTAAGTACCATTTTCAAATTAAGAGGAGTGTTTGGCGTCAATGTGCCGCAATATTTGGCGTCTATGTGCCGTAATGAAAAATGACCAGCGAAAGCAAAAGTAGAACTATATATCTTTTTTTACGTTATAATGGTGCTCTTTATTTTTTCATACTCAAACACCTGGCATGATAGTGACAAGTGTATAATATAAAGCAAAATATACAAGGGGAATTGTGGGAGTCCGTGGTGTGTCCCAAGTTAACACCCTGCACTAGGGCCACGAGCCGAACGCGTGAAAGCAAATCATCCAGATTTGCTTAGTCAACTTTTTTCGGGTACGAACGCGTTCCCACGAATCCAGATGCGAACGCGTTCCCACGATAGAAGCGCATACACATCGAATGGATCTACAAGTGCAAGGGTATCACATGACACGCGTATGAACTACGGCCGACAAATGTATCGGCAGGAAATGATGACACCACAGCTTGGGAACGGGACGAAGGCCTCGAGTGCAATTGGGATTAGATTTTAAGTTAGTTTTAGATCGACTGTGTAACGATTCAGACGCGTGAAATAAATAACATTAATGAAACGGATAAAAGTTTTTTCCTTGTAAGTCGAACCGTTGGGGAAGGACAGAAGTCTCTCCGTTCGCGTTTTTTTATAATTTCTCCAAGGAGAAATCCTTCACTCCCACAACTTCCGCATTCCCGAGTCGTGACGTAAGTGTGTTTGCTCGTAACGCAAACATTCTCCCCCCTCCAGGTCAACGAAAATGAAGTTTTGGTGGGTATAACTTCTCCGTCTACGAGATTCTGCTTCGTTGACCGGTACCCTGTTCTTTCGGGACAGCTCATCATCGTTGTTCATGCAAGAAAGGCAAGATTAATAAATTTGTACATATTAACATGTATTAGACACAAAAAAACATAGAACGAGCGAACAGAGAGAGCGCAACAATAGCTAAGGCAGGTGTGCGACACCTGATCGCATTGTTCAAGTGTACGAGTGTTCAAGTGTTTGTGCAGTCGTTTTATTGACGTGATGTATGTATTTTTTGATATATGTACATATTTGGTTTTGGGTTATAGGTAATAATAGTTTGTTGTGTTATATTGTATTAAATTCATTTTGGTGTTGGATTGGTTTGGCTTCAACGGCATCGTGCTCGAGGGACTTGAGTGAGTTTCGCTGCATTAAATATATATATATGTGTGTATGTGTGTGTGTGTGTGGTTGAGTGATTTATTTGAAAGCACTTGGGTGCATGCGTCAAGAATTCAAGAATTGGGTATGTGTGTCGCGAATTGGAGTTTGGAGTTATGATGTTTTGGCTTCCGTCTGGTGTTCGTTGATGGGTAACGGACAGAGTTTGGTAATTGGGCGTTTCAGCTCTCCTTGCTGCGTCTTTATTTTGACTACTCGCGTTCTATTATCGGGTCCAGGATATGTCTCCCGAATTCGGCCTAGGTTCCATCTCGCTGGCGGAAAGCGTTCGTCCTTCAGCAAAACTAAGTCTCCAACCTTTAGCTGTGGTTGAGGTTTCAGCCATTTTGGCCGCTGCTGCAAGCGAGTTAGGTATTCCTGTTGCCACTGCTTCCAGAATACTTGCAGATGATATTGGACTGCCTTCCATCGATCGATATATCCTTGTTTACCTATGGTGAGGTCTGGTTCTGGCACGGTGAGCATTGTGTCTCCAATCAGGAAATGTGCTGGGGTTAAGGTTTGAAAATCATCAGGATCCTCAGACATAGGACAAAGGGGTCTTGAATTAAGACACGCTTCAATTTGGATGAGAAGCGTGGCGAGTTCTTCGTATGTGAGAGTTCCGTTCCCGACAATCCTTCTGAAGTGATGCTTTACGCTTCTTACTCCAGCTTCCCAGAGGCCTCCGAAGTGGGGTGATGCGGGAGGAATGAAATTCCACTTCGTTCCTTCCGAAGCTAAAACATCAGCTATTTCCTTCGAATCATGGGCGGCATTCTTCATAAGGCGACTCAGTTCCGCTTCCGCTCCGACAAAGTTTGTGCCGCAGTCACTGTAGATTTGGTTACAAACTCCTCTTCGTCCTGCAAATCGACGAAAGGCAGCTAAAAAGGCTTGGGTAGTCAGGTCACTTACCGCTTCCAAATGTAGGGCCTTTGTGGCTAGGCAGACAAATATCGACAGGTAGCCCTTGTAGCACTTGGCTGCACGACCCTTCCAAGCCCGTATGGTGATTGGCCCTGCGAAGTCTACTCCTGTATGCAAAAAGGGCCTAGAAACCGTGACCCTGGGTGCTGGTAGCTCTCCTTCCACCTACTCTGACAATCCCTGCCTCATCCACAAATGGATTCAAGGGCCTCTGGACTTAGGGATCCCTTCCGGAAACATCTCTTGCTGGGCACATCGAACAATGATTTTAGATGCAGCGTCGAGTTCCGTTGTGCAAAGGGGTCCAAGAGCCCTTTTAGAGCGTTGTTCTCTTGAGTTGTTGACAAATCGTCTGCAATACCCGACTATCCTGATGAGTCGTTTGATATCCGACGAGCGGTGAATCAGTTGATTAACAGAGTTTTCTGTAATAGCTGTACAATGGATCAGCACCGTATTCTTCCTTCCCTCTTCGGTGGTAAGATCGGATGGTTGCGCAGGAAGCTCGAAATCCCACAGAGATTGTAAGAACGGGTGTCCGTTCCACCATAGAGTAGACCTTAGTAAAGCTGAAGGAAGCATACCTCTGGAAGCCAGGTCCGCTGGGTTGCGTTCTGTTGGAATATGCTTCCATATGCCAACATCCGTTAAACGTTGAATCTCTCCTACCCTGTTCCTGACGAATGTCTCCCATTTTGCCGGTGGTGCGAGTATCCAACTTAGCGCAATGGTGGAGTCTGTCCACGCATACGACTTGAAATCCTTCCGCTCAATGGTGCGTGCAACGTAATGGAGCAATTTGGCCAGAATAACAGTACCACACAATTCCAAACGGGGAAGACTTACTGGTACCACAGGCGCAACCTTTGATTTGGCGATGAGGAGGTGCATGTGAACCTTACCTTCCTCATCCTCAACCCGCAGGTAGACTGCTGCACCATACGCCAATCTGATGCGTCGCTGAATCCGTGCAACTCGATGCCATCTTACCTACCAGCTGTCTGAACCCACCTTGGCAGACGTACTTCATTGATGACCTTCAGTTCCTCGTAAAAGTCGTTCCATTCTTTCAGGATGTCAGACTCAAAGGGTTCGTCTCACGATGTTTTACGGATCCAGAACAGCTGCATGATAAGTTTCGCCTTAAGGATACAAGGCGAGATCCATCCCATGGGGTCAAATAAACGTGCAACCGTTGAAAGCACGAACCTCTTCGTTGGCTGTGGACCGCTTGGTGAAGTCCAGCGGAAAGAAAGTTGATCGACGGTAGGAAGCCAATGGATGCCAAGAGTTTTAACTCGGTCCAAGTTTTCGGAAGGCAAAGAGAACGTTGGCTCACGGTCCCTTTTAGGAATTCCCTTGAGTAGTTCCTCTGCGTTGGATGACCATTTCCGTAGATGAAAACCGCCTGTCTCTAGAGCTGCTTTTACCTCCTTTCGCTTACCTTCAGCTTCCGCCAAAGTGTCTGCACCACAGATGAGATCGTCCACGTACATTTCTTCCCGGATCATCTTCGCGGCCTTCGGGTAGTGAGTCTCTGTGTCGTCTGCCAACTTCTTTAGTGTACGTATTGCTAAATATGGAGCAGAAGCTGTACCGAAAGTTACCGTCTTCAGTCTGTATATTCCTAGAGGTTCGGTTGGGAATTTCCGCCAAAAGATCAGCTGGTACCTTGAATCACGTTCCGTTACCAATATTTGTCGATACATTTTTTCAATGTCGGCATTGAACGTGAAGCGATAAAATCACCACTGTAGAATTATGTCCGTAACGTTGTGTTGGAGTCTGGGGCCTACTATCAGCTGATCGTTTAAAGAAACTCCATTGGATGTCTTAAAAGAAGCGTCGAAGACCACCCTCAGCTGGGTTGTGGAGCTGCTTTCTTTAATCACGGCGTAATGAGGCAGGAAATAATGTCCGGTCTTGGTTTCGGAGCATCCTTCGACTTCATCCATATGACCGAGCTGCCTATACTCCTCGATGCATGCTGAATAATGCTCGCATAGTTCGTTATTTGCCGCTAGACGTCTCTCGAGTCCTGTGGAACGCTGTAAAGCACCTTCCTTTGACCTACCCATCACTGGATGCACGTTACCTTTAAGTGGCAGAGCTACTTGGTAACGACCATCATCCATGCGGCGCACGTTTTTGGTGAAGTTGTCTTCACAAGCGATATCCACAGTGACTTCCACCTTCTCGAACGGCAACTCTTCCATCTCCCAGAATTTGCGAAGTTGGGCGTCGAAATCTTCCATTTGAAGGAAAGATCGTGGCTCTTCTGGTGCTCTTCCGAACAGAATCCAACCTAACCTGGTTTTTTGGAGGACTGGCATGTCCTTTGCCTGGGATCTAATAATTTCAGGCAATAAAATCTCCGCAAGAACGTCACTACCTAGCAACAGATCTATCTTGGCTGGTTTGTAGAAGAATGGATCTGCTAACACTAGTCCATCGAGGTGATTTCACCCTTCGACGGAAGGAGTACGGGCTAGGAGATGGCCAGCCAGCGACTTAAAGATGAAAGCCCGCGTCGGTATTGCAAAGGCAGAAGTTGCGACGATATTGCCACATCGACGACTCTTTTGCATGTGCCGCTGTTGACCATCCCTAACCCGGATATTTCACCGTTCGTGGGTGTCGGTTTCAGGCGGAGCAGTTGTATGGCTGACTCAGTGACGAATGTTGCTTCAGATCCCGAGTCCAGCAGAGCCCGAAGCGGAACCATATCCCCTGATGACGTCCTAACGTTCACTACCGCTGTTGCTAATAACACCTGCGTGTTGGTCCTGGATGTGAGTGGAATGTATTGACATCTGAACTGATTGACGGCTGCTCTTGTGGAGTCGGCTGGATATTTCGAGCACTGGCATTCATTGTCGAAGCCAAAATATTTTTTGGGCTATTGGTAGTATGATGTTGTGTGAGAGATTGAGGGTGAGAGGTTGAAAAAGAGGTAGCACAGAATTTGGCGTAGTAACACCTGCGAGTACTTGGGCAATGTTCCGATGTGTGACTATACGCTAAACAATTTTTGCAGAGACCTAGCCTACTTACACATTGATATCGGTCTGGGATGCTCATTTTCAGAAATCGACCGCACTTTCGAATCGCGTGCTGACCCTTGCTGCACACCTTGCAGGCAAACTTGGCTGAGCTGGGCTGCATGTGAAACGCATTTCGTTGTGATGTGGTTCTTGAATCTGCGGGTGGTCTGGATTGCAGATGGGTGACAGCTTCTAGCGTGCGAAACCTGTTGTCCAAAAATTGCTTAAATTCTGCAAACGTGGGTAGTTCCTTACTGTTTGCTTTGGACCCCAGTTTCTCCTCCCAAAACTGCTGCGTTTTTGTTGGGAGTTTTTGCAGCAGTATGAAGACACATCCCAATGTTCGACAGGCACCTTCAAGTTGGTCAAGCTATGAACAACCTCTGTAGACGTATCCAACAGCTCCTTGATGGACTCTGCTCGCTCCTGGGTCACTGATGGCTGGTTGAATAGGCACTTTAACTGCGCGTTGACGAGGAAACGTGTGTGCTCGTACCTATCAGTTAGAATTTTCCAAGCCACGGCGTAGTTCCCGTTGTCAATTCCCAAGTGAGCTAGGAGCCTCTCAGCTTCGCCAGATACCGTAAACTTTAGATAGTGGAGTTTTTCTATATCCGAGAGTGCCGTGTTGTGGTGGATCAACGAGACGAACAAATCGTGGAAGGCTCGCCATGTTTCATATGCTCCCGAAAACACCGGCAAGTTGATCTTCGGCAGCTTGATGTCCACCCTCTTTGATGTGTTCAGTGGAGTTTCTGGGAGTTGACTGTCCTCTTTCGCTACTGGCTGGATTTTATCAACGGCATCCAATAAACTGGTACGGTAGTAGCAATAGCTCTCCCTTACCTTCTCGAAGGTTTCCTCAAGTTTAACGTTTTCTAATTCGTCATCACTTAGGAGACCTTGCAACTGTGAAGAAGCTAACTCCATCGTTCGTTCAAGTAGAGACAAACGCCCAGCTAAGTAATTTGAAGTACGTTTGCTTGGACCAGTCTTACTAAAGTTAATGGCATCCCTTTCCAATTGTCTTAGCGTACTCGATAACATACCCTAACTCATTTTATATTTATTTATATATGTATGTGTATGCACAAAATAAATATGTTCTACTTGTAGAATTATACCGACGTCCACGAACTTCTTTCGACGGCTCTGGAACGGTTCCGGTTGAGTTGCTCCACACACTGTTCACCTCTCTTGTTTTGTGTTTTTTTTTTTTTTTTTTTTTCAACACACACACACCTAAGAAGTTTATTGCGACTAAGTGAAGATTCATTTATTTGAAGAAAAACGAAAAAAAGCTTAACGTATTTGAAACTAAGAAAATGAAATGGAAATGTATTGTAAGATCAAAACTGAGAAATGTAAAAGTCAAAAACTGTAAGTTTAAGGAGGCGTATTGTGAATATGTAAATTTACTATCTACTGTGAATGCGTTGTGGATTGGCAGTTTGGGACGTTGTGCTCGGTTTGATCACAGCGATCACTTCCTTTTCAGCCACCATACAATAAAGACGAACTTTCTTCTTAACATGTATAAATGCAATTTTTTTGTTACAGGCTTTTGGTTGTTGTTCGAGATCCAGTCACACGAGCCATATCTGATTACACTCAAGCTGCAAGTAAGAAGACCGACATGAAGAAATTCGAGCAGCTCGCATTTATGAATGGTTCCTATGAAGTCGTAGAAACATCGTGGAGCCCTGTTAAAATTGGAGTCTACTCAAAACATCTTGAAAGATGGTTACAATACTTTCCGTTATCACAACTATTATTCATAAGCGGCGAAAGATTGATTGTCGATCCAGCGTTTGAAATTGGCCGCGTTCAGGTATGTGTATATAACGACGCGTTCTGAACTACAGATGTCATTTTAACCCACCTTATGCTGATTTCAGGACTTTCTTGGATTAAAACGTGTTGTTACCGAGAAACATTTCTACTTCAACTCAACAAAGGGTTTTCCATGCTTGTTCAAGTCAGAGGCGAAATCTACACCGCACTGCTTAGGTAAAACGAAAGGACGCAATCATCCATATATAGATCCCGCTGCAATTGAAAGACTAAGAGAATTTTACAGACCGTTCAATAACAAGTTTTATCAAATGACAAATATTAATTTTGGATGGCCGTAGTATAGCTGATTATATATTCGAAAAGACGGGATAAATGCATTTTATATATCCATAATTGATAAACTCTTCCATTTTGTTTAAAGCGTTTTTTAAGAAGGCCGTGCTTATCTCTGGAAACACCCACTTTTTATAAGCTACCCGTATTACGAGAATGATACGAGGTTTTTTAGTATATCTGCCTATATACTTTTATATTTGAATATTTTTGTTTCATTAAATATTTATTTTTTTTTAATTTAATTTTTTAGATCTAAAATAACTAAACGAATATGCTTGAATACATCTTTATTGTCTTACCTAACTATTAACAAACTTACTGGCCCAATGACCTGTCTTATTTTATTTGACTTTAAATGTACATACATGTGTTCATAGGTTTTTTTTTTTATTATTATAAGCTTCTGAAACAGAAGTAAACTATTGGCTACTAGCAAGGTATGACTGTTCCAATTTTTTTTTTTTTTAATAATGGAAAGCAAATTAGCTCACAGTGCACAATTTTAACTAATAATAAAAAATCTGATAATATACATAAATGGGTGCTAAAATATTTATCGACTAACTTCATATTAAAAATCTAAACTATATTGCAGCTACGTAAGTGATTTGCACAGTGGCGTCCCCAAACTGAGCTCTACTATTTTTAACAAAAATTGTACATTTCCATTTTTCAAATGGGTTGGAGCTTGTCGTACAATATATTACAGGCAATTTAAGGCTTAGTAAGCCGTAACCGTAAGAAAAACCACAAACTCCGAAACAACCACAAGCCTCGGATATAATGGACCGGATTAATGTTGACGACCCTTGCAAAAAACGAAAAAAGGACTTCTTCTCTGTACGTAGAATGTTAGGTCCCTAAACAGGCCACTTGCAGCCGAAAAACTTGCGGACGTCCTAGATCGCTATAAAGGGGACATTACCGCCATCCAGGAAATGCGATGGAATGAACCGGGTATAAAGCGGATGAAAAACTGCGATATTTACTACGGCGACCGGTATAGGGGGAGAGCGCAACGATAGTTTGAATGCGGATTTGTTGTTCGAGGTGGATTAATGCAAAAAGTCCTAAGCTTTCGGCATGCTTTCGGCATGGGGGTGGCCGTGGTTAACATCATCGACCGCCGAGCGGAAGGTCTATAGTTCAATTCGCTTCATAGCCAAGAAAAAGAAATTCCTATACGGTCAAAAAAGTATGCAACGCAGGTGTGAATGGGAAGTGACCAGATGTACTGCTGCAGGCATAACACTCACAGTATATGGTCAACATTAATTCATCCACTGTGTATGCAATATTAAAAAGTGCTTGAACGAATTAGTACGGACTATAACCAATTAGTACACGGAATTCGGTCGGCTCTCGTCCTATCTGGGACAACCACCCCTGAGAGTTAACAAACATCAACGACCCAAACCACTGCACTCCGTTCAGGTTGTGTGTATATGACACATCATAAGAGAATATAAAACTCTTGAACCTGCGCGAGTTTCTAAAAAAAAAAAAAAAAAAGTGAGCGAACGCCTCAAAACAATCCGTATCAAGGCTAAATTTTTTAACATCAGCTTGATCTGCGTCCACGCCCCCACGGAAGACAAGGATGACTCCGCCAAAGATGAGTTATATATACGATCTCCTAGTCAGAACCCAATGCCCAATGTCTCAGCTATGACATCAAAATTGTACTAGGAGACTTCAATGCTAAGCTGGGTAAGGAGAGCATATTTGAACGAGTCATCGGCAAACATAGCCTACACGACACCACCTCCGATAACGGACACAGGCTGATTGATCTTGCTACGGGGCGAAATCTCCTTCTAGCCAGTACGCGCTTCCCGCACCTCGATATACACAAAGGCACCTGCGGGTCTTTTGATCAATTGACTACCAACCAGATTGATCACATTGCGATCGACGACAGACACTCCTCCACTATTTTTGATGTTCGAACTTTCCGAGGGGCTAACATCGACTCGGACCACTATCTTGTAGTAGCCAAGATGCACTTACGGATATCACGAACGCAACGGAATAGAGTAGGAATACAAAGTTATGACGTCGGAAAGCTACTATCGCCAGAAACCGCTCGTGCTTTTACCGATCGCGGCTCCCTTAAGCTCTCCAATACACCTGAATCCTCCACGCTATCAATAGAACAGCAGTGGAGCCTTTGCAAACAAGCCCTGAAAAGCTCTGCATCCGAAGTTTTAGGTTTCAAGGCTTCACCACGAAGAAACACCTGGTTCGATGAGGAGTGCAGGAGGATTCATACAGCGAAGCAGGATGCATATAAAGCCTCGCTGCATAAAAGAACAAGAGCAGCTCGTGAGCTCTACGAGTTAAAAAGAAGGGAGGAGCATAAGCTTCTTAGAAGAAAGAAGAAAGAGCACGAGAAGCGCGATTGAGGATTTGGAGAGGTATTACTGCAGGCGTGACGTTCGAAAGTTTTATCAACAGATAAAGCGAATATGCCAAGGTTATAATGTCGGAACGGAAGCCTGCAGGGTTGCGAATGGACACCTAGTAGTAGAACCGCAGTCGATGCTGGGAATATGGAAAAACCACTTCTGCAGACAGTATAACGGCGATGTTAGTCAATATACCGCTGTCTATATGCGGGATGACTTTGGAGAATCGGTGAACACCTTACCGATAGTTTTGATGTCAAAAAAGGATTTAGGCAGGGTGATGCGCTGTCGTGTGATTTCTTCAACATCATATTGGAAATGATTGTGCAAAAATCACTGGCCAATACAAGAGGCACAATTTATTTCAAATCCTCGCAACTCTTTGCATACGCCGACGATATTGACATAATAGGTAGATCACAGCGAGATGTCAATGAGGCGTTTGCGAGTATTGAGATGGAGGCGGCGAAAATTGGTTTGACGGTAAACGAGGGCAAAACTAAATATATGCTGTCATCAAAAAAGGACGCTCACCACCGACGTCTTGGCCAGAACGTTTGTATAGGCAGATATTAGTTCGAGGTAGTTAAGGACTTCGTCTACCTTGGCTCCGCAGTGACCTGGAACAACGACATCAGTTCCGAAATCAAACGCAGAATCACTCTTGCCAATCGCTGTTTCTTTGGGCTTAGGAGGCAACTGAGTAATAGAAACCTCTCCCAAACGACAAAGTTGACTCTATAGAAGACCCTTATTATTCCTGCCCTGCTGTACGGCGCAGAATCATGGACGCTATCAAAAGCGGATGAGGAGGTCCTTGGTCGGATCGAGAGAAAGATTTTGCGTGTGATTTTTGGTCCTATAAACGCAGACGGGGGATTCAACCACGAACTTTAAAGGCGGTATAGCGACATGAGTCTAGTCAGGCGTCTACGGATTCAATGCCTAAGATGGCTAGGCCATGTAGAGCGAATGGACACCACAGCTCCACCCCGAAGAGTCTTTGAATCCAACCCCGTGGGAAGAAGAAACAGAGGACGGCCGCACTTAAGATGGCGCACACGGGTGGAAGGAGACCTCACCCAACTGTTTGCGGCAAAGGAAAAGGCTAGCAAAAGCTAGCTAGTTGGAGGGGCATGTTGGTTGAGGCCGAGATTCACCTCGAACTGTAGCGCCCGATAAGAAGAAGAAATGCATTAAGAAAATGCATGCTTGCATTGCCCCGAGGTAGACAAATCTTTCCAATTGATACACCATTAAATGGAAAATATATATTTCGATTTGGGTGACGATGAGACTACAATACGTTTAGTCGATCGCAGGGTGGCCCAATTAAAGTGTTAGCATTTGTTTTATAAATAACTCGAAAAAAACACATTGATTTGCTGTTAGGTGATTAGTCTTTTATTTATTACCTTGAACAATTTGTTTTGATCACTTCTTGAAGCTGACATCATGTAAATGGTCGCTTTTATAGCGGATGGCGCAATGAGCTCGTTTTTGAGCATTTTCCATTACTTTGCAAATTGTTGCGGGCTCTATAGCGGCTATTTCGCGAATATTGGCTCTGGGCTCTTCCAAATTGGAAGAAATTCATCCTCAGAAATCAGTTGAAATTCACCCTCTGCGTATGCAATATTAACACCAAAAGTGAATGAACGATACTGCGAATTATAACCAACGTGAAAATCTGGTCGGCTCTCTTCCTATCCAGGACAAACCACCCCTGAGAGTAGTGAACGAACATCTACGACCCAAAACCACTGAACTCCGTTCAGGTTGTGTGTAAACCTGAGCGAAACTCTCTCTCTCCCTGTTACCTTCGCTCGCACAACGTTCAAACGTGATAGGGCCTTAGCTTTGAGTGCGAGCGTAACTATAAAAAAAAAAAAAAAAAAAAAACGGTCCAATGACCCTATCCGCACAAATTCCGGCCCAAACAGCCACGTGTTGGTCGGGGAGAAGTTTTTCGTGGATTAATTAAGGATTTTCAGCAGCGTAAAACCGACATTTTTGTAGACCGTTCCATTTAACGAAAAATGGGCCTCATCGGTCATGATCATTTTTTCCCAAAAATCCGTATTGATTTGAGCCAAGTTCACGAAAAATTTCGCACAACGACATGACTTATCGGTTGGCAATAATCGATGAGTAATTTGAATTTTGTACGGAAATAACTTCAAATCATACCGAATTATGCGTTACAGGAAGCTGCGACTGATGCGCAACTGAGCGGAATGGCGGCGACTCGATGTTCGTGGTGAGGTCTCAACAGCCCCGTACATCTTCAATGTTCTCATTGGACCGTCTCTTTGGATGAGTGGCATTGTCAAGTTATTGGGTTGCTTAATGCTTACACTGGAAGTGGAAGGACCACTTCTGCAGACTGTATAACGGCGATGATAGTCAAAATGCCGCCGTCAGGCAGAGCAAACCATTCACAATGGACGAAGACGAAGGAGAATCCCGTTCACCCGACCTAGACGATGTTAAGATAGCGATATCGAAACTTAAGTCTTATAAAGCTGCTGGAGCAGACGGACTCCCCGCGGAGCTGTTTAAAGCAGCTGGCGATGCGCTGGTTAGGAACATGCACCAACTCATCTGAAAGAAGGAGACCCCTATGACTGCGCCAATTACAGAGGGATAAGCCTCCTGAACATCGCGTGCAAGATCCTCTCTGCCGTACTGTGTAAAACTGTTCGTGGACAATCTGATAGGTTCCTACCAGTGTGGTTTCAGGCCAGGAAAATCCACTATAGACCAAATATTTACACTACGGCAGATCTTGGAGAAGACCCATGAATTCCAGATCGACACGCACCATCTTTTAGTCGACTTTAAAGCCGCGTATGACAGTGTTTATAGAGACGAGCTATACAGAGCCATGTCATGTTTTAACATTCCTGCCAAACTCGTCAGACTATGCAGGATGACTATGGAGAACTCTCGCTGCTCCATTAAGGTCGGAGGTGAACTAACCGACCCCTTTGATGTTAAAAAAGGTTTTAGACAGGGTGACGCACTGTCATGTGATTTCTTCAACATTATTCTTGAAAAGATCGTGCGGGACTCTGCGGCCAATACAAGAGGTACGATCTACTTCAAGTCCACACAATTGCTTGCCTACGCAGATGACATTGACGTTATTGGACGAACAAAGCGAGACGTCAATGAGGCGTTCACAAGCATTGAAGCAGAAGCGGCGAAAGTGGGTCTAAGGGTCAATGGGGACAAGACCAAATATATGCTGTCATCCAAGAAAGACGCACAACACCGACGTCTTGGTCAGAACGTCACCTTCGGCAGCTATATTTTTGAAGTAGTCAAGGACTTCGTCTACCTTGGCTCGATAGTGACAAGCAGCAGCGACCCCAGCGCTGAGATAAAACGCAGAATAACTCTTGCCAATCGCTGCTTCTTCGGGCTCAAGAGGCAATTGAGTAGTAGAGCCCTCTCCCGAAAAACTAAGGTTTCCCTCTACAAAACTTTAATCCTCCCGGTCCTCCTCTACGGCGCTGAGGCTTGGACGTTATCAAAAGCGGATGAAGAGGCTCTTGGACGTTTCGAGAGGAAAATTCTGCGTGCAATCTTTGGTCCCGTTTGTGTAAACGGAGAACGGAGGAGGAGATTCAACCAAGAACTGTACGGCCTGTACAGCGACATCGGCCTGGTTAGACGTCTTCGGATCCAATGTCTAAGATGGCTAGGCCATGTAGAGCGAATGGACATCAACGCTCCGGCCCGAAGAGTCTTCGACTCCAGCCCCGAGAACGATGCAGCAGAGGACGACCGCATTCAAGGTGGCGCGCACAGGTGGAAGGGGACCTCAACCAACTGGGCGTGCGGCACTGGAAGCGGCTGGCCAAAGATCGGGCCGGCTGGAGAGGCTTGTTGGTTGAGGCCCTAGTTCACCCCGAACTGTAGCGCCATCAAAGTAAGTAAGTTAGGTTAGGTTAGGTCGACGTGGTAGGCGTAAGCCACACTTAGGCCGAAACCGGCCCATTGTGATACCACCTGGATCAGGTTACCCTGATCCGCTACCCGGGAACCAACCGGTGCTTCTAATAAAGCGGTGGAGTTGAGCTATTCTTTGGTTTGCTAGCTCACTCAGATTGTCGAAGAAGGGCGCGCCGAGGTAAATCCTCCTGCGATTCGCAAAAGAGGGGCATGAGCGGAGGAGATGGTGTATTGATTCCTCCTCCTCCTCGTCCATGCAGCCGCGACAGAAGTCATTGTAGGGTAGCCCCAGTCTGGCGGCGTGTTTTCCAATGGTGCAGTGACCTGTAATGACACCCACTAGGGTGCTTAAGGTTGCCCTTTTGGTTGCCACCAGGTCCCTGGTTCGTCCTAAGTTTAACTTAGGCCACAATTGTTTGGTGATAAAGCCGATATTGCCCCCATTCCATTGTGTTGAGTTTAATGCTTTATTGAAACTTAGAAAAAAGGAAAACATGATTTCATAATATATATACGTATGGGTTGTAAGTATGCATGCGTATGAATAGTTTTGTTCGATTCAACACCTTCCCTGAACAGTACATTCATGCTCGTGCAACTTTTACATAAGATATTCATATGTGTATGTGAATATAATTCAAAATGTGACTTCGAATTTCAAAAACAAAATTAAATATACAAAAGTTCAATTTAGACCAAATTTTACTATAAGCTGCAAAAGTTTACTGCTGGTTAATCCTTTGGTGAATAAATCTGCAACCATATCGCTAGTTGACAAGTACTGTAATTCAATTTCGCTGCCATCTATTTTGGAACGAATAAATTTCGCTTTAATGTCCACATGCTTGGTGGGTGAAGAATAGGAATTATTCATCGCTATTTGTATCGCGCCCTTGTTGTCGCAAAATAAGGTAATAGTCCTTACTTCTTCGGTGATGAGCTCCTTTGCCATGCGTTTCAGCCATATCGACTCCTGAATAGCAGCCACGATCGCCATAAATTCTGCCTCTGTTGATGACAAGGCAATTGTTTTCTGTGTCTTAGTTGCTCAAGATATTGCTCCACATTGGAAAGTAAATACGTAACCGGTCGTCGATCGTCTATTATCTATATCACTCGCCCAATCCGCGTCGCAGTATCCTGTAATGGCATCACCCGGTTTCTTGGCATACGTTAGACCCTTTTCAGCAGATCCTTTGAGGTAACGCATGACACGTTTCACTGCTTCCCAGTGTGCCTTCCCTGGATTTGACCCATATCTGCTCAGGATATTTACAGCATAGCAAATGTCTGGCCTAGAAATTCGAGCCGCAAACAATAGGCAACCGATGGCTTGCATATAAGGCATCTTAGACATTCGTCTTCTTTCAGCTTCGTCTTTTGGTGACATGTCAGCAGATAATTTTTGATTGCAATCTATTGGTGTTGATACGGGATTGCAGTCAGACATTCCAAAACGTTCAAGTACTGATGATATGTACTGTGATGGGTCGATTTTTATTTTACCTTCACCGCGAGCGATATGCATGCCCAAGATGGATGATACCTCACCCATATCCGTCATTTTAAGTTTTTCCGACAATTTTTGTTTAAGTTTCTGGATTTCGCCCACATCATTGGACAATAGTAAGAAATCGTCCACATATATTGCGATGATTACTCTTTTGTCATCTGATCTTCTAGCGTTGTAATAAATGCATTGATCCACTTCACTTCTTGTTAAGCCCATGTGTAGTAACTCGACGTTAAGAGTATCATTCCATACTCGGCCGGATTGTTTGAGGCCATATATAGATTTCTGCAGTTTGCATACTTTACCGGAACCATCGTCAAATCCGCGAGGCTGTTGCATGTAGACATCTTCTTTTAATGATCCATTCAAGTATGCACATACAGCATCCATTTGATGGACTTGCATGTCATATTTTACTGCCAACGCCAGTAAGAATCTTATGGATTCGTACCTTACCACAGGCGCGAAAGTTTCAAAATAATCTATTCCAGCTTGTTGTGAAAAACCCTTAGCAACAAGTCGAGCTTTCCTGCGCATTAAGCGTCCATCACCGTCGATTTTTGTCTTATATACCCACTTCGACTTGATCGCTTTCTTGCCCTCTGGAAGGTTCACCAACACCCAAGTCGCATTAGCTGATAGACTTTCGATTTCGCTTTTCATCGCTGCATCCCATTCCCTAGCATCCTCTGATGATGTAGCTTCTTCAAAGGTTTCGGGGTCATTATAAATAAACTGCATAGCACAAAAATTATATGAAGGTGTCTGCTTTCTAGCGATCCTTTCAGATCGACGAACTTCGATGTTGGTATTATCTTGAGGATGGGGTTCATCTTGTTCTACGTCAGAACTCAATGCATCGAAATCCACAGTATCTTCAAATTCTTCTTGAGAAGTTCCATTCAAAGCAGACTCATTTACATGAGATGTTAATTCAACGGCGCATGCATTACCTTCTCCTGAATTCACATCTCCAGCAGAAATTGAATCTGGAAAATAAACATGATTAGTGAAATTCTCTAAATTAGAAGATTTGTTTTCAAGGAACACAACGTCCCTACTTATAATGATTTTATTGTTCTCTGGGTTGAACAACCGATAAGCTTTGCATTCAGAACTATATCCAACCATTATACATTCGACGGATTTTGGAGATAGTTTGTGACGTTTTTCCTTTGGTGTGAGCACCAATGCAATGCAACCAAAAACCCGTAAAAACTTCAAATTTGGTCTCTTCCCGGACCATATTTCTTCGGGACAAATTTGACTCCCCCTGCATGGTACACGGTTGGTAAGGTATGCAGCTGTTACTGCCGCTTCAGGCCAAAAACGATTGTTCAAGCCGCTGTCAATTAGCATGCAACGAACTCTCTCCATTAAGGTACGATTCATTCTCTCCGCAACACCATATTGCTCCGGGGTGTATGGAGTAGTTTTTTGGTGAATAATACCACTGTTTTTCAAGAAAGAGTCGAACTTGCTATTAACATATTCTCCGCCGTTGTCGGTGCGTAATATTTTTATTTTGGATGAGCACTGATTTTCGCACAGATTTTTGAAATCAATAAATTTCGCAAGTACATCAGACTTTTGTTTAATTGGGTAAACAAAAACTTTTCGCGAATAATCATCAATGAACGATAATAAATATTTAGCACCAGAGCACGATTTACAACTTAATGGACCAAGGATATCAGAATGTACTATTTCCAGTAATTTCGATGCACGTGTGCCACTTTCATTAGTTTTGTTTTTTGTTTGTTTTGCTTTTATGCATGTGATGCATTTTGAACTGTTTGGTTTTTCAATCTCAATGTCGCATGCAAATTTTTTTATGTCTTCAATACGCTTGTTACACACATGACCAAATCTACGATGCCATAGATTAAAATCAACTTTAGTGACCAGCGCTTTATGTTGTTTTATTTCACATTGTAGTTTATACAAATCATTTTCGACTGTAGCAAGTGCCATTAAGTTTTTGTTTTTGTCATAAATTTTGCACTGAGCACCTTCGAATACAATTTTTTTGCCACTTTTTGTCATTTGCCGTACAGAGAGAAGATTCGCACACAATTCGGGCACGTACTCAATATTTTTTACTCTTGCATTTCTGTTCACTTGTTTACCAAATAGCACTAAGTCTGTTTCACCTACGCATTCCGCTGTCATTTTGTTTTTATTTGCTACCACTATCGTCTTGTTTTCGATTAGTCGTGTGTTGCGTAAAATGTTTTTATTATTCGTCATATGACATGATGCGCCAGAGTCGATATACCAACTTTCGTCCATTGTGCTGGATTCCTGTTCCATTACTTTCGCACAAACTTTGGTGTTATCGCTCTCTTTCTTCTGACCGTTTTTTGCAAAAAGGACTGAATCATCCGATCGTTTGGTTCTGTACTGCATGCTGTTGTTTGACGTTTTAAACGGATTTTTACTTGGACAGTTTTTCGAGAAATGTCCAACACCCTTGCATGTATGACATTTAAACGGTTTAGGTTTCTTGCGATTTTTGTTGGTATAGAAAGCTGTTTCTCCATCATCTGCATGGTCAAATTTGACATCCTGGAGCAGTAAATTTTTCACCGTGTCAACAGTTAAATTTTCTTTGGAGTTTTCAACAGCCATGACCATCGGCTTGTAATCATCGGGAAGTCCAGCAAGCATTAGAGATGCCACCAACTCGTCATCTACTTTTAAACCGGCCGTATTAACTTTAATAGCTGTCATAACTAAATTGTTAATATATTCTTGGACGGATGCATGGTAGTCCAGCTTTATGTTAACCAACTGTTTTAATAAGTCCACTTTTCTGGTCAATCCAGTGTCCTCATATGCTTTTATTAGAGCATCCCACGCTTCTTTGGAACTCGTTGCAGCAGCTATATGGCTATAGTTACTCGGATCTACCATCAATGTTATTTCGGCTAATGCTCGTTCGTCGTTAGCAGCATCCTTGTCGCTTATGACACCTTTGTCCACGACACTCCAGATACCTTTGATGATGGGACACGATTTCGCCTGCCTCTTCCATACATCAAAGTTTTCACGACCACGTAACCGTTCTATGGGAAAGGATCCCGTACCAGAAATTCCCGAATTTAACATTATTATTATTATTTTTTATTTTTTGCAACTAGTTTCACACGCGTATCAGAGAGCCCATAACCTGTTGAGTTTAATGCTTTATTGAAACTTAGAAAAAAGGAAAACATGATTTCATAATATATATACGTATGGGTTGTAAGTATGCATGAGTATGAATAGTTTTGTTCGGTTCAACACATTGGAGATTGGTCTCCTCTATGGTTTGAAGCTTTATCATGTGCTTTACCGTACTTATTGGTGTTTCTAGGTAACCGAGGGTAGGTAGGCTGAGTGTGCTTGACCCTAACCTTGCGAGTTCGTCGGCCGCGCAGTTTCCTGGAATATCCCTATGCCCGGGAACCCACAATATTTTAATGTTGAACTGTTCAGCCATCTCATCTAGAGATAGGCGACAGTTAATGGATGTTTTTGATTTGTGGGTTACCGCTGCCAGGGATTTTATCGCAGATTGGCTATCCGTGCAAATGATAATATCCTTTGTGGATATTACATTGATCCTGAGCCATGCCAGGGCCTCCGTTATCGCAGTTATTTCTGCCTGAAACACACTACAGTAATTTGGGAGTCTAAATGATAGGTTGAGGCTAAGTTCCTTGGAGTAGACCCCACTGCCTACACCCGACTCCATCTTAGAGCCATCGGTATAGAGGAAGATCGAGTCCTTTGGTATGACTTTCCCTTCAGCCCATTCCTCCCTGGATGGAAAGACAACTTCGAAGTTCCTGGTGAACACATTCTGCGGGTTGATGTAGTCAGTGTCCATGGGTACTTTGAAGTGTTTTAGAATAGCGGTGTGGGCTTTTTGAGATGTGGGCCGTTTTCTTATGCTCCTCATCCTTAGGGCCGCGCATGCAGCAACTTGCTTGCTGAAAAGGTTTAATGGTGGAAGATGTATCTTTGTACCTTCCCCAGAAGGTTTCGATTGACTGCTTTTTCCAGAGCAGTCCATCAGACTACGACGCCATACAGGAGGATAGGCCTTATGACTGCTGTGTAAAGCCAGTACATAATGCTTGGTTGGAGACCCCACCTCCTGCCCACTACTACTTTCTTACAGCTGTAGAGGGCAAGTAAGTAAGTTAATGCTTACACTTTGAGGGCGGCGTGGCGCAGTGATCCAGTGTTCGGATCCCGATAACACCAACGCCATCGAATGTTTATTTCGCAACGTTCGCCCTCAGCGGGGTACTGGCAAAACCCCCCGTAGTAAACTTGCCATGAAAAAGCTTCTCGGCTCACGCCGTTCGGAATCGGCATTGAAAACTCTAGGTTCATTTCACCTGTGTGAAAAATAAATCACACACAACATGGGTGATTGAGAGAAGCTTGGCTCTGGTCCTTCATGGGCTGTAACGCCACCAAAGAAGAAGAAGAATGCTTACACTTTAATTGGGCCACCCGTTATCAAGGTAAAGGTGTACATACCTATACACATCATGTTTGTTGCAGTAAAATTGCGAAAAAACAAGTGTTAATGAGATATACAGATTCATACCAACATATTATTTTATATACAGTATAATTATTATTAAACTATGTATATGTTAATCTATATATATAGTTTAATAATTAGTGTGCATCTCAGGGTAATGACATTCCCAAGCTATACGCCTGCGTAACACTCGTCCCCGAAGCCGATGACCTTACCAAGGACACGTTCCTTACGCATATAATGAGACAAAATGCGGACATAAACACTAAAGAAGCCATCGATGAGGCTTCCAAAGACGTCATCGGGAAGCAGAGGTTTAAACTGTTCTTCAACTTCTCCCAGATCCTAATCTGGATCAAGGGAATTCCCAAGCAGACAAAGGTAACTGCGGACAACAAAACCAAGGACAGGGCACAAGCCCATCCGGAATGCGATGCCCAAAGTACACCGGCCATGCCCAGGAAAGGAAGTAAGGAACTCGGATTGCATAAGCCAAGCCAGAGAGCACCAACCATTGCATCTGGTGATAGGGAACCAGCCATAGAGGCAACGAAAGTACCCCAAACGTCAAGGCTGCCTGAAGTAACAACTCGGGCAACCAAGACTTCAGGGGTCAGCCTTATGGTTGTATCAGTCACTAACACTGGCAGCCCTGCCAGTATCTCGCTGAATCCACTATGCCGGGATTACGGTGCATCCAAATAAATCTGCAGCATGCAAAGGCCGCGTCTGCGGTACTGAGCCATAAATTTAACAAAGAGCACCTCGATATAACCTTTATCCAGGAACCGTACACGATCAAAGACCAGATTAAAGGACTATCAGGTGAGCTGCTCTACGACTCCACAAATGAAGGACGACCTAGAGCTTGCATAATGATTAATAACACTATTAAAGCCATTCCCATTCCAGAATTTACGAATAAGCACCTGGCAGCTGCCATTATGCAGCCATCCACTGCGGAAGGTCGGTCAGAAGCCGTAATTTGCTCAGCCTACCTCGTGGGCGACTCCATCGATCTCAACTTCACACCACTGCAGGATCTTCTCGACTTCTGTGAAAGAAGGGGCTTGCAAATCATCTTATGCTGTGACGCCAACACCCACCACACATTATGGGGAAGCTCGGACATCAGCAAAAGAGGTGAGTACCTGTTAGAATTCATTTGCAGGACCAACCTCAATAGCGCGTATATTGCTGGTGCCTCAGGATGGGCTATGTCCTATCCTCTTTCCATATGAAATCATTGGAACGACTAATCGACAAATACATAACAGATGAGATTGATGATAGCTACTTATGACAAACACAAAATGCATACATAAAGGGTAGATCGGTAGATACCGCTCTTCACAGGGTGGTCTATACGATAGAAAAGGCACTCAATACCAAAGAATATGCCCTGGGGGCTTTCCTTGATGTTGAGGGTGCCTTCAACATCGTCAGTACTGAGGTAATAATGTCCAGCTTACGGATGGCCCACATAAACTCGGGAGTCTGTGGATGGGTTGAACAAATGCTATGTACTCGCATAATAAACTCGTCGATAAGGAGCAAATGGAAGGGTGAGGGTCAATCGAGGCACATTACAGGGAGATGTTCTATCGCCTCTCCTATGGCTCCCCGTAGTCGACGAAATACTAAAGCTCCTAGATGCACAGGGTTTCAATGTCGCGGCCTACGTTGACGACATTAACATCTT
Source organism: Eumerus sabulonum (assembly GCA_951905685.1). Classification (NCBI taxonomy): domain Eukaryota; kingdom Metazoa; phylum Arthropoda; class Insecta; order Diptera; family Syrphidae; genus Eumerus; species Eumerus sabulonum. Next base: position 29,879,129 of record OX645062.1, read on the forward strand.
AGTACCTGGGAAATTTCCTAAGGTCCTCAGTGAAAGACTAAGCTATGCGCTGCTATTGGCGAATAACTGGGTCAAAGGTCTGCAACCGAAACGGACGATAACACCCCATTTTCTTGCTGCGAGAGGAGATTCTCTATTAGGATTCCCTCCAGGGAAGAATGGCAAGTGATATGCTAAGCATGGAAGAGAAACTGGCAATCTGTACCGACGGATCCAAAACTGGAGGAGCCGGAGTCTACTTTGAACCTCGGGAAGCAGGCTGTAGTGTCTTCCAGACTGAGATCTTCGCAACTAAACAAGCTGCTGATCTGATTCTTAGGGAGAATCTCTCAGGTAAGAGAATTAAAATCTATGTTGTAAGTCAGACAGCTATTAAGGCTCTACAGGCAACATGCGTAAGATCCATACTCGTAAAACTCTGTGAAGAGAGACTAGAAGAGATATCGGATGCCAATGAGGTGACCATCTGCTGAGTAGCATGTGAATATTCTGGGAAATGAGAACGCGGATGAACTAGTTAGACTGGGATCAGGCGCAGATACTACCGATATCACAACTGAGGCTAGAACGTTACTCGGCACCTACTAAGAGAAATAGAGGCGAAACTACTAGAAAAAGCCAGCAAGCAGTGGTGTCAATTAGACACATGCGCCACGGCAAGTATAATATGGCCCGTCTATGACAAGAAAAGATCGGAAAGCCTGCTTAATCTTAGTAGAGAAATATACTCACTCTACTACTCACTGGGAACTGCATGATATCATATCATGCAGCTAGACTAGGCCAGCCCTACAACGATTTTTGAAGAAGCTGTAGGGACGAAGAGGAAATAGAATCCGTTCGTCACCTACTGTGCGAATGCCCGGCACTGGCCCGGAAAAAATATACGTTCCTTGTAAGTTACTTCTTTTCGGGTTAAGAGGAGGCAAGGGACATTAAGCTGAACGAACTGCTAAGATTCTTAACTGCATCTAGGTGGTTCAGCTCAGCGGGCAACGAATAGGTTCCCCACGGGTTAGACTTTTAAAGTGAGCACAAAGGACTCCTCGTAGTCTAAGTGAGCCTTGATCTCGTGTCAATAACCTAGCCTAACCTTACATATAGCGAATACAGTACTGAGGTACACTACCGCCTACTGTTAATCATACTTCTTGCCAGAAGCTACATCGTAACTTGTTGGGTACTGAGGTTCTCAAAACAGCATATTGTGGAAAAAGGGCTCCTCAAGCGCAGTGTTTTACATAGGGTTTGCAAAAACCATTTTCCGAACTCAAATCAAATATATTTTTCTATAATACCGCGCTTCAACTCTTGTTTAAAAATGCTTTAATGTATTCGCCACATTATGAATCCCATGTGCTAGAACTTCTAATGGAATTTACCCATTTATGCGAATCTAATTAATATGAGGAATCATATGTTAATAGTCGCTGAGTAAGCTCGATTAGCATCCTCGGAAACTGTCTTTATAGTTATTCAATCGTCACAACTGTTCAACAAAGTCGACAAGTCAAAGCCGACCTGCTTCAAAAACCCTTTTATTTTTATAACACATCAGACGTTTATTTGCATGTGTACTTAACATTCAATTGTAATGTCGTTCATAGGACGTAATGGGATGACTTGGTAATTAACCCATTCTTTGGCAAAAACAATTCGACCTAACACCACCTAATAAATAACTCCAAACTTGTTTGGTACTTAGCACTCGTTGCTTACAGTCTAGCTTTTACACCGCCAATGCCATCCCACAACAGTTCACACCTGGCAGTTGGTCGTACGAGTAAGCTAGTATACTAGTAACATTGTGCTTATAAGTAGTCGGCAAGTGCTGAAGCTTTTATCTTTTTTATCGCATTGCATAGTGGTATGGAATGCTTGACAACGCTTTTCGATAACACAAGTCAACCATAAGGCATTGTTATGACTAGTTAGTCTAGTGAGAGCATAGTGTATTTCATTCAGAAATGTCCACGGTCAAGTCCACAACTGCCTTCACCGCTATAACCGCCTTTGTTTAGTCACCGTCGTCGTCGTCATCGCATGACTAGGTTCATTTTTGCTTCATTTAATACAGAAAAGAAAAGTGGAATTAATAAAAAGCCGCGAGAGTGCTTGCGCAACAACCGGGACTGGGGCTCGAAGTAATAGCCATTACGCCAGGTCAACATTAGTTACCGCTGAAATACCACCTAGTCCGGAGTGATATTACTCGTACTTTCAATACGTATTGCATGCTGTTTTGAGTATTTGCCTTTTTACAAGCTCTCCATATGTACATCGTGAACTATACCACCGTCTATTTGTATCTGCGAATTTACGTTTGTGTTTCCCTCTTTCATTGCATTTTTTTTATATAAAAGTAAAAGTTGTCAAACTGGAGCGTGTTCTCCAAAATCTTCTAGTATATGTTTGTACATATATCTTTTTTATATCGTTGACGAGTGGTGATTTTCTATTAAAATCATAGAAGAAAAGAAAAAGTGTTGATGCGGCACGTCGTTGTGTGTATGTTTATCTTTTTTTTTTTTACAACAAAAAACGAGAAAAGGCCAGGATACTAACATAGTATTGTTAGTCTCAAAACCGATTGGATATACATAAAGGGCAAATAATGAATTTACGTTTTGATGACCAAAGGATTAAACTCCAGGTAATAATGTTAAAATGTCGTTTGCTATGAAAGCATAATGTCTGCTTTTCATTTCACAAACACAATTCTATTCAGTGCAGAGCAATATCATTTGTCTGGTCGATTAGCAAAGCTTTACTTTAATCTCTGACAAACAGTTATAAGTGATAATACGTTTATGTAAACAATTAATAAACGATAGATAAGAACTAACCATCAGTTATGTCTCTCATTTGGAGACTCGTATTCATTGAATACGAATTCTGAATTTTGATCGCGATTTAGTAATCATTTACAAGCGGCGAGTTTAAAAATCCAAGAATCATTTTTTTTTTTTTTGTTTTAAAAAGCACAAAGTTGTTGTGTCGTAGATTAGTGCTCATACATATGTACTTCATTGTATAAGCGACTTTTTCGTCTTGTTGCATGTCACTAGGTAAATATTTGATCTGATATCTCGATTAGGTTTCTTGTTTAATAAAGATTTTGCTGGAAAACGTTTAGAGCAAGTTTGGGCCTGAACATTCTCTACTTGTAGTGACTAAACCTATTTAAAATAACAATCCCAAAAAAAATTAATTAATTTAAACGCATTTGAACAAACGGGTTTTCATGTCTGCGATGAGATAAAAATAAGCTCAGAATGCGTTCAATATCAGAAAAGATTTTCTACTAGCATGAGCTCGTCAGAATTTTAGCTTTTCGAGATATCAAACAAATGGTTCTGAATTGAGCTTTTGGAATTAGTTGGATAGCATTTTACGTGCACACGAATATTTTGCAGCGTAGAGATTGACCAATAAAATCAGGCCCCCTGACATGAAACCTTATCCAAGGGAAAGAAGTTGACGATGATGATGATAATGCACCCGTTGTATAGTTGAAGAGGTAAATATGGGAAAGAATGTTTATTCCTTTATTGTTTTTACTTTAACTCAGTATTATGGAACCACTTAGATCACACTGCCTATTGGTAGTAACTAAGGACAAATAAACGAAAGGATCATATTAATAAGCTAAAAAATTGTATTTTATACCTTAGCTTAATATACCATTTACGTAGTAAGGTGGAACAATCTTCGCATCGATTTTTTGTTTTTTTTTTTTTTTTTTTTGTTGAAGGCTTCTGCTATCCGCTGGAGCACTCAGACGCAATCACTGGTCCATTGTACTCCAGACAGACACCTTACATTACTGTATTTTCTCGAAAAATTTGAAGGAGCTTCAGTGATGTAGAGCTAAGGGATTCGGCACACACCACGTCGGCTCTAAGGGTGCGCCACCGTATGCGAGCAAAGGCGGGACAATAACAGAGGAAATGCTTTGCAGTATCATCCTCCTCTTCGCCACATGCAGCACAGGTATGCGTCTCACTGATGCTGAGCACGTAGAGATGCTTGGCAAAAATGTAATGGCCCGTGATAACTCCCACAAGCCTTCTGCAGTCGATTCTCCTTAAAGACAGGAGGAATGCTGCAGATTTTTTGCAGACATCAGGGCATACGCGCTTAGTCATCCTGCAACCCGGACAATCCCTCTATCTACGGTTGTGTGTGTTAAATACACAATCGTTAATGTAGGAATTTACCGTGGACGAAGGTAGGCCTAGAGCGGGTTCAGGTCCTGAGAAGCTCTCCTCTGAACCCATTCTAGCGAGTTCATCAGAGGTCTCATTTCCTGGGATCCCAGAGTGGCCTGGAACCCATACAAGCCTTAATGAATTTAGTCTGCCGACTCTGTTCAAGAAGGACTTGAGTTCAAGCACTAATTTGGAGCTAGTTAAGGGGTTACACAGCTTTTAGTACAGCTTGGCTGTTACTACATACGCATATGCTTTCCCCCTTCCACCTGTGCTTCACAACATAGTGCATGGCCATTAGGATTGCGTTTATCTCTGATTGGAAGACAGACGCATACTTTCCTAACGAGAAGTGCAGTCGGATGTTTTTGCGTTCAAAGAAGACTCCAGCACCGGACCCCCGCCCAGACCTGGAGCCATCCGTGAAAATGCGAAGACTATCCTTTCCAGGTTCAGTATCCAGCCATAGCCAATCCTGACGCCATGGAAACTCGACTGTGAAATTACGACGCAATAGGATGACTGGCGTCAATGCGTCAGAAGGCATGTCCATGAGACAGGGGTTGCAGGACAATTCTTGCGCAAGGACACCGCTATTCCTATGCGAGTTGTACCAAAAGCCATTTCTCTTCAGACGAGACATGGCTTTCAGAGCACACCCTCTGATAAATATATCAAGAGGTGGAAGTCATCATAGCATCTAGAGCAGCGCCCGGCGTGCTGGGGAAAGCCCCCGTGCAGCTGAGACAAACCATTCTTTGGAGTTTGGTGAAAGAGGCTACGACGTGTTTGCGTTTTAGTCTGTTCCACCAGACAACCGATGCATATGAGATTATAGGTCTTATCATTGCCGTGTAGATCCAAAGCACCTTTGCATTGCCAGAAAGCTGACAGCGCTTTGGTGGTTTTTGACTCAACATGTTTTGAACAGAGAAGCTTACTATCTATGATGACTCCTAGATACTTAGCCTCCTTGGATATCGGGATGGAAGTGCCTTTTAGGACCAGCTGAGTCATGTCAGTATTTTTCCTCCTTCTCGTAAAGAGAACGACATCGGTCTTAAGAGGATTGACTGACAGCCCATTTCTGGTACACCAATCATCGATCACATTTAGCGCCGCCTGTGCTTTGCGACGGACAGTCGCCAAACATGAGTCGACAGAAAGAATGGCGACGTCATCCGCATAGGCCTGGGCGTAGATTCCAGAGGCATTGAGAGCGTCAAGCAGGGAATCGGCCACCATGCACCATAACAGCGGAGACAGGACGCCACCTTGAGGGCAGCCCCTGTTTACGCCAGATTTGACACACTGGTCGAGGCCTGCGTCAGCGGTCAATGTCCTGTGCATGAGCATTGCTTTGATCCAAAGGACCAGTGCTTTATCTACGCCATGATGTCTGGCAGCGTTACACATGCTGTCAAAAGTTGCGTTATCAAAAGCTCCCTCAATGTCGATGAAAATGCCTAGCGCGTACTCTTTCCTTTCGAGCGCGCATTCAATACGCCCAACTAGGTTCTGAAGCTTAGTCTCGCAAGATTTTCCATGCTGGTAAGCATGTTGCATCTCCGAAAGAGGGCGCATTCGAAGGGCAACTTTTCGCACGTGCAACTCTACCAGTCTCTCCATGCTTTTCAGCAGGAAGGATGTTAGACTAATTGGTCTGAAGCTCTTGGCAAGTGAGTAGTCCTCTTTTCCTATTTTGGGAATGAAGACCACTTTCACTGTGCGCCAAGGAATGGGTATGTGAGCAAGTGCTAGACTAGCAGTGAAAATTCTTTTCAGAGTAGGAAGCAGCTGCCTTATACCTTTTTGCAGCATAATAGGATATATCCCGTCGGTGCCCGGCGATTTGAAGCCATCGAACGATGCCACAGCAAATTCAATAGCTTCAGTCGTAACCACGCGCGACGTAATATACCAGCTATGCCGAGTTATTTTCATCGTTTCAGTTGCAGTTTCCTTTGAAGGAGTATGCAACGAGCCGATGTCGATCTGATTTCCCGGGAAATGAGTCGCAAAAAGTAAACTAAGAGTTTCCGCTTTAGACTCAGTAAAGGTCCCATCAGATTTTCTGAGTGCGTCTAGCCTAGTCGGTTTTCCCCGTTTGAGGACTTTAACCAACTTGCTAGTCGCACTCAGAGACTTGATCTCTTCGCAGAAGGTCCTATAAGAAACGTTCTTCGATTTACGAATAAGTTTCTTATATTCTTTCTGCTTCGACCGATACTTGTTCCAGTCATCTTCCGAATTTGATTTGAGCGATCTATTCAGAAGAACTCTGGCTTCCCTGCGAAGACTTTGGAGCTAGGCATTCCACCAGGGGACCAATTTCCTGCAGGGAGGTTTGCTGACAGGACATGCGAGTTCAAAACAACTGGCGATGACGCTATTCAGGTTATGAACAGCGTTCTCTACCAATTGTTTCGTTCTAAGCTTAGGTAGGGCCTGAGTGGATTTCTCAAGCTCCTCTCTAAACCGTACCCAGTCCGTCCTTCTCGGATTCCGTCTAGGTTGCAAGGAAGAAATCTCACAAACCAATCGGAATTCGATATTTTTATGGTCCGACAGCATAGCATCAGGCAAGACTCGCCAGTTAGTGATGTCCTTTACATATCTGTTGGATAGGGTCAGGTCAATCACCTCCTGTCGTCTTGTCGTAACAAACGTTGGTTGAGAGCCAACATAATTGATGGTAAGGTCAGACGAGAGAATGAAGTCCAACAGACGGTCCCCCCTTGTGTTACACTTGCTGCTGCCCCAAGCAGTGTTTTGGGCATTAGCATCGCAACACAAGATGAGACCAATCTTTTTGGCTTCACAGTACTCTGCGAGTTCAGAGACTTCCTTCGGTGGTGGAGGTAGTAACGAATCGTAGAGAAAGTAGGCAGACGCAACGACGAAGTGTTCTATTGCTCCGTGCGTTTTGTAGCTTACTCGAGCAGCCACCAGATCTTGTCCACCAAAGTGCCCAAGTTTGGTTGCTGATAGTGAATTCGATATGATGAGGCCAACCCTAGGCCTTTCGGATCGGTCATCATAAATCGTAGCATCACGTATACCACCAAGGCCACATAGGCGTTTATTCCACACCCACGGTTCCTGAATGGATACAATGTGATGATTTATTCTACTACATGCAATTCTACTACTTAAAAGAGCAGTAGCGGTCTTGCGATGCTGTAGATTGATCTGGATAAAAACTATCCTGACCTTTTCAGAGGAGATGGCCGCCTCTTTATAAGAGAGCTGCTTCTCTCGACTCTTTACGGTCATTTGGATCTCCTTCTGGGAGGAAGGGGTTTTGTTGTGTGATGTGCCCGCCTCCGAGGAGTGGTTTTTGGCTATTTTCGCCTTCTGGCCTATGCTTTGATCCTTCTGGGTCGCCACATCTGCCATTTGACTCCGACCGCCGACCGGAGACTCCCACCGCCCCACCGGAGAGGGAGGCATCGCACACTCTCTCCCTAGCGAGGCTATCCCCAGCGGCGGTCTTCCGTTTGCGGGAGCCTTTACCTTTTTCGGTTAAAGCACCTGCTCCCTTCGGACGACGGTTCGGGACAGCCTTACCTGTTCGAGGATTGCTAGGACCCGTAACGACTTCGCCTTCTGCGTTCCGAGTCTGCCTGTCAGCCCCACCACCTTTTTCGGCGGCAATGCTGGCCATAGCAGAAACTTGACAGCTTCCGGCTCCGTCATTACGGGAACTGATCACGCTCTTACTCGGTAGTTGAACCTTCCCAGTAAGAGGAAGAGAGTTGGAGGCGCATGCCGAAAGTGCAGACATGCTTATGCCTCCTTCAGCAGCCTTTCCCAATCGCCGACGCTTTCCGCGCTGCGCACCTTTGAGAGAGGGGTGGAGCTCAGGAAGGAGGGTCGGATCAATTTCGGTACGAGATACCTCCGTCGACCTAACCCTCTTAACTGGTTCCCCCAGAGGTTAAGCCTCGACCATTGTGCCTTCGGCTTTGTCAGCCTCTTTGCACAATTTTCGGGCACGCCTCTTACCTCTACTTTTTGGGCACGCAGTGCCCTTGGGCAAGCAGTGCATTCAGCAGTACGTCCCAATTCAGGAGCGCGTTCCACCTTTGCGGTTTCCCGTGCCGCCCCATCATTGGTGTCGCCTCCGCTGGATGCACCGCTCATGCTCAGTCGGACCAGGTGGTCAGACAGTGAGCCGCTGGGGCCGGTGTCGTTCCGGGCTGCCGTAGGGTTAAAAATGAATGTTGGGGCCTCCAGAATCCTTGCCCCGGCCGCGATCAAAGAAGGCGCGGATGGATTTCCGCTGCTGCGAGTACCACCTGGAGTACACAATTCCTTTGGTTTGTCCATTCATTTTTGGGTCTTCGAGTCTTAGTTCGAGGTCTACGACCTCTTAAGCCTCCCGCCACGACAAGGCGCCCGAAGAAGGGAGGAAATTATCGATTACAAGCATAACATTTATTTTCTCATTAGATGACCCTATATACGAGCGTAGCACCAAGATGTCAAACTTGTGCGTAAACAGAGATATCTTTTAGCTAACTCCTTCCAACTTATTGCCACCTTGAACATAAACTAAATGCATCTAAGTGCTCGAATATATAGAGTGGGCCATCTAGTGCATTTTTTTCTTATATCAAAAGTTATTTTGATAACAGAAAGTCAGTAACATGTCTTCGCCGAACAAAATGTGTCGCTTTACGCTTGAACAACGTTGGGAAATATTGAAAACTTATTTCCAAGGTGAGAGCTGTGTAGCCCAAACAGTGCGTTTATTGAAAAGAAATGTTGGCCGAAATGAAGCACCCACCGCGACTGCTGTACGCAAGTTTGTGCAAAAAGTTCGTGAGACTGGTATTCTAGTGGACAACACTCATGGTCCCCGTCGTCGTACGGTGCGTACAAATGAGAATGTGGCTGTTGTGGCCGAGCTCAACATTTCACGCACTAGCCTGGAGAGAATTCTGCACAAAGACCTCGGATTATTTGCTTACAAGGTTCAATTCAACTTAGCAATTGAAGGCGCGCGACCATCCGCTTCGTTATCGCTTCGCAGTTTGGGCCTTAGAGCAGCATGAATTGGACAACGATTTTGGGCGAAAAATCATCTTTTCTGACGAGGCGCATTTTCATTTCGGCGGCTACGTTAACGAACAAAGTGACCGCTCGGAAAACCCGCACGTTATTGTCGGGGAGCCAATGCATCCACAGTTTGGTACGTATTGTAGAGTGGTGGCATCATTAAACCATTTTTCTTTGAAAAAGAGGCTGGGACAAAGTTTCGGTCAACGGTGGGCGTTACAGTCGTCAGGGCGTCATGTTAACTGACTTTTTATTTACTGAAACTGAAGAGATGCCACAATCCATCTTTTGCGCACCAAATTCCCAAATCATGTTATCAGCCGTCTTGGCGATGTCAATTGGCCGCCTCGGAGCTGCGAACATCGGCCCCTCATGGTTCCCCACTTTTTTTTGTGGGAAAACATGAGGGACCGATGTTATGCCAACAATCCAAGCAGTCCGTGAGCTACTGCCCGAAACCATCAACAAGGTCGCGCTACTGCGAAACCAGTCGCGGTAGCCACTTGAACGGCGTTGTATTTCATAATAAATGGGAATGTTTGTTCTTACCAATGAAGCTATAATTCATGGGAAGGATTTGATTTTGTTTATTTTATTGCATTTTTAAAAAGAAACTTGTATTTGGCCCACTCTGTATGTGAAGGATATCACTAACTCGAGGGTTTTGCCAGATATTACGCTGTCGGGCCATAGATATATCGAATTCCGATTAAGTTGTGGAGTTTCTTCCTTGCAACCCAGATGAAATCCGAGAAAGACGGACTGGGTACGGTTTAGAGAAGAGTTTCAGAAATCCACTCAGGCCCTACTTAGAACAGAACGATTGGTAGAGAACGCGCGTTCATAACCTGAATAGCGTCATCACCAATTGTTTTGAACTCCCATGTTCTGTCAGCAAGCCACCCTACTGGAAATTGGTTACCTGGTGGAATGTCGAGCTCCAAAGTCTTCGCGGGGAAGCCGGAAGTCTTCTCAATAGATGGCTCTCGAATTCGGAAGTTGCCTGGAGTATGTATCGGTCGAAGCAGAAAGAATATAAGAAACTTATTCGTAAATCGAAAAACGATTCTTGTAAGGCCTTCTGCGGTGGTCGTTGGTTAAAGTCCTCAAACGGGGAAAACCGACAAAGAGCCTAGGTAACGTTTCCTGATATTGCAAAAAAGCTGGACAGGCACAGAGAAGATGGTGAATGGATTCGACCTCCTCCTCGTCCTGACAGCTTCTGCAGAAATCATTCGGAATTATTCCTAGTTTTTGTGCGTGACGGCCAATATGGCAGTGTCCTGTGATGACACCGATGACTTTGTAGATGTCAGTTCTTTTTAGGGAGATTGTCAAGCCGAGGCCAGATTTGCCTGGTGATGACGCAGGTATGTCCCTGGGTCCATCTCAGGTTCGTCTCGGCCCTGGCGAGATTGGTCAGATTATGTTTAATGGTTGTAAGGGGTACTCCCTCACAAGCCACGATTGATTGTAGCGTCGTTCCTTGTTTGGCGAGTATGTCGGATTTTTCATTTCCTATTATGTCGCTGTGTCCCGGTACCCAGATAAGCTGTATGTTGAACTGTTCTGCCATCTCATTGAGAGATCGGCGACAGTCGAGACTAGATTTTGATGTGTACACATGGGGCTCCAACGACTTTAAGGCTGCTTGACTATCTGTGAGAATGCGAATATCCGTGGTGGATATTACGTTCCACTTCAGCCAAGACAAGGCCTCTTTTATTGCCAACAGTTTCGCTTGGAAAACGCTTCAGTGATCTGGTAGTTTTAGAGCTTTATACAGTTTAAGTTGTTTGCAGAATACTCCACTGCCCACCCCGTCTTTGGTTTTAGACCCGTCAGTGTAAAAATCCACGCATTTGGCGAGTCCAGTTTAGTCTATCCGGATATATTTTCGTAAAGTTTTTATCCAAGACTATGGTGGGTTCTGTGTGGTCCAAGTTTTTTGCCATAGTTATCCTGTTTTATAGGATGGAGGAGTGGTCAGTGACATAGCTCGACCATTTCGAGCTTGCTTTTAGTCTTATGGCCGTGTGTGTGGCAATTTGCTTGCCGAAAATATCGAGTGGTGTAAGGTCTAGTATCATGTTAAGTGCAGCCGTCGGTGTGGACCTGAGGGCCCCGGTAATGCACATACATGCCATCCTTTGTACCTTCTCGAGTTGTTTGTGGTATGTTGTCTTGTCCAGTGCAGTCCACCAGACTATTACATATCCATCATTAGTATGGATCTAACGACCGTGATGTAGAACAATAGGGTGATTCTGGGGTTGAATCCTCATTTTTTTCCTCGGGTTTCTTGCATGTGTAGAGAGCTATTGTTGCTTTTTTTGCTCTTTCAATTGTATTGCTCTTCCAAGTTAGTTTCCTATCGAGTATAATGCCAAGGAATTTGGCACTAGAGGAATAGGCTAACCTGGTATCGAGCAAAGTGATAGGGCAGTTTTCCGGGATTTTATGCTTTTTGGTAAATAGCACGAGCTTCGTTTGGGGATTAATCCTGAGCCTGTAACTATGCGCCCATTTGCACAGAAATGAGAATGCCGATTGCATGCGGTCATTCAGTGTGGATAGGTTTTTACCTGAGATTGAAATGGCAACATCATCGGCGTAGGCAATAACATCCAGGCCTTCTTTCCCCAGTTTGATTAGTAGCTCGTTAAAACTACATTCCAGAGAAGAGGTGAGAGGACCCCACCTTGCGGGGTTCCCTTGATAACTACTCTGGTAGTTACTAGGCTTCCCCACTTAGAGTGAATCTTGCGCATTAATAACAACTCACTGATCAGCTCTATCAGAGTCCTCTCCACCTTTAGCTTTTCTAGCCCTCCTGTTATTGCTTTTCTAAAGTTTCAAAAGTTTTTAGAGAGAAGGATGAAAGACAGATAGGCCTTAGATCCGTGGGGGAAGTGTGAGAGTTCCTGCCGGCTTTGGGGATGAAAAGTACCTTTGCGCACTTCCACTTTTCTGGAATATGACTCCAAGCTAGGCATCCTTTAAAGATATTCTCTAGCCATGGTATAGTCCAATCCATAGTTTGTGTTAGTTCGATAGGGTAAATTTCATCTGGACCCGGCGATTTGTAGGGCTTGAAACTTTTTAATGCCCATGTAATTTTCTCTCTGGAGATAATGTGATTGTACTGCCCTTCTATCGCAGAGGAGATATGAGTTCCTCGCGATTGCACTGAGTCTTGCGATTCAGAGCAGCCAGGGAAATGTGTGTTGAGGAGAAGATTTAGAGTTTCTTCCTCAGATGTTGCCCAAACTCCATTTGCTATGAGGCAGCTAGGAGATTGTGGATCTTTCGAGAGTATTTTCCTCAATCTGCAGGCGTAGATTGCAGATTAGATAACTTGCAGAAGAGTTTCCAAGACAGCCTTTGTTCTTTCCTCAGGGTTTGCTTGTACACTCTGACTGAATCTTTGTATAGGCTCCAGTCCCTGTCGATTCTTGTACTTCTTGCTTTATTGAAGAGTTTTCGACAGTCCTTGCGGAGCTTGCTTAGATCTGCGTTCCACGAAGAATGGTAAGAGCCATTTCTTGATTTGTGGATTACGCAGCTGTTGACCCGTGCGTTGCCCAAAGTAGTTGTTATGGTATCGACCATATTGTCTGTATCTGACGTGGACCACGGGGTATCAGGGGTCCGGTTTATCATAGAATTGCCAACGAAGGCTCTATATGTGTTAACTTGGATTGAGCAGGGACAGAGATCGAAACTGGTGTTTGCTGTGTTAAACACGATCAGCTTCTTTATTCTGTTCGCCCGCTCCCTCCCTCCCAATACCATCAAATAGACAGAATAAAATGTATTGCGTGTAGCTCAGTCTGCCCGTTTAGGTCCAGTAAGCTACTACAAATAGATAAGATATATAAGACAGGTTTAAGCTTTTTTACCTAAAATAAGTTGTTTTATAAGAAATGTAGTACATTGTAGAAATGTAGTGTGTTCGCCTCTGCCGTCGATGACTCGGGATCGAATCCCGGCAACAGCCATGTTATCGAATGTGTTTTTCACCTAAAGACAGGCAGGTGCAAAATACCTACCATACACGTACTTCGTGCAATTGCAATGACCTAGAATTTGAAATACTCGTATATGATTAGTACATGCATGCGTATTAAAGTCACACGTAATTGCTGGTGTACAGGAACTGTTATCGATTTTGTTTTCCCATTTTAAAATTTTCCCACGTAAATTTTTTATGATGAATAATTCTCACATGTGACCACTTAGACAGTAACAATGGACGTCACTATGGTGTTGCGGAGGACATCATGTGGGAGTAGAGCCTTTCTTTCCCATATGTCAGGGATATACTGTGATGGACTCATGTATGTCATATCGAACTGATAGCGTACATACGGGCGACTTTCAAATCAGTTGAAGTTGAAGGGTACGATCAAGTGAATTCGAATTCTATCCTTAGATAGTGATTGTAACCGCGTTGAAGTATTGTAGATCCCTCACACGTGTGGCTGGATATGATTTTTTAATCGAGAGCTCATCGATCTGTAAGTTTAAGGCTAGCCTCTTTGTTTGAAAAATTGTTCATTGACGTGCGTGCTAAAGGCTGGCATGTGGAACATATTTTTCCCATAGCCTCATAGTTTTTTAATGGGACCAAGTTGTGTGTTTTCCGTTTGACATTAGATTAAATGTTTTATGAATGAAATGGTATGGTGGCCACGTGGCTCAATTACAAGTGAGTTGATAAAGTTTGGATCAAATTAAGACATAATTGTATTTCTTTTAATAACTCTACATGGAATTACCTGGAAATAAATGTACTTCAATATCTATCCGAGAGAATTAAAGATTTCTTTTTCATGAGAGCACCGTGGCGCAGTGGGTAGTGTGTTGGCCTCTGACGCCGATGACACGGAATCGATTCCCGACACAGCTATGTCATCGAATCTGTTTTCACAGTGTTCCCCTTCAGCGGGGTTCTGACAAAGCCTCTGTTGTAAAATTGTCATGAAAAGCTTTTCGAAATTCGCCGTTCGAAACCGGCAATAAGCTGTAGGTCCTTTTCACCTATGGGAAAATGAAATCACGCACAACATAGGTGATTTATAGAGGCTCGGCTTTGGTCCTTCATGAACTGTAACGCCAACATACATACATACATTTTGTTATATTATTTTCATAAAATATTGTCTTAAGTACGCAAACAATCCGCCTCTATTCAGAAAGAGAGAAATATCTAAATCATTAACTTTTGTTAACATCTTAACTTCTCTGCTATATAACTGTCGAAAGAACATTGCATGCTTTCATAGTACGGTACGCAATTTGGTCTAATGGTGTTATCAGACTCAGGCTTATACATACGTAAAAGAGTGTATCCGTCCCCGACAATTTTCATCGCTGTAGCCAAATAATGACCAAATATTTTTGGCCTCGATTAAAAGCAAAATTTAATTTTTTAGTATAACAGCGATAGAGACTTCTTAATTTATATTACCACTTTCCATTTTTATTTTTCAAATCGAGTATTTTTTCCATTTAAATCTGGATGAAAAACCCACTAACTCCTGGGGGGATAAAAAGTGCATTTACATACAATGTCTTATATTCTTCAAAAGAAAGTGACGCCCATCTACGCCCATACCTTAGCTGCCAAGCAAACAGTTGATATGTGTAAGTGTGCTATTGGTCCAGATAATTTTACAGTAGTTTTCTAGGAAGACGTAATGTTATCCAGTGTAAAATACTGGGAAAACATGAGCAAATGAGGTCATTGTCATTCGCACTCCAAAAACGAAGAGGCTACAGACAATGCTTCTCAAAGGCGTGAAGTCGATAACTGACCACGAGGAATTGCTCTTAGAGCTCAAAAAGTTCGAGAGCGATGACCTCAAGTTGTTACAGTTGACACCCAAAAGCAGCTTGTAGTGTCAAAGGAAAATCACCACCATAGACGTCCAGAACGTGCGATGGGAAAAATTATAACAGCGCGGCAACATTATTCAAGAAATCCGCTGCCAAAGGTTGGGACACGCTGCATCGAATTGCGAAATGAAGCATCGATGCATCAAGTGTGCACAGAACCCTAGAGATGACGAATGCGATGGGCACGGAGAAGGTTGTTGAAAAAGAACAACTCTTATGCGCACTCTGTAGGAACTCGAGGCACCCCGCAAATTATCAGGGCTGTCCTAATTTCCAGCACATAAAACAAACAAGAGGAGCTGGACAGCAGCAGATCACCAAGCAGGCGAGACGAGTGGACAGGATCTATTCGTTTCTGAGTTTCTGAAGAATCCTGGCTGTGAATGTGAATTCAACGATTAGGATCAAGCAACTCGCCGTTCTTTTTAACCTGATGCAAGAAGAAGGCCCTGATGTGTTTTTGGCTAGCAAAACTAAGCTAAATCAGAGGCACGAAATTCGGCACAATTCCTATAATATAATAAGAAGCGACCAAGCAATGCCACTCAAGGTGGAGTGGCATAAAAAATATTAAACATAAAATCATATATAGTGGTGAAGTACTGAGGTTCCAGGTGCTATAGGTATGTGTTGTGTGTATCCCCCTTCGGAACGGAAGAAGGATATACATAGTATTGGCCTATGCACTTGAAGCACCTCAGCAATATCTTCATTGCAGAGCTCGAAATACTCTTTTGATGTCTGCGCTCAGACTTGACAGAAAACTTTTCGTTTCTAAAGGGAGACTACTATGCTATTGGTGGGCCCAACATTGAGTATAAACTCAGGTTGCTCGCAACGGATAGTATATCGTTTCTTAAAACCGACGCCTATTTGGCTCTATTATGGCTTGACTCGCGACTGAGACTGGCCGACGCTAACGAATGGTCTACGACCTGTATACGTACCGTTGAGTATAAAAATGACCATTGCGGACTTGGAATTGCCCGAGTATGTCTAAACGTGCCCCAACGATTATAGTAGGGCACGCTAGCCACGCTTGCCAATTGCCTGACGAGAGCACTCACTTCGAGCGCTCCATCCCACCGAACAATATCAAGTGACGGGATTGATAGGCATCTAAAACAAATGGAAGAAATAATCAAACAAACGATGTGCAGAACGATATCACGCCAACGGCATTACGATACTAAGGATTTGTACCGAAATGAGACCATAGGCAGTGCGTCTGTGAAGTGCTCACAGTCAGAAAATTAGACACCTGTCAAGACTCAAACTCGGAGGTCAGGACACTGAAGCCACTGTTTAAAAATCTCCAACAATTAATAAAAGAAAATTAAAAAATATCCAGTCTGCACAGGAGCAACAAAATTCGCGCTATAAAATCCAACAACTCAAATATGTTCCCGCAGATAAATAAAATATTTCGGAGAAAAAATCGAATGGTATTCGGGATCTAAAGCATCCGAGAACGTCAGACAACAAACGTCTATTACGCACAGTCAGCATCGATCCAGAAAGCGCCGTCCTTGATGACGACTATTTTGTGATTGAGTATCCTCAGGAGAAATAGAGCCCTGTTTTACCACATCTACCTTCGAAATGATATCAAACATATGCGATCCGAGAGCCATAGTTTCACCAGGTTCAACGACGATTTTACGGCAAACAATGCCATCGCCAATGAGGGTGGTAATATCTTGTTAATTTCGACGGATGATCTCCAGTTGACTTTCGAGTCACCAAAAAAGGAAAAATCCGCGGGTATTGACGGAATATCTAACATTGTACTTAGGCATCTTCCACCAGGGGCTATAGAGAGGTACACCATCCTGTTAAACAACCCACTGAATAATGCATATTATTCGGTTCGTTGTAAAACGGCGGTGGTGCAACCAATCCCTTAGAGGGGAAAAGACTCCTCTTACCCGGCAAATCCGGTCGATAAGTCTCATTTCGAGACGCCCTGCTCTGGAAAGAGCCCGGGGCGCTTAAGCTCTGACAAGATGGCTGTTTTATTGCAGCCCGCTTGATTCTAGGGTGAAGGTAACACGCTACATGGCCTTAATCAGGTCCATGATTGCCTATGGATGTCTCTTCAGGTTTAATTTGTGCGCAGGCTTAATGGAACAGACTCGGGTGTTTGAGAGATAAGGTCTAAGGACTTGTTTTGGATTACACAGATCACCAGAGTCTGAGCACAGGAAGTTCTATCCCAACAAGGTCCTATATAATAGGGCAAGGATTTTACGGATTGATGATTTTCTGATGCAGCTATTTCGAGGTCACATTACAAGGGCAACGACTTCGGTCAATAACTTGATCTCTGGTCTTTACTACCCAAACAATATATATTTTGGGAAAGGGTGGCTGTACGGCTTTGTCTCCCCAAAAGCATTCCTTTATTTAGATAATCGTGGGCTGATAGAGCGGCGGTACTGCTAATTTTCCATGTGCCCCGTAACGGCCCTGTGGAACGGCGATTCCTTTACGAACCTGACATCGTGCATTGTGAGCCCGAGCGCCTCAGGTGTCTGGAATGAACATTCTAGTGGAATAGATCAGATAGCCTCTTTAAGGCAAAGCCCGCCGAAGACCAATGACGGACTTACATAGCATAGGGTAGGCTAGGGTAGGTTAAGGTAGAGTAAGGCATTTTATAAAAAAAAAAACAGACGAAAAAAGTAAACAAAGAAAGATGTATATACATACATATATGTTACATATATGTTTAGGAATCAACTCGACCTAAACGCTGCTCGATGTACAGCATGCCATGCATTATCTGTCAATAAAACTCACTTGTAATACAACCTTCGGCTGCACGAGCATATTTTTGTGAATTGAATTTGGTTCAAATAAAAAACATTTTATTTTGAGTTTTCGTTTTTGCATGCACCTTGCATTTGTTTTAACCATAACATTTATTGGTCCAAGTTCGAGCCAGATTACTGCCAAGTTTCGTGTATTTTTTGGACATCGTCGTGGGATTGCTCTAGATGGTATATTCCTTTAATTTTAATATCAATTTATATTGAGAGGCGAATTGGCGTGATTGCTTGGGAATTGTGGTGCATCGCTGGGAATTTCTTACGCATACGTAATTGTAAATTTTCTATCATGAGCGCGAAAATAAAACTAACCAAACTTCGTGGGACACGTGGTTACCTGAAGGGTTCGCTAACGAAGCTAGTCTCCTTTACCGAAAAACTAGTAGAAACCATAACCCTAGAAGCATTGGAGGTTCGTTTGGAAAAGGTGAATGAACTGTGGACTGACTTCAAGGCATCTCAAGATGCAATGTACGAGTTTGCCGATAATGAAGACTACATAAATCCTGATGTGGAACTCGAAGAGTTTGAATCCAAGTACCTCGTGGTCAAAGCAATTCTTCTCGCTGCTATGAGGGAACGTGCATCTACTTCAAAGAAATCTGAGGAGAAAGCCAAACTGCAAACAGCAGCTGTAGATCGTCTAATCGAACAAAAAGTTGTTTTAACAGATCGTCTTAATGCTTCTTTGGTTTCTTCGCAGCATCAAGACACGTTTTTACCAACGATACGTATCGAACCATTCTCCGGTAGTTATCGTGAATGGCCTACATTTCGAGATCTGTTTGAAGGAGCCGTGAACAGTCGAAAAACTCTTTCACCCAGCCAAAAATTCCACCTTCTTATGTCGCATCTTCGAGGAGAGGCTTTAAATTTGCTGAGCCACATTCCTATATCTGATGCTACTTATCCTAAGGCATGGGAACGTTTAGAAAAGCGATATGACAGGCCTCGTCACGTTATTAACAATTTTATAAGGTCGTCCATCGATTTGCCATCTCTAAGCGCACCTAATGTTCCAAATTTACGTAAAATATCCGATGGAGCTGACGCAGCGGTAAGAGGGCTGACAGCAATGAACTCTGAGGATAGAGATCCATGGCTTATTTATTTATTGCTAAATAAGTTGGACACAGAGACACGTCAAGCCTGGGCCGAGTACAGCATTGAAGAAGAACTACCATTTATCGAGTATTTTTTGACGATCTTGGACCGACGGTGTGAAGCATTAGAATCTTGCAGAGGTAGTGTTCGAGAAACTAAAGGTCGAAGTTCATGGGTAAGAAGTCATCATAGTTCATCTTCAGTCAGTTGCACTAAATGTTCTGCGCCACACCGTTTGTATCATTGCGCTGAATTTTTGGATCTCACTATCCAAGCTAGAAGAGACTTCGTTAAGGAAAACAAACTCTGTTTCAATTGCTTACATTCGGGTCATCCATCAGCACGATGTCAATCAAAATCTCGCTGTAAAACATGTAATACTCGTCATCACAGTTTAGTTCATCTCGATTCGTCAAGCTCAGTTTCTTTCTCTTCAAACAGTTTACCTTCGTTGCCTTCAAGTTCGTCCCAGAGTATTTCTCAAGGTCAGCATCGGCAATCCAATTACGCCCAGCTATCGCTTTCTTCATCGTCATCGATTTGTCTAAACAATCACTCTTTAAGCAAAGCCAACAACTTGCCACGAACAGTGCTGCCAACTGCAGTTGGAAACGTATTAGATAGCAGAGGTAACTATCAACAAGTGCGATTTCTGCTAGATTCAGGATCCCAAGTATCTTTCGTTTCGGAGTCCTGTGCACAACGACTTGGATTAATCCGTCGACGGGCAGGCATCCTTATCAGTGGAATCGGTACAGCAAGTGCAGGTAAATCTCGAGGACTTGTATCAATGCGCATTTCTTCTCGTTTCGAACCAACAACTATTACAGTTGATGCGTATATACTACCACAAGTTACTGCCAATTTACCCTCTTTCTCGTTTGACGTCACCGATTGGGATCACCTTCATCAGCTAAACCTAGCCGATGAATCATTCAACACATCGAATTCCATCGATCTACTGTTAGGAGCAGACAAGGTGTTTGATATCCTACAGGGCGAGTTACAGTACAGTAAACATGGCTATCCGATTGCCCAGAAAACAGTATTCGGTTGGGTTCTAGCAGGGTCTTTGCCTGATAGCCCGAACATTAGCGAGATTCAATCTCATCACAGTATTGATTTTCATAAGTATATCGATCAATTTGACATGATTTTCTTATTTGAGACTTTTGTAACAGAAAATAATTATAAATATTGTGAAAATAAGTTTAAGAATTTCAATTATGTTTGGATTTCTGCTGTAAGAAATAACTTAAGAGGTAGAGCGAGCGGTGGATGTCTCTTCGGATATAAAAAAGAATTAAAAAATGTTAAATGCGACTTCGAATCAATAGAAGGAACAACGTATCTAAAGGTTAAATACAGCAACAAGACTTTGACCATTCTCCCAGTGTACCTTAATTGCAATCGTTGGGACAGCGATTTCCAAAGAATGAAGGAAACTATTCAGCAGAAGGATATAAGGAATGTGCTCTTGATAGGCGATATGAATGCACGAATGGGTGATGAGGCTGGAGCAGGAAATATAGCTGCTGGAATCTTACGAAAGTCTAAAGACCTTACTCTTAACACAAAAGGAGCGAAGTTGTTAGATCTGTGTAATTCATTTGGACTGAGAGTCCTTAATGGAACTTCTTTCTCCGACAAGGATGGGCAGTTTACGTTTGTGGGAAAACAGGGCAGTACAGTCATCGATTACAGCATTGCTGGTGGAGAATGGAACTCTCATGTCACTGATTTCAAGGTCGATATGGTACCATTTTCTGATCACCTCCCGACAATAACCACAATACTATTGGAAGGAGAAAGCCACAATGGAATCCAAAAAATGATGTTACTGCCTAAACTTAAATGGAATGGAAATAAAGCAACCCAGTATCGTAGGAAATTAGACACTGGCTTGGAGAACCCGAGTGACATGGATCTAGATCAAATAGAGGAGGTAATTAAAACTTCGTATCCGTCGGATAATTGCAGAACCAAAAAGATAGGGAGGGCGCAATGGTATGATATCGAATGCGAAAAGGCAAGAAAGAAATCCTTTTCGTGGCTGAAAGCGTATCGGGAATTCAACGAAAATTGGTATAAAAAAAAATACCTGGAGGCCAATAAAGAATATAAGTCGTTATGCAAGAGCAAGAAGGAGCTGTATTTTGAGGCAGAGGCGAAAAAGTTGGCGAACAGCAGAAACAGTGCAGAATTTTGGAGTTTGATGAGGAAATTGAATGGAAAGTCTTATATTATAAACCAGAAGCTGAAACCTCATGCTATGTTTTCATACTTCAGAGATCTGTTGAATACTTCTGTTGCTACTAATTCAATTTGTTATGCAGCACCTAGAATAGACAACCAATACCTGGATGCAAGGTTTACCTACGAAGAGATTATTGAAGCTCTGAACAGGTTAAAGGATGGTAAAGCGGCAGGTTCAGATGGGATCCCAGCAGAGTTCTATAAATATGGGACTCAGAAATTAACCAATGAGTTATTAACCATCTTTAACAAAGTGATGGATCATGGAGAGATACCTCAGCAGTTTACAAAAGTGCTGATCTTCCCGATTCATAAGAAAGGTAGTACAATGGATCCGGCGAACTATCGAGGTATATCGTTTTTAAATGCCTCGTACAAGGTTTTTTCGACCATCCTGCAACGTCGCCTGGGTGCTTGGATCTCGGCTAATAACCTCATTAGCGAATATCAAGCTGGATTCAGAACTGGAACCATTCGAAACATGCACCGGATTTCGGCAAGGAGATGCGCTGTCATGTGACTTCTTCAACCTGATGCTGGAGCAGATAGTGCGACGGGCAGGCGTCAACAGGGAAGGCACTATCTTTTACAAGTCCATCCAGCTGCTAGGATACGCGGATGATATCGACATCATCGCGTGTTCTCGCCGTGGCATTGTGGAAGCATTCACGGCGATTGAAGAACAGGCGAAACGAATTGGTCTTAAGATCAATGAGGACAAAACGAAATACATGCTGTCAAGCAAAAACCAATCCGTCGCTCACCACCTGGGACAAAACATAACAATTGACAGCTACAGTTTCGAGGTAGTTAAGGAGTTTGTCTACCTTGGGGCAAACGTAAATTCCACAAATGACACCACAGTGGAGATCCGGCGTAGAATCGCCCTTGGCAACCGCTGCTACTTCGGCTTGTCCAAACAACTGGGGTCAAAACTCCTCACTCGAAAGACCAAAGTCATGCTTAACAAAACGCTCATTCTGCCAGTCTTGCTGTACGGAGCCGAAAGCTGGACGATAAGCAGGACAGCGGAGCTGATTTTGGGTTCTTTCGAAAGAAAAATTCTGCGCCGGATATTTGGTCCTGTCTGTGAGGAAGGTGAATGGAGAAGAAGACACAACCGCGAACTCTACGAGCTGTACCAAGATGTGGATGTAGTACGGAAGGCAAGGATCCGTCGACTACACTGGCTCGGCCACATCGAGCGCATGGACATCAACGCTCCAGCTAAGAGGGTCTTCGACTCCGAGCCTCCTGGTTCGAGAAGAAGAGGAAGACCGAACATCCGGTATAAAGACCAAGTAATCGCGGATGTAGGACATCTTGGTCTTGACAACTGGAAGCAGCGTACCCGGGACCGTAAAGGATGGAAGGCAGCTATAGCTCAGGCTCAGATCCTCCATGGATCGCAGGCCTGATAAGTAAGTAAGTAAGTAAGATTCAGAACTGGATATTCAAGAAATGATCACATTTTCGTCCTACGGAGTATCGCAGAGTCGTTTCTAAATAAAGGAGCAAAATTGTACGCATTATTTGTAGACTTTAAGTCAGCATTTGATACGGTGGATAGAAATGCGTTATTATATAAGCTATACGAAATGGGAATGTCTTGGCGGTTCGCAAGGATACTAAAAAACTTGTACGATGGGACAATATCTGCAGTGTGGAATGGTGAAGAATTGTCAGATTGGTTCCAGTCACGTTCAGGTGTGCGACAAGGTTGCACACTGAGTCCTACGCTTTTTGCGCTTTTTATTGAGGATCTGACGAAATGTCTTCCTGGCGGGATACAGTATGCGGGATTGGATATCAAAGCCTTACTGGTTGCAGATGACATAGTCCTACTGGCATATACACCTGAATCAATGCAACTCATGATCAACCGGTTAAGGGATTACTGCGAGAAATGGAACTTAACAGTGAATCTGGAAAAAACAAAAGTTATGTTATTCAGGAAAGGAGGAGGAAGAAATCGTAGCAACGAAAAATGGCATTACAATGGAGAAACTATCGAAGTTGTAAAAGAATATAAATACCTGGGGGTGCTTATGACTAAAAATCTAGTGTTGGAGAACCACTTCAAGGACAAGCTTGCGAGAGCCAAGACTGCAATTGCGGCTACATGGTGTAACTGTTTTTCTAATAAAAGTATTAGTCACAGTGCCAAGTTTCGGATCTTTGAAGCAGTTTCGGAAGCCATCATGCTGTATGCGGCACAGGTATGGGGTTATAAGTGTTACGAAACAGTAGAAAAATTACAGAGATACTATATTAAAAGGATCTTTCGTATACCATCAAAATCTCCTAACTACATGGTTACGCTTGAAACTGGATTGCCACCTCTCTTCATACGAACCCTTAAGCTCCACGTGGGCTATATTCTTAAAGTCCTTAGAATGTCCAATGAAAGGCTCCCTAAGAAGATAGCGGTTAATGCCATAAGGAAGAAAACGAGTTGGTTTGGGGAATGGCACGAATTGAGCCAATGGTGTGGAATAGAGCTGAATCTTGATGCTCTAGATTATAATGAATGGAAGCCAAAACTTTATGAACTTATTTCAAAAGTGGATCAACGATTCAGAGAAAAATATATAGGTGAAGCAACAAGTTCTACTCATAGAATACTATATAGTCAATTGAATCACAGCCTGGGGGAGAAAAACTATTTTAGAGACGAATTAAGTGTAGAGGAGATCTCCATGATGGCAAAGTTGCGAGGAGAGCTTTTACAACTTAACTACATTCCTCATAGAAACGATTTAGCAATTTATTGCAGCCTATGTAATAGGCAGGAGAGAGAGGATATAATTCACTTCGTAGGTCGCTGCCCGATTTTAGCCGAAACGAGGAAATCCTTCTTGGGCGCAAGCTTTCTAACGGATGAGGAAATAATTTACCTTCTTAATGATACGAATGTTCAAAAACTTTTTAAGTTCTGTAAAACTGCATTAGCTTATCGTCAGAGAATCTGCGATGAAAACTTCTAAACATTTTGTTCTGTAATTTATTTCTTTAGGGCGTAATTTTCTTAACTTATTTATGTTATATAGTCATTTTATTTTGTCAATCGGCAGACGGCAATGCCATGCTAAATGATTTTGTATAATTATGATGAAATACTAAGTTTCCAATAAAATCTTAATCTTAATCTAATCAGTATTTTGGACATTGATACCATGTTGCAGGCATTTTGGTCCATTGAGGAAATAGATCCAAAATCGTTCCTTACCCAAGAGGAAAAACAAATCGAAGAACATTTTCTTGCGACTCATAAAAGAGATCCAAACGGATACCTTCCGTACGTATCCGACTATATAGTATTGTACGTCTTCCATTTAAGGAGACACCTCGTTTCTCGTGCACACTGAACGGCGCGCTTCATCGCTTAAGATCCCTGGAAAGGCAGTTTCAGAAGGATGAAAAATTTCGCAAGGGATACATACAATTTCTGGAAGAATATTTGTCGCTTGGACACATGCGCAAATTATCTTCTTCGGAGATCAATCGGGAAAATGTGTTCTACCTCCCACATCCCGCCGTGCTGAGACCAGATAGCACCTCCACTAAAATTCGCGTTGTTTTCGATGGATCGTTCAAGGATGTTAATGGGCAGTCGCTAAATGAAGGCCTGCTGATAGGTCCACCAATACAGAGAAACCTTTTTTCGGTGAGTCTGGGATTCCGGAAATTTAAATATGTTTTCACAGCAGATATCGTCAAAATGTTCCGTCAAATATGGATATCAGAATCAGATCGAGATTTTCTTCGTATCGTCTGGCGTGAATCACCTACCGCACCCATTGAACATTT
The DNA here is from genome assembly GCA_951905685.1 of Eumerus sabulonum. NCBI lineage: Eukaryota > Metazoa > Arthropoda > Insecta > Diptera > Syrphidae > Eumerus > Eumerus sabulonum. Next base: position 29,904,306 of record OX645062.1, read on the forward strand.
TGAGCTATGCACGGTAACATACGGCACATCATGCGCTCCTTTTCAATCAATTCGCGTATTGGAACAACTCGCAAGTGATCATCGAGAACAGTTTCCTGTCGCCGCAGATGTTATTCGAAGTGATTTCTACGTGGATGATGTCGCTTCGGGAGCAGACACAATCGAAGATGTGGTTGCCAAAAGAGATTCATTAGTAGCACTTTTATCAAAGGGAGGTTTCGAGCTCAGCAAATGGCAAACTAATTGTCCACAACTTGTTACAACCTACAAAGGGAAAAATAACGACTGGAAACTGATGGACACGTCTGGTGAACCCTGGATCAAGGTCTTAGGACTCCATTGGAATTCCAAAATGGATATTTTTAGTTTTCGCATCAATCTTTGCCCGATTCAGTATGTGTCAAAACGTCAGATATTGCGAGATGTCGCAAGTATTCTCGACCCACTAGGTTTTCTTGCACCATCCATTATTTTACTCAAAATTATCTTTCAGGAGCTTTGGCATCTCAAGTTGGAGTGGGACGAAGTCATTGCAGCGAAGTGGCGTCAGTATCGGGAAGAATTCAGTTCGCTGAGTCACCTTGCCATACCGTGGTCAATCGGATTGTCAGGAAGTTCGTTCCAATTACACGGATTTTCCGACGCCTCGGAGTCAGCATACGCGGCGGTTATATATTCACGCTATCAGCTGCCGAATGGACAATTCAAAACTCAGTTTGTAGCCGCTAAGACCCGCATTGCGCCACTAAAAAGATTAAGCATTCCTCGTCTAGAATTATGTGCGGCGCTGCTATTAGCAAGGCTCCTTGGAGCAGTTCAAACATCTCTAGAAATCTCTTTTCCAAATATGTTCGCTTGGAGCGATTCTAGCATTGTTTTATCATGGCTCTCATCACCAAGTCGTCGTTGGGATACGTTCGTAGGAAACCGCACTTCGGAGATTTTGGATACCATTCCAAGAAGCTGTTGGTTTCATGTTCGATCAGAAGATAATCCAGCCGATTGTGCTTCTCGTGGAGTATGTCCATCGAAACTTTTACAGCGTCCACTCTGGTGGCATGGCCCTGATTGGCTCGTACAAGAATCTAAAAACTGGCCTATACCCACAGAATTGGAAGAAAACCCAGATTATCTCAATGAAGAAAGAAAACATCTAAAACAATCGCTTCTCGTCGTGACATCGGATCATCCCTTTGAACATCTGTCCACCGTCTGCTCATCCTGGAACAAATTGCAAAGAACTATAGCATTCCTTTTTCGCTTTATTTCAAACACTCGTAACCGAACTCAGATTTTTCCTTGATATCTTCAAGCGCAAGAGCTCCGCAACACCAAGTTAAGGGTAATTCGTTGGCTACAAGAGGTTCATTTTGGATCGTCGTAGGAATATTTCAATAAATTCGGAAGATTTCCTGCCAGCTGCAAGATTCTAAATCTTAATCCATTTCTAGATAAGGAGCAGATACTTCGCGTGGGCGGACGGATTGAGGAATCGAACATCCACTATAACGCCAAGCACCCAATCATAATTCCCAAAGAGCACCGTATCACAAGCCTTATTTTAATCGCCGCACATCGAAGATTCTTACATCCAAGTGTATCAACTTTATTCGCCCTCATTCGCCAAGAATACTGGGTTCTAGGCTGTCGAAACATATTACGGAAAATCTCTCATGATTGCATAACGTGTTTCAAGCAGAGAAAAGCCACTGCACACCAACTGATGGGAAATCTACCCCCTCAACGGATTCAACAATCTATGCCATTTTCACACTGCGGTTGCGATTACGCAGGCCTGATCGCGATCAAGGCCAAGATGGGGAGAAAATCCCATATCACCAAGGGATACATCTCGCTGTTCGTCTGTCTAGTTACCAAGGCTATTCACCTCGAAGTGGTAAGTGACCTGACAACGGATGCGTTTTTGGCTGCACTTCGACGTTTCACTGCCCGGCGGGGAAAACCCGCACATATGTACACCGACAACGCAACAAATTTTCGAGGAGCTGCTCGAGCTTTATCTGAGTTGCATGCTCTTGTCCTTTCGGAGCAACATAACTCGGTAGTAGAGGAAACACTTGCGCGAGAAGGTATAACCTGGCATTTCATACCACCTTCAGCACCACATTTCGGCGGATTGTGGGAAGCAGGTGTCAAGTCCGTCAAGCATCATCTCCGCAGAGTTATCGGCGACGATGTATTAACCCTTGAAGAGCTGTCTACTTTCCTCGCTCAGGTTGAAGCCATTTGGAACTCCAGACCACTGTGTTCTGTTTCGGATAATGAATTAGAAGTTCTAACTCCTGCACATTTTCTTTTAGGCCAACCTTATTCGTCAATTCCCGAGCCATCCTTGGACATCGTCAACAATCGGTTATCGCTTTGGAAAACCATTCAAGCGAAGGTACATGGGTACTGGAAAAGACGGCACATGGGATATCTCACGTCGCTACAAAATCGTTCAAAATGGAAACAAACACAGCCTAATCTAAGGGTTGACGACCTCGTCCTGGTCAAGGACTCTAATCTACCCCCCGGCAAATGGTTGATGGGACGTGTTACCGAACTTCATCCTGGTAAGGACGGCCGTGTCAGAGTCGTCACGTTGAAGACAGCGAATGGAAGTTACCTTCGGCCGATTCAGAAACTAGCAGTTCTGCCATTATGCTGAAACTCTGTTCCAGGGGCGGCGGAATGTTTAGGAATCAACTCGACCTAAACGCTGCTCGATGTACAGCATGCCATGCATCATCTGTCAATAAAACTCACTTGTAATACAACCTTCGGCTGCACGAGCATATTTTTGTGAATTGAATTTGGTTCAAATAAAAACCATTTTATTTTGAGTTTTCGTTTTTGCATGCACCTTGCATTTGTTTAAACCATAACAATATATATACGTACTTATACAAATGTAACGGATGGGCCAAATACAATTTTTTCCATGTATCATGGCTTTATTAGTAATAACAAATATTCCCATTAATTATGAAATACAACGTCGTTCAAGTAGCTGAGGCAGCTGGCTTCGTAGTAGCGTATTCTGTCACCCCCAATTTTCCAAGATCTTTTAGATGGTTTCGGGCTGTAGCTCCCGGAATGCGTGGATGATATTGGCCTTAAGTTCTTGAATCGTTTCCGCATTGGTGGCATAACATCGGCCCTTCACGATTCCCTACAAAGAAAAAGTCCAACGGGGTAAAATCGCTGAGCTGTCGAGCTGACGGCCACCTATAGTGGCCTGGTGAGCTGTCGAGCTGACGGCCACATGGATCCGAGGTGGCTATAATTGACATCGCCAAGACAGCTGATAACACGACTTGGGAATTGGGTGCGCAAAAAATCAATAGTGGCATGGGATGTGTGACATGGCGAGCCATCCTGCATGGACCTGAGGTTGTCCAAATCCATGTCTTCAATTTCAGTAAAAAAAAGGCGGTTAACATGGCTCTGTAATGCCCACCGTTGACCGAATCGTTGTTCCCAGCCTCATTTTCGAAGAAAAATGGTTCAATGATTGCCACCACTCCACAATCCGCGCCAAGCCGTCACTCTCTGTGGATGCATTGGCTTCTCGACAATAACGTGTCGGACAACCCCAGATGCGGCAATTTCGTTTCTTAACGCAGCCGCCGAGATGAAAATGCGAAGATGGTTTTTGGCCCCAAATCGCTGTCCAATTCAAGCTGCTCTAAGGCACAAACTGCGAAGCGATAACGAAGCGGAGGGTCACGCGCAATTAGATCTTGTAAGCGAATAATACGAAATTTTTGTGCAGAATCCTCCTCAGGCTAGTGCGTGAAATGTTGAGCTGTTGAGATCGATGGCGAGTTGATTTGAATTGAGTCTCCCATTCTCGGCTACAGCAGCTACATTCTCATTTTTGTGCACCGTACGACGACGGTGTTGTCCACTAGCATACCAGTCTCACAAACTTTTTGTACAAACTTGCGGACATCAGTCGCGGTGGGTGCTTTATTTCGGCCCAACATTTTTTTTTCAAAGCGGGAAGCAGCTGTCAGTGTCAAAATAACCTATGATTTACAAAAAAAAAAAAAAAAAAACACTAGATGGCCCACCCACACTAATGTATATACAGAGTGTCCCACGAGCAGTGTGCCAAAAAGCTAGAGCTTGTAGGTCTGGTCAAGACAAGAAAAAAATCGTTTGGGAGGGGGGGGGGGGGGGGTCTATGTATAAATCAAAAAACCTTTCTCGATTTTTTTTTATAAAAAAAAAAAACTTTTATTTCTAGGAGATGGACCTCCTTCTTCAATGTTACATTTCAGATAGACTTAATAGCTAAACAGAGTTATATTTATCACCTACCTTATTCCTAACGTCCATCATCGTGTACGTGATGGAATGCAGTGGATGGGCAGGTGTCGTATTGCAGATTGGTGCACGTGGATGATGGGTGATGGGAATATGTAGGTTGAACATGTTGTTTGGCTGATGCAAGTGCAGGTTGCGTGGGTGCGAAATGATCGGATGGCTGTGTGGGTAAGGGAATTTGTCGTTGGCGGATGTACGGCGGCGTCGTGTTTAACTATTCCCTCCTTAAAATCAAAAGTCCTCGTTTGACCTTTTAAAAGAATGGTATTTTGCGCACTTTGGTTGTTTGTTGGCGTAGGTCAAAATTTACTTGCTGTCGTTGACATACATAGTTATTTCTTTGGAAACTTTGGTGGGTGGATTCTCTGCGGTGTTCCTGCAGTTGATTGCTTTTACGACTATAATGACGATTGGTATTATACTGATAGTAGGCTACTGATTTGATTTTTATTCCCGATTCTTCTATTGTCTTAGTGTTATTTACGTGGAGTTCTCTTAGCATTTCCAGGAATAAATTGTCCCCGAATAGGGTTGCACTGATAAGGGGAACTATTCATGCGTTAATAGTTCGGTTGCCTCGTAAGTTATTAAGCGTAGCGAGCCGAAGGCGAGCGAAGCGTTTTATACCTCAAACATGTATTTCGCAACAAATCGTACTCTTCCAAGACCACTCGGGCGATCTTGATCAAACTTGCCATGGTGATAGTGTGGACACCGCTGAGTGTCGTAGGGGACTTACCGGTCGGACTTACCATTGAGGAATAATAGGAAAACCCATAGGAAAAATTCATCACGCGCGGAATCGAATTCTTCCTATCGACGAAAATTAAAGTCATAGGAAAAAAGATTCCACTGTTTGTTCGAGCGGCTACAGAAACATTGATTTATAATATACCTGGAATGGTTATGTAACAAGATATCCTGGCATCGAGAACAATTCAGGTTTTTTGGAAAACGCCAAAGAAAATTTATTCGAGACGCGTGTTGTTTCACGACCAGAGCTATTGCATTAACTTCAGAACAATTGCAAGTTATCAACCACTTGACAAGACAATTAGATTCAACAACAGTCGAGAAACTAACTATCGTGCAAGGAAAAGCTGGCACTGGAAAGTCATGTATCATACGCCAAATGATTGGGTTAATTGGACTAATCCCTATTCTGCCTCAGACTGTAGGATTCAAAAAAGGTACTGGTAACTGTACACGAACACAATTTCCGCTGGACGTCGCCTTTGCTATTACGATACATAAAACTCATGGCATCATGGTTGATCGTGCCGTCGTTGACATAGGAGATGATGAATTTGGACTTGGTCTATCATACGTTTGTCTTCCGCGTGTTCGCCAGTTGTCCGGACTACTATTACTGGTTTGTAAGCACCCCGAATTGGAAATGAACAAAGAGCTATCATTACAAAATGATAGTACTTCATAAATTCCACCTATAAGCCTAATGCTAATTAAAGCGAAAACATTTGATCTTGAAATATAATTGCTGTTGCCCTTTTCTGATTTTATGTGATATCGTGTTTCCATTTTATGTGTGTTTTATGTCAGATTTCATTGCTGCAATTGATGCAGATGCGAAGCCTTACATTTCCCTTACAGGTGATACAGAAAAGGCTGATGTCAAAAACGGTACCAAAAATCAACATGTCTGTTGCGCAGACTTACATCCTTCGAAGGTCCGAGACGAGATGTTGCTTATCTCGGATGCGATCGCGGCGTTTGCTTGCTATAAAAGAGCTCGCTACGCTTAATTTGGGTAGATTGCCATATTTTCCATCCATCCATATTTTGATCAATTGTCCTTATTGTGATAATTCCTGGAGAAGTTTTTTCTACAACGGCGATGTGGTGGTTATTGATGATGGTGCAATTGGTAGGGGAGGTATTGAGGAGGTTGGTGATACACGATGTTTCGCTTCATTTTACAATACTGTTATTCTAACATATTGAAATATTATGATATTTATTTATTTATCTATATCGTCTTTCCAGTACAAGAGCTTTTTAAGACTAGTTGTGATAATAACAATTATATTATAATAATAATAATAATAATGTATGTATAATGAAAGTGATCGCTAACATATAAATAACAATTCATTTAAAGTAACTAATATTATACATAATTCAAAAGTGCAATTTTACAAATCTCCATCTACTCATACTAAAATCAATAACATTGGCGGCTAAGTTAAATTTTAGACATACGTTAGTTATAGGATAATTTTGTCGATAGTTTGTACTATGTTTCGAAACATAAAAAAAATCTCTAGGTCGCAGACAACGAGACGGGAAATAAACTCTAAACATAGGAAGTAAAACTGGACAATCAATGTGAGCTAAAATGACATCATGAGCGAAAAGAACTGAGTAATAAGTTCTTCTTATATGCAGCTTTTTAAGGTCAATAAGCTGGCATCTAGCATTATAATTCGGAACATTTGAGATCCACGCGATCTTTCGAAGTAAAGTAAATCTCTTTTATATTCTCTCAATACGAATCGCGCTGTTTTTATAAAACGAATTCCATACTATACAGCAGTATTCGAGTATAGAGCGAATTAAACGAATGTGTAAGAGTGTAAGGATCTTGAAAATCTTTCGAGTTTCGGAACAAGAAACCTAGCTTGGAGCTGGCATGTGCATTGGAAAGGATAGTTGAACATCGAATATAACGGCAAGATCTTTATGAGAAGAACCTCTTGTTAGGACTACATTACCAATCCTATACTCACACACTAAAGGAGACATAAATCTGGAGAATGTCATAACCGAGCATTTACTAATGTTGAAATATAATCCATTCGAGTAACACCAATTTTTTACTGATGCGATATCACTCTGTAACTCCCTTGCATCGGCCAATGAGCGTATTGATTTAAAAAATTTTAAATCGTCCGCATATAAAAGGCAGTTAGAGTGAGAGACATTAGAAAGCAGATCATTAATGAAAAGAAGGAACAGAAGAGGGCCATTGTGACTACCCTGAGGCACCCCAGAGAAATAAAAAATTTCCCTAGACAGATTAACTCCTATTTTCACAAAGTGTAAACAAAGCAAATGCAGCTTCTTTATAAGAACCCTTCGAGAATTCAGTGTTCATATATCGAGTAGACTTAAAGTCGGGCTTCTATGGAACGTAAACAAAAATTAGTGAAAATAGCCAAATTGGTGGAAGTAGACCTTCCACTCACAAAGCCATGTTGAAATTCAAATATATGGTTATGAACTTCAGCATATATTTTCTTCTTTACAATAGCCTTGACTAATTTAGGTATCAATTGGTTGGCAATGGATCTCCTGGAACCAAATTTATGAATTGGAGTAATGAATGAATCCTTCCAGCAATTCAAAAATTCACCACGAGCCAGTGACATATTGGATAAGATGGCCAGGGTCTTACCTAAGCTGCCCTTGCACATTTTGAGAAATAGTGTTGCAAGATTATCAGGAGCTCGACTAACACTAGAATCTAGAGAGGACAACTCAGAACGAATGTCATCATATGTCAATTCTAAGAGCCCTAAATCAGTGATTGTAGTTGCACATAGTCCTGAGTTGCAACTTATTGCCAGATCAACTGGAAATGTGATCTGGAAATGTAATGGAAACATATCGCATATAAGCTTAAGGTCATCAGTAGACTTGATCCCTGGTAGACACATACTCGTAACACATATTAGACGGTATACTAACAGACTTACGTTTAGTGTTGATAAACGTCCAGAAAGTCTTGGAGTTCTGTTTGATCTTAGACTTGAGAGAAAAAATGTATCGCCTGTAAACAAATCTGTTTAGAAATTCATATTCTTTTCTCAGTCGATACAATACGGAAATGGAGAAGTTCCTCGTCTAATCGCGGTGCTTCATGCTATTTATTAGCATTAGCCCCTTATTAAAAAAAACATACCCTTCTTTCTATTGACGCCACAATTTGTGCTTCTTTTGTGCTTCTTTCGCCTCCACTGTTGGCTTTCTAGCGTTAGGTGGTTGCCCTTTTATTAATACTTTTGTCGTGAATCCTTGTCAATTTTGGATTTTTATTTTGGGGTTCATTCTTTTTCCGCCGTTCTTGTAGCGTTTCAGCTACAACCTCGGTAGTTTGCCGAATGCTTTCAATTTGTGCAAACTGCAGGAGATTTTTTTTTGAGATGCAGCGCTTTTTTTCCAGGCAGGGTCCGGGCATGAAATATGTGTACATACATACATATATATGTATTGTTAAAACAAATGTTAATGGGCAAACAAAAAATTAATATATACATATGTTACTTACTTACTTAGATGGCGCTAGAGTTCGGAGTGAACCAAAACCTCAACCAACAAGCCTCTCCAGCCGGCACGATCTTTGGCCGCATGCCCAGTTGGTTGAGGTCCCTTTCCACCTGTGCGCGCCACCTTAGATGCGGTCGTCCTCTGCTGTGTCGTCCCTCGGGGTTGGTGTCGAAGACTCTTCGGGCCGAAGCGGTGATGTCGGTTCGCTCTACATGGCCCAGCCATCTTAGACGCTGGATCCGAAGACGTCTAACTAGGCCGATGTCGCTGTACATCCTGTACAGTTTTTGATTGAATCACCTCCTTCACTCTCCGTTTTCACAAACGGGACGAAAGATTGCACGCAGAATTTTCCTCTCGAAACGCCAAGAGCCCCTTCATCCGGTCTCAGCGCCGTAGAGGAGGACTGGGATGGTTAAGGTTTTGTAGAGGGATACTTTAGTTTTTCGAGGGAGGGCTCTACTACTCAGTTGCCTTCTGAGCCCAAAGATGCAGTGGTTGGCAAGAGTTATTTTGCGTTTTACCTCAGCGCTGGTTTCATTGCTGCTTGTCACTATCGAGCCAAGGTAGACGAAGTCCTTGACTACTTTAAAAATAAAGCTACCGAAGGTGACGTTCTGGCAAAGACGTCGGTGTTGCGCGTCTTTCTTTGATGACAGCATATATTTGGTCTTGTCCCCATTTACCCTTAGGCCTACTTTAGCCGCTTCTGCTTCAATGCTTGCAAAAGCCTCATTGACGTCTCGCTTTGTCCGTCCAATAACGTCAATGTCACCTGCGTAGGCAAGCAATTGTGTAGACTTGAAGTAGATCGTACCTCTTGTATTGGCCGCGGAGCCCTGCACGACATTTTCAAGAATGATGTTAAAGAAATCACATGACAGTGCGTCACCCTGTCTAATGGAGCAGCGAGAGTTCTCCATAGTCATCCTGCACGGTCTGACGAGTTTGGCAGAAACGTTAAAACAGGACATGGCTCGGTATAGCTCGTCTCTATAAACGCTGTCATACGTGGCTTTAAAGTCGACAAAAAGATGGTGCGTGTGGACCTGGAATTCATGGGTCATCTCCAAGATCTGCCGTAGTGTAAATATTTGGTCTATCTTGGATTTACCTGGCCTGAATCCACACTGTCAGGAACCTATCAGATTGTCCACGAACGGTTTCAGGCGCTTACACAGTACGGCAGAGAGGATCTTTTACGCAATGCTTAGGAGACTTATCCCTCTGTAATTGGCGCAATGAAAGGGGTCTCCTTTCTTATGGACCGGGCAAACGATGCTGAGATTCCATTCATCGGGCATGCATTCTTCCGACGATATCTTGCAGATGAGTTGGTGAATGTTCCTAACCAGCTCATCGCCAGCTGCTTTAAACAGTTCCGCGGGAATTCCGTCTGCTCCAGCCGCTTTATAAGACTTAAGTTTCGATATCGCGATCTTAACATCGTCTAGGTCGGGTGGACGGGATGCTCTATAGTCGTCGTCCATTGTGAATGGTTCGCTCTGCCTGACGGCGGCATTTTGACTGTCATCGCCGTTATACAGTCTGCAGAAGTGGTCCTTCCACAATCTCAGCATCGACTGTGACTCCACTACTAGTTGTCCGTGTTCATCCCTGCAGGCGTCTGCTCTGGCTTTATAGCCTTGGCATGTTCGTTTTACTTTATGGTAAAATTTTCGAACGTCGTTCCTGCAGTAACTCTCCATGTCCTCGATCTCGCGCTTCTCGGGTTCCTCCTTTTTCCTACTTAGAAGCGCATGTTCCTCCTTCCTTTTCTGTTCATAGAGCTCGCGGGCAGCTCTCGTCCGTCGATACAGCGTAGCCATGTATGCATTCTGTTTCTCTACATGGGCCTTCTCGAAGGGGGGTTTCTCGAAGGTGGTGGCTTGAAACCGAGTACATCTGATGGCGTTCTGATAACGACTCCATTGCAGTTCTATGGTTTCTATAGATTGCATCGGGACTTGAGGGAGTTTGAGGGAGGCTTGATCGGCGAAGGTCCTGGCGGTCTCCTGCGGTTGCAACATTCCGACGTAAAATTTGGTGTTCTTACTCGACTCCGTTGATTCCGGGAAATCCGCATCCGTATCTTGGCTGCAACAAGTCGATGTTTGCTCCTCGAAAGGTCCCGACATCTAGGATGCTGGAGGAGTGTCTGCCGTCGATCGCAATGTGATCAATTTGATTGGTTGTCGATTGATCGAAAGACCGCCAGGTCCCCTTTTGGATGTTGAGGTGTGGGAATCGTGTACTTGCTATCACGAGATTATATGTATGTATGTATGTTGGCGTTACAGTCCATGAAGAACCTGAGCCGAGCTTCTCTCAATCACCCATGTTGTGTGTGATTTCATTTTCACATAGGTGAAAGGGACCTACAGTTTATTGCTGGTTCCGAACGGCGAATTTCGAGAAGCTTTTCATGACAATTTTACTACAGGGGGTTTTGTCAGAACCCCGCTGAGGAGAAACACCGTGAAACACACGTTCGATGACATGGCTGTGTCGGGATTCGATCCGGAGTCATCGGCGTCAGAAGCCAACACACTACCCACTGCGCCACGGTGCTCACCACGAGATTATATACCGCCATAAATTCCACTAGCCTTAGGCCGTTTTCTGACGTGGTGTTGTGTAGGCTATTCTTTCCTATGACTCGTTCAAAGATTGCTTCCTTACCCAGCTTCGCATTGAAATCTCCTAGAACGATTTTGTTGTCATAGCTGGGACATTGGGCATATGTTCTGCCTAGGAGATCATAGAAGTCGTCTTTATGTCGGTCATCTTTCTCCTCTGTGGGGGCGTGGACACATAATAAGCTTATATTGCCGAGATTGGCCTTGATGCGGATAGTTATGAGGCGTTCGCGTTCGGAAGCTTAAGAAGTTTTTCCTGAGTTTGCATCGAATAACAAATCCGCATCCGAATAAGCGTTGGCAATTTTTTCTGTAGCAGTTTCCATAGTATATATCACAGTTTTTCATCCATCGCACTTCTTGGAGCGCGGTAATGTCTGTGTTATAACAGTCCAAAGAGTTGACCAGTTCTCCTGGTCTGTTGAGGGACCTAACGTTCCAGGTACAAATCTGGAATTCGTTTCCTTTTAGACGTTTGCGGGGGTTGTCAACATGTAATCCGTCCGTCCGGCTGTTGGTCGTGTCTGAACAAATACTTATCTTACGCGATAGGGATGTTAACCCTAAGCGCAACCCCCAACCTGGAGGGCCAGGTTCCACCTTCCCCAGGAACAAGGGATATATTTATATGTGGGTCCTTTAACTCTTCTCGTTGGTCGGAGATATGAAAAGACGATTACTATAGCTCAATTATTTATTTCATACCTTTCGAAAGGAAAGTTACAGAACGACTCCCAAATTATTTACATCGAAAACAAAAGGAAAGTCACAGCAAAAAAACGGGCTCCTCAGATGACAAGAAACACAGTGTATAGAAACACAGTACAGGCAGTGCAGGTAGAATTTGTACTCCGAAGTGTGACGGCGGCGATGATTTGCTCCACTCCTACATATATGTACATATATATGTATATATATATTTATTTAGGCGTGAATTTTAGAATACTCAAAAAATGCCAAATTTTTAACACGTCATATGCATGTGCATGTAGGTATATCTGTTTGAATTTGCTCAGGAATGTAATCGTCTACGCAGTGTGCCACTGAATCCTAATCCATAGGAATTCTTAATATCACATTTTTGTTAAGCTTAAGCTAACAAATGAACGTTTAGTACAATAACCGACACTCATTCTATTTCCCGCACTCCCACACAGAAATAAACTGAAATACTCGAGTACTCGGACACTTTCCTATGCTACAGGTAATTTGCACTTTCCAATGAAATACGGCATCACCACCACAATTCACTTAAGCTAAAGTTATATACAGCCATATTTGTCCAGACTAGTATATAGGAAATCACTTTTTTTTTTACTAAATTGGTCAAGGCAAAGGATATAATACATACACTGAAAAATAAATGGCGTACACAATGATTCAGTCAGCATAGTAGTTTGCAGAATTCGTAATTAGAAATAAAATAAATGGTTATAACCTGACTATGTTTGAGAATTCTATAAGCACGTCGTTGTTAAGGGCGACCATGGCCGGTCATGTGGCCTAATTATTGCTTTTTGGCGGCAATTTTAGCTACAGGCTATTGTTCAGCTGAAGCGTGTCCGAACTTCCTTAAAGACTTTTGAGTATTGGCATGTTTCGAAAATGAAAATACAAATCAGTTTTTTTAACGTCCTTTGACTTTGATTTTCTTCTGCCTAACGTAATGTAAAAAGTAAGTATCAAATAAATCAAAAAAAGCAATGATACCAAAAAAGCCTTATTGTACATGTTGACGCTAATAAACCGAATACACAACGTCTTCGACGTACTAGGGATATGAAGCCAATTGACTTAAAACAAAGCAATAGTGTGCACACGACAAACAGGTTTATGTAAAAAAAAAAAAATAAAATGGCTTAATGGAAATTCAATATGTACAAGTATGCATGTATGTATAATTACAGCTAGAAATTGAAGCTATAATTTGTTCATATGCATACATACTTGTATATGTACGAACGTACGCACACGAAAGATTGTAATAAATTCAAACAAATGTAGATATGTATGTAAGTATGGAGAGGGCGCCGTGGTGCAGTGGTTAATGTATTGGACTCTGCCGGACGATGGGCGAGTTCGGATCCCGATAACACCAATGCCATCGAACGTTTATTCCGCGGTGTCTCTCCTTGGCGGGGTGCTTGTAAAATCCCCCCTTGTATACTAGCCGTGAAAAACCTTATCGATTAACGCCGATCGGAATCAGCATTAAACTATTAGGTCCCTTTCATCTGTGTACAAAACAAATTACACACAACATGAATGCGAGAGAAGCTTGGCTCTGGCCCTTCATGGGCTGTAACGCCACCAAGGAAAGACTGTATGTACATTTGCATGTAGGTTACTTGAAATTTTGCTATGTTAGTTTTGTCTTGCCCTAACATCGATCAACGGCGGTGATAAACAAGGCTTAAGGGATAAAAGTAAGAGCTAAATTGTAACTGTGAAAAAAATTCTATCTATATCGTCATATGCGTGGGTGAAAAGCAGACAGAAGTAATTGAATGATAACTTTTCCCGACTACACGGGACGACATTACCTATAACACGATAAAGTAGGCTTGCACAAATTCCAACTTGTCCGTGCACAAATACACACATCCATACATATGTATGAATGTGTATTAACTAAAAAAGTTGAACAGTGACGGAGTTATTACCATGCGATTGTAGCTGTTACACTCTTTAGGTCAATGTCACACTATATGAATGTGTAGGTGTTAGCTACTTCGTGCACTATAGATGTATGTATGTACATATGTGTATACGTAGTTAAGCGATGTCGTGAAGCACAGTGTGATTAACAACTTATAGCGTACTATAACTCGACCACATATTTCCATATACGTACATATACTTACATATATATACACTAAAGGCAATTAAATGGAGTCAATTGCAATTGTAGTGATTTTAGGTGGACATTCAAGGGAAATTGATACAATTTCTTGGCCGAACGTATTACTTTTAATGCAGAAGGGGTGTAGAGCTTGTGGAATTGTATCAAACGTATGTAGGTACATATGTATGTATGTACCGTGGTGGGCAGAGAATTAGAAACGGCTGCTTTTGCCTTTAGCCTTTTTGATTATCGTTCTTTTTTTCAAAGGCGCCTAAAAATGTATTTTTTTTTTATATGGGGCTGCGACCTTTGCAGATCTATTGTGCCTGGCCCAAAAAAGTAACTTTATATTTTAGAGAAAATATCCATATGTACATGGATATCACGTATTCATTAAGGTTTTAATTCTAACAGTAAAATTAAATAATAAAAATGCATGGCAAACAAAACAAGTTAAATTAAAAGCTGCCCAATGAATTAGAAACCAACATGGAAAAATTAAAAAAAAAAGTTCATATTAAAGAAAAATAAAAAAAGGTCAGTATTTTGTTGGAAAGCCGTTGGTTACTATAACAGTCTTCGAGGCATGCTTTTAACCAGAGCCTGGCATCTTGAAGGAGGTATGCTTTCCCATATGTTCTCAATTTTTTTGAAGAGGTCTGTCGAGTTTTTCGACTTTCCATGCTTTAGGGCTTCTTTTTGCACGTCTGCCCATACATTTAAATCGGGCCTTTGCACTGGTCAATGTAAAACCTTAAGTTTTCCCTCAACAAACCATTCCTTTATTACTAGTGCGGTGTGTTTAGGGTCGTTATCATGCTGGAAAATGTACGTAACGGGCATGCAATCTAAGCAGTAGGGCTCCATTGTATCCTTTAGTATACATAGATCTGTCCATATTGCCTTGGATACGCACCAAAGGACCCACACCATACCGAGAGAATGCACCCCAAACTTTGATGTTTCCTCCCCCAAGCTTAACCGTTTTAATGGTGCACCTGGGGTCAAGTTCCTTGTTGGAGGGGGTACGCACACTTTTAAATCCGATCCCATTAAATTAAATTTTGTTTCGTCACTCCACAGAATTTTTTTTCAAAATTCAATCGGCTTGTTGGCATGCAATTTGGCGAACTTTAGCCGTTTCTTGAGGTTGACTCCCGACACATGCGGTTTTCTACGTGCAACTCCCACGAAGTCCACTTTCGTACACTCGTCGCCATATGGTTCTGGCTGATATGGCAGAAGTCAATAAGGGACCTGCCTTCCTTTGCTGTTGTTTTTCTCCCTATTTTTTTTTTTTTTTCGCTCCTCTTAAAAACATGTACGGCTCCAAAAACCATCTTCTTGGAGCAGCCAAATTTTCTTCCGATTGCTGCCATTGATTGTTTTCCATCCATCCAGGCTGTTTTCCATTTATAACAGCACAAAATCATTTGTACGGCAGAGTTTCAATATTTATTCAGTTCAGAAAAAATAAAACAGTCTTAATTACGAGTAGACTTCATATCAAAAAGTAAAAAAAAAACATAAAACATTTGTATAGGCTTGGTATCAATTCATAGTAAAATAATTTGTTATTTTGGACTGTCGAATAGCTTGACTTGATCTTCCTATTGCTACTGCCCTTAACTTTAGTAAATTGGAGATCGTTTCTGAGCCCAATCCATTTTGATCTGCATACTCAAGAAGCGTATTTGTACATTGTATTTCTCGGGAACTCGTTATTTTAGGCGCAACTGGAGGGACTTCGTCGGTTTCATTTTCCGAAACGTCTTCAGCAGTCGGTTCAGGTTCAGTGCTTTCTACGATGACCCAGTCTCTACCATCTTGTATTGATCATTCATTTCTTGCAACTCCCTTTAAAACAGATGTTCGGGCAGTGTCCGCCGCAATTGAGTAAGTGTAATTAAATCTTCATCTTCCCAGTTATCTTCTTCGGGCAGTATACATTTAAAGCACTTAGCAACAGCGGAGAGCTGTTCCCAAGGTAAGGGAATTTTTTAAGGTTAATTTTTTTATCCCAGCAGCAATGCCTTAATTTTCCGTTGCAATAATTTCATTAAGCAATCTTTTTCCATAGTATGCCTTAACTAAATTAATGACAATTTGGTCCATGGGTTGGATCAAAGCGGTGACGTTTGGGGTAAAAAGCAAAACTGTAATGTTCCCATTAGAGCTAGTTAGCTTTTCTTTAATGCAGTGACAAGTTGCATGGTTAAGAAATAACAATGCTTTTCTTGGAAAATTATTTTCTTTTAGATATCGTATAACCTACAAAAGCGTACAAAAAATAAAAAGTGGTAACTTTAAGGTAGATAATGGTGTGATTTCGCCCAGACAAAACATATTTAAAGTCAAAATAAAGTGCTTATGTACCTCTTTAGTAAAATGTTCATGAAACCAACTTTGAAAGGTTTTACTCGTCATCCAAGCGTTTTTGGTACATAGATCTATAAATCACTGGAACTTTGAAACCCGCGGGTTTCGTCGGCATCACGCATTTGTTATGGTGTAAGAGACATCTCTTGAAAAGTTTTGTGTAATTTTTCAAAAAACGGATTAACTGCGCTTTTATTGCATGACAACTTTTCGCCGCATATTTTTAATGTTCTTACACCATGCCTTTGCTTAAATTTGTATACCCAACCTTGACTAGCACTGAAATTGACAGCTTCTTTGAATTGCAGATTGAAGTGGTTTGCTTTTCGGTAGAGTAAATCTTTTGAAACTGGAACGTGATTCTCTCTTTGCTTTTTTAGCCACTTGAATGATGCATTTTCCATATTAGGCATTTCAGATTTTCTAAGTGTCTTCCTCTTTCCTGGGCTAGATCCGGTTTTTTTGTAAATGGTCCAACAGTTGCTTCGAATTTAATTTTATTCCAGTAATTGTTGGCCTTGATACACCATACTCTTCGGCTTATGCGAATCAAGAATTTCCAGCATCCAATTTTCGTAGAGGGTTCAAAAACTAGCATTATTTACTGTGGAAGGGGATCTTGCCACGTTAAGGAGGTAGGGGCAGTTATAGAAAAAAATACTTAAAATGAAAGAAAAAATTATACAGATTCAGAATTTAGCAGTTCATTTCACAATTTTGAGAAAAATTGGTCTAACCTTTTTTTGCATATTTTTTATCAACATTTTTAGTTTGCATGTGAATTTTTATAAAAGGACTAAAGAACAAGTTCCTGTCTTTCGAAACTGCTATAGTACTTCATGGCAAGTGTTACCGTTGTTTTTTAATATTTTTTTTTCATCTTAGGTAATTTTCTTCTTAAAATTGTTCCTACCTCTTTAACAGGGTGATATAGGCCTCCCCTTCCATATTAAAAATGCTTGTTTTTGACCCCCCTACAAAACATCGTTATCAATTTTTGGCGCCAAAGATAGCGTACTCTCCCCAAGTTAATTTCTTATAAGTGTTGACCATTACCACGTTTTGAGTGGTTCATTCGGAGAGCTCAATTTAAATCTCACTAATATCACGTATAATGATACCTTCAAGCGCTACGATTGACTCTAGATTACCGAATATTCTGTGCGAGGAATACGCATATATGTATACGTACTAAATCGCACCTTGTTCACTTTATTAACAATTATCATGGGACCACCGATAGATATTACTTCACGAGCCTGATATTGCTCTTCACTAGGAATTTACTAGGCATCATCTCTCAGTTAATGACAGAAAAGAATTTCTTCATAGCACCCTTCTATCCCGTTCTGTACCCGGTGCTAACATGTAATTCATGATTTAATTGTGGTTTAGCGTTTTTACAATTTTTTCCTTCTGTTCCCTGCGATTTATTTGGAATTATGTGAATATAAGGAAGACTCGATAATACTTTGAACAAGTGTCTGAACCTCCCTAGATAAGTCCGGTAGGAGGCATGTCATTTTTATGTTGGGGTTGATTACTGTTATACATTTAATGTCGGGTATGAGTCGATTGGTCCATCTTGCCTTCTGGGATTGGTTCCCTAAATATTGCGATTTATCTTCGAGTTTTTTTGTCTTTAACTGAAATTGTAGAACCCTGCATTTCGGTCCCAGCCGTCTCTAGTTTATTTGCAAAAATACTTCCTGGAAGAATTTCTGCGATAAATAACTTGTACGTCTGTTCGAAATGTTGGAGAGGGCTGCAGTTACCTTCACATGTTGAATCGGTCGTTATTTAAATACTTTACGGTAGGTTTTGAAACTATTTACACCAATCGAAATATTCCTTTTTTAGGGCTCCGTACCCAAAGGTAAAACGGAACCTTATTACAAAGACATCGCTGTCCGTCCGTCTGTCACCAGGCTCTATCTCATGAACCGTGGTAGTTAGAGAGTTGAAATGTTCACAGATGATGTATTTCTGTTGCCGCTACCGCGACAGAACAAAATGAATACTTAAGGGGGGCTCCCATACAACAGACATGATTTTCATCCAAAAAATCCCTTTGGTCACATACTGAACTAAGGTTAGTCGACAATATCCCACAACCAGTAGCAAACTACCCAGTTTTGATCTCTTTTGTGTCTTTGATGAATTAATCCTAGCTGCGAACCTTTTTCCCATATTTCCCATTATTGCTATTCACCTATTCACATCGTTGCTGTCAAGTAAAATAATTGATTTGAATTCAATGGACACTTTGATGATCAACTATATCTCATCATGAAGATTTTTGATTATCAAAGTAATATGCCGACAACCTGCCTGCAACCAAGATCTGTCATCATACAAAAAATGTGATTTTATGTGATGACTGATGAGGTAAGATACATAGTCTCTTTCATATTTATACATATATACAGATGGTACGGAACCCTTCGTGCGCGAGTCCGAATCCCACTTGGCCGGTTTTTTACAATTTCCAACTAGCCTGCTTTCGTTTTAATCCAGTTGATTCATTCTTCGTGCGAAATAATTATCATTAGCCAGGCTACGAGATTCGTCTAGTCTGATACTCATAGTTTCAGAATCTTCAAATTAATACGTCTCTGGTTACGTACAGATAAATTAATCAAGGTCAGTGTGACGGCTTCTTAACGCGTGTTCAATTTAACTGTTTTCAGGCGACATAGTCGGTTTCAAGGTATGAGGAGCGTATAGGTCAACTTCTTGCATACAGCTCCCAAGGGCGTCGTGTGCGTGCTATGAATATTCATATCCAAACGGACGACAAGAAATTTTACGATTTATGCCATTCGTGTAAATGGTTCTTTACTCCTTAATTATGGTTTTGTTTTGTTTCGTTTTTTTACTTGAGCATTCTATTAAAGAATTAGATCAATTCAATACGTACATAATATATGTACATATGTATATGTATGTGTATGTCCCGTCATAGTGCCTCAACGCGCGTTTTGTTTCGGGATTAATTTTAACTGATGCGTTATAACTTTGTAACTATTTAAAATGTTTGCAATCGGTGTTAACTTGCTACAATAAAAAAAACAGCAGACAAGAGCACAAAACATTTCGAGAACAGATTCTTGTATTGGGTTTTTTCTTGTTGTTTTCCCAGAATGCTTGCTTCATATAAATTTTATATTAATGACTGTATAAAATATTTCTCAGTAGTAAGATTTCTCATGTAAATCATATCTCTGAACAAATTATGTAAATTGTGCGATAACCAATGTAACTTTTAAATGATTCGCAATAAAAATTCAAATTCATTTCGAGAACAGATAATTATAGTGTCACACCTCGTAAATTTTGCTAGAGAATTTAATTAGCTGTTATTTGTTATTAACGAACATCTACGACCCTAAACCACTGCACTCCGTTCAGGCTGTGTGGTTACATTATAAGAATATATAAGCTCTTAAGCCTGCGCGAAATTCCAAAAAAAAAAACAAATAGTTTGGAAGAATTATACTTAAATGGATTTTTGTCTAATGTCTCGGGACAGGTATTCACTTTGAACTCAGCCTAGTTTCATTCTGGAGGTTTTTCGTTAATAGTACAAAAGTGGCCTAGTAATTTAAAATGTTCTTTAACGATTCCTCCGACAAAATTTGCAAAATTCAAACCTCTCTACACCGTTCTGGAAAGAATTCAAGATCGTACGATGAAACTAAGCGCTGATAATAATTGAGGCGCAGCGCAAGCGAAGCCTCTCTCTACTCGACTCCAAGGAAAAAGCGTTCGTCCGCGAACTGTTCGAAAACGTGATGTCCGATTGTAATGACATTTTGTACACTGACATATCTTAGCATGGCGCAGACACATTGATTGTGAATAAGGTCAAATTTTGCGTCGGTCGCGAACCATGGTCACAAATGTCCAAACTTTCGAGCGCGCACCGATTTTTCATTGAGTTCAAAAATTTTTACTTTTTGCACGCCACCTATATTTTGCCAGTAAACTGCAGTCTACACGCAAGTCAAAATTCGGGATAGTCAACAGAAACTCAGTGCCGTTTTCATAGTCGTAATGCTATTCCGTAAGCCTCACTACAGGTGACTATTGTATTTATTAATATACCCGCTAACTAATACATGTGCTTACTTTGAGATCATAACAAAGCAACATGCCCGTACAGAGACGTACACGCGACGCAGCACGACATTAAGAAAGCCGTGCAAATCAAACTGCTGAGCGACGAGATGCTCCAAATGCTCAAGCTGCTGAGCGTATGCGTGCAACGCGACGGGAAAAGAAAGCGGATCCTCTTACGGCAAAGCAGCAATGGCTGAAATGCAGTATTTTCCGTGCACAAACTGCGACCGCGAAACTCTTCTTTCCGTACCAAGACCCTGTAACAGGTGTAGTCGACGGTCAAACGCTGTAGACATGTGCCTTGCTGCAACTTTCATGGATCGAGGCGAGGTGCCAAATGAGCTTCAAGATCTTACGCTTGTGGAAATGATGCTCATTGCCAGAATCCACCCGGTAATGCGCGTGTACCGCATAAAAGATCGCAATGGACCAGGCCACTTTGCGTACGGTGGACATGTGATCAACATTGAGCAGGATGAGCAATCGCTGGCAACAGCACACACCAACTGGCCCCAGAGGCTTTCGTGTTCGTCGCCAAAAAGTCATTCGTGCTCTCCGTTGGCTCGAGTCACAAGTACTACGGCCACATTGTGATCTCCGAAGAAGCGCTAACTTGTCCCCCAGTCAATGGCGACGTGTCAACAGAACTTCAGACAGTTAGCACCGAAGCCGAGGCAAGCGACATGGCAATGACAACAGATAAGCAGCAGCCAGAAAATGCCCAAATTGACATGGATGACGTTGAGACTGCCATCACGACTAGCGTCTCAGCGGCGAGTCCTGTCGCTGTGCTTGAATGGACTCATGGAGGATACGTCACAATGGCCTTTCCGTGCCTTTTTCCATACGGAAATGCAGACATCAGCGATAACAATCGCCCAGCAAATTTGCGGCCAACACTGCACGATTATTTCGTTCTGCAACATCAGTCACGCAGATTCGCGCAATATCCAAGCTTTCGCTACTTTGCCTGGAACACGATTCAGCGATCTGAGACAAACAAACGTGGCATGATTTTTGCGAAAAAGAACGACTTTAATGGCGACGTGGGACAGTTGCGTGAAGCTGTGGCAACTGACAACTCGATACTTGGCAAACTAATTCACTGGGCATCTAAACTTCGAGGAACCAAATGCTGCTAGTACGCTAATCGCATAAGCCTAGAAGCAATGGTTTCACAATTGGGAGTTCCGACAGCATTCATTACGCTCTCGGCAGCTGATCTTTGGTGGCCGGATCTCGCGAGACGTTTGGGAGTAGATTTTGAAGCTGAGAGCAACATGACAGAAGCTCAGATCGCACAGCAGCGACAGAAACTGCTAAATTTTAACCCGCTGATTGCAGACGAATTCTTCTTTGAGCGTACAAGGAGATACTTGAATGATGTGATCATTCCACTGTACAACGTCGAAGACTATTGGTACCGCTACGGGTACCAGCACCACGGATCGCCTCACTTGCACGGTGTCATCTGCTTGCAAAATGCTCCTGACGTACGCCGACTAAGTGATATGTCAGTAGCGAGTGTTTTACGACAACCTGGCATCAGAGATTAATCCCAACATTAACCAAGAGCCTGCCCTACTGCATCCGTCACGCATACAGTACTCAGACCCGCGTACTAAGGGTAATGCAGACTGCAGCGGCACACACAGTGTGGATACACAGTTGGGTGTCGCTGCGACTACCCAAAACCCTTATTGGAAACATCGACGCTGAAGATGGAGAAAGGACAGTGGCAATTTATCCCTGCTCGAATTGATGCTTACATTAACAACCATTGTCCGTTCTTCATGTGATCGTGGAGGGCGAACACCGATTTCAAGATAATCACATCAGTTTTACGTAGCTTTTTTTTTTTTTTTTAGAAGCTCGCGCAGGTTCAAGAGTTATTTTTTTTATTTATATATTCTCTTATGATGTGCCTATAGACACAACTTGAACGGAGTGCAGTGGTTTGGGTCGTTGATGTTCGTTCACTACTCTCAGGGGTGGTTGTCCTAGATAGGACGAGAACCGACCAAACTCCGAGTTGGTTATAGTCCGTACTAATTCGTTCGAGCACTTTTAATATTGCATACGCAGAGGATGAATTTCAGTTGACCATATACTGTGAGTGTTATGCCTGCAGCAGTACGTCTGGTCACTTTCCATTCACAACTGCGTTGCATACTTTTTGTCAGTATAGGAATTACTTTTTCTTGGGTGTGAAGCGAATTTGAACTATAGACCTTCCGCTCGGCGGTAGATGATGTTAACCACTGCACCACGGCCACCCCCAACTACATTGCTAAATATGCTTCAAAATCTGAGCCACAGTCCATGGCGCTCAAGGACGTGTTTCGTAACACGGTTGATTCGACGACCAATGGCGCTCGAACTGCTTTAGAATTCACGAAAACTTAGAATCGATTGATGACAGAACGAGATATAAGCGCATGCGAAACTATGCAATTGGCTCTTGGTTTCGACCTGTGCTCATCATCTCGCAGCTTCAATACGATAGTGATTAGGCTGGAGGAATACGTTGCTGTTCGGATGCAAGAAGCTGAGGAAAATTAAGAAGTCGGATCATCAAACCTGTTAGACTTCCTTGCTGCACGGGCTGATGAGCATACTAGCATGACAATGACTGACTACTTGCACAAGTTCTCAAGAAGGATAAGGTTTATCCAAAAGTCGCACGTGGATAGGAAAACGACGAGCTGTTTGCGAAGCAGCAACTCTTCTTCTGAGTATTCCTTGGTGGACATACGACGATCTTAAAATGCCTGGAGAACTTAGGAGGTTCGCTTTTACTAGCTACGAGCAAGCCGGTCTGCTAGGAACAGAGTGGAGTCTCGACATGGGCGCTGCAGAGCTTGAAGACGACGTCGCGCAATAACTTGACACTGATGACCTTGAATGGATGCGCTTAGCAGCAGTAGCACGTATTGCCATCTGAGACTCCGTTGGGCCTTCGAGACATGGACTTAAATTACAACTAGGCGGCGTCATTTGAATCGTATGCTGAGCAAGCTCAGTTGGCTAAGTTCATCGAAGAAGCCAAAAAAAGCTTTACACCCGACGTTGCAGTACCGGCCACAGGTATTCCGCTTAACGCGGATCAACAGCGTGTGATGTCGTTCCTCCGTGGCCAAATCGATGATACTGAGAAGAAAAACTTGCGTTTATCTTCGGAAAAGCTGGCGTTGGAAAATCATACTTAATCTCTGAGATCGTCAAACAAGTACACGCAGCATTCGGCATTGATGCAGTGTTACTCCTGGCTCCAACGGGTTGCGCTGCAAGCAACATTCATGGCTCAACTATTCACTCTGCGCTTAATATTCCAGCACGCATGCAACAATTCCAACAGTTGTCCTCAGAAGCCGAACCAGCGCTTGACCAGCGCTTGCGGCCAGCTAAGGGAATTAGTGAGCCATTTGGAATTATCTGCGTTTAATTTTGCGGCGACTTTTCGCAACTGGATCCCGTTATGGACACTGCGCTGTATGCTCAGCCAAAATTACATCAGGCTGAAGCTGTGGCTGCAAAGTACGCGTACAACGCAAGTAATGCGATAATGTGGACCTGAAAAAAAAAAGATTTTCGCGAGGCATTACATCGTCTGTCTCGTGGTAAATCTACGTTAGAAGACTGTGCCCTTCTTCGCTCACGGGTGATAAGCAACAACTCTGAGCCTAGATTTAAAAGTGTTGTTCGTATTATGGCCAAGAACGAAGATGTAGCACGATATAACTACGAACGTCTGCAAGAGTCAAACAAACCAGTGGCACTAATTCGCGCTACACACAACAAACTCATTGCTGCAATAGCCGGCGACGATGCTGCATCGTTCCCTGCAGATTGCGTATTGCGGAAAAGCCTTTGGACCGAGCAAGGACTTTGCAACGGAACAGTTGGAGAAGTTGCAGACATTGAGTACGCACCGTCACAAGCAGACATGTATTACTCGTCCTACACTGGTCCAACTTTGCAAGCGGCTGCGTTCCGATTATGCCGCAAGTGGCGTCGTTCTTGCATATTAGTCAATCGTGCACGATAAAGCAGTTCCCTTTTCTCTTTGCGCACGCAATCACAGTACATCGCAGCCAAGGCATCACATTAGACAAAGCTGTGATCGACATTGGTACGAGCGAGTTTTCTCCAGGCCTCACGTACGTCGCAATGTCACGTGTCAAGACGCTGCAGGCCTGCTTATTCGCCCATTCTCCAGCGATCGCATCCTCAAATCAGTAAACAACAATCAGAAAATTCACAAACGCAACGAAAAAATGGATAGGCTTGCGTTGCTGTAAACTAATTTTCCAATTTTATTATAGATATACAGTTAAATCAGTAACTACTAAGAAAATTTTGTCTCGAATTGGCAAGGTCGCGGCATACTAAGTAAGACAAGTCTAGGCGACAACTTTAAACGCTGTGCTCAGATAACTGAATAAGAGGTTAGGTTGGTAACCCTTGAATTGACCAGATGATTTTCATGATGACGCGAACTATTCAGAGTTAGGTGTGTTAGGTTAGGTTAGGTTTAAGGCGCGAAGCGCTTAAAAGAGGTGATTGCCGCGATCACGCATTTGTCCGAAATAGCGCGCGCCACCACTTTGAAATATGTCGGATCTTATCCTGCTGAAGCTACCTAGACTAAAGAAACCCGTGACTAAGACTGCGCGGGAAAAACGCGAAATGGTCCGCGAAGTCCGGCGTATGACGGATAAGACCAGCAATAAAAGGATCGACAATGCGTTAAAAATCAAAATGCAGGACAAAGAAGAAGCCATGGACCACGTCGCTAAGCTACAGAAGGTCGAAGAATTTCGCACCTCACCATCTTTCGCGCAACCTTACGAATACTACGAAAAGACCATCAGTACAGTACAACTGCATTCTTGTGGTTGAAAAACACTGCCCAAAACCGCGCGATGCGCTCGAAACTTTCCGCAAGAAGAATAACCTGTACACCGATCCGTTTGCGCCTACCGACGATGTGGCCAAGAATCTTGACACTCAGCGTCCGTTATTACCTCCTCTGATCGATATAACTTAACAGTATTGCAACACATTACGCGTCTGTGTTACATCGCGATGGTCGCCCAATTACCTTCAGCTAATGTCGTCGAGCAAAAGCTTCCAAAGTTTGTTGAAAAGCAACGCTCACTGCCGCCGCCAACTATCGACCTTACCAGCGTCTCACCGACAGAACCGAAGAAATTATTTGAGAAAATTAAGCTTTCCGTACCGTCGTTTTCAATCCCGCGAAAGGCAAATGAGTTCTAGCAGCTGTGTGAATTGAGCAATATTTTAGTGTAGGAGCGTCCACCGCCCTGGTATTTCAAATTCATCAGAATCACTTAATAAAACGTACGAATGTCTCCTATTTCTCTTTTTGGGCATTACACAAAAACTATATTATTTCAATAACTTGTTACCACTTTAAATTTATTGGCAAAAAATAGGGTCGGTCGTTTTCATAAGCCTATCATGAGGCAAATTTTTCATAAGCAAAATCGCTCGCCATAAGTAGAAGCGGGTAGTAATAAATTGGTGCTAACTGAAACGGTGCTTACATGACTGTCTGACTGAGCGATTTCCATGGTGCATGGCGCATCTTTGATATCGAAATGACCGCAACGGAATTATTGAAATCAAAACGCGCTATTGCATATTACAGTATTAGGAAAGATCATAGTCACTTGGTGACTGGAAAAGAGAAGGGTGGTGGTGTTTTGATTTCAGTACAATCTGTCTTACTTTGTAAACAGATTGACTTACTTACTTATCAGGCCAGCGATCCATGGAGGATTTGAGCCTGAGCTATAGCTGCCTTCCATCCTTGACGGTCCCGGGCACGCAGCTTCCAGTTGTCAAGATCAAGATGTCTTACATCCGCGATTACTTGGTCTTTATACCGGAGGTTCGGCCTTCCTCTTCTTCTCGAACCAGGAGGCTCGGAGTCGAAGACCCTCTTAGCTGGAGCGTTGATGTCCATGCGCTCGATGTGGCCGACCCTTCCGGACTACATTCACATCTTGGTACAGCTCGTAGAGTTCGCGGTTGAGTCTTCTTCTCCATTCACCATCGATGAAAAGATGATGTATATGGATTCGAAACTTGTTGGTCTTTTCCAGGATTTGTCGAAGTGTGAAAATTTGGTCTATAGTTGATTTACCGGGCCGGAAGCCGCACTGGTAGCTGCCGATTAGTGCGGTGCAAAATGGTTTTAGACGTTCACACAATACGCTGGACAGGATCTTGTATGCGACATGGAGCAGGGATATACCTCTATAGTTCTTGCAAGAGGTAGGATCGCCTTTTTTGTGGATGGGGCATATAGAGCTGGTATTCCAGTCGTCGGGCATTCATCTTCCCAAATTCTGCAGATGATCTGGTGCATGCTCCCTACCAGAACATCGCCGCCAGCCTTGAAGAGCTCTGATGGCAAGCCAGCAGAGCCTGCGGCCTTGTTGTTCTTCAGCTTCTGAATAGCTGTGCCGACTTCTTCCATGCTGGGTGGGAGGACTACTTCAGCGGCTGGAGTTGGGATTTCCTCGGTCCCTACCACTCTCTCTTGGTCATGCTCGTTAAGCAGCTGCTGAAAGTGCTGCTTAAATACATCCACTATTCCCTGCGGGTCGGTGACAAGATTACTCTCGCAGTTTCAAAGAGCCAGGGTGCCCTTTTTGAAGCCGCCTGCAAGGCCTTTGACTTTCTTGTAAAAGGCTCGTATTTTATGTTTATCCCTAGACTCCTCGATATCCTTGAGCTGGGAGGCTGCGAAGATTCTTTTCTTTTGTCGCAGTAGTTTTTTCTCCTCCCTTCTTCTGGCTCGGTACTCTTCTTGCGCTTCCCTGGTTTTCCTCTGCAGCGCCTTTTGGTACGCCTCGTCGGTTGCTGCCTTTTTTTGCTCACACTCGCCATCATACCACGGGTTTCTTGTCGGGGGTGGTAGGTATCCTAAGGTGGTTTCGGCTACTTCCTGAATGGCTGAGCGGCCACATATTATTGGCATTTGTGTTCGACGTAGGCATACCGTAGAGTCTTTCGCTCAGATGCTCCCTGTAGACTCTGGCAACCTCCGGTGTGCTCAGGCGCCCAATGTCGAACCTCCTCCTGATGCGCTGGTGCAACTTTCTGACATTGGACTGTCGAGCTGTGAATCTTGCTGCTACGAGGAAGTGGTCAGAGTCGACACTTGCCCCTCTGAATGTTCGCACATCCAGGATGTTTGACGAGTGCCTTGGATCAATCAGCACATGGTCGATTTGGTTGGCGGTTCGACCGTCCGGAGATCGCCAGGTTGCTGTGTGGATTTGCTTGGGAGGGAATCTTGTGCTACTTATCACCGCATTACGAGCTGTCGCAAAGTCAGCGAGTCGGAAGCCGTTATCTGTTGTTGTATCGTGGAGGCTGTGCTTTCCGATCACTCCGCCAAGGGTGTTCTCCTTACCGATTTTGGCGTTGAAGTCCCCGAGCACGATTTTTTCATCGTACTTCGGACAAGCTCCGTAGGCGTTGTCCAGGAGGTCATAGAAGTCCTCCTTGATAGGGTCTTCAGCCTCGTCGGTAGGGGCTTGTGCACATATAAGGCTGATGTTATAAAATCTGTCTCTGATGTGGATCACAGCCAGGCGATCACTTATAGGTTTAAAGTCGATGACCTTCGACCTTAACCGCTTTCCCACGACAAATGTCGCAATTTTTCTTCCTAATCATACCGTTTCCTATCCAGCGTATTTCCTGGACCGCAGTAATATCCGCCTTGTACTGCGTGAGGATTCCTTCTAGTTTATGAGCAGCTCCGGGAGTGTACAGGACAGATTGAATTGGAATGAAATTCTTTACCATCGGTCTCTAATCTAGACGTTGACCAGATGATAGTTAGCGTTGGATTGGATAATAAACCTGAATTGTTTCTTATGGCTATGTAGCTACATTCCGCCAAGGAGTTCTCTTGATTTATACAACTTACATCTATACAATTTTGGTTCTGTTCTAGACAAATTGGGTAACAATCAGCATGTATTGTGTTCTGGCGATTTTAATATAGGATACGTTAAATGGATACGTGATATAGATGAGAAGCATCGGATACCATTCGATGCTAGTACAGAAATCGAATTATCGGTTATAGATTTCTTCAGTCGATATGATTTAATTCAAGTTAATAGCCATCCTGATGATTTCGGAATGAATGAATGTATCTCTGGATAAATCAAACTTTCCTATGTTAAAAAAATCCATTTTTCATTATGCTTTAGATATTGATTTATTTTTTTTTCAAATACTTAGCAACAACAGAGCAATGTGATACTCTTGTGTACAATTGTAAAATGACAGATTTTAGTACATTTAATGGGTTCTTGGCTTCTCATTCG
This sequence comes from Eumerus sabulonum, assembly GCA_951905685.1. Classification (NCBI taxonomy): domain Eukaryota; kingdom Metazoa; phylum Arthropoda; class Insecta; order Diptera; family Syrphidae; genus Eumerus; species Eumerus sabulonum. Next base: position 29,933,291 of record OX645062.1, read on the forward strand.
TTGGATGCTATCTTTTTCTCTAGCTTAGAATATGCATATATTTCATTGATCTCAATTCCAAAATGTGGAATAGATAAATTTGTTCCCAAAAGGAGATCCAAAAGTAATCCAAAATATAGTAAGAGCACGTAAACTATATAAGCTCAATAAAGAAACCCCGCTGCTACGCTTTAGTTACTTCAACAAGCAGCGTGAATTTGATATTAATAGGATTATTTGGATGGCAAAGGACTCGCAGCGGTGGCATCTATCCGACGGATGCTGGCCTGCTAAAAAACGACAAGAGCAGTCGAACATCTTGCGGCACTATAAGTCCTATCCCCACCTCCTCGCGGTGCTATCTAGAGATTTCGTATGGTAATTGCAGACGGGGAAGGGCGAATGGCGAGCCTCCTGCGCCAAAAAACAGACTTAGTCGGTTGGGCTACGGCCTAGTAAGCCGTAACCGTAAAAAAAACCACAAAATCCGAAACAACCACAAGCCTCGGATATAACGGACCGGATTAATGTTGACGACCCTTGCAAAAAACGAAAAAAGGACAATGATCTTCGGCTCTGTACGCGGAACGTTAGGTCCCTAAACAGGCCACGTGCAGCCGAACAACTCGCGGACGCCCAAGGCCGCTATAAAGTGGACATAACCGCCGTCCAGGGAATGCGATGGAATGGACCGGGTATAAAGCGGATGAAAAATTGCGATTTTACTACGGCGACTGCTATAGGGAGGGAGGACAAGGATTGTTCGGATGCGGATTTGTTGCTCGAGGTGGACTAAGGCAAAAAGTCCTAAGCTTTCGGCATATGAGCGAACGCCTCATAACAATTCGTATCAAGGCTACATTTTTTAACATCAGCCTGATTTGCGTCCACGCTCCCACGGAAGAAAAGGATGACTCCGCAAAGATGAGTTCTACGATTTCCTAGACAGAACGTATGCCCAATGTCCCAGCTATGACATCAAAATGGTACTAGGAGACTTCAATGCTAAGCTGGGTAAGGAAAGCATCTTTGAACGAGTCATCGGCAAACATAGCCTACACGACACCACATCCGATAACGAACAAAGGCTGATTGGTCTTGCTACGGGGCGAAATCTCCTTTTAGCCAGTTACCGCTTCCCGCACCTCGATATACACAAAGGCACCTGGCGGTCTTTTGATCAATCGACTACCAACCAGATTGGTCACATCGCGATCGACGTCAGACACTCCTCCACCATTCTTGATGTCCGAAATTTCCGAGGGGCTAACATCGACTCGGACCGCTATCTTGCAGTAGCCAAGATGCGCCTACGGATATCACGAACGAAGCGGAGTAGAGCAAGAATACAAAGTTATGACGTCGGAGAGCTACTATCGCCAGAAACCGCTCGTGCTTTAACCTATCGCGTTCCCCTTAAGCTCACCAATACACATCAACCCTCAACGCTATCAATAGAACAGCAGAGAAGCCTTTGCAAACAAGCCCTGAAAAGCTCTGCATCCGAAGTTTTGGGTTTCAAGGCTGCACCACGAAGAAACACCTGGTTCGATGACAAGTGCAGGAGGATTCACACAGCGAAGCAGGATGCATTTAAGGCTTCGCTGCATAAAAGAACAAGAGCAGCTCGTGAGCTCTACAAGCCAAAAAGAAGGGAGGAGCATAAGCCTCTCAGAAGAAAGAAGAAAGAGCACGAGAAGCGCGCGATTGAGGATTTGGAGAGGTGTTACTGCAGGCGTGACGTTCGAGAGTTTTATCAACAGATAAAGCGAACATGCCAACGTTATAAAGCCGGAACGGAAGCCTGCAGGGATGTGATCGGACACCTAGTAGTAGATTCGCAGTCGATGCTGAGAATATGGAAAAACCACTTCCGCAGACTGTATAACGGCGATGCTAGTCAATATACCGCTGCCAGGCAGAATGATCCATTTCTATTCGACAAAGACCGCAGAGAATTCCGTCCCCCTGACCTCGACGAAGGTAAGATTGCCATATCGAAAATCAAGTCGAGTAAAGTCTGCTGAGCTTTTCAAGGCAGCTGGGGATGATCTGGTTAGGAGCATGCACCAGCTCATCTGTAAGATATGGTCAGAGGAAAGCATGCCCGAGGACTGGAGTCTTAGCATCGTATGCCCCATCCACAAGAAAGGAGACCCCTCTAATGGCGCCAACTACAGAGGAATAAGTCTCCTTAATATCGCCTACAAAATCTTCTCTGCCATTTTGGGTGAACGCCTGAAGCCTTTTGTAAATAAGCTGATAGGTCCTTACCAGTGCGGAATTAGGCCAAGGAAGTCCACCATCGACCAAATCTTCACACTACGGCAGAACCTGAAAAAAAAACCGATGAATTTCAAGTCGACACTCACCACCTATTTGTCGACTTGAAAGCCGCATACGACAGCGCAATTAGGGACGAACTATACAACACTATGTCTACCTTTGACATACCTGCTAAACTCGTCAGACTATGCAAGATGACTTTGGAGAATGCTCGCTCCTCCATCCGAATCGGGGAACACCTTACTGATAGTTTTGATGTCAAAAAAGGATTTAGGCAGGGCGATGCGCTGTTGTGTGATTTCTTCAACATAATATTGGAAATGATTGTACAAAAATCACCGGCCAATACAAGAGGCACAATCTATTTCAAATCCTCGCAACTCCTTGCATACGCCGACGATATTGACATAATAGGTAGATCACAGCGAGATGTCAATGAGGCGTTTGCGAGTATTGAGTTCAAGGCGGCGAAAGTTGGTCTGGCGGTAAACGAGGGCAAAACTAAATATATGCTGTCATCAAATAAGGACGCTCACAACCGACGTCTTGGCCGGAACGTTTGTATTGGCAGGTATAAGTTCGAGGTAGTTAAGGACTTCGTCTTCCTTGGCTCCGCAGTGACCTGGAACAACGACATCAGTTCCGAAATCAAATACAGAATCACACTTGCCAATCGCGGTTTTTTTGGACTCAGGAGGCAACTGAGTAATAGAACCCTCTCCCGAACGACAAAGTTGACTCTATATAAGACCCTTATCATCCCGGTCACTATCAAAAGCGGATGAGGGGGCCCTTGGTCGGTTCGAGAGAGAAATTTTGCGCGTGATTTTCGGGCCTTTAAACGCAGACGGGGAATGGAGGAAAAGATTTAATCACGAACTTTACGGGCTGTTTGCCATTTACTTCCAATCCGTTTATTCCTCTGTTTCTCCTTCAGGTGGACTACCCGAAGTATGTGAAGTTTTTGACAAAGGATCTTTTTACCTAAACATATCCGAAGTTGAAGAAGCCTTACTTGCAATTAATTCTAGCAAAAAAGAAGGACCAGATGGGTTTCCACCCATACTATTGAAAGGTTGTGGAAAGGCGTTAGCTAGACCACTTACTTATTTATTTAATATGTCCGTTGCTAGTGGTAATTTTTTGGATGAATGGAAGATTTCATTCCTCTCTCAGGTTCAGATTTAGATCGAAACAAGATATAACAAAGACCTCTTGTAAAATATCAGCAATTCCTGAATTATTTGAAAAAAATGTTTATAATAAATTGTTCTTCCTTGTCAAAGAACATATATCTGTTTTCCAATATGGATTTATGTAAGGTAAATCAACTTCTACTTCAATAACTTCAATAATATGTATCTATTATTACAAATCATATAATCATGAACTTTGTCGATAAGTCCCAAACTGATATCATATTTACAGACTTTGCAAAAGCCTTCGATAAATCATTTTATATTGTTGCATAAGTTGTCCATCTTCGGTTTTCATTCCAAGTTCCTTCAATGGATTAAATCATATCTAACAGGTCGAATTCAAATTTTTAAAACTGACAGTAAGTTATCTAGACACATACATGTCCCATCTGGGGTTCCGAAGGGTAGCGGAACCCGCTACTTTTTCTTCTATTCGTCAATGACATCCCCTCCATACTTCAAAACTCGCACTGTTTACTTTATGCGGATGACCTGAAGATACAACATCGAAAAATTTCTTTTGAGCGGGATTGCTTTCTACTTCAAGAAGATGCGGGAAAATAGTGTAGTTAAATGGTGTAAACTAAATCATCATGAATGTATCTAAATGCCAAGCCTTCTCTTGCTCTAGAAGTCTCACACCAATTAATTACAGATATAATATTGGTGGTATTTACATAGAAAGAGTAAGTCGTAAAAAGGATCTGGGGGTTATTCTAGACACCAAACTCACGTTTCTACCTCACATAGATTATATCGTAAGTAAAGCATATTCTATGCTTGGGTTTGTCAGGCAGAACAGTAAAGAGTTTACCTTTTTATTTCGCTAATACGGTCCATTCTAGAGTATTGTAATACAGTTTGGAACCCATACGTATTACACAAACTCTTCTGCACGAACTGAGAAAGTTCAAAGAAAATTCACTAGATATGTTACGTTTAAGTTAAACTGGGGCATTGAGATGCCGTCTTATAAAACTAGATGTTTATTAATTGGATTACAATCGCTTGAAAAACGACGTAAATATTTTGCTATCATGTTTGTAAGGAACTTATTAACGTATCATATGTATTAAATGTCCTTTGCTTCCCACTTTAATGAATTTACGTCCTCCCTCGAGAAATGTATGTGAATCCTTTTCTTTTTATGAGCAATTCCATCGCGCCGTGGCGCAGTGGTTAGTGTGTTGGACTCTGACGCACGATGAGCGAGTTCGGATCCCGATAAGACCAACGCCATCGAATGTTTATTTCACGGCGTCCCTCCTTGGCGGGGTACTGGTAAAACCCCCCGTAGTATAAGTTAAAACAAGTTTTTAATTTAATTTTTTTAGGTAATTACAATTGGGTTATACAGAGATTTGGTTATAGATACCTTACCTTAATTTTTTTAAAAAACACTTCAACCTTTATTGTTTGCCGTTGCGGCTGTTACTAAGATAATAAACGAATTACAGTTCTTTAAAAAGAATAAAATGAAATAACGTTTCGTTTTTACTGATGGATTACAACTGTGTCCTTTTTATGTTTTTCTTTATCCTTATATACATATGTAAATACATTGTAGGTAAGGGATGGATGTGATCTAGACGATCCTAGTCCTTTGTGTCGTCGTCTGCAGGGTGATATTGCTGTTGTTATGTTGGCCATGTGTAACTCTTCTCCCTTTAATTCTCGCGTCCTCGCGTAGTTTAAGGTATGGTGTGTCGTAGATGCTTCTGTGGTATTGGGGGATCTTCTGGATGCTGTTATTCTTTGATGTTCTCTGGTTTGTCGGCGTCTGCGGTAGGGATGATACGGAGTTTCGACTCCGAATCCGATATGTCAGAACCTCCGACTTAAATTGAACCTCCGAATCCGACTCCGATAAAACCACCTCCGTAACATCCCTAGTCTGCGGAACGATCATCACTGTTGGAGGCTTCTTTCGACCTTTAAGTAGATGGGTGACGATGAGTATGATGCAAATTGTTGCCATTAAGTAAGTTAGGAATACACTTATCAGTACTATGTCTATTACATTTTGTTCCTTATAAATAGTTAGGTTTAAGGCAGTTTTATTGTGTCTCATAACATTTGGATATAGATTTTTACTTACTACGTACATAATCTCGCGTGATTTTGGTATATTTATCATATATGGAAGTTGCGTTTAATTTGATACAATTTTAACATCTGCCATTGCTAAGGCTTCTTCAATATTATCAATTGGTACATTATTCGTATCTAATTTCTTCATTATATTGGTAATTTCTGCTTTGGAGAGAATACATATTAGAATTTTCAACATTAAATTGTCCTAATTCTATTGAGTAAATTACATTTCTTAGTTCTAGTGAGGGACAAAAGGAGTTGGTTTTAGGAATGTGTTGGCTTACAAGAGATGTTGTTGTGAGGAATTGCTGGTGTGGTGGGATATCAATGGTGTGAATCAGTTTCAGGTTACCATTTTGGATTCTGGCTTTCCCGACCCTGAGTGTTACTACACGAGTGTAAATATTCTGCCAGTAGTCTGTAAGAGAATTGATAATCTCTGCTTGATGAATAAGAAATAATTCGGTATCAGAATCAGAACCGAAAAAAGTATCCAAACTTACACCCTTCTGTCACAAACAGTTAAAGTATGTATGTATGTTGGCGTTACAGTCCATGAAGAACCTGAGCCGAGCTTCTCTCAATCACCCATGTTGTGTGTGATTTCATTTTCACATAGGTGAAAGGGACCTACAGTTTATTGCCGGTTCCGAACGGCGAATTTCGAGAAGCTTTTCATGACAATTTTACTACAGGGGGTTTTGTCAGAACCCCGCTGAGGAGAAACACCGTGAAAAACACGTTCGATGACATGCCTGTGTCGGGATTCGATCCCGAGTCATCGGCATCAGAGGCCAACACACTACCCACTGCGCCACGGTGCTCAGTTAAAGTAGTTTTTCTTTATTATTATGGGGACAGTAAAATAAACAAATGTGGTCTAGGTGCGACTCGCAAGACCCACACGACTAACCACCCAGTGGGAAAAATGAAAACACACATTTAATTTAATTTTTAACCCCCGACGAAAAACAGGGGTGTTATAAGTTTGAGGTGGCTGTGTGCCTGTGTGTCTCTCTGTGGCATCGCAACTCCTGAACGAATGGACCGATTATGATGCCTTTTTTTTTTTTTTTTGAAAGCTAACGTGATCGAAATGGTTCTTAGCAACAATTTGTGAAGATCTGATTGAGGTGTTTCCGGGTAGCTAATGTATCGGTTCTCGTCCGATCACCGCAATCAACCAGCATCGGGCGCAGTCAATGCTTAGATGGAGGACCACATGGGAACACCGCGGGTTTTTCATTTATTTGTCTATTTTTTAGTTAAGTACGAGGGCATGGGCTCGGACATACAGGGTAGAGTTGTTGATCGCTCTCAACCTGGCGAGATGCCAACAACGATCCCTGTTTAAATGCCCGGGTCAATTTGACATACGGTCTCCTCGCGGCGCCCTCTGCATAGCCTCTTCAACAACCTTTGGGAGGTGAACAACCGTATGCAGCGAAAAAAAAAACCCGACCAGAATGGCGGTTGTGCGGCGGGCTAACAATCCGCCCACGTAAAAAAAAACAAAGTTATGAATGAGCAAGTTGCCACGGATACACGGACGGATACTCGATGACGACAACGCAAGAAAAAGGAACACGATTTGCGAGTATGCTCCTGGAATGTCAGAACCCTGTACACTCTCGGAGCTGCTCATAAGCTAGAAGGAATCCTCACGCAGTACAAGGCGGATATTTCTGCGGTCCAGGAAATACGCTGGATAGGAAACGGTATGCTTAGGAAGAAAAATTGCGACATTTATTACAGCTGTCACAAAAGGTTGCACTTACTGGGATGCGGATTTGTCGTGGGAAAGCGGTTAAGGTCGAAGGTCATCGACTTTAAACCTATAAGTGATCGCCTGGCTGTGATCCGCATCAGAGGCAGATTTGATAACATCAGCCTTATATGTACACACGCCCCTACCGACTAGGCTGAAGACCCTATCAAGGAGGACTTCTATGACCTCCTGGACAACGCCTACGGAGCTTGTCCGAAGTACGATGTAAAAATCGTGCTCGGGGACTTCAACGCCAAAATCAGAAAGGAGGACACCCTTGGCGGAGTGATCGGAAAGCGCAGCCTCCACGAAACAACAACAGATAACGGCTTCCGACTCGCTGACTTTGCGACAGCTCGTAATACGGTGATAAGTAGCACAAGATTCCCTCGCAAGCGAATCCACACAGCAACCTGGCGATCTCCGGACGGTCGAACCACCAACCAAATCGACCATGTGCCCATTGATGCAAGGCACTCGTCAAACATCCTGCAAACATTCAGAAGGGCAAATGTCGACTCTGACCACTTCCTCGTAGCAGCAAGATTCAGAGCTCGACTGTCCAATGTCAGAAAGCTGCACCAGCGCATCAGGATGAGGTTCGACATTGGGCGCCTGAGCACACCGGAGGTTGCCAGAGTCTACAGGGGGCAGCTGAGCGAAAGACTCTACGGTATGCCTACGTCGAACACAAATGCCAATAATATGTGGCTGCATTTGTGCTCAGCCATTCAGGAAGTAGCCGAAACTACCTTAGGATACCTACCACCTCCGACAAGAAACCTGTGGTATGATGGCAGAAAAAGGCAGCAACCGACGAGGCGTACCAAAAGGCGCTGCAGAGGAAAACCAGGGCAGCGCAAGAAGAGTACCGAGCCAGAAGAAGGGAGGAGAAAAAACTACTGCGACAAAAGAAAAGAATCTTCGCAGCCTCCCAGCTCAAGGATATCGAGGAGTCTAGGGATAAACATAAAATACGAGCCTTTTACAAGAAAGCCAAAGGCCTTGCAGGCGGCTTCAAAAAGGGCACCCAGGCTCTTCGAAACTGCGAGAGTAATCTTGTCACCGACCCGCAGGGAATAGTGGATGTATTTAAGCAGCATTTCCAGCAGCTGCTTAACGAGCATGACCAAGAGAGAGTGGTAGGGACCGAGGAAATCCCAACTCCAGCCGCTGAAGTAGTCCTCCCACCCAGCATCGAAGAAGTCGGCACAGCTATAGAAGCTGAAGAACAACAAGGCCGCAGGCTCAGAAGGCTTGGCATCAGAGCTCTTCAAGGCTGGCGGCGATGTTCTGGTAGGGAGCATGCACCAGATCATCTGCAGAATTTAGGAAGATGAAAGCATGCCCGACGACTGGAATACCAGCTCTATATGCCCCATCCACAAAAAAGGCGATCCTACCTCTTGCAAGAACTATAGAGGTATATCCCTGCTCGATATCGCATACAAGATCCTGTCTAGCGTATAGTGTGAATGTCTAAAATCATTTGCACTAATCGGCAGCTACCAGTGCGGCTTCCGGCCCGGCAAATCAACTATAGACCAAATTTTCACACTTCGACAAATCCTGGAAAAGACCAACGAGTTTCGATTCGATACACACCATCTTTTCATCGATTTCAAAGCCGCATACGACAGCATTCATCGTGAAGAACTGTTTGGTGCGATGGCCGAATTCACACCGTGCACCGTGCAGTTCGGTTCTAGGACCGCGGAACCACTCGAAACATGCACCGGATTTCGGCAAGGAGATGCGCTGTCATGTGACTTCTTCAACCCGGTGCTGGAGCAGATAGTGCGACGGGCAGGCGTCGTCAACAGGGAAGGCACTATCTTTTACAAGTCCATCCAGCTGCTAGGATGGACTAGGATGAATACGCGGATGATATCGACATCATCGCGTGTTCTCGCCGTGGCATTGTGGAAGCATTCACGGCGATTGTAGAACAGGCGAAACGAGTTGGTCTTAAGATCAATGAGGACAAATCGAAATACATGCTGTCAAGCAAAAACCAATCCGTCGCTCACCCCCTGGGACAAAATATAACAATTGACAGCTACAATTTCGAGGTAGTTAAGGAGTTTGTCTACCTCGGGGCAAACGCAAATTCCACAAATGACACCACAGTGGAGATCTGGCATAGAATCGCCCTTGGCAACCGCTGCTACTTCGGCTTGTCCAAGCAACTGGGGTCAAAACTCCTCACTCGAAAGACCAAAGTCATGCTTTACAAAACGCTCATTCTGCCAGTCTTGCTGTACGGAGCCGAAAGCTGGACGATAAGCAGGACAGCGGAGCTGATTTTGGGTTCTTTCGAAAGAAAAATTCTGCGCCGGATATTTGGTCATGTCTGTGAGGAAGGTGAATGAAGAAGAGGATGTGGATGTAGTCCGGAAGGCAAGGATCCGTCGACTACACTAGCTCGGCCACATCGAGCGCATGGACATCAACGCTCCAGCTAAGAGGGTCTTCGACTCCGAGCCTTCTGGTTCGAGAAGAAGAGAAAGACCGAACCTCCGGTACAAAGACCAAGTAATCGCGGATGTAAGACATCTTGGTCTTGACAACTGGAAGCAGCGCGCCCGGGACCGTCAAGGATGGAAGGCAGCTATAGCCCAGGCTCAGATCCTCCATGGATCGCTGGCCTGATGACTATGTAGGTTCAGCTATTTAATTTCTCACAAAAAACGGCTGGGCCGATTTTGCTGAAAACCTTACCAGTTCTAAGTTGTGTAATTGCACGTGGTCCTATGTCAATATTATCTTTGGTTCTCGAGATAATCAAGGCGAAAATTCCGCACGCACATACGTACATATGTTGTACATGCACACATAGACATCTCTATAAAAAGCTTGACACATTAAATTCATTTTCAATGTACGACAACCAGTTTCGATTCTATGAGGATCACTTTTATTCATAACATGATTCCCACAGACAGTCTCGAAACAAATTAAAGATTAATCCCATCGTATAGCCCCAAAGCCAAATTATTGAAATTCGTCCATGTCTAAAAGCGTTAAAACTCATTGGGATTTAGTGAATCGAAAAGAAATAACATACGTACATACATATTTCATTACCGATTACCGCCTCTGTCCAATATTCGAAAGAAGGAAATAAAGAATTCATATCCCATGTGTGGCGTTCCTTTCTTTACAGATGTTCGTGCCCATGTTTTAGAAGCTACTTTTCATGGAATACCCGACGCTTACCAGTTGGATGTCATCAACCATTAGCTTAAATCAACGAATGCCTCCACCGTTGAAACCTAGACCTCCGGGTGCTTCGAACTATCAGAACAGATCCAAAATGTGTTCAATGAAATGAAAGTGATGAACGTGAAACACTTTTTTTGTTTTGTCTTGAAAACTTGAGTGGTGAACGACAGTGCTCCTTATTTATTGTTTCGTTATTTTGTTTGTTTTTGTATCGTTTGGTGAAAGTATTCGACCATAAGTGCCTAATTCTTATAGAACCTAGACCTTTTAAATCATATTTCAAACAACGGTTGAACAGTGAACATCAGAATGACATCTAAATCAGCAATGCAAAGTGGTGAGTGTTTTTGTAGATTCTGTTTCTGTATTGTTATATTGGTGGTAACTCAACATTGTGTTTAATTTTCAGAGTAATTTCGATTGGCATTTAAAAAAATAATTTGCTCATTACTCGTAATGGTAACAAGGATAATATCTTTTCAAATTGTAGTTTAATAAGTAATCGGTGTTGTATTTTAGTGTTGTAAGTCACAAATTAGTCTGCTGAGCAGCCCTATATTTTGTAGTTCAGATTGAATACATTTTGCTATCCAAATGTTAAATGCGTACTTGCAATACATATCTAAGACTGTTTCTGAGATCAGGTAATTATTCCTACATGGAGTTAGTCCGACTTTTAATTTGCTGTTCATAGCCATACATTACACTGATTATTCAATGCAGACAATTTTAACAGATTGCCTGACGGAAATGAATGGACGCAAGATTTATAGTAAAAGGTCTTAGTTTAATCAGTTCGTCGTCCTTACAGCTTGTTTGGATTTTCACATGTTCCGATACTCCCGCAAGTTTACTATTAAATTGTCCAACCATTTCGTTTACAAATTGTCTGCGCTTTGTCCCTATTGGATATAAATTGAGCCACGCCAGTGCCGACCTTCTCTGAAAGTCTAGAGAAGATTCTGAGGTCAAATAACTTGCAGCTCCTTGAGTGAGGAAGTGTTATTTTTTAGTTCTACGAATTCAACCTTTTATTTATTCGAAAAAAATATAGTAATATTGCGATAAAGGGGGTGGTCATGGTGCCGTGGTAAACATGACCGACTGTCGAGCGGAAGGTCTGTAGTTCAATGTCTATCCATAGCCAATAAATAAAATTCCTATGCGGAAAAATTGTTGTAGGTGGGAAGTGATCTAGCTATTGATGAGGGCATAACACTCACAGTATATGGTCACTTCCATAAAGGCATAGAACATTTGCTGACAACTACAGCCACCGAGAAAATTCAGTCGAGTCCCTCTCGTGTCCTATGTAGGACAACCACCCACGGAGAGGACTGTTGAGGAGAGCAGATGGCACTTACGCGGAGAATGGTACAGAAGTACTCAAAATTCTAACGAGTACGCATTTCCCAGACTCCAACATCATTCCCTGTTGAGAGTAATTCCCGAAACCATACCACACAACGGTCGAGGACTTCGCGGAAGTGCGACACAAAACTACTCCCCGCACGACTTGGCCACTTCGCGGAAGCTCGGCGCGAAATTACTCTACGCACGACTTGGACTTCGCGGAAATGCGGCAACGGCACCACAACACACTACTCAACATTTTTAAGGCATTCCGATCTCGCATCCAGACGGAAACGGTTGCTCTATTAGTTCGCTCCACACACGAGTTACGTCAACACAATTTTATAATAAACTTATTTGATCGAATAAAGTTTCGCTTTAAATTTATCACCACTACACACACGAGTTTCTCTATTCATAACATTCCCTCTAATCTCTTTAACATACCTCCGCAGATCAGGGCAACTAGACCCAACAGGGAGGTCTGAAGGAGAGCACGAAAAAATTTCCACGAGGGAAGCATAAAATGGGCCATTAATTCTTCTGACCCGTACAAATCCCCGGGGGAGGATGGCATCTTCCCAGCCCTCCTTCAGAAAGGAAGTGCGCTAATTAGCCCCATGCTTATCAACATCTTTAGAAGCAGCTATGCATGGGGATACATACCAGCGAGCTGGACAGAGGTAACGGTAAAATTCATTCCCAAAGTAGGCCGTAGACCCACAGACCTGCCTAAGTCCTACAGTCGGAGAAGCCTTCCTTTTCTTCCTAAAAACAATGGAAAAAATTCTGGATAGGCATATCAGGGACGGTGCCCTGGAAAGATCACCACTTCACAAAAACCATGCCTACCAGTCTGGGAAACTGACCACGCATGCTCTTCAGGAGCTAACAGCCCGGATCAACAAATAGGTATAGGATAGGTTGCTTTCTCGATATTAAGGGTGCCTTCGACAACACCCAAATAAAACGTTGCATCCTCAGCACAGGGGTGGATAACACCACATGCAATTGGATCCAACACATGCTTAGCAATAGGATAATAAACACCTCACTAGGCAATGATAAAATCAGTGTAAGGGCCGTGAAAGGATGCCCTCAAGGTGGGGTTATCTCACTTCTCCTGTGGTCCATCGTGGTAAATGAACTGATTAACATACTCAGCAACAATGGTTTCTATGTCCAAGGCTATGCTGACGACATAGTGATCCTGGTTAGAGGCAAATTCGAAAACACAGTCTCGGAACTCCTCCAACGGGCACTAAACCTTGTTGCAAACTGGTGCATAAAGGTTGAACTAAAGGTCAACCCTAGGAAAAGCACATTAGTTGCCTTCACCAAAAGGAGGAATAGGCACAAACTTACCAAACCTACCCTCTTTGGTGAAGCGATAGAGTTCTCAAAAGAAGTCAAATATATAGGGATAACTCTAGACGAAGAGCTCACTTGGAACTCTCACATTACAAAGACCATTGAGAAAGCGAGGATATCTTTATGGATCAGCAATAGTCTCACTGGCAAAAACTGGGGCACAAACCCCGAAATGTCCCGCTGGCTATATACAGCAATCACCAGACCAATTCTCACATATGCTGCGCCCGTCTGGTGGCACAAAATAAAACAAGTAACAGTGCAAGCCAATCTCAATAAATTGCAAAGACTAGTTTGCATCTGTACACCGGGGCCATGAGAACAACCCCCACAGTAGCACTTGAAGTCATCACAGACCTACCACCTCTTCATCTCCAACTGAAGAAAGAAACAATGGTCTTCGCCCATAGACTGATCGTGGAGGATTTCTCTAACCGTAGGCTCTTTCACCCTGATATCCTTACCGAAATAAACAGACATGAAATCCTAAAGATACATATCTCTCACAGACAACTGTCTCCCCAGATACAACTTCAGCCGAAACTACAAGGTCCCATTCCCCAACCGACAAAACTGGGAGCAGGATAGACCCTCCTTCAATCATGGATCCTACGTGTGGTACACAGATGGCTCCAAAACGAACGAAGGCATTGGGGCTGGAGTATACGAAGCAAATACAGGCACATGCATCTACGTCAGCATGGACAGATATAACTCCGTTTTTCAAGCAGAGATATTTGCCATAGAACTCTGCCTCAGATATATACTTAACAAAAACATTTACATTCTCTCTGACAGCCCTGACGAGCCATGAAATCACATCCAAACTGGTATGGGACTGCCTACAGCTACTTCACCAGCTGGCCAGCACAAACAGAGTTCATCTCATTTGGATACCTGGACACAGCGGCCATACAGGCAACGAACAGGCGGACCTAGTAGCAATGAAAGGCTCTGCATCACCATTTATGATGCCACGGCCTTTCTGCGGCATACCCATCAGCACCACCAAATGCTGCATAAACAATTGGTTAAGGAACACGACGGATCACTACTGGTTACAAAGAAAGGTAGCAGACAAGCCAAGTTGTTCCTCCCAACTACATCTCTCAGAAGAACGAAACAACTCCTCATGCTTTCGAGGAGTCAGATTCGCTTTATCACAGGTTTCCTTACTAGACACTGCCCAGTCAACAAAAACCTCAAAACGATGGGCATTATACAAGATGACACTTACAGAATATGTAATGAAGACGAAGAAACAGTAGAGCACATACTAGGCCACTGTAACTGCCTTGTCAGTACACATCATCGTCACTTAGGCAAGTATTATCTTGAAGCAGAAGAAATCGCTGCTAGCTCACTCAAAAGCGTACTTTGTTTTATCACTAACTCAGGATTCTTGAATGAACTGTAAGTGGGGGACATCACAATAGGCCCATTCGTGGCCGCAGTGATCAGGCGACTTTGCCCCACCCCCGTACCCTCTCTAACTCTAACTAACCCCTGGAGAGTAGTGAACGAACGTCTACGTCCCAAACCATCTGCACTCTGCCTAACTTGTGTGACAAACATAAGAGTGTGACTCTTGAACTTGCGCGAATTATATAAAAAAGAAGTATCACTGCGGTCTTACTAAAACGTTTTTATCTTTTCTTACGTAATTAACGAAACAAAAAAGAAATGAGTGACAATCCACTTTTTTAAATATGAGTATCTTTCGCTTTTCCTCTTTGTGGTATCTAGTAGCGAATAAGTAAAAGGCGTGTGTTAACTTACAAAAAGCTGTATTGTTAACTAAGTATATGGTTGTTGTGCTTAGAATATATTCTGACCATAAGCTTAGAGAATGCACCGTCATCAGAAAGGGAGATATGTCTATTCCAAAATGGTGTGATCGTAAGATGTTACATACACATGCATGTACATATATACATATACAACATCTCCCTTATTTGAAGTTTGTTTTTGATTTTTTTTTAATTCATGTAATAGGGCGCCGTGGCGCACTGGTTAGTGTGTTGGACTCTAACGCACGATGAGCGAGTTCGGATCCCGATATCACCAGCACCATCGAATGTTTATTTCGCGGCGTTCCTCCACGGCGGGGTATCTGGCCTTGAAAAAGCTCCTAGGCTCACGCCGTTCAAAATCGGCATAAAAATGTAGGTCCCTTCCACCTGTGGGAAAAATAAATCTCATACAACATGGGCGATTGAGAGAAGCTTGGCTCTGGTCCTTCATGGGTGTAACGCCACCAAAAGAAATAAAAATAAATTCATTGATAGCAAATATTTAAAAATAATAGACAAATTTTAAAAGTAATGATATTAAATTGATTTTAGATTATTTATGGTGCAAAACGAAAATTTTTTTTTACAATTCATTAACATTAACAGCACTTTGGTTAATAGTATTATTAACATCTGGAATTTTTGGCTCGACTATTGCTTGTTTCGGGAATT
This sequence comes from Eumerus sabulonum, assembly GCA_951905685.1. NCBI lineage: Eukaryota > Metazoa > Arthropoda > Insecta > Diptera > Syrphidae > Eumerus > Eumerus sabulonum. Next base: position 29,949,031 of record OX645062.1, read on the forward strand.
TTACTACTTCATAACTTTCCACTTCCTCCCCTACGGTTTGGTATGATTTTCGCACGTGCTCTGGATTGCCCCTTATGATTTCCACAAAGATTTTCTTGTGTAAACAATATTATTCCCTGAGATGAGTTTTAACACTCGATTTGCTGTCCTGTCAAAATTTGTCTTTTACTTATCTACTATACGCCTTATCTGCTCCTCAGTGTCATTGCCTAACTTTCGTTGTAAATTCTTACTGATTGGGAGGCTCGTTCGTAAAACTCTACTCATTAGTAATTGTGATGGTGTTACATATAAATGTGCAAGCTTAGTACTACGGTATTTCAATAAAGTAAGATGTAAGTCTCCGCCACTGTCCAAGCATTTTTTTATGGTCATTTTGGCCAGCTGAACGGCTTTCTCGGCTCGCCCATTGGATTGGGTATATGAATTTGAACGCCCACTTATTTGCGAACTGTCTGCAATTAAATGACTTGAATGGTTGATTGTCACAAACGACCTTTTCTGGAGTCCCATGCGTTGAAAATATCTCCTCCATAGTATGAACAACACAACTAGCTGATTTTCTTACTAATTTATTTAGATCAATCCACTTGGAGAAATAATCTACCATGATGGGAAAACTCTGACCTTTGAATTCTAGGATGTCACTGCCAACTTTCTGATAGGGTAGCTCAGGCCTGGCATGGGGAATTGGTTTTTGTGGTTCAACTGGGGCTCGAATGTTTTTACAAATGCTACACCTGCTGATAATATTCTCTATGTCCCTGTTCATGTAGGATCAGTAAAATAGGGTCGTAGCCCGTGCAATACTTTTGTTTATATAAAACTGTTATTCGTGTTATGTGTTCACGGTATGGGCGGTGAGCGTTTTTTAAACGAAAATTCTTTGATCATAGAAAACAAGACCATTATCTTCGTAAATTTGATCCTTAATGTCCCAAAAAAATTTAAAATTGTTAGGGGTCTTTGGATGCTGGCCAGCCCTGTTTACAATACTGTATTAAACTTGTTAATGTGTCGTCGTTTGTCGTTCCTCGCTTGTACAACTCCCTGCTATTAAACCCAAACTAACTGAGTGTATAAATTCGGTCAGAATTTCATCTAGGTTGACATAATTATCTGTGCCTACACTTAATAGCAAGTCGGCTATATGCAGACTTTTTCCGGGTAACGTATATAACGTAACGTATGTCTAAATCGTACTGATAGCTTAATTTTCATTCTCTGTAATCGTCCGTATGCACGATTACTGGATGGCCATATATATATTCAAGAAACTTCTTACAAGCAGACTTTACTTAGCATCTCCTTTTCTATTTGAGCATAACAGGATTCGGTGTCACGAACTTTTTGATGCATAGCAAATAGGTTTCCATGCCTGTAAGAGGCACCAGCTTAATCCGTCCCTGGAAGCACCTGACTGTATTAATGTAGGGACTGAGGTATCAAACGTATAAAGAGTGGTTGCTTTTTCTATAGCCTGTTTTGCTTTATTCAACACTTTCTCATAGTAATCATTCCATGCAAATACTGCATTTTTCTTAAGGAGTTTTTGGAAAGGAGCAGTAAGATCAGCTAAGTTTGGAATGAATGGCCGTAGATAATTGACGGTTCCTAAAATTTTTTGCAATTCTTTCGGGTTACTGGGGTCTTTTATACCTTTTATCGCATCTAACTTCGTTGAGTCAGGCGTCACATCTGTAGCCGAAAAACTGCGCCCTAGCCCTAAATATTAGAAGCTTTCGGCCTTGAACTGCACTTTCTTAGGATCTAATTTTATGTTTTATTAATTTTATTTAGGACTGCTTCCAAATTTGCGTCGTGTTCTTCCAAGATTGCTTTTAACTGGCCAAAATATTTACTGTTCAACTTCTGGAATTTCTCGGGTGCAAACTTTATGCCAAATGGTAAGATGTTAAACCTGTAGCAGCCAGTTTTTTCGACTCCTCTTCCAGGACTGAAAAATATTTTAAGTTACGCATGTCCTGCCTAAAATCCTCATATGATGGTAAGATAAAATGTTCCTCTTAATTATCTGCGGTTAAGCCTTTGGGACCCAGGCAAATTGGCAGAGATCCATTTTTTTTTTCTACAACCACCATATTATGCGACCAGTCGCTTGGCTCATCAACCTTTGAGATTATCTCTCTCTCCTCCTACCTCTAATGCTTAAAGATATATGTACGTCTGGGTGGCTTGTTAACTGGGAGTGGTCCGTCTCTGAGTTCTAAGTGACATGTGTCTGGAAAAAATCCAAAACCCTCAAAAACAACATTATTCCTTCGCTTTTTTCTACACCTTGTTCTATGTACGAGTCGATTCCTAGCAAGGACTGATATCCGTTGAGGCCTACGACAAATGAAAGATTATACCGCTTAGCTTTGTGAGTTACCATACAGTCCATTGCACCAACGAAGCATATCTTCTTCTTAGTGGGCGCTACAGTTCGGGGAGAACCTGGGCCTCAACCAACATGCCCCTCCATCTAGCACGATCTTTCGCTAGCCTTTTCCATTGCCGTACACCCAGTTGGCTGAGGTCCCCTTCCACCTGTGTGCGCCATCTTAAGGGCGGCCGTCCTCTGCTTCTTCGTCCCTCGGGGTTGGACTCAAAGACTCTCCGGGCTGGAGCTGTGGTGTCCATTCGCTCTACATGGCCCAGCCATCTTAGGCGTTGAATCCGTAGACGCCTGACTAGGCTCATGTTGCTGTACAGCTCGTAAAATTTGTGGTTGAATCTTCTCCTCCATCCCCCGTCTGCGTTTATAGGCCCAAAAAAAACGCGCAAAATCTTTCTCTCGAACCGACCAAGGGCCTCTTCATCCGCTTTTGATAGTGTCCATGCTTCTGCGCCGTACAACAGGACCGGGATGATAAGGGTTTTATATAGAGTCAACTTTGTCGTTCGGGAGAGGGCTCTATTACTCAGTTGCCTCCTGAGCCCAAAGAAACAACGATTGGCAAGAGTGATTCTGCGTTTGATTTCGGAACTGATGTCGTTGTTCCAGGTCACTGCGGAGCCAAGGTAGACGAAGTCCTTAACTACCTCGAACTTATATCTGCCTATACAAACGTTCTGGCCGAGACGTCGGTGTTGAGCGTCCTTTTTTGATGACAGCATATATTAAAGCAATTCAAAACTCAAAGTGTCAGTATATTCACCTGGGAACCTGTATTTAATTTGAAAGCAACCATCTGCCCTTCTATAAGCAAGCTTTCTATTCAGCACCTGTGTCTATTGATGTTTTTATTATTTACCGAGTCAATGAATAATTCGCCATGACTGTCATTCTCATGTCTCACAGCAACGTCACTTACCTATCTTCGTTTCTGGCACACTGCAGCAAAATGATTTGATTTCCTGCACACCGAACATTTTTTGCTAAAAGCTGGGCACTTCTCTTTTAAGTGCTTTTCTCAACGCTCTTCCCTGATGACTGTGTAAGTTAACACGATCTGCTGATTCGGCACGATCGTCATTATCGTCTTCATGGCCGTCGTCGTCGTTTTGCTGGCGTCATCATTATCGTCGTCGTCGCCGTTTGCTGACGCCGTCAGTATCGTCTTTCGTCGCCGTTTTGCGGGTGTCATCGTCATTGTCGTCGACGTCGCTGTTCTGCTAATGTCATCATCATCGTCGTCGTCGTCATGACAGTTCGTAGCTCGTAAGTTAGATTTAAGTCAGTTCGTAAGGAGCTGTCGGGAAATAAAGCACATTCCACCTTGAATATGTAAATAGTTTGATTTCTTTACCTTAAACAACTAAATAATTTACTGGCGCTCAACTAATACGAATCCACTCAACGCACTCATTCAACAACGTTTCATCGCACTCAACGCATTGAATCCACTCAACGCACTCAACGACGTTTCACCGCACTCAACACATTCATCCCACTCAACGCATTCAATCCACTCAACGCACTCATTCAACGCATTTAGCGCCTAGATCACGTGAACATGTAACATTTGTGAAATAGATAAATTTAAATTGAAATTATTGTAAATTGAAATTGTGAATTGCTTCTGTGCTTCTGTAAAGATAAGTATAGTGTAATGCAGTCATTTGTGTTACAGATGTGTGATACCGAACAGGCTCTTAGGGAAGCATTAGAAGGAGTAGGGTATTTGAGAATAGACCGTTACATAAAACGAAAAATTAACGCTGAAGATTAGAAAGCTGTAATTGAATCCGCTGTGCAAGGAGCTCTTCGTGCACAGAAGGAAGATTTCGATAAAAAATTAGATGAGGCAATGAGGTGTCTAACAGTGAAAAAAAGTGAAAATGAAGTAACTGTGTTTAAGGATGTCGAAATAGTTGAGGAAATAAAGTGTGAAGAGTCTTTAGATATAGTGAAATCTTTTCCAGAATTCGACGGAAAGATAGGTTCATATGTCTCTTGGCGGCAGGCAGCGCATTTTGCTCACAAAGTTTTTGAAAAGTATAAAGGAAGCATACTACCAAGCAGTTTGCATAATTAGAAACAAAATAAGAGGCGCGGCCGACGCTGTTTTAGCTTCATTCAATACAGTACTTAACTTTGGGGCGATTATTTCACGATTGGATTTTACGTACGCAGATGTTCGATCAATCTGTTTAGTTGAGCAAGAGCTCAGTACTTTACGACAGGGTAAACTTACCGTCTTGGAATACTACGATGAAGTTGAGAAGAAGCTCACTTCGCTCACAAATAAGACCAATATGTCATATGGACCAAATTTGGTCACCTCTTTTAACGAAAAATATAGAGTACACGCTCTTCGTGTGTTTATATCCGGATTAAGAAAACCATTAAGCGACATTTTATTTTCGGCTCGGCCAACCGACTTACCAAATGCACTGGCATTGGCTCAAGAAATTGAGTCTAATCACGATAGGTATTAGTTTGCCACAAACTATGCGCGAAGTTGTGAAGAGAAATTTTACAAAGCCGAGGTTAGGCGATCGCAAGGTAGGGAAAATTCCGGTGAAACGTACAACAGCCAAGTTAGTAATCAGAGAAAAAACCCTCATTGTACTCAAAATCATTTAGGTAAAAGTAAAATACAGCCAAGTAATAATTATAATCAGGACAAGAGTAGTCGTGTGCCTGTTGAAAGAATTGACGTTGATCCAACATCCTCGCGTTTTAGACAACTTACAGGCTTTCAACAGCACAATAGCGGAAGCAACCCAAATAATCAAAGCCACCAAATAGCACTCAAAGGCAATCTGATCAGAGATGCCAGAGGTTAAATCACCTGTGGCAGGAAAATTCTTAAGGAGACAAATTTGACTACAGGTCAATAGCGGAATCTGAAACAAAGGAAATCGAAGGTGAAGCACCTGGTTCTGACTCCGTAAATTTTTTAGAGGAAGCTCCCTCCTCCCGTTTATACAACGAAAAGTAGGAGGAAGACAAGTGAAATTTTTTGGTTGACACTGGGGCTTCAAAGAATTATATTAAGCCACCAGAGGAAATATAAAGAATAGTCCCGGTTGATACCCCTTTCTTAGTTAAGTCGTGTAAAACACATCATAAGAGAATATACAAAAAAAACAAAAAAACAACTCTTGAACCTGCGCGAGTCTCTACAAAAAAAAAAAAGTAAATTCATGGGTTTAATAGTATCGAGTCTAAATGTTTTTTAGAAATGTTTGGAGTAATTGGTGTTTTTTTTGTTTTTTTTGTATTACTGTGTCTTGAAAAATTCGACGGAATAATTGGCCTTGATCTGCTAACGCAGATAAACGTTACAATTTGTTTAAAGGAAAGTTTGATTAACTTCGATTCTGGATCCGAAAGGATTCATTTCTATAATTGTCAGAATGTGAATTTTATGAGAGTGGAGGATATTGAAGTTCCTTCATCTATAGCCAGGGATTTCAAAAATATGATTCGTAATAGAATAAAGGCATTTGCAGACCCAAACGAGTCGCTGCCATATAACACAAACATCGTTGCTACAATTCGTACGGAGAGTAACGATCTCATCTACTCGAGATTTTATCCGTACCCCATGGGTGTAACGAATTTCGTTAATAATGAAATCAAAAACCTTCTTAGAAACGGCATAATTAGGCCACCAAGATCACCCTACATTAATCCAATCTGGGTGGTTGATAAGAAGGGTACTGACGAGTTGGGCAATAAAAATAAACGTCTAGTAATAGACTTTCGAAAGCTCAACCAAAAAAACCATAGACGATAAATATCCCATACCAGACGTTACAACAAACTTGTCAAATTTAGGGAAAGCTAGATTCTTTACAACCCTTGACTTAAAGTCGGGGTTTCATCGGATAGAACTAGCTGAAAGGGACCGAGAAAAGACGGCATTTTCCGTAAATGGCGGAAAATACGAGTTCTGTCGCTTACCCTTTGGACTAAAAAATGCACCTAGCATTTTCCAAAGGGCAATAGATGACATCCTACGTGAACTTATTGGGAAAACATGCTACGTTTACGTCGACGACGTGACTGTTTTCTCGGAAATTGAGCAATCGCATGTGGAGGATATTAATTTGGTTTTGAAGAAATTGTACGAGGCAAACATGAGGGTTTCACGAGAGAAGTCAATTTTTTTAAGGCAAGTTTAGAATATTTGACCTTTACAGTTTCTAGGGACGGTATAAGAACTTGCCCTGCTAAAGTGGAGGCAATAAAAAATGACCCCCAACCCTCTACACTCTTTGGACTGAGGTCATTCTTAGGCTTGGCAAGCTATTATAGATGCTTCATGAAAGAATTTGCATCGATAGCTAGACCATTGAACGATATATTGAAGGGTGATAATGGTAAAATAAGCGCTAATCAGTCGAAAAAAAATAATATTAATTTGAATGACAAAGAAATACAAGCATTCAATAAACTTAGAGACATCTTGACGTCAGAAGACGTAACATTGCTGTACCCAGACTTTACAAAGCCTTTCGATCTAACGACGGATGCTTCATCACATGGTCTGGGAGCGGTTTTGTCTCAGAGCAGAAATCAATTACCATGATTTCCAAGATACTTAAAGACAATGAGTTAGAGCTTGCAACTAATGAAACGGAACTTCTGGCCATTGTGTGGTCGCTTAAGAACCTTCGAAATTATCTTTATGGTGTTAAAACTCTTAATATTTATACAGACCATCAATCCCTTACGTTTGCGGTTTCAGACCGAAACCCAAACGCCAAAATTAAACGCTGGAAAGCATTTATTGATGAGCACAGCGCTAATATATTTTACTAACCGGGTAAAGAAAATCACGTTCCCGACGCTCTCTCACGACAAAATTCTCACATTAGAGGACGAGTCATATTCTGACGCCGCGACAATCCATAGTGAACCATCTCTTACTTATGCCATTGAAAAAACGGAAAACCCGTTAAACTGCTATAGGAATCAAATAATCATAGAGGATTCTGTTCCATTTATAATTTTTGGAACAAAAACCAGACATTTTATATATTAGTCTCTGACAAAAACAAAATTATAGATTCATTGAAAGACATGGCAAAACCAGACGTGGTCAATGCAATTCATTGCGAGCACCAGTCTTAGCCTTCATTCAACACAAACTGATGAAAGTATTCCCAGCGACTAAATTCTGGTATACTGAAAAATTCGTTTTGGACATTCTTGACCAAAACGAACAAAGGGAAATCACAATGAATGAACAACGGAACACAACCGAGCACATCGAGCAGCTCAAGAAAATATCAAACAGATCTTATCCGAGACAAGCAAACGAGATTGTAACAAACTGTAAAATATGTTTAAGGTCCAAGTATGACCGACATCCAAGAAAGCAATTAATCGACAAAACGCCAATCCCCTCGTATGCTGGAGAGATGCTTCACATCGACATATTCTCCACAGATAGGAAATATTTTCTGTGTATATGTATATGTATCGACAAGTTTTCAAAATTTGCAGTTGTGACACCAATACCATCACGAACAATAACTGATATAAAAATTCCAATCCTGGAAATTATAAACATATTTCCTAATACAAGACAAATTTTTTGTGACAATGAAGCTTCATTAAAGTCGGAGACTATAAGATCAATTTTGCTCAATCATTTTGGTGTTGATATAGTGAATGCCCCACCCTTACACAGTACGTCAAACGGTCAGGTTGAAAGGCTCCACAGCACTCTGTTAGAGATCGCAAGATGCCTGAAACTCAAGAGAAAAATTGATGATACTGTCGATCTTATATTATTAGCAACAATAGAATACAATAGGATGATCCATTCCATCACGAACCAAAAGCCAATTGATATAATTCACTCATCTCCGGCAGACTTTAGAGAAAAAAAAATGAAAAAAAAAGTTCAGAAAGCCCAGAAACTACAATTGAAAAGGGAAAATAAAGCAAGGCAGAACAGAATTTTTGATGTTGGACTAACAGAAGACTAGGTAACAAGCTAACCCCATTATTTGTTGAAGAGAAGGTGCAGGCTGACTTAGGAACAACTTTTCTCATTAATGGGAGGGTGGTCCATAAGGACAATGAAAGGTAGTATCTTGGATATTTCATATTTTGCAATCTATTTTTAATACTAACATAGTAATTATGTTGTAATATAATGTATAATACCGAAAAGGGAATTGACCCATGTGGCTGCTCCTTTGGACATTCTGTTTTTTCGGACAGTCATCTCGAGCTGTCACGATATTCGAATGTCAAAAAGAACAGAATGCCCGACTAATGGGATTGCCCCTTCTATTTGAAAAGAAAAAGAGAATAAAAAAGGAGTTGAAAAGTAGAAGTCGAAGGAAGTGACCTCTTCCTTCAGTTTCCTTAATTTTGAAATTTTAAAAAAGTAAATAAGTACACAGTTTAAAGCTCAGGTGTGGGGTGTATTCACCAACAAAAAAAGAAAAAACACGAGTTCTACACCATGTGCGACCGTCTGACAGAACGGGAGATGATGGAAGCGTTACAAAGCGCAGGCATTAATGTACCTCCAACCATTACTCTCCCCCGGTTGAGGCAAATGTACGGAAACCTGGATGCCACAACTGCTGTCCCGATAAGTACAAACGTGGATGCTGACCAAACCGCTGCTGAAACTTCGGGCACTAATCTCATACGCGGGACTGATGCCACCGGCGCCACTGAAGCTGCCGACGCCACCGAAGTCACCGACGATATATATACCGACGCCCATGATCGACGAGGAACAGACAGCGAAACTGCTGAGGAGCCTGTTGCCACTCAAGAAACTGAAGCTGAACTGGACCGTAAATTAGTTTTACTGCGCAAACGCCAAGAAATTATTATGCTGCAGCAATCGATTGCTAGACTAGAGCGAGCCGAGGCACTACCTACACAACGCGCTACACAAATATCGACGCCCTCTGCAATTTCAACGTCCCGGTTGACATTCAGAGATATCGAACACGCCATCATAAAGTTCGACGGTGAATCCAAGGCCTACAGCGTGCATGATTTTCTACGAAACTTTGAGAGAATTATGAGTATGGTGGGCGCCGATGATCTATTCCGCTATACATCTTTGTGCAACTCTTTGGCTGGCACTGCCTCAACAAAGGTGCACTCGACTATGATGACCTGAAGGCGACGTTCATATAAGAATTCGGTCGCGGGGTCGGCCGTAGCGAGATGTACCAATTACTCTCGAAGCACCGATGGAACAAGAGGGACAATGTCCGCCGATATGTACTGGAAATGGAAAACATTGCTGCCCGTTGCAACTACATCGACGAATTCGAACTGATTGGTTTCATCATCGATGGAATGCAAGACACGTCACCGGAATCACACCTGTTAATGAATTCGCGAACAATGGACCAGTTTAAGGATTCGCTGGATCTCTATGAGCAACGCCGTGCGAATCGACTTGCCACAAAACCCGAAGCCACTGCCATTACTAAACAAAAAACACCGATGTCCAAAACATATGTAAAAACCGACGCAACTGATGCAAGAGAGGTCCGATGCTACAACTGTACACAAATGGGCCATTACCAGAGTAAATGTCCATATGAGAAAAGGCCAGGCCGCTGCTGGAAAATCGGACATGATCACCGCAGCTGCCCCAACCCGAAGAAAATTTTGAAATCGATCAGAAATACCGTCGCCGCTGTCGCCGATTCCAGGAACGATGCTGCTGATGCACGAAACCAATACCACGGCCACCACGATGAAGAGGACTTTGAGGATTTTCGTAGTGCTGTAGATGCCATTAACCTGGTAAGTGTTGCCTGCTATATTGGGGAAGTTAAGCGCAAGAAATTTAAGAAATGTTTATCTCTTTTTGATACCGGTAGTCCGACTAACTTCATACGTAAATCTGATGCGCCGCTGCAGAATAATATAAAAAATATTGCCGTTAAATCGAAATATACTGGTCTCGTAAAACATGCACTGATTACACATGGGAAAATAAAAGCTGAAATAAAATTCAAAAATCAAATCGAATATGTATATTTAAATATAGTGCCAGATGAAACAATGCCCATTCCATTAATCTTAGGTCGTGATTTCTTAGATACATTTAATATACACCTGTGTCAAGTAAACAAATCGAATTTTTCTAATTGCTTTAATAAAAAAAAAATGTTGACAAACAATCACATTTCTGTGCGCTTAACACAAATTTTGTTAGTAATTTAGAAGTGGGGGATCATTCAGTTGCCGATGAAATAGCTGCAAGTGGGCAAGCTAAGGAAAGTATATTGCATGTCGCTGCAAAACCGCCGGAAACGGTTCACGTTGTGGATGATGAATTTTTAAATGAAATAATGTCAATCGAAACGGAAATGGCGCTCACTGAGGTAGACGTTAACCCTGTTCTGGGTAAACAGTATTCTAAAGCGTTAGGAGATATTATTTTTGATAATTATTTGCAACCAAACCAAATCAAAATTAAGCCATATGATTATGAAATGCACATTAGGTTAGCTACCGATACACCCTTTCACTCCCTACCGCGCCGTTTATCATTTCATGAGAAAAGCGAGTTACGCAAAATTACCAATGATCTGTTAGCAACAAATATTATTAGGCCAAGTGAGTCCCCATATGCGTCCGCAATAGTTTTGGTGAAAAAGAAGAACGGTGAAATTCGGAAATGCGTAGACTATCGTCCATTAAATAAATTGACTGACAGAGACAATTATCCATTGCCCCTAATTAAAGACTGTATCGAGTACTTAGGCGGGAAAAATTGGTTTACGACTCTTGATTTACGAAACGGATTTTTCCATGTGAAGATGGCACCCGATTCCATAAAATATACAGCCTTTGTCACACCGTATGGCCTGTTCGAATATGTGCGTATGCCCTTCGGTTTAAAAAATGCTCCAGCTGTCTTTCAGCGGTATATTCATAATATATTTAGAGACCTGGTTGACAAAGGTCTTATTATAACCTATATGGATGACATCATCATAGGATCAGTTGATTTCGAATCACACCTGCAGTTGGTGGCGAAAGTCTTACGACGAATGAAGGTAAGAGGCTTAGAGTTAAAATTGAGTAAGTGTAAGTTTGGTTACACTGACATAGAATACCTTGGTTACAGGATTAATTCAGAAGGTATATGTCCAAGTGACTCGCATATAGAAGCTGTTCGAGGGTACCCAGTGCCATCAAACTAAAGGGAGGTAAAGGCGTGCTTGGGGTTGTTTTCTTATTTTAGGAAATTCATCCCAAATTATGCAAACGTTGCTAAGCCCCTGCAACAGTTGACCCACGACGGAGTCCAATTTGTTTTTTCTGATGAATGCGAACTTAACGAACTGAAAAGACGACTGTCCTCAGCCCCGGTCCTCTCTATTTACGACCCAACGAAGCAGACTGAGTTGCATTGCGATGCAAGTTCGGCCGGGTTTGGCGCAGTGCTTTTGCAGCGCCAATCAGATGGAAAGCTACACCCAGTGACATTTTTTTTTTTTTTTTTTTTTTTTTTTTTTTATAGAAACTCGCGCAGGTTTTCTTATAATGTGTCATATACACACAACCTGAACGGTGTGCAGTGGTTTGGGTCGTTGATGTTCGTTAACTCTCAGGGGTGGTTGACGAGAGCCGACCGAATTCCGCGTTTTTGGTTGTAGTCCGTACCAATTCGTTCAAGCACTTTTTAGTATTGCATACGCATAGGATGAATTCCAGTTGACCATATACTGTGAGTGTTATGCCTGCAGCAGTACATCTGGTAACTTTCCATTCACAACTGCGTTACATACTTTTGTCCGTATAGGAATTACTTTTTTCTTGGCTATGAAGCGAATTGAAATATAGACCTTCCGCTCGGCGGTCGATGATGTTAACCACTTGGCCTTTTTGTTTTTTTACATGCGCTTTCCGCGTCGAGAGTCATGCCTGGGTACCCGTATTTTGCCTCGTTTGTGAATGGGATCCGAACTTCATTCACAAAGAAAGGTAGTGTACTTCCTTTTTTATAAGTAAGATTTACTTGGACAGATTTGGTTTCGCATATTGTAATTTAGTCGTTGATTCTTCGACATATTAGCTTATGTTCGAGTACTTTTGTGACCACATCGGTTATTATTGTTTTGTTTATTTTATTTTAACTAAAATAATTACAATATTCGTGCTACCTGCGAAGCTTGATGCTTATCTGTAAGGGGTTAGTAAAATGTGGGGCTTTTAGTTTAAAAGTTTGGAAATATGTAAGTGTGCATACTATATAAGAAAGTTTTCCACAAAAATTAATTTCATATTTGAAACTGAAAGTAAGAGAAAGTTTGAAGTTAATATAGCACTAGAACAAATTAGTAAAAAATACATTAAATCGTAAGCAATTTAAACATTATTAAAAGAAGAAGTTTCGCGACATTCCTCCTCGGCGGGGTACTGGCAAAACCCCCCTTGTAAACTTGCCATGGAAAAGCTTCTCGACTCTCGCCGTTCGGAATGGGCATTAAACTGTAGGTCCCTTTCACCTGTGCGAAAAATAAATCAGACACAACATGGGTAATTGAGAGAAGCTTGGCTCTGGTGTAGATTGCCAGTTGATTTTCCGTGCGTACCATATCACCGGTCCATTCCTCTATGAAGGGAATTCTAATAGAGAATCTCCTTTCCAAGGAAAGAAGTCGGGTAACATATTCCGTTACGGTTCTGAATCACGAGCCGGCCCATCGATCCAAGACTGATGCGTGTTAATAAAATCGTATTCCGACATAATTAAAGTAGTCAATATTTTTCGTTACTTCTGTACTGTTGGTTTGTTTCACTGTACTTACTTACTTAGGTGGCGCTACATCCCGTGCTGAACCTGGGCCTCAACCAACAAGCGTCTCCAGCTGGCACGGTCTTTTGCCAACTGTTTCCAGCGCCGCACGCCAAGTTGGTTAAGGTCCCCTTCCACCTGTGTGCGCCACCGTAGATGCGACCGTCCTCCGCCGCGCCTTCCGTCCGAGGTGGATTCGAAGACTCTTCGGGTCGGAGCTGTATTTTCCATGTGCTCTAGATGGCCTAGCCACTTTAGACACTGTATCCGTAGACGTCGTACCAGGCCGATGTCGCTGTACAACCCATACAGTTCTTTATTAAATATTCGCCTCCATACCCTGTTTGAACAAGCGGGACCGTAGACAGAGCGCAGGATTTTCCTCTGGAAACGACCAAGGGCACCTTCAACCCCTTTTGTTTAGGTCCAAGTCCCTCTCTGCGTCGCAAAGGAGGACTGGGATGATCAAGGTCTTATATAGTGTCACCTTGGTTTTCCAAGAGAGGGCTCTACTTTTCAATTGCCTTTTGAGCCCAAAGAAACAGCGGTTGGCAAGAGTGATTTCATTCACTGTGAGCTGTCGAAATTCCTCGCGGAATGTCTTCTTTCATTGAGATCATCTGTAGGCACAAGTTAACAAACACTTAACAAAACTGTGCATATTCCCATTATGGGCATGTCATAAGCTTTGCATGTAATAGGACATTTCCGTAAGCTGGCGTACGCTCGCTTAGGTCTATTATGGTTAGCCCCATATGTCAGTTTCCGTTACTAACATAATTTCCATAATTACGAATTAATCAATAATAATAATTTCAGTACACACTATATAAAAGCAACATAAAAAGCAATTACATAAATTTGATGCTAATACAATGCAATTTTGAAATGTGTTCCAACTTATTTCGACACTGATTAATTGCAGCATACTCCGTACTCACCATCACTCACCATCAGGGTTGCTTAAATGTCACTTTTTGTGGTTTTTATACGTTTTGCCGTAAAAAAGCGTATAAAAGTGTATTAAAGTGTATAAAATTGTATTATAAGGTATAAAACTGTATTTAACTGTATAAAAGGCCATAAAAGTGTATAAAATTGTATATAAGTGTATAAAAGTGTAAAAAAGTGTATACAAGTGTATACAACAAAGCACAGGCCAGCGAATTTTCAATAGCAGATGCAGTGGAGGAATGGAAAACAATTTTAAACAACGCCTTGGAGAATGGACATGGACAATGTCACAAAAAAATTTTGGAACGGACAGTAAAAAATAATGTTTTCAATGTACATTCAATAACAGCAAATTATTTGCACCCCAAATATAGAGGGCAGCTTTTGTCCTCTGAGGAAAGGCTAAAAGTAGATGAAAACCTTATTTCGATACTGAGTTCAAAGGCCATGGATTCAATATTTGCTTACGACAACAAAGCAGGAATTTTTTCCTTACTTAGTGAAAAGCTCGAGGACGGCGACTACAAAGTAACCACATACTGGCATTTCGCTAAAAGGCACCACATGGAACTTGCAGAATACGCCCAAAAACTTTTAAGTATACCAGCTTCTTCGGCACAATTGGAAAGGGTGTTTTCCAATTGGTCTATGATACATAGTGATTTAAGAAATCGTTTGGATTTTAACAAGTCCAAGATGTTACTTAACATTCGAATAAATCGGAGCTATATTAAAAATCAAAATGTTTTTATTGTTTTATTTCTCAAATGCTTATTTTTAGGATCTTTATGCTTTTCTTTGACTTTTATACATTTTTTTCAGTTTTATACCTATTCCTTGCTTTTATACACTTTTATACACCAGCAATATTTTTCAGATGTATAATACACACTTTTATACACGTAAAAAAGTGTGTATAATACGCCAACTATTATACGTCTACAACCCTGCTCACCATAGGATTGTAAAGTAATGAAAAATTACGTCATTCCATGATTGACATTCACCTGAGATACGAACAGCTGATTGAGCCGCTGTATGGATTACACACACATTTGCAATAGTAACCAACAAATGTGCATGACAAGTGCAACTGTCACGACATCTGCTTCCACTGTGTCCCTTTCGCTTAGCTCATTTGTGCATTCCTGTGTTTCGGTTCCTTTAGTGTTCATTGATAAATTCTTATTCGAATTATTTTCAATTTTAGTTACTCTTCCTCCCGGAAATACAAAATATCATATTTTTTAAATATACCATCATATTTTAATAAGCAAATTACTCATTGAGAATATACGAAAGTGAGGAAAATGTTAAAGCAATAAAGAATAAAAATAGGGAAGAAAATCGAAAGAGAATTGAATAAACCGAAATGAAGCTGATTCATTCGGCATAGTGAATCGGTAGTAAACAGTTACTCATCGGAGAGAACAAGCTCGTACTACTATACTAATTGGGACGCTTTTTAGTACTGTGTTGTTTGGTCTGTCAAGTGCACAGTAACTGCATTAAAAACAATAATTTGTAAACAAACTAAGTCCGAAAGGAGTCTCCGCAAATGCATTTTCAAGTCGCAGTGTTTTGATGTGGCTTTTTGTTTAGGTCTGCTTTATTTATCGTTTTTAATTTTGTTTTCTTATGTAATTGTATTGCATTGTGGCTACATTGGTCGCGAATTGTTGCGAAAAGTTAAATGGAAATGGATAGTTGTGTGGTGACGTTCACTCGGTCTGGCGGTCAGTTTTTCGCTTAAACATTGGGACGCATGACGATGATCCAATCTAAACTAAACTATATGAGTTTGATTTTTTCCTTTACTGTGCGTCTATTGTTTCGTTTGATGCTTTATATGTATGCTTTCATCTATTAAATAATGTTACGCACTATTTCAGTTAATAACGCGATATTGCATGCCGTTTTTAAACAGAAAATTATATTTTTTTTTTCAAAATGCACAGGCAATTAATGTTAAACAAACCACATGTAAAATGCTAAAAATACGTCGCACACAACTATGTAGGTATGTGATTATAGGAGTGCAAACAACTCGAATCGCTCGAAAGAAAACTTAAAAATCAATAAGCAAGGGCAGAAATAGAACTCTAGATTTACTAAAATACGGGAATGGGGAAATTAGATTGGCACTTGCCTGTCAGACTTTAATAATTCTATGCGGCTTTAAATTTCGAACTTACTTTCTATCTATTCAGTAGGTGATGACGATAGAAGCCAACTATATATTTGTAGGTACATACATATGTACATATGTAATTGACAAAAAATCACAAAGGAGCTATCTGACCTCATCGCTTGGTGTGGATGCTGGTACAGAAAATAGAGATTTAAAATCATGTTTAGTTAAACGATCGTGGTACAGATATTACAAGCATAAACAAACTGTATTGAGTCATCCGTGTCTATATTGTCTTTATTAAGATTCTTAAAAAAAAAACCTTTGAATTCTCTTGAATTCTCTTTCCCAAAACGTGCACTCTCCATTCGTCCAATCAATTTCGCTGATTGGAGGAAACTCATTTTTCTGCTGATGTATAAACAATTGTATATGTATGTGGTTTGAAAAATACGGTTCATTCCCACTTTGCCAATTCCCATTTCGCCAATTCCCACTTCGCCAATTTCCATCTCGCCAACTATTTCGCCAATCATTTCTGGCATAGGTATATACAAATAAATTCAATTTATTATATTTCTTGTGTGTACTCTCGAAAGATCCACAATTCCCAAGCTACCTTACAGCTAACGGAGTCTGGACAGCATCTGAAGAAGAAACTCTAAACCTTCTTCTCAATACGCACTTCCCAGGATGCCATGAATCGCAGGTTTCACCGCAGCCGCAAGGAACCCACTTTTCATCCGCATTAATGGGAAATTTCGAACACATCATCTCCAGAGAGAAAATAATATGGGCGCTAAAAAGCTTCAAGCCCTATAAATCGCCAGGTCCGGATGGAATTTACCCGGTCGAACTTACACAAACCATGGAATGGACTATACCATGGCTAGAGATAATCTTCAAAGGATGCCTAGCTTGGAGTCACATTCCAGACAAGTGGAAGTGCGCAAAGGTGCTTTTCATTCCCAAGGCCGGCAGAAACTCTCACACTACCCCCAAGGATCTAAGGCCTATATGTCTATCATCCTTTGCACTAAAAACCTTGGAAAGGATGGTAGACCTATATATACGCCATAACTTGGATCCGCCCCTAATTTCTAGGGCACAACATGCCTACGTTAAGGGTAGATCTATCGAAACAGCCTTGCACACCCTAGTGAGGAAAATCGAAAGATCAATCCATCTTAAAGAATACACTTTAACAGCCTTCCTAGATATAGAGGGCGCCTTTAACAACGTCACTCCGGAAGCAATAACGGAAGGGTTGGAAAAGCTAAAGGTGGAGAAGACTCTCGTAGAGTGGATCAGCGAACTACTATCAACACGCAAGATTCACTCGAAATGGGGTAACCAGGCAATCACCAGAGTGGTTACCAGGGGAACCCCGCAAGGAGGGGTTCTCTCACCTCTCCTCTGGAATGTAGTTATAAATGAGCTACTAATTAAACTGGAGGAAGAAGGCCTGGACGTTACTGCCTACGCTGATGACGTTGCCATTTCAATCTCAGGTAAATACCTATCGACACTGAATGACCGTATGCAAACGGCATTCTCAATTCTTTGCAAATGGGCGCATAGCAAAGGGCTCAGGGTTAATCCCCAGAAAACGGAGCTCGTGCTATTCACCAAAAAGCATAAAATTCCGGAGCACTGCCCTATCACTTTGCTTGATACCAGATTAAACTACTCCTCCAGTGCCAAATTCCTTGGCATCATACTGGACAGGAAATTAACCTGGAAAATCAACACAATCGAAAGAGCCAAAAAAGCAACAATAGCTCTCTATTCATGCAAGAAAGCCATAGGGAAAAAATGGGGGTTCAATCCCAAGATTACTCTATGGCTCTATACCACGGTCGTTAGACCCACATTAATGTATGGAGCGACTGTCTGGTGGACAGCACTGGACAAGACAACATACCTCAAACAATTCGAGAAGGTACAAAGGCTGGCGTGTTTATGCATTACCGGGGCCCTCAGGTCCACCCCGACGGCTGCACTTAACATGATACTCGACCTTACACCACTCGATATTTTCGGCAAGCAAATTGCCACACAAACGGCCATTAGACTTAAAGCCAACTCGAACTGGAAGAGCTACGTCTTTGGCCACTCCTCGATCCTGATTAACAGGTCAACCATCGCAGAAAACCTAGACCTCACAAAGCCCACCACAGTCTTGGATAAAAACTTCATAACGTTATACCCGGACAGACAGAACTGGACTCGTCAGACTCAACCTCGTAAAGGCTGCATAGATTTCTATACTGACGGGTCTAAAACCAAGGACGGGGTGGGCAGTGGGGTATTCTGCAAACAACTTAAGCTAAACAAAGCGATAAAACTACCTAATCACTGCAGCGTTTTCCAGGCGGAACTGTTGGCAATAAAAGAGGCTCTGTCCTGGCTGAAGTGGAACGTGATATCCACCACGGATATCCGCATTCTCACGGATAGCCAAGCGGCCTTAAAGTCGCTGGAGTCCTATGTGTACACATCAAAAACCAGCCTCGACTGTCGCCTATCTCTTAATGAGATGGCTGAACAGTTCAACATACAACTTATATGGGTACCGGGACACAGCGACATCACCGGAAATGAAAGAGCCGACAGACTCGCCAAAAAAGGAACGACGCTACAAACAACTGTGGTCTGCGAGGGTATACCCTTCGCAACCATCAAATACAATCTCAATACCCTCGCCAGGGCCGAGACGAACCGGAGATGGACTCAGGGACACACCTGCCTCATCACCAGGCAAATCTGGCCCCGGCTCGATAGTCAACGGACTAGGAGTATTATCTCCCTAAATAGAACTGACATCTATAAAGTCATAGGTGTCATCACAGGACACTGCCTTATTGGCAGTCACGCGCAAAAACTAGGTATCACTCCGAATGATTTTTGTAGGAGCTGTTTAGACGAGGAGGAGGTCGAATCCATTCATCACCTTCTCTGCGCCTGCCCAGCATTCTGCACAGTCAGGAAACGATACCTAGGATCATACCTCCTCAACGATCTGACCGAAGTTCAGCAAGTGGGGACATCTAATCTTCTTAAATTCTTAAGAAGCACAAAATGGTTCCACGAATAGGGGGCTAAGCCCCCTCGTAGCTGCACAACGGGCCTCCTTGGCCTATGTGTGTTCTTCCCATCTCTGGGAAGGCTACGGTCTTACCTACCTACCTATATTTCTTGTCACACTTAATGATCACTTCGCCCCAATCGGTGAACATGTTTAATTCGAACGCAATGCTATTTTATTCAAATTAATTTAATGTGATATTTAATCAAATCAATAAATTGCAAATTTGTTACTTACTTATCAGGCCAGCGATCCATGGAGGATCTGAGCCTGAGCTATAGCTGCCTTCCATCCTTGACGGTCCCGGGCACGCTGCTTCCAGTTGTCAAGACCAAGATGTCTTACATCCGCGATTACTTGGTCTTTATACCGGAGGTTTGGTCTTCCTCTTCTTCTCGAACCAGGAGGCTCGGAGTCGAAGACCCTCTTAGCTGGAGCGTTGATGTCCATGCGCTCGATGTGGCCGAGCCAGCCTAGTCGACGAATCCTTGCCTTCCGGACTACATCCACATCTTGGTACAGCTCGTAGAGTTCGCGGTTGTGTCTTCTCCATTCACCTTCCTCACAGGACCAAATGTCCGGCGCAGAATTTTTCTTTCGAAAGAACCGAAAATCAGCTCCGCTGTCCTGCTTATCGTCCAGCTTTCGGCTCCGTACAGCAAGACTGGCAGAATGAGCGTTTTGTAAAGCATGACTTTGGTCTTTCGAGTGAGGAGTTTTGGCCCGAGTTGTTTGGACAAGCTGAAGTAGCAGCGGTTGCCAAGGGCGATTCTATGCCGGATCTCCACTGTGGTGTCATTTGTGGAATTCACGTTTGCCCCGAGGTAGACAAACTCCTTAACTACCTCGAAATTGTACCTGTCAATTGTTATATTTTGTCCCAGGGGGTGAGCGACGGATTGGTTTTTGCTTGACAGCATGTATTTCGTTTTGTCCTCATTGATCTTAAGACCAACTCGTTTCGCCTATTCTTCAATCGCCGTGAATGCTTCCACAATGCCACGGCGAGAACACGCGATGATGTCGATATCATCCGCGTATCCTAGCAACTGGATGGACTTGTAAAAGATAGTGCCTTCCCTGTTGACGCCTGCCCGTCGCACTATCTGCTCCAGCACCAGGTTGAAGAAGTCACATGACAGCGCATCTCCTTGCCGAAATCCGGTGCATGTTTCGAATGTCTCCGAGGTCCTAGAACCGAGTTGCACGGTGCATCGCGTGTTTTTTAGAGTGGCGCGACACAACTGGATCAGTTTTACCGGGATCCCGAATTCGGCCATCGCCCCAAACAGTTCTTCACTATGAATGCTGTCGTATGCGGCTTTGAAATCGATGAAAAGATGGTGTGTATCGATTCGAAACTCGTCTCGTCTCTCGTCTTTTCCAGGATTTGTCGAAGTGTGAAATTTTGGTCTATAGTTGATTTGCCGGGCCGGAAGCCGCACTGGTAGCTGCTGATTAGTGCGGTGCAAAATGGTTTTAGACGTTCACACAATACTCTGGACAGGATCTTGTATGCGACATTGAGCAGGGATATACCTCTATAGTTCTTGCAAGAGGTAGGATCGCCTTTTTTGTGGATGGGGCATATAGAGCTGGTATTCCAGTCGTCGGGCATGCTTTCATCTTCCCAAATTCTGCAGGTGATCTGGTGCATGCTCCCTACCAGAGCATCGCCACCAGCTTTGAAGAGCTCTGATGGCAAGCCATCTGAGCCTGCGGTCATGCTCGTTAAGCAGCTGCTGGAAGTGCTGCTTAAATACATCCGCTATTCCCTGCGGGTCGGTGACAAGATTACCCTCGCAGTTTCGAAGAGCCAGGGTGCCCTTTTTGAAGCCTCCTGCAAGGCTTTTGGCTTTCTTGTAAAAGGCTCGTATTTTATGTTTATCCCTAGACTCGTCGATGTCCTTGCGCTGGGAGGCTGCGAAGATTCTTTGCTTCTGTCGCAGTAGTTTTTTCTCCTCCCTTCTTCTGGCTCGGTACTCTTGTTGCGCTGCCCTGGTTTTCCTCTGCAGCGCCTTTTGGTACGCCTCGTCGGTTGCTGCCTTTTTCTGCTCACACTCGCCATCATACCACGGGTTTCTTGTCGGGGGTGGTAGGTATCCTAGGGTGGTTTCGGCTACTTCCTGAATGGCTGAGCGGCAATGCAGCCACATATTATTGGCATTTGTGTTCGACGTAGGCATACCGTAGAGTCTTTCGCTCAGCTGCTCCCTGTAGACTCTGGCAACCTCCGGTGTTCTCAGGCGCCCAATGTCGAACCTCCTCTTGATGCGCTGGTGCATTTTTCTGAAATTTGACAGTCGAGCTCTGAATCTTGCTGCCACGAAGAAGTGGTCAGAGTCGACATTTGACCCTCTGAATGTTCGCACATCCAGGATGTTTGACGAGTGCCTTGCATCAATGAGCACATGGTCGATTTGGTTGGCGGTTCGACCGTCCAGAGATCGCCAGGTTGCTGTGTGGATTCGCTTGCGAGGGAATCTTGTGCTAATTATCACCGCATTACGAGCTGTCCCAAAGTCAGCGAGTCGGAAGCCGTTATCTGTTGTTGTATCGTGGAGGCTGTGCTTTCCGATCACTCCGCAAAGGGTGTTTTCCTTACCGATTTTGGCGTTGAAGTCCCCGAGCACGATTTTTACATCGTATTCCGGACAAGCTCCGTAGGCGTTGTCCAGGAGGTCATAGAAGTCCTCCTTGATAGGGTCTTCAGCCTCGTCGGTAGGGGCGTGTGCACATATAAGGCTGATGTTATAAAATCTGACTCTGATGCGGATCACAGCCAGGCGATCACTTATAGGTTTAAAGTCGATGACCTTCGACCTTAACCGCTTTCCCACGACAAATCCGCATCCCAGTAAGTGCAACCTATTGTGACAACTGTAATAAATGTCGCGTATTTCCTGGACCGCAGTAATATCCGCCTTGTACTGCGTGAGTTTATGAGCAGCTCTGGGAGTGTACAGGGTTCTGACATTCCAGGAGCGTACTCGCAAATCGTGTTCCTTTTTCGTGCGTTGTCGTCGTGGAGTATCCGTCCGTGTATCCGAGGCATCTTGCTCATTCATTTTACGTGAGCGGATTGTTAGCCCGCCGCACAACCGCCATTCTGGTCGGGGTCTTGTCGCTGCATACGTTTGTTCACCTCCCAACGGTTGTTGAAGAAGCTATCCAGAGGGCGCCGCGAGGAGGCCGTATGTCAACTTGACCCGGGCATTTAAACAGGGATCGTTGCTGGCATCTCGCCAGGTTGAGAGCAATCAACAACTTTACCCTGTATGTCCGAGCCCATGCCCTCTAGTATTTGTTTTATCCATATTATCCAATCGCTGCTTAACCTTTGTGTGCATATTCAGCAAGGCATTTGTCCAAATTGTCAACACCTTTGCTTCTGTTGTGATCGAGTATCATTTTTGGCTTCTTTTAGGACCCTCAATTTCGATACTGTAATGGGAAGTGGAAAGAAGCACAACCGATTTGTTCTCTTTTGGAATATATGAACAACATACTTATATTGCTGCTTAATCCAATTGGTGATTCCCTTGCTCTTCCTTTTGGATTAGAAAATACGGCTGGTACGGCTGTATGTCAGAGTAGAAGCCAAATTATAGCTTGTAAAAAAGGTTGTCACATACGATGTTTCGAGCACTTCCACGGAACAGATTGCAGCACAAATCTTTGACCACACGCTCACCTTGACTTTTTTTCTCTTTCTCCAGAAGGTGACCAGTATGGATTTGTCATTTGACTGGATAAGAAGTAATAGCTTCACATACCCACCAACCTTAATACCATACTTGGCCGGTTTTGAAGGAATATTGAGTGAATCCGCTGCCAACACGATAAGGATAAAGTTGTTCATCAACAGTGACATTGGCTCCTGCTCTATAGTTATCCAAATCTGATAGAACCACTGAAAGCCCAAAAACATTGAAGACTTATTCAAAGCACGATACAACGGATGTGAGTTAGTTTTCCTTAGATCAGTTGTGTGTGACACCAGCTGACAAAAGTATGCCCAGATAAGCGTCAAATTCAGTTGTAGTAATAGGTTTCCATATACGAAGTGGTCTTGTTTGGTTTTCTTCACGATCGCACTGGATAGCTTTTCTATTGATTTCGCGAATTATTATATCACACATTTCAGTTGACATCACCATTTTGAATTTTTGTACATATAATGCTAAGATCTCTTGTTCTACGTGCTGGTCCAGTGTTCGAGCTTCTTAGAATATTATGCGACAAAAATCGGCGAGGTTGTGGTGGTTGGTCTGACCAAATTTTACCATCTCTAGCTGTATAATTATTTGCAAAAGTTTTAATTGGAGCTACTTCCAATTCTTGGTCCGAATCAGTCTCACTAACAGGATCATATTCTGGTAACTGCAATCCCTCGGCGTCTAGATCTTCCACATTTACATTATTGAATTCACTGTCGCCCTCTTCGTCCGCCATTGCACTTCCATAAGTATCTTGCTCTTCTATCAACTTCCGAAAATTCCTCTAATCTTTGGCTTATTCTCTGTCTTCAAAGCTAAGTCCTTGCAATTGCCGGCGAGTTAACCATTAACCATCAGCCATAATATAATTTTAATTTATTTTTATAAATAGTTACTTTAAAAACCTGTAAAGGGTGGACTCTGACGCACGATGAGTGGCGTCCCTCCTCGGCGGTGTACTATGCAAAACCCCCCGTGGTATAACTTGCCTAGAAAAAGCTTCTCGACTCATGCCGTTCGGAATCGGCATTAAAACTGTAGGTCCCTTTCACCTGTGTGAAAATTAGAATCACACACAACATGGGTGATTGAAGGGAAGCTTGGCTCTGGTCCTTCATGGGCTTTAACGCCACCAAAGAATGAAGTTTTGGCCGTGGTGCAGTGGTAAACATCACCGACCGTCGAGCGTCGAGGTATGCGGTTCAAAGTCATTACATTGCCAAGAAAAAACAATTCCTATACGGAAAAAAAACTTTGCAACATAGCTGTTGTGAATGAGAAGTGTTAAAACATTGATTAAGGCATAACACTCACAGTATATGGTCACTTCAGATTCATGCTCTGTGTGCAATTCTAATATAAAACCATAAGTGCATGGAATAGTTGCTGAGAAGTACAACCAACGTGAAAAATCGGTCGGTTCCTCTCAAATCCAATCTAGGACAACCACCTCTGGAGAGTAGGGAACGAACATCTGCGACTCAAACCATTGCACTCCGTTCAGGTTGTGCGAACGGAGTGCAATGATTTGAGTCGCATGGTGTAATAAACATTATAAGAGTATAACTGCGCGAACTATAAAAAAATGAATGAAATAAATAAAAAAACTAATAAATATATGTATAAATAACTAAAAAAAAATATGCTTACTTCTCAAATGCGTTGCGTGAAAAATAAAAGCGTCTTTGTATTCAAATGGCGTAACAAATGTTGTAACAAGAGAAAACGATTTTAACAATTCTAAGACACTATTGCCAGAAACACAACCAACTCCTTCCGACGACCGTTTACATACAAAAATGTATGGTACACCCGGGTATGTTAATTGAGCGATCAATTAATTTAAACTTCATTTCAACTGTTTTTCACTAATCTTTTTGTTTTGTTGGCGAAGTGGGAATTTACGGATTAAGTTCATCTTATCTGTTGGCGAAATGGGATTTGGCGAAGTGGGAAGATACCGAAAAATACATATAATTTTTTGGATAGAATAACGAACCAGTTGTAATGAGCTAAATTGACTAATTCTAAATTTCTCAATTATTGATGATCAAGGACTCGTATAACAATTATGATTTGTCAGCCTTGGGGGTCATAATCGGCTTGTACGCTGTCACATTTGCATTGAGCTTACGTAGTATCTAATATTTTTTCTTTACCTGAGCAACAGTTTTGCTGCCAAGTGGTATCGTCGTCTTTGTAGCTTTTAGGCCAGGCAGTTATTCTAACTTATGGAGATATCGCTGTAGATATCAGTTTTCTTTTAGAAGTATGAATATGTAAGATCTAAACTAGGCAGACTTAGCTATCGGTTAATTAGAATATTCCTCATGATGTTATTAAGGTGACAACACACACGGGGATAAACAATTTTATATTTTTTAGACGAACGTCATAGGTACTTCCCTTTTTTTGTAGTTTAACGACCAATTTAAATGCCTTCATCTACGAATTGATTTTAACAAATTACTAAAGACAGAAAATAGTTTGTAGCTTTTGGTCTAAAGACCAAAATATATTGTTGCTAAACTATCACTTCTCTCAGCATACGTAAACAGCCGTGAGCATTCAAATAGTAGCGGGCAAAAATATGTGAACAAAATTGAGTAAGCTGAAAACAACGAACGTTTTTCTAGGTTTTATATTTTTTCTTAATAGCAACTCGAAAATACATTAGAATTAAAAACACACCAATCATAAAAACATTATTTAAAGAAATAAAAAAAAACTAAATTTCGACTCCAACAGAAAAATAGTAGCGCCTTGAGCTACCTTTATTAGCTATATCCGCCTTACATCTTCTTGGCACGGAACCAACGAGGCGCTTACAGCGGTCTGGTGGTATGCCATACCATGCATTTCGAACAACTTCCCACAATCGGTTGTTGTTCATGGGTTTATTGTTAAATACAGCCTTTTTAATGTCGGCCCAAAGATATTCAATGGGATTCAAGTCAGGAGATTTGGCTGGCCATTCCAAAACTTGAATTCCGTTGTCGCGGAACCACTCTGTCGCTCGCCTGCTGGTATGTTTAGGGTCGTTATCCTGCTGTAGGACTCATTTTAAAGGCATTTCCCACTCCGCATACGGCAGCATTAAAATTTGCAGGATATCCACATAAACATGTTGGTCGATTGTTCTATCAATTCTGTAAATTGGGCCAACATTGTGGTAGAAAAAGCAGCCCCATATTATTATCTGGAACCTCCATGTTTAATGGTTTTTGTACGTACTGGCAAGAACCAGTTCCACCAAAAAGAACAATTTTGGACTCGTCAGTCCACAAAATATTTCGCCATTTGCAGGCTGGCCAATCAGCATACTTTCTTGCGAATGCAATCCGTTTTGCTATGTGTCTTTTCGATAGAATTGGCTTTTTTTCGCGGTATATGTGCAGATAAATCAGCTTCCAGTAGTCGCCTACGTATCGTCATCGCACTTACAGAAAGGTTTCGTTTCTTATCTGCACGACTGTCCTCGAAGGATCCTTTTTGCTTAAGATAACAATGTTACGATCGTCTTGCGGCATAGTTTTCCTTTTTGCTCCTCTTTTCTCCGGTTTTTCTTGATAGTTTAACGCATTGAATATCTTCGGAGCTGAGCATGATAGAATGCGTTGAATTTCACTATAAGATTTTCCCTCATTGCGCATTTGAAAAATTCATTTCCATTCCTCAGCGCTACAGTGCTTACCACGGCCCACTGTTGTGATTAAAAAAAAACAAATTAGCAAATCTTATGCTTAAACAACTCACTTCTATTTCTATTTTGCCCAATTCGACTTCACAATTTATTTTTTATTTTTTTTTCTAATAAGGCAGAAATAATAAGAGGGCGCCGTGGCGCGGTGGTTAGTGTGTTGGACTCTGGCGCACGATGAGCGAGTTCGGATCCCGGTAACACAAACACCATCGAAAGTTTATTTCGCGGCGTTCCTCCTCGGCGGGGTACTGGCAAAACCCCCCGTAGTAAACTTGCCATGAAAAAGCTTCTCGACTCACGCCGTTCGGAATCGGCATTAAACTGTAGGTCCCCTTCACCTGCGAAAAAGAAATCACACACAACATGGGTGATTGAGAGAAGCTTGGCTCTGGTCCTTCATGGGCTGTAACGCCACCAAAGAAGAAGAAGGCAAAAATAATGCAAGCGCTACTATTTTATTGTTCGCGATGAAAAACCACTTCAAGGATAAAAAATTACCGTTAGCCTTTTCTTTGACAGATGATCTTGTTCATCCCTTGCATTATGTTATCTACAATGTGTGAGTTTGTTCTGAAGGCATTCAGAACAAAGTGGGCCTACTGTGATGTTCACTTACAGTTCACTCAAGAATCCTGAGTTAGTGATAAAACTTAGTATGCTTTTGAGTGAGCTAGCAGCGATTTCTTCTGCTTCAAGATAATACTTGCCTAAGTGACGATGATGTGTACTGACAAGGCAGTTACAGTGGCATAGTATGTGCTCTGCTGTTTCTTCGTCTTCATTACACATTCTGCAAGTTGACTGGGCAGTGTCCAGTAAGGAAACCTGTGATTAAGCGAATCTGACTCCTCGAAAGCATGAGGAGTTGTTTCGTTCTTCTGAGAGATGTAGAGTGGGAGGAACAACTTGGCTTGTCTGCTACCTTTCGTTTGTAACCAGTATTGGTCCGTCGTGTTCCTCAACCAATTGTTTATGCAGCATTTGGTGGAGCTGATGGGTATGCCACAGAAAGGCCGTGGCATCATAAATGGTGATTCAGAGCCTTTCCTTGCTAGTAGGTCCACCTTTTCGTTGCCTGTATGGCCGCTGTGTCCAGGTATCCAAATGAGATGAACTCTGTTTATGTTGGCCAGCTGGTGAAGTAGCTGTAGGCAGTCCTATACCAGTTTGGAGGTGATTTCATAGCTCTTTAGGGCCAGAAGTGCAGCCTTGCTGTCAGAGGGAATGTAAATGTTTTTGTTAAGTATATTTCTGTTTATATTTTCTCTGAGGCAGAGTTCTATAGCAAATATCTCTGCTTGAAGATGGTTGAATTCAGATACGAATCCAAGCGACATTTAAAAACAATCATATGTATGTATAGTGGTGTTCAGATAAATAGCACACCCGTAAGTTCTCATACATTATGTTGTGCCAAAAGTCTAAAAAGTGGTTCAGTTTTGTTTTTTTTTTTTTTTTTTTTGTTTTAGAACTGATGTGCGTTTATATGTGCTTTATTAAAAAACACAACATTCCTTTAAATGAACTTAAAAATAATAATTCAAAATGGGGGAAAATAAAAAAAATGGTTGTTCATTTAAATAGCACAGTCAGCGGAATACTTCAAAAAATGAATAAATAATCCAAAAAAAAACGAATGTATAAGTAAATATTTTATTAATATTTTGTAGGATATCCCTTGTTCCTTATCACTCTTGACAACGTTTTGGCAAACTCTCTACTAAGCGCTTACATTTCTGGGCAGGTAGAGCTTCCCAAGTAGCGTTTGTGGTTTGCCAACATTCTTCCAAATTTTTTGAACTGGAGTCTTCAACAAGGAAGTCAATTTCATTCCAAAGATTCTCGATAGGACTCAGATCGGGACTTTGGGCCAGCCAATCAAGCACGGAAATTTGTCGCTCTGCAAGCCAATTCTTCACTACCCGCGAAGTATGTTTTCGATAATTGTCATGCATAAAAATCCATGATACAGGCATAGAGTCATCGGTATATCGCTCCATTTGGTTCTCCAGGATTAGCTTATACTGATGTTGATTCATAATGCCATTTATTTTCACAATTGGTCCAACGCCATGCCATGGCATCGCCGCAGACACCCTTATGCTCCCACCGCCATGCTTGACAGTCTTAATGGTGTATCTGGAATGGTACTCTTGGTTCGTTGGCTTTCGCACATACTTTTTTTTCATCTGATCCCAACCTGTTGAACTTACTTTCGTAGCTCCACAAGATATTTTTCCAAAAGTACAACGGCTTGTTCTTGTGTGAGCGTTTGCGAAAATAAGTCTTCTCTTTCGGTTTTTTTTTTTTTTTTTTTTTTTTTTTTGTTTTTTTGGAGACAAGAGGGTTTTTCCTGGCGATTCTTCCATGAAGCTGGAATTTCATTAAGCGGCGACTTACAGTCACGGCTGATATTTGGAAATTGTGTTGGTCAGGTAGTTGTTGCTTTATCTCCCGGGAAGTTATGAAAAGGTCGCTGCCACTAATTTTGTGGATAATTCTGTCAGTAATTTCTGACGCTTTTCTTTTTTTGTTTTTCCTTACGGGATTCGCGGTAGATTGGCTGTACCGTATGACCTTCATTGCATTTTGAACAAGCTTCCTAGAGGACCTTAATGTCCTTGCCACCTCTGAAATAGTCTTTCCACCCTGTATCATGGTA
The DNA here is from genome assembly GCA_951905685.1 of Eumerus sabulonum. Lineage (NCBI taxonomy): Eukaryota > Metazoa > Arthropoda > Insecta > Diptera > Syrphidae > Eumerus > Eumerus sabulonum. The sequence continues at coordinate 29,978,490 of OX645062.1, forward strand.
CCGACTATTTGCCTCCTTTCTTCCGTGTAATGCTTTCCTCTGCCCATTTTAAATACTCCTATTTGTGTAAGAAATTAGTGTAATTATTGCTATCCTTAAAAAGATTCACACTAACCTCACTTAAATCACTGACATTTTTTTTTTTTTTTTTCTGACACCATGATATGTGCTATTTATATGAACACCCAATTTGCAATGATCACCAGCTCTAACGATTGAAAAACCAGGAAAACCTAGCGGTATCTCTTTTGTCGTATGTTTTCATATTCATAACGGTACTACCTTGGGATATTATGGCTTTACTCCTGTGCAGTTTGTAAGTACAGAGTGTATTGCAAGCAAATACATATTTGAATAAGGGTGTGCTATTTATGAGGACACCACTGTATGTGGTGCTACTATTTTTATGTTCGCAGCTGTATGTACATATGTTACAAAGAAGACTACTATGAAATGGGACCCGAACATCGTTCATTACTATAAGACTTTACAGTCAATTTAATCTGACAATATTATCATAATTGTTAAATGCTACAGCAGATGTTCTAATCCAAGTATTCATATCCAATTTGAAATAGCTATGAGTGTCCCTACCAAAAGATCACTTTAACAATTTTAAAAGCGTAGTTTTTCAAAATTCCAAGGTAGACTTATGAATTACTAATAAGCTCCTGTTTTTCATTCTGTCGCAGCTAATACGGGATCTTGTACTAAAATGGGGTAAATTGTCTTAGTTCTATTATCGTATTATCAAAAACTTAACTTCGTTTAGCATGTTTTCTTTTTGCCAACTTATTCGTAAATCCACTTCTTGCTCTGCTTTATTGAACTACTCAGCCGCTTTTATAATATCTCTCCTCATAACGCAACTAGTTTTAAGACGGCGTCTAGTATCCAAGGATTGCCTTCATGAAACTAGTTCCCACCGACCACAAAAGGAATACAATTTTCTTAATAATTTGCAGACAGATATCAGAACACACAACAAACAAACAAACAATCAAAATCAAACAATCGCCATGTTGTTAATCACAAGGTTTCTTCTTTTCCGTCCGGATAAGTTACTTAAGCAGCTTTAATTTTTTTGCCATTAAATAATATACCTTAAAGCCTGCCTGGAATTAATTTGATCAATTGGATTCATAGAAGTTTGTAGTTTATTTTTACACAAACAAAAACAAACAACTGATAAGTACTTTCTACTGCATGGATGCTTTGATGTGCCTAACAAATTAGACGCATAATATTAGATTTGGCCTCAAAATGCATGTTACGTGTACTAGTGCGTCTTTAGACGACGATTCACTTAGCTCAACCGATAGCGCAGCCAAATTTTTAGATGTAACAACCAACACCGACACCAATAGTAACAAAAACGCTTCCACAATCAAGTTAAAAAATAGAAAATTCAAAACTAGAAGTCTCTACAGTCTAACAACCCCACAAGAAACTGAAGAAATTCAACTGCATCAACGGTCCGAATCGAATATTCGAACGTCGTTCGACGAGAATACATCTAACTTTCATAAGAAAGACTTACTTTCTCGCGTGAATAGAATTGATGATTATGATGTGCAAAAGTGTACGGTTTTCGAGGATGAATTGGCTTTAGAAGATAATCAACAGACAGATAAATGTTGTAGCCGAATTTCATTCAAGTCGGTTTTGGGGAAACTAGGTCTTTGGAGGAAAAATAATTGCAAATCGTCGCAGAACTCGTTAGGTTTTGAAGCTGAAGACAATCTCATGTCCGATAAAAATATACGTCGATTGTCACAAATCAGACGCCGACGAAATTCATATTACTTTTCTGGTAATTTAGTTTCAAAAAAACAATCTTATTTAATAAACTGTACTTTAAAATTGTTGAACTCCTCTTATCGTGTTGTTAATGTTCGTGTTTTTGTTTTTATTTCCTGATCAATGCAGAAAACGAACGAAGAATCCGGGCCAATGATAGAGAGTTTAATGCGCAATTCAAATACACTGTGAGTGAAATGATAATAAACGAGTATCTTCATTGATTTCTTTTACCTTTTAGAACAACTACATAAAAACATCAAAATATAGCTTAGTTACTTTTCTACCACTCAATCTACTAGAACAATTTCAACGTCTTGCCAACTTCTATTTCCTGTGCCTTTTAGTCCTTCAGCTGATTCCAGCCATTTCATCATTGACTCCAGTCACAACAGCGATACCGCTTATAGGAGTATTAACTCTGACAGCCGTCAAGGATGCCTATGATGATATTGTAAGTATATTTTTAATTTTACACAGTCTGAGCGCATTTCTTGAATCAAAACCTTTATTTTTACCATACACCACTGCATCGAACTTCTATTTAGACATTTAGAGTAGAAATAAATCGATGAGTAATACAGCGTATACGAGAGTTCCTACTAGCAGATTTGTCCAAAGTGCTAATTTCGCATATCGGATAAAAGTACATGGTATTTCATCAAGCACTTCCTATCTTTAAATTTAAATAGAACAAAATGTTTGTGAGATATCATTTGAAAGACCTATCGATGCTATTATGTATGGAATATAACATCGTTCAAATGTCCGCCGCGACTTCTCTTTGGCGCATAAATTAGGCTGTGCGGCACGTAGTGCCGTCCTGTTAAAATCACATGTTGTTGGTGTCTATATCATCAAATCCAGGCTAAAAGAAGTTGGTAATCATTGACTTGTAGCGCTCGTCGTTGGCGGTGATGGCCTGGCTAAGGTCGTTCTCAAAGAGATACAGGCCGTTAATGCCGCCAGCCACCACACCAAACAGTGATTTTGTCGGGATGCATTGGATGCTCTTGGATCCCATGTGGATTGGTATCGTCTCAAATTCGACAATTTTTTTTTTTTTTTTTTTTTGTTGACGTACCAATTCATCCAGCGCAGTGGCGCAGTAGTTAGTGTGTTGGACTCAGAAGTACGATGAGCGAGTTTGAATCCCGATAACACCAACGCAATCGAATGTTTATTTTGCGGCGTCCCTTCTCGGCGGAGTACTGGCGAAATCACACACAACATAGGTGAACGAAGAGAAGAGAAGCTTGGCTCTGGTCCTTCATGGGCTGTTAAGCAACCAAAAGAAGAAGATTAGGATTTTTCTAACTGCTCCACTGCCCATTCAGCGACATAGACACTTCGTTGTCTATGGTAGTTTATCTTCAGCTCCTGGGTCAGTTGATTTTCGTACGGGTGGAGGCCCAAGTCACGACACAAAATTCACCAGGTTGTGGTCTGCGAAAGGCCGAGTTCTTGTGAACGACGTAAAATAGACTGGCTCTCTTGCACACTCTTACGGACAGCGGCGATGTTTTCGGTAGATCTCGCGTTTCATCGACGTATCGGTTTTTTTTTTTTTTTTTTTTTTTTTTTTTTTTTTTTTTTTTTTTTTTTTTTGTGGAGACTCGCGCAGGTTCAAGAGTTTTATTCTCTTATGATGTTTTTTTAGACACACAACCTGAACGGAGTGCAGTGGTTTGGGTCGTTGATGTTCGTTCACTACTCTCAGGGGTAGTTGTCCTAGATAGGACGAGAGCCGACCAATTCCGGGTTGGTTATAGTCCGTAATAACTTGTTCCAGCACTTTAGTATTGCATACGCAGAAGATGAATTTCAGTTGACCATATACTGTGAGTGTTATGCCTGCAGCAGTACGTCTGGTCACTTTCCATTCACAACTGCGTTGCATACTTTTTGTCCGTATAGGAATTATTTTTTCTTGGCTACGAAGCGAATTTGAACTATAGATCCTCCGCTCGGCGGTCGATGATGTTAACCACAGCCACCCCGGTGTTGGTTTATCGCTTACTGAACCAGTGGACACCACATTGCGAATAGTCCTCTCAGTAGCACGACTATGGCGACCGTAAAATAGGTGAAACGCGCGGTACGTCGCCCGGACAGAACACCCATTTTGATAAAAGAATATTATCATTTGCACATGTTGTTGAATGCTATGTCCGTCCATGGCAATTAGGCAAAACAGACTGAATAAATGACAGCCAATTTTACACAGCGCTATCCGAAGTCCCTATTGGAAGACCCTATATAGGTGACAAAAACTTTCATATCGATTTAGTCTCGATTATAATTGTGTTTCTTTAAGTTTTTTTGTAGAAAATTTTCAAATATATAGGACCAACCACAAAAACTAATTCGGCAAATGAATATCAATTTTCATTTTATTCAAGTACTAGCTTTTTCCCGCGGCTTCGCTCGCGTTAAATTCGTGGTAACACGGTTCCCCTTTCCTGATTTGGAACACAGAAGAGAACTCGGAACAGAACGTTATTTTAATATGCTACTGTACTGTTGAGAGCACCGTGGCGCAGTGGGTAGTGTGTTGGCCTCTGACGCCGATGACACGGGGTCGAATCCCGACACAGCCATGTCATCGAACGTGTTTTTCACGGTGTTTCTCCTCAGCGGGGTTCTGACAAAACCCCCTGTAGTAAAATTGTCATGAAAAGCTTCTCGAAATTCGCCGTTCGGAACCGGCAATAAACTGTAGGTCCCTTTCACCTATGGGAAAAATGAAATCACACACAACATGGGGGATTGAGAGAAGCTCGGCTCAGGTTCTTCATGGACTGTAACGCCAACATACATACATACATACTGTAGACGATATTATATGTCTTTCCATTTGGGGATAGAATGTAAAGATTCTGGGCATTGGACACACGCGAACATGCTACATACAATTGTCCATGGGAAAAGCACGGCTTTTCTAAGTTCACCCCAGCCACCTTTAATGTTTGACCTTGCGCTTTGTTAATGGTCATAGCGAAACTAAGCCTTAGAGGAAATTGTAGCCTTTTAAACTGGAACGGGAGATCTGTGGGAATTATTGGGATTCATGGGATCATTACATTTTCACCCTTTCCTACGCCGGTTAAGATAGTGGCGCTAATGATATTGCGGCCAAGTTGTGTGACACGAAGTCTCGTCCCATTACATAATCTCGGGGCATCTACATTTCGTATAAGCATGACTGGGACGCTTAGTAGTCAAATAACAGAGTATAGGTACCGTATGCACTATAGTGTGAAGCGCGGCTCGATGCCCGCACAGATAGAGAGCACACAATGTAGCGCGTTTCAGAAACATATCCGCGCCATCTATCGTAATTCAAGAGTGACACTTATTTATGTTTCGAATGTTGATTGTTTTCTCAAAAGCTGATTGATTTATGGTTGTTTTAATTAAATTATTTTGTTATTCGTTTGTATCATAGAACCTATACTAATTTAGCGGAGAGTCTAACACAAATGTCCATCCCCTACTGATTTTTTTTTTGCTGCATACAAACTTAACGGGGGCTAGAAAGAAAAGTAGCCTACGTCACTCGCCATCCCTTCAACTATCTCCACTTAAAAAATCACGTCAATTCATCGCTCCGTTTTGCCGTGAAAGACGGACAAACAGACACACACACTTTCACATTTATAATATTCGTATAGATTTGCACACCATTTCTGATATCCAAGTGTATTTATTAGAAATGAGACCGATGTCTCCTTAAGTTAGCCGTGTATCAATCAATCGACCAAGACTTAGTATTAATAGTTATAAGTCTCATCTTTGCTGAATTGTTTCTAATTGCAGTCAACATTTAATGTTACAATTGTACTAGGGCTGTAAGTTGACGATTATACACATGTACAATACTTCACACACTGGCCTTGCATTTTGAGAATCGTTTTAAACATTTCTCCTGACACATATCACCTAATTGGGAGATAATATTCGAACGTAATGTAGGGTATACTTAAACGATATGTCAATGTCGATATCAACCCTAATTTTTTAGGGTTTCTGAAATAACTAAATATTTAAGAGGGGCTCCCATACAACAGACGTGATTTTCATCCAAAAAAATCCCCTTGGTCACATACTGACCTAAGGTTAGTCGACAATATCCCACAACCAGTAGCAAACTTCCCAGCTTTGATCACTTGTGTGTCTTTGATCACTTGTGTGTCTTTGATGTATTAATCCTAGCTGCAATCCTTTTTTCTGTAATTACGAACAACCAATAATAAATACCCTTTAAGCTTTGATGATCCCTATTGTGTTACTGCTAAGTTTATCCTTGCTGCAAACCCTTTCGTATATTTGCTATTCCCTTCCTTTTCCATCCTGATAGGTTAAGATATCAAATGTTGCAACGAATTCAATTGTCGTGAAATTAACTTTCGATCATATCCCACAACCAATAACACACTTCCAAGCTTTGATCCCTATTGTGTCCTTGATATATTAATCCTAGCTTCTTCTTCTTCTTAATGGGCGCTACAGTTCGGGGTGAACCTGGACCTCAACCAACATGCCCTTCCAACTAGCATGATCTTTTGCTAGCCTTTTCCATTGCCGCACACCCAGTTGGCTGAGGTCCCCTTCCACCTGTGTGCGCCATCTTAAATGCGGCCGTCCTCTGCTTCTTCGTCCCTCGGGGTTGGATTCAAAGACTCTCCGGGCTGGAGCTGTGGTGTCCATATGCTCTACATGGCTTAGCTATCTTAGGCGTTAGATCCGTAGACTCCTGACTAGACTCATGTCGCTGTACAGCCCGTAAAGTTCGTGGTTGAATCTTTTTCTCCATCCCCCATAACGCGCAAAATCTTTCTCTTGAACCGATGAGGGGGGCCATCCGCTTTTGATTGTGTCCATGCTTCTGCGCCGTACAGCAGGACCGGAATGAAAAGGGTCTTATATAGAGTCAACTTTGTCGTTCGCGAGAGGGCTCGTATTACTCAGTTGCCTCCTGAGCTCAAAGAAACAGCGATTGGCAAGAGTGATTCTGCGTTTGATTGCGGAATTGATGTCATTGTTCCAGGTCACTGCGGAGCCAAGGTAGTCGAAGTCCTTAACTACCTCAAACTTATATCTGCCAATACAAACGTTCTGGCCAAGACGTCGGTGGTGAAGGTCATTTTTTGATAATAGCATATAAATAGTTTTGCCCTCGTTTACTGCCAAACATATTTTTCGCCGCCTCCATCTCAATACTCACAAACGCCCCATTAACATCTCGCTGTGATCTACCTATTATGTCTTATGTTATCGGCGTGTGCACAACCATTTCTAATATGATGTTGAAGAAATCATACGCATCGCCCTGCTTAAATCCTTTTTTGACATCAAAGCTATCGGTGAGATGCTCACCGATTCGGATGGAGTAGTGAGCATTCTCCAAAGTCGTCCTGCATAGTCTGACGAGCTTAGCAGGTATGTCAAAGGTGGACATAGCATGGTATAGTTCGTCTCTAATTGCGCTGTCGTATGCGGCTTTGAAGTCGACAAATAGGTGGTGAGTGTCGACTTGAAATTAATTGGTTTTTTCCAGGATGGTGGACTTCCCTGGCCTGAACCCGCACTGACAAGGACCTATCAGCTTGTTTACAAAAGGCTTCAGGAGTTCACACAAAACGGCAGACAAGATTTTGCTAAGAAGACTTATTCCTCTGTATTTGGCTTTCTTGTGGATCGGGCATACGATGCTGAGACTCCATTCCTCGGGCATGCTTTCCTCTGACCATATCTTACAGATGAGCTGGTGCATGCTCCTAACCAGGTCATCTCTAGCTGCCTTGGAGAGCTCAGCAGACAGTCCGTCTGCCGCAGCATCTTTATTCGACTTGAGTTTCAATATGACGATCTTAACTTCGTCGAGGTCAGGGGGACGGAATTCTCTGCGATCTTCGTCGTTAAGAAATGTCTCATGCTCCTTCTTCTTTCTCCTGAGAAGCTTATGCTCCTCCCTTTTTTTTTTAACTCGTAGAGCTCACGAGCTGCTGTTGGTCTTCTATGCAGCGAGGCTTTATATGCATCCTGCTTCGCTGTGTGAATCCTCCTGCATTCGTCATCGAACCCGGTGTTTCTTCGTGGTGGAGCCTTGAAGCCCAACACTTCAGATGAAGAGCTTGTTTGCAAAGTTTCCACTGTTGTTCTATTGACAGCGTCGGGAGTTGAGGTGTATTGCAGAGCTTAAGGAAGACGCGATCGGTAAAAGCACGAGCGGTTTCTGACGATAGTAGCCTTCCGACATCATAACTTTGTATTCTTGTTCTACTCCGCTACGGTCGTGATATCCGTAGGCGCATCTTGGCTACTACAAGTTAGTGGTTCGAGTCGATGTTAGCCCCTCGGAAAGTTCGGACATCAAGAATGGTGGAGGAGTGTCTGACGTCGATCGCGATGTGACCAATCTGGTTGGTAGTCGATTGATTAAAAGACCGCCAGGTGCCTTTGTGTACATCGAGGTACGGGAAGCGGTAACTGGCTAAAAGGAGATTTCGCCCCGTAGCAAGACCAATCAGCCTTTGTTCGTTATCGGATGTGGTGTTGTGTAGGCTATGTTTGCCGATGACTCGTTCAAAGATGCTTTCCTTACCCAGCTTAGCATTGAAATCTCCTAGTACAATTCTGATGTCATAGCTGGGACATTGGGCATACGTTCTGTCTAGGAGATCGTAGAACTCATCTTTGGCGGAGTCATCCTTGTCTTCCGTGGGGGTGTGGACGCAGATCAGGCTGATGTTAAAAAATTTAGCCTTGATACGGATTGTTATGAGGCGTTCGCTCATATGCCGAAAGCTTAGGACTTTTTGCCTTAGTCCACCTCGAACAACAAATCCGCATCCGAACAATCGTTGTCCTCCCTCCCTATAGCAGTCGCCGTAGTAAATGTCGCAGTTTTTCATCCGCTTTATACCCGGTCCGCTTGTTGTTTCGGCTGCACGGGACCTGTTCAGGGACCTAACATTCCACGTACAGAGCCGAAGATCATTGTCCTTTTTTCGTTTTTTGCAGGGGTCTTCAACATTAATCCGGTACGTTTTATCCTAGGTTTGTGGGTGTTTCGGGTTACGGCTTACTAGGCTGTAACCCAATCGACTCATCCTGTTTTTTGACGCAGGAGGCTTGCCATTCGCCCTTCCTGGTCTGTAATTTCCATAGGAAGGGCACTTACTAACAGGGCCGCACGATGTTCGTCTGCGGCGGCTTTTCTCGCTTTTTAGCAGGCCAGCATCCGTCGGATAGATGCTACCCCTACAAGGCCTTTGTTAGTTCTTTGCCATCCATTTTTTTCCTAGCCGTTTATATATAAAAGGCATTGATGGTTTGTATATTTTAGCAAAGGCATATGTCGGATTCTCAAGTAAACAATAGAAAATCGAAAACGCTGCGAAACGGACAGCTAATAAATGAAAAATGGTCAGATGTTCAGGTGAGGAACGCATTCATACTTTGAAAAATTTCATCTAAACTGTCCCTTGCTCAAGGTTGGAGATGTGATCCGTATGGAGAACAATCAATTTGTTGCTGCCGATATATTGTTGTTGTCGACCAGCGAACCGAACGGTCTTTGTTTTATCGAAACGGCAGAGTTGGACGGTGAAACGAATCTCAAGTGCAAGCAGTGCTTGAACGAAACCATCTATTTGGGTCAGAAACACGATTTGATCTGGAATTTTAATGGAGACATTATTTGTGAGCGACCCAACAATCATCTGAATAAGTTCGAAGGCACACTCATATGGAACAATCAACGATATGCCCTGGACAACGAAAAAGTCTTGTTGCGGGGATGCGTACTACGGAATACACAATGGTGCTATGGAGTAGTTGTTTTTGCTGGCAAAGATACAAAACTGATGCAGAATTCGGGGAAGACGCAGTTCAAAAGTACTGGAGTAGATAGACTTTTAAATATGATCATAATTGGTGTAAGTATTGTAACCCGTGTTGGTTATTATCTCATTAATTTGCGGGGCATGTGTTTCACAGATTGTACTCTTCCTCCTGTCGGTCTGCGCATTTTTTGCAGTAGCTTGTGCAATTTGGGAAGGCTTCGTCGGACAGCATTTTCGGGTAGGTTTTATTATTTTATTTCCAATCGCTGATTTTGTAACGCCTTCTTTTTGGTTGTAGGTTTATTTACCTTGGGAAAGTATTATTCCCAAAGATGTAGTTCAAGGTGCTACGATTATTGGTTTACTAGTATTTTTTTCATATGCAATCGTCCTTAACACTGTTGTGCCAATATCTCTCTACGTTTCAGTGGAGGTAAGTATTCGTTTCGCTATATATTACATGGAATCATGAATTCAGTTATTCTTAGGTTATTCGATTCGCCCAATCGTTTTTGATTAATTGGGACGAACAGATGTATTATGCAAAGACCAAGACTCCTGCGAAGGCCAGGACAACGACGTTGAACGAGGAACTCGGTCAGATACAGTATATTTTTTCAGATAAGACTGGGACTCTAACTCAGAACATAATGACGTTCAATAAATGTAGTATCAATGGACGAACTTTCGGCGATGTCATTGATTTGCGGACAGGAGAGCCAATTGAGATCACTAATGTAAGTAGTCTTTTGCGCTGCCATAACTTGAATTCCATCTAATTATATTTTTTCAGGCTACAGCACCGGTTGATTTTTCTTCTAACCCTGAGTATGAGACCGAATTTCGATGGTACGATCAAACGCTCTTGGATGCAGTAAATGCAGACGAAGAACATGCGCATACGTTTTTTCGTCTCTTATCCCTTTGTCACACAGTTATGCCAGAGTATGTAGATGGAAGGTAAAAAGTTGACATTCATCTGTTTATTTAATTATAAAACAACTCCTATACATCTTCACATATTAGATTAGAGTATCAAGCTCAAAGTCCTGATGAATCAGCGCTAGTATCGGCAGCGCGAAATTTTGGATTTGTTTTTAGGTCTAGAACACCAAACAGTATTACAATTGAAGTTATGGGTCGTACAGAGGTTTGTACTGCATGTGTATATTAGTAATCGTATTCAAACCGTATCCCTATTGTTGGTAGGAATATGAGCTTTTAGGAATCTTAGATTTTAACAATATTAGGAAACGAATGTCAGTAATATTACGCAGAAACAATGAGATAGTTCTGTATTGCAAGGGAGCAGATAATGTTATATATGATAGATTGAATGCTAATCAAGCGGATGTCAAGGCGCGTACCCTAGAGCACTTGAACGTAATACAATACATTTTCAAAACCACAAATATGGATGGATTTAACGTGTACCTTTTACAGAAATTCGCTGGCGAAGGTCTCCGGACACTGGCTCTAGCTGAACGTCATTTGGATAAAGAATTTTTCGATTCATGGCGTCGACGACAACAGGAAGCGGCAGTGGCGCTTGAAAATCGAGAAGACAAACTCGATGCGATTTATGAAGAGATTGAATGTGATATGCAGCTTGTAGGTGTGACTGCGATTGAAGATAAACTTCAAGATGGAGTGCCTCAGACGATTGCCAATTTACAAATGGCTGGAATTAAAATTTGGGTCCTTACGGGTGACAAGCAAGGTGAGGATTTTTAACTTCCTTTGCGAATTCCAAATGTTGATATATCTCCACGTTCCAAGGTCACCAGTATCCAAATTCAAGGTTTTGATAGAGATATATGTACATATGTGCGGGTGTATGTACGTATGTGCGTAACGGAATTTTCGCCTAGATTATCTCGAGAACCAAATATGATATTGACATAAGATTGGGTTCATTCCACGCGTTTTTTGTTAGAAATTAAATAACTAAAAAATAGGCAAAAAAAAATTAACAACACGAGGTGTTGCAAAGTGGTCCCCCGTCTAAGTACTAACCGTCCCACTCGGACGACAACCGATACATATGAGATTGCTCCGACAGTGTTGTGGTTGGATAAGAAAACGCACACTCATGAGCTGCTCGTGAGTGTGCACTACCAAACGAGCAATGATTAAACGCACACGCTCATGAGTAATAGGCTGGGAACATTTTTATTTTCGCTTCCGAACACGGGTGTGTATGCTCGTTAAAGAGAAGGCACACTTATATATGTGCAATCTGTAGTGTGGCTTCTGTTTAACGCATATGTGGAGTGCGCACTCGCGTTCTGAGTTGCTGCTCGGGAGTTGTTTGCAGAATGATAAAACAAGGAAACTTCACTTGAACATTTTTTTATTTTCCATTTTTATAATATTTGAGTCTAAGATGGCTTCATTTTCTATAAAGTCTAAATTAGAAACTTTCAGCAATCGAAATTGCACACGCACGTGAGCTTTATATGCTTAACACGGTGAGAATACACTTATAAGTCTGTGAGCAATAAATTGTTTAATGTGTGCACATGAGTGTACTTTTCCTTACTATGCAACCCTGGCGGCTTGATGCCAACAGCACGCGGTGTTTCTAAGCGGCTACCCATCTAAGTACTGACCGCGCCTGATGCTGGTTGATTTCGGTGATCGGACGACAGCCGATACATTAACCCTTATTCATCTAAGAATTCTACCGCAGCTAACAAAAAGAGCCAATGACCTTGAAACACCTGAGCAGGTTTTCACAAATTGTAGCTAAGAACCATTTCGATCACGTTAGCTTTCAAACAAAAAAAAGGCATCATAATCGGTCCATTCGTTCAGGAGTTACGATGCAACAGACAGACACACAGACAACTCAAACTTATAAAACCTCTCCTTTTGCGTCGGAGGTTAAAAAATACGAAGCTAAATGGGTGTTTTAATTTTTCCCACTGGGAAGTTAGTCGTGTGGGCCTTGCGGGTCGCACCTAGACCACATTTTTATTGTTGTTTCTTCACGATTGCTTTCTTATTATATCTTTTACTCTTTGCAGAAACCGCTATAAACATTGGATATTCATGTCATCTATTGACGGACGATTTCGCAGACGTCTTTATTGTCGACGGCACTTCGTTTGAAGAAGTAGAGAAACAGCTAAAACTGTTTAAAGAGTCTATTAAGATTGTAAATAAATTCCATCCCAACCCCAGTAAGTATCTTAAGTACAGAAAATTCGATCATTTCCTGAAATCGAGTTTTGTTTTTTCATCCAGCTCACGTACAAAATTTGTCCCCAACATTAAAAACGACAAACTATAATGGATCATCTGTGATGAACGATTCTAATGTTATAGCGCCAACACCGCCAGCGATATCTGTGGTTACTTTTAGGTGAGTTTTTAATATGTATACGAAATCTATCCAATAAAAAATGCTATCTCTTCTCATATGTTCCAGTGCCGAATGCCTAGATATGTCAAACGACGTGGAAAGTAACACGGTAATAGCTGGCGAGGATGAAATTGACAATGCTGGATTTGCTATCGTGGTCAATGGCCATTCTTTAGTTCATTGTCTTTCACCAGAGTTGGAGTCCAGGTAAACTTAAAAGTCACCTTTTTTCAAAAGCCAATATAAATTAATTATGTATTTATTAAGCTTATTTCAAGCTACTAAGACTAAACTTAAACTAAAGGAACATAGCCTAGCAGAGAATAAGGTAGCGGGACGAAGGGATGAACTATGGCGGCAGGTAGTGGTGTCAGAGAGAGGATATTATTTCTACGTGATTTAGAGTATTACATGGATGCGTAAATAGATTTTTAATAGAAGGTAGAAATAAGTGAAAGTCGAGGGATAGTTGTGTTTGGTTAGCTAAGCGTAACATTCTACGAATGAGTTCATAGTGACTGTAGTTGGTTCGATGAAGGGGAAGTCGAAAGAACGGTATTGACCTTAAGCGGCCGGGGTTAGTATTGAGTGAGATCAATTCGAAAAGGGCAGGAGAATCTATGTATGTGTGTATGTTGGCGTTACAGTCCATGAAGGACCTGAGCCGAGCTTCTCTCAATCACCCATGTTGTGTGTGATTTCATTTTCCCATAGGTGAAAGGGACCTAAAGTTTATTGCCGGTTCCGAACGGCGAATTTCGAGAAGCTTTTCATGACAATTTTACTACAGGGGGTTTTGTCAGAACCCCGCTGAGGAGAACCACCGTGAAAACACGTTCGATCACATGGCTGTGTCGGGATTCGATCCCGCGTCATCGGCGTCAGAGGCCAACACACTACCCACTGCGCCACGGTGCTCTCATGAGAATCTATAGTTCCAGCTATTAGCTGATATACGAAGAGCATGCCTACTACTTCCCGAAGTGCTTTCAGAGTTTTTAAGCTTATCGACTGCAACCGATCTTCGTAGGGAGACCCCTTAGGATAAAGCGCAAAAATCGGCGTTGCACAGCTTCAACTCTTACTGAGTGGTTGATGTAGTATGGAGACCAGACTTGGCGGGCATAGTTAGTAGAGTGATGAAGACGGATTTCTTAACATAAGGGTTCGAGAGTTCTTTAGACCATCATTTTATGAAGCCAAGGGTAGAATTAGCTTTTTGTATCATATGGTTGATATGGGAGAGGAAATGTAGCTCTCTATCTCAAAATATTCCCAAGTCTCATATGAAAGAGACATGTGGTACGGGCTCGTTGAGAAGGTAGTAGGTTCTGGGAGAACCTTTTCGTCGCATTTACCGACGTTGAGTTCCAGGAAGTTACTATCGCACCAAGTACCGAAGGAATTAATGTCATTTTAGAGTGCGAGCAATCAGCTTACATGGACAAGTTGGAGTTTTTTTTTAGGATAAAGTTCACATCATTAACGGTTAGCACAAAAATTAGAGGGCCGAGATGGCTGCCTTGTGGGACACCGGAAGAGGCAATGATGGGGTCAGACATTTAACTTTTAAGAAGTACCCTGTAATGTGGATTCTTGAGATATGATTTAAGCCACGCGAGAATTAAGAGCGGGAAGCCTAAAGTCGCGGGCTTAAAATAGATCAATTTATCGAAAGCTTTGGTGAAGTCGGTAGTAATAACATCTACTTCATTGCCTTGCCTCAAAGTCAAAAGCCTTTGGAGGCAAACTACCTTTTAGAAAACCATGCTGCCGGGGGAAAAATGGGTTTGCAGTGGAAGGACATTATGTCATTTAGAATGGACTCGAACAATTTGGACAGTTTGGCAATCGGTCTATAGTTGGAAATATCAATCTTAGAGCACTTTTTCGTGCGTGGGGAAGACAAAAGAGTTTTTCCAAATCGTTCGGAATGAAGCTTAACGAAGTGAAAGGCGAAAGAGGGTAGATAGAGATTTTTTGATTCCTTTTTTTGAGGAATATGTCTGGGAGACCGCCGGGATCCGGAGAGAAGTCGTCTTTGAGATGGTTTATTTTGTGATGTATCATGTCTTCGTTTATACCAATAAAATGTCTGGGCGCGACTGTTCATGTTGCTGAAAAATAAGGGGTCGGGTTTTTGGCTACAGTCATTGAATGATTGGCTAAAGAATGACGCAAAAAGGTTCGCAATGATTGTGGGGTCGTCGGATGAAATATTATTCAATTTGAGGGTGGGAGGGAACCCGTAAGACTTTTTTTTAACGTTGATGACTTGGTAGAAACCTCTTGGATCAGTAATTAGAGACGTCTGCATTCTTTCTAGATATAAGTCATAAAGACTGTTTGTACTTCACATAGTCAGAGGGAGAATTGAAGATTAAATACTTTTTCCATGACTTGTTTCTAATCTTACGGAGAGTTCGTAGTTCTTTATTGTACCAAGGAGGTGATGGGGAATAATTTTTCCGAGAAACGCATGGAACAGATTGGATTATACATTTAAAGATCCTAGTGCAACAGCAATGTGCTGTAAAGACTAAAGTCTGTATCGTTGGGTTCCCACCAGCAATTTACGAAGCAATGCCAGTACAAATCACAATAGCAATCTACAATTAGGGCGGGCACTTCGTTCTTGTCCATTTCAGGAGTCAGATATCAACATTTCGTAGAAAATAAATTCTATCGAAAAAAAAGTGGATGAAGAAAGAGAATTACGTTCTTGATCAATCTACTTCTACTAAGAACTCACTATTTATTTACCATTATTCATTAACCACCATATATGCATCGGTCAACTTAAATTGAAATTATCCATTCCACTTGGTTCTAAGTCTGGCATTTTACTTGACATTATTAACACAAAACCAAGTCCAAAAATAGCCCGAAATTTTTTTTTTTAGATTCTTGGACATAGCCGCACAATGTAGATCAGTAATTTGTTGTAGAGTTACCCCACTGCAAAAGGCCTTAGTAGTAGAATTAATAAAACGTTCAAGGAACGCAGTCACGTTAGCCATAGGCGACGGTGCTAATGATGTCTCAATGATAAAAGGTAAATGGTTTTCTGATTTCCACTTTCAAATCAAATATATTCAGCGATAACTTTTCTTTTAAGCCGCGCATATTGGCGTTGGAATATCGGGCCAAGAGGGATTGCAGGCTGTGCTCGCAAGTGATTATTCGATAGCGCAGTTTAAATACCTCGAACGGCTACTTCTAGTCCATGGTCGCTGGTCCTATTATAGAATGTGTAAATTTCTACGATATTTTTTTTATAAAAACTTTGCATTCACTCTATGCCACTGTTGGTTCTCATCTTTCTGTGGATTTAGTGCGCAGGTTGGTCAGCATCACCCAATAAATCTTTATAAGCTTATTCTACTGGTCCGTTTTGTTTGTAGACGGTGTTCGATCCTATGTTTATATCTGTTTACAACTTGTTCTATACATCACTGCCAGTTTTAGCGCTTGGCGTTTTTGAACAAGACGTATCTGACAAAAACAGCATTGAATTTCCAAAACTTTATACGCCTGGATTGAAGAGCTCGCTTTTTAATACCAAAGAGTTTGTACGCAGCGTTATGCATGGAGCCTTCAGTTCGCTTGTCTTATTTCTTATTCCTTATGGTAAGTAAACTTATATTCTAAATCAAAGGAAGGGCAATTGAGACCTTTTTGCATTTGTAGGCACTTACAAAGAAGGTGTGTCACCTAATGGTTACATCTTAAGTGACCACATGACCCTAGGTGCTGTTGTTGCTACAATACTAATAATTGACAATACAATGCAGGTGATTTCATAATCACACATCATACTTCTCACTTTTCGTTAATCTTTTAAGAATTGCCTTTATAGATCGCCTTATATACATCTTACTGGACAGTTATCAATCACGTGATGATCTGGGGTAGTCTGATATGGTATTTTATTTTGGATTACTTCTATAATTATGTAGTTGGTGGTCCGTACGTTGGTTCGCTGACGCAAGCAATGAAAGAAGCAACGTTCTGGTTTACGATGGTTATAACAGTCACAGTCACTACCATGCCTTTATTAGCCTATAAGTTTTATTCAGTGGATGTATGCCCCAGTTTATCCGATAAGGTATGTATATTACACTCTATTAAGAATCATCATTCAGTTCTCACTTGTTCTTTACAGATTCGTTTAAAACATGCTGCGCAATTGAAACTGAGGCAAAGCACGTCGGCACCGAGGGTTACATCGAGCAGAAGAGGCCGTCGATCTCTACGATCGGGATATGCGTTTGCTCATCAGGTATTATAATGCATATTGTAACAAAGGATTGTGCTTTCTTGGCGTTTCAGAAAATGTCTATATATTTAAGTGACACACTGACAAATATTTTTAATCCATGTTTTGAATGAACGAAATTTATGTTAATGGACCATAGCGGGATTGAAAAAAATCTCCAGATCTCTAGAAAGCTGTACTACCAGAGCCAAAGTTGATCTTTCAAACCTGAGTTTTAAGATCGCGACTCTGCCTCCTAATGGTATCCTCTTATGAGTATCCTCACTCCCGCCTGTGCAGACATTTGAGGTGCAACTCCAGAGAGGAAGAGTTTCCACCCGTCCGAAAGGTCCACAGTTTTATATCCTCTTTGTTTTGTCGAAGAGATACCTACGATATCTAACCGATACCTGGCAGCTTCCTCAACCAGCTCGTGATACTTCCCTGTGAGCGATGAGACGTTCCCTGTGCCCATCCTAAGTCGATGCCGTTGCCCCCCCCCCCCCCCCCCCCACACACACACACACACACACCTCCGTAATGGCTCACGAGGCCACTGCCGGGTTGCTCGTGACTTTTTTGGGCTAAGCGCGACCGGCTGCCGAGCGGGACAGACCGGCCACCAGACGCTCGCATACTACCTCCATTTAGGCTTGGCTCCGAATGGAGCCCTGGCACACCAGGTAGGCAATTTCCGAGGCTGCTCTTCTCTTCGTCATCATGGGAGCTTGCGCTTCGTTAGCCAGGTTTGGTCCATACGAAAATGAATTCGCACACCCCAAACCTGTTGCCCGCCCCCCACCACAAGGAGGTCAGCTGCCGGGGGGTTCTTGTTGTACCTGGACGCAAACTGATAACATTCTCATTTCGCCGTCTTCCAGTTTGATCTTGCACTGGTTGCGATTTCCAGACCGTACCATCATTTGAAATGAACAACGGATTGACATTTTGACCTGCTGATTTATCTGTTATTGCTCCGTCTTCTTCACTTTGTTCTATTGCATCAAACTCTTCGTCGAAAAGGAATTTCCGTCTGTTCATGTTGAATAGCTAATGTCAACTTGATAAAATATAACTTATCAAACGCACCTACTCCAAACGAATGTGTTTTTTTTGGCGGGCTTTTAGTGTCTATTTTTAGGGTTCCGTACCCAAAGGTAAAACGGAACCCTATTACTAAGACTTCGCTGTCCGTCCGTCCGTCCATCTGTCACCAGGCTGTATCTCATGAACCGTGATAGTTAGACAGTTGAAATGTTCACAGATGATGTATTTCTGTTGCCGCTACCACGACAAATACTAAAAACAGAACAAAATGAATATTTAAGGGGGGCTCCCATACAACAGACATGATTTTCATCCAAAAACTACCCTTGGTCACATACTGAAGTAAGGTTAACCGACAATATCCCACAACCAGTAACAAACTTCCCAGTTTTGATCTCGTTTGTGTCTTTGATGAATTAATCCTAGCTGCAAACCTTTTTTTCGATATTTCCCATTATCGTTATTCACCTTTTCACATCGTTGCTGTCAAGTAAGATAATTGATTTGAATTCAATGGACTCTTTGATGATCAATTATACATATGTATGTATCTCATCATGAAGATTTTTGATTATCAAAGTAATATGCCGATAATCTGCCTGCAACCAAGATCTGTCATCATACAAAAAATGTGATTTAATGTGATGACTGATGAGGTAACATACATAATCTCCTTCATATCTATATATACAGATGGTACGGAACCCTTCGTGCGCGAGTCCGACTCGCTCTTGGTCGGTTTTTTATATACACTTTTGTCCTCTCTTCCCCTCCTATTCGAACATCTCATCCACATGAACATTGTATGTATGCTCATCAGCGGTTAGCTTTACCGTTATCGTAGTCAGCAACTCATATGTGGAGAATTACAAAGAAATCCCATATGTATGTGTGAAAAGTCACACACGAGGGTAAGAAACGTAAGTTTTCAAATATTTCGATATCAAAAAATATTTTTGCATCGAATAATAGGTTTATGGCGCTATACTGATGTTCTAGGGATTGTCAAGAAGTTTAATGTACATCGGTGTAAAAAAAAAGTTGAAAAAGTTACGTACAAATTTTTTGTGTGATTTTTCACACAAGGAGGAGATAAAGGTTAAATACGCTCAATGATTATTAGTCAATACATATTGTAAACTGGCAAACTATAAGCTAAGCACATAAGTCTCGCATGACATATGTGGTTGCAAATCTGGAACACGAAGTATGTTTTCATGACATTGTTTTGCATGCACCCTAAGTAGATGTAAAGCCCTAAGTAGGTTAAAGCTGCTTTCTGATGTGAGTTGCAACAATCGATCTAACATTTATCGTTATCTGGAACTGCCGATATTACTGTTACGTCTTTTATGAGTGCTAAAGGGTCCGCCAAATAACTTTTTTTTTTGAAAATGCTATAAAAAAAAACTACTGAATATTTTCTCAAATTTATTTTTTTATTTGAAAGTACAATCCTTCCGGTTAATAATGGGAAATAATTTCATTCAAATGGCTGCCTCACGATCGGTCCAATTTTTAAGCACATTATCGATTGTGTGCAGCTGTATTTCACCAATGGCTTCACGAATATTGTCCTGTAAAGCGTCAATTGTCTCTGGCTTGTCGGCGTAACACATATCTTTGACGGCATCCCACAAATAATAGTCCAACGGTGTCGAATCGCGGCTCCGAAGTGGCCAAACGACATCAGCTCTGCGGCTGATAATGCGATCTTCAAAAACAGGGCGCAAAACATAGAGTGTAGCTTCGGCTGTGTGGCACGTAGCGCCGTCCTGTTGAAACCAAATGTTGCCAATATGCTCCTCTTCAGTTTTTGTGAACAAAAATTCGTTCAACATGACCCGATAACGATCGCCATTGACTGTAACGGCCACTCCTTGCGCATTTTCGAAGAAAAATGGCCAAATTATGCCTCTAGACCAAACACCGCACCAAACAGTGGCTCGTTTTGGGTGCACCGGCTTTTCAATGTATGCGTGCGGGTTTTCTGTGCCCCAAATGCGACAATTTTGTTTGTTTACATACCCGCCAAGATCAAAATAAGCTTCATCTAAAAAGATGATATTTTTGGCAAAATTGGCATCTTCTGTAAGTCGATCGCAGGCCCACTTAGCGAAGCGAAAATGCATTGGATGGTCAGTTGGCTTCAACTCCTGAACCAATTGGACTTTGTATGGCGTCATACCAAGGTTTTTATGCAAAATTCGTCTCAATGATGTCTCCGAAATGTTCAACTGTTGAGAACGACGGTGAATTGATGTTGATGGCGCTTCACGCACACTTTCTGCCGCAGCAGCAATATTCTCGGATGTACGCACTGTTTTTGGTTTTTCACGCTTTGGTTTATCGATGGGGATGTCAGTTTCTTTCACTTTTTTCACAGGATAACGAACATACGGGTCTGACGGTGCTTCTCTTCTTCCAAAATCCGTACGCAATTTTCGCACACATTCTGCAACATTACCATAATTTTCAAAGTAATGTCGCAATATTTCCCAGCGTTGTTCAAGCATATACACAACCATATTCGTTCAGCGGAAGGATAAAACGAATTATCTGTCAAATCAGACATGAGCTAAGTGTTACCATTCTCGAAATAAGCACTACTTGAAACAAAAAAAAAAAAGTTAGATGGCGGCGGACCCTTTAGTAATAATATAATATTCTTCTTCATTTACCCTCTATCATCCCATGAACCTTCTGTGTTCCCTCTCACTTTATGCCATCGTGAGACCAAATGCATTTCACTCTTCTATTTTCTTAGCCTGCATTTTATTTACATATTTATCTCTAATAATTTCAGGAAGGCTTTGGACGTCTTATCACTTCTGGCAAGATCATGCGAAAATTGCCTCAAGACTTTGCGTTCCCTCTCGGACTGGGTAGCAAAAAACACACTGTTGGGGCAGATGCAACAACAACACCAAACAATTCTGAAGTCGCAAGTAATTCAGTAGATGCCAGTCCACGTGCCCCCTGTCAAGATTTAGATACGATAAACCTCTAAACCTGCACTCCACCAGCGATATATTATCAAAAGTGAAAATAAAATAGATAAAGACCAGAGCAAAACTTAAGTAGCAGTAGTTTTTGCATCCAATACGAATTCAAATAATTAGTTATTAAGCTCATTAGTTTATTGTTATTGTTGTTTTGCAGCCATCTGCAAATTTATGAATTTCGAAGCAACCATCAGATGTGATTTTACCTTATAAGCTAATTTATTATTATTTGTAAAGAATTTTTTATTTCCTATTATTTCTTAATGCCATCAGCTTTAAAGAAACGAAGTACTTACAAATATGTACAGTTGTATTTCTTATACAAATTGAAGCGGAAGTAGAAGGGAAGACGGCGTTTATAGTGTACGTACTGATACTGTTTCAACAGGAAGCTGGTTAACCTCAGGAGAACGTCAGAATCTCATTATGACTTGTATGTGTTTGCAGAGAACATGTCTTTCATTCAGTAAGAAAATGGAATTGAACCTCATACATCTTGCTTGTGGCGACAACAACTAAGTGTAAAATTGGAAAATCGCGAGCTGAATATATTCGTATATAACATATAATTCGTTATCTTGAGGGTCAGGGTTTTTATTAAGAGAAGATCGCCTTCGCAAAAGGAAACATGTGCTTTAATATAACACTGAATAGGTTGCATATTTTGTATTCATTTGCTGTTTTATTATTATTTTTTTAACTTAAGATGAGAAAGCGACAGTTGGGTTGTTTTGTAACTGATACCAAATCGAATGTGACAAATCTTTTATTGTAAACGAGAAATAAATAGTGAAATAAGACAAGACGAGGTCGATCTAGTTCCAATTGTTGTAATAAAGTCGAAATAATTTTACAACCAAAGGGTTATTGTTTTGTATCATAAAGTTATTTGGACGAATTGGTCGATGTTCAAGCACAATAAATAGATGTCCTTGAGAACGTCTGTTTATTATTTATGGCTATTCGAAATATGGGGGGCAGTGACGCATAATGCTGGTTTTAGGGGAGTAATACACAAATAGTTCACTTCTTATTTAAAATGTAGAGAACAAAAAGATAGTATAAATGGAGATTTCAGTGACCCCCGTTTTGAAAAAAAATGACGTACCACAAGGTTCAGTTAGCGGTCCCCTGCTGTTTTTAATATTCTTCTTCTTCTCTAGTGGGCGCTACAGTTCGGGGTGAATCTGGGCCTCGACCAACGTGCCGATTCGGATCGAGCAGCGAGCATTCTCCAAAGTCATCCTGCATAGTCTGACGAGTTTAGCAGGTATGTCAAAGGTAGACATAGCGTTGTATGGCTCGTCTCTAATTACGCTGTCGTATGCGGCCTTGAAGTCGACAAATAGGTGGTGAGCGTCGACTTGAAATTCATTTCTTTTTTTCCAAGATCTGCCGTAGTGTGAAGATTTGGTCGATGGTGGACCTCCCTGGCCTAAATCCGCACTGATAAGGACCTATCAGCTTATTTACAAAAGGCTTCAGGCGTTCACACAAAACGGCAGAAAAGATTTTGTAGGCGATGTTCAGGAGACTTATTCCTCTATAGTTGGCGCAATCAGAGGGGTCTCCTTTCTTGTGGATCGGGCATACGATGCTGAGACTCCATTCCTCGGGCATGCTTTCCTCTAACCATATCTTACGGATGAGCTGGTGCATGCTCCCAACCAGGTCATCCCCAGCTGCCTTGAAGAGCTCAGTAGACAGTCCGTCTGCGCCAGCAGCTTTATTCAACTTGAGCTTCGATATGGCAATCTTAACTTCGTCGCGGTCAGGGGGACAGAATTCTCTGCGGTCTCCGTCGATTAGAAATGGACCATTCTGCCTGACAGCGGTATATTGACTTACATCGCCGTTATACAGTCTGCAGAAGTGGTTTTTCCATATTCTCAGCATCGACTGCGGTTCTACTTCTAGGTTTCCGTTCTCATCCCTGCAGGCTTCCGTTCTGGCTTTATAACCTTGGCATGTTCGCTTTATCTGTTGATAAAGCTTTCGAACGTCACGCCTGCAGTAACACCTCTCCAAATCCTCAATCGCGCGCTTCTCGTACTCTTTCTTCAGAAAAGCTTATGCTCCTCCCTTCTTTTTAACTTGTAGAGCTCACGAGCTGCTCTTGTTTTTTTATGCAGCGAAGCCTTATATGCATCCTGCTTCGCTGTGTGAATCCTCCTGCACTCGTCATCGAACCAGGTGTTTCTTCGTGGTGCAGCCTTGAAACCCAAAACTTCGGATGCAGAGCTTTTCAGGGCTTGTTTGCAAAGGCTCCACTGCTGTTCTTTTGATAGCGTGGAGGACTGAGGTGTATTGGCGAGCTTAAGGGAAACGCAATCGGTAAAAGCACGAACGGTTTTTGGCGATAGTAGCTTCCCGACGTCATAACTTTATATTCTTACTCTACTCCGCTACGGTGATATCCGTAGGCGCATCTTGGCTACTGCAAGATAGTGGTCCGAGTCTATGTTAGCCCCTCGGAAATTTCGGACATCAAGAATAGTGGAGGAGTGTCCGACGTCGATCGCGATGTGATCAATCTGATTGGTAGTCGATTGATCAAAAGACCCCCAGCTGCCTTTGTGTATATCGAGGTGCGGGAAGCGGTAACTGGCTAAAAAGAGATTTCGCCCCGTAGCAAGACCAATCAGCCTTTACCGTGCAACTCGGTTCTAGGACCTCAGAACCATTCGAAACATGCATCGGATTTCGGCAAGGAGATGCGCTGTCATGTGACTTCTTCAACCTGGTGCTGGAGCAGATAGTGCGACGGGCAGGCGTCAACAGGGAAGGCACTATCTTTTACAAGTCCATCCAGCTGCTAGGATACGCGGATGATATCGACATCATCGCGTGTTCTCGCCGTGACATTGTGGAAGCATTCACGGCGATTGAAGAACAGGCGGAACGAGTTGGTCTTAAGATCAATGAGGACAAAACGAAATATATGCTGTCAAGCAAAAACCAATCCGTCGCTCACCACCTGGGCAAAATATAACAATAGACAGCTACAACTTCGAGGTAGTTAAGGAGTTTGTCTACCTCGGGGCAAACGTAAATTCCACAAATGACACCACAGTGGAGATCCGGCATAGAATCGCCCTTGGCAACCGCTGTTACTTCGGCTTGTCCAAGCAACTGGGGTCAAAACTCCTCACTCGAAAGACCAAAGTTATGCTTTACAAAACGCTCATTCTACCAGTCTTGCTGTACCGAGCCGAAAGCTGGACGATAAGCAGGACAGTGGAGCTGATTTTGGGTTCTTTCGAAAGAAAAATTCTGCGCCGGATATTTGGTCCTGTCTGTGAGGAAGGTGAATGGAGAAGAAGACACAACTACGAACTCTACGAGCTATACTGGCCCGAATCCGAGCCTCCTGGTTCGAGAAGAAGAGGGAGACCGAACCTCCGGTATAAAGACCAAGTAATCGCGGATGTAAGACATCTTGGTCTTGACAACTGGAAGCAGCGTGCCCGGGACCGTCAAGGATGGAAGGCAGCTATAGCTCAGGCTCAGATCCTCCATGGATCGCTGGCCTGATAAGTAAGTAAGTAAGATCCCAAATTGCTCAGCATGGGAAAACAGTGATCCCCTGCTGAATGTCAAAGGCCTTTGGTGGTACACGGATGGCTCCAAGATGGCTTCTGGTGTTGGCGCCAGCATCTTTGGACCAAAACGCAAGATCTTGAAGGCCCTGAGAATAAGCCCCAGCGTCTTCCAAGCAAAGCTGCATGCCATCCTAACATGTGTCAATCTAAGTCTTGAGACTGGCATCAGAGGAGTAACTATCAACATACTCTCTGATAGCCAAGCAGCGCTTAAAGCACTGGGTTCGTACAGCACGAACTCAAAAACCGTCAAGGAATGCTATGACGCCCTGCAAGACCTCGCCAAAAGAAACACTGTTAAACTTTGGTGGGTGCCAGGACATAAAGGTATCGAGGGCAATGAAATTGCCGACCAACTTGCCAGAAAAGGTTCCAGCGACAAATACATAGGTCCGGAACCTTTCTGCGGCATTCCCGGATCTAAGATAAATTACCTCTTAGACAAGTGGGAAAGTGTTCGGGGACTCCGTCAATCTAAACGGCTTATACGACCCCTGAACAGACACCCTATTGACATACTCAAACCCAATACAGGGGATATCAGAAGACAAGTCAGCTATCTAACGGGACACTGCGGTCTGAAATATCACCTAAACAAAATTAGTCTCTCGTCTGAAACTGAGTGTCGGCTCTGTCTAGAGGACGATGAGACGGCAGAACACATACTATGTGAGTGTGCTGCTCTCTGCCATCTTAGGAAGCGCATCCTTCTCAGTGAAGTTATGACTCCTGAGGGGATCACCCTGGCTCCTACGAGAAGCATTCTCAACTTCATTATAGACGTGGAGAGGCTACTCGGCTAATCGGCTAGCAGGCACAATAGATCTGCAAGTTATCGTACTCGTGCCGTAAGTAACCATCGGGAACGATAAGTCTTATTTCGATCCAGTGTGGGATCTGGTAAGGCATTTAGTGCTGATCTAATTAAGAAGTGTCCCGGAGTTAAAATCGGACTAGCATCGATGTCGTTGTTAATACTGATCAATGGGCGAGAATTCAAGCAAGCTTCGATCTGGGTTAATGTTGTAGTAAATTCTTCAAATGTGAGCATAGTATCACCAATAACATAATCCTCCAAAGTTGGGTGCAGCTGGGGGAATAAAATTCCTGTGTATGCCATCCAAGAGCAGTTTATCTGCTACGTCCGATTTCAGGTGGGCAACAATCCTATAAAAGCTGTCCCGCAATCACTGTAGAAGTTTGAATAAATGCCTCTTCTGGACACAAATCTTATTACAGCGCCTAAAAATTCTTCTGATGTGAGATCGCTAACTACTTCTAGTTGGATTGCCTTAGTCGCGACTGAAACAAAAACTGCCACTTAGCCCTTTGTCGATCCATTTCCTCATCCTTTTGCTATTCTTATTTGAAATGGCCCTGCATAATCCACTCCGGTGTGAGTGAATGGCCTTGATGGTGACACTCTCGGTGCTGGTAACACTCCCATTATCTTCTGCCTAGTCGATGTTTTAAATCGATAACATCGAACGCGGTTGTGTAAAACCTTCCGTGAGGAATACGATTACCTCAATGTGGCCATTGTTAGTTGTATTCCGCCATGTAGTATTGTGAAATTATCAGCGTAGGTTATATGGGTTTGTGGGAGATTTGCGTCGTTTTCCAAACGACCCCCTAGAGGTAAGATTCCATCGTCATTTATTTCATTTATTTGGGGGCCTAATGACAGCAGTTTGCTATTCTTCGGAATGCTGTTTCCATTGGTTAACCTTATTTCATCAGAGAACTCTTTTCGTTGAACTAATGGGATTATATTCTTCCTTGTCTCTTCGACTTCATCTATTGTAAGTGAACCTGAAAGTCTTTCTGATAAAGTACTTCTGTACACATAACGTATGCGGTACGCCATTACTCTGACAAGTCTATCGTACGATGAATATTTTTCAAAGGTGCTTTATTCCTCTACTTTCGATGTTGACGATGTTAGCACAATCGGTGGATCAACAGGATTTTCTAAAATCTGGTACAAATTTGCACCAGGATTCCTCTCCACCAGTCTGGTCCTCTCCACTGTAGGAATAATTCATTAACTGGATTGGTGTGAATCCCCTAGAAGTACAGTCAGCAGGATTTTCTGCAGATGTTATATCTCTCCATGAATCTGCATCTACTTCACGCATTTTTGATATTCTATTGGATATGAATAATGTCTTGTTGGAGGAATCTTTCCTTATCCATGCTTACACAATAATAGAGTCAGTCCATGCAAAAACCTTACCAACTTGTGCTCCAAGACTCCTTCAAAAGCCTTGACAATAGATTCGCGCCACACAACTCTAGCTTTTATATAGTGAGGTTTTCCTTCAACGGTGCAACTTTTGTTTTTGATGTTATTGATGAAAATAAGTTTCCCGCGAGACGGTTTCGGATCGGTTTTCGTTTTGTCGAGAAGTTTGTATGTTGGCATTGGACGAAAAATTCGAAGAAGAGGGTCAAATACGAGGTGTGGGTGAAATTGTGGAAATTGACGAATGCCAAATTGGTCGTCATAAGTACCACAGAGGTCGTGTTGTTGAGGGTTCCTCGATCTTAGGCATTATTCTTCGTGGGGACCTTCTCAATACAGTCTAGAAATTTGTCCCGAAAATGAGAGGGACAAAAATACTTTAATATTCTATCACATCCTTTTAGTCCTTTCTAGCAATTCGCGCCGAAAACCGCTTTGGATTTTTACTTGTGACATATTAGACTATACCTACAAGAAATTTGGAAAAAATCGGAGATGAGTACTATTCGGAACTTTATCCCATCCAACAATAGCTGCTATTTCTTTAAATGTTTTCCCTTCTCGGACCAATTTAAAATTTTTTTCCGTTCTTCCAAGGTAGTTTCTTTGCCTTTACGACCCATCTTCACGAATTTTGCGCTCACCTTAATAAACGGAAGACCAAATAAACTTAAAGTAACGGAAAAAATGTGCCAGCTCATGCTAAAGATCTGTCAGATCATGAAAAACCAATTGCCAACTCAATTCATATTCAATAGACAATTCATGTCATCTAGAAAGTTATGTATAAATAAGGATGGCGAATACTTTTGTCCAGGTCAAATGAGAGATGAAGTGCATAAACAAAATATTTGTTTCCTAATACATTCGTTTAACTAATAATTTTTTTTGTTTAAACAGTTGATCATAGATATTTACACTACCGTTTAAGTAAAAGTCTTTGATATTTTATTTAGTTTTCTGCTCTGTAGCATCAATAAAAGGAAGAAAAAGCTAGGTGGCGAATACTTTTGTCCATGGGTGTATGTATATGTATTTTTTACGTACTTACTTTTCTTACTTTGATGGCGCTACAGTTCGGGGTGAACCAGGGCCTCAACCAACAAGCCTCTCTAGCCGGCCCGATCTTCGGCCAGCCGCTTCCCGTGCCGCACGCCCAGTTGGTTGAGGTCCCCTTCCACCTGTGCACGTCACCTTAAATGCGGTCGTCCTCTGCTGCGTCGTCCCTCGGGGTTGGAGTCGAAGACTCTTCGGGCCGGAGCGGTGGTGTCCATTCACTCTACATGGCCTAGCCATCTTAGACGTTGGATCCGAAGACGTCTAACCAGGCCAATGTCGCTGTACAGTCCGTACAGTTCTTGGTTGAATCTCCTCCTCCATTCTCCGTTTACACAAACGGGAACAAAGATTGCACGCAGAATTTTCCTCTCGAAACGTCCATGACCCTGTTCATCCGCTTTTGATAACGTCCAAGCCTCAGCGCCGTAGAGGAGGACCGGGATCATTAAAGTTTTGTAGAGGGAAATCTTAGTTTTTTGAGAGAGGGCTCTACTACTCAATTGCCTTTTGAGCCCGAAGAAGCAGCGATTGGCAAGAGTTATTCTGCGTTTTATCTCAGCGCTGGTGTCGTTGCTGCTTGTCACTATCGAGCAAAGGTGGACGTAGTCCTTGACTACTTCAAAAATATAGCTGCCGAAGGTGACGTTCTGACCAAGACGTCGGTGTTGTGCGTCTTTCTTGGATGACAGCATATATTTGGTCTTGTCCCCATTTACCCTTAGATCCACTTTCACCGCTTCTGCTCCAATGCTTGCGAACGCCTCATTGACGTCTCGCTTTGTTCGTCCAATAACGTCAATGTCGTCTGCATAGGCAAGCAATTGTGTGGACTTGAAGTAGATCGTACCTCTTGTATTAGCCGCAGAGTCCCGCACGATCTTTTCAAGAATAATGTTGAAGAAATCAACAGTGCCAGTGACAGTGACAGTGCGTCACCCTGTCTAAAACATTTTTTAACATCAAAGGCGTCGGTTAGTTCACCTCCGACCTTAATGGAGCAGCGAGAGTTCCCCATAGTCATCCTGCATAGTCTAACGAGTTTGGCAGGAATGTTAAAACATGACATGGCTCTGTATAGCTCGTCTCTATAAACACTGTCATACGCGGCTTTAAAGTCGACGAAAAGATGGTGCGTGTCGACCTGGAATTCATGGGTCTTCTCCAAGATCTGCCGTAGTGTAAATATTTGGTCCATCGTGGATTTTCCTGGTCTAAAACCACACTGGTTTCAGGTACTTACACAGTACGGAAGAGAGGATCTTGTACGCGATGTTCAGGAGGCTTATCCCTCTGTAATTGGCGCAATCATAGGGGTCTCCTTTCTTATGGACCGGGCAAACGATACTGAGATTCCATTCATCGGGCATGCGTTCTTCCGACCATATCTTGCAGATGAGTTGGTGCATGTTCCTGACCAGCTCATCGCCAGCTGCTTTAATCAGCTCTGCGCCAGCAGCTTTATAAGACTTAACATCGTCTAGGTCGGTTGGTCGGTATTCTCCTTCGTCTTCGTCCATTGTGAATGGTTCGCTCTGCCTGACGGCGGCATTTTGACTATCATCGCCATTATACAGTCTGCAGAAGTGGTCCTTCGACAATCTCAGCATCGACTGTGACTCCACTATTAGTTGTCCGTGCTCATCCCTGCAGACTTCTGCTCTAGCTTTATAGCCGTGGCATGTTCGTTTTACTTTCTGGTAAAATTTTCGAACGTCGTTCCTGCCGTAACATCTCTCCATCTCCTCGATTTCGCCCTTCTCGTGCTCCTTCTTTTTCCTTCTCAGAAGCGCATGCTCCTCCCTCCTTTTCTGTTCATAGAGCTCGCGAACAGCCCTCGTCCGTCGATGTATGCAATGTGGCCATGTATGCATTCTGTTTCTCTACATGGGTCTGTCTGCACTCATCATCAAACCAGGGGTTTCTCGAAGGTGGTGGCTCGAAACCGAGTCCGATGCGGCCTCTCTAATGGCGTTTTGACAACGACTCCATTGCTGTTCTATGGTTTCTGTTCCGACTTGATCGGCGAATTTCCTGGTGGTCTCTTGCGATTGCAGCTTTCCGACGTTAACTTTTGGTGTTCTTACTCGACTCCGTTGATTCCAGAAATTCGAAATTCGTACCTTGATCCGAGTGGATGTTGGCTTCTCGAAAGGTTCGGACATCTAGGATGCTGGAGGAGTGTCTGCCGTCGATCGCAATATGATCAATTTGGTTGGTTGTCGATTGATCGAAAGACCGCCAGGTCCCCTTATGGATGTTGAGGTGTGGGGATCGTGTACTTGCTACTACCAGGTTATGTCCCGCCATAAAGTCCACTAGCCTTAGTCCATTTTCTGACGTGGTGTTGTGTAGGCTGTGCTTTCCAATGACCCGTTCAAAGATAGCTTCCTTACCCAGCTTCGCATTGAAATCTCCTGGAACGATTTTGGTGTCATAGCTGGGACATTGCGCATACGTTCTGCCTAGGAGATCATAAAAGTCGTCTTTATGTCGGTCATCTTTCTCCTCTATGGGGGCGTGGACACATAGTAAGCTTATATTGCCGAGATTGGCCTTGATGCGGATAGTTATGAGGCGTTCGCTTACATACTGGAAGCTTAAGACTTTTTTCCTGAGTCTGCTACGAACAACAAATCCGCATCCGAATAAGCCTTGTTTATTTTCTCTGTAGCAGTTTCCGTAGTATATATCACAGTTTTTCATCCGCTTTTTGCCGGGCCCATCCCATCGCACTTCCTGGAGCGCGGTAATGTCTGCCTTATAGCAGTCCAAAGAGTTGACCAGTTGTTCGGCTGCACCTGGTATGTTGAGGGACCTAACGTTCCAGGTGCAGAACCGAAATTCGTTTCCTTTTTGACGTTTGCGGGGGTCGTCAACATGTAATCCGTCCGTATCCGAGGCTATTGGTTGTCTCTGAACAAAATTTTTGTTTTAAGCGATAGAGATGTTGGCCCTAAGCGCAACCTCCAACCTGGAGGGCCAGGTTCCTCTTTCCCCAGGAACAAGGGGTCAGGTTGCTGCACACATTGGTTCACTACCTAGCGGGTGCCAGTATAGCTATCCAGGGGAGGCCACGCGGAGGCTGTGTGTCAACTTGGATTAAGCAGGGACAGAGATCGAAGCTGGCGTTTGCCAAGTTAAACGCGATCAACTTCTTTGCTCTGTTTGTTCGCTCCCTTCTCCCCTAAAGCGATTACATACAAAATATTAATTCATCAAAATTCTTCAAAATTAAATAACTCTTTCCTATGCGGCGAATACTTTTGTCCAGGTCAAATTTGAAGTGCATAAACAAAATATTTTTTTTCTATTACATTTGTTTAACTAATAATTTTTTTGGTTTAAACAGTTGATCATGAATATGTACACTGCCGTTTAAGTGAAAGTATTTGATATTTTATTTAATTTTCTGCTCTGTAGCATCAATAAATAGAAGAAAAAGCTAGGTGGCGAATACTTTTGTCCATGTCGGTATAAAAGTCATCAGAAACTATAATACATCGTCTGTCAGGGATTAAAAAATGGTTGTCCTAGTGGTGCTAATGTGAGATCATAAATTAAGATGTAACGCGGTGGCCTTTGTTTTCAGAATTTGTTTCCCACACTGTGTAAACATTAATCGAGTGCGATTAGCTCCTTAAGAAGATAGTACAAATTTCATCTATATGTATAATGAATATACAGTCAAGATCGGTTATAACGACATCGGTTACAACGAAATATCGGTTATTGCGAACTCTAAGTCCCGACAAAGGTCCATGCAAATTGTACTAACCAAATATCGGTTTTAACGATATCGCTTATAACGAACAGTTTTAAATTGAAAATTAAAAAAACCGGCCAAGTGCGAGTCGGACTCGCGCACGAAGGGTTCCGTACCATCTGTATATATAAATATGAAAGAGACTATGTATGTTACCTCATCAAATGACAGATCTTGGTTGCAGGCAGGATTTTTTGTATGAAAATCATGTCTGTTGTATGGGAGCCCCCCTTTAATATCGATTTTGTTCTGTTTTTAGTATTTGTCGTGGTAGCGGCAACAGAAATACATCATCTGTGAAAATTTCAACTGTCTAGCTATCACGGTTCATGAGATACAGCCTGGTTTGGGTACGGAACCCTAAAAATCGATCGTTTATAACGAATATTAAAAAAAGAATAAGTAGGCATTGGAAATTTCGTTCACTTCAAATAATTATGGGGAATTCCCTAGATTTCTGACAATGTCGAAATATTTGCTTGAGAGAGTGCGATGGTTACGTCGGTATTCGCTCTTATTTTTGTACAAAAATGTCCTCTGTGTATCTCAATTTTTTCGACGAATTCGAATTTTGTTCTCTCTCGGCTCTAATTTTCCGCAAACGTTCCGGAACGGTAACACGACGCAATATTTTAGAGACTCCCATTGAATTGCGTGTGTTAGATGTCAACGGTAGCACTAACGCAGTACATATTGTGAATCGGACTTTATACGCGAATTTCGCATTCTGTTTCTGAGAGGAACTGGGATAATCATATCTTATATAAAGAAAGGTGTTAGCTTTTTTTTTTTTTTCAAAATGAGTTCAAAACGTAGACCGTTTTATGATTGAAGAAAAATCTGCAATAATTTCAAGGCTCGAAGCTGGTAATTCCAATAAAATTTTGGCAGCAAAGTTTTCTGTATCGGCTTCAACAATCTCTACCATTTTCAAAGACCGAGATAAAATTATGAAGAATTTCGAAGAATCCAAATAAAAAAAGTCCGATGTAGTAACCATTCCGACATAGATGATGCTTTGCTCAAGTGGTTCAAAGTCCAAAGAAACCTGAATACAGGAATACCTCGACTTACGTCGCTAATTCGTTCCGGGGAAAACCGCGTAAGTCGAAAACGACTTAAGTCGAAGTAAAGAAAATAAAGACGAAGAGTAGGTATGTATGTACATATGTACATTTTACGAGTACATACATATGTATTTATCTTAGATAAATTAATGACCCCTTCATAATAAAAATAACAATGAAGCAGAAAACAAAACTAAATATGAATTCAACATTAAAAAATTAAGGATTGATTTGTAACCAGAGATGCTACTTATTTGAAATACTTATATTTAAAATGCAAATACAAAATGCAAAATGCCTATTTTGTATTTTGCATTTAAATACCTTTTCAAAAAAAGCATTTTGTATTTTATTTGAAATACTTTATGTAAATATTTAGTATTTGTAAAATGCAAAATGGTTTTGTTTATTTCTTTAATTCATATTTTATATTCACTTTTAAAATACATAACTCAGTTTATGAACGCCCGGTCAAAATGTTGAAGACAACAACAAAAATAATAATATTGCAAGTAAAACTCAAACTTTTTCTGAGTATTTGTCAATGCCAAACACAACAACCAATGACAAAATTATGAGGAAGAAAGAAAAAGTCATACTTGCACACGTGGAAACCACTAGCATACTGCACAAATTTGCAGTTGAAAACCGAGCGACTTCTGAGGGAGGTTTCAAACTTTTAATCCGAATGGGAATCAGTGTTCTCTACGCAGAAACTGATCGACCGCTCAGGACGAGAGCCGAACGCT
This sequence comes from Eumerus sabulonum, assembly GCA_951905685.1. Lineage (NCBI taxonomy): Eukaryota > Metazoa > Arthropoda > Insecta > Diptera > Syrphidae > Eumerus > Eumerus sabulonum. The sequence continues at coordinate 30,012,302 of OX645062.1, forward strand.
GTCGCTTACGCTTGTGCAACCAGCTTAGTTCAGTGTTCTTTATTTGGTGGATGTAAATAAGTAAAATGAGGGCGCCGTGGCGCAGTGGTTAGTGTGTTGGACTCTGGCGCACGATGAGCGAGTTCGGATCCCGATAACACCAACGCCAGAATGTTTATTTCGCGGCGTCCCTCCTCGGCGGGGTACTGGCAAAACCCCCCGTAGTATAACTTGCCTGGAAAAAGCTTCTCGACTCACGCCGTTCGGAATCGGCATTAAACTGTAGGTCCCTTTCACCTGTGTGAAAAATAAATCACACACAACATGGGTGATTGAGAGAAGCTTGGCTCTGGTCCTTCATGGACTGTAACGCCACCAAAGAAGAAGAAGAAATAGGTAAAATGACTTAAATGTAAGTAATACATTATTTTTATATGTTCTATTTAACTAAGCATTAAGAAGCTAAAAATCGTAATGTAATTATTTCTAGTAATCTAACCTGAGATTGTATGTATGTATGTTAGCGTTACATACGCTAGGGACCTACAATTTATTGCCGGTTCCGAACGGCGAGTTTCAAGAAGCTTTTCTTGACAATTAAACTACAGGGGGTTTTGTCAGTACCCCGCTAAGGAGAAGCACCGCGAACACCGATGACATGGCTGTTGTCGGGATTCGATCCCAAGTCATCGGCGTCAGAAAAAGCGCAACTTTGGCTTGCAGGAGGGAAACTCATAGTTATGACAAAGTAGCTGAGCTGATTCTGGAAATCCATTCTGAATTTGATTTAAAGCTAGTAGCAATCGTACAGACTGTTACCGACAACGGAACAAATATGGTCAAAGCTTTCAAGGTATATGGAACAGATTCAGATATTGCAACAAGTGCTAGAGATTAAGCTCTTATTCAAAATATTGAAGTTGCCCATATTAATATTGACAATGATGATGATGATCATGATAATGTGTTAACTGTAATACAATTTCCAGAGCCATGTGAAGAATTTGAGGAGTTGCAACTGCCTAATCAAGAAAGTTGGGCCACACACACAGTAGGTACATTTAGTGACTTCAAGAGACATGAATAAGGCTAGATCCCAAAGTAATTCATACAAGAAACTTTATGATGCAGCCATGGCAAAATGTCAAGCAGTTTGGAATCTGTGTTCAAGGTCTCCTAAAGCATGGAAAATCTCCTACTTCTCCATGATGGAATTCATATTATAATTCCCTTCAAGATCTACTTGCTGTAATGGATACCCTAAATGAAACATTAAAGAAACTTGGATTAGCAGTTTTTAAAGAAATTGAAATCCGATTTCCTAATGAATAGGTACGTAAGCTGTTTGAAACCTATTTTTGACGGCATCAGAAGTTTAGAAGGCGACAAAGATACTTACTATGGATGTCTTATGCCAGAACTTATGAGGATGCAAAGAATTCTAAGCAGTTTGAAAATGGATAACCTTAAATATTTTGGTGTATAGATAGAAGTTAAAAGAAAGTCTTAATATGCGTTTTGAAAGATTTTATAAATTACAGGAACCAAAAGCAAAAGATGGCATAATAGCATCCATATTCTATCCCTTTTTCAAAATCAAATGGGTACCAAAAGCTAGCAGAAAATACGTTAAAGAACTTTTTGTTTCAGAAGTGAGCAAAATAAAACAGGAACAAGAAGATGAACAGAGCTTCCTGCATACTAATTCTAATAAAAAAAAAGGAAAAGACTGATCATATTATGTATACATATGTATGTTTGTTGAAGATTCTGATTCTTCAGCAGCCAGTGATAACGCCAATAGACCTTGAAACACTACAATATTTAAAATATGACGACAATACTTTAGAATTCTTGAACAAATATCCAAGTGTAAAAAAACTCTTCCTTAAATACATTTCTTGCCCACCAAGTTCTGCTCCTGTTGAACGACTATTTTCCTTTGGTGGAATGATTATGAGGCCACATAGACGAAACATGAAAGATAAACTCTTTGAACAAATACTAGTATTAGAATCAGTGAAATAAGGTATTTTATTTGAAAAACCTATTTTGAAAATATGTATTTTGCATTTTGTATTTAAATACTTTTACGAAAACCATTTTGTATTTTTATTTGAAATAAAAAAAATGCCAAGCATTTGCAATTTAAATTTAAATACTTTTAATAAAGTATTTTCAACATCTCTGTTTGTAACATATTGCCATCTTCGTCACTTGGCAGTAGATTTTGTAGTTCAGCTTCAATTTCTTGTTCTGGGTCTGCAGTCTTTGCAGGTGGTTTAAAAAATTGTGTCAATTTGGTTTGAGAAGCTTCCAACTTATTTTTTTTTTGTAGAGATCCTTGTAGCATGCTATATTTTCTGAAATCAAAAACGAGACCTTCTCACTTCTCTCTCGATCTGGATCATTTTTCAACATATTTAAGCCCCTTTCCATGCAATCTAAAAATTCTGCCAAATGTTTTGTAGTAAAAACTTCTTTATTAGCATTGTCAGGAGGCGTATACATCTCTTCTGAATCTTCTAAAACTCTAATTAGTTCGTCAGTGGAAAGTGGTTCTTCTTGAACGTGAATTAAATCTGTAATGTCGCCTTCATTAAGTTCAGAAAATCCTATTTCCTTCGCCAGACAAAGTATTTCTGATAGAATTTGCTCATCATCATTTTGCGCAATGTCGACATTAACATTAGGTGGATATTGAATACATTCTGGCCAAATTTTTCGCCAGGCTTTATTCATGTTAGAAGTTGTTACATCTTTCCATGAGTCGGCTATGTTTTTAATAGCCTCATGAATATTATATTTCTTCCATATTTCCTTTATGTATGTTATTTTTTCCTCACTTTCTAAGGAAATATATATAGCATGAATTATTTGTTGAAAAGTACGACGCAAACAATACGCCTTAAAAGAAGCAATTACTCCTTGGTCCATGGGTTGAAGTATCGCTGTAGTATTCGGAGGAAGAAAAACAACTTTAACGTTTTCATCAATATCGTCAAGAGAATGGGGATGGCCGGGAGCATTGTCCATGACTAGAAGAACCCTTTCCGAGAGATTATTTTTGGAGCAGTATTCTTTAGCCGCCGGACAAAATTCTGTCTTGAACCAGTCAGTAAAGATTGTTGAAGTTACCCAGGCTTTTTTATTTGATCTCCAAATTACTGGAAGGCTATTTTTTTCCACGTTTTTTAAAGCCCTTGGGTTAAGAGAATTGTATATTAGCAGCGGCTTAAGTTTAAAATCACCGAAAGCATTTCCACCCAGTAGAAGAGTCAACCTATCTTTAGCTACCTTATAACCAGGAACTGAGGTTATGTCTCTGGAAACAAAAGTTCTTGTCGGTAATCGTTTCCAGTACAACCCTGTTTCGTCCACATTGAAAACTTGCTTAGGACTATATTGACCTTCTTCAATTAACGCTTTTAGTTTATTTGGAAACAACGATGCTGCTTCAATATCTGCACTTGCGGATTCTCCACTCAACTTAATGTTGTGCAAATGAAACCTATTCTTAAATTTGTCAAACCAGCCTCGGCTGGCTTTAAAATTAAAACCTTCATCCGGCCCTTTGATAGAATCAAATATATTCTGCGCTTTCGTCTGAATGACACTAGCATTCACAGGAATTTTTCTTTGGTTCAAATCCTGTATCCACATAAACAAAAGCTTTTCCATTTTAATTAGATCGTTAGGTCTATTTTTAGTTATAATGGTATCCGAAGTAGAAGCTCCTGTTAATGCACTTTCTCGCAATTTGCTAGCATTCAATTTTATAGTGCGCACAGTTGAGTGGGGAAGTCCTAGGGAACGTGCGATGTCGACTGCCTTTTCATCGTTATCCAAGCGGTCCAAAATATCGACTTTGAATTTAATCGGAATAACCTTCCGCTGCTTTTTGCTTGAACTTCCGGAAGCGGAGCAAGATCTTTTTCCTTCCATGATATGTATGTATTAAAATTTTACTTCAACCTAAAACAATCAAGCAGTCAACACCTGCTTCAGGTGTAACTTACTAGAATTGATTTTAAAGAAGAAAATATGACACAGTTTTACAATCTTACAATAATTCTTGATGCGTTCACTTCTTGTTGTGCTCTGCAAAATATCAACTCACAACTGAAGAATTGCCACGTATGTTCATGTATGAACATTTCTTTGAATGCGAAATTTCAAATTTGCACGGCCTACTAACGCTTTTTATCGTTGTTGTGTTCTGCAAAATATCAGCTCACAGAATTTCTTTGAATGTGAAATTTCAAATTTGCACAGCCTACTAACGCTTTTATCGTTGTAACTCGAAGCAAAACCGACGTATGTCGAGGTAAGCTTCCTAAATTTTTCTGACGTCGTAAGTCGAAATGACTTAAGTCGAAGCGTCGTAAGTCGAGGTGTGCCTGTACTCTACTAAGCGGACCAATTCTTCAAACTAAGGCAGAAGACTTTGCAAAAGGATTGGGAAAAAATAACTTCACTTGCTCTACAGCTTGGATTCAACGATTTCGGTGAATGTGGTAGTGTTTCTACAAAAATTGTGGATGATTGGTTGCGTGTTGTTTGGCTAAAGCTGCGAGAGGGTTATTCAGGTGATCAAATATTCAACATCGACGAAACAGGTTTATTCTACAAAATGACACCTAATAAAACATTAGAATTCAAAGGTGAAAAATGCGTTGGAGGTAAAATGTCAAAGGAACGAATAACGGTTTTAGTAGGAGCTAATATGACCGGAACTGCTAAACAAAAGTTGTTGGTTATTGGAAAATTAAAATATCCGAGGTGCTTTAAAAATCTCAAGAAACTACCATCATTATATGAGCCTGGATGACATTAGAGATATTCGAAAAACCTTTAAGAAATTGGGATAGACAGTTGACAAAACGAAAGGAAAAAATTCTGTTGTTAGTAGACAATTGTCCTGCACATCCAATGATTGATGGTCTGATTTCTATAAAGCTTGTATTTTTGCCACCTAATACTACATCCGTTTTACAACCAATGGATCAGGGTATAATCAGATCACTTAAAGAGCACTACAGAAAGCTTCAAGTACTCAACATAATTCGTACAAGATGAACCATATGTATTGAGTTTGTTGGATGCCATTTCCTGATTTCCAGGGCTTGGGAGAGGGTGTCTACGACAACTATCAAAAATTGTTTTAAGCATGGTGGATTTATCCCACAAGAACCTGATAATTCAATCGAAACTGAGTTCGAGGAAGAAGATAATTGGCCGTTGAGTCATTGGATTAAACACATCCAGTCATATGATAACGTCTTTGATTTATGCACTATTGAAGATTTCGTTAATGTGGACAGCAACATTGTGACTGCAGAGTTTCTAACTGACGAACAAATCATTGATTCTGTTCAAAATGAAAATGTGGAGAGTGATGACAATGAGGAAGGTAAGAAGATTCTTGTTTCTATAAAAGTATGAAAACATTTTACAACATTTTTACTTACAGAAACTGAAACACAAATTCAACCGACAATTGAAGACGCACTTCAGGCTGTCAATACCTTGAAATCGTTTCTTTTGTTGAATGATACTTTTGACCGAGGTTATGAAGAATTTTTGACCAAAATGGAGATGAAAATAGAAGGAGAATTCATAAAACAAAAATGTCGACAGCAAAAAATCACAGATTACTTTGTAAATAAATAAAAGTTTTGCTAAAATGAAAAAAAGTGTGTCCACTTTTTAATAAAGAACAAAAAACGGAAAAATCGGTTATAACGAAACACCGGATATAACGAACAAATTCTCCAGTCCCGTCGAGTTCGTTATAACCGATTTTGACTGTATATGTATGTATATATGTACCTATATGTTTGGTTGTTTTATTACCGTAAGCTTTATCGTTTTCGAAACTCTTCCAAATACGCCCAACAGTAATTCGTAAAATTTCTGCGGAACATTTTGACTACCGATCCCAACTGGCCAATCAAACATGCTCACAGTCTGGACCAATGATCACCCAATCATCTTAGCAAATAACGGATCGAGGACCAATTTGACAAACAAACGCTTGAGTCAAAATGGTGATACCAACCATTGGAGAAGAGCAAATTTCGAAAAGCCATATCACCGCCACATACCAGCAAACAAGCTTCTAGCAATAAGTTTAACAGAAAATCGAGGAAGATAATTAAATAAACAAGACGAAAGATTGAATTGATGGAAATAAAAATGGATGCGAAACCAAGAAAAAAGTACAATATAGCGGTCCAGTTACTTACAAAACAACAACAAAAATAAAAGAAATAATAATAAGAGCAACAACAAACAATTAACACAACTTGAATTAACGAAGAGGATGAAGCGGACGAAGACGACAAACGACAATTTAACGGAGATGGAAAAAATAAGCAACTAGGTGAAGAAAATACTTGGCACCGAAAAAGATCAAGGGGCGCAATGAAGGGGGGTAAGCTGCGCCGTTTGGACTAGAAAGCCAAACGAACACAAGCACTAAAAATACTTGAAAAGCGGTTTGTTTGAATGATGGTGATATACGCTGAAGATCGACAACGACAACGTACATACATATGTATAACGAAAATAAGAAATACCTTTCTTTGCGATCACCTGTTCTATTGCGACTTTTTCGCTAGCAACACAACAATGACTTGTGTTTGAGTTGCAGTTGGTGGTTGCGAGTTGGTTGTAATAAATATAACTCAAACATGTATGTACACATTGTACATCGCTGAGTGGTTTCGACGTTGTCCTTGCACGTCGAACGGCTTGAAAACTTTTTAAAACTCCCTTAAATCCCTGACGTTTTGCTTATTTTATTTATAATTTTCACCAATTTTTTTTCATAGTTCGCACAGGTTTAAGAGTTTTACTCTTATGATGTTCGTCACACAAGCTTGATGGAGTTCAGATGGTTTGGATCGTAGATGCTCATTCATCACTCTCCAGGGGTGGTTGTCCTTGGTAGGAAGAGAGGAACTTGACTGAATTTCCACGTTGGTTATAGTTCCCAGCAAACTTTTCATGCCACTATGATGTTTTATTAGAACTGCACACACAAAGTATGAATTTGAAGTGACCGTATACTGTGAGTGTTATGCCTTCATCAGTATTTTTGATCGCTTCCCATTCATAACAGCTGTCCGTATAGGAGTTGCAATTCTTTGGTTACAGACCTTGGTGACCAGAAACATAATATTTTCGAAGAAATTCCAAATATTGGAAAAATTATAAAAATAAGCAATGTACATACATATGTATGTAATGAATACTTTAAATAACTTCTTTTTTTTTCCTCAAATTGCTAACCAATACCTAGCCCATTTATCAAACATTTTTATCAGGCTCTTATGACGTCAGTCTTGGTCCGCTATATCTTACCTTATCGAAAGCGAGTTTCATAGACACACATGAACCGACGTTTTCTCAAATAACTTGCAGCTATGCATATATACATATGTACATAGGTATTACAAACCTTATGAGCGCAGTTTTAAACCAAGCGATGGTATCCTTATGAATGTTACGTTTTCTACCACTGGCATTACTTCTTTCTTAAAGTGCTAACTGTTCTGTTTGTGTGCGGAAATGTAATCATGTATGTACATACATACATAATTAAGGTATGATTTCCTGAGTTAAATTTTTTTAAAAATACTTAACAGCCTAATATGGATTGTTATTAGTACTCTAAAATTAAAAACCAATTTGAATATAACAAATTATCAATTAAATTTTTGTTTTTTGTTTTTAGTGTATACAAATTTTATTAGAAAAGATAAAAAACATTTAAATATAGATACTGTGTCTAAAAGATTTAATAATGAAACAAGAGACCGTAGTATAACTACTTCTCTTCAATTGGCTCGCTTGCCAGTGATACATTGATACTTTCTACTCATGCAGCCCAAATACATACATACATATAAAGGTAAATATCATGCAACACTTCGCAATAGATACATACATATGTATATGAATATAGAACTCTCTTTAAAAATAGCAAACTCTGTCACGAACCTGTGCTTTTACGAATCTTGGACAAATCATGTTCCTAATCAAGGCCACATTACCTTTAGAGTGCAGTTTAATTCATTCGAAATAATCTCTTAACGAAAATTCAGTGATCTGAGACTCTCAAATATTTCTGTGGTGCCACCGGGAGCATTTGAAGTGCAACAAATCATTATACCATGAGTCATTATTCATTATCAACCATACCACCATTAACAACACTATGCGATCAACATTACCATTATCCTCATTAGCATCGACATGAACATCATTATCATCAACTTCAATGTCGAAGATGTGTATCGCATACTCAACCGTAAAGAAATACTAAAAAGAAATGGTTTAAAGCAGAGAGAAATGAAGAGCTTAACTTCTCCTTCTTCGTCGTCATCTTTCAACTCGAGTTTGAGTATAAACCAAACCAACAAATCGACCAAGTTGGGTGTATTGGTTAAAAGAATACTTGTATCTAGAATACTCGTATTACCGTTGCTAGTTAAAGCCAACACTTGTGCACTTTAGGTCAGATATTTTGCGTTTGTCGCCCGTACTGTGAGCACGTGCCTATCTCGTCGGCTCTCTCTCAAGTTCGATCCGTGTTGTAAATCTTGCTTCTATATCTAATTTAACGGTGCTAAATATTAGTTTTCCGCTTTTTTAATTAAATGTAAGTAATGTTTGTTGTGGGAATATTTGCATCTACGAGTGGATTTTAAATACATTTTCAGCAAAAAATGTTATATGTGAGATTAGAATTTAAAAATATAGGAAGCAAAATTAAACGACAACTTATAATAACTATTAACAACATTCGAAAACAGATTTATGTCCAGTATTGTATGGTGAAAGTTATGCGCTTTAAAATACCTGAGTACAGAACAGAACTGTTTGTGATATCTTTCGAGTGAAGTTTTTCTGTCTACTGTGTCTTCTTCTCCTTCTTCTTCATTTTAAAAGTAGTTATTTATGCTTTCTATTTGTGACATTCGTAATAATACAGTTCCTTTGCCGTTCTCTTAATTTTACCTTTTAATATATAATATATTTTTCGTTTAGACACTCTGTTCCTCTGACCAGAAACTGGGGTATTGAGCAACCTCATAGTCGTACGGTTATTTTTTTCTCTTGTTGTTCTGCTTCTATTTCAAACGTTGAATTACACGGGCATTTATTGCTTTTGATGTTTAACATACATATACGAGTAGCATCAAATAATTGTATGTCATTGATCTAATGGTCTCAATAAGATACAAAATGTGAGATATGTACATAATCATGCTGCTAATACGCCTTTTTTCTTGTTGGCCAAAGGAAAGATGGCTTGAGCTTTGTTTTTTTCAATGCAAGATATGTATATTTTTTTCAAACAGTACATACGTTATTCATACAATTCCTACATACATACATATGAACTTGTATAGTTTAGTATTTGCATTTTTTTTTGATACGCCTCATTGCCACAGAGAAATCAACAGTCTCAACGATCAGGACGACTATCAACGTATGTATGTACATATGTATGTGTCATATTGATGTTAATTATGAGATAGCCAAGCAAGAAATATTCGACTGATAAATTAATTCTCTGAATTGCGTACAAAAACTCACTTCTTTTGCTTTTTTCGCTATTCATCCGTGTTTTTAGTATTTGGGTTTTTTTTCCCTGACCAGATACAGCTGATCTTGATCCTTTCACGGAATGATTAAAAGTTCCTGATTGGTTTAATTGATTTACATGGTACAGTTTAGAATTAGGGACTCCTAATTTAATTAGGTTCGCTCAGAATTAGCACACTTTCTAGAACATCTGAATGTGCTCTCTGGCCCATTCTTATTCATATTTAAAGTACTTGTTTAATGTAATGATTGAATATATTAACACTCTTAGTTGGTGCTATAGCTTCTAAGAAAAAGAAAACATTTTTAAATTAAATTAAACATTAAAAAATATTGTCATTGAAAGAGTGAAAGAAAAATTGTGTAAAAAAACAAATTAACAAGACGAGAACTAACTATAGTGAAGTAAAAAAAGTGCGAACGAATTGGATAAATACCATAAGGCTCTTATCAAATTTGTGGGTAAGTGTCAATGAACAATTAGTTATAAGAGTAGTTGTTTTAAGTTAAATTTCTTATTTTTTAATATGTGCTATTGTGTATTATACCCACGTGTTCTTTCGCCAAACTCAGAAATCAGAGCGGAGTGCTTATCTATGTATACATATGTATATATTAGTGATGTTCCGGATATCCGTATCCGTATCCGCTGATATCCGAGGGAGAAGAAAGATCCGTATCCGTATCCATTACTTTTCTCGCGGATCTTTTACGGATCTTTTACCTTATTAATTTTCAATTGATAGGATGGAATGCTATGTATGGGTGATTAAGTAGAATTAAAAAACTATTAAATACCATACAGAGTATTTTTTATTTCTTAAAATCAAAGATTTTGCAAACATTTATCGTAGTAAGTTACTTAACAATAGTGCATAACTCAAAGTTACTAAATCAACGATCTCTATAATGAGTAAACAACAGAGGAACTTGAACAAATTATTAATCATAATTGAAATTAGGTAATGGTAAATTGTATTTCAAAAAGAGTAACTTGGCAGCTTTGTCCCCCAAAAGTCTGTTACGATGAGAATTATAAACAATTCCTGCGGCACTGAAAAATTGTTCACTTAGAACGCTTGTTGCAGGGGTTGATAAATATGTGCGAGTAATGTGACTGAGACCTCCAAACCTGTTTTACTGTTAATCTGCCAATATTTTTACTGGTCTTGATCTCTTGGTAACCTTTTTTCTGACATATATTCTTTGAACAAATTAGTTTTCGTATCTGATATTTGATTTTCAGATTGCTCATCGTCATCATCACTATATACATATTAGCAATAGACTCTTCTAAACTCTGGCAATGTTCTTTTCTAACAGTAATTGGTTTGATTTCAGTACTTATAGCTGCTGTGAAATTTTCCTCAGTTTCTAAGGCTGTAAGCAATATCGCTGTTATTTCATTTATGAGAATATCACTGAAGAATTTATTTTTGTATTGTGGGTCTAAAAATGTGGCTACTTGAAACAAATCATTTTTATCAATTTCAGAAAAACGATAATCTAATTCATTCTTCAAAGCAGACACAAAATCCAGAACAGCGGATACACTGATATTGAGACTTTCCTGGATCTCATCATAGATTTTATTCAATGCTCGTACTAGAGGAATAACGTCAGATATACATGTGTTCTGTGAGCTAAGTTTTTTTGTAATGTCTTCCAGAGGCTTCAGAACTTTTACTAATTCTTGAATTAAAGTCCAGTCATCAGCATTAAATTGTTCTATTTTGTTATTAGAAGCATAAAGCGACGAGTCCTTGATGCAATCTAGTCTTTCCAACATATGATAGCTGGAGTTCCAGCGTGTCGGAGAGTCTTGCAACACGTTTAAAACGTTTCGATTGAGCCGAACTTGTACTTTTTCTAGTTCTTGCTTCGCCATTGTGGAATGGTTGAAATGTCCTGCAATTTTCCTACATTTTGCGAGTAACACGGAGATTGTATCAACTTTTTTGATAGCTTCCTTAACTACCAAATGTAACTGATGTGCTGTACAGTCGATATTGTGTATTTCAAATATAGAACAGGCACGTTTCATATTAGATCCCCCATCTGGTACCATACAGTGCACATTTTGTTTCTGAATTCCCCATTCGTCTAACATACTTTGAAATATTTCCGAAATATAATTTCCCGTATGACGTTCTTCAAGAACTTCCGCTTTCAAAACGATATTTTTTCGTTGAAAATCTTTGGTAATACCATGACATGTTAAAGACAGCAATGAAACTCCTGATGACGAGTCTGACCAGATATCTGATGCGAAGGAAACTTTCTCAAAATCTTGTAACACGTTTTTTATTTTTGATGACACTCTATCGTAAAGCTCGCTGCAAACAAGTTCCGTAAAATATTTTCTGCCTTTTAGAACATAGTTTGGAACAATATGGTCCATCAATCGTCGGAACCCTAATTGTTCTACGTGTTGAAAAGGAAAATCTGATAAAGCTAACATTTCGGCAATCAAATAGTCAATATTTATTGATTTTGGGCTTGTATTATCCCACATTCTAGCTCTTTCCATATATTCTTTGAAAAAAGTTTGTTTAAATTCTCTTTTTACCGTTTGCAAAGATGTTCCCAGCCGTGATATTTCATCAGTACTCTTCTTAGCGGAGTCTTCTTTCAAGAATAAATCATATTCTTCAGGATGTTTTCTCTGTAGATGATTTTTTAAAGAAGTTGTGCCTTTACCCTTACGGGAATACTTTCCATCACAAATTTTACATTTCGCACACTCATAATTTATTATTTCAAAATGATTCCAAATTACACTAGAAAACTTCTTATTAGACATTACTTTAACTCTTGTACCAAAACCATACGCAAACGTTATCTACGCGGCCCAGTGTCACACTAAATATACAATATATATCCTTTTTTTACATTTCTTTTTATACTTGTTGAATTTTGTGGTTTGCACAGTAGACACAAGGACCAGATGTGAGCTAGACTCTCATTAATCCTTCCTTGGGTCGGCTGTGCAATAATATTTATTATTTTATGGTTTCACTGTCTGCGGGGTGAAAAGATTATCCCTTATGTCGGCTCGTCGGGATCGTAACTCGCGACAACACCGATTGAATAAGACAATAAAAATCCGTATCCGTATCCGCGGATCTTGACACCAAATATCTGTATTCGGATCCGTATCCGCGGATATATGTTTTTAGCGATCCGGCACATCACTAGTATATATGTACATGTTGGAATGAAATAGAAAAATGTATTTATGGGTTGAAAGGTTTCTTTCGGAGATCAAACCATACATTTTAGATGAAACAAATTCATAATTTCTTTAAATTCTTTTTCGTTTTGTTTTTACAAAAAAAAACGAAATAGTGGCATACACTTCAATACTCTGGGTTAACCCTGTTGGCGAAGGCATTACCATAAATGTATGTACATACATTAACTTGAGGAAAAATAAAAAGGCCGTGTTACGCTTAATTAAAAAAGCAGCAGTGGAAGATATAAGAATAAATGTTGTATGATTTCGGTTTGGCCTAAGTTCCGAATTAATAAACTTTAATTATTCAGAAGAATTGAAAATAGACAATTTCAATTCCGTAATGTGGGCCATTCATATGTGTATACATATGTATATGTATATACGTACATAATTTACATGAATGCCTTTCAGAACATACATATATAATTATTGAACCAACCCTCCCTACCTTTCCATCCATTCTATACGACATACCTACGCCATTCGGAATCGGCATTAAAACTGTAGGTTCCTTTCACCTGTGTGTAAAATAAATCACACACAACATGGGTGATTGAAAAAAGCTTGGCTATGGTCCTTCATGGGCTGTAACGGCACCAAGGTAGGTAGATAGGTAGTAAGGACCGTAACCTTCCAAAAAAAAAAAAAACAAAAATGAGAAAAACACACATAGGCCAGGGAGGCCCGTTGTGCAGCTACGAGCGGGTTTAGCCCCCTATTCGTGGAACCATTTTGTGCTTCTTAAGAAATTAAGAAGATCAGATATCCCTACTTGCTGAACTTCGGTCAGATCGTTAAGGAAGTAAGATCCTAGATATCGTTTCCTGATTGTGCAGAATGCCGGGCAGGCGCAGAGAAGGTGAATGGATTCGACCTCCTCCTCGTCTAGACAGCTCCTGCAAAAATCATTCGGAGTTATACCTCGTTTTTGCGCGTGACTGCCAATAAGGCAGTGTCCAGTGATGACACCGATAACTTTGTGGATGTCAGTTCTTTTTAGGGAGATAATACTCCTAGTCCGTTGACTGTTGAGCCAGGGCCAGATTTGCCTGGTGATGAGGCAGGTATATCCCTGAGTCCATCTCCGGTTCGTCTCGGCCCTGGCGAGATTAGTAAGATTGTGTTAATTGGTTGCAAAGGGTATACCCTCACAAGTCACGATGGATTGTAGCGTCGTTCCTTGTTTGGCGAGTGTGTCGGCTCTTTCATGTCCTGGAATGTCGCTGTGTCCCGCCACCACCACGCCACGCCACCAAAGCAGGCAAATAACATTTGAAAATAAATTATGAGTAATTTCTAAGCGCACATTTGTCCTTTTTTCACTCTTATTACTTTCTCTCTTCTTAAGGCTACTACGTTAGTGTTGTGTTTGCTTTTTTCCTTGTTGTTTCCATTTCCGCTCCCCTTACCTTCGTCGATATACAACATGAAATATTCCTTGTTACAAGGTGTCTGTAAGTTCAGTATTCATTTCAATACACTTCCTGTTCAGCTTTAAAGATTGAAATTATATTGAATCAATTTTAAGTCATAGGTTTGAGAAGGCCGATCCAATATCCTACATATTCTACTTTAAATTTACTAATCAATTACATACATATGTATGTATGTTCCTCAAACTTTCTTTCTGTTGAATTCAATTTTGAAAACTAAAGATTCATAGATATTCCAATAGTGTAATTTACAAGTTGCGTTCTAAAGTGAACACGCTTGTGGTCAAACACGAGATCATAAGCTTATTAGTTTAAAAATATTCCTTATTTTTTCCGATATGGTCTCCTTATAACGATTTCCACGGTCAAGAAACATGTCGACACAAGTCCGCTTGGTCGTGGAAGGCCTCTATCGGTAGTTGAAAGAAATATCGTCTTCGGCAACTGATATTACCTAGCTATCCAGGAGCTTCGAAAAAACAATGTGAATAAGGGAGCGTCTTCAGACCTTGTGGGCCTGTCGACGCACTTACGGTAAAACCTGGGGGCTGAAACCTAAGGTAATCCACTGTCTATATACCGCGATAGTATGACCTATCATCACTTATACGTCCACGGTATACGGGACAAAAGTTGAGCAAAAAACGATAATCGTTAAGCTTCAACGCCTCCAGAGACTAGCGTGTCTCGGCATTACGGGCGCTATGCCAAACTGCCCCACTCCAGCCCAAGAAGCACTGACTGAACGTACTCCATGCGACTTTTTTATAAAAAAAAATTGCATTATGCAGTGCAATCAGAATTCTTCGCTAGGGAACAAGCTTGCCATGTAGACCCATGGGTCACATGTCTATCTTGTAACATCTTCTTGAGCTGGATATGATTACCACGATCTCGGACGCATTACCAACCACACACCTCAATTTTTGACAAGAGATTTGAGATATTGATCCGAGACAATTCAGCTTAAGGTAGGAATGCCTAAATGCCCGACAAGACCTCGTCAAAAGAAACAAGGTCAAATTCTGGTGGCTGCCAAGGCTCAAAGGTATTAAGTGCAATGAAATCGCCGATCAACTCGCCAGGAAAGGTTTCAGGGATAAATACATAGGTCCTGAACCTTTTTGCGGCACTCCCAACTCTAACATCAACTTCTTCTTAGACAAGTGAGAAAAATCGCAACACCCGTCCTTCTGGAACAGCGTTCAGGGACTTCGCCAATCGAAACCATTTACACATATGGCCCCTGAACAAACACTTTATTAACATACTCAAATTAAATAGAGTAGACATCAGAAGACTAGTCAGCTACCTGTAGGGCCACTGCGATCTGAGATATCATCTCAACAAAATTAACCTCTCGTCTAAGACATGAGGGATCGTCTCGGCTCCTACGTGAAGCATTCTCAACTTTAAGGAAGTGGAGAAGCACAATAGATATGTAAAAGTCGCAGTGCCTCGTGCTATTTGGTAGCGCTAGCCCCTTAATTAAAAAAAAAAAAACCTCCCCAAAATAGCCGCCTAGAGAGGAAGAAATGCTCAAGAGATTCGTTCTCTAACGTTCATTAACAATGCTCGAGGCCAACTTATTGTGGAAGACAATAAAATTCTGAACAAATGGCGACAGTATTGTGAAAGACTTCTCAATGAACAGCTTTCCCGGATATGCTTTTCGAGAGCCGCTACCAACCTTGGGAAAGTGTCCGACATCTTTGTCGAAAAAGCTAGGAACGCGGTCAATTACTCAAAAAAAGCAAAAATGGTTGGGCCGGACGAGATACCCTCTGAGTGCTGAAAAAAGATGGGAAACATAAAGTCCAGATGTCCTATGATTCTCATCTCCAAACTTATGAGCCTCATCAGCGCGATAATGTCACCACCATGAACATCGTTGAAAGGGTATTAGATATCCGGCTGCGGAAAATAACACAGCTATCTGATGACCATTGCCGGTTTGCCTAGGATAAATCAGCAACAGATCCATAAAAATCAAGTACGAAAAACATAAGCCTTTCTTTTGAAGTTTCACAGGGGAGAGTTTCAGTGCTAATCTCACATATCCAAAAAAAGAAAAAATTGAAGTCCACTGCTTTATGCCAACAAATATAGAAACGAACGTTTTACATTCTTTTTCGGGCCTCTTTTAAAAACCAACTGGCACGGTCTTTTACCAGCAGCCTCCAGTGCCGCACGCCTAGTTGGTTAAGGTCTTCTTCCACTTGGTTGAGCCACCTTAAATTTGGCCGTCCTTGATCGCAACTCCCCTCGGGGTCGGATTAAAAGATCTTCCGGGCCGGAGCTGTGGCTTCCATGCGTTCTACAAAATTTAGCCATCTTAGGCGTTCGATCCGAAGACGCTGTGCTACGTTCATGCCGCTGTACAGCCCGTACAGTTCACCACTAAGTCTTCTCCTCCGCTCCCCATTTATGCAGGTCGGGTCGAAAATCGTACGCAGAAATTTTCTCTCAAAATGACCAAGAGCCTCCTCATCCGCTTTCGATAAGGTCCATGTCTCTGCGCCATAAAGCAGGACCGAGATGACAAGGGTTTTGTAGTTAGTCACATTGGTTTGAGGCTCTGCTTCTCAATTGCCTCCCGAGCCCAAAGAAACAGCGTTTGGCAAGAGTGTTTGATTTCGGTACTGATGTCATTGCTGCATGTCACTACGAAGCCTAGGTAGATGAAGTCCTTGACTACCTCGAAATTATACCTGCCAATATGTGTTTCCTGGCAAAGATGCCGGTGGTTCCGTGTCCTTTTTCGACGACAGCATATGTTTCGTCTTGCCCTCATTTACCGCCAGTCCCATTTTAGCCGCTTCCGTCTCAATGTTCGTAAAGGCCTCAACGACATCTCGCTGACTTCGTCCAATTATGTCAATATCATTGGCATATGCGAGCAGTTGTACCGACTTGAAAAAGATAGTGCCCCTCGTGTTGACCAATGAGTTTTGCACCACGGGGATCGGGCAGATGATACTATTCATCGGGCATGCATTCCTCTGACTATATATTACATATGAGCTGGTGCATAATCATCTCCAACTGCCTAAAAGAGCTCGACAGGTAGTCCGTCTACTACAGCAGCTTTCTTGGGCTTAAGCTTAAAAAAAGTATTCCTAACTTCGTCCAGGTCAGGGGGACGGAATTCTCTGCTATCACTGTCCGCTGTGAAAGGGTCATTCTGCCTGACAGCGGGATCTGTTTCGACATCGCCGTTATACAGTCTGCAGAAGTAGTTTTTCCAAATTCTTAGTACCGACTGCGAGTCCAGAGTCCACTACTAGGTTTCCACTTTCGTCCCTGCAGGCTTCCGATCTGGCCGTATATTCCTGGCATGTTTGTCTTATTCGTTGATAAAACCTCCGAACGTCATTCCTGCTATAGCATCTCTCCATCTCTACGATCGCGAGCTTCTCATGCTTTCTTTTTCATGTTTTGAGGAGCTAATGCTCCTCCTTCCTCTTCTGCTCATAATGCTCATGAGCAGCTCTCGTCCTTCTGCGTAGCGCCTATTGATAAGCTTGCTGTTTGGCTACTTGGCTGCATGTGCCCTCGTCAAACCATGGGTTCTACATTCTGCTAATGTTCGATTTGAGGATAAAAAAAAGGAACGCAAACAACGATTTTGAAGGGCAGAATAAAAGTGATGGTTAGGATATGCTCTGGAGCTACATACATGGCAGTATCACAATGAAAACAAGCCGATTACCTTAATAAATACTATCAAGTGTTGCGAAATTGGGGTGAAATCAATCTTGAATCTTCCAACAGGATAACGACCTAAAGCACACAGACAAACCGGTAAAGGAGTACTTATTTGATCGGATAACCTAGACAGCTGGATCACACTAAGTAATTCTCAGATCTTGATCCGGTATAAAATTTGTGGAAGGCAGATTCGAAAACATCTAATAACTTGCAAAGACTGGACAAATACAGCGTTTTTAAAAGAACGGACAAAAAATCCAACAAAATTCACTAAGAAGATGGTTGAATCAATAGCAAGAAGAGTGGTTAAAGTGAAAAGGAAAACAGAAATATTACCGCAAAAATATGAAGTATTTTTGGTTATTTTGCTAACGTTATTTTATTATTACCTTTTCAACTCACTTTTCTCAGACGTTACCTTATAAACACCTTATAAAAAGTGCATTCATATTTTTTGAGAGAATACAAACTATTTTAGATATAGAGTACTGAAACTGTAATGCAGGGGTTTGCACTTTCTTTTTTCGCTCACAGTACATATGTACATATGCAATTTTAAATAGAGAAACGAGATCCTCCAAAGTTTTTACTTGTTACACTTTTCCTTTCCTGTTTCCAAATTTGCAACCGATCTGGTAATTATAAACTGCAAACATGTCCATGAGAAACTTGAAAGTGTGCTAGGAAGAAAGTGGGACAACTACTTTTGCTTTCAATTAAAATGTCCACTTTTAATACTAACGTCAGCTAGAGCACTCTTATTGTGGTCATATTCTGTTTATGTGATCTTGGGTTCTCGTATAGCATTTGAGACGCACAACTCTGTACAAAAACTTCAAAAGCTAATGGGAAACTGTATTTAGGGTTCCGTGCATCCGGAAAAAAAAACGAACCCTTATGGGATCACTCGTGTGTCCGTCTGTCGTCGCTCACAGTCAATTATCTCCGAATCTACTGGACCGATTAAGTTGAAATTTGGTACACATATCAATTTCTGTGACCCAAATGTAAATCCGTTTTTTTTTTTGTAATTTTAAAATAAACAGTTTCCAAGTTATTCAGGAAACTGTTTATTTCAATGCATAATATTCTTACTGACTTACTGATTTAAAAACACAAACCTAATTCACATTCCTTCCTTTGAGAGCACTGTGGTGCAGTGGGTAGTCTCTGACGCTGATGACGCGGAATCGAATCCCTAAAACAGTCATGTTATCGAAAGAGTTTCTCGCGGTGTTTCCTCTCTCGGGGTACTGACAAAACTCCCTGTAGTATACCTATAATTGTCATGAAAAAGCTTCTCAAAATGTAGGTTGGCATTGACAGAGTGCAAACATAAAAGGCACATAGTGGGTAGTGTATTTGTGGTTTTTATTTGTTGGCAGAGCTTTGGGGGCGCCGTGGTGCAGTAGTTGGTTCGAGTGCGGATCCCGATAACACCAAAGCCATCGAATGTTTATTTTGCGGCGTCCCTCCTCGGCGGTGTACTGTCAGAACCCCCCGTAGAATAACTTGCCACGAAAATGCTTCTCGACTCACGCCGTTCTGAATCGGCATTTAGTTGTATGTCCCTTTCACCTGTGTCAAAAATAAATCACACGCAACATGGGTGATTGAAGAGAAGCTTGGCCTTGGTCCTTCATGGGCTGTAACGCCACCAAAAAAGAAGGAGAAGATTTGTTGGTGGAACAAATCATGCTATCGTAAGGGCCATAACACCTGCGGTAGCTAGTGTTTTTTCGAATCCGCCGACTGATTTCCACTTCACGGTGTTGTACATGTTCATGGTTATTGCTCACTGGCGACTTCTTCCTTCTTCTGCCTTTGCCTTCTCAAGACGTTGTATTTAAGACATACACATAGCCCCTTGTGCGCGCAAATTATATGTATACAAATTTAGGTCGCCTATCCCCAATCCTGACGACAGATGTAATTCGGACTTTGCTCTTTTGTGACCTATTTCAAATGTACACATGTTGACAATGCCAAATTGTAATTCACTACAAAGCGGTGAAATCAAAACTATATTAAGAGTTGTCCCTAAATAACAGTAAAGCAATGTTGCATCATATTTTGGGTATGGGACCAATAGAAACTTTCTGGAAAAATGTGCTTACAAGAAATCATGCTTACAAGAATCAATTTAAATACAGCTGTGTCTGTGTTTGTGTCTGCTTGAAGTCTCACTTTACAAGAGCGTTGGATGCAACTGAAATCAAAAAAACCAAAAATCGAATGAAATTGATTAAAAACATATGACTAAGAAACAGCATTAGACATCAACCACACACTGACGACCACTCTCCGTAGATTAGTTGAATCTTTTCCTGTATAGCGATTTAAGTTTAAAGCTAAGACATTCAGATTAACCAAGAATGCTTGCCCAACAACCCAACTAAAAGCAAAGAAAGAAAAAAAGTGGAACAGAGCGTCATCATCGTGAAGAGATGATGACAACCAATCATTGATCGTCATTCTCGCTGATTTCATGTTTAGTTGGCAGCTAGCCAGTATCGATATCCGGACATTCTTCGTTGAAAATATGAACAAGTTTTTTGTATGTGAAGGAAATGAAGACGAGAAAGAAAATAAACACACAAATATGTAACTTTGGAAAAGACCAAAAAAGAAAATTACTTATTTGTTTCTATAAAGATGGCAATTTAGGGAATTCAGTTTGAGTTGGAAGGTATCTTCATGATACATATGTATGTACTGTACATATGTAATTCGAATTTTGTCCTAGCCGCATATTACTACGCTTCAGGGTGTCACGTGTCATAGGTTTCAACAATGTATCTTAATACATTTACTCTTATAAACGCAGTCATTATATTAGTTAAATACAACAACTAATCATTGCTCGATTATACCAAAAATATACGTACATATACGGATACTCTTTGTCTGTTTGTGTTTTCTTTGCATTCACCATTGCAAATTACATCATTAAGACATTAATATCCATCCATGGCTTCAGTTTTGGAAATTTTTTCTTTCTTTTTACAATTACTTTAGAGCTATGTAAGACATAATTTTTGGGTACATTGATAAATATTGAAAAGGCTACAGAAGGATCACTTTCACAAAGTACACTTTGCCAATCTTCAAGTTTTAAAATGGATCGCTTCGCTCCAACTTGGATGCCCTGCGACCCACCTAGTTACCTTGTTGCAGTCAAGGTACGTATGCGAAAATCGCAACACTGCGAGTCGAGTAGGACCATCAAAATTTGACGTCGGGAAGCAGCAATCGCAAGAGACCGCCAGGAACTTCGCCGATCGTGTCTCCCTTCAGCTCTCTGATGTTGTATTATATAGGTATACATAAGCGCATAAGTTTGAAACATTTTTATTTAGCGTAAGGTAGTTACATATAAGAAAATGTTGAATAAAAAAGAAATACGAAAATAGGTGTTCGAGTCCAGTTACCCATGACAAGAAGAAGAAAAAAAGGTAAGGTTCGGAAGTTTACTGATGCTGATCAAAATACTGATTGGCGCAAACAAGCATAAGAAAAACCCAAAAACAATGCAAGATAGAAATACGAACAAGTAGCTCAGGTAGGCCAATATGTGCAGTCAATAAATATGTAGATATGTACCTGTTTTGAATAATAGGTATCTGAATCCACATATACATATTTATCAGACTTTCGAGTTCACATGGGTACATTTAAGATAGGTTTCCTGAAACGTTTTTTTCTGTTACCGTTGCACTCTAAGCACTCATAGCATATAGTGCCAAGATACGAGTACATACATATTTAGGTTTCGAGTACCTCATCCTATTCTAATTCTTCTTCTGTCGTTTCACAACTCTCAATGATGCTTTACATATTAAACACATCATTATACTAGAAGCCGTTCAACAGGGGGTCGATGCAATGATGGGTAGATGTTTTCGTGTTTAATTTATTGATTAGTTACCCAGTTAAAATACCATTTTTGGACGAGAAAAATACTCCAATTGGCATGAGCAAGACGCACTAAGAAGTACGTAATTTGAATAACAAATATTCGACGAAGGATTGCAATGGTCAAACACTTTTGCTAAAATATTGAAAAAGATAATAAAATAACCGTATAAAATGAAAAACATCAATCTGGCTTCTAAAGTTTAGTAATATAATTAAATTGTGTATTTTACCATTTATTTAATACACAATTGTGTATAAATATTTACGGGTTGTAAGGTTGTAAAAAAGATTTGTGTGACTAAGTTCAACTTCTATGTTAATCCAGGTATTGGAATAAAATATTTTTAAACATGCTAGTCGTAACGTTCATGAATTATGTGGATTCATAATCACATCAATGTGAAGCAGTTTCGATTCGTAGTTATACATAAATATAAATAAATATACATAATCACATTTGGATATATAATAGAATGCATTACAAATGTAATTACAAAAATAGGCTGAGTACGACAGGTGCGACACTAAAATTTCAGCGCGAAAAACACGTTTGATGATATTCGTTTGACCACGTTGTTAGTGGCGTCAGAGGCCATAGTAATTAGTTAAGATATAGTTCAGTAAAATGCGGAGATAAGTCCCAATTCGTCTTAATGCACACATCCAACGTATTTTTCTCATCATGATACAAGCACCCGAAGTATGTTTTTCGCAATTTGATTAGGCCCTATCAGTTAGTTATGAAATTAAATTTTATTTAATTGTACTCAATTCAATCGAGCAAACAGAGCAAAGAAGTTGATCACGTTTAACATGGCAAACGCCAGCTTCGATCTCTGTCCCTGTTCGATCCAATTTGACACACAGTCTCCGCCTGGCCTACCCTGGATAGCTGCCCTGGCACCCGACAGGTAGTCATCCAACGTGTGCAGCGATCCGATCCCTTGTTCCTGAGGAAAGAGGAACATGGAACTCCAGGTTAGGGGTTGTGCTTAGGCGTAACATCCCTATCACGTAAAAAATTAATTGTTACATAACAACCGCAAGCCTCCGATACAGACGGATACGAAGCTGACGACTCCTGCAAACGACCAGGGATTATGAATTAGATGGCAATCTGTTGGCTTTGACGAGCATTTGAACAGATTGCACCTACAAACGGTTTGCGATCTGACGGCGTCTTGACTATATCATTCAGCCTTGTTTCGACGTCTTGACTCTAAAAATCGACGTCTTGAGACTAACACAATGATAAGTCAAAAGCGTAGTTTTTAAACGAGAATAACACGTATAGTATCGGTGTATTACAAAAGCAATCACAATCACAGGGCAGACGTACGAAGGTTTTCCCTCTCTTTCTTTATCTCTGCAAACGACTAAAGCACTTGAGAGTTTGCACTGGAATGTGAGGTCCCTTAACATACCGGGTGCAGGCGATTAATTGGAGCAAACCCTCTGCTGCTAAACAGTAGATATAACCGCACTCCGAGAAGTGCGATGGGATGGACCAGGCAAAAGACGGATGATAAACTGCGACATCTACTACGGGAATTGCGGATTCGGTATTCGAGGAAAAGTCTTAAGCTTCCGGGATGTAAGCGAACGCCTTATAACAACCCGTATCAAAGCTTATTTTGGAAACATAAGCTTGATATGCGCTCACGCCCCAACCGAAGAAAAGGACGATCGACTCAAAGAAGAATTCTACGATCTCCTAGACAGAACATATACTCAATGTCCCAGCTACGACAAAAAATAGATATAGGAGATTTTAATGCGAAATTGGGCAAAGAGGACATATTTGAGTCCGGCTACTCAATATCGATATCGGCTACTCGACTTCCTGACGGGGCGCAATCTCCTTCTGGCTAGCACACGACTCCGGCATCTCAATATTCACAAAGGCATTTGGCGATCACCGGATCAGTTTATTACCAATCAGATTGATCACGTTGCGATCGACGCCAGATACTCCTCAAGCATCCAATATGTACGAACTTTTCGAGGAGCCAAGGTACGAATGAAGATATAAAGGATGCCTCGGAGTCGAGCTGGACAACGAAAGTTAGACGTCGGAAAACTACAATCGCAGAAGACCGCTAGGGCCTTTGCCAATCGAGTTTCCCTCCACCTTTCGCAAACACCAATGACACCGGAATAATCCACAGAACAACAGTGGAAGCATTGCCAGCGTGCCATCAGAAACGCTGCCTTCTATGTGTTGGGTTTTAAACAACGACAACTAGAAACCTCTGATTTGATGATCAATGCGGGCAAGCCCATGTAGCAAAGCAAAACGCCTACAAAGCTATGCTACGTAGACAGACGACAGCCGCTCATGAACATTACGAGCAGCAACGGAGAGTGAAACACACGCTTTTAAGAAAAAAATAAAAGAAAGCATGAAAAGCATAAGATCGAGGAGATGGAGAGATGCTATCACAGGAATAATACTCGCAAGTTTTACGAAAAAGCAAAACGAAAAACGCGACGAAAAATTAAATACTACCAGGCATAATGATTCGCAACGGACGAAGCTGCAAGAGAATTTCATCTGACGCACGATGAGCGAGTTTGGATCCCGATAACACCAACGCCATCGAACGTTTATTTCGCGGCGTCCCTCCTCGGCGGGGTACTGGCAAAACCTCCCGTAGTATACTTTCCCTGAAAAAGCTTTTCGACTCCAGCCGTTCATATCTTCAAGATCAAGATCTTCTCTGCTATATTGTGTGAACGCCTGGAACCCTTTGTGGGTAATCTGGTAGGTTCGTATCAGCGTGGTTTCAGACCAGGAAAATAAACAATAGACCAAATATTCACACTGCGGCAGATCTTGGAGGAGACCCAAGAATACCAAATCGACACCCATCACCTTTTCGTTGATAGAGACGAGCCATGTCTAGTTTTGACATCCCTGCCAAACTCGTCAGATTGCGCAGAATGGTAATAAAGAACTCTCGCTGCCCCATTAAAGTCGGTAGCGAATTAACCGAAACCTTTGATGTTAAAAAAGGATTTAGACAAGGTGACGCAATGTCTTGTAATTTCTTCAACATTGTCCTTGAAAAGGTCATACGAGACTCATTGGCCAACACAAGGGGTATTTTAAGTCTGCACCACTGCTTATGTACGCTGATGATATTGGCGTAATTAGACGAACACAGCGGGAGGACAATGATACGTCAACTAAGAAAGGCGCGGAACAGCGACGTCTCGGCCAGAACGTCACAATTGGCAGCTATAGATTCGAAGAGGCCAAGGACGTCGTCTACCTTGGCTCACTAGTGACCAGCGACAACAACATCAACGCAGAATTACTCTTGCCAACAGCTGTTTCTTTGGGCTCAAGAAGCAATTGAGAAGTAGAGCCCTCTCTCGAAAGATCAAAGTCGCGTTGTACAAAACATCATCATAATTATCCCGGTCCTCCTCTATGATGCAGAAACCTGGACTTTAACAAAAGCGGATGAAGAGGTGTTGGTCGTTTCGAGAGGGAAATTCTGCGTTGAGTCTATGGCCTCGTAGAACGACGACGACTCTACGGATCGTATGGCGACATCGGCCTATTACGACGTCTACGGATCCAACGTCTGAGATGGCTAGGCGATGTAGAACGAATGGATAACATTGCTCAGGTTCGAAGTGTCTTCGAGTCTAATCCCGAGGGACGACGCAGCAGAGGACGACCGCATCTAAGGTGGCGAACACAGGTGGAAAGGGACACTTTCCACTTTCAATATTGCAAACGCAGAGGATGAATTTCAGTTCACCATGTACTGTGAGTGTTATTCCTGCAGCAGTACGTCTGGTCACTTTCCATTCACAACTGCGTTACATACTTTTTGTCGGTATAGGAATTACTTTTTCTTGGCTATGAAGCGAATTTGAACTATAAACCTTCCGCTCGGCGGTCGATGATGTTAACCACTGCACCACGGCCATCCAGGTTCACACCGGACTGTGGCTCCACCTAAGTAAGTAAGTAATCAATTCAATCGATATGACATGTCTTATAAAGTTCTTTAACGTCCGGTCTTTAATCCGTCTGGGCAAAAGAAAATTTCATTATTTGTCATGCTGTAAGTTAACGCACAATTATCGGCACGTATGATTGCAACAACAAAAAATCCACAGCGGCAAGATCAGCAGTTCCCTGGCTTACAAACAAGCTTGTTTACTCCAAGGTTCTTACGTGTATTGTCCGCTACAACCTGGTTTATAAACAAGTTTACTCCAAAGCTCTTGGCTGCATTGTCGAGAGTGGTGAGTTTCGCAATCGCTTATGACGGACGCTATAGTGAAGAATTTTATGAAAAAACAGTTAATTTCTGTAAAGGTATAGCATAAAAGTCGCCAAAATAGGGCTTGGACCAACTAAATAAAATATTTTAATCAAATAATAAACCAAGCAACTGTCTAATAATCTTATCTTACTTGGGTAGTGTTACAGGCCCTAAAGGGCCAGAGCCAAGCTTCTCTCAATCACGCATGTTGTGTGTGATTTATTTTTTACACAAGGGAAAGGGTCCTACAGTTTAATTCCAATTCCAAATGGTGTGAGTCGAGGAGCTTTTTCATGGCAAGTATACTACGGGGGTTTGCCAGTACCCCAGCGAGGAAGGACGCCACGAAATAAACATTCGATGGCATTGGTATTATCGAGATCCGAATTCACTCATCATGTGTCAGAGTCCAATAAACTAACCGCTTCGCCACGGCGTTCTCTGTAATAAATCTTGCAATGTTTTTGCTCATCTTCCCGTTTCCTATCCAGTGTACTTCCTGGATCGCAGTAATATCCGTCTTGTGTACATACGCTTAGAAAATCGGCACTTGTACACCTAACGTGTATACTAATGTTATACAAGGAAAAGTATGTAATAGGTTACACGAAGCTAACAACCTTCGCACTACAGTACTACGCGTTGGAAAAAATAGTTCGAAGTCCACACCCTAATAACCTAATCAATAAGCTTGTACGATCAATAAGAATGCACGAACCTATCTTGATCTAGGCTCTAATATTGTTCTTCTTCTTCTTAGTGGGCGCTACAGTTCGGGGTGAACCTGGGCCCCAACCAACATGCCCCTCCATCTAGCACGATCTTTCGCTAGCCTTTTCCATTGCCGCACACCCAGTTGGCTGAGGTCCCCTTCCACCTGTGTGCGCCATCTTAAGTGCGGCTGTCCTCTGCTTCTTCGTCCCTCGGGGTTGGATTCAAAGACTCTCCGGACTGGAGCTGTGGTGTCCATTCGCTCTACATGGCCCAGCAATCTTAGGCGTTGAATCCGTAGACGCCTCACTAGGCTCATGTCGCTGTACAGCCCGTAAAGTTCTTCTCCTCCATCCCCCGTCTGCGTTTATAGGCCCAAAAATCCCGCGCAAAATCTTTCTCTCGAACCGACCAAGGGCCTCCTCATCCGCTTTTGATAGTGTCCATGCTTCTGCGCCGTACAAAAGGACCGGAATGATAAGGGTCTTATATAGAGTCAACTTTGTCCTTCGGGAGAGGGCTCTATTACTCAGTTGCCTCCTGAGCCCAAAGAAACAGCGATTAACAAGAGTGATTCTGCGTTTGATTTCGGAACTGATGTCGTTGTTCCAGGTCACTGCGGAGCCAAGGTAGACGAAGTCCTTAACTACCTCGAACTTATATCTGCCTATACAAACGTTCTGGCTGAGACGTCGGTGTTGAGCGTCCTTTTTTGATGACAGCATATACTTAGTTTTGCCCTCGTTTACCGCCAAACAAATTTTCGCCGCCTCCATCTCAATACTCGCAAACGCCTCATTGACATCTCGCTGTGATCTACCTATTATGTCAATATCGTCGGCGTATGCAAGGTGTTGCGAGGATTTGAAATAGATTGTGCCTCTTGTATTGGCCAGTGATTTTTGCACAATCATTTCCAATATGATGTTGAAGAAATCACACGACAGCGCATCGCCCTGCCTAAATCCTTTTTTGACATCAAAACTATCGGTAAGGTGTTCACCGATTCGGATGGAGCAACGAGCATTCTCCAAAGTCATCCTGCATTGTCTGACGAGTTTAGCAGGTATGTCAAAGGTAGACAAAGCGTTGTATAGCTCGTCTCTAATCCTGCTTCGCACTCGTCATCGAACCAGGTGTTTGTTCGTGGTGGAGCCTAGAAACCCAAAACTTCGGATGCAGAGCTTTTCAGGGCTTGTTTGCAAAGGCTCCACTGCTGTTCTATTGATAGTGTGGCGGATTCAGGTGTATTGGAGAGCTTAAGGGAGACGCGATCGGTAAAAGCACGAGCGGTTTCTGGCGATAGTAGCTTTCCGACGTCATAACTTTGTATTCTTACTCTACTCCGTTGCGTTCGTGATATCCGTAAGCGCATATTGGCTACAACAAGATAATGGTCCGAGTCGATGTTAGCCCCTCGGAAAGTTCGAACATCAAGAATAGTGGAGGAGCGTCTGACGTCGATCGCGATGTGATCAATCTGGTTGGTAGTCGATTGATCAAAAGACTGTCAGATGCCTTTGTGTATATCGAGGTGCGGGAAGCGCGTACTGGCTAGAAGGAGATTTCGCCCCGTAGCAAGACCAATCAGCCTGTGTCCGTTATCGGAGGTGGTGTCGTGTAGGCTATGTTTGCCGATGACTCGTTCAAATATGCTTTCCTTACCCAGCTTAGCATTGAAGTCTTCTAGTACAATTTTGATGTCATAGCTGGGACATTGGGCATACGTTCTGTCTAGGAGATCGTAGAATTCATCTTTGGCTGAGTCATCCTTGTCTTCCGTGGGGGCGTGGACGCAGATCAGGCTGATGTTAAAAAATTTAGCCTTG
Organism: Eumerus sabulonum; assembly: GCA_951905685.1. Classification (NCBI taxonomy): domain Eukaryota; kingdom Metazoa; phylum Arthropoda; class Insecta; order Diptera; family Syrphidae; genus Eumerus; species Eumerus sabulonum. Next base: position 30,041,025 of record OX645062.1, read on the forward strand.
ATACGGATTGTTATGAGGCGTTCGGTCACATGCCGAAAGCTTAGGACTTTATGCCTTAGTCCACCTCGAACAACAAATCCGCATCCAAACAATCGTTGCCCTCTCTCCCTATAGCAGTCGCGTAGTAAATATCGCAGTTTTTCATCCGCTTTATGCCCGGTCCATTCCATCGCATTTCCTGGATGGCGGTGATGTCCGCTTTATAGCGGTCTAGGGCGTCCGCAAGTTGTTCGGCTCTAATATAGTTATTCCTTAAACATACAGAAAAATAATTTGTTACTTATAATAGCACAGATAATTCAGAAATGTAGATCGACAAGGAATCGTATTAGATACATCATTTTGCACTACTTAAAGTACTCAAGTCGCTCGGTGTTGCATTCAATGGAGTACCGATACAACTTCAAGACTTAGTAACACATAATAGAAAGACAGAATGAAAAGAAAATCTCTCCGATTTTAATTGGATATAGAGCTTTATGCATAATATACATTTTTTGAATTATTTTTTTTTAAACTCAATTAGAAAGTGAACCAATTTCTCGATCTTAGATGTAAACTAGAACCCATCTTACATACATCTACATATATGTATACCCGTATTTGTGGTTAATTATTTTCACACCAACTAACGTGAAGAGTAAATTCTCGATGATGACTCGACCAGATTTGCATATCTCGATGATTAAGTGCCAGACAGTGTTGGAAAATCAACACCAACTCGTAATAACTGCAATTACTGATAGAAATAAAATGAAAGGACGTGCCATGTGTATGCAGAGAATAAGCATTTGCACACAATACTTTTTAAAGGTATGTAATGTACCTTTCGTATTTCGGTACTTTTTTTTTGTTTTTTTTTTTTTTTTTATGTTAGACGGGCGAGCAGAACAGCTACATATGTGCATGTATTGGAACAGAACATGGAAGGTGAATACATTTCTGATGAATAACAGTGTTAATTTAAGTTATGTTGCACCGAAGCATGCAACCTTGTTGCCTCTTTCATGGTCATTAACTATGCACGGTAGGCTGGAAGTGGGCATACATGTGCCTCTGTGCCGCCATCACCGTTAATGTAGCGCAGGAAACAAGTAAATCGGCCAATAGAAATAGATAAAAAAACAGAAAAAACAAAATATTTATCTGTCTTTAATAAAAAATATGAAATATTTTCGAAACTTATGCTACGGTTTGCAGTGCTCACTAGCGTATTACGATCTTTTTTCACGTTAACAAGGTACGATAATAAAACAGCTCAAAAATGTGTCATGTTCTAAAAGCTGTTGGAGTTTTGATGAGGGTGAAGTTCGTAGTGGACCCTCGCAGTAAACTTTTTTTATGCAAATGGTTTGATTGAGTTTCTCAGTATTTCCCTTATATATTTTAAGGCAGTCATCTTTACACAGAGAGATAACTTTAGGACCACGACCATATGCTCCGTTTTTATAATTCTTTTCTTAGCCGTTAAAATATATTGAAAGTAAGTGGCATGTTAGTAGATATTGTTCATCTTAGAATGCTCGCATGGGGTCAGTAAGGCATTTTTAATTTAATGAAATTAAGTTATATAAGCTTGGTAGGTAGGTTCGTAACCTTCCCAGAATGGAGAAGAATACACATAGGCCAGAGAGACCCGTTGTGCTGCTACGAGAGGGAGGGGGGGGGGGGTTATCCCCCTATTCATGGTACCACTTAGTGCTTCTTAAAAAGTTAAGAAGGTCAGCTATCCCTACTTGCTGAACATCTGTCAGATCCTAGGTATCGTTTCCTGATTGTGAAGATTGCCGGGCAGGTGCAGAGAAGGTGGTGGATGGATTCGACCTCCTCTTCGTCTAGACAGCTTCTGCAGAATTCATTCGGAACTTGTCCTAGTTTTTGCGCGTGACTGCCAATGAGGCAGTGACCGGTGATGACACCAATGATTTTCATTTTATAGATGTCAGTTCTTTTTACGGAAATTATTCTCCTAGTCCGTTGACAATCGAGCCGATGCCAGATTTGTCTGGTGATGAGGCAGGGTGGCAGGGTGTCCCTGGGTCCCTCTCAGGTTCGTCTCAGCTCTGGCGAAGTGGTTTTCCCTCACATGCCATGATTGATTGTTACGTCGTTCCTTGTCTGGCGAGTGTGTCGGCGCCCATAGAAGTTGTATGTTATACTGTTTAGCCATCTCGTTGAAAGATAGGCGACAATCGAGACTTGTTCTTGAGGTGTCCACATAGGACTCTAGCGACCTTAAGGCAGCTTGACTATCCGTGAGAACTCGGATATTAGTAAGGGATATTACGTTCCACCTCAACCAAGACAGAGCTTCCTGTATAGCCAACAGCTCCGCCTGAAAAAGCCTGCAGTGATCTGGTAGTTTTAGAGTTTTGTTCGGCTTTAGTTGCTTGCAGAATACTCCACTACCCATCCCGTCTTTGGTTTTTGACCCGTCAGTGTAGAGGTTGCGTTTGGCGGGTCCAGTTCTGACTGTCCGGGTTAGTTGTCCTAAAGTTTCTCTCGAAGACTGTGGTGGGTTCTATGGGGTTCGAGTTTTGTGCCATGGCTATCCTGTTGTTCAGGATGGAGGAGTGGCCAGTGATATAACTCGTCTATTTTGAGTTGAGTTTTAGTCTTATTGTCGTGTATGTGGCAGTTTGCTTGCTTGAAGTATCATGTTGAAGTTATATGTATATGCTAGTTTTAATCATTTCGTCTAGCATAAGGTAGTTCTAAGTATATGTTAATAAAAACGAATTTTTAAAATGTAAAAAAAGAATATGATAATACAAATACAAAGTTAATGTATCATTTATTAAAACTTGTTGAAATGTGTTGTACGTGAACAGGCAGGAACAGCAGGAATTTCGTTTTTGTTTTTGGTTTCTCATGGTTAGACTAGTTACTAGATTCTATTGATAAAGCTTTCATGTTAGAGCTAATGGGGGAAATATTTTCCTCGGTTTTCAATTGAAATGCTTCAGCGATCTCATCGATTTTGTGCAGCATTAAGATTCCCTGAAACTCCTCAAATCACCAGAGATTGCCAACATCCAGTCGTACGTACGTATGTTGGTGTTACAGTCCATGAAGAACCTGAGCCGAGCTTCTCTCAATCACCCATGTTGTGTGTGATTTCATTTTCCCATAGGTGAAAGGGACCTACAGTTTATTGCCGGTTCCGAACGGCGAATTTCGAGAAGCTTTTCATGACAATTTTACTACAGAGAGTTTGTTTAGAACCCCGCTGAGGAGAAACACCGTGAAAAACACGTTCGATGACATGGCTGTGTCGGGATTCGATCCCGTTCCATCGGCGTCAGAGGCCAACACACTTCCCACTGCGCTACGGTGCGTTCGTTTTACTTTATTGTAAAACTTCCGGGCGTCATTCCTGCGGAAGCATCTTTCCATCTCCTCGATCTCACGCTTTCCGTGTTCTCTCTTCTTTCTTCTAAGAAGCGTGTGCTTCTCTCTTCTCTTCATGCTTCGAAATACTGTTTTCAAATAACTAAGATCCACCACCAATGGCCCATATACAAACATTTGCTCCTACAATTACTACAATATTTGATGAATAGTGAAATTTTTTTGAAGTTATCAAGAAACCATCAATTTGGATATATCTCATCAATACCATTCATCAACTAAGAATGCTGAATTGACATTTCTTCACTTGCAAGTAACTAAACAACAATATTGATAACATACTACACTTTAGTTATTTAATTTCTAACAAAACACGGCTGGACCGATTGTGCTGGAAACTTAATCAGTTCTAAGTTACGTAATCATGCTCTCATGTAAATATCAGATTTGGATTCTGGTGACCTTGAAACGTGGATATATGTATTTATGTCAACAGTTGGAATTCGCAGTGGGAATTCCCACTGGGAAGTTAACAATTCGATTGTAGTTATCATTGGAACAAAAATGTAATAATCTCTTGAGATTAAAATGTTCCCATATTTTTCTTAACAAGTATGTAAATTTCTTAATTGACAGCTACTTTTAGCATTTTCATTTTCGATTTCGAAATTGATTGCTGTAAGTCCGGTATCTACGTATGTATATTCATATACCTACGCATTCACAAAGTTTCCCGTTGCGGTTTATTAGCATTCAACGGCATTATAACTTTATGCACACATTTGTAATAGATTTCCTATGCAAATTTTCTGTCCACCGTTGAAGCCCCGGGCACGCCATTAATATCAAATTGATTGTCGTTTGTGATGTAAAAATCTGCGTTTTATTCCGTCCAACATATTATAGATCAATGCTTGCCTTAAACCGCAAAAGTAATTTCATTATCAAAAGCAGGAAAACAGGGAAATGATCCGCTTAGCTGTAGGCCAATAAGTTTGCTGAACAGTATAAGTAAAATTTATGAAAAAGTCGTTAAGGACAACATTTTAAAAAATATAGAAAATCGGAAAATATGTATACCCTGATGAGCAGTTTGGGTTCAGACCACGATGCGGCCCATCAGGTACTAAGGATTTGTAATAGTATTAAGGCCTTTGATTCTGTATGGCATAATGGCCTTATACATAAAACGTTAAACAAACATTTTCTTCTGTTTCCTCTGTAAAATTGTTCAAAGTTTTGTATTAAATCGTCGTTTGCGTCGGATATATTTAATTCGAATGTAGGTGGTGCCCCAGTCCCGTCTTATATAACCTATATACGTCTGACATACCGATTTACGCTGATGATACCGCCATATTAGCCTCACATAAATCTGGTTCCAGTATTTAGACAAATGTAAAACATGCAGCTGAGCGTAAAAAACTCAAGCCTTCTTATTCACCAGAAAAAGAAAACCGTATTTTCTTCCATCTAGTCAACAACTATCAAAGGTCGTGCAATAAGGTGAAAATCTTCCGTAAATTACCTGGGCATATATCTTGAGCACCGTAGCGCAGTGGGTAGTGTGTTAGCCTCTGACGCCGATGACACGGGATCGAATCCCGAGACAGCCATGTCATCGAACGTGTTTTTCACGGTGTTTCTCCTCAGCGGGGCTCTGGCAAAACCCCCTGTAGTAAAATTGTCATGAAAAGCTTCTCGAAATTCGCTTTTCGGAACCGGCAATAAACTGTAAATCCCTTTCACCTATGGGAAATTGAAATCACACACAACATGGGTGATTGAGAGAAGCTCGGCTCTGGTCCTTCATGGACTGTAACGCCAACATACATACACATATATCTTGACCCAAGATTGACTTATGTATAAGACTAACATCGTGTAAACACTTAATAAAGAGAACATTGGAATACGAATAGTATATCAGTTTATTAATAGAAAGTCTATCATTAGAAAATAAAATAATAATTTCAACCAATTTTGTCAGGTTTGCGGCAACCGTGCTAAGTACCACGTTAAAAAGCTACAATAAATGCGAAATAAAATATTAAGAATGAAGTTGAATCTTCCTTGACATTACTCAACAATGGATCTACACACTAGAGCTAACGTTGAATTGATCTCATTTAGGATTTACACGTTTAATGATAGTTTTATGACTAAATGTGATATTTTAGACAATCCTTTAATCAATCAGCTGAACTTATTATAATGCATCACTTCAATTTTTGGCCACTTATGCAATATGCTCATTTGTTTCTTTATTATTTTTTTTTTCTTCATTTATTTATTCTTATTTAATTGCTTATTTATTTTTGCACATTTGTTTTCTTCAATTTCTTTAAAATCGTAGTGCATCTGCGTAATGGGACAGCTCTAAATATCCCGAACAACATACCTATCGTGCGACAGAACTTCATGAATGACGTATAGGCCCCGGAATTTCGGGATGAGCTTTTTATTAGTACCGGTAGTCAACCGACGTTCTTAATAACGACATAGTCATCTACATAGTCGCGGACGGGTTGGTTCTGCTCCTCATAATAGCGGCGATTATACTCCTGTACCTTACGTATTTCCTTGGATGCGTTCTCCCTTAGCCGCTCAAGCTCTCTCGCGGAGAAGTTCAGACGCCTCCCGTTTATAAATTCGGCTGATTCATCCACTACGATTCGCCGCTGATCAACCCCGAAGAGGAGTCTCCTGGGCGTAGTTCGAGTCGACCGGTGAACGGTGTTACGTAGTGTATACTCAACCTGGCCTAGGGTGCGTACCCAATTAGAAAGTTGCAGAGGCTCACTGAGCCTTCCTAGCATCTTCCCTAACTTATTATAACGCATTTACCCTCTCTACTTGGCCGTTAGCCTGGGGCGACGGAACGGCCACTTAAACATGTGCAATATTTCGAAGAAAGGAACTAAATTCTAATAACGTGAAATATGTGCCTCGGTCCGTAATCACTCCTAGTGACCAACTATAATATTCGAAATACCGATTAAGGGAAGCGCACACATCCTCGTTCTCGTACTCGTCGAGACGACGGGGTACAACTTAACTTATTCAGTGAAGGCATCAGCCACAAGGAGTATGTGCTTAATCTTAGAAGTCACGAAAGGGAGGGACTCTAAGTGAACCAAATGGATGGTATGAAACGGCACCGGTTCCTTAGGAATACTAATAATGCATTCAATACAATTTTACGTAAACTTATCTATCTTTTCTCTTATTCTCGGAAACCAATAGTGTATGTACATCTGGTGTTCAGAAATCGGCGGAAATTTGCTATTCTAGGGAGTGGGAAACTGTCTAATGGCTTTTAGATGGGAATCACTTGGTTTTATTCCCCGTTCCGTCACACTATACTCTATGTATTCTATTGTTGAAAACACGAACCGGCATTACGACAGCTTTAACTCAAACCCGTTTTCCGCGAGATATAGCAAAACACTTTTCAATAGACGAAGACGATCAGGCAGGTTGTCATTTGCGATAACGGTGTCGTCCTTATAGATAACAATCTACTTAGACATCAACACGTAAGCGAACTCGGCAGGTTAGCTGCTGATATACCTCTTATCTAGTTAGTCGCTTATCAAAGTTCAGAATCAGTAGTTTATTTAGGCTTTCCCAATTGATCGCTCTCCGTGCACAAACGCACAAACATATTTGCTTCGGTCATACCATCCCACCGACTAGGTCACATCTTCGTAATCGGCAATTCTTTTATCTGATACCGTAGGAGTCGTCGCCAGAAAAGGAAGGAACTGCGTATTCTATGTCGTTGAAGTTTACTAGTCTGGTTGGTAGCGTTGTTGGCTCAGTTTCTGCAAGCTCTCGCTGCAGATTAGCTATACGCTTACGCCTCTCAAAGCGCTCCTCTTCCATAATTGAAGACGTAGCACTATAAAATACGGAACCAAGTTACGCAAAAGTTCCAGATGTAGCAACAAGTCTAAGAAGTGTTGGTTGTTATCATCACAGAAGTTTTAGAAGTGGCAGTCGCTGGTACCGAAGTGGTCACCGAAGTCTCAACGTAAGTCACAGAAGTTGTCGATGGTGTTACAGACGTGGTGTCATGAAGATCTTCGAAATCGCCTCATATTCGATGCGTATTGACTCACCCTGTCGGTGTAGGTTGTCTACCACAAAGAAACTTATTTAATAGCAAGTGGCTTTGCAAAGGTAACATATAGATAATGGACATAAGGCAACGCCACTGAATAAATCATGCGGAAAAGTAAATACATACAAAAAGATAGTTAAGCCTTTTATCTACTTCATTCTTCCGTGTTCTCTAACAAACGCTTCTTTACCTCGTATATTTATCGAAACTACTCGTACTGTCATAATGATTTTTAAAGTAGTTTTTGTGTAGTTAAACTCCAAATATTTGTTTAATTTTCGTAATTTTCTTTAATAATACCGGTTATTATGTACTTTTATTTTTCATACCATTCTACTTTAATCTTCCACCGCATCCTGTAGTATAAATATATTTTTGCACAGTAATAATACTAATTAAGTAATGTATTGTATTTGTTATTCATTTTTAATTTACGATTTTTATAAACAGATAAATGTATATAAGAATAGAAAAGTAGTAAGTTGAAAATAAAAGATACATTCATAAGCAGTTAGTGCAAGAAAACATGTCTTTCGGTTTCGGAGAATGTTAAATGGAATCGGCGAAGGAAAGATTTTTTAGATACATCAAATATCAAGAGACGTAATTAGTCTTAAACTGGGACCAAAATGTTACCTTATTACAGTAAATAAAAACACTGTTGATACATCTTATCACAGGCGGTAGTTTATTGTAGAATCTAGAGCAGCTGTTGAGTAGAAGTTTGAATAATGATGAGTTTTGAATGAGGGAACTACAGCTAACTGAGCACTGCAACTGCGGAGGTAGGGATAGGCTGGGTGTGTGCCATTGGTGTAACCACTCCTCATAAAAAAACTTTAAGAACTTTGTAAAAGTTCAGATGTTTAAGAGGGCGTATCTTAGAATTGACTGGAAAACTGCTTTCAAACCGTCTCCTTCTCCATATTATTCTGAGTATGTATTTTTGTACAACAAATAAGGGCTGTATTATATTCAAATGAGTACCACCCCAGCAAACTATGCCATACTGTATTTTTGATTGAACTAGCCCAAAGAATATAGTTTCCAAAAGTTTTTGTTAGCAGAAAAGCCTTAGACAATAAATAACCCTTGCAGTTTTAAGTAAGTACTGTTTCAGATTAGCAGTATGAGCATACGAGTTCAATTTGCTATCTATTTCAAGTCCAAGATATTTAAATAGTTCCGTTCTTTCTATCTGAAAGCATTGGGATGAACATCCTATGTTGGAACTATACAAGGTGAAATCAGAACTTGCGTTGCAGGTATCTGGACTAAGTAATAAGTGTTGGCAACAAGCACTATGAAAAACCAAGGAATGATAGTTAACAGAGCAACCCGATAGATTAAAGGACATAACCCTAGTTTTTTCTAGTGTTGTTCTAAATCATATTTATATTAAGTCTAGTGGAGAGCTCTCAGAATAAGAGCATGCTATGTCATCAGCAAACCCAATACGATTTCCCTTAAAAGGTATATTAAAAATTGAGTTGATATACACCAAAAATAAAATCGGACCCAGTACCGAGCCCTGTGGAACGCCAATTTTGATGTCTATATGTTGGCTGTAACGATCTTCTACCTTAACTACTTGCCTGCGAGATTTTATGTAAGAAAGCAACCATTTAAGCATAAATCCTCTGAGGCCTGCCTTTACTAGTTTAGAGGCCAAGATATTATGATCAACAGTATCAAACGCCTTTGTGATGTCAATTAAAAGAGCAGCAGTGCATTTTTTGTTATTAAGACTGAGATAATTGAACCTAAAAAAAAACAAGAGCGCGTCTTTAGTAGACTTACCATAAAGTGGGTGAATCTAGCTCTACTCATCCACCACAAATATCTGATACCAATAACTACAGGGCTAATTAACCATACTAACCGTACTAACTTTTTGATCGTCGTTACGTGCCGGGAGAGAATATTTGATAGGTACCTCATTGAAATCTGATGCTCACTACTTCTCTTCAGGCTCATAATATAAGAAGAGCACGTTCGGTGTGCGCTTCCGTCTCTTTTCCTTTTCCTGACGAGAAGTAAGTCCCCAGTACGAGCACGATCGGATTAGTGGAGCTAAACACACTTAAGGGCTAACCATAATCGACTTAAGCGAGCATACGCCAGCTTAGGGAAATGTCTTAGTACATGCAAAGCCTATGACATACCCATAATGGGAATATGCGCGGTTTCGTTAAATATTCGTTAACTTAAGCGAGCGTACGCAACGTCTCAATGAAAGAGGATATTCCGCACGGAATTTTGACAGCTGACAGTAAAAGAAACCAAAAGTAAAATAAGGAAAAATAATAACTAATTTAAATGTCGGAATACGATTTTATTCATTTATTGTTGATTTTCCCACTTTAAACAAAACGATTGGAGCCACACCGAAAATAATCAAACCGAATGAAAACAATTGACAGTTCCTCCGCTTAAGTTCATTATGGGTAGCTTGACTTTATGTTGAAACTTAAGTGAGATTTTCGTTCGATTTTCACATAAGCTTAAGCTCGCTTAAGTCTATTATGGTAAGCCCTTTAGTGTTCTGCTGTTAGTGCTTCCACCGAAATGGGTAATGATGTCCCGGATAACATTAGTAGTTCGATGGCCAAACTACCCTAAACCGGTGCTAACTTCATACTGTATCTGCATTCATCTACACCTAAGTGAATAAACTCTAGGAACCAGAAAACGCGAAAATATGTCCAAAGAGCCCATGTTCGAACCCATAATAATTATTGCCAAAGGAAAGTTAAAAAAAAACGGCCAAGTGCGAGTCGGACTCGCCCACAGAGTTTTCCGTACCATCTGTATATATAAATATGAAAGAGACTATGTATGTTACCTCATCAGTCTTCACATTAAATCACATTTTTTATATGATGTCAGATCTTGGTTGCAGGCAGGTTATCGGCATATTACTTTGATAATCAAAAATCTTCATGATGAGATATAGTTGATCATCAAAGAGTCCATTGAATTCAAATCAATTACCTTACTTGACAGCAACGATGTGAAAAGGTGAATAACAATAATGGGAAATATGGGAAAAAGGTTTGCAGCTAGGATTAATTCATCAAAGACACAAAAGGGATAAAAACTGGGAAGTTTGCTACTGGTTGTGGGATATTGTCGACTAACCTTAGTTCAGTATGTGACCAAGGGGATTTTTTGGATGAAAATCATGTCTGTTGTATGGGAGCCCCCCTTAAATATTCATTTTGTTCTGTTTTTAGTATTTGTCGTGGTAGCGGCAACAGAAATACATCATCTGTCTAACTATCAAGGTTCATGAGATACAGTCTGGTGACAGACGGACGGACGGACGGACAGCGAAGTCTTAGTAACAGGGTTCCGTTTTACCTTTGGGTACGGAACCCTAAAAGCGTGAATGTTACGTTTTGTTCAAACACAACGGCTTTACTTGGACCTGAAAAGAGAAATACATATGTACATATCTTCATTGAATTCGAAAAAAAAATCTACACGATCCCATCAAACATCTTGATGTTAATAGTAAGAGTAATGAGGATAATACTGTACTTTTTTACAAAAAAAGTGGATGCAATTAACTCTGGCTCACACAACAGTCAAACTTTTTCCTTATAGGTATTAACTCGTACTCAACAATCACTGAGAGAAATTCGATTCCAATTTCCGAATTGGTCTAATTGCAAAACAGGAGTTGGAAAAGCATCGGGTCTATATATTGCCATCAGAAAAGTACAAAAAAGTGAATACACTATATGTATATATATATATATATATATATCTAATTGCCTCATTAAATCTGGGGAAGTGATAAGCATAGCTACTCCCCGAAATCCTCTTTTTCGCGAAATGATACCTTTCCTTATTTTGATATGTACAATAGTTACATAAAAATCGACCAGTTTTTTCGGTTATGAAAAACTATGCTGTCAATTGGCGAAAGCAAGTGAAATCGTATTAATTGGAAATGCAATAAAGAACGGAAAATATGAAAGTGGAGGAGAGAAGACGAGGGAAAAGTGTTCGAATTACTATATACATACATAGATGAAACTGGGCAAGATGGTTTGTAGTTACAGATGTTCTTAATTGCTTGACACGAATGTTAGGAAATGACGACGAAATCAGTCATGGGAAATTGTGGAGCAGTAGTCCGTTGCATTATTCGACCCCGCGTACATGGTGGTGCTGGGGAGATTCGGGTCGAACAATGAGTACATATCTCTTCAATCTTTAAATGCAAAGAGACAGAGAATGAGTTAAGAGAATTATAATACTAACCCGGTACAGAATATGGTTATTGTTCACAAAACTGAGAGAATTTAATACTACTTCTACTTCTACTTAGGTGGTGCACCTTTCACCTGCGTGCGCCACCGTTGATGCGGCCGTCCTCTTCCGCGCCTTCCTTCCGGGTTGGATTCGAAGACTCTTCGGGTCGGAGCAGTATTTTCCATGCGCTCTACGCTTCCTAGCCACCTTAGACGCTGTATCCTTAGACGTCGTACCAGACCGATGTCGCTGTACAACCCGTACAGTTCTTCGTTATATCTTCTCCTCCATACACCGTTTGAACAAACGGGACCGTAGATAGTGCGCAGAATTTTCCTCTCGAAACGACCAAGGGCATCTTCATCCGCTTTTGTTTAGGTCCAAGCCTCTGCGCCGTAAAGGAGGACTGGGATGATTAAGGTCTTAAATAGTGTCACTTTGGTTTTCCGAGAGAAGGCTCTACTTCTCAATTGCCTCTTGAGCCCAATGAAACAGCTGTTGGCAAGAGTGATTCTGCGTTTTATCTCAGCGCTGGTGCTGTTGTCGCTGGTCATCAGTGAGCCAAGGTAGACGAATTCCTTGACCACTTCAAAGCAATTGCGTAGACTTGAAATAAATCGTACCTCTTGTGTTGGCCAGTGACTCTTGCACGATATTTTCAAGCACGATGTTGAAAAAGTTGCATGACAGCGCGTCACCTTGCCTAAATTCTTTTTTAAACATCAAAGGTCTCGGTTTGCTCATTACCGACCTTAATGGAGCTGCGAGAATTCTCCATTGTCATCCTGCACAGTCGGACAAGTTTGGCAGGGATATTAAAACCAAACATGGCCTTGTATAGCTCATCTCTATACACGCTGACATATGCAGCCTTGAAATCGACGAAGAGGTGGTGAGTGTCGATTTAGTATTCCTGGGTCTTCTCCAAGATCTGCCGTAGCGTAAATATTTGGTCTATTGTGGATTTACCTGGCCTGAAACCACACTGATAAGAGCCGATCAGGTTAAACGGTTTCAGACGTTCACACAATACGGCAGAGAAAATCTTATATGCGATGTTCAGGAGACCTATTCTCCTATCGTTGGCGCAGTTATAGGGGTCTCCTTTCTTATGGACCGGGCAAACGATGCTGAGTTTCTATTCGTCAGCCATGCTTTCCTCCGACCATACCTTGCAAATGAGACGGTGCACGCACCTTACCAGCTCATCTGCCCCCGCGGCTTTATTAGACTTATGTCTTGATATCGCTATTTTGACTTCTTCTAGGTCGGGTGGACTAAATTCTGTTATATTCTGTTGTATCCATTACGAATGGCTCGTTCTGCCTGGCACCGGTGTCTTGTCTGTCATCGCGGTTATACCGTCTGCAAAAGTGGTCTTTCCAAATCCTCGGCATCGACTGTGATTCCACTTCCAGTTCTCCATTTTCATCCTTTCACGCCGCCGCTCTGGCTCTGTAGCCATGGCATGTTCGTTTTACCTTATCGTAAAACTTCCGGGCATCATTCATGGGGAAGCATCACGCCATCTCCTCGATCTCACGCTTTCCGTTATTCTGAAAAGCGTGTGTTCCTCTCTTCTCATCTGCTCATAGATTTTGCGAGCAGCTCTCGTCGGTCCGTGCAGCGTGGCTTTATATACCTCTTGTTTTGCTGCATGGGCTTGTTCGCATTGTTCATAGAACCAGGGGTTCCTAACTGGTGGTGGTTTGAAACCCAGCACCTCTGAGACAGCGTCTTCGACAACGCTCTGGCAATGCGCCCATTCCTGGTCTATTGTTTTCGCTGCTGTGGGCGGATTTTAAGAGAGCTTGAAGGAGACACGGTCGGCAAAGATTCTGGCGGTCTCTTGCGATTGTAGCTTTCCGACGTCAAACTTACGTAGTGCTACTCGACTCCTAAGCATTCTTGATATCCTCATTCGTACCTTCGCTACAACAAGGCAGTGGTCCGAGTCGATGTTGGCCCCTCGGAAGGTTCGTACGTCGAGAATACAGGAGGAGTGTCTGGCGTCGATCGCAATGTGATCAATCTGGTTGGTGGTCGATTGATCAAATGACCGCCAGGTACCCTTGTGGATGTTGAGATGGGGGAATCGCGTGCTGGCTACAAGCAGGTTACGCCACGCTAGGAAATCGATTAGCCTAAGTCCGTTGTCGGATGTGGTGCTATAGAGGCTATGCTTTCCTATGATCGACTCAAATATGTCCTCTTTGCCCAGTTTTGCATTAAAATTTCCTAGAACTATTTTTGTGTCGTAACTGAGACATTGGGCATAGGTTCTATCTAGGAGATCGTAGGATTCTTCTTTGAGTCGATCGTCCTTTTCTTCCGTCGGGGCAGGAGCGCATATCAAGCTAATATTTCCAAATTTAGCTTTGATGCGGATTGTTGTGAGGCGTTCGCTTATATCTAGAAAGCTGGCGGTAGTGAGCCAGGGGGGGCCACGCGAAGGCTGTGTTTCAACTTGGATTGAGCAGGGACAGAGATCGAAGCTGGCGTTTGCCATGTTAAACGCGATCAACTTCTTTGCTCTGTTTGCTCGCTACCTCCCTCCCCCAGTTGGATAATTTCCAATAAAGACAAGGAGCTGAATTTATGGGTCCTTCACCCAAATTAATTTTTTCCTTACATGTTTTTTTTTTACATTCAAAAATCATTTTCTATTAATATTAAACGTATAGCTATCTTACGCTAGACAAAATGACTTAAACTAGGAATGCAATGCAGGTTGGCGATTGCAAGAAATGAGCTGAGCGAGTTAAGCTGTCAATTTGATTACGATTTGGTTTACGGGAAGACATAGATTTTATCGAATTTGTAAGTTTAGACGGCTTGAAGACATCGGATGACAACATCGGCGTCACATTGGATAAGGGCTGTTTTCAAGATCCAAATAACATTTCTTAGAGTGTGTGACGTTATATAATTTTCTCATTTCTTCTCGTTGTTGACTCTCTTGATTGTTTTCACTTGTGGAGGTCGACCCAAAGCTGCATTAAAATTGAATTTGTAAAGAAGTTCAATATTCGACGAAATTTGAGTTCTAAGAATGTGATTTGTGCCGAAAAAAAGCACAGAGCCTCCGGCCACATAGAACACCTTCAAAAAGTGTTTTTCCGGCAGGTTCTTATTTGAAAAGTAGCAATATTCTCATTAAGCGCGTGCTTATTTGTTCCTATCGAGCACAATAGGGAATAAGTTATTTGGCGAGTATTCCTCGATGGTAAGTCCGATTCGAACAGATGACCCCTTACGACACTCAGCAGCACCTATGCGGTTACGGGTATAAGACTAGCTTATTTAACATAATTACATTATATTATAAATACTTTACTGGCCCCATGCGGCCGCTCTAAAATAACCTATGTTTATTCTTTAACAATGTCTTTCGACTTAAATATTTGCTTATTGCTTACATTTTAACTTAAAATATTTAATAGAGCTAAGAAATAATAATATGTTCCTTATATAAGTATAAGATTAACAATGGTAAGATCGGAAGTACACACAAGTCCCACCTTGTTAATTAAACTGCATATGTATGTATGTATGTATATACATAGTTCACAGCATGGGTGATTGAGAGAAGCTTGGCTCTGATCTTTCATGGGCTGTAAAACCCCACCAAAGAAGAAGAAAAAACATATGAGAGAGGCTTGGCAAAATGGTCCTTAAATGGATCTCCTGTAGAAATAATCCAAATGCCATTCTTATATTTCATACCTATTATATCTTCATTGTTATGTTATTCTAAATTGTAAACCAAACTGAAATTATATATGAAATTATGAAATTTTAAATAAATAATAAATAAAAATAAATAATAAAAAAAAAAAAAAAAAAAAAAAATCGAGAAAAATTGTTGAAAAGCATTTTTCAACCCACTATTTATAGGGGGTTAGTTCATAACTATAACTTAACCGTTAGCTATTTTGAAGTGTACTATAACTCCTTGACAGCTGACAGACCAGCTGTAAGTATTGTCAAAGTGTGGTTTAGTTGAAAGGTTTGCAAGGACGAAATACCGAGGAAAAAATGTTATTTTATTCCAATTAAGGTATACGTAAACAAAAAAGTGTAAGGTGGAAAGTTGTCAGCCTAATACTGCAATTTAACAAAAAAATGATTTTATTTTTCTACATACTCGCAACAAAAACTAGTATTTATCGACCTACATATTTGTTTACAACCAATTATATCAAAACTTCTAGAAAACGTTATTGATTCCCGACTACAACCAATACTTTACCAAAATAGAGTTATACCTTACCATCGATTAGGGCTTAGACAACAACACTCAACAATACAGAAGGCACAGATTTAGAAAATAAGAGATATTGTTCTGTAATTTTTCTTGACGTATCTAAATCTTTCAAGGAGATGCGCTGTCATGTGACTTCTTCAACCTGGCGACGGGCAGGCGTCAACAGGGAAGGCACTATCTTTTACAAGTCCATCCAGCTGCTAGGATACGCTGATGATATCGACATCATCGCGTGCTCTCGCCGTGGCATTGTGAAAGCATTGACGGCGATTGAAGAACAGGCAAAACGAGTTGGCATTAAGATCCATGAGGACAAAACGAAATACATGCTGTCAAGCAAAAAACCAATCCGTCGCTCACCACCTGGGACAAAATATAACAATTGACAGCTACAATTTCGAGGTAGTTAAGGAGTTTGTCTACCTCGGGGCAAACGTAATTTCCACAAATGACACCACAGTGGAGATCCTGCATAGAATCGCCCTTGGTAACCGCTGCTACTTCGGCTTGTCCAAACAACTGGGGTCAAAACTCCTCACTCGAAAGACCAAAGTCATGCTTTACAAAACGCTCATTCTGCCAGTCTTGCTGCTCGGAGCCGAAAGCTGGACGATAAGCAGGACAGTGGAGCTGATTTTGGGTTCTTTCGAAAGAAAAATTCTGCGCCGGATATTTGGTCCTGTCTGTGAGGAAGGTGAATGGAGAAGAAGACACAACCGCGAACTCTACGAGCTGTACCAAGATGTGGATGTAGTCCGGAAGGCAAGGATCCGTCGACTACACTGGCTCGGCTACATCGAGCGCATGGACATCAACGCTCCAGCTAAGAGGGTCTTCGACTCCGAGCCTCCTGGTTCGAGAAGAAGAGGAAGACCGAACCTCCGGTATAAAGACCAAGTAATCGCAGATGTAAGACATCTCGGTCTTGACAATTGGAAGCAGCGTGCCCGGGACAGTCAAGGATGGAAGGCAGCTAAAGCTCAGGCTCAGATCCTCCATGGATCGCTGGCCTGATAAGTAAGTAAGTAAGTATCTAAATCTTTCGACAAGGTTTGGTGCACGGGATTACTCTATAAGCTAAACAAAATACTACCACTAGACTTTTACTTATGTACAATTACGTCTCGGGCCGCTTAGACGTGGAAATAATAATAATTTCAGTCCCCACACTGGGATTTAACGAATCACAAAAGAAACACGACCAAATTTTAGGTTCACATATATGCACATATTTATTTATTGCAAGAGCACTAATACATATTGTCACTATGGTTTTCCGAGACACTCTCTCATTATGTATAATATTTACAAAAACGTTAAAAGAAAAGGGAACGTGAAATGGCAAAATGCATTTAGATGTTTAGTCTTAGAAAGTTCAATATACACTCTCGAGATCGCCTGGAGAGGCCCTATATAAAGCTAGCGGACTACGCGGGAACAATAAATTTGTGTCGCCCAAACCAATACCGAGGTTCGGTTCCTAGAACAACATCCGTTTCTTTTTTATAATCAATACTCAAGTTGGGTTTATAGAGGTACCGTTTATTGTTAACTCATATGTTTTGTGCTGAGCTAAGTGGCACTTGAGTAAATAGTCGATCGTTGATACAGTGCATCATCACTGGGCTGAATGATGGTTCGCGATAATGACATGGTGTAATTTGAGTGTGAGCATTGTTTATGCTCTTATCGATCTTCGTGGGCTATATCCGTAAGGGATGTTGTGTGGTTGTTTGAGGGACGTTGCGTATGTTGATGACGTAACCGTACATATTACTTAAAAGCTATCTCGAGCAGCGGCTTTTCTATACTAGATACAAAAACGAACACTCCAAGCTGTTTACAGTCCTAGCAGGCGTTCCCCAGGGAAGTGTCCTAGGCCAACTACTCTACCTACTATACACATCAACCAAACCCGACTTTACAACCTACCACGCTAGCTACATTCGCTGATGATTCCATTATTCTTCAAGACAGTAAAAATCTAACTGACGCAACTGATGAACTCCAAAGATATCCAAACAATACTATCGAGTTATTTACGAAATGGGGAATCCAAATAAACGAAGGGATAATATATCCACATAGCCTCAGCTAACTCACACACCTTCACTCGACTATCGAACGACAAAATGTCAAGTACTTTGTCGATGATTTCCGGTGTGGTTGCAGTTTTCGGCTGTCCTTCACGTGGGATAGCTTCGATCACGTCGAAATTCAGCGGCCCACTTTTTAACCGTCGGTATCGAAGAAGAAGATCTTCTTCGTTGGATGTTCTTCCATCCAACACGAACGATTTTATGGCCAACTATGTATATTCAACTTTATTCATTTTAACGAATAATACGGAAGATGTCTACTGTAAAAAGATGGTGTAATACACTACTGAAGGAACGATTTGCTATACGAACTAATGACACGCACACTTAAGCGGGATGGGACAACTACCCTCGCATGTTAATTGTAAAGGGATTGCTAATATAATAATTACATACATATGTATGTACATAGTTTATAAAAAAATGTTGGCTGTCTGTAAAGTCGGTTTATGGACGGTTATTTTACGTCATTAGAAAACATTGAAGAAAAATAAACATCCACCAAGCGGTCCACCATCTAAGTACTAACCGCACCCGACGCTGGCTGCTTACGGTATTCGGACGACAGCCGATACATCTGAGATTGCTCGGAGAGTGTTGTGGTTTGGTAAGGAAACGCAAACACTCATGAGCTGCTCCTGAGTGTGCGCTACCCAACGAGCAAATATTAAACGCACGCGCTCTTGAGTAATTGGCTGTGAGAATTTCTTTCGATTTGGAAATGGGCACATACATATGTACATATGCAGGTATGTATATATGTATATCCAACGTACAAACTCCAGACTTTTTCACACGAAATCTTCAGAATCGTATTTGTCGTCTAAGAACAGAATTAGGGATTACTGATTACTCCTAAAAGTATGCCTACGTCATCGCACAATTTTTTCGTGCCCCCAAGCATGTAAGCAAAATTCTATCCAATAGGCAAACGATTAATTCAGTATACGTATATATGTATGTTGTTTTAAATAGATGCCTCTCTATCGTTTGTTTCGCTCAGGCGGAACGTGACAATGAGTCATACTTTTTCGTACGTACGGCCGGAGTTCATCTATTTATAAGAGGCTATCACGTCAAAAAAAAGCTTTTAACTTACACTAAAAATATATATATCATATCATTTTATGTATATATATTTTTTTTAATAATTTGCGCGCACTCAAGGTCTAATAACCTTATTATGTCGGCGACACAGTGTGGGCAGAAGGTAGAAAGGAAAAGGGATAGAGGAGATGCCGATGGACATTGATCTTAAATGCTTGCATGTTGCATTGAGGGGGGGAAACCAAATCCGGCAGGGAGTTCCAGATTCGTGTGGTTCGGTTAATGAAAGATTCTCTATATTTGAAGGTATGTACGTCCGAAAGCGGGCTTCAGGGTATATTGGTGGGCATTCCTAGAGAGACGTGTATTGCGGGAGAAATGTTGAAGGGGCGGAATGCAACTGGCTATTTCATCAGAGCATTTTTGGTGGAAGTCTAATGTCTTACTTGTAGCAAGTTTATTATGCTATTATTATTATTAATGTATAAAAGAAAAAATGGGTCTTACAAATTCAAGAAACATAACGTATAATGTATAATGTAAATGTATGTGTTTGTAAATTATTGAATTGCCAACAGATGGTTTTTCAACACAACCACTCAATTCAATGACACTCAAAACCAAATATCAGCATCTGTATAGCCATACAATTCTGTCCCGGATTGCCTGTAAATAAGTTGACAATTGATAGTGTAAAACGGGGTGGCCGTGGTGCAGTTGTTAACATCATCGACCGTCGAGCCAGAGCTCCATTGTTCAAATTCATTTCATAGCCAAGAAAAAGCAATTCCTATACGGAAAAAAGTATGCAACACAGTTGTGAATGAAAAGCGACCAAACGTACTGCTACAGGCATATCACTAACCGTCAATTTAATTTCATCCTCGGTATATGCAATATTAACACCAAAAGTGCATGAACAAATTACTGTAAATTATAATCAACTCGAAATTTGGTCGGCTCTCGTCCTATGTAGGACAAACCACCCCCGAGAGTAGTGAACTAACATCTACGACCCAAAAACCACTGCACTCCGTTCAGGTTGTGTGGAAAAACATCAACCTGCGCGGAACTCTTCCTCTGTCTGTTACCTTCGCTCGCACAACGTTCAAAACGTTATAAGGCCTTAGCCTTGAGTACGAGTGTGGCTATAAAAAAAATAAATAAAAAAAAAAAAAAAAAAAAACAGGTATCTAATGTGAGCGCGTGGCAGCTAATGAAATGAAACACAGAGAGATTCGTTCGCAACAGTTTATTGGTAAAAACGAAATGAGCGCGGAAATAGCATTTGATGGCTCTATTTATTGGAGAGCGATTTAGGTTAACGGGAGGATCATCTGATTACTTTAGTAAATACATAGATAAAATATACATTTGTTTCGACCATTAGTAGACAGTGTTTTTTACAAGTGCGGTGACACTGTCATTTAATAAATGATTACCTACAGATCGGCCATTCTGAACGGAAATCGTCCCGATTACTTTTGATATGAACTAAACAATTAGAAGCGATAATAAATTCTTACAAATTTATATGTTTACAAAAGTCTCTTCGATTAGATAAAAATTTAATTGACATCTTCATTTCATGAATAAATTTTGTCTTTAAAGAATAATCACAAAAGATACAAATAATTACAACAATATAAAAATAGTAGATACAAATTCGAGTCAAGAATCGAAATCCTGTCGAATCGAAAAAAAACATCATTGACAACACTGGTTAGCCGTAACAATCTATTTTTCTTTACTGCTTTCATTCCTTCCCTTCGTTATCCATCCTCTTCTTCATGGTGACTCAATTCAGCATCCAGCATTGCATACAACCGCATATTGTTCGGAGAACATATACCTTTATAAGGTAATCTTGTCAACTGAAGTCCATCTATATCACTTATTACATATCTGTCATTTGGTAATACCTTTTTGACCACATATGGGCCTCGATACCTAGCAAATAACTTTTTATTTATTCCTAGCATGGTGATAACATTCTTAATCATGACATAATCTCCTACGTTGTATTGAGTTGGATTTTTATGAGGATTATTGTAATAAATTTCACTACGCATTTGGTTCTCTCCGATGTTTTCTTCTGCCTTACCCCTAACCTCTCTTATGGCTACACCTTCAAGCCCTTTATTAGTCATGAGAAAATTTTTAACCCTGTCACGAAATGTTTCTCTTTGATCTCTACCAAATAATAAGGTACAAGGAGTAAAACCTGTGCTTCGGTTAACACTATTATTAATAGGAAATTAAACTTTTTCTAAGTATTCATCCCAGTTGTTCGTTGTAAGCGCTTCACATTCTTTCGCCAACATAGGTGTTATTATGCGATTGAGTCGTTCTACCTGACCATTCGATTGTGGGGAATGAGTTGCTACTTTGATATGCTGAATGTTATTATCACTAATAAACTCAGCAAATTCTTTTGAGGTGAAACAGGTTCCACGATCAGATATGATACGATTAGGCCTAGAAAAGTTTGTGAAATAAGTTTTCAAACAAGATATCGCTTCCTTGCTTTGCGTACTTTTCACAGAATATAATTTTACAAACTTAGTGAAGCCATCTACCACTACTAAGATGTGCTTCTTGGAAGAGCGGGAACTTGGAAAAGGACCACGGTGGTCGATGTGAAGGGTGTCAAATGGCAAATTTCCTTTGGGGATAGAATGCAAGGTTCCTTCTGCCTTTCCTGAATCAGGAGAAAAATATATGCACTTAAAGCACCTTTTTATATACGCCTTGTTTTTGTCCTTCATCTTAGGAAACCAATATATTCCAGACAAATGGTCAAAACATTTCTCAACCCCTAAATGGCAAAGCGCTTCATGATGAGTTCTTATTACCTGATCTTCCATATGAGATGGGACATAAAAAACTATTTTTTCTTTTATTTTCCTATATATCAACCCATTCACCATTTCGAACAGAGGACTTTCGGATTTACTCAACTCTGCAGCGATTGAGAGGATTTTTGGGTCATGCTTCTGTGCTGCTGCCAAAACAAACCCAAATGACTCATCGTCTATATGTAATATATTAAAAGATCTACTCAACTGAGTAATCAAACGATTGCAATTCTAACGCCCATCTTGAAATACGAGGATTCTATAATTTTTTGCTTAATGTTAGGACAAGAGCTTGGCAATCGGTAAAAATTTTGAAGGGAATTCCTAGTAAATATACTCTGAAACGTTTTAGAGCGTATATTATCGACAATGTTTCCAATTCATAGCTATGATATCTACTTTCAGAGTCTGTTGCCCGTTTGGAAAAGTAAAACACAGGGTGGAATTTCACATCGCTTTGCTTTTGAATCAGTACAGCGCTAAACCCAAGTGTGCTTGCGTCATAATGTAACTCGGTGATATTATGAGGACTATAATAATAGGTTTTTTAATAGGTTAAACACTTCTATTTCCTTCGATCCAAAGACAAAAGGTCTATCTTTCTTAAGTATGTCGTAAAGAGGCTTTGCAATGTTTGCGAATTGAAAAATGAACTTTCTGAAATAAGAAAGTCCCAAAAAGCTGTGAACATCTTTAATGCAGGTGGGTGATGGAAAATCTTTAATGGCTCTGAGGTTTTCTTCATTAGGACTAACACCAATTGCGTTTATTTTACATCCCAAATAGTTAATTTTATTCTTAAGAAAAAGACCTTTATCTAACCTGAGTTGTAATCCATCGGTGATAACAATATCAATAACTTCTTTAAGTATATCTAAATGTTCGTCAATTGATTCAGTGGCGATAAGGATATCATCTAAATACGTCAGAATCTTTGATTTAGAAATCAATTTATCAAATATATGCTTCATGTAACGCTCAAATACAGAGGGTGCGTTTCTAAGTCCGAATGGCATTCGTGTAAATTCATATTGACCAATCGGTGTTGTAAATGATGTATACTTCATCGACTCTTCTTCAAGTGGAACATGGTAAAATCCGTTATTCAGATCGAGAGTTGTAAAATACTTTTTATTTTTAAGTCGATCGATATTGTCCTCGATCAAAGGTAGTGGATAGTTGTCACGTAAAGTGATCTTATTTAACTCTCGAAAATCTATGCATAACCTGAATTCCCTATTTTTCTTTTCTACTAAGACTATAGGTGAGGCATATTGCGAACTTGACTCACGAATTATACCTTTAAGAAGCAAGTATTTGAGAATTTTTTCTAATTCAATTTTGTGAGCATACGGCAGCCTTCTAGGTGGACAATGAAATGGTAAATCTTTAGATAGAACTATCCTCATTTTAAACTGATTTTCTTTTGAGCAAACCGCGTCAAAGTTCGAACAAAAAGCTGGAATAACTGTTTCCTTAACCTTTATCTGCACATTGTGTGGTAGACCCTGATTAATATCAATGCCTAATTCAGAATAGTTGTGACTTAAATCTATATTCAAAATTTCCTTAATAACATTAAATTCATCATTTAATGTACTTACTACATAATCATCCGAACTGCGATGCTGATTTGATGACGGTGACGGTAAATTTGAAGCACTATGGTTGTGATGGTTGGATAACTCGGGCAAAATGTTCTTACTATTTGTTTCCGCTTCTTTAGATGTTTTTTGCAATACCGTACCATACCATCGAATAGTTTTTAACTACAAATAAGTTCAGATTAGTTTGAGAATTATCAAAAAGAATAACTGCATCAACACTTCCCAATACGTGGAGTGGACTACTATTAACACCACAATATGATTTACTATTGGATATCAACAGAGCTATCATGAAAGCTGGAAGAAACTTTTCTTGTATAAAGCTGATCGGACTTCCAGAACCGAAAAGAGTTATCAGGGTGGTTGAACTTCTTGCATGACCTTCGATAAACTGGTAAAAATAGTCCTTCTCAAAGTTGTTCGAAGTGGAGTGTTGCTGTTGTTCCGGGTTGCAGCTATGTATGGACGATGCGTTGGTAATGACTTCGGTGTTCGTTTCGTTTGCGTGGGAATCGTTGTCACCATTGAGTAATAAAATTGATTTATTCTTGGGGCTCTATTTGGCTACATGCCCTCGATCACCACACTCAAAACAAGTGAAATTCTTCTTTTGATATAAGCCGTTAGCAGGTGCGCCATTTGTTGGACGATCCGTTGTCTTTTGCGAATTATTTGGGCGAGTGTACATATGATATGTGCTGGCTCTGGCTGATAAACTGTCGCGAATATTGTGCTTGAATTTCTCATATTTTCTCAGCGCACGCTTTAGCTCTTCGATGTTATTTGCGTTGTACAATATGCTCCTGTTGACCTCCATATCGGGAATGCCTTTGATAATAAATTGTATCAAATCTTCCTGTTCAATGGGGTTATGGGATGCAATTTCCTGCATTGATAGTACATACTGGTGAACTGTCTCATCACGCCGTTTCTTCCTCGCACTAGGTTCACTAAACACGTCCGCTTTGGTAACTACACACTTGAACTCACTTACAAGAGCATTTTATAGTTCCAACCAAGTACGTAACTTTAGAGATCTTACGAACAACCGTGCTGTACCACTGAGGAGTCTCTTTCCAAATATAAACTTCGAGCGATCATCCAATTGAAGAATTTCAGCATATTCTTCGAAGTGTTCCACCCAAAGATCAATAGGAAAGTCGTTATATTCGTTAAATTGACATAGCATGTCTTCTAAGTCTCTGAAATGTTGCGTACCTTGAGGTTTTCGACTGGGATTTGCATCCTCCATCTCCAATTCTTTTAATCTCCGCTTTAATAAGATGATTTCTTCCCGTTTCTTACATTTGTCTCGAAGTAAGTTAAGTTCTCCATCAAGGTCGCTGTTGCTTTGAACTGGTGAATTATTCTCCTACTGGGATTCGTGCTCGTCTGACGACGCTGCAATATTTCTTGAATTCTCGGACGAATAACATTGAACAAATTTTTGCAGATCTTCGTCGGAATAACTACGGACTGCTTCCTCTACACGTAATTTCCACACTGCTCTACTGCCACTTGTGTGTAATTTTAGGGATCGCAATACATTCTTTAATGTAATATCGGGACGTGTAGTGATACTTATAAAATTAAGAGAACCAATTAAAGATTGATAATAATTCGTATCGACCCTTCGACATTTCTTTAAATTTACACCAGGGTCAATTGGCGTGCTGGCTTTTTAGCACCCGTTCATATTGTGATCCTCCAAAAGGTTCTTTATAAGCTGTTTTTGACCAAGTTTAATAGGTACGCGCTCACCCACTCTCTGAATTTCTATTCCAAGAAAATGACTCAACGGCCCCTTGTCGATTATATCAAATTGCATTCCAATTTGTTTTTTGATTTCCTCCATATCGAGTTTTTCCTTCCAAGCTATCAAAATATCATCGACGTAAACTACTATTATATTGATATTTCCATTTTTGTAATTTGCAACTTTCACTAATACATCTACTGAACCCCATATTTTTCAACGCACCATCTAACTTGGAATTCCGCTGTCTTCCCGACAGTATAAGGCCTTTCTTAGTTTACAAACTTTCTTCGGATTTTCACTGTCTTCATAAATAAATATCTTCATTTAGATCTCCTTTCAGGTAAGCCGCCATTACATCATTTTGATGTAATAATAATCCAAATTCTACAGCTATTGCAATTACAAGTTGTGTCGTGGAATACCTTGCCACTGGGGAAAAAGTTTCAAAAAAATCAATACCGTACTTCTGACTACAACCCTTAGCCACTAGCCTAGCCTTATAACGCTCTACCGTTCCGTCTTTATTACGTTTTATATTAAATACCCACATAGTTTTAATAGCGCGTCTCTTCTGTGGCAAATCGACTAGCTCCCATGTATTATTTTTCTTAAGAGAACTAATCTCTTCTTTCAAGGCCTGTATCCATTCATTGGAACGTTCGTGCTGAAGAGCTTGTTCAACACGGGTCGGAATAATTTTTTCAACTGACTTTGAATTTTTTTTCGAATGACCAGCAAAATTACATTTTTCGCTCCGAATATCTTAGGACTTACTTGTATATCATTTTCATTCTCATCTTCATTAGTTTTCGCATCTCCATATATAGAATTATTCCTCGATTCATCACCGCTTCCAACAACATCAGCAATAACGTCTATTTTGGCTGATTCAACATCTTCGGGTCCTAAGCACGCTTTCAGCATAATTTTCTTCTATCAATAAAGTGGGTGGTGCTTTTATACCATTATCCGACGGTACTTTAAGAAGGTAATCAACATCTGGAACCATTAAAGTGTTAGATGGTGCTTCGATAAATTTCACATCTCGACTAATACGTATATACTTTACCATTCTTTGGATCATAAAGACGATACGCTTTGGAGTCAGTTGCATAACCTACCATAACACACTCAATCCCTTTCGATTGAAACTTATACTGAACCCACACCGAAGACGACAAAACGTTTATTTGTAGCACGACAAGAAACAGCACGAAGAAACCTCATTTCGGCAGCTTGTATTCGCGATCTTATTCTTTCGGTCAATACCCACATTTCTAACTTGGCTTTGACACCAAGCTCGAGCTCGGTCTTCCTGATTACAGCTCTTCCAAACAGTTTCAAAATTGACCCAGCTTGGCCAATCCTGCAGGAAAGCTCAGTATTACTCCTCCCATCACTCGTGAGGAAGACCCCGAGATACTTAAACTTCTCCACCTGCTTCAATGGGACTTCACTAATATGTAGAGTGCATTGGACAGGTGTTCTGGAAATAATCATAACCTCGAATTTGTCCACGTTAACCCTCATTCTAGCATCAGCACATACGGCCACAAACCTATCTGGCGCGCGCTGGAGTTCCGTCTGGGAGGATGTGAGGACAACTAAGTCATCTGCAAAAGGAAGATGGCTTACCCTCAACTCTCCCAATGTGAAACACTCTTCACCACGACTGCGCTATAACATCCAGTCCATATATATAATGAAAAGGAGAGGTGACAAGACGCACCCTTGGCGAAGTCCAACGCCCACGGTGAAAGGTGTTGATTTACTACCGTTAACCCGAACTCGGCTGCTACAGTTTGTGTATAGAGACTGAATGGCCCTCAACAGAGGACTATCAATCCCATACTCCTGCAGAACACTCCAGAGTTTACCTCGAGGAACTCGGTCATACGCCTTTGCCAATTCTACAAAGCAGCTGTAGGTCGGTTTGGCGTACTCCCAAGCCTTCTCGAGTACCATTCTTAGAGTGAAAAGCTGGTCGGTTGTACGTCTGCCGTGACGAAACCCGCACTGTTAATCCCCTATCCTGAATTCGACCAAAACTTTAAAACGCACCTTCAGTACCTTAGCGTAGACTCTCCCGGGGACACTTAAAAGAGATATGCCCCTATAATTGGAGCACTGTTTTTTATCCCCATTTTTGAAAAGAGGGACAATCATCCCAATCTGACAATCGCAAGGTGTCTCACCGCATTCCCAGGCCACCTTAATGACATGAGAGAGCCATAATACTCCCTCTTTACCCATTGTCTTAAGCATTTCCGGCCGAACTTCATCCACACCGACGGTTTTGCCAGCTTTTAGCGATTCAATCGCTAAAATGACTTCCTCCACCGATGGACTATTCTCCGCCCCACTCAAGACTATAGGTCTGCCCCTCTCAGCGCCCTGTTCGGGATTGAGTAGCTCTGAAAAGTGCTCGCTCCATCTACGTATGCTGTCCATCTCATTGGAAAGCAACACATCATCTATGGATTTAACTCCTACGATTATGTTGAATTTACTTCCTCTGAATCGGCGAATGGTTTGCCAGAACACCTTTTTCGCAAATCTATGGTCACCTAGGAGAACACCCTTGGCAGAGTGATCGGAAAGCACAGCCTCCACGATACAACAACGAACCGCCAACCAAATCGACCATGTGCTCATTGACGCAAGGCACTCGTTAAACATCCTGGATATGCGAACATTCAGAGGGGCAAATGTCGACTCTGACCACTTCCTCGTAGCAGAAAGATTCAGAGCTTGACTGTCCAATGTCAGAAAGCTGCACCTGCCCATCAGAAGGAGGTTCGACATTGGGCGTCTGAACACACCGGATGTTGCCAGAGTCTACAGGGAGCAGCTGAGCGAAAGACTCTACAGTATGCCTACGTCGAACACAAATGCCAATAACATGTGGCTGCATTGCCGCTCAACCATTCAGGAAGTAGCCGAAACTACCTTAGGATACCTACCACCCCCGACAAGAAACCCGTGGTATGATGGCGAGTGTGAGCAGAAAAAGGCAGCAACCGACGAGGCGTACCAAAGGGCGCTGCAGAGGAAAGCCAGCGCAAGAAGAGTAGCGAACCAGAAGAAGGGAGGAGAAAAAACTACTGCGACAAAAGAAAAGAATCTTCGCAGCCTCCCAGCTCAAGGATATCGAGGAGTCTAGGGATAAACATAAGACACGAACCTTTTACAAGAAAGCTAAAGGCCTTGCAGGAGGCTTCAAAAAGGGCACCCAGGCTCTTCGAAACTGCGAGGGTAATCTTGTCACCGACCCGCAGGGAATAGTGGATATATTTAAGCAGCATTTCCAGCAGCTGCTTAACGAGCATTACCAAGAGGGAGTGGTAGGGACCGAGGAAATCCCGATTCCAGCCGCTGAAGTAGTCCTCCCACCCAGCATCGAAGAAGTCGGCACAGCTGAAAAAGAAGCTGAAGAACAACAAGGCCGCAGGCCCAGATGGCTTGCCATCAGAGCTCTTCAAGGCTGGCGGCGATGTTCTGGTAGGGAGCATGCACCAGATCATCTGCAGAATTTGGGAAGATGAAAGCATGCCCGACGACTGGAATACCAGCTCTATAGGCCCCATCCACAAAAAAGGCGATCCTACCTCTTGCAAGAACTATAGTGGTATATCTCTGCTCAATGTCGCATACAAGATCCTGTCCAGCGTGTTGTGTGAACGTCTAAAACCATTTTGCACCGCACTAATCGGCAGCTACCAGAGCGGCTTCCGGCCCGGCAAATCAACTATAGACCAAATTTTCACACTTCGACAAATCCTGGAACAGACCAACGAGTTTCGAATCGATACACACCATCTTTTCATCGATTTCAAAGCCGCATACGACAGCATTCATCGTGAAGAACTGTTTGGTGCGATGGCCGAATTCGGGATCCCGGTAAAACTGATCCAGTTGTGTCGCGCCATCTAAAAAACACGCGATGCACCATCGGAACCATCCGAAACATGCACCGGATTTCGGCAAGGAGATGCTCTGTCATGTGACTTCTTCAACCTGGAGCTGGAGCAGATAGTGCGACGGGCAGGCGTCAACAGGGGAGGCACTATCTTTTACAACACCATCCAGCTGCTAGGATACGCGGATGATATCAACATCATCGCGTGCTCTCGCCGTGGCATTGTGGAAGCGTTCACGGCGTTTGAAGAACAGGCAAGACGAGTTGGTCTTAAGATCAATGAGGACAAAACGAAAAACATGCTGTCAAGCAAAAACCAATCCATCGCTCACCACCTGGGACAAAATATAACAATTGACAGCTACAATTTCGAGGTATTTAAGGAGTTTGTCTACCTCGGGGCAAACGTAAATTCCACAAATGACACCACAGTTGAGATCCTGCATAGAATCGCCCTTGGCAACCGCTGCTACGTCGGCTTGTCCAAACAACTGGGGTCAAAACTCCTCACTCGTAAGGCCAAAGTCATGCTTTACAAAACGCTAATTATGCCAGTCTTGCTGTACGGAGCCATAAGCTGGGCGATAAGCAGGACAGCGGAGCTGATTTTGGGTTCTTTCGAAAGAAAAATTCTGCGCCGGATATTTGGTCCTGTCTGTGAGGAAGGTGAATGGAGAAGAAGATAAACCGCGAACTCTACGAGCTGTACCAGGATGTGGATGTAGTCCGGAAGGCAAGGACCCGTCGACTACACTGGCTCGGCCACATCGAACGCGTGGACATCAACGCTCCAGCTAAGAGGGTCTTCGAATCCGAGCCTCCTGGTTCGAGAAGAAGAGGAAGACCGAACCTCCGGTATAAAGACCGAGTAATCGGGGATGTAAGACATCTTGGTCTTGACAACTGGAAGCAGCGTGCCCGGGACCGTCAAGGATGGAAGGCAGCTATAGCTGAGGCTCAGATCCTCAATGGATCGCTAGCCTGATAAGTAAGTAAGTATGGTCACCTTCAAACTTCTCGCCGAACTCACCACGCGCTGTGTGTGATTTATTTTTTACACAGGTGAAGGGGACCTACAGTTGAATGCCGATTCCGAACGGCTTGAGTTCAGAAGCTTTTTCATGGCAATTATACTACGGGGGGTTTTGCCCCGTAGTATACATGGCGCTCCTTTGCTCAATCAAAATTAGTAGCTTCTCCGCGTCAACTTCTGTCTTCGCTGCACAAATTCGCAATGCATAGATTTTGTCGCAGAAAGACAAAATACCGACGAACGGATTTCGACATGTTTTTTTGCTTTGTCGTGTCGTGGTCTGTTTATTTCGTCCGGTGTGGGTTGACCGCTAAGGTAGTGTTTACTTTTCGGCAATGACATGTGTTCGCAACACGTTTGTTGCGTTCGGTGTGGGTTGGCTGTATGCAATGCTATATAAAATGGACATCGGAGCAACGAGCGCGGCCGAACAAAATGTTCTGTCGTGCTGCGTCCCATTTGGTGTGTGTTGACTCATAAGATGCAATGTATTCTTGTCGTACACGACAAGGAAAAACGTTTTGTCGACTGTGGTGTGGATTTAGCCTTATACTTTCCTGGCCGCTTGTTTAGCATTATCTTTAATTGAGAAACGGATGGCTTAAAACCCGACCGTACTTGAAAAGGGGTATTTCCTTGAAGGGTGCTACATGGCGACCGATTTCTCAAATACACTGCTGTAATGACTGCTTCTGTCCATATGCTTTCAGGCAGTTCTGATCCAAGAAGCATGCAACGAGCCATCTCCACAATAGTACGATTCGCTGGTTCAGCAACTCCATTTTGCTGAGGTGTATATGGTGCTGTATGTTGATGCCTGATTCCATTGTGTTCTAAAAAACTCTTGAAGCACGCGTTTACGAACTCCGCACCATTGCCACTTCTGAGTACCTTGATTTTTCGTGAAGTCTGTGTTTCCGCCATTGCCTTGAATTTTTTAAATGCCTCAAAAGCCTCGCTCTTTGCCTTCAAAAATATACAAAAAGTTTGCGTGAGTAATCGTCAATAAAAAGCAGAATATAGTTCGCTCCTCCCATAGATCTTTTCCTGATTGGACCACATATGTCCGTGTGTATAATTTCCAAGATAGCTTTACTTCTATTTTGGTCGCTGACGTAAGGTAACGAGCAGATCTTTCCCTTAAGACATACTCACACGGAATATTAACCTTATTTAAATTACCTTTCAATGTTAATCCCCTTACCATATCCTTTTTAAACATGTGTATCAGACTTTTTCCATTTAGTTGACCGTACCTTTCGTGCCATAGATTAAAATTCACTTCATCCTCCTTTGCTCCGGCAAACGTATTCACTTCACCGTACAAAATATCGCAAATGTGCAAGCTCTTACATTTTTTCGCAGTCAACAAACACTTCCCATTACAATCTATAATTCTAGCAATTTTTTATCAAATATCTGCAGCTTTTCCGATTGAAATAAAATTCATTTTCATAGTAGGCACATGTAAAACATCCTTCAAGGTAATAGTTCCATGCAAAGTTTGTAATGTAACCTCTCCGATAAAATCAGACTGAACATGTGAATCGCTGGCGAGTTCAAAGCGTTCAACGTGTGGACGGAATGTTGTATACAAGCTCTTGTCGCAGCATAAATGGCTGGTTGATCCGCTATCAAAAATCCAAGAGTGTTTGTCAAAATCACGACTACATACTGCGTTTATCATTGCAAATGTTGACGTCATTGTTTGGCTATTTTGTCTATCTCTATCTCGACAATTTTCTGCTATGTGACCCTTCTTATAGCAGTTGAAACAAGTACCTCTAAACGTATACTGTTGACCACTTCTTAAGCGTTGATGTTGTTGCGGTGATTGCTTTGTCTCCGGTTCCGTATTAACATGGCATGTTCTTGCGTTAAATCAATTGAATCAAGTCCCTCCCTCCTTCGCCCTTCTTCTAAGATCTTGAGCCTTAATCTTTCACTTGAAGGTAACTCACCACGAGCTCCTATAGCAAGCACAACATTTTCGTTACTGTAAGGGAGGCTAGAAAGCAAAATTATAGAAGGGAGTTAATCCTGTAATTCAATACATATCTCTTTTAATTTTTCGACTAGTGCAAAAAAATTACTAAGATGCAGCTGTACTTGGGTGTTCTCCGCCATTTTTAATTGAAGCAGTTGCTTGAATAGGCTTACTTTCCTGGCTGGCCCTTCAGGCTGGTGAACACTTTCCAAGGTTTTCCACGCTTCAGCCGACGTTTCAGAATTCTTAATGTAGTTGAGCTGAGAGGTTTTCACGCACAGTAGTATAATGGCCAATGCCGTCTATCACACCACGCGGTATTGTCTCCTTCAGCATTGAGCTTAATTGCTATTCGACTCACATATGGCCATAATTCGCTATTAAAATGCTCTTAACTTGGAATTTCCATGAGTCGTAGTTTTTTTCGTCCAATCGCTCTAACGAAGTCGCCATTTTAAATTGTCCTTTATCTAATCTCGCCTGGGCCCATAACCAATTGTTGGGTAGACAGAGTTAAAACCACAAACGTCTTACTTGTAGCAAGTTTACTATGCGACCTAATGTATAATAGAAAAAATGATTCTTACAAATTCAAGAAACATAACATATGATGTGTAATGTAAATGTATGTGTTTGTAAATTATTGAATTGCCAACAGATGGTTTTTCAACAATACAGGCGCCACCTATCAGTTTTATCGCGCATTTTCGTATTCTGTCGAGGTCTTGGAAGCACCGGACCAGACATGAGCGTTCAACTCTAATTTGGGGCGAATGAACGCCTTATAGATAGTTCTAAGGGTGAGAAAAATTTCTTGCATCTATATAAGAAGCCTAGGCATTTCGCAGCAATCTTGGTGACACTGAATATGTGGTCGCTCCAATTAAGATTGTGACCAACACACATACCCAGGATGGAAAGCTTTTCGGTTACTGAGATGCAAGTGCCATTCATGGATAATGGCTGCGGGTTAGTTATACGCTTTAACGACAAGAGACAGCATTGTGTTTTGGGTGCATTCAATTCGCCTCTATTGTTTTACGCTGTCGCTCACTAAACTAATGAACGAATATGAGGGTATTCGTCAGCGAGGGAGTGAATTGGATTATATGTAGGTACATATATGTATGTGCAAATGCATATATGTACATATATTTAAACGGCCTGCTAAAAAGCGAGAAGAGTCACCGCAGTCGAACATCTTGCGACACTGTTAGTAAGTCCTATCCCCACCTCCTCGTGGTGCCATCTGGAGATTTCCTATGGAAATTGCAGACGGGGAAGGGCGAATGGCGAGCCTCCTGCGCCAAAAAACAGGATAAGTCGGTTGGGCTACGGCCTAGTAAGCCGTAACCGTAAGAAAAAACACAAACTCCGAAACAACCACAAGCCTCGGATATAACGGACCGGATTTATGTTGACGACCCTTGCAAAAAAACGAAAAAAGGACAATGATCTTCGGCTTTGTACGTGGAATGTTAGGTCCCTAAACAGGCCACGTGCAGTCGAACAACTTGCGGACGCCCTAGACCGCTATAAAGCGGACATCACTGCCATCCAGGAAATGCGATGGAATGGACCGGGTATAAAGCGTATGAAAAACTGCGATATATACTACGGCGACTGCTATAGGGAGAGAGGGCAACGATTATTTGGATGCGGATTTGTTGTTCGAGGTGGACTAAGGCAAAAAGTCCTAAGCTTCCGGCATATGAGCGAACGCCTCATAACAATCCGTATCAAGGCTAAATTTCTTAACAACAGCCTGATCTGCGCCCACGCCCCCACGGAAGACAAGGATGACTCCGCCAAAGATGAGTTCTACGATCTCCTAGACAGAACGTATGCCCAATGTCCCAGCTATGACACCAAAATTGTACTAGGAGACTTCAATGCTAAACTGGGTAAGGAAAGCATCTTTGAACGAGTCCTCGGCAAACATAGCCTACACGACACCACCTCCGATAACGGACACAGGCTGATTGATCTTGCTACGGGGCGAATTCTCCATCTAGCCAGTACGCGCTTCCCCCACCTCGATATACACAAAGGCACCTGGCGGTCTTTTGATCAATCGACTACCAACCAGATTGATCACATCGCGATCGACGTCAGACACTCCTCCACTATTCTTGATGTTCGAACTTTCCGAGGAGCTAACATCGACTCGGACCACTAT
Source organism: Eumerus sabulonum (assembly GCA_951905685.1). NCBI lineage: Eukaryota > Metazoa > Arthropoda > Insecta > Diptera > Syrphidae > Eumerus > Eumerus sabulonum. The sequence goes on from OX645062.1 coordinate 30,075,520, forward strand.
CTTGTAGTAGCCAAGATGCGCTTACGGATATCACGAGCGCAACGGAGTAGAGTAAGAATACAAAGTTATGACGTCGGAAAGCTACTATTGCCAGAAACCGCTCGTGATTTTACCGATCGCGTCTCCCTTAAGCTCTCCAATACACCTGAATCCTCTACACTATCAACAAAACAGCAGTGGAGCCTTTGCAAACAAGCCCTGAAAAGCTCTGCATCCAAAGTTTTGGGTTTCGAGGCCCCACCACGAAGAAACACCTGGTTCGATGACGAGTGCAGGAGGATTCATACAGCGAAGCAGGATGCATATAAGGCCTCGCTGCATAAAAGAACAAGAGCAGCTCGTGAGCTCTACGAGTTAAAAAGAAGGGAGGAGCATAAGCTTCTTAGAAGAAAGAAGAAAGAGCACGAGAAGCGCGCGATTGAGGATTTGGAGAGGTGTTACTGCAGGGGTGACGTCCGAAAGGTTTATCAACAGATAAAGCGCACATGCCCAGGTTATAAAGCCAGAACGGAAGCCTGCAGGGATGAGAACGTACACCTAGTAGTAGAATCGCAGTCGATGCTGAGAATAAGAAAAAAACACATCTGCAGACTGTGTAACGGCGATGTTAGTCAATATACCGCTGTAAGGCAGAATGATCCATTTCTAATCGACGGAGACCGCAGAGAATTCTGTCCCCCTGACCTCGACGAAGTTAAGAGCTGCTGGCGCAGACGGACTGTCTACTGATGTCTTCAAGGCAGCTGTCCTGGTTGGGAGCATGCACCAACTCATCTGTAAGATATGGTCAGAGGAAAGCATACCCGAGAAATGGAGTCTCAGCATCGTATGCCCGATCCACAAGAAAGGAGACCCCTCTGATTGCGCCAAGTATAGAGGAATAAGTCTCCTTAACATCGCCTACAAATTTTTTTTCTGCCGTTTTGTGTGAACGCCAGAAGCCTTTTGTAAATAAGCCGATAGGTCCTTATCAGTGCGGGTTCAGGCCAGGGAAGTCCATGATTGACCAAATCTTCACACTATGGCAGTTCCTGGAAAAACCCAATGAATTTCAAGTCGTCACTCAAAACCTATTTGTCGACTTCAAAGCCGCTTACGACAGCGTAATTAGAGACAAGCTATACAACGCTATACCTGGTAGACTCATCAGACTATGCAGGATGACTTTGGAGAATGCTCGCTTCTCCATCCGAATCGTTGAACATCTTACCGATAGTTTTGATGTCAAAAAAGGATTTAGGCAGGGCGATGCGCTGTCCTGTGATTTCTTCAACATCATATTGGAAATGATTGTGCAAAAATCACTGGCCAATACATGAGGCACAATTTATTTCAAATCCTCGCAACTCCTTGCATACGCCGACGATATTGACATAATAGGTAGATCACAGCGAGATGTCAATGAGGCGTTTGCGAGTATTGAGATGGAAGCGGCGAAAATTGGTTTGAGGGTAAATGAGGGCAAAACTAAATATATGTTGTCATAAAAAAAGGACGCTCTACACCGACGTCTCGGCCAGAACGTGTGTATAGGCTGATATAAGTTCGAGGTAGTTAAGGACTTCGTCTACCTTGGCTCCGCAGTGACCTGGAACAACGACATCAGTTCCGAAATCAAACGCAGAATCACTCTTGCCAATCGCTGTTTCTTTGGGCTCAGGAGGCAACTGAGTACAGAGCCCTCTCCCGAACGACAAAGTTGACTCTATGTATGACCCTTATAGTCCCGGTCCTGTTGTACGGCGCAGAAGCATGGACACTATCAAAAGCGGATGAGGAGGCCCTTGGTCGTTTCGAGAGAAAGGTTTTGCGCGTGATTTTTGGGCCGATAAACGCAGACGGGGGACGGAGGAGAAGATTCAACCACGAACTTTACAGGCTGTACAGCGACATGAGCCTAGTCAGGCGTCTAAGGATTCAACGCCTAAGATGGCTGGGCCATGTAGAGCGAATGGACACCACAGCTCCAGCCCGGAGAGTCTTTGAATCCAACCCCGAGGGACGAAGAAGCAGAGAACGGTCGCACTTAAGATGGCGCACACAGGTGGAAGGGGACCTCAGCCAACTGGGTGTGCGGCAATGGAAAAGGCTAGCGAAATATCGTGCTAGATGGATTCACCCCAAACTGTAGCGCCCACTAAGAAGAAGAAGAAGAAGATTTAAACGCAATAATCAAACTACATACATATGTACATACATACATACATATGTCCATCACTGTACGTCCTCCGTGAAGTAAAAATTCGATCCACACACGATTCGCAAATAACAAACAAGATTCTACGAACAGGTTCACTACTTGTTGCGAATTCTTTCAAATTTTGATTCCTATCAAAAACGTTCGCATCCGTTCACTTAAGGCTGTTGGCTGGATCTCAATACTTTAGATATTCGTCATCATTCCTCCTCAACAACTGTAATTATACTACACATACATAAAACATATGTACATATGTATATACATAAAATAGATACGAAGAACAAAAACAAAGATAAATAACAAACAATTGCAAAAGCGCGAAATCAACTACAACGAGTGGTCAACGAGGATTGGGCACGTCTAAGAAGACAAATACACCGCTGAAACGCGGAATTGCGTTAAGAGGACGTGGTGTAAGAAATGAAAATTCTGCAGACGCTCGAGGAAAACCGGATTTCAAAATGAATTTCCGAAAGAATGTGCGCTTGCTTACTCTACTCGCACCCTGGCTATCCCTATCATCTTCATCATAATCATCCATTCATAACGTAATGTGGCATGCTGCCTGGAATCATTTTCCAGTACTAAATACGTTATCTATTGGTTGAAACGTCATCAATAGTAAGTGGGGAAGTATTCCGAAAATGTGGCTTTAGCTAGGTATACATATGTATGTATATATGTACATATGTATCTTGTATATACATACATACATATGTAAATATGTATGGTCAGATAATTCAAGTTTTCGCAATGAAGTAAGTACATAGTGGCCCTGGGCGATTTCAATGATACTGATTAAAATGCCGATAAGATTTTTGCACAACCGTTCACGGGGTCACGGTCGCTAGGTAAATATTCAATCATCTGGATCTGGATGTGTTGATCGGGATTTAATTATGCGGTTCGACAAATGTGTGTGGTAAATACCTACTTATGAATGTATGTACATATGTATGTAGGGTGGAGTGGCCTAAATTCGAACTCTCCCGGTAGTCGAACGCTTTATTTAACAAACCGCTTAAACTGTGTTGTTTCCCTGATTTTCAATTTCTGCAAATGTTAGATTCTAATTGGGGTATTCCCCCTTAACCTTCAGAAACGATCAGTTGGAACAATAAATGTCAAAGTTATAAAAAGGAGTTTAGTTAAAGTTTTATTTGAAAAATTCGTAAATTTTATTGTATATTTACTGTTCGACCCTAGGAAACAACATTTTTACGACTTTCCCATACGAACCCTAGTGTTCGAATATAGGCAATCTCTTCAAAGTGTTTTTACTCTTTTTCAGGCTTCAAATATTGTTGGGAATAAACAAAATTGTACGCTTTTTTTCGAGTTCGGATCAAGGAAATTCCATATTTTTAGTTTCCTTTGTCCAACACAATGAAACGAACATATCAGACGTATAGTGCGGCCTCGTTAGAAAATGCCTTAAAAGCTATTCGCGAAAGTAATTTGAGCATTCGAGCAGCGAGTAGAGAGTTTGATGTTCCTGTTACTACACTTCACGTTCGCGTCAAGGAGAAAATTGCAGATGAGCTAAAGCGGATGGGTCCCTCCACAGTTCTTACAGAAAGTGAAGAACTCAGGGTTGTAGAATGGTTAATAAATATTGCCAAATGCGGTTTCCCCCAAAAAATAAATCCCCTTCTAGATGTGGTTCTAAAACAGTAACTGATGAAAAGCGAAAAACTCCGTCCAAAGACGATAGACCCGGCAAGAAGTGGTATTATTATTTCTTGAAGCGACATAAGGAGGTAAACTTACGGGCATCGGAATCATTATGTAAGGCCAGAGCAATCGTTACGGAAGAAGTTATACGCCAATGGTTCCATAATTTGAACAACTACTTAGTGGAAATTAACGGCTCAGATATTTTAGATGATCCTACTCGAATTTATAACGGAGACGAAACTTCTTTTAGTTTTGCCCCGAAAACAGGAAAAGTTATCGGTCCAAGGCGTTTCAGAAACCTTTATGAAATAAAATCATCAAATGAGAAGGAAAACTTGACGGTTGTTTTGGTCTTTAGTGCCAGCGGAGTGATTTTACCCCCTGAAATTGTAAATTCCCATATTTACGAAACCCTCCATCAAAACTTGTTCAAAATATGCCGGAAGATTGGATCATTGGTCGTTCTGAGACGAGGTGGATGAGGTCGGAAACTTTTTATGAATATGTTGCAAATGATTTTAGCGGGTGACTTGATCAAAATAATATCAAAAGACAAGTCCTTTTACTGGTTGATGGACGTAAATCCCATTTATCAATGGCAATAAGCGAGTTTTGTTCTAATAATCAAAAAATCCTCTATTCACCACCTCCTAACACAACGCACATCATGCCGCCTGCAGATGTGGGAGCGTTTAAAGATAATAAAAGTGACGATAAGATATCTGTGGAGGATTGGCAGAGTTTGCCTGAAAACAACGGTAAGTCTGTTACAAAAACTTTTGTAATATACTGAAAACGGTGTTAGATAAAAAAGACAGGCCTAAAATTATACAAAACGCTTTTCAAAAATGTGGTATTTAACCCAAATGCAGTAGACTTCAGCAAATGCGTACAAAACACTTTAGAGACCATTAGACATACGTACATATAACAGCAGACACCTTAATCGATAGGGAGACTGCTGCAGCTATGAATAAATTTGATACAACGGTACTAGTGTTATCATCTCTAAAAAAGAAAACGATGATTCATTCATTCATTCGTCAAGTTGAAAATCAGTCGGGCATTGTCAGTAGCAACAGTGCATCCTGTTGCAGGACATGTACCGCACATTCAAATGCACTCGCAATTTAAGGCCTCAACGTGCTGCAAATGGATTCCAATGCTTCTATTCCACCAACCACATCTGTGGATGTGTACATATTTTTTTTTTTTTTTTTTGAAGAGTTTATTTATTCCACTAAGGCAATATATTTACATGTTTAACTAAACTGAATTAAACTACTATTCACGTGTAATTTAAAAGTATATGACCTTAACGGTGCTCCATACTTAACTAGTCATATATATATATGTACATATTTTTTGTCAATAATTATATTTTATTTTAGAATATATTTCTAAGCCTTTTTCTTTTTTTCATATCTTTTCTGTAAGGAAAAATTGTGGGAAAAACCTTGTTGAATCTTTCTGATTATAATACATTACTTAGTCTAACCTAACGCTACTTAGCCTAACTTAAACTAATCCTAACCTAACTTAGAGCACAAGGATTAGGCCCCGACACCTGGTCTTTGAGTTCTCGAAGCCCATCAGCTTCGACAACTCAAAAGTCAGGTGTCGGAGCCTCTTCCTGGACTTAATCTAAGCCATGACCCAGTCGAGCCACCAGTATTTGCCTGTGTTATATCTACTGATATTTATTTCATCCCTTTCAGGTACGCTAGTGCAGTACTTTAGTTCAAAATTTAAGTTGTTAGGGTTATAGACGATCTTTTTATCTGTTGCCCTTCTAGCAATGTGGTATATGATAGGAACGTTATTTTCGTTTGATAAGTACTGATGTGCGTCCAAGTATAGGAAGGTTTCAGGCGGAATGAATCCATTCTCCAACGTTTTCGCGAAATATTTTGGGTTGGGATAAAACAAGCCCGAAACAAGATTGTTCTCTGTTACGGTCGCTGAACGTGCAAAATGATTCCTCGCAGTATCCAGTATAACGTTGTCTATTCTGGACAATTTGGAAGCATCCAATAGAATCTTATTAGAAACGTAATGCCGGAAGTCGGAATGTTCGCTTCTATACATGTGCAAGCAGGCTCGAAGACATTTTCTTTCGAATAATCGAAGTTTTTCCATATATGATGGGCTAATGTTCCACCATACCGCACTCGCATATGTCAGAATGGGGCGGATGAAGGCTTGGTAGCAGATGACCTTTACATCGGATCTTAGATATCTGGAGTAAAACAAACTTTTCAGAGACATAAATGCCGCTTTTGCCTTTTTCAGTTGGGTATTTATGTGTTCGTTAAAATACAAAAATTTATCTAGATGGACGCCTAGATATTTAACAATTGTTTTTGATTCGATGTGTTACTCTGTAAGCCAAATTTTTTCCAGTTGCGCCTCAAATCTGAGTTACCTTGCCTTACGGGGGGGCGAAACAGTATGGTTTCACACTTTGTGTAGTTGATTTTTAGCTTCCAATTTGAGCAATATGTCTGCAGCTCATCGAATTTTGTTTGAAGTTCGGTTTGTATGGTTTCTATTTTCGAGCCACTGGCGTACAGTATTACATCGTCAGCGAATGCTATAGAGTTATCCTTGTCCCTTAACATTTCAGAAACAAAAATATTAAATAAAAGTGGGGCTGTAACCGTGCCTTGTGGAAGACCATTAGCGATATTAAAAACTTTAGTCGTCGTGTATATCCTATCTGTTACGACAAATTTTTTTCCACAAATCATGGAAGAAATCATGCCTATGAGTTGGTGAGGAAATTCGTATTTTATCAGTTTATATATCAATCCGTCGATCCATACCGTGTCGAAGGCTTTCTCAATATCTATCAGACAAGCACCTGTACATCTTTTGGCATTCAGATTCCAGTTGATATCTGATGTCAGTATTGTAACTGCGTGCACTGCCGAGTGATTTTTCTTAAATCCAAACTGATTTCGCGGTATAATTCCCTTTCTATTGCATTCAAATAAAATTGACTCATTTAAAAGTATCTCAAAAATTTTCCCGATGTTAGGCAGGAGACTGATTGGCCTATAGCTCGAAGGATCAAAAGGATCCTTGCCTTTTTTTGCTATTGGAAAAACCTTCGATGTTTTCCAACAACTGGGAAAGTGACGGTTATTTAGTAGGTTGTTAAAAATGATGCAATACTGCCGTATAATAATGTCCGGTAGATGCTTCAGTATTATGTTGGGAATGTTATCTAAACCACTTGATTTTTTGTTATTTAGTTTTCTAAATATTTCTGTAAGATCATCCAGTGTCGTAAAGTAGTTATTTGTTTGTTGAGTCGTAAGCTCGTCTGCTTTTAATACCTCAGAAAATCGTAACGGCGAACTGATCTGATTATTTTGAAATCTCAGTAATTCATTTTCGACTTCGACAGTCTTGACGCTTTGAAGGCACCTATCATGAATTGCTTGAAAGTGGGAGCCAATGAGATTTAGCTTTTCTATTCCAGAATCGACTATGAAATGTCCTTCGATGATGGGACAGCTATCGCTATTTATTTCTGCTTGAGTTAGTAGACCTCGAGAGTTTAAGGGTACTTTCAATTTTGAAATCTTAACTTCTTCCCGAAGTTTGAAAGTCTGATTGATTTTAGGAAACATGTGTCTTGATTCGGATTTCATAATAGACTCTGCACGCTGTCTCCAGTAATCGTTGATACTGTTTCGATATTGCTGCGTTAATAATGTTTTTACATTTCTCAAAAGGGATTTGTATCTTCTTAGTTCCCGGTTGGTCGATTCGTCTAGGAATTGATTTCGTGTTCGATTTATCTGCGTTATTAAAAAGCTTTTATAATTTTGCAGTGTAATTATATCTTGGTTTAGATAACATTCAGCGCTATTTCTCGATTTGATTTTTGGGACTGACGACACCATAGCCGCTAGTATCACTGTATTTAAATTCTCGATATAGATATCACATTCGTCGTTCGTAATGATTCTATTGTTTGGAGCATTAGAAGGAGTAGAGCAATTTCTATATTTTCTAATGGCACACCGCTTAAATGTGCGCCAATTAGTGTTTTTAAAATTGAATTTAGGAGCATTGTGCTGCGTGGCGAAACTGAATTCGGGGTCGTCAGATAACGTCATCGGGATCACTATAGCATCATGGTCACTATCATAAGGCAGTGTTGAGATCTTATTATTGTGGATCGTTTGAATATGTAATCGCGCGTCCGCAATACATAGATCGAGAAACGAATTTCCTGATGGATAACTTGGCGCAACTGGGCTATATAATTTCATTTTGTACTCGATTTGGTTTTCCCCGATAAAGCTATTTAGGAATCTGCCTCTTCCGTTTGCTATTAGGTCCATCCAACTCGAGTGTTTCGCGTTAAGATCTCCCGCTAAAACGAAATAGTTTTGCAAACTATTTAGCTGTAGTAATTCGAATAATTTTTCAAACTCGACGTTAAATTGATTATCGGAGGTTGGCGCAGCGTACGCTGATATTAAATACAGACTGCGGTTATTTCCTAATGGCAGGGAAATAATAGTAGTCTCAAGACAACTAAAGTTTTTGACATCGCTGCGCTCTATTGTCGTGTAGCGAAGTGGCTTTCGGATAAGGATGGCTGTGCCACCGCCTCTATTTGTGTTTCGTCTGTCGGTACGTATTATATTGTAGTGCACAAATTCTATTTTGTGTCGGTTATTCAATTTTGTTTCGCTCAGAAACAGTATGTCAGGGTTATGATCTTCCACGAAACGCAGCAAGTCCCCACGCCTACTGTTGGCAATTATTGAATTTACATTAAGAGCCACTATTTTGAGGCCATTCTTTGTTTGTCTGGCCATCTTATTGGTTGAAAAGGTTCAGCAAGGCATCGACCTTCGCTGAGAGTTCTGCAACAGTCTTGGTCAAGCTGTTAACTTGCGTTTGCAGTTTAATGCTTTGAGGGCGTATCATTGGTGACGGTGTAGTAGGCTTTTGACCAAGGTTACTACTTACTACCTCAGCAAAAGTAACTCCTCGCTGGATCCTGTTTTCCATTACGGCAATTTTTCGTTCTCTGCCTTGTTGTGCCTCCTTTTTCTTGGTTTGGATTCGTTCTGATAGCCTTTTGTAGACTTCGCAGCCCCTCCAGGACGCAGGGTGGCCTGTTTTTTTGCAGAGAACACAAAATAGCTGCTCTTTACCTGTCTCTTTCTGCACTTGGCACTCACCAGGACTATGTTCGTTTTGGCATTTTACGCATCTATACATCATATTGCAGTTTGTAGACACGTGACCGAATCTCTGGCAACGGCGACATTGAAGAACGTCGCTTCTCCGAATTTTTTCAAAGGACACTAAGTGACCCTCTAATCTCTTAATGTTGAATAAATTGTGGGCCTTGCTATTTGGAGAAAGCTGGACCGCAATAATAGGGAGTGCTTTATTCTCCTTTTTAGACGTAAATGTAGCGTATCTGAAAGCTCGAACAAATTCGAGATCCTCAATGTTTAATTGATGAAGTTCTTTTAAGACCTCATCCGGATCATGGCTTATGCTAAGACCCTTGAGCAAAAATGTCTGCAGTCTATCATCTTTATTGGTATACGAAAAGAATTCGGTCTTAGTTTCTTTTAAGATTTCTTTTGCTTTAATGCAGTCATTTTTGCTCATAAGGGTTAAGGTCATCTTACTTCTATTTATATTTTTAATGGTGAATTTATCTTTACCTATCTTATCTTCTAAAACCTTTGATAGAAGTTTGCTGTCTTCCTGGTATATTTTTATAGGCGGTGCTTGTTCCCTCTTTTTGGCCGCTACGGTTGTCGGTGCATCCTGTTTGTTGTCTCCGCTTCTACTGACTTCTGGCTGAATAATCTGCGTCCTGTTACGGTTGTTAGTTTCTTTTGGTTTTTGTTTGATTTGGTTCTTTCGCTTTAGTGATTGTATAATATCATCTGTTGTTTCAACGGTTTCAGTGACTACAATTTCGTCGTCTTCAGCGTCTAGTAGCGCGAAACGATTACTGTCACTAGCACTTTCAACTTCTTTTCGTTCTACTTTTTTTCTTTTTTTCATTGAAGTTTTAGTTGAGGATTCACTATCACTATCCTTTAGACTTTGTATTGTTTTTTTTAATAGGTCTATTTCCTCTTTATATTTTTTCGCTATGGCGATCGCTTCTACAAACTGTTGATATGTGACCTGGGTCATCTCCATCACCTCGCCCCCCCCTGGAGGGGAAGACATTTTTATATTTTGTTTTGTATTTTTTTTTTTTTTTTGTTTATCTATTTAGGTTGAATTTAAATTTTCACTGTAATCGCGCGATGCACATCCACTCTCGCAACATGCACATCCACCGACGCAACTTTCGTTGATTCACGCAAGAAAGGTGTATTCCAGTTTTTTTTTTATTTATTTTTTTTGTTTTTTTTTTTTTTGTTTATTGAATTGAAATTATTTTCGGATATGTGTACATATGTATGTATAATGAAATCAAAAAAGGAAACTACATAGTCCATGGTGAGGACCTTTAAAAAAACCGGCTAAGTTCGAGTCGGACTCGCGCACGCAGGGTTCCGTACCATCCGTATACATATATAAAAATGAAAGAGACGTTGTATGTTACCTCATCAGTCATCACATTAAAACGGCTAATACGTTCAAAATAATTTTTTCATGATGACAGATCTTGGTTGCAGGCAGGTTATAGGCTTAGGTTCATGACCAAAAATCTCCATGATGAGAGTTGATCATCAAAGTGTCCATTGAATTCAAATCAGTTATCTTACTTGACAGCAAGGAGGTGAAAAGGTGAATAACAATAATTATGGGGAAAAGGTTTGCAGCTAGGATTAATATATCCAGGACACAATAGGGATCGAAGCTTGGAAGTGTGTTATTGGTTGTGGGATATTATCCGAGGTTAATTTCACAACAATTGAATTTGTTGCAACAAGGAGGGGAATAGCAATTGTACGAAAGGGTTTGCAGCAAGGATTAACTTAGCAGTGGGTATTTATTATTGGTTGTTCGTAATTATAGGTAAAAGGGTTGCAGCTAGGATTAGTACAATAAAGACACAATAGGGATCAAAGCTCGGAAGTTTGCTACTGGTTGTGGGATATTGTCGAATAATCTTAGGTCCGTATGTGACCAAGGGGATTTTTTGGATGAAAATTATGTCTGTTGTCTGGGAGCCGTTGCGAGTATTGAGATGGAGGCGGCAAAAATTGGTTTGGCAGTTGGTTTGTCATCGAAAAAGGACATTTACCACCGACGTCTTGGACAGAACGTGCATATTGGCAGATATAAGTTCGAGGTAGTTAAGGATTTCATATACCTCGGCTCCGCGGTGACTTGGAACAACGACACCAGTTTCGAAATCAAGCGCAGAATTACTCTTGCCAACCGCTGCTTCTTTGGGCTCAAGAGGCAACTGAGAAGTAGAGCCCTCTCTCGTACGACCAAGTTGACCTTATATAAGACCTTAAATATCCCGGTCCTGTTATACGGCGCAGAAACATGGACTTTATCTAAAGCGGATGAGGAAATCCTTGGTCGTTTCGAGAGAAAGATTCTGCGTTCATTTTCGGTCCCATAAACACAGAGGAGGGTTGGAGGAGAAGATTCAATCACGAACTGTACGGGTTGTACAGCGACATGAGTCTGGTCAGGCGTCTACGGATCCAACGCCTAAGATGGCTAGGCCATGTAGAGCGAATGGACACCACAGCTCCAGCCCGTAGAGTCTTTGAATCCAACCCCGAGGGACGAAGAAATAGAGGACGGCCGCACCTAAGGTGGCGCGCACAGGTGGAAGGGGACCTCAACCAACTGGGCGTGCGGCATTGGAAAAGACTAGCGAAAGATCGTGCTAGGTGGAGAGGCATGTTGGTTGAGGCCCAGGTTCACTCCGAACTGTAGCGCCCGTTAAGAGAAAGAGAGAGTCTGGGAGCCCCCCTTAAATATTTATTTTATTCTGTTTTTAGTATTTGTTGTTATAGCGGCAACAGAAATACATCATTTCAAATGCCTACCTATCACGGTTCATGAGATACAGCCTGCCGACAGACGGACGGACGGGCAGCGAAGCCTTAGTAATAGGGTCCCGTTTTACCCTTTGGGTACGGAACCCTAAAAACGAGCTTGTTAGAAATGACTTAAACTTTAAACTTTTGCTCAAAATTGTATCAGATGCTAAAAAGAGCATTGAACCAGCGAAATTGACAGAATCCTCTGTATTACACATTGGTACATCAACCCATTCAACTTCTGAACCAGAACCATCGCCGAATATTATAAAATAAACAATGAAGTCAATTTTAATGGCAATCATTTTGAGTTCACCCAAGCAACAGTTGAATCCGAGCCATTCCAAAATATACAAATCATAGTCTCGTAGGCCTAACAACTCTTCGACTGTAATCCATGATAATATTCTTGACGGTATACCTACTTACTTTTCTTACTTTTTTCGTATTAGATGGTCTTTTGAAAAAAAATTCTTTTAACTATTTTTAAGGTTTATTCTTACATGAACGCTTATTTTCGAAGTCTGAAAACTTTACGTTTGGCTTCAGAAAACAAGTGCTCGATTACTGGGGAATGGGGCTGTTGCCAGTTTCTATTTTCTTATAAAGAAACACTCTAAGGAAAACTTAAATTTGATATAAGCATTTGAGTTTGAGCATCTAATTAAAGTAACTTCATATATTTAAATTGGTTCTTTCACAGTTAACGATTACTTTATAGTAAACCACTAAGTGTTCGACTACTGTGGACATTACCCTATTCATCCAGATTTAGTAAACAATTTTGAAATACAAGATTGTCATTTTAAGGCTCATGATACATGATACGGTCATATGTACCTACATACATACACACATATGTACATACTTATGTACATACTTATGTACAATATTGGACAAAACATTTGAAACTCGAACAGAAACTGGGAAATTTCATTAAATTCACTAAATGTTTATTCGACATATAACAATCTCTTCATATATATATATGTATTTTGAAAGCTCTATTTTTAAGGAAAACAAAAACATATACATAATTCACAAAAATCTGAGATACACCGATGGACAAAAGTATCCGTAATGTGCTGTTACTAACAATAAAACGCGGAAAAGAACACGTTTAAAAAGTTATTATTTGGAAAACTTTTTATATAAAACTCAGAATAAATTCCATAACGAAATTATTTGAAATCTTTTTAAAGTGGTGAATCAGGAAAAAAAAATTGGTGACATAGTGAAAAAGAGTTACGCAGCTGCATATGATATTACAAAACGTTTGAAAAATTCATCGGACTTAAATAAAAGCCTAGGAGTGGTCGTCCGAGTAAACTGACATTGAGAGATAAGAGGAAAATTCTTTTAATGACAAAGAAGGGACCTAAGACACCGTCCTCCAAAATTGCCTCAGAAATAAAAGAGACCTCCCGAACAGAAGTTGACCCTCGAACAGTCCGAAGAGTACTCAGAAATGAGGGGTATAGGGCTAGAACTTGCAGAGGGAAGCCTTTTATTACTAAGGTGAACAAAAGGAGGAGACTGGATTTTGCAAAAGAATTCTCGGGCAAACCAAAATCGTTTTGGGAGAAAGTTTTGTTCTTTGACGAGAGTAAATTTTGTGTTTACCGATCGGATGGACGAGTTTTGACTTGGAGGAAAGCAGGCACCGAATTAGATCCAAAAAATGTTAAATCAACTGTCAATCATAGTGGTGGTGGAGTCATGGTATGGGGATGTAGAGCAACTTCTGGTGTAGGGACGCTTGTATTCATCGACGAAATCATGAAAGAAGAAGTATACCTTAAGATCTTGAAGGAAAATTTAAGGATAATAATTAACATCTGAGCAACGATTTTTACTTTCAGCAAGATAACGACCCAAGGCACACTGCTGAAATGGTTCGATCGTTGATATTATATAACACTCCTCATACCTTGAAAATAACACCCCAATCACCAGATCTCAATCCTATAGAGCATCTATGGGATATGTTGGATAAACGGGTGCAACAACACAACATAACGCCCAAACAGCACCTTATAGACTTGCTACAGGAAGAATGGACAGAAATAGGTGCTGACTTCACCAAAAAGTTGGTACATTCCTTGTCAAATAGACTGCAAGCAAATAGACTATTATTAAGCCAAAAGGCAATTCAACCAACTACTAAATTTTAAGTATATGAAAGTGTGTTTTGATTTAACATAAAATTACGGATACTTGTGTCCAACTAATTTCTCAATTGTTTAGTTACTTTTATTGCTACTGTTTGTTTTAGTAATGAATTTTATTTTGAGTTTTATTTAATTTGTTGTATATATGTATCTTTCTCTATAAGGTAAAAAACGTTTTCGAAATAGTACATTTTTTAACTTGTCTTTTCCCCTTTTTTATTGATAGTTACGAATACTTTTGTCCATCAGAGTATATTTCTTAAGTTACGATAAATTATGATATGGAACTTACAATTTTCTCACAACAAAACTATTACAACTGAAGTGATTGCAACGCTGAACAGTATGTTTACCGTTAATCGCAGCCGTTTTCCATTATATCTGAGTTGTGTCATAATGAGCACATGTCAAGGGTTCGTTGCCTGAAGGCTCTTACTTACTTACTTAACGGGCGCTACAGTTCGGGGTGAACCTGGGCCTCAACCAACATGCCTCTCCACCTAGCACGATATTTCGCTAGTGTTTTCCAATGCCGTACGCCCAATTGGTTGAGGTCCCCTTCCACCTGTGCGCGCCACCTCAGGTGCGGCCGTCCCCTATTTCTTCGTCCCTCGGGGTTAGATTCAAAGACTCTACGGGCTGGAGCTGTGGTGTCCATTCGCTCTACATGGCCTAGCCATCTTAGGCGTTGGATCCGTAGACGCCTGACCAGACTCATGTCGCTGTACAACCCGTACAGTTCGTGATTGAATCTTCTCCTCCAACCCTCCTCTGTGTTTATGGGACGCAGAATCTTTCTCTCGAAACGACCAAGGATTTCCTCATCCGCTTTAGATAAAGTCCATGTTTCTGCGCCGTATAACAGGACCGGGATAATTAAGGTCTTATATAAGGTCAACTTGGTCGTACGAGAGAGGGCTCTACTTCTCAGTTGCCTCTTGAGCCCAAAGAAGCAGCGGTTGGCAAGACTAATTCTGCGCTTGATTTCGAAACTGGTGTCGTTGTTCCACGTCACCTCGGAGCCGAGGTATATGAAGTCCTTAACCACCTCGAACTTATATCTGCCAATATGCAGGTTCTGTCCAAGACGTCGGTGGTAAATGTCCTTTTTCGATGACAGCAGATATTTAGTCTTGCCTTCATTAACTGCCAAACCAATTTTTGCCGTCTCCATCTCAATACTCGCAAACGCCTCATTGACATCTCGCTGCGATCTACCTATTATGTCAATGTCGTCGGCGTATGCAAGGAGTTGCGGGGATTTAAAATAGATTGTGCCGCTTGTATTGGCCTGTGATTTTTGCACAATCATTTCTAATATGATGTTAAAAAAATCACACGACAACGCATCGCCCTGTCTAAATCCTTTCTTGACTTCGAAACTATCGGTCAGTTCTGCACCGATTCGGATGGAGCAGCGAGCATTTTCCAGGGTCATCCTGCATAGTCTGATGAGCTTAGCAGGGATGTCAAAAGTAAACATGGCATTATATAGTTCGTCTCTAATTACGCTGTCGTATGCGGCCTTGAAGTCGACAAATAGATGGTGTGTATCGACTTGAAATTCATTGGTTTTCTCCAGGATCTGCCGTAGTGTGAAGATTTGATCGATGGTGGACTTCCCTGGCCTGAAGCCACACTGATAAGGACCTATCAGCTTGTTTACGAATGGCTTCAGGCGTTCACACAAAACGGCAGCGAAGATCTTGTATGCGACATTAAGGAGACTTATTCCTCTATAGTTGGCGCAGTCCAAGGGATCTCCTTTTTTGTGGATCGGGCAAACAATGCTGAGACTCCATTCCTCGGGCATGCTTTCCTCTGACCATATCTTACAGATGAGCCGGTGCATGCTCCTAACCATCTCACCGCCAGCCGCTTTGAAGAGCTCAGCAGACAGTCCATCTGCGCCAGCAGCTTTATTCGACTTGAGTTTCGACATGGCAATCTCGACTTCGTCGAGGTCAGGGAGACGGAATTCTCTGCGATCTTCGTCGTTAAAAAATGGGTCATTCTGCCTGACGGCGGTATGTTGGCTGTCATCGCCGTTATACAGTCTGCAGAAGTGGTTTTTCCAAATTCTCAGCATCGACTGCGATTCTACTACTAGGTGTCCGTTCTCATCCTTACAGGCCTCCGTTCGGGCTTTATAGCCTTGAGACATTCGTTTTATCCGCTGATAAAATCTTCGAACGTCGTGCCTGCAATAGCACCTCTCCAAGTTTTCAATCGCCCGCTTCTCGTGCTCTTTCTTTTTTCTCTTGAGAAGCTTATGTTCCTCCCTTCTCTTACGCTCGTAGAGCTCACAAGCCGCTCTTGTTTTTTTGTGTAGTGAGGCTTTGTATGCCTCCTGCTTTTCCGCATGAATCCGTCTACACTCGTCATCGAACCAGGCATTTGGTCGTGGTGGAGCTTTAAGGCCCAGCACATCCGTTGCTGTGCTCTTCAGGGCTTGTTTGCACAGGTTCCATTGTTGCTCTACTGACTGAGTGGAGGATTGAGGTGTATCGGAGAGCTTAAGGGAGACGCGGTTGGCAAAAGCACTGGCGATCTCCGGCGATAGTAGCTTTCCGACGTCATAGCTTGGTGTTCTAACTCTACTCTGCGGTGTTCGTGTTATGCGCTGACGTATCTTGGCTACTACAAGATAATGGTCTGAATCGATGTTCGCTCCTCGGAAAGTGCGAACATCAAGAATAGTGGAGGAGTGTCTGACGTCAATCGCGATGTGGTCAATCTGGTTGGTGACTGATTGATCTGGCGACCGCCAGGTGCCTTTGTGTATATCGAGGTGGAAAAATCGTGTGCTGGCTACAAGAAGATTTCGCCCCGTGGCAAGGTCGATCAGCATATGCCCGTTATCGGATGTGGTGTCATGTAGGCTGTGTTTGCCGATGACCCGCTCAAAGATGCTTTCTTTACCCAGCTTAGCGTTAAAATCTCCTAGTATGATTTTGGTATCATAGCTGGGGCATTTGGTATATGTTCTGTCTAGGAGATCAAAGAAATCATCTTTGATTGAGTCATCCTTGTCTTCCGTGGGGGCATGGACGCATATGAGGCTGATGTTACAGAAATTTGCCTTGATGCGGATCGTTATGAGGCGTTCACTCACATACTGGAAACTTAGGACTTTATGTCTTAGTCCACCTCTAACAACAAATCCGCATCCAAATAGTCTCTGTCCTCTCTCCCTATAACAGTCACCGTAGTAAATGTCGCAGTTTTTCATCCGCTTTTTACCCGGTCCATTCCATCGCATTTCCTGGATGGCGGTTATGTCCGCTTTATAGCGGTCTAGGGCGTCCGCAAGTTATTCGGCCGGACGTGGTCTGTTTAGGGACCTAACATTCTACGTACAGAACCGAAGGTCCTTGTTTGTTTTTTGTTTTCTTATAGGGTCGTCAACATAGATCCTTTCCGTTTTATTATCCGAGGCTGTTTTTTGATTCTGAGCAATTGGTGGTTTTACGGTTATGGTTCGCTAGACCATAGCCCAACCGACACTAATCCTGTTTGGTGGCGCAGGATACTCGCCATTCGGCCTCTTCCGTCAGTAATTTCCCTTTTAAGGAAATTTCCAGATGGCACCACGAGGAGGTGGAAGTAGCACCTGACTAGCAGAGCTGCAAGATGTTCGGCTGCAGAGGCTCTTACTCGCTTTTTGTCGGGCCAGCATCCGTCGGCAGATGCTACCCCTACGAGGCCTTTGCTAGTCCTTCACCATCCGCCTGAAGGCTCACTTACGTAAATATTTCACACAGAGCAGACCTCGAGTGATCTTGAAAGAGGGCAATAATGGCAGCTAATAAATTTGGTGATGCATTAAGGCAGCGCATTTTGGATGATTTCACATCAGTCATTTCACAAAAGCAAATAATAATAAAATACAATATAAATAAATCGTCCTTTTCCTGAATTATAGGTCGATATTGATTGATACAGATTGATTTCGATTGGAAACCAGAAAAAGCGAATTCAATATGCAAAAGCACATCTATGTTGGGACATTCAGAAGTGGAGCTCAGTCCTTTTTAGTGATGAGTCAATATTCAATATCATGGGTAGCGATGGAATTTCGTATGTTTGGAGACCACTTGGCAAGCGACATCGTATTGCATAAGAACTTTTAAGCATGGTGGAGGTAATGTGATGCCCAAAACAATACTGTTATAGACTGGCCACTGCAGTCGCCCGACCCAACCCAATCGAGAATCTTTGTGAATCAAAGAATAAATCGGATCTATGTTCGAAAGGAAACCCTGGAATGAAATTCCCTTGAATATTTTAAAGAATTTAATTGAATCCATGCCACGGTGATGCAAGGCAGTGATTGAAAATGAAGGATTTACCACGAAATATTGAATATTTTTCAATTTTTTTGATCTGAATTAGAAGTTGCAATTGTTTTGTCGCGAGAAAATTTTAAGTTCCTTATCATAATTTATCGTAACTTAAGAAATATATATTCGATTTTTATGAATTACATGTTTTTCTTTTCCTTAAATATAGAGCTTTAAAAATATGTGAAAAGATTGTTATGTTTTCGAATAAAAATTTAATGAATTTTAGGAAATTACCCAGTTTCTGTTCAAGCTGCAAATGTTTTGTCCGATATCTAAATCAGAATAGAAGGTGATAGCAATAGAGTTACAGTGAAATCTTAGTCGTCTTCTTTTTAACAAACTGTAGGTAAATTAGGATACCCATCGCTAGTATATTTTTTAATGTACGTCATTATTATGGTTTCGACGGTAGGCTTAACTCGCTTAAAACACAGTTCTTTGTGCTGCCACTCTAATTTTACTTCCAGACCAAACCCGTTTAAAACTTCAGGAGAAGATCATGGTAAGCCAAGCCGATGGTAAGATAAGCGCATAAACATAACAAGTTCTGGCCCTTTTATTTTCGACTCTTAGCCGCTTATTTCACCAAATTCAACAAGGTTACTACATACATACATATACCCTTAAAAAATGAAAAGGGCACTACTCACTTGCCAAGAGTTTTAGACCAATTAGTCCTTCGAATGCATCCTCTTTCGGAGATGCAACATGCTTATCAGCGCGGGAAAACCCTGCGAGACTGCGCTCCAAAACCTAGTTGAGAGAATTAAATGCGCGCTCGAAAGGAAAGAGTACGCGCGACAATGAGGGAGCTTTTGATATCGCAACGTTCGATAGCATGTGCAAAGCTGCCAGACTGCTGCTGCTTTTGCACAGGACATTGACCGCTGATGCAGGCCTCGACCAGTGTGTCGAATCCGGCGTAAACAGGGGCTGCCCGCAAGGTGGCATCCTGTCTCCTCTGATATGGTGCATGGTGGTCGACTCTCTGCTTGATGCTCCCAATGCCTCTGGAACCTATGTATGCCCAGACCTAATCGGATGATGTCGCCATACTTTCTGTCGACTCATGCTTAGCAACTGTCCATCTCAAAGCACAGGCGCGGCGCTAAATATAATCCATCTCTTCACGAGAAGGAGAATAAATACTAACATGACTCAGCTGGTACTAAATGGCACTTATATCGCGGTATCCAAGGAAGCTATTTATCTGAGATAGCAAGCTTCTCTGGTCAAGACATGCTGAGTCAAAAACCACCAAGGCTCTGTCAGCTTTCTGGCAATGCGAAAACATGAGGTCTATCGCCGGCAAAGGTCCTTTGGATCTACACGGCAATGATAAGACTTACATATAATCTCATATGCATCGGTTGTCTGGTGGAACAGACTAAACACGTAGACACGTCGTAGCCTCCCAGCTGCTCCCACCTCTTGATATATTTATCAGAGTGTGTGCTGTGAAAGTCATGTCTCGTTTGATAAGGAATGGCTTTTGGTACAACTCGCATAGGAATAACGGTGTGCTTGCGCAAGAGTTGTTCTGCGATCCCTGTCTCATGGACATGCCTTCTAACGCATTGACAAACGTTATCCTACTGCGCTGTAATTTCACAGTCAAGTTCCCATGGCGTTCCGGATTGGCTTTGGCTGGATACTGAACCTGAAAAGGATAGTCTTCGCATTTTCGCGGATGGCTCCAAGTCTGGGCGGTGCTGGAGTCTTCTTTGAGCGCGAAAACATCCGACTGCACTTCTCGTTAGGAAAATATACGTCTGTCTTCCAATGTTGTGAAGCCAATGTGGAGGGGGAGAAGCATATGCGTCTGAAGTGACAGCCAAGCTGCACTCAAAGCTGTGTGCAACCCCCTAACTAGCTCCAAATTAGTGCATGTACTCAAGTCCTTCTTGAACAAAGTCGGCAGACTAAATACCAGGAAATGAGATCTCTGATGAACTCGCCAGAATGAGTTTAGAGGAGAGCTTCTCAGTACCTGGACACGCTCTAGGTCTACCTGTGTCCACGTTTAGTTCCCACAATAAGGACTGGGTGTTTAATACACACAACCGCAGATGGAGGAGTGCTTGGCATAAGTGAGATGCCTATCTGTGCTGCATGTTGCGAGGAGGATGACATTGCAGAGCATTTTTTCTGTGACTGTCCCGCCTTTGCTCGCGCACGGTGGCGCACCCTTGGGGCCGACGTGGTGTGTGCCGAATCTCTTAGCTCTACATCACTGAAGCTTCTTCTTATTATTCTCGAGGTGTGCCTGGAGTACAATGGACCAGTATTATCGTCTGAGTGCTCCAACAGAGAGCAGAAGCCTTCAACAAGAAAAAAAAAAAAAAAACATATGCATACATATATGTATACAAGTTTGCGGAAAACGCTTCTTAGACACGTTCGGGATTTGATTTCCAGGAATGAAATCCAAGTATTCTAGTCTTCCTCTTTGTCATAAAACAAATACAAATATAGACTTCAACAAATAACAAATACGAGGTTCTACACAACTTTCTACTGTCAATGTCTATGAACGACAAAATCGCTCTAAACACTTCATCATCCTCTTCCACCTGAAGTTCCGTTACATGTTATATTCCTCATGTTCCTATTCTCAGAAGAGTGTTCCAATCTATCACTACGTCTTACGATTTGCCCTTTCTAACTCCAAATCGTTTCGATATCGCCGGTAGTTGCTTTCTTTCTCAACAGCATAGGGTTTAATATTTGCCACTTCCCAGATCCCTTCATAAGGAATATGTCCTAATTGGAACTACTTACCCTCAATCAGTAAACATCTTTGGATCGATATCCCATATGGGCCCTTAAATTTGAGAATAATCTTTCTTTCGATTGAGAGAAACTTGGCTCTGGTCCTTTATTGGCTCTAACGCCACTAAAGAACAAACACCAGACGCGAAGTTGAAATGGAAAGCACACAAAAGGGAAACAAGACGAGCTTGAAAACATATTCAAACAAATGTATTAGTTAAATTCGAAAAGGGTCCAAATTAACCATATACAATAAACTGCTTTCATACAAGCAAGTATTAAAGCCAGTTTGGACGTGCTTTATACAACGTTATACAAATGTTTTCCGATTTGCGAAGTTAACATGAGTAGATTTAACTAAATTTAAAACCAAACGCCAAGTCTTTGTCCATTCGCTTAAGGGCTGACCCGAATGATAAAGTTAAAATCTTCCAAGAAATTCTATCCGAATTGTACGTTCGCTGCGTACCAACCAAAATGGTAAAATTACTGAACTGCGCATGTCCTTGGTATGCAACTGAGGTAGTTAATTCAATCAAAAGAAGAAACAGACTGTATTGGTTAATTGGACTTCCTTTAAGACAGCGCGCAATTACGCTACTTCTGTTGTACGTGACTCCTCAAAAATTATGGAGTGATCTTAGACAAATTGGATAATCCAGCAGCAATAATAATCCTAAATATGCTCACGACCCTGATGAACTTAACCGCACTTTTTCAAGAGAAGGTCCTTGCTCAACCGCATTCAATTTTAATCAGACATCAGACTGTCAACACTCGCCTCCAAGACTAGACGACTTTGTTGTTGTCACTGAAGAGGAAATTGTCCAATGCGCAAAGCCATTAAATCCAATTTTATTGGGGAAGTTGGCATACCAATACGGTTCGCCAAACTTATATTAACAAACATCGTCTCCCATCTTACCCATGTATTAAATTGGTGTATTATTACATCGACTTTCCCACAGTCATGGAAAGTTGCTAGAATTTTGCCTATTGCCAAGAAAACTGGTCCAACATCTACTGCAGCATTCTGCCATGCTCATCCAAAGCCGTCGAGAAAATAATAGCCAAACATGACCACGAAACACTTGTCTTTTAATAGTCTGTTGTATGCTCAGCAGTCTGGTTTTAGAGCCAATCAACGCTGAAGAAGTAAGACAATCTTTTGACAAGAATGCTGTGTCCTTCCTTTGTCCACGAGATTTCTCGAAGGCTTTTGATAAATTAAACCACAATGTCTTATGCTGGAAGCTTAAACATAATTTTGGTTTCAACGAAAGAGCGGTTTGCTTTTTGAGTATGTAGTTTTCTTTCCGGTAGGTCGCAGAGGTTTGTTTTGGGTGAGCATTGTTCATCTCTTATGAATGTGAAACAAGGCGTACCACAGGGGTCGATACTGGGTCCAGTATTATTCTGCATATTCATCAACGATCTTCCGCCGGTGTGTAGACAATCCTCAGTGCATTTATATACAGACGATGTTCATTACATATGTGGCCGTGTGGGGTGGCCGTGGTGCAGTGGTTAACATCATCGACCGCCGAGCGGAAGGTTTATGGTTCAAATTCGCTTCATAGCCAAGAAAAAGTAATTCCTATACGGACAAAAAGTATGCAACGCAGTTGTGAATGTAAAGTGACCAGACGTACTGCTGCAGGCATAACACTCACAGTATATGGTCAACCGAAATTCATCCTCTGCGTATGCAATACCAAAGTGCTTGAACGAATTACTACGGACTATAACCAACGCGGAATTTGGTCGGCTCTCGTCCTATTTAGGACAACCACCCCTGAGAGTAGTGAACGAACATCGACGACCCCAACCACTCCACTCCGTTCAGGTTGTGTGTGTCAACACATCATAAGAGAATACAAAAAAAAAAAAAAAAACTCTTGAGCCTGCGCGAGTCTCTAAAAAAAAAAAAAAAAAAAAATTACATATATATATGGTATTCGCCGTTACGAGCATATATCTGAGTACTCTCAGGACTTGCTAGGGTGCAACTTGCGACAGTACCCCAACACCAGAAACTGAAACTGAATGTTCCTACGCAAGATTATTACTTACCGTAACCCAGCGTATTTGCACAACAGACTGAATTTCACTCGGTCTTCTAGAACCACGAAAAATATTCCCTACTGCAGTAATTACGTCACCTTGTCACGTCTATTCTTCATGCACGCTATTAGACTATGGAACTCCTTGCTTGCCCTCTAATATAAGATCAATCTCAAACTTGGTCAATTTTGAATGTGCTATTCTTCGCTTTTTTACCAGTCACCATCTATAAGATAATAACCCCTCAGCTATTCCTGTGCTTAGATTTAAGAAATACATTATAAGATTTTAAATATATTGAAATCCAACCTTTCTGTAATTAATGGACTAAGTACTAAAATGTTGGCATCACATTCCAATTAATAATAAATTAATAAATTAAAAATTAAAATAAATGAAATTCATACATTTTGTTAAAAGCTATACTCGACTGTGTTTCCGGTTGTAATTAAATATAATCCTAAAAAGGTACCTATCTAATTAAGTGTTTTGTACCTAGTAGTATTATACGAAACCCCCGGTGGGCGAGTCCGACTCGCACTTGTATGTATGTATGTTGGCGTTACAGTCCATGAAGGACCTGAGCCGAGCTTCTCTCAATCACCCATGTTGTGTGTGATTTCATTTTCCCATAGGTGAAAGGGACCTACAGTCTATTGCCGGTTCCGAACGGCGAGTTTCGAGAACATTTCATGACAATTTTACTACAGGGGGTTTTGTCAGAACCCCGCTGAGGAGAAACACCGTGAAAACACGTTCGACGACATGGCTATGCCGGAATTCGATCCCATGTCATCGGCGTCAGAGGCCTACACACTGCCCACTGCGCCACGGTGCTCTCTCGCACTTGTCCGGTCATTTTTTTTTTCTTTTTTTTCCCTTACTCCGACAATATTAGCTGGTGGTGGACGTTGTTTTTCTTAAGGCTTCTAATCTTCCGTTACGCTGAATTGTGTAGGTTGGGGCTTCGCGTCGGGTAAAGAGCCCTCTTATCATTTTTAACCGAGCTGGATCTTTCGCACGTGTTTTTAGTTCTTCGTCAGTGTGGAAATCATAGTTAACTTGGCGAGGAAGCTTGTTTTCACTTTTATTATTGTCATTGTACATTGTACCTACTCCAAATCCTACAGTGAGCCCAAGCAGGGGCTTCGCCGGGGGATGCCCCCCCCCCCCCCCCCCCCCCATACATATTTCACGGCGGATTTACTTATAAAAAGGGTGACGTACATATGTTTGTATTAACGGCAGGAAAAATTGCATTTTTCACCCCTTTTAGGCTTTATCTCGTAAACTCTATTTTGATGAATGTCACATCTAAAGAAATAAACTGTTCGCATAAGGCAATAGTTTGCGAAAGTTATAATATGTTTGATATCGTTAAAAAGGTATTCGAATGTAGTTTTAAAATTCTGTAAGAAAGCATACCTCCATACTACCTTTTTCACAACGTTTTTCTTGAAAACATGGACACGTTTTTCAAAAATTGCTTATACCGTAATGATAAAATAAAAGTTGCCACCACACTATTTCACAAAAAACTAAAATTGCGGCTCTGATTAGAGCTCTGACTGAGAATGGTAAAATATTGTTATTTTCGTTACATTTTGGTTGTCTTTTGCATGAGGTGAAGCTCAGTTTCGTTTCTGCTTCAGAGTAGCTAAAATGTTTCTACGTAAGGAAGGATACAGCCATGCGAGTGTGAGAATAATAAAATTGTTAAAAAATATTAAGTTGTTTGGAACCACAAAACGTAAAACTGGTACCGATAAAGGAGACAAGAAGACAACCTGCAGGGAGGATCGATTTAAAAAAAAAAATCATCTGGTAATCGCAAAAAGACAGCAAGACAAGTAAATATAGACTTGTGGAACAAAAAAAAAATTACAAGCAGAAGGCTAAATTCCTTTGAATTATTAGCCACAAGACCGAAAAAAAGTTTGCCAAAGCTCATCAAAATTGGACTCAAAATGATTGGAAGGCTGTAATCTAATCTTCACCGACGAAACCAAATGCTTTGGGGCTGCATTTCATTTTTTTTTTGACAATTGAAATGAGTGTTCTGCACCGGTTCAATGAATGGAGATAGTTATATTGGGATCATAAGGGACCATTTATTGCCTTCAATAGAAACCCTGTTTCCCCTGTCCCCGTCTTTCAGGATGACTCTGCTCCATGCCATCGGGTAGAAAAACGAAGTTGCATTTTTTATAAGTCTTTTAAATCTTACAAACAAAGTGGTATGAATAAAGTGCTTTTTACCAAAAAGCACAAAATCCCAGAAAACTGCCCTATCACTCTGCTCGATACTAGGTTAACCTACTCCCCTAGTGCCAAATTACTTGGAATTATACTCGATAGGAAACTAACTTGGAAGAGCAACACAATTGAAAGAGCAAAAAAAGCAACAATAGCTCTCTACACATGTAAGAAAGCCCTAGGAAAAAAATGGGGTTTCAACCCCAAGATTACCCTATGGCTCTTTATCACGGTCGTTAGACCCATACTAATGTATGGAGTGATAGTCTGGTGGACTGCACTAGACAAGACAACATACCACAAACAACTCGAGAAGGTACAAAGGATGGCATGTATGTGCATTACCGGGCCCTCAGGTCCACACCAGCGGCTGCGCTTAACATGATACTAGACCTTATACCACTCGACATTTTCGGCAAGCGAATTGCCACACACACGGCCATAAGACTAAAAGCCTGCTCGAAATGGGCGAGCTATGTCACTGGCAACTCCTCCATCCTGCAAGACAGGATAACTATGACAGATAACCTAGACCACACAGAACCCACCATAGTATTGGACAAAAACTTTACGATGATTTATCCTGACAGGAAGAACTGGACCCGCCAAACTCAACCGCGCAGAAACTGTGTGGATTGTGGAGTTTTCCGCAAACAACTCAAGCTACATAAAGCTCTAAAATTACCGGATCACTGCAGCGTTTTCCAGGCGGAACTGTTGGCAATAAAAGAGGCTTTGACTTGGCTGAAGTGGAACGTAATATCCACCACGGATATTCGCATTCTCACAGACAGTCAAGCAGCCTTAAAGTCGCTGGAGTCCTATGTGTACACATCAAAATCTAGTCTCGACTGTCGCAGATCTCTTAAGAGATGGCAGAACAGCTCAACATACAGCTTATCTGGGTACCAGGACACAGCGACATTACAGGTAATGAAAAAGCCGACAAACTCGCTAAACTAGGAACGACGCTACAATCAATCGTGGCATGTGAGGGAGTACCCCTTACAACCATTAAACATAATCTGACCAATCTCGCCAGGGCCGAGACGAACCTGAGATGGACAAATGGACATACCTGCGTCATCACCAGGCAAATCTGGCCTCGGCTGGACAGTCAACGCACAAGGAGTATAATCTGCCTAAAAAGAACTTGCATCTACAAAGTCATCGGTGTCATCACAGGACACTGCCTCATTGGCAGTCACGCACAAGAACTAGGAATAGTTCCAAATGATTTCTGCAGAAGCTGTCAGGACGAGGAGGAGGTTGAATCCATCCACCACCTTCTCTGCGCCTGTCCAGCTCTCTGCAAGTTCAGGAAACGTTACCTAGGCTTAACGATCTGACAGATGTTCAGAAAGTAGGGATACTTGATCTTCTTAACTTCTTAAGAAGCACAAAATGGTTCCACGAATAGGGGGTAAAACCCCCTTGTAGCTGCACAACGGGCCTCCCTGGCCTATGTGCATTCTTCTCAACTCTGGGAAGGCTACGACCCTGCCTACCTACCAACCTACCATGAATAAAGCCATAATGTGGAATAATGTGTATGATAGGTAAAGGAGCTTGTTTTGGGTGAAAAACACTGGATTGGCCAGGCAACAGCCCCCGATTCAAATCCCATTGAGAATAGTTGAGCTCTTTTAAAGGCCAAAATAGCTGCGAAAAATCCAAAGAATAAAGAAGAATTTAAAACAGTTCTCCAGGAAGCTTGGAAAAATAGCATCAAACTAGTAACTTCTATGCCTCGCGGAGTTCAAGCCGTTATCAAGGCCCGCGGTGTATTATGATGATACGATGTATTAATCTTCTTTATTATACTCCAATTAAAGAACTAATAAAATTAAGTGAGCTATAAAATAGTCCACCAAATTCAATCATTATTATTTTTATTTCATCTTTATTACATCTGCTTAAAATGAAAATTTATGACTAATTTGCAATATAGGCAGTTATAGCGCAACAATCCTGCTCCAGTAATGACATCCAATGTGTAATCTACATAAGTATATAAAACAACTTCTTAATATTACTACTAGCTCGAATAGAATGAACTACATATGTATTTACATATGTATGTATACCATTTTATATATGTAGCTCAAATAGATATTTTTCCCCCTGGATCCTAAAGATACATGAGGCTTGAAACTGCAAAGTACCTGTGAATGCTCAACTCAACAATGAGAACATCATCACTCATCATGACAGAGGCTTAAAGGGCCCACAGATACCACACTTGTGTGTACACATGTGTCGGTGTGCGAACATGTCTGCTGTGTGTGGGCTAGTGTCAGACACGGAGCGAATAAAAATCAAAAGTTTTTGAATTTTGGTGTCTGTGTCTCTATCGTTGCGCGTGTATGGGGATGTTCGCGCACATTTAATTCAATTGCATCGGAATCTTGGTTGAGTGAGGATCGTCGTAAGCTTTGAATAATTAAAATGTAAATTTAAATCACACACCGGTGTCGATACACATGTGTACACACAAGTGTGGTATCTGTGGGCCCTTTTAGATTTGCCTATTCGGTTAGCTTTTGCCGTTGCCAGAAAGGAAAAGTTGTACTCCATTAGGAAACAACTGAATATGTACATATGTATGTACATATATGCATGTAAAATATTTCCAATATTGCAGCAAAGCCAACTTACTTTCATCTATTTTTATGGAACGAACATTTTACATGAACTTTAAAAAGCCATATATGTTCGGAGCCGGCAATAAACTGTAGGTCCCTTTCACCTATGGGAAAATAAAATCACACACAACATGGTATGTCCATATGTATATCTAGGAACTTTTATTATAATAAGAGATGGGGCAATTAAGTTCCGCGTCCTTCGTAGATGGGCCCTTTCTTGCAGTTTGCATCCAAGCCTAAAGTCGATAGCAAGTTTTGTTTGTGTGTTGTGCGTACTTTTTGAAAACACAAAAAAAAATGTTTGGTGCCGTCATTAAAATGAATGACACATTACAAGCAACGTGTTGGGATTCAATTTTTAATGAAAACTATTGGTGTGTTTGGGTGAAGAAAACGAGGATGTCAGGTCGCGACTTAAGGAAATATTTATAGTGACAGTTATATGCTGGCGTCCTGAGGAGGTTACAAGCACGCGATTTCCGTGTGCGACTCAATCTTGCCAAGAAGAGCTGGATCTTGCACCACGACACTGCGCCAGTCAATTTCTCGTTGATTGTGCAAGAATTTTTGGCACAAATAGCCCCAAAACTATACAGTGTCCGTCCATTTCAATAGTATACAAATTTTGACTGCTTTTATATATGAGCACAGATGTTTAACTCTACGAAATTCCCAAACACAATTCCGAAGTCATCACTTTTCCCATTTTGATTTATCATACATTCCAAGACAAACATACATACATATGTTTCATACTCTATGTGTGCAATTCTAATATGACACCATAAGTGCATGGAACAATTGCTGAGAATTACAACCAACGTGAAAATCCGGTCGAATCCTATCTAGGACAACCACCCCTGGAGAGTAGTGAACGAACATCTACGACCCAAACCACTGCACTCCGTTTTGGTTGTGTGATAAGAATTATAAGTGTATGACTCTTGAACCTGCGCGAATTAAAAAAATATATATGTATGTAGGATTACAAGGGGAGGGGGATCTTTTTTGCACAGAACACGCGCAGGAACTTTAAAAAAAAAAACAAAAGCTTTATTAAAATTATTAAAATTGAAAAAACAGGTTACAATTAAAAGTCCAACTAGTATCGCCACGACCAAACTTAACCCGCCCATATCACCCGACTGCGACCAAACTGCTACTTTCTCTACCCTTTTGTTCTTTTCCTTCCAATTCGAGGATCGATGTGGATCGTGAAGTTACAGGGTGATCCTAAATGTATATCAGCTTATTTACAAAAGGCTTCAGGCGTTCACACAAAACGGCAGAGAAGATTTTGTAGGCGATGTTAAGGAGACTTATTCCTCTATATTTGGCGCAATCCTTTCTTGTGGATCGGGCATACGATGCTGAGACTCCATTCCTCGGGCATGCTTTCCTCTAACCATATCATACGGATGAGCTGGTGCATGCTCCCAACCAGGTCAACCCCAGCTGCCTTGAAGAGTTCATCAGACAGTCCGTCTGCGCCAGCAGCTTTATTCGCATTGAGCTTCGATACAGCAATCTTAACTTCGTCGTGGTCAGGGGGGCAGAATTCTTTGCGGTCTCCGTCGATTAGAAATGGATCATTCTGCCTGACAGCGGTATATTGACTAACATCGCCGTTATACAATCTGCAGAAGTGGATTTAGTGCGGATTCAGGCCAGGGAAGTCCACCATCGACCAAATCTTCACACTACGGCAGATCCTGGAAAAAACCAATCAATTTCAAGTCGACACTCACCACCTACTTGTCGACTTCAAAGCCGCATACGACAGCGTAATTAGAGACGAGCTATACAACGCTATGTCTACCTTTGACATACCTGCTAAGCCCGTCAGAGTATGCAGGATGACCTTGGAGAATGCTCGCTGCTCCATCCGAATCGGTGAACACCTTACCGATTGTTTTGATGTCAAAAAAGGATTTAGGCAGGGTGATGCGCTGTCGTGTGATTTCTTCAACATCATATTGGAAATGATTGTGCAAAAATCTCTGGCCAATACAAGAGGCACAATCTATTTCAAATCCTCGCAACTCCTTGCATACGCCGACGATATTGATATAATTGGAAGATCACAGCGAGATGTCAATGAGGCGTTTGCGAGTATTGAGATGGAAGCGGCGAAAATTGGTTTGACGGTAAATGAGGGCAAAACTAAATATATGCTGTCATCAAAAAGGGACGCTCACCACCGACGTCTTGGAGAGAACGTTTGTATTGGACGATATAAGTTCGAGGTAGTTAAGGACTTCGTCTACCTTGGCTCCGCTGTGACCTGGAACAACGACATCAGTTCCGAAATCAAATTCAGAATCACTCTTGCCAATCGCTGTTTCTTTGGGCTCAGGAGGCAACTGAGTAATAGAGCCCTCTCCCAAACGACAAAGTCGACTCTATATAAGACCCTTATCATCCCGGTCCTGTTGTATGGCGCAGAAGCATGGACACTATCAAAAGCGGATGAGGAGGCCCTTGGTCGGTTCGAGAGAAAGATTTTGCGCGTGATTTTTGGGCCTATAAACACAGACGGGGGATGGAGGAGAACATTAAACCACGAACTTTACGAGCTGTACAGAGACATGAGCCTAGTCAGGCGTCTACGGATTCAACGCCGAAGATTGCTGGGCCATGTAGAGCGAATGGACACCACAGCTCCAGTCCGAAGAGTCTTTGAATCAAACCCCGAGGGACGAAGAAGCAGAGGACGGCCGCACTTAAGATGGCGCACACAGGTGGAAGGGGACCTCAGCCAACTGGGTGTGCGGCAATGGAAAACGCTAGCAAAATATCGCGCTAGTTGGAGGGGCATGTTGGTTGAGGCCCAGGTCACCCCGAACTGTAGCGCCCACTAAGAAGAAGATATATGTACATGTAATCATAGAAAATGGTTCGATATACCCAACTTAACCCTATTTAGGTCTTTAAGCTTACCAATATCTGTTGTATTTTTTTCAGCCCCGAAAGATGTTTAAAACGCTTACACAGGACTTTCTGTTCTGTGGGTTAAAATACCCTTTTGACAGTTACTACTGCGCGGACATCTGTACAATGTTATGTAATCCACGCAATCTGTTTCTTATATCTAATGCCTTCTCTTCCATATTATACAAGCTCACCAAACATGTGACTATTAGCTAATGCATTAAATGTTCGCTCGAAAGCAATTAAAAAGTATAAAGTGCGGCTCCACAAAGGGCATTCCGTAAAGTCCAGCAATGCAATCACATTCGATGACGCAATATTGAATAGTTGTAGTCGAACCTAGCCAACAAAGTATTCAAATACTTGAGAATCCCTGTACGAAGCGGTTGTATCTTATCACATTTTTACATTGGTAAATTACCTCATAAGGTTGCGTCCTGGCTCACATTCCGATTCTAGTAACTCGCTCGGTTACGTACTGCAGTTGTACGTAACCCTGACTTTTGCCGGTACAGCAGTTAAACAAGTTTTCTTTGCAACAAAAAAAAAATAATAGAAACTCTGCAGGGATTTTGAATTTTTTTTTTTGTATAACAACAAGATTACGAATGATTTAAGGATGAGCGGAAAACACGCAAAGTGCAAAATAATTGTTTGCAACATGCTGTGACGGATTAGTTAAATTGGTGTAACTACAACTGATCAGATATGTATATATGTATGTATATTCATTGATTTGAACAAGTAACATATGTATGTTATTCTATATTCTGAAATTACATACATTAAATTATATTTGAGAGCATCGAATGCCTTGCTCACTTTACCATTTTTCTCATGTGAATTGTGTACAACCATCTAGTAATTGAGTCAGACCGCGTACGTATATATAATGGTACAATATCTGAAGTTATGGTTAAATGAATTCAGACGCAAGTGGCTGCTTGCCAAGAAATGAAACAGCAAAGACTGAACTACAAACTTTTTACTAAAGACTAGCACAACAATCTGATACGTAAAGTTCTGGATGAGATCAGGAACAACATCAGCCATCTAACACAAGATGAGCAAGTGCTCACAGCACACTCTTTTAAAAATGGAAATGGAATGCACTATTGAATTTCTCGGTGTTGTTAAGTGCATATTAAATAGACTAATGATAGTTAAAAAAACAACACTTGGTCTAGAGTGACCAGGAAAGTATTCAACCCTCTAGTGTGGAGATGGACGTGTCCCTATTTGGTCTGCATAGCTAGAACCGCATTCAAAACGGGAACAGGTATCGAGCAAAAACAGAATGTATTCATACAATACATATGTACATACATATGCATGTATATACTGAAGAGCATAGCACATGCTGTTCCACTGGGATGACGGGAACCACGAACGGCTTGCTACTGGTACTGCTTCTAGTATTGTTGTGGTCTTATATCTTCCATTGTGGTTGGACATATACTCATACATGGAACGAGTGGAATTTCCATTTGACGTAAAGTCATGCGACTTATGGTTAAGTTAGTGGCTTGATGAGCGCTTTATATAGTAAATTAATTTCTATAAGGCTAGTATGTACTAATTAGTTTAAATTTGATACCACTGTTAAGACATGGTCGTTAGAAGGAAGCGAGTTACTCTACCAGTTCTATGAAGGACAGCTTATTATGTAAAGGAGTTATCTTAATCAGGGTAATACATATAACATGTTATGTTTGCTTCATTAAGTCTAGTTCGAATTTCTGTTCATTGCCAATTTCAAATTCTCATAATAACCCTATTATGACATTATTAAATGTCATACATACGTGAGATTTTTTCGTGATAGGAAAATATCAATTTTGAATCAACATATTCGTATTAATATAATGTCTCGATAGTGACAAGCAGGAACGACACCAGCGCTGAGATAAAACGCAGAATAACTCTTGCCAATCGCTGCTTCTTCGGGCTCAAGAGGCAATTGAGTAGTAGAGCCCTCTCTCGAAAAACTAAGGTTTCCCTCTACAAAACCTTCATCATCCCGGTCCTCCTCTACGGCGCTGAGGCTTGAACGTTATCAAAAGCGGATGAAGAGGTTCTTGGACGTTTCGAGAGGAAAATTCTGCGTGCAATCTTTGGTCCCGTTTGTGTAAACGGAGAATGGATGAGGAGATTCAACCAAGAACTGTACGGGCTGTACAGAGACATCGGCCTGATTAGACGTCTTCGGATCCAACGTCTAAGATGGCTAGGCCATGTAGAGCGAATGAACATCAACGCTCCGGTCCGAAGAGTCTTCGACTCCAACCCCGAGGGACGACGCAGCAGAGGACGACCGCATTTAAGGTGGCGCGCACAGGTGGAAGGGGACCTCAACCAACTGGGCGTGCGGCACTGGAAGCGGCTGGCCCAAGCTCGGGCCACCTGGAGAGGCTTGTTGGTTGAGACCCTGGTTCACCCCGAACTGTAGCTCCATCAAAGAAGAAGAAGACTCGTATTAACCGTAAGAAAGCGTTATAATTAACTAGCATTTTTTTTTTTTTTTTTAATATACGTATTTAGTTAGGACGCAGTGGTTAGTGTGTTGGACTCTGACGCACGATGAGCGAGTTCGGATCCCGATAACACCGACGCCATCGAATGTTTATTTCGCGGCGTTCCTCCTCAGCGGGGTACTGGCAAAACCCCCCGTAGTATACTTGCCGTGAAAAAGCTTCTCGACTCTCGCCGTTTTGAATCGGCATTAAACTGTAGGTCCCTTTCACCTATGTAAAAAATAAATCACACACAACATGGGTGATTGAGAGAAGCTTGGCTCTGGTCCTTCGTGGGCTGTAATGCAATCAAAGAAGAAGATTTAATTATTTAGTTTATTAGATTTAAAGTTTTCTTCTTCTTTGATGGCGTTACAGCCCATAAAGGACCAGAGCCAAGCTTCTCTCAATCACCCATGTTGTGTGTGATATATTTTATTAAAAGTTTTAGCGTTGTTTAATTTTCAAAGGGAACAAGATGTAAGGAAAACTTTGTCGAAACTTTCTTTTTGATTCAGTCTTTTTTAGTTCACCTAAATTTAACATAAAATCAGGATAGGGCATTATGTCTGGACTAAGCTACAACGCTCAATAGAATTGAATTGATATCTTGGCAGAACATTCAAATAATTACATTGTATTAGGTGGTAGAAAAATTTACCGTAGCTTCAATGTTAAAAACCGAAATTGAGTCACGTAGGCCTCTAAAGCCTAGAGATTCCTATTTTTTTTATTCATATTTATAACTACATTGTTTTTTTTTTTTTCTTTTTATTTATTTCAGATCAGAGAGAGAGATAAAATATAGCTCCAGGATGTGGAGCCCCCAGAAGGGTCCTACACGACTGTGGGACCTTTGTTTTAGTCATATTTTTATTTTACATTTAATGGTGAGTGTCTCGTATCTCAGATGTACATGTGTTATAACCTATATTTCTCTGTCATTATTTTTTCCGGTATTT
Source organism: Eumerus sabulonum (assembly GCA_951905685.1). Classification (NCBI taxonomy): domain Eukaryota; kingdom Metazoa; phylum Arthropoda; class Insecta; order Diptera; family Syrphidae; genus Eumerus; species Eumerus sabulonum. The sequence goes on from OX645062.1 coordinate 30,110,075, forward strand.
AAATTTTTATTTAGGTATTATTTAATACATACATACTCAGTCCAAAAAGTCTCCGTCCAGGTGGCAATTTTAAGTACTTACGTTGAAAATTCCATATATAACTGCTATAAAAGAAAAAGAAATCACGCAAAATCAAAGAAACAATAATGAAGAAATAGGTTATGAACAAAATTAACAAACAAAAGTAATTAAGTCGTACTCCATAAAAATAATGAACAAAAAGTCTCCGTACACCACAAATAAATGAATAAAATGCGATTTATTTATGAAAACAAAGTCCTGCTTAGTACTAGGTTGGTCCTCCTCTATTATTTATAAGCCGATTTTCCATCGAATGAACCAACTTAGGGGTTGTTTCTGGGCCAATCTTGTTCCACTCTTACATTAGGGCGGATTTGGGCTGATTTTGGCTGGTGATAGTGTGTTGACGGATCTTTTTTCCCAAATGGTCCCATAAATGCTCAATAGGGTTCAGGTCAGGTGACTGAGCGGGATTTCTCATTTGTCTTGGAGCATTATACAGTTGCCATTCTTTCATCAATCTTGAGGTATGCTTTGGGTCATTATCTTGTAAGAACGAGAAGTTATTCGCCAGACCCAATTTATTTGCGCTCGTACCTGGATTTTCCCTCAGAATGGTTAAATACCCAAATCTGTTAAATACAACCCCAGCCCATGACATTCCCTCCTCCATGCTTGACGGTCGGAGTAAGGTTCTTAGTATTCAATTCCGTATTCGGTTTTTTCCATACCATACGACGTCCATCTGATCCGAAAATATTAAATTTACTTTCGCCACTGAATATGACCTTATCCCAAAACGAATTGTCCTTGTCGATATGTTCGTTGGCGTACTTTAGTCTGGCTTTCTGGTTGGGTTTCCTGATGTAAGGTTTCTTTCGGCTCACCCGACCGTTATACCCATTTTTCTTGAAGACATTTCGGATAGTTTGTGCGCAAACTTCAATATTGTCGTTTACCTTCAATTGAGCAGCTATAGCACAAGCACTTGTTTTAGGATCCTCAGCCAAAGTTTTGATTATTCGTTTCTCAAGGCGACGATATATTTTTTTCGGTCGCCCAGATCTTGGTTTATTTGCCATCGACCTATTTTTTTTTTTTTTTTTTCTTTTTTTTAACTGCTCGATAACATATTGCACTGACGATCTCGGTCTTTTCACTATTTGAGATATTTCAGCCAAAGTTTTGCCTTCTTTTTTCAATTGTATAATGATTTGCTTCGTGGCCAAAGCAATTTGCATATTTTTCATGTCCATGGTAAAAGAAAAAACCTTTTTTCAAACTCAGAATGAAGAACATGACTGATTCCTACTGGAGTTATTCACAAATGCAGTTTTTATCTGATAAAAACTAGCTAAAATTACCGTTAGGGCACTGAAAAGCTACAATGCATACGGTGTACGGAAACTTTTTTTATTGTTTGGTTTGTGACTTTTCGGACTACTATGGCCATTGCCGCTATGTTTTCCAGTAAAAGTGTAGCACATTTTGTAATGCTAAGGAAAAACATAACATGTCTTTTTAACATATTTTTCGTTTTTTTTTTTTTTTTTTAATTTGCTATGTTTATATTGAATGGAAAGGACAGATGTGAAAATATACCACTGTACGGACATCTTTTGGACTGAGCGTATGTATGTACAAGGTGGCGCAAAATTAATCAACCCATCGGAAGATGTTATAATTTGCAAATGCGTTGTACGTCAATCATATTTGTCAAACAGACAAGCAATGGAGCGCTATACTCCGCAAATAAAGATTTCCATAACTCAAATAATTTTTTTGTTTATTTAGTAATTCAAAAACAAAATTGGTGGATTCATTTTGCGACACCGTGTTATCTACTATCTATGCTATTCAAAAAAAAAAAGAAAATAAAGATTATTTACAAAAAAAAAAAAAAAAAAAAAACAAAATTCAAGAACGTACTGATTTGTTCATCAGAATTTAACAGTTAAATAAAAAACATAAATGGAAATCCGATGGGGCAATGTCAGCTGGTACGATGGATATGACAATATGATGATAGAAAACCCGTTTCCGGCTAATTATGTATCTTTATAGGTTCCTAAAGAAAAACTCATTACCTTTTAAATTCCACGTTTTCCACACATTTGAAATGACAAATGAATATTTGTTTTTATCTTAGCAAATCACACTATAGTAATAAACAAATATTTACCATTCTGGCATGGCAATTCTACATACAAGAAAATAATGCATATTTACGTTTTCCTAAAATGTCCCATGATGTGCCCGTGGCATTTTCTTTATTATTTTGTGAGAAGGGAAAACAATTAGATACTCTTACTAGAAACATTTTGATTTATATTGCAAGAGAAAATTCCTACTCGAAATTGATGTACTAATTAATTTACCCAGCAAACGTATTTTCGAGTTCAAAAAATTATTAACTACCGATACGAAGACACACTTAAGAATAGTTGTTTAGAGGCAGAAAATAATACGACTAAAGGATTTTTACATATGATGTTAAATTAAGGCGGATTTTAAGCTCAATGCACTACAGTTATTACCAAAAGTTGCGTTCATAAGTTCATAATTACAGGCCATATCTTAGTAAAAAAGGTTACACTGTAGTTAAAAAAAGCTAAAGGTTTCGATCACGAATTAAAGAAAGCACATGAAACTAACTTTTTGACTGGGATGAATGGCAAAAAATAATAATAACTATTATCTACATATGAAGATGCATAATAACCTAGGCTTCGCAGATCTTCTTATTGTCTTAAGTGTTAACAATATTGTAAGGCCAACTGACGTTTTTCACGGTGCTTGTCCCCAGAGGGGTTCTGACGAAACCCCCTGTAGTAAAACTGTCGAGAAAAGCTTCTCGAAATTCGCCGTTCGGAAGCAGCAATAAACTGTAGTTCCCTCTCACCTATCGGAAAATGAAATCACACACAACATGGGTGTGGTGATTGAGAGAAGCTCGGCTTTGGTCCTTCATGGACTGTAACGCTGACATACATACACATACATACTACTGACGTTTCACATGGAATTTCCTCTACCGCTTCAAGGTTTTATCCAGCATTGTACTCCATGGTGACAACAGAAGACATATTGCTTTTGTGAATTTGTAAATTTAATGGGACAATAAATAAACAAACAAACAAATAGTCTGAAAAAAACCACACTCAACAACAAAAAAAATTAATTTTGGACTCAACAATAAACGTACGTTCCGGATTATTTTTTAATTTAATTCGTTGGACGTTACGGCCATAAGCTGAATTATAAAGGTATTCTTTTCTGTATACATATTGTAATGGAGGCAACTATTTAAAAATATGTACTGATTTTTTCAGCACAAGTGTAAATATTGCTTTACACATAACATCAAAGTATATGATATGTCCGAACGGTGGTCCAATGATTTTTAGCATATAAAAACCAGGAAGTTTGTTAGCATAAGAGTACTCGTTCTGTTGATAAAACCGGCTAACACTAAGAGCGTTCAGCTGTTTTTCGTTCTGATATCACTGCTTTTCGTTTTTTAATAATTATGATAATAATAGTTATTATTATTATTGATATCATGATATGTATGTGTTATTATTATTATTTTTATTATAATAATAATTATTATTATGTTATGTTATTATCATTATTATTATTTTGATTACTATTAAGCTCTATGCCTTTTTAGCAATACCCTGTTTATCCCTGCAGGTGTCTCTGCTTAACTTAATTTTTTTCAATGCCATCCTTATTATTTCATCCCCATCTTCTTCTTCTTCTTAGTAGGCGCTACAGTCCGGGGTGAACCTGGGCCTCAACCAACATGCCCCTCCATCTAGCACGATCTTTCGCTAGCATTTTCCATTGCCGCACACCCAGTTGGCTGAGGTCCCCTTCCACCTGTGTGCGCCATCTTAAGTGCGGCCGTCCTCTGCTTCTTCGTCCCTCGGGGTTGGATTCAAAGACTCTCCGGGCTGGAGCTGTGGTGTCCAATCGCTCTACATGGCCCAGCCATCTTCGGCGTTGAATCCGTAGACGCCTGACTAGGCTCATGTCTCTGTACAGCCCGTAAAGTTTATGGTTGAATCTTCTCCTCCATCCCCCGTCTGTGTTTATAGGCCCAAAAATCACGCGCAAAATCTTTCTCTCGAACCGACCAAGGGCCTCCTCATCCGCTTTTGATAGTGTCCATGCTTCTGTGCCGTATAACAGGACCGGGATGATAAGGGTCTTATATAGAGTCAACTTTGTAGTTCGGGAGAGGGCTCTATTACTCAGTTGCCTCCTGAGCCCAAAGAAACAGCGATTGGCAAGAGTGATTCTGCGTTTGATTTCGGAACTGATGTCGTTGTTCCAGGTCACTGCGGAGCCAAGGTAGACGAAGTCCTTAACTACCTCGAACTTATATCTGCCTATACAAACGTTCTGGCCGAGACGTCGGTGTAGAGCGTCCTTTTTTGATGACAGCATATATTTATTTTTACCCTCGTTTACCGCCAAACCAATTTTCGCCGCCTCCATCTCCATACTCGCAAACGCCTCATTGACATCTCGCTGTGATCTACCTATTATGTCAATATCGTCGGCGTATGCAAGGAGTTGCGAGGATTTGAAATAGATTGTGCCTCTTGTATTGGCCAGTGATTTTTGCGCAATCATTTCCAATATGATGTTGAAGAAATCACACGACAGCGCATCGCGCTGCCTTAATCCTTTTTTGGCATCAAAACCATCGGTAAGGAGTTCACCGATTCGGATGGAGCAGCGAGCATTCTCCAAAGTCATCCTGCATAGTCTGACGAGTTTAGCAGGTATGACAAAGGTAGACATAGCGTTGTATAGCTCGTCTCTAATTACGCTGTCGTATGCGGCTTTGAAGTCGACAAATAGGTGGTGAGTGTCGACTTGATATTCGTTGGTTTTTTTCCAGGATCTGCCGTAGTGTGAAAATTTGGTCGATGGTGGACTTCCCTGGCTTGAGTCCGCACGGATAAGGGCCCATCAACTTATTTACAAAAGGCTTCAGGCGCTCACACAAAACGGCGGAGAAGATTTTGTAGGCGATGTTAATGAGGCTTATTCCTCTATAGTTGGCGCAATCAGAGGGGTCTCCTTTCTTGTGGATCGAGCATACGATGCTGAGACTCCATTTCTCGGGCATGCTTTCCTCTGACCATATCTTAAAGATGAGTTGGTGCATGCTCCCAACCAGATCATCCCCAGCTGCCTTAAAGAGCTCAGCGGACAGTCCGTCTGCGTCAGCAGCTTTATTCGACTTGAGCTTCGATATGGCAATCTTAACTTCGTCGAGGTCACGGGGACAGAATTCCCTGCGGTCTCCGTCGATTAGAAATGGATCACTCTGCCTGACAGCGGTAGATTGACTATCATCGCCGTTATACGCATCGACTGCGGTTCTAGGTGTCCGTTCTCATCCCTGCAGGCTTCCGTTCTGGCTTTATAAACTTGGCATGTTCTCTTTATCTGTTGATAAAATTTTCGAACGTCACGCCTGCAGTAACACCTTTCTTCTTTCTTCTAAGAAGCTTATGCTCCTCCCTTCTTTTTAACTCATAGAGCTCACGAGCTGCTCTTGTTCTTTTATGCAGCAAGGCCTTATATACATCCTGCTCCGCTGTGTGAATCCTCCTGCACTCGTCATCGAACCAGGTGTTTCTTCGTGGTGGAGCCTTGAAACCCAAAACTTCGGATGCAGAGCTGTTCTATTGATAGTGTGGAGGATTCAGGTGTATTGGAGGGCTTAAGGGAGACGCGATCGGTAAAAGCACGAGCGGTTTCTGGTGATAGTAGCTTTCCGACGTCATAACTTTGTATTCTTACTCTACATCGCTGCGTTCGTGATATCCATAAGCGCATCTTGGCTACTACAAGATAGTGGTCCGAGTCGATGTTAGCCCCTCGGAAGGTTCGAACATCAAGTACATTGGAGGAGTGTCTGACGTCGATCGCGATGTGATCAATCTGGTTGGCAGTCGATTGATCAAAAGACCGGCAGGTGCCTTTGTGTATATCAAGGTGCGGGAAGCGCGTACTGGCTAGAAGGAGATTTCGCCCCGTAGCAAGATCAATCAGCCTGTGTCTATTATCGGATGTGGTGTCGTGTAGGCTATGTTTGCCGATGACTCATTCAAAGATGCTTTCCTTACCCAGCTTAGCATTGAAGTCTCCTAGTACAATTTTGATGTCATAGCTGGGACATTGGGCATACGTTCTATCTAGGAGATCGTAGAACTCATCTTTGGTGGAGTCATCCTTGTTTTCCGTGGACGCAGATCAGGCTGATATTAAAAAATTTAGCCTTGATACGGATTGTTATGAGGCGTTCGCTCACATTCCGAAAGCTTAGGACTTTTTACCTTAGTCCACCTCGAACAACAAATCCGCATCCAAACAATCGTTGCCCTCTCTCCCTATAGCAGTCGCCGTAGTAAATATTGCAGTTTTTCATCCGCTTTATGCCCGGTTCATTCCACCGCATTTCCTGGATGGCGGTTTTGTCCGCTTTATATAAGTTGTTCGGCTGCACGTGGCCTGTTTGGGGACCTAACATTCCACGTACAAAGCCGAAGATCATTGTCCTTTTTTCGTTTTTTGCAAGGGTCGTCCACATGAATCCGGTCCATCCGAGACTTGTGGTTGTTTTAGAGTTTGTGGTTTTTTTTACGGTTACGGCTTACTAGGCCGTAGCCCAACCGACTAATCCTGATTATTGGCGCAGGCCCTTCTCCGTCTGCAATTTCCATACGAAACCTCCAGATGGCACCACGAGAAGGTGGGGATAGGACTTACTAACAGTGCGCAAGATGTTCGACGGCTCTTCTCGCTTTTCAGCAGGCCAGCATCCGTCGGATAGATGCTACCCTTGTGCTACCACCTTTAAAATTTGGAGGTTGGCGTAGGATAATTTGAGGAAGTTTCTATAATACGTGCACGAATGTCAAAGGTACTAATAATGTAGTACATGTGCTTAGTAGTGCAGGTTTACCACTTATGAATACTCCTAATATTGCATAGCATTATATAACAGAAATGTTCCACTATTTTAGACAAGATAAAAATAGCTCAATTCGTTTACAATAATAAACGCAAAGAAAGACATACTAACCCAAAATCATAATGAGGAATATTTCAAAGTTTGCCGTAAAAATGTCAATGGTATTAAAAATGTATTGTACATATTTGTCTGATCTGATCTAAGAAAGTGCATAAGATTCCACAAACAGGGCTTCGTCGTGGCGCCATGGTTAGTGTGTTGGACTCTGACACACTACGAGCGGTTTCAGAACCCAATAACACTAACGCTATCGAATGTTTATTTCGCGGCGACCCTCTTCGGCGGGGTATTGGCAAAACCCCCGTAGTATTACTTGCCATGAAAAAACTCCTCGACTCACGCCGTTCGGAATCGGCATTAAACTGTAGATTCTTTTCACTTGTGTGAAAAATAAATCACACACAACATGGGCGACTGAGAGACTCTTGGCTCCTTCATGGGCTGAAACGCAAATAAAGAAGAAGATAGTAACACACAACATTAAATGTATTGGTCGCTTCTCTCGAGGTAAATCCTTCGCCATGGACAGAAATCATAAGCACTGGGTGACGAATTCGGACCATTAGTTATATGCTTCAGAACAACTCAACCAAACTCCCTCATGGCCTGTCACCACCGATACACATATATTGCCTAGCGTTGCCCTGATGCAGATTGATAGGTTCCTGTCAATGTGGTTTCAGGATAGAAAAATTCACGGTAGATTAAATATTCACACTGCTGCATATCTTGAAGAAGACCCATGAATTTGACGTCGACACACACCACATTTTCGTCGATTTTAAGGCGGCATATGTCAGTGTCTATAGGGACGAACTTTATAGAGCCATGTTATATTTTGACATCCCTGGAAAACTCGTCAGGTTGTGCAGAATAACAATGGAAAATTCTCGCTGCTCCATTAAGGTCGGTAAGGAGTTAGCCGAGACCTTCAATTTCAAAAAAATATTCAGGCACGGCGATGCACTGTCACTGATTTTTTCAACATCATCCTTGAAAAGACCAGCTCGCATACGCTGATGATATTGACGTGATTGGGAGAGCGCAGCGAGATGTAAATTAAGCTTTTGTTAGCCTTGAAGCAGAAGCAGCTAAAGTGGGTCTGAAGGTAAACGAGAACAAAACTAAATATGTATATGCTGTCGTCAAAGAAAGACGCACAACACCGACGTCTTGCCCAGAACGTCACTATTGGCAGCTATAACTTTGATGTAGTCAAGGATGTCGTCATCCTTGGCTCAATGGTAACAAGGGGCAACGACACCGGCGGAGCGATTAGACGCATAATAACTATTGCCAACCGCTGTTTCTTCGGGCTCAAGGGGCAATTGAGTAGTAGAGCCCTCTCTCTGAAAACTAAGGTGACTCTCTATAACTCTCTCTCTCTATGACTCTATATAAAACCAGCCTTAATCATCCCGGTCCTCCTCTACTGCGCAGAGGCTAGGACCATATCAAAAAAGGATGACGAGACCCTTGGTCGTTTCTGCGTACAATGTTAGGTCCCATTTGTGTTGACGGAGAGTTGAGGAGAAGATTCAAACACGAACTGTACGGAGCGATATCGGCGAATAGACAGCACTGCTCCGCCCCGAAGAGTCTTCGCCTTAAACGCGGAAGGGCGGCGTTTCAGAGGACGGCCGCATCTAATGCGGCGCAAGCAGGTGGAAAGGGGCCTTAACAAACTGGGCGTACAACACTGGAAACAACTGGCAAAAGTTCTTGCTGGCTGGAAAGGCTTGCTGGTTGGAGCCCAGATTCACCCGAACTGTAGCGCCACCTAAGTAACTAAGTTGTCCCGACGCAACACAATTTTCTGATTTCCCGGCAATCTCATGAAACGCATACAAAACCTTCCTAGCCGTCTGTCTTGGGTCACTGTGATTCGACGTGGAGCTGTCGTAAGTTGTCCACTTTTATTTTCATCTTTATTCAAATTATTCTAAACGATTTTCTGTGCAATGGGCAGCCGAAACACTGTTTACATGACTGTCTGCATCTTTGACATTAAAATTACCGAAACAGAATCAATGAAACCAAAACTGCGCTTGATTGGCTAGCCGCTTGGCTGATTTTATCTTTGCTACCTATCTACCTTTAGTGCGTGCTCAAACAAAACTGAATATCCAATCATAAAACTGTCAGAAAATTTTTTCAGTACGAAAACTCACCTTTCTAATGGCATTTCGCGTTCTTTGGGTAAATAACACTTTTCGATATCTCGCTTCGTTTTCGAGATATCGGTATTTGAAATTATTTTCGGATAAAATTCCGAATAGTCCTTCCGTTTTTTTTTTTGAGTCAATTGCAGTGAAATACGTAAGGGGGGCATACTGACCCCCTGCACCCCCCCCCCCCCCCCTGCTTGGGCAAACTGTAGGATTTGGAGTGGGGGCAATGTCGGGTGCATACAAAGTATGAGCGCCCAAGCTTGATGAATGCCACTTCTAAATAAATAAATCGGAGATGAGCTAACCAGCTAACTTTTATAATTCGAGAAATAAATAACCGTAAGGAGCATACATCTGAGTATTTAGCGGAAACCATTTTGATTTTTTTAGAGAATCACGACGAAGCTACGAAAAAGCTTTAAATATGTCGGGGAAGTACATATACTGATTTAAAAACAAAAATCAAGGAGAAATGGGAATTTGCCACCTTTGCACCATGGGCGGACATTCACTAAACTTGGTAGGTGTCCATACTGCTGGGTGTGTATCGGAGGCAACAAAGTTTTTCGAGATGGTTCAAAAAGTGTACAACTTTTTTTCAGGCTCTACCCACCGATGGGCAGAGGCGGATTTAGAAATTCGGCGCTCTACGGTCGCCATAGCTGGCGCCCTATTTAAATGCTGTGAACTCCAAAAGCTATTTAATAGAAAAGCAATATGTGTATGTATGCATGTTGGCGTTAGAGTCCATGAAGGCCCTGAGCCGAGCTTCTCTGAATCACCCATGTTGTGTGTGATTTCATTTTCCCATAGGTGAAAGGGACCTTCAATTTATTGCCGGTTCCGAACGGCGATTTTCGAGAAGCTTTTCATGACAATTTTACTACAGGGGGTCTTGTCAGAACCCCGCTGAGGAGAAACACCGTGAAAACACGTTCGATGACATGGCTGTGTCGGGATTCGATCCCGTGTCATCGGCGTCAGAGGCCAACACACTACCCCCTGCGCCACGGTGCTCTCGCAGTTAGTTACTATCATGCTTAAAAAAAGATTCTCAATGCGATTTCAACATTTGGAAACTTGTTCCGTCAACGCCAACAAAAACATAACGCAACTTAGTTCTTCTACCGTAAAAAGTTGTGAGATCCATGTAATACCAAGTCGGTTAATTTATTCAGTCCCTACCTAAGGGACCTTCTGCCTTAAGTTATTACGTAATTAGCTATCCTAACAACATCTTATACCGACCAGATCAGTATTCAAAATCTTTTATGTTTTAAATAAATATGGGAATCGCACTAAACATACTAATTTAATATAATACATATGTATGACTTGTGAGATACGTAGTGTTTTCATGCGATGGCCAGGCAAGCCACCTCCGCCGACCGCGGTTATGATTATTAGTGTTCTTTCTTTTATGGCAATTTCGGGCACTTTAGTCTACTTAATACTTTGCGGTATTTTGGTACAGCTTTCATAAGACATGTCTTATTCTTGCTTTTTCATTCCGTTGACTGACCATTTTACAAGTTACCTTTGAACATAATCCGTTGACCATTTTACAAGTTACCTTTGAACCTAATTATATGAAGGTACCTATTAGAGTGCTGCGCGAGTACGTAAAAAGTACTCGGAGTAATAATCGCCGAGTATAATAGCAAACGATGCGATTACGCACCCAGCATCGTTTCTCAATGCATCGCCGCTCCTTATCCGGAATGATTATAACTAATAAATCATTAAATCTGCATCGTAGCATCGCGCATCGTATCGAGTAGGTATCGTGAATAGTGATAATGTCCTTGGAAAACTGACAGGCAAGAGTGCACTTCAGGTCGGAACACAAAATTTAGTTTGTTGCTTTCGATTCAAAAAAATGTTCAGACTATTGAAGAAATATGTATTAGAGACGGCAAAGAAACAATATCGTCTTTATGGAAGTGAAAAATATCTGTTAGATAGATTGATTATATTTTTACAGCCATTTAAAACAGTAACGTTACTGTCTGAGGGAGATAGAAAGCCTACAATTCATTTAGTGCTCTTACATAAGCAAAAGAAAAGCTAACAAAACTATACAATGAACAAACATGGATCGAAGTAACATAGGTATAGAGCTTGTTTTCAGTACTTCGTCCATAGCCCCTTATTACTTAAACATTTTGGACGCGTTTTGGCATACTTTCGACTAATTTTTCTATAATTTCATTTGGAATAACTTGCGCTGTACTCGCTGCCAAAGCTCTTCCAGATTAGTTGGGGTTGATCGGCATTGTCTCAACCGTCTTTTCACGATTGACCACAAATTCTCAATCGGATTGAGATCGGGACTTTGAGCCGGCCACTGCATCAATTGGAAATTTTGTCTGGTAAGCCATTCCTTCACTATTTTGAACATGTGTTTTGGGTCGCCACCATGTGAAAAAACCCCACACTATGACACCCCCTCCACCGTGCTTCACTGTTTCTTGAACGTGATGCCTTTGGATGGTCACCCCAGGACGGCGCCAGCAATATTCCCTACCGTCGGACTGAAACCGTTTAAATTTGGATTCGTCTGACCACACTACACATTTCCAGTCATCTATTGTCCAATTTCGATGTTCTCTGGCGAGCTGCAACCGTGCTTTAACATTTTTTGCCGACAATGGGTTTTCGTTTCTTGACCGCTGAGATATAGCCAAGGTCGTTGAGAGCTCTACTTGCAGTCCATCGACTTATTATTATTGCTATAGAAGCTGCTTTTGGTGTCAAAACCTGTCTTTTCTCATCTGTATCATCATTAATCGTGCGTCCGCTTCAGTTAATTTTTTTTACGGCCTCTGACTTGTGGCTTAGGTGTTGTTCCTCGCCTTTTGTGCACTTTAATGACCACTGATTGGCTTACATTAAGCCGCCTAGCTATCATTCGCGTCGAGGAGCCACTCATTGTCATAAGGTGTTCTTTATTATGCCTACTTGATCCACTGCCATACATTGATTACATGCATTACAACAACAGTACATAATCCAGCTTTTCATCCGGATCAATTTCTTGATCAGAAAAGTGAGTTCACTCATTTACAACTGAGTTTTTAATTGAGTGAGTGAATGTATGTGTCACTCACATGTGAATGTATGTATGTGTCGTGCAGTGCCTATCTACCCCTATTATTCCATTGTTTACACATATACAGGCAAACTGATTTATTCACTGTAAATGGGTACGCTTGTAATCCTATCTATGTATGTATTTATATGGGATTACAATGTTATTTTTGCAGTCGGTGTATCTTAAAAACTTAACCAAAATTGCAAAATATTTTAGTTTTTTTCTTGATTTATACACTAAACACTAGTTGTATTCCAAATTTGAAGCTTCTATGTCTGCTAGAAGTCCCTTTGAGTTTTGTTGATCGTTCAGTCAGTCAGTCAGTAAGTGACAATATTAAGAAACTTTGAATTTTCCTTCTTTAGTGGCGTTACAGCCCATGAAAGACCAGAGCCAAGCTTCTCTCAATCACCCATGTTATGTGTGATTTATTTTTCGCACAGGTGAAAGGGACCTACAGTTTAATGCCGATTCTGAACGGCGTGAGTCGAGAAGCTTTTTCACGGCAAGTTTCCTACGGAGGGTTTTGCCAGTACCCCGCTGAGGAGGAACGCCGCGAAATAAACATTCGATGGCGTCGATGTTATCAGGATCCGAACTCGCTCATCGTGCGTAAGAGTCCAACACACTAACCACTGCGCCACGGCGCCCTCTTTGACTACCTAGTTATAATTCTTAAACTGCTAGTTCAAATTGAATGAAATATACCGTGTTTATGCAATGCTTGTTTAGTTACTGAAAATTCAGGCTTCTAGTTTTATCCATAACCAAGTTCTAGGGGGTCGAAAATGGCCTGAAATGATTTGAGAAAAGAATGGTACGGCCGTGCCGCTTTTTTGCTAGACTTGGCGGGAGCACTTCCGTGCCCCCAGATGTCCTAACATCCATTATCATAATAAACCCAGGGCCTCCAATAGGTCAAAGGCGCATATATGTACATATGTATGTACTTATGTTATAAAACTGTAAATATCATGCCATAAAAAAAATAAACCATATGTATATGATAAACACTCACAGGCAGATGCCTGAATAAATAGAAGGATTCGATTAGATTAGAAAGATTTATTTGGAAACAGTTTTTTATCATAATTATACAAAATCATTTAGCACGGCATTGCCGTCTGCCGATTGACAAAATAGAGTTACTATAAAAAAAAAATGTATTAAGAAAATGACACCCCTTAACAAATTTATAAATAGGACAACAAATTTAGAAGTTTTCATCGCTGATTCTCTGACGATAAGCTAATGCTGTTTTACAGAATTTAAAAAGTTTTTAGCAATTGTTTGCTCATCCGTTAGAAAGTTTGCACCCACGAAGGATTCCCTCGTTTCGGCAGCGACCTACGAAGTAAATTATATGCTCTCTCTTCTGCATATGTACCTACATATAAATCTCTCCTTGCAACTTTGCCATCATAAATAAATAGAAAACAAGCAACCTGTAGAATTGTAATAGATAAGATCCTTATATACATACTTGTGAATACATGTAGGTACATATGTATGTGTATAAGTAATTAGAATAAGAATAGCCTAAGAAATCGCTGTATAAAAGGAGCTGTCCAAGGACAAAATAAGACGTGAAATAGAATCCTGACGCTAAGGATATGTAAAACATTGTGTGTTAATAAAAATAATAACTTATCTTACTTATCGTCAAGCAATATTCGCTACTGCCTCACTGTGGCCAAACCAGATAACTTCCCTCTCTCTCTCTTTCTCATTACGTAGTACATATGTATGTATGTTTACATATGTATGAACATATTTGTCCATTAATTCAATGTAGATACACACATACACACATCTATGTAAATAGATATAAATACATACATATCATTTATTTAGTGAAATTACTCAGAAGTTTTCCAGTGAAATTGCTCAACAAAGTTGTGTGGCCAGTTAATATGGCATCCTATCCAATACTATCGCCTGTAACCTCGTCTACTTCCGAGATAAGAGTGAAGCGCTACCCTCTTAAGTTGTTGTTTCTGAGAGATCAGCTAAAAGTTTCACCATTCAAAACTTGTCGTGGGCCATAATCTGGTGACCAGTTTAGATATTGCTTATACTGGTAACGGAGTTGAAATCGAGAGGTTGTATGACTACTCGAGATGTATTGATTTCTGAAAAGAATGAATTCTGCAACACCTGTTGCTGCTGTTATTGACACACGGGGACGAAAGATGGTATGTAAATGATAATTGCCCTACCACATGTTATTTGTGGCACACTTCGCAAATCGTTTTATGTTCCAGAGACAAGTTCTTTGGAAGAAGACTTTGCCATTTCATTCGAAATTTCATTCTCCACCTCCATCGGGTATTAGAAGAAAAGACGGCAGTTTTTACGGATAAAATATAGAGCTTATACAATGAGAGGATCAATTTACATCAAGTATACACGGTGATCAATGCAGCAGTGATAAAATATAGTAGAGAAAGTCCAATGCCTCCTACCAATCTCTGTTAAGGACGCGTAGTAACTAACGTAATGGCAACAAATCCTATTTTTTGAAAGGCAAGTTACATAAATAATATATGTGTTTAGATATATACATAGTTATGTACATAAATACTAAATTTATTTAAATAGTTTTCGCAAAAAGGCTGGATTTCTGGCCTTTCTTCGACTCAAGCCGTTCTACCCTTCCGTCGGAACACACACTTTTCCTAAGCTCCTGTTCCCAGAGTGAGTGTGCGCCATTTAATAGGCTAAAATTCATATTTTGCATACTGCGTTCAAGTTCGTTTCATAGCAAAGAAAAAGTAATTCCTATACGGAAAAAAGTAAGCAATACAGTTGTGAATGGAAAGCGACCAAACGTATTGCTGCAGGCTATGGTCAGTATATCTTTCTTTGGTGGCGTTACAGCCCATGAAGGACCAGAGCCAAGGTTCTCTCAATCTTCTTTTTCACACAAGTGAAAAAAACCTACAGTTTTATCCCGATTCCGAACGGCGTGAGTTGAGAAGCTTTTTTATGGTAATTTTACTACGGGGGGTTTTGCCAGTACCCCGCCGAGGAGGAACGTCACGAAATAACCATTCGATGGCGTTTGTGTTATCGGGATCCGAACTCGCTCATCGTGCGCCAGAGTCCAACACACTAACCACTGCGCCACGGCGCCCTCATGGTCAGTAAATGGTCAACTGAAATTCATTCTCTACGTATGCAATATTAACACCAAAAGCGCATGAATGAATTACTGTGAACTATAACCAACTCGAAGTTTGGTCGGCTCTCGTCCTATGTAGGACAAACCACCCCTGAGAGTAGTCAACGAACATCTACGACCCAAAAACGACACGACAACCTGCGCGAGACTTTCCCTCACCCTGTTACCTTCGCTCACACAACGTTCAATACGTTATAAGACCTTAGCCTTGAGTGCGCGTGTGACTGTAAAATAAAAAATAAAAAATATATTACAACTAAGTTGTGTCTCTCGAGTTACTTGTATTTAACATAATATTTGATTGTAGATATAATAAATAATGGAATTTACATATGTATGATGTATCACCGTGAGCATTCAAAGAAAAAGATATAAAAAGCAGACACCATACATACATATGTATGTATGTATTGTATGTATTGTATTCATAAAAGTCTACATACGATGTGTATAAAAGCTAAAATTGTAATTATGTGTTGGGCCACCATTTGCCTTGATTACCTCTTCTAATCGTGAGGGCATAGGAAGGGCCAGTTTTTGGGTTACTTCTGGAGAAATTTCGCTGCATTCTCCAGCCAAGACATTTTTAAGCATTGTAAGTGATGTAACCGTCTTTTCTCTCAGTTTTTGCTTTAGATGAGCACATAAATACTAAATTGCGTTAAGGTCGGGGGATTGTGGAGGATGTTCGAGCTTGGACCGAACGTTGTAAATCTACCATCCTTTGAGGAGGACCGAGGTACATATGCTTTGGATAGTTGTCTTGCATTAACACGAAATTTGACTCAGAGTTTGATTTTTGAACGCTCCTGAAAAGATTTGTCTTTAAAATGTTTCTTTTTGGTTAAACTTATCAGCGTTTTTTTCTAGTTAGTGCATGCGAGTTTAAACCAGACTGTTTTAGGGTACGACGAATAGTTTATGTAGTTTGCAGTTCAGCAAGCGCACAGTTTTGGATTTTTCGTAACTTTACGCACAATCATCCTTTGGACCCTATTGTCAAGTTTCTTCGTTCGTTCGCTTCTTGGATTACTATCATAATTTCCCGTGTCATTATAGTTTTTCATGATAGTACCGTAGCCTCATGCAAATTTACAGTTTTGCCAATCTTGGCCGTTGACTCACCCTCATTTCTAAGTTTCATTACGATGTTTGGAACTTCGGGTGTTATTTCCCTTCTGCCAGTCTTTAAAAATAATTCTACAAATAAAAATAAAAAAAAATCTCCTTTCTAACCGTCCTTATGCACGACTCAACTACGTAAAATTCCGTAGCTGCTTCCATTCGGCTTCAATCACCGTATTTTCGATCGATTTTACGATCGTATGTAGATTTTTCCGACATTTATTTTGTGTTTTTTTTACGTTTTCTTCCTCTTTACCAAGCATTCGTAGCGAATGCTAATATTTGTTATTGTTGATAAATTTAAATTAAATGTTCCTTATATACTCTACTAATCGAAGGATCAAGTAACTTCGCTTTGTATGGAGACCTTTGTGACATACTGTATAAGAATAGCACATGGGCATTGCTATTCAGCTCTACGAGGGTCAAAGGTCCCTGAGCCTTTCTAAAAAAATGGTTTAAACGAAAAAAAAAAAAATGTATTTTTCTACATAGTCTCGAGAGTATTACATTTAGTCCAAGGTTCTGGAAGTTTATTAATTCCGTCTTGATAATAATTTTTCGGAAGCTCTTCAAAATACTCGTTCACCGCTGCTATAACGTCATCGTCGTTCGCGAATCTTCTTCCACCGAGTCATCTTTTTTTAGCTCTGGAAATAGGCAATAATCCGAAGGTGCCAAATCTGGCGAATAGAGCGGATGCGGAAGATGTATGTACATGTAAAATATTTCGCACCTATTCCGTTGATATGTATCTTTAAACACTCAGCTAATTGGGAAACGATTTTCCGTGCCATGATTTTTTCTACCATTTCCGGCGTGGTTACCTCCGAAGGGCATCCGCTTCGAGCTTCGTCTTTGGTGCTGGTTCGACCCATTTTAAATTTGGCGATCCAACGTTTTATCATGGCCTAACGTCGAATCAAGCTCAGCTTTTAACTTGCACGGTGAACTAATAAGGGAACAAGCTACGTAACACGCGCATTGATTCGGTTGTAGCAGCACCATCTATAGGCAATGCTCGGAAAAGTTCACCCCACCCTCGTATTTATGGATTATCTCACTTTTGATCCACAGCAATTCGTGAGCTAGACCAAAACTACCTTTTTGTTTTTTCTTTCATCAAAGCAAACTTTGTATAACTTCCTTTCCTTGGCGTAATCATCGTCTGTAAGAGAGTAACAGAAGAGTTTTGTGGGCAAATATTTTAAAGTATCATATGTAGGTATGTAAATGTGTCCCTAAAAATGAGAAAGCTTTTAACCTTCCTATATCCGCGCATTGGTCTGTGAGACCGCCAAATTACTTTTTCGCAAATATTTCAATAACTGTGCAATTTACGGCAGTGTGCTTTATGACAGCTTCGTTATTTGTTTCATCCCTCATTTTAGTGCGGTAAAAGTTTTTGTACGGTGAGCAGGTGTAGGGGTTCGGTCTGTAAGACCGGCGCGGGTTTACACGTAACAAAATTGAACGGGATTTTTTTTCTCTTTTATGCATCTAAACCACCAACAACTCAACTATCCCGCAGCCCATAAGACACATAAGTTAGAAAAGGATTTCAGACTGACGGTGCTAGGCACGATTCGAAAAAATAAGAGGGAGCTGCCTAAACACTTCTTCGACATAAGGCGCCGAGAAGAAAAATTGAGTTTATTCGGACATAGAGGCATTTGTACCCTTGTTTACTTTGTGCCGAAAAAGAACAAAAATGTTCTTCTTGTATCAAGTATGCATGATGATCAAAAAATCAATGAAGAGACAGGGAAGCCTGAGATAAAAATGGATTATAAAGCGACAAAAGGAGGCGTTGACACAGTTGATAAAATGTGTGCAACTTACAATGTTGCAAGGGGTACCAACAGATGGCCGATGGTGATTTTTTATAGCCTGATGAACGTAGCGGGTATAAATTCGTTCGTCATATATGTATGGTCTCATCAACCGGGATAAAAAAAGTCACTCGCAGAGCATTTTTTGAGGCTTTATCATATGATCTCATGAACGCACATTTGAGAAAACGGGCTAATAACACGTGCTTGCCACGATCGTTGAGACAAAGGATTACTGAGGAATGTAAGTTAGATGGACCAGAATCTTCGGTAACGACTAGTAATTCCAAAATTGGTCGCTGTAGTTATTATTCATCAAAAAAAAAAAAAAAAAACCGAAAGACACGATACAATTGTGTTTCTTGCAAGACATATTTTTGTTAGGGCATGCAATAACGGTTTGTTCCGACTGGCATGAAAAAACCTCTGGTGTTGAATGTTAATTTTTTTATTGTTCCTCTATGCTTTAGCTTTAACCCTATGAAGCTTTTGGTTTTGAGTTTCGGTCCCAGAGACCGTGCGCGGGTTTACGTGTTTTTTTTTATTTTTACGCGGGTATAGGAAGTCTAAAGTAAGTACCATACCATAAAGGGGGTGGCCGTGGTGCAGTGGTTAACATCATCGACCGCCGAGCGGAAGGTTTATGGTTCAAATTCGCTTCATTGCCAAGAAAAAGTAGTTCCTATACGGACAAAAAGTATGCAACGCTGTTGAGAATGGAAAGTGACCAGACGTACTGCTGCAGGCATAACACTCACAGTATATGGTCAACCGAAATTCATCCTCTGCGTATGCAATACTAAAGTGCTTGAACGAATTACTAGGACAACCACCCCTGAGAGTAGTGAACGAACATCAACGATCCCAACCACTGTACTCCGTTCAGGTTGTGTTTGTCAACACATCATAAGAGAATATAAAAACTCTTGAACCTGCGCGAGTCTCTAAAAAAAAAAAAAAAAAAAAATGCGCATACATACATATGTATGTACAAAGGATTTATATAATATTTAACATATTCTCAACACATACATACATATATATATGTATGTGCATTTTGTTGAATCTCTCACTCAAAAAAAGCAAAAGGAACTAACACCAGCAATAACTTCCTGCCTTGCAAAGCCAATTATTAAATATCAGGCCATGTGTTAATTAAAATGTGTGAAAATACCTAAGTATGTATACATACGTCCTTCATTTTTTGCTCGACATTATTGTTAGAGAATCTCCACAAAAGAGTTGTACAAATTCCATCTTCAGAATAAGCCAATAATATCTCTCATACTTGACATTGGACTATGCAGTCGCAATTGCTGCTGCGGTCTGGGACTTTGGCGTTTTAAATAGGAGACAGTTAGAGCAAAAAACCGTTTTCAGAAAAACAAAATTCGATGCTTTAATTGTATTCAAATAATTAGCAGTATTGGCTCCAGTAAATTCAACATACACCAACATCTTACCGACTCTTCGAATTCTATAAATGGCATCCTACATTTGATTACATTCTATAGTAAATAGACTCGTGTACCTACATAAATATAAATACATATAAGTAGATACATTCGTATGTGTAATTGCAAGCTTATTGCAGTCGCGCAGACGTAGTGTGATGTGCCGCGAATAAGTGCTCGATCTGAGACACAATGAGGCATTAGAAATGATGCTGCCTAGCAGTCACATGATAACAAATGTACATACATATGGATGTACATACGTATATATGTAGACTTAGCGGTAAGGTTATATTAATTTGCTATGTTGCCACGGTGAACCATTGTAGTTTTGCAGAAATGCGCAAAACCGTTTGCACTCTCAACACACACGTTGCAGTGTGAGTAAACCAACTGCAGTTAGAATTTTCCTGGAAAAACTCATTCAAGAATTCCATGCAACCGTTGTTGTGCCACATGTCGACTCTGGAATCGCAGTCCGTAGTATGAAAGGCGAGAACCCAGCTTTGGAGTCCAGTCAATGCTACCAGAATCTGTTTTTTCGCATTTTTTGTTTTGCTATGTAGTGGAATACCTACTGTTCCGCCATAGTCTTAGACTTCGCTGCTTGGATTGTTGCATTCCTGTTGTTTTTGTTTTCATCTTGCAGCAGCGATACAACAAAGAAGACACTGGTGTTGATGATGATTACAACGACGCGGATGTGCGCTGATTGCGGTAAAACTAGTTAATGGCAGTTAAATCATAAAAATGTCATTATCATTTCTTAGGCTTGACCAGAAGGCATAAAGTCATGTACATAGACATAAGTATACATAAGTTAAGTATATTATTTGCTCGAAGAGCTGTTAAACGATCCTTATTTTCAGTTTTCTGCTCTCCCAGACTTGTTTGGAATCGCTCAAGCCAGGGAGGTGATTGGAAAGCAAAGAGGCACAGGTTGGACACAAGTGCACATCATATCTACATATGTATGCGTGAATGTTTACATGTGTACATACGCGTATACATGGTCTGTTCAAAAAATAAAGTGACTCGAAAGATATTTTATTGATAGTATCTACATATGTACATAATTTGTCCCTTTCAAAGTAGTCATAGGTACATATGTATGTCTATTAAACTCGTTTTTTTCAGGTCTCGAAATAGTTACATACATATGTACATACATACATCTAATATGCACTTCTTGGTACCTACAGCCCTGAGCACTTCCAGCGACACGGTCTTTATACCCTCGATGGTAGGGGATCCCCATCTTTTCATGGTTTTCGGCAGGTATGGAGTGCCATGCGTCTTGGATATTTGCCCAAAGCTCTTTTTTCTGGCCCGGGTTTTATGCGGTTCAGATCGGGAACCTACGATGGCTACTCCTTATCATCTATCTTATGTTGCCAAAATCATTCTTTAGTTGATTTTAGAGCATGGCAGCATTAAAGTGCCCAATATTTGGACGCAGACCGCAGCGCACATTTTATTTGCTACCCGATAAACTGGTCCAACCCTAGGCGATGGAATGCACCCACAAACTACCACCGTATTTAATCGTCTTTTTGTATAAGTATGTATGTACATATTTTATATTGTATTCCGAATTCTTTGGTCGGTTGACGTACAAGGCTATGCGAAAAAAAGTACATACAACCATTTGAATTGCAAGAAACGAATTTATTCCGAATCATTATTGATGTCTGATAATATGTAGTAGTATTTTATTTTCAATTATTTGAGTAACAAGAAAAAATGATTTACTTAATATAAAAAAAAAATAAACACAAATGATTGCAAAAAAAAAAAAAACAAAAAAATTAAATCCAATATTTCAGAATGCAACATTAATGCAAGTTTTAGGGATATTCGCACATTCGAGTAATATCCTTGGCTTTTTATTATCTCACCACATTTCTTTCGCATAAACAGTACATATTATACAATTCAAAATACTTGGTGGTATTATTTTCCACTCATTGTCTTTTCTGCCATTCACCGTCCAACCAGGGATAATGAAAGAGATGCCAAACTTTCGTACGTCCGCTCGGTACAAGGGTTGATTGTTACTTTTGTAACACCGACAAAAACGACGCAGTGGGAGCTCACAGCTGTTCACGGAGTGAGCAGGCCATACATATGATTTCTAAAATGCTTTCTTCTTTCCTCTATTGCAAATTGCTCGTTTTCCGATTTTTCTTTGTAAATGAACATACTAGCAAAAAGAAAGCGTTAAATTGTGACTCACAAAAATGAAACACAAGAAATTCAGCAATCCCTGTGCCCAACCTTCTAGCTGGCAACACATAATCATAGTTACTCAGTGAGTGAAACAACACATCCCATCGCGAAAACAGCGTTACAACTCCACGTTAAGACCAAAGTCTTAAATAAATAGTTCGACCATAGTGCCCTGAAATGGCTTTCGGGCCCCTCCCAGTGCTGGGCAATCGGCTTAGCGACCTCGATATGGAAGCACGTACCGAACCCAAAAACAAAAGGTAGGAATAACCGAACTGTTCCCCCACTACCCATCCACAAGTTTTCTCACCCTCTTCAACCCTCAACAATCTAAAATTTATTATTATGGCATCAACCGGCCCCGAAAAGTCCCTTTCATCACTTAGTCTTTCTCCTTAAAAAATGCATAGACAGCACTGCCTATGAAAACATTTCCCAACTACGGGATGGAAATCTCCTAATACTGACAAAACCCCAAAAAGTTGTGGACATATTTATCTCGAAAAAAAAAACCCACTGAAACATTTGCCCTATCAATGTTTCCCTCCACAGCCACATAAATGCATTGATAGGCACCGTCTACGCTACTTGTCTCATCAACGTTCTTAAGGAAGAAATTGTAAACGAAATGAAGAGCAAAGGCGTCGTCGATGTTTTCAAATTCAGAAATATAATTATATTATATCTGGGGGCACGGCAGTGCCCCTGCCAAGTCGAGCAAAAAAGCGGCACGGCCGTACCATCCTTTTCTCGTAACATAATAGGCCATTTTCGATCCCCTATAACTTCGTTGTGGATAAAACTAGAAGTCTGAATTTTCAGTAACCAAGCAAACACCGCATAGACACGGTATGTTTAAAATTTCATTCAATTTGAACCAGTAGCTTAAGAATTATAACTTGTCAAAGTTTCTTAATTTTGTCACTCACTGACTGACTGACCGATCATCAAAAGTCTAAGGCACTTCTAGCAGACGTAGAAGCTTCAAATTTGGAACACAACTAGTGTTAAGTGTATAAATCAAGGAAAAACTAAAATATTTTGCAATTTCGGTTCAGTTTTCTAGATACACCAATTTTAAGTTTTCTAGATACACAAACTGAATACATATGTATGTATAAACAATGGAATAATAGGGGTAGGTAGGCTTACTGTATTCGGTATCGGCGAGGATATACATATGTATTTATTTACGCATCAGAAAGATTTGATTTTACTTCAAGCATATACCCCATCTATACGTAGTGTGATTTGTTCACTAATACACATGCATGTGCATTGAATGAATTTGAACAGTGTATATTTGGCTTAGGCATTGGTATCAGCGAAATTTGCTTACGCTGAAGAAATACATATGTATGTACATACATAACTGTATGAGGGATACATAGGACGGGTGAGAAATGGGAGATTAGACAAATTTAAAGCAGAAGGTTAACTTTATCACCCAAAATAAATAAATATATAATATAATAAAAAGTAAAAAAAGTAATAAAAAGTTTCTTTAGTTTCTTTATGTGTATGTAGTTTCTACCTTCTAGTAAAAAGAAAGTAACTCAGTTTTAAAGAAAAGATAAAAATAACGATCCTCGATATGTAAGTAAAGAAGGAAGTGAGAGCACCGTGGCGCAGTGGGTAGTGTGTTGGCCTCTGGCACCGATATGACACGGGATGGAATCCCGACAAAGCAATGTCATCGAACGTGTTTTCACGGTGCCTCTCCTCAGTCCCTACTTAAGGGACCTTCTGCCTTGATTTATTACGTAATTAGCTAACCTAACAACATCTTATAGTGACCATTCCAATATCAAAATCTTTCATGTTTTAAGTAAATAGATTGACTTGGAAATCGCACTAAATAATCTAATTTAATATAATATGTATTACTTGTGAGATATATTGTGTTTTCATGCGATGGCCAGGTCAATCTATTTACTTAAAACGTAAAAGATTTTGATATTGGTATGGTCACTATAAGATGTTGTTAGGTTAGCTAATTACGTAATAAGTCAAGGCAGAAGGTCCCTTAAGTAGGGACTGAGTAAATTAACTGACTTGGTAATACATGGATCTTACAACTTTTTACGGTAGAAGATCTGAGTTGCGAGACTTGGTTTTTTTACAAGTTATGTTTTTCATGGCATTATATAATCAACGACCAACGAAGAACAACCGGGCTAATCCTCCTCTCTTTCGATCTTTTCCGTCCCCAACCAACTGTCAACATCGGTTGGTACAACGTAAAAGTTGAAGAGTACTTCCCAATCCAATGCGATGCCGTGGTGCAGTGGTTAACATCATCGACCGCCGAGCGGAACGTCTATAGTTCAAATCCGCTTCATAGCCAAGGAAAAGTAATTCCTATACGGACAAAAAGTATGCAACGCGGTTGTGAATGGAAAGTGACCAGACGTACTGCTGTAGGCATAACACTCACAATATATTGTCAACTGAAATTCATCCCCCGCGTATGCAGTATTAAAGCGCTTGAACGAATTACTACGAACTATAACCAACGCGGAATCTGGTCGGCCCTCGTCCTATCTAGCACAACCACCCCTGAGAGTTAACGAACATCAACGAACCAAACCACTGCACTCCGTTCAGGTTGTGTGTCTATAGCACATCATAAGAGAATATATAAATAAAAACTCTTCAACCTGCGCGAGTTTCTAAAAAAAAAAAAAAACTGTCAACTTCTGAGTGACACAGCAAAAATATGCAACAAAAACTCTTTATGACAACTGTAATCCGCCTCATTCCCCAATCTTTTGCGCACGCATATTATGCGCCAACTGCGCAGAAGAACATCCAGCCTCTTCAAGGTTATGCTACAGGTACCAAAAAGCTAAATCTTAAAAATAAAAACAATAAAAAATGCAATTTGGCCGACTCCCTCTCAGCTATAGACGAAATTCTCAATAACAATAATCAAACCTACTATCATCCCTAATATGTAGGCTACTGTACCACCAGTCTCTCAAAACAAAATTAATTTGGATCTGCGTGTATGTAAAAACCCCAGAAACGAACTTGCTGTTCCAACCGCAGAAGATATCATCAAAACCCCTTCCCTCACTTCACCAAATTTCAACCATCAAGAACTTAACAAACTGAAACTGACAGAAATTGACAGCCTCCTATCACCATCTCCTTTCGGATAGAACATAACAATGGTATAGAACTCTAAATAAAAACAAATTTACAATAAACAATTACTGTAATGCATCCGTGAAAATATCCCGACCCGAAGCATCAAAAATAGTCCGTCTTAGGCTTGATCACAGCATACTCCCCCATGAGTACTATATTAAGATAGATAAAACATCCCAATGCCCATACTGCAATCAAAACCAAATCAGCGTCACCACATCTTCTCCCAATGCCCCTTTTTCCGAACCCATAGACAAAAAAATCCTTGACCATGATCAATTAAACGACCTCCTCTCCAACCTAAATCCAATAAATATAACAAAAATTCTTCATTTCTTGAAAGCACATAGCCGAAAGGCATCTATGCCCTTAAAGCTTGCTTACAATAAGAATTTTAAGATAGCTTAAGATACTTACTTACTTAGGTGGCGCTACAGTCCGTGGTGAATCTGGGCCTCAACCAACAAGCGTCTCCAGCTGGCACGGTCTTTGGCCAGCTGTTTCCGCCGCACGTCCAGTTGGTTAAGGTCCCCTTCCACCTGCCTGCGCCACTGGAGATACGGCCGTCCTCTGCCTAGGGATCGCAAACGATGTTTTTGTCCAAAAACATCGATGTTTCGAATCCAAAAACATCGATGCATCGACGTTATTTAGAGCGATGTTTTTCACATCGATGTTTTTTGATTTTTTGTCACACAAATCCTACCTAATCCTACCTTTTCCCCATATTTACTGTTATTCACCTTTTCACATCGTTGCTGTCAAGTAAGATAATTGATTTGAATTCAATGGTGATTATCAAAGTAATATGCCGATAACCTGCCTGCAACCAAGATCTGTCATCATACAAAAAATGTGATTTAATGTAATGACTGATGAGCTAACATACATACATAGTCTCTTTCATATTTATATGTATACACAGATGGTACGGAACTCTTCGTGCGCGAGTCCGACTCGCACTTGGCCGGTTTTTAATTTTTTTTTAACTTCCGATAAAGGAACTTTAGGGCAAATTGTTAAAGTTATTCTTTATATACATACATATGTACATATTTCAATATCAGTTGACAATGTCATTGGAAAAGCGGAAAGAATGTCTAAAATCTCGATGTAAAAACGCGATGGAATTCTTGTTTTTAGGGTTCTGTGCGTCCGAAAAAAAAAACGGAACCCTTATAGGATCACTCGTGTTTCCGTCTGTCCGTCGGTCGCTCACAGTCAATTATCTCGGAATCTACTGGGCCGATTAAGTTGAAATTTGGTACACATATCAATTTTTGTGACCCAAAGGCAGAGGTGTGACGCGAATAGAAGAAATCTGTAAATGGGAGGTCATTTTTGGGGGGAAGGTGGAAAATAAAGAAAAATTTGAAAACTGCATCGTCTGATATATCAAATGGAAGGTCTTATTGATACGATCTGAAATGTATTTTTGTAATTTTAAAATAAATAGTTTCCAAGTTATTCCAAAAAATAGACGAACATTTTTTTACTTGCCAGCAACGATGTGAAAAGGTGAATAACAATAATGAGAAATATGGGAAAAAGGTTTGCAGTTCGGATTAATTCATCAAAGACACAAAAGAGATCAAAACTGGGAAGTTTGCTACTGGTTGTGGGATATTGTCGACTAACCTTAGTTCAGTATGTGACCAAGGGGATTTTTTGGATGAAAATCATGTCTGTTGTATGGGAGCCCCCCTTAAATATTCAGACGGACGGACGGACGGACAGCGAAGTCTTAGTAATAGGGTTCCATTTTACCTTTGGGTGCGGAACCCTTAAAATGAGTTACAAAAGAATATGAACAAACGGTTCCATAAAATTCAATTCAATTCGATTCTGGCGCTAGCAACTACATTAGATCCGAGTTTCAAATTACTTTATTGTAAAGATGCCTTGGCTAAAAATAAAATAATTTCTTATATGAATGGGTTCGTAAGAGCTGGAAGTAAAGTAGGATTCTTCCGAGAATCCGAAAAAGAAGAAAGGACTTTCGATATTTTAACAAACCATAAACAATTGGCTCATCAGAACATTAAGTCTAAACAAATGCTGTTGCGACTATAAATCAAAATCCGATCGAAAGGTGGAATGATATGAAAAATGTGTTTCCAGGACTCTATAACCAGGCTACCAAATATTTACCAATTTGTGGTTACATCAGTCCCAAGTGAATGACTTTTTTCCAAAGACAGAGCATCGATTACCCAGCAACGAAACCGTTTGACAGGAAAAGGTGGTCCAAGTTATAGTTTTTGAATTCGATTTGATAATACTTATTTCTAAATTACTGCGCATATTGTTTGTCTTTTGAGTAGAACTAACTTAGTCACACAGACACAGTGCACGAGTACGTTATTTTTACCGTACATATGTACTTATGCTATTGTTTTTCTCAGCTTTTAGGCTAGGAACGCCCTAACGATTTCGGTCGCACAATTTTTCGTCATAAAAAATAGATTAATTAATGGTTATGAGCTCATATGATACCAAGATCTGCATTATGACTAATATTTTTTCTGCCTTCTGTGCACTTCACTCTCACTACGTACTATCTAAAAATAATGCTGAGATTCTATTCGTCGGGCATGCTTTCCTCCGACCATACCTTGCAAATGAGATGATGCATGCACCTTACCAGCTCATCTGCGCCCGTGGCTTTATTAGACTTAAGTCTTGATATCGCTATTTTGACTTCGTCTAGGTCGGGTGGACGGAGTTCTCTTACATCGTCATCCATTATGAATGGATCGTTCTGCCTGGCACCGGTATCTTGTCCGTCATCGCGGTTATACCGTCTGCAAAAGTGGTCTTTCCAAATCCTCAGCATCGACTGTGATTCCACCACCAGTTCTCAATTTTCATCCCTACACGCCGCCGCTCTGGCTTTGTAGCCATGGCATGTTCGTTTTACCTTATTGTAAAACTTTCGGGCGTCATTCATTACATTTTCACCATTTTCTACACCGGTTAAGCTAGTGGCGATAATGATATTGCGGCGAAGTTGTGTGACACGAAGTCTCGTCCCATTACATAATCCCGGGGCATCTACATTTCGTATAAGCATGACTGGGACGCTTAGTAGTCAAATAACAGATGATAGGTACCGTATACACTATAGTGTGAAGCGCGGCCCGATGCCCGCACTTAAGTGCAGATAGAGAGCACACAACGTTAGCGCGTTTCAGAAACATATCAGCGTCATCTATCGTAATTCAAGAGTAACACTTATTTATGTTTCGAATGTTGATTGTTTTCACAAAAGCTGATTGATTTATGGTTGTTTTAATTAAATTCTTTTATTATTCGTTTGTATCATAGAACCTATACGAATTTCGCGGAGAGTCTCACACAAACTTCCATCCCCTACTGATTTTTTGCTGCATATTAGTATAGATAACCAGTTTTTTTTAAATTTTATTATTTTTTTTTAATAAAGCATTTTTTTTTTTTTTAATTCCTGCGCGTGTTTTATGCAAAAAAAGACCCCCCCCCCCTTTAAAATCCTACATGTATATTGTTTGTTTTGAGTGCCCGCTTAGGGTCAGTAAGAAATTAATGTTAGTTATAATGTGAGCTAGTTTTACTCATTTTGTCTAGCATGTAAGATAGTTATAGGATTGTTTGAAAATAAAATGAATTTAAAATGCAAAAAAAAATCACTGTTGGCGGTTTTTTGACGTGAAAACGTCTTATAAATCGATGAACACCGGCCGCACGTACAAAAAAGTATGACTCATTGTCACGTTCCGCCTGAGCGAAACAAACGATAGAGAGGCATCTATTTTGCCTATGGGATAGAATTTTGTTTGCATACTTGGGGGCATGAAGAAATTTTGCGATGACGTAGGCATACTTTTAGGAGTAATTTTATTTAATTTTAGTTTTTAATTATAGTGGGGGCCATTTATTAAGCTTAATTCAAGCTAACATTCTTAATTCTAACTTAACTAACTAACATTCTTAATTAGTCTAACTTAACTGACTAACAAGAACGGGAGAGGGGGACGCGATTAGGGAACTATGGTAGGGAGAAGGGGAGGATACCGAGAAGACGAAGTTTTAGGCTTGGAGTGCTGAGGTTGAAATCGAAGTTATTGTTCGAATTAACACTTCCATGCATACGGGAAATGGGTTCATTGGAGTCGTAAGAGGTGCGGGGGGTGGATAGATAGAAGAGACGAGGATTGCGAGTATTACGAGGGTTAGTGGTAAGGGATATAGAGTTGTAGAGGTTGGCGCAGTCAATGGTACCTGTTAGGAGTTTCTGAATGAAGAGGATGTTAGCTACCCTTCTTCTTTCTTCCAACGTACTCAGATTTATTAGTTTGAGTCAGTCTTGATAGGGCGGTAAGAACAGAGGATTTTGCCAGTGCAGACCTCGAAGAGCGAAGCGTAGGAATCGACACTGGATGCCCTCAATTCTAGAAATGTGGGTTTGATGATAAGGGGACCACGCTTGAGATGCGTATTCAAGAAGTGGGCGAACGAAGGTAATATAGAGGGATCGAGTCACGTAGGGATTGGAGAATTCTTTAGACCAGCGCTTCACGAAACCGAGTGCAGACTCTTGCTTTAAGAATTATATCGTCGAAAATTGAGCTCTGGGTCACATAGTATGCCAAGATCGCGGATAACCTGAACGGTAGAAATGGGTTGGTTGTGGAGAAAGTAGACACGAGGAAAGGATTGGACACGTTTACGTGAGAAGGTGATAGATTGGCATTTGGAAATGTTAAGCTCCAAGCAACACCAGGTAGAAAAGCTATTGAATCGGATTGAATAAGGGAAGAGTCTTTTAGCGAGGAAATGGTCTTAAAGAACTTGGTATCGTCGGCGTACAGTGAGAGATGGGAATGTTTGATGATTATCTCAATGTCGTTTATGGTAAGAATGAAAAAAAGTGGACCTAGGTGGCTACCTTGGGGAACGCCAGAAGAGACTAAGAAAGGGTTAGAAAAGGCAGATCTAAAGCGAACACTGTAGTAACGGTTTTTTAAATATGAAGATATCCACTTCAGCGCAGTGGGTTCAAAGCCTAGGGAAGACAGTTTGAAGAGTATTAGATTGTGAGATATTTTGTCGAAGGCTTTTTACATTCTCTAATGCTGAGAGGGTGAAGGACACGAATTCGACAAGGTTTGTGGTTGTAGACCTGGATTTGAGGAATCCATGTTGATTTGAGGAGATTAGAGATTTACATGGGAAACTTAGAGTGTCATACAAGATGCTTTCGAAAAGTTTGCAATGGGGCGGTAGTTGTTAACATCACTCTTTTCTGTGAATAGGAGTTATGAAAGCGGTTCTCCATATCTGGGGAAATTCTCCAAGGGACAGGGATAAGTTGAATAATTTTTAGAGCGGGACGGAGAGAATGAAGGAACGTTTTTTTAATAATATCGCAGGGACACCATCAGGTCCAGGAGTGAACTCATTATTAAGTTGATTCAGTTTATTTCAGTTTATTTCAATGAATGGGGTTCAACAGAACGTGGGAGAAATGGACTAAGGGAGAAATTTGGCAGGTAGTCGTAATAGGAAGTGTCCGGCACAAAGGAGGAGTCATCGGCGAAAGATTGTTCAAAGAGGTTGGCAAAAAAGTTGGCGATAATGTTGGTATCATTCGAGGTTTCGCCATTCAAAGAGAGTGATGTTGGGTAGCCACCAGATTTCCTTTCGTAGTTGACAAATTGAAAGAAGGACTTAGGATTGTTGATAAGATTGGCTAGTGTTTTCATCAAGTGGTGTTCGTTCGTGTTAGATTATACGAAGGAGGAGAAGATAAGTGATTGGATCGAGAAATGGGAACGTAGAGAGAAATAGAGTTAAATATTTCTCTATAGAATAAGGATATGGCGTCATTTATTGTATGGCCGTCAAAATTGATTGAATTGGCGCTATTGAGATATTCTTTGATTAGGTTGAAATTTGCTTTGTAGAAGTCGTAAGACTTGAACGCTGGAGGGGAAGAGTTTAGGGGTGGAGAGTAGAGAAAAAAAAAAAGGAGAGAAGAAGGGGAGGATGGTAGTTTTCGATGGTTGGTAAGGAATGGCGACAAAGTTAAACAGAGGAATTAATTCGACAATATCCCACAACCAGTAGCAAACTTCCCAGTTTTGATCTCTTTTGTGTCTTTGATGAATTAATCCTAGCTGCAAACCTTTTTCCCATATTTCCCATTATTGTATTCACCTTTTCACATCGTTGCTGTCAAGTAAGATAATTGATCTGAATTCAATGGACACTTTGATGATCAACTATATCTCATAATGAAGATTTTTGATTATCAAAGTAATATGCCCGATGACTAATGACGTAACGTACATAGTTTCTGTCATATTTATATATACAGATGGTACGGAACCCTTTGTGGGCGAGTCCGACTCGCACATGGCCGGTTTTTTATTTCTAACACGTACCGTACACATTTGCATCGTTTCAAGTTCTTTACTGATTTCGGCGGAGTGGTCAATATTCTCTTTTATGAACAAGGATGAACCACCTCTTGCCCTTCCTGATGGGTGAAATGCGTGGTAGGCGGAGCAGCCTTTTAGATTTATACGCGACTGCATCATCAGGTGGGTTTCAGAAATTAAGCATATACTTAATAGAGTTGCAGATCTATAGGTGGCTTACGAGCCCACCATATAGAGTTTCTAAAAAATACTCTATATTGGCGACCCTCAAGGTACGATTTAAGCCATGCGATGATTTGGGGCGGGAAGCCTAAAGCCTCTAATTTAAAATAAATTAATGTATGGCTTAACTTATCGAATGCTTTAAAGTAGAAACACAATGTGGCGTGCGCGCGCGCGTGCTTTTGATCGGCTTTGTACCGATTTACGGGATAATGTGTCAGACGCACGCAACCACAATTCGCAACACACAATCTGGCTTCAAATCAGCTGCGCGTAGAGAGCTTAGGAATATGACAATACCATGTTCTGTTTCTTCAAAATGTACACATATGAATTTAGTGCAGAAAGAAGAGTAGATTTGTGTTCTTTTCTATTTATATGATTTAATTGAAACATAAATATAAGAAAATTTCAGCTCAAATAAAGGTATATGTTTATAAAAAAATATGCATTTAGTTCTGTAACACCCATCATGATTAGTTTGCATCCAAAAAATATAATAATAAGCTACGAAAATGTATGCATGTTGAAAGCGAACAACTCGGAACACTACATGACAGAACACGTTACACTATTCTGGTAAAATCGAACAACACAATGAAATACATCTGTCAAACGCACGCCTTGAGTAGAGAGTAGCTCTACTCCGGCGCTTTGCTCGACTTTACGATATTTACGATATGAGGTCGAGCAAAAGTTGAGGTAACATTATGTGTTGCTTCATAAGATATCGTTGTTCCTACTCATGCTGTCAAAAGCACGCGCGCGTTCACGCCACATTGTGTTTCTACTTTTAGTCTGTAGTGATAACATCTACCTCGTTGCCTTGCTCCAGAGTGTATTTTGGAGGCAAATTCGGTAAGGTTGGTTGTGGTGGACCTGCTTTTTAAGAAGCCATGCTGCCGGGAGGAGAAGATTTGCAGTGGAAGAACATTGAGTCATACACGACGGACTCGAAAAGCTTAGGGATAGCGGACAATTTAGCAATCGGTCTGTAGTTAGAAATATCCATCTTGGAGCCCTTTTTGTGAGTGGGGAAGATATAAGAATTTCTTCAAATGGTAGGGAAAGGAAGCTTGACGAAGTGAAAGGCGAAAGAGAATAGAAAGAGGTTTGCAGAGGGAAGCGATGCATTTCATGAGGAGAATAGCTTTAAGTTGGTTTATCTTTTGTGGTCCTCTTTAATATCAATTACGGAGAGTGAGGTCTGAGAGCAGTTATTCATATAGCTGAAAAATAGAGGGTCGGGCTTATCACTGGAGTCGTTAAATGACAGGCTAAAAATGAGGCAAAAAGGTTCGCGACGATTTTGGTGTCGTCGGAGGTGGTATTGCTTCATTTGATAGTAGAAGGGACCCCATCCGATATATATATTTTTTTAAAGTTGATGAATTGGTAGAAGCGGGTAGGATCAGTAATAAGGGACGTCTGCATTCTTTGAGAATATGAGTTGTAGAGGGTGTCACAGATGATAGAGAAACGTTGGGAGGCTTGTCGTTAACTGAATTGCTAAGTGAGGCGAAGTCGGCCTTTCGGAAGTTGAGAAAGAAAGAGTGATCATAAGTGGAGGAAGTTTGGTTTAGTTTATAGGGGTAGGGGAGGATGATATTGGTCCAGAGTGGGCAGCAGAGTTGTAGGCATCAGAAGAAAACATAACGTTTAGTTGTCTTCCACGATTCTACAAGACTCTACAAGACGATCAGTGAAAAGAGTTTACTTGTTAGAGGAAACATTAATAGGGACAAGAAAACACTCGCCATCTGAAGGGGCCCATTGCAAGGATAGAAGATTGAAATCTCCAACCACGATGAAGTCATCACTTGGATCGACGTCTGAGAAAAAAGATACTATTGTGTCTAACAGCTAGCTGATAGATTTGGGCAGGTTGGGATGGGCGGATGTAACAGCAATGGATGTAGATAAACATCCATAAACCAAATAACATGTAGATGTTGGTGACTGATATCTTGGCGCAGACAAGTTCAAAAGATACAAAGTTCAAAATTGCAACAGCCGATGCACTGAGGCGGCTATGGATGGACAAAAGGACACCTCGCCCAAGGGGAAGTGTGTTATTGCGCTCACTATCAGTGCGAAAGACATCGAAGTCGGAAGAGAAGAGTTCGAAGTCGAAAATGCTAGGGTTGAGGTAGGTTTCAGTTAAGGCGAAGATATTGTAAGGAAGCATTAGCGAGTTGAGATAGACAGTTGAGGTCTTGGAACGAAGGCCTCTTACTTTTTGATAGTATAGGGAGAGAAAAACTTCAGGGGGGGTTGTGACGAGAGAGTCAGGGACGATAACAGTTTCTGGCATCCCTGCGAGCTTTTTGGAGAGAGGCAAGGCACTTAGAGCTAGTATGAGTAGCGAAACTAGAGAGGTCGCCTTTTACCGTATTAGCCGAGATGTTAATGCGCTCATGGAAACGACCGTGCTGTTGGGTCGGTAGGCAGGTCTTCTAGTTGGATAGAAACCATAACACTGGTCTTGGTCTTACCGTCAATACAGACAGAATCCGGCTTATTGTGAAGGTAAAGACAATGATCTCGCAGTTTGGATATTACATAGTGGCCATCCATCTCATTAAGTGGCGAGCACTTCTCTACGAGCTTATAGGTGAGTTTAACGGAGGGAGGGAGGAGTGGATCCAAAAGAAGGGAGGCAGGCATTTTGTGAGGAGGAAGCGGAAGGTGTGGGTGGAGGAGGGATATTCGCGGATTCGGGAGGGTTGATTGTGTGGAAGTGAATGAAATTAGGGTATTTGGTGGTCGAGGTATTATTAGACTTAGTGGGGAGGTTAAAGGAACCCCGAATGTGAGGGTTATCCTTACTGTTGATTATATTGGGATTGGGAGAGATGTTATGGAGGAAAGCAGTGCTCGGGATAGAAGAGATAAGGTCCTTATCTTCCTAATCGAGACAAGTTTCCGCCCTTTCCTTGTCTTTTGAGTTTTGGGAAGAGGATAAAAAGACCGAGTTCAGTGCATACGATGGCTTAGGCATTATTACTTTGTTTTTTGCCCCAAAAAAATTGTCTTTGGTTTATTTCGCAGAAAACCGCCAAACATACGCTTGCTTCGAAATCTAGTTAGGGGTTAGTATTTTACTATTCCCTCGTCAGGGAGATTTTTAATACAACCTGTAAGCGCCCACTTTGTCCAATTTGCCCAGTTTTTTATTTTTAAAATATTAATATAAGTATATATAGATTTTTCATAAACTTGATGTACATACATATATTGCTAGGTTGTTTTAATAAAAACGCTTTTATTTCTTTCCTTACAGTTAAGTTTAGTTTTAGCTGGTAATGAAATATGGCCATTGGAAAGGCCGGAAGGTATGCCAAACATAGTCGCTTTAGAAGTAATGTGTGGGAAGGATCACATGGATGTCCACTTAACATTTTCACATCCCTTCGAAGGAATCGTCAGTTCTAAAGGTAGTTTTATATCTAGTTATGTATATATGTAAGTCCAATACTATCATGTCTTCTTTTAGGACAACATAGTGATCCACGATGTGTGTATGTTCCGCCGTCTACTGGTAAAACCTTTTTTTCCTTCAGAATTTCATATTCCCGCTGTGGAACCAAGCCAGATTTGCATGGACAGTTTTATGAAAATACGGTAAATTGATACAAGATATATATACATGTATGTATGTATATACATATGATACTTACGATCAAATTACGTTCGTAAATCCACTTTGTGACATTAAATGTTAGGAACTTTAATTTTAAATGCTTCTCAATTATATATAGGTAGTTGTCCAATACGATAAGGATCTTCTCGAGGTTTGGGACGAAGCAAAACGCCTCCGATGCGAGTGGTTTAATGATTATGAGAAAACCGCATCCAAACCGCCGATGGTAATTGCAGATCTAGATGTGATACAACTCGATTTCAGAGGTAAGATGGTAATTGCAGATCTAAATGTGTATAATCGATTTCCGACGTAAGTAACTATGCTAAAAATAGTATCATGAAGGGTACCACATAAAATGTACCATATCGCCTGCCGACTCAAATGGTTCAGGGTAAGGCGTAACCAATTAAACGAGTTCAAACAATCGCAATTGATTGACTGCCAACCACAGCGACAACAATAAGTACACCATCCAAGTATCGGATTGCGGAGGCATAGATTATAAACTCCATAATTACATAATAGCATAGTAATTATATTAAAGTTTATTCCTTTACTCTTTGATAGGCGATAACGTTGATTGTTGGATGGAAATACAACACGGTAAGGGACCCTGGGCACCTCCCGTTAGTGGCATTGTGCCTCTGGGATCGACACTTACACTTGTTGTGGCCATCAATGATTATCGCGGTAAGATAAACAATTTTACATGGATTTTAATGAGTGCAATAAATATGCATATAATATGTGCACCTGGACCTGTATTGAGAATGTTAGCGCTTCTTTACGCGCCCTTGTACCAACGTTTCATTTTTTCATATTCATCTTCATTTTTGTTTTAAAATTTAAATAATATTTACTAGAGAATAGTAGTGACATTCTGTATGTTAACAAAAATATAATTAATGCCACTTCATTAATAATAAAACACAGTTTGGGGTGATAAATATTGTATGTATGTATGTTGGCGTTACAGTCCATGAAGAGCCTGAGCCGAGCTTCTCTCAATCACCCATGTTGTGTGTGATTTCATTTTCTCATAGGTGAAAGGGACCTACAGTTTATTGCCGGTTCCGAACGGCGAATTTCGAGAAGCTTTTCATGACAATTTTACTACAGGGGGTCTTGTCAGAACCCCGCTGAGGAGAAACACCGTGAAAAACACGTTCGATGACATGGCTGTGTCGGGATTCGATCCCGTGTCATCGGCGTCAGAGGCCAACACACTACCCACTGCGCCACGGTGCTCTCAAGGGTGATAAATAATACATCTCAATATTAACAGACAAGAGGAAGTTATTATAAGGGTAATAACCAACTTTTAATTGTGCATCAATAGACCAGAACGCGAGGAATTTTCTCAGACAATGGGATCCAAAAGATTCTCGATCTGATTGTGGTCAAATTCAAAGAGCCATGACTTAATCTCATTTTTTTTTCGATCGAACCGATTCTAGTGGGTTAAATACAATAAACAGAACCCTGATTGCTTCTGACGGTATAGCGGTCAGTGTCTACTATTCAGGTAGCCACATCTTTAGAAGAATACTTTCAAGACTTTATATAGAAGAAGTGTCTTAGGAGAAGGACTTTCAAGCAAATAAACAATTGAATGGAATGCTGCAGATGGCTCCTACTACAAATTTCTCTTACTACACATTTTTGAAGAGTCAGTTACTTATACATCTTATTGCGATTCCACACTGTAGTTTGGAATGGAAAATACTATAGTTTATTAATTCGTCAAGATGTAAAGAGGGCATGTATTCTTTAGATAGTAAAAAATACGCAACATTGAGAAAAAGAACTGCTTCAATGATAAGATGTGTTCAGACCAACACGATTTATTATCTATACTAATGCCTAGATCACTGTCACCATTCACAAGAGAAAACAAACCATGCTCAGCTATAGACTGTGCAATAAGAATCGGTAATATCATTGTGAGATGACATATCGAGATTAAGATCTCCTAGCAATACAAGACTAAGGCTAGTGGACTTTATGGCGGGACAAAATCTGGTAGTAGCAAGTACACGATTCCAACACCTCAACATCTATAAGGGGACCTGGCGGTCTTTCGATCAATCGACAACCAACCAAATTAATCATATTGCGATCGACGGCAGACACTCCTCCAGCATCCTAGATGTCCGAACCTTTCCAGGAGCCAACATCGACTCGGATCATTACCTTGTTGCAGCCAAGGTACGAATTTCGAATTTCTGGAATCAACGGAGTCGAGTAAGAACACTAAAATTTAACGTCGGAAAGCTGCAATCGCAGGAGACCAGGAAATTCGCCGATCAAGTCTCCCTCAAGCTCTCTCAAGTCCCGATGCAATCTGCAGAAACCATAGAGCAGAAACCATAGAACAGCAATGGAGTCGTTGTCAAAACGCCATTAGAGAGGCCGCCTCAGATGTACTCGGTTTCGAACCACCACCGTCGAGAAACCCCTGGTTTGATGATGAGTGCAGACAGGCCCATGTAGAGAAACAGAATGCATACATGGTCACATTGCATCGACGGACGAGGGCTGCCCGCGAGCTCTATGAACAGAAAAGGAGGGAGGAGCATGCGCTTCTGAGAAGGAAAAAGAAGGAGCACGAGAAGGGCGAGATCGAGGAGATGGGGAGATGTTACGGCAGGAACGACGTTCGAAAATTTTACCAGAAAGTAAAACGAACATGCCACGGCTATAAAGCCAGAGCAGAAGCCTGCAGCGATGGGCAGGGACAACTAGTAGTGGAGTCACAGTCGATGCTGAGATTGTCGAACGACCACTTCTGCAGACTGTATAATGGCGATGATAGTCAAAATGCCGCCGTCAGGCAGAGCGAACCATTCACAATAGACGAAGACGAAGAGGAATCCCGTCCACCCGACCTAGACGTGGTTAAGATAGCGATATCGAAACTTAAGTCTTATAAAGCTGCTGGAGCAAACGGACTCCCCGCGGAACTGTTTAAAGCAGCTGGCGATGAGCTGGTCAGGAACATGCACCAACTCATCTGCAAGATATGGTCGGAAGAACGCATGCCCGATGAATAGAATCTTAGACTGTGCAGGATGACTATGGAGAACTCTCGCTGCTCCATTAAGGTCGGAGGTGAACTAACCGACCTCTTTGGTGTTAAAAAGGGTTTAAGACAGGGTGACGCACTGGCTTGTGATTTCTTCAACATTGTTCTTGAAAAGATCGTGCGGGACTCTGCGGCCAATACAAGAGGTACGATCTACTTCGAGTCCACACAATTGCTTGCCTACGCAGATGACATTTATGTTATTGGACGGACAAAGCGAGACGTCAATGAGGCGTTAGCAGGCATTGAAGCAGAAGCGGCTAAAGTGGGTCTAAGGGTAAATGGGGACAAGACCAAATATATGCTGTCATCCAAGAAAGACGCGCAACACCGACGTCTTGGTCAGAACGTCACCTTCGGCAGCTTGGCTCGATAGTGACAAGCAGCAACGACACTAGCGCTGAGATAAAACGCAGAATGACTCTTGCCAACCGCTGCTTCTTCTGGCTCATTGAGGCAATTGAGTGGTAAAGCCCTCTCTCGAAAAACTAAGGTATCCCTCTACAAAATCTTAATCATCCCGGTCCTCCTCTACGGCGCTGAGGCTTGGACGTTATCAAAAGCGGATGAAGAGGCTCTTAGGCGTTCCGAGAGGAAAATTCTGCGTACAATCTTTGGCCCGTTTGTGTAAACGGAGAGTGGAGGAGGAGATTCAACCAAGAACTGTACGGGCTGTACAGCGAAATCGGCCTGGCTAGACCTTTTTGGGACCAACGTCTAAGATGGCTAGGCCATGTAGAGGGAATGGACATCAACGTTCCGGTCCGAAGAGTCTTCCAACCCTGAGGGACGATGCAGCAGAGGACGACCGCATTTAAGGTGGTGCGCACAGGTGGAAGGGACCTCAACCAACTGGGCGTGCGGCACTGGAAGCGGCTGGCCAAAGATCGGGCCGGCTGGAGAGGCTTGTTGGTTGAGGCTCTGGTAGCGCCATCAAAGTAAGTAAGTAAGCAATACAAGATCCAAATTGGGAACTGCAATTTCAAAAGCTCATTTCCTTTAGTGAAATCATTTATGGTAAACAAAGTGGAACTCTTCATTTAAAGTTAGAAAATCCTAAGTTGTTCGTAAATAGGTCCAGGATGCTATGTATATGTAGGTACATTTGATAGGACGTTGACCGGAAAATTAATAATATGATCTATGTATGAATGCCGCCTTGTTAGTTAACCGAGCATTTTTGCACTCATTAATTTCTTTTGTTATTCTTTACTCTCCCTGTTATAATTCGTAAACTCTTTTATTTCAGGTGAATTCGACATGCGTGTAAAGTCGTGTGTCGCATCCGATGGCTCCGGTCATGTCATAAAACTGTCTGATGAATTTGGTTGCGTTCTACGCCCCAAGATGATATCGAGGTTCCTCAAAGCACGTGCACCTGATGAACGTGCTACTGTTATCACGTACGCCTTCTTTCACGCCTTCAAATTCCCAGATGCTCTTAGTGTACACATAAAGTGTAAAGTGGAAATATGTCGTCACGGTTGTCTCGATCACTGCCAATTGACTGGAAATATCCATGAACGAAAGGATATAATCAGCAGTGAAACCGAGGAAGACAACGGTGTTAGTAACACCAATGATCTTCATAACGTTGTCGGACCAGGTCTTGATAATGACCGTGATCACGATATCTTCTACGATGATATAATTCATAATCGTAAGCAATTATCATCGATAAACAATGGTATCGCAAGCATATTGGACAATTTCAAACACAATGAAAAGAATAATAATGCCAATTTGGAACCACGGCCGGTGCATGAGAATGAGGACGAAACCGATTTAGATTCTCTCTTCGAAAACAACGACGCTGAGAAGGAGCAATACATGGAACTGAAAAAGACCGGTAAATTCCCACAAGGGCCACGGCTCATCGAAGCACAGAATCGAATGGGAGTGCCAGTTGCTGGACCACGCTCGTTGGAACCAAAGAGCGATGATGACATACGTCCAGTCTATCGGGCAACAAGCAAAGCAGAGGAAAAAAATGCTCAAAATGTTACGAACAGTCTACCTGAATTACATAAGAAACAACAGCGCAGAAGACGATCAATTGTGGTTTCTGATCGCAAGGCGCGAAGTGCGGATGTCGGTGTAAGCGGCTTGTATGAAGTCATTTCCGAGGCGGATTTAGCTTTCAACCCCGATACCAAACAAGAAGCCGTTACGGTTTTCCAAGGAAAAATCTCAGAGGACGTAGTGTATGGAATTTGCATGCCCGTCCCAGGTTTCAGTATTCTTTTTATTGTCGTCATATCAGCTACAATCGTTTCAGCGCTGATTGCTGGGTCCCTTCTTTATCGGTACCAATTACAAAAGGAAGCATTGGAGAAACAAACACCACTTCCACTCGGCTCGCTAGCATCTTGGATGACACTCAGGCTATTCCGGATGCGGCATGAGGTGCAAACAAATCAGTCGCCAGTAACGACGGAGGCAATAGTCCATGAAACTTCTCAATGAGAGAATTGGAGAAAGGCGTTCTTTCTGACTGACTGACATCGTTTTTATTTTTTATTTATTTTGTTGTTTTATTTTATTTTTTATTTTTATACTCTTGACATCATTTCGGGCGAAAATGCAATAAAAAAGTACGCTTTTCACCATATTCCTCTGCAAAAATCAAGACACAAACAGCTAACTTAAATACTTTTCCAATACCTTGCTTACTCGTATTCACGTCAAAAACTACATCTGTGTTCTTTTTCATTTCAATTGTATCTTGCACTTATTTTGACAAGTATTTCGTAAGTTGGCTTTCATTTGTTTTATTCCAGAGGATAACTGAACATACATATCTGGTGCTCAACTGGTGCATTACTCTTTTATTTGTATTTAACTTTTACATAGAACATTTTTTCATGTTTTGAAAAAGACACACGTTTTGAAAGCATATACAATTAGAAAAGTATACAATTTTCTAACTCTAAGTATTTATTTATGAACGATACAATTAGGAAATCCATTTAAATTTTTTTTTCTATTTATCTATTGCAAATTGAACTTGAAAACAATATAAACTTAACTAGGCACATAATGAACTTTATTTAATGAAATAATATAAGGGTCTAAAGTTAAAATAAAATTATTTAATTGTAGTTGAAATAAAATAAA
Source organism: Eumerus sabulonum (assembly GCA_951905685.1). Lineage (NCBI taxonomy): Eukaryota > Metazoa > Arthropoda > Insecta > Diptera > Syrphidae > Eumerus > Eumerus sabulonum. The sequence goes on from OX645062.1 coordinate 30,151,890, forward strand.
ATAGTGACGAGAAATTAAAGGAATAAGCTTTAAATTCATCTTCAGACCAGGTACATGGACTCATGTCACTATAGTCGCTGTTATCGGTGGAACTGAGGGAGCACGTGCGCAACCAAATATGTTTGCTCGTTTAAGATCCTTAATCAAGTGATACAAGTAATTTTTTTATTAAAAAAGTGATTAGATCAGCGCAAATTAGTGATGGCGAGTTCTGGAGCTTAAAAATATCCTGTGTTGCCTTCTTCTTTCTGATGACGAATGAATTCCGGAGTTCAAGGGCGGCCGGTTGCAAGTTGCAACCCTTAAGTTCACGCATACATACGTGGTCGTAGATATATAACCATGTACATCCAATAATAAAAAAGGGAAAGGGAAAAAGGAAGTAAATATATATAAAAAAAAACCGGCCAAGTACGAATCGGACTCGCCCACAAAGGGTTCCGTACCAACTGTACATATATATAAATAAAAAAGAGACTATGTATGTTCCCTTATCAGTCATCACATTAAATCACATTTTTTGTATGATGACAGATCTTGGTTGCAGGCAGGTTATCGGCATATTAATTTGATAATCAAAAATCTTCATGATGAGATATAGTTGATCATCAAAGTGTCCATTGAATTCAAATCAAATATCTTACTTGACACCAAGGATGTGAAAAGGTGAATAACAATAATGGGAAATTATTGAAATTCTAATGGGATTAATTCATCAAAGACACAAAAGAGATTAAAACTGGGAAGTTTGCTACTGGTTGTGGGATATTGTCGGCTAACCTTAGTTCAGTATATGACCAAGGGGATTTTTTGGATGAAAATCATGTCTGTTGTATGGGAGCCCCCTTAAATATTCATTTGCAACAGAAATACATCATTTGTGAAAATTTCAATTGTCTAACTATCACGGTTCTGAGATACAGCCTGGTGACAGACGGACGGACGGACAGCGAAGTCTTAGTAATAGGGTTCCGTTTTACCTTTGGGTACGGAACCCTAAAAAGGAAAAAGGAAAGGGAAAGAGGAAGTAAATACATAAATCCGAATTGTATGATTTCGGCGGGAACCATTCCCCCCTTCGTAAATGACCCTGGAATGGTGTTATTTACCAACATTTGAGCCGACATCTAATACAGCCACTTTAGTCGCAGGTCTTTCCATTATGCCCCCTTGAGTTTGTACAGTTACTCGTCTGACTTGTCCATCTTTTGCCGCGACTGTGTTGACGATTCGCCCCTTTGGCCACATGTTTCTTGGGAGGTTTTCATCCACGACGATAACTATGCTTCCCACTGCGATTGGTGCACATTTGTGGAACCATTTTACCCGTTTCGTGAGCACCGGTGTATATTTCTTCAACCATCATTGCCAGAAGTGATCACCAAATAGCTGCGTCTGCTTCCAGCGTTGTCTTAAATCCATTTGGTCTCTGCAAATTGGTTTATAGCCACCCGCTGCACCCAATAGCAAGTGGTTCGGGGTCAAAGCGTCGTCCCCCGCCGATTCGAGACTCACGAACGTTAAGGGACGACTTCCATTAGTGCGCTTCGCAGGGTCTCTTCGTTGAATGAGTAAGCCGGACACATTCTTCTCAGGAGATTTTTGGTTGTTCGTATAAGAGGTTCCCGTGCCCCGCCCATATGTGGTGCGCCGGTGGATTGAATCGCCATTTGATTCTGTCATACTTGACGGTGATGTTGTCAAAGTCCATCTTGAACAGCTCCTCTTTCACGGCCCTCTCTGTGGATCTTAAGTTTGTTCCGTTATCGGAGTAGATTTCTGCAGGAGTACCCCGGCGTGCCATGAAGTTGCGCAAACACATAATGCACGAAGCGGTGTCCAACCTGTGAGCTATCTCGGAGTGTACCGCTCGAAGCGTGAGGCAAGTGAATATGACTCCCTATCTCTTTTCTTTGTGCCCTCCGACGTTAACGAGAATTGGACCGAAGTAATGCACTCCTGTATAGGTGAACGGTTTTTTCATAGCTGCCCAATCTTGCTGCGGGTATAGGTGCCATTTGCGGAGGATCGGGGACAGCTATGTTAATTTTGCATTCCTGACATGACGATCGTACCGATTTGTACAGGATACGAAACCTTGGAATGTAGTAAGACCCCTTCAAGCTGTTGATTACTGTCTCATGGGCCATATGATATTACTTCTCGTGGTATGCTCTGATGATGAGAAACGTTATATGACTCCGATTTGGCAGAATGATGGCATCCTCCCGGCAATGGATATATATACATATATATCGTTGGCTCTGCCTCGCGCCCACAAGATCCCATCAGCGTCGATGTAGGCATTAAGTCCTTTTAGACTACTCTGTTTTGGCAGTCGTAGTCCTGTCGATAGAGCGTCGACTTCGGCTGAGTATGTGCTCGTCTGCGCTTGCTTGAAAAGTAGAATTTCCGACCTCTTAATCATTTCCGGAGTTATTTCTTGCGACATAGTCCGACGGTGAGTTTTGGCTTTGAGCCGATCCAGATACAGGAGAAACCTTGCAACTGCTCTATATAAGCGGCGCCATCCGGAAACGTATTCCACATTAAGCGTCACGATGTGTGTCCTTTTCGTAACATGCATATGTTTTCTCAGCTCCGTGTTATCCAATACCTCCGAGTGTGGAGTAGCTGTGGGCCATTCGCTGTCCGGTAACCTCAGGAAATCTGGTCCCTGCCACCACTGCTTGAATTCCAATGTGTTAGCCTTCTTGGTCGCCAGGTCTGCAACGTTGAATTTCGTCGGTAACCATCGCCACTGCCTAATGTCGGAATTTTCGAGGATTTCTCCAACGCGATACATTACAAATTGTTGAAAGTTTCGCGGATCCATTTGTAGCCATTGGAGGACCGTTTTAGAGTCTGACCAAAACACGACGCCGTCGATCCTGAGCCCACGGATGTTGGTGAGTTTGCGTGCCAAACGCACTCGAGCTACTGCAGCCTGCAGTTCCATGCGTGGGATATGGACATTGGTTTGAGTGGTGCCACCTTGCTTTTTGCAGCCACTAACGAGACGTGCACGGTAATATCCAGTTGGACGCGTACATAGCATACTGTTGCGTACGCATACTCGCCCGCGTCAATTCGGAGATCAATTCGGGTCGCTTTGGCTAGATATATGGAAAAGCATCTTGGAACTTAGAGCGCCTGAATTTGTGGAAGCAAGCGTTTCCAATGTCGCCAATCGTCGTAATGCGTCTGGGACAATTCTTCGTCCCACCCGATGTTAGCTCGCCACACGCGCTGGAGAAGGATGCCAATTCATGCCAATTGTATAGCAAGATATTAAGCCCAGGGGATCGAAGATAGACATAAGAACTTGAAGGACCTCTCTATTGGTTGGCACGGTATCATCTACCAAAACATTTCGTCTTAGGCACGCGAACCTGAAAATATACCTTCTCAGTATCTCCGAATTGGACTGGTGGTCGTCGTGTTGGCTGAACTTGTAAGAGCTGGCTAAGGACATTTATTGAATTTGATGCCCAATCCCGGATTTCGAATCCACCAGAGTGATGAACTTTGCGAACGAGGGTGGCTATTTCCAAAGCCTCCTGTTCGCTGTCCGCGCTATCAATATAATCGTCGACGTAGTGCGCCTTTAGGATGGCCTCGTATACCTTTGGATAACGCTTACGATAAGGCTCTGCATTTTTGTTTCTGACGAAGTGGGCGATACACGGCGCGCGGCTTATGCCAAAGGTCATTGCGCGCATGACATATGCGTTGACTTTGTTGCTGACTCTGTCGTACCAAAGGAACCGCTGTGCATGCATGTCCTCCGCTCGAATGTTAATTCTGTGGAACACCTCGGCGTTGTCGCCACCAACCGCAACTTTACCCACTCTGAATGCCAAAAGAACGTCAATGAGGGGGTTGAGGAGATTCGGCCCGGTGAATATGTAGTCGTTTAGAGCTACGCCATGAGATTTTGCGGTTACGTCCCAAACAAGCCGAACTTTGCTAGGCTTGTTGGGATTGAGAGCGATGAATATAGGTAGATACCAAATGCGTCCATTATGAATGTTCATCTCCGATTCCTTCAGTTGAACCGCGTATCCCTTTTGGAGTACATTTTCGATTTGACCAGCTATTTTTTTCATACAAGTTTGGTTCACGCTTGATTTGGTTTTTCAAGCATTCAAGACGATTGAGCGCGTTCTTGAAGCTCGTCGTTGCGCTACAAGAACTCAGCTTCGAATCGTCCGCTTATAACGCATGTTTTGTCGAGAATCTCTACTGCCCGCTTGTCGTCGTTTGATTGTAAATTTTGAGGCTTGATTTCCTCCAGGCTGAAGCTGTCCTTTACTGTGTCGTGCAATTCTTGCCATTTGCAGTCACAATGATACACGGTCCAGTACCGTTTTGCTTTCGATGTACCCTGAACGCTCCACCCTAGCAGACATTTCGAAGCGATTGGTTCGTCCCGCCTTCCTTCACGTAATTTGCGTGGCACTGCTACCTTCTAATTGTCCGCGCCGATGAGTAATGTTGGCTATATGCCGCGGTATGACGGCAGTGGTATGTCCTTCGAATATGGATAATTACCGCTCAACTCGTCCGCCATGACCGTCTGACTGGGAAGTGCAATGTTTTGGACAGTGTGGATATTATTCTACCAATAGCGCTTATCGTTGTTTACGGCTGAGATTTGTATGGATGCTCGTACAGATGAATTTTCGTTGCGTGTTGCTTCGTTAGTCCATTGTAGGCAAATAGGCATTCGAACGTCATTGATGTCCAGATTTTTGAAGGTCTCCTCGTCAATGAGATTAACTGAGGATCCCTCGTCCAGAAACGCATACACCTGGATCGTTTTCCCTGCTGCGTGTAAGTTGACGGGTATGATACGAGAGTAACTGTCTTTGTTCTCACTGCGGTGCGTAGTCACGAATGCTTTTTCCTGGTTTGATGATGACTCCATACCTTTTTTTTTTGGATCTTCTTTATGAAGCAGTGGATGATGCCTTTGAGTGCAGCCATTCACCCCACATGCCTTTTTATGAAGCATCCCTTGTTGCCATTTTCCATCTTTCCTCTACGGACGATTGCTGAAAATTGCTGCATTGTGCGGCGGAGTGATCGGTCATGCCGCACGCCATGCATTTTGTCGTAGGCGTTTGATGTGGAGCCTTGTGGTTGAGGACTGTTCTCGGAGTATGAGACGTCGTACCTTTTGGGTTGCGTGCTCTGACTATCGCCATGAATGTTTACCGAGCTTGTTTTATAAGTGGAGGGACAAACTACAGTTGATGCCGCTTCGGCTATGTGGTATAGCCAATCGCTGAACTCTTTGACTGGTGCTTTGTTGTTCTTTGGATGCATTGCCCAGTCGAGTTTGTGCCTGATGGACAGTTTGTCGACTAGCTCTTTTACCAGCATTGGGCTATTGAGATGTGCCTCCAGATTACACGTTTCCATGGTTGCGCATATATTGCGTACGGCCAATGCGAACTCTATAAAGGATTCCAATTTGTCTTTAGGGGGTGGCAACTTCCTTACCTTGTCAATCATCCTCTCTAGGATGTGTTCTGGTCTGCCAAAGAACATTTTTAGTGTAGCGATGACCTCGGGAACCATTGTCGGTAGGAGAAGCTTATCCTTAACTGTTCGCGTGCCTTACCTTTGAGGCACTTTTGTAGCCGGAGCATGTTTTCAGTGTGCGAAAATCCCGCGACTGAGGTACTGTTATCAAACGTACTTATGATCATCGACCACCCTTCAGAATCACCGCTGTATATAGACAAGTCCTTGCTTGTCTTTTTTCTTTTTGAGACTCGCGCAGGTTCAAGAGTTTTTTCTATATTCTCTTATGATGTGTTTTACACACACAACCTGAACGGAGTGCAGTGGTTAGAGTCGTTGATGTTCGATCACTACTCTCAGGGGTGGTTGTCCTAGATAGGACGAGAGCCGACCAAATTCCGAGTTGGTTATAGGCCGTAGTAATTCGTTCGAGCACTTTAGTAGTAGTAGTAGTAGTAGTATCACTTTCCATTCACCTCTGCGTTGCATACTTTTTGTCCGTATAGGAATAATTGTACTTTTTCTTGGCTATGAACGAATTTGTACTATAGACCTTCCGCTCGACGGTCGATGATGTTAACCACTGCACCAAGATCATTTTCCTTTTTCATTATACAATCGATTTTCACCAAAGGTCCAACATGCCACCAAGTAAAACACCCCCAAACCATAAGGCTACTTCCTCCGTGCCACACGATGTCTTTAACCTGGTGCCTAAGAATTCTTTCATTAGATCTGTGCTAGAAATATTCCTTTTAAATCTAATTGGTAACGGTTGACCTTGGTCTCATTGGACCATTGAAACTCTCTTCCAGTCTTCTACCGTCCAAATTTTGTGGTCTTTGCAGAACTTTAACCGTGCTTTTACGTTTTTATCGATAATACAGGCTTTTTCTGCTTTATGGCCGATACAAAACCGATTTCTTTGTGAGCTCGCCTGGCAGTCCATTCACTTACGTTTTTATTCATAGCCCTAGAGGCAGCCTTTGGTGTTTTTACCTAATTAGTTCTAAGCATCCTTTCCATGACACGAGCATTTCCGTCCGTTAATAACCGAGGTCTTCTACATATATTTTTAGGGGGGCTACAACTCTTTCTTTTCTGGACCATAAGGACTGTTCTCTGAGATAAATTGCAAATTTTGTAACCTATTGTAACCTTCCCCATTGCCTTATGAAAGCTTGCATCAAAAAATATATTTATCGTGTTTTTTTGTAAACAATACCCCACAAACACACTTCGAGCTCTGAATAACTGAAAACTAATATTATGAAACTAACAACTGCGAAAAATGTTTGCAAATAATACTAGCCACTGAACAATGCTAAAACTTGCAGAGGTGAGTACTTACATATATCAGAGCTACCAATAAATTCACCTGGATAGTGCGAAAATCGACACTATCCATCCGCTGCACACCCATTGACTTCAGTGGAGTCATAGTGTCGCAAAGAAAACACTGTCCACATCGTCTCGGCTTTTTTGCTTCCCATTGTAGGTCAACACAAAATCCATTCATGACGAACGTAAACATTGTCCTCTCCATGATTCAACGAGAGTAAACAAGCTGGGTCACCAAACGAGTGGGTGGCGACTCATTCGATCGAAACATTATCGGATTAGTATTATTAGCCGTATAAGGGTTGAAACCTTTTCGAGCCCAACTTGTTTTCGTCGGTCCGGAGTATCACTTCACTTACCACGGCTACATGTGATCAGCAGATGTGGATGTTAAGTTGGGTCCATCGTGTCTTCCCACTTTTCGGACGTCATATCCATCGTTTCCCCTAATATTAGTTACTTCGTATGGTCCCATTAACTTGATGTATAACTTGAGTCCGGCACCGTTTTGTGTTGTTTTGATAACAACAAGACCATGTAACTGGTAACATCTGGATGCTTTCCTGTTTCGATTGAACGTCCTCTTATTCTCCTACATACCTTCTGTATCTTTTCTGTACTGTTTTCCTCAGCAACTGCTGAATTTTGGCAACTGCCTGTCATCTTCGCATCTTATAATGGTTCCAAACATAAGTTGAAATGGACTTCGCTTGGTACTCCGTGATGTCGTTGAATTAATCCCTCGTTGGACATTGGCAACCACTTGAACTTCTTTGTAGAATCCTCCACTGACACCTCTATTATGATGCGATTCATTCTCTCCACTTGTCCGTTTCCACGCGGCACCGCCCTTGTCGTTAGGATGTGGCGAATGCCGTTTTGCTCACAGTATTCCTTGAGCATGTTAGCGACGAACGCCATTCCTCGATCCGACGCAATACGCGCTGGACTTTCGAAAACATCGCTTTGTTGTTGTAACTTCTTGACTGCCTCCTCGCTCTTCGTGGTTTTCGCCGAGTATATCCAGGCGAATTTGGTAAAAGCAATATTGTAAGATTTGTTAGTCGAGGGGAGTGGATCCAAATGGTCCACGTGATAAGTGTGCAAAGCTATGTCGCTTTTTTCGATGGGGTGTGCTTTTCCGTCTTTCCTCGCAGCCGGTATACACGGAACGCAGTTGGATAAAACAGCATCAACAATACAATACCCAATCTTCGGAACAAAGTAATCCTGCATGCGGATTACCTCTGTCCTCTTCGCACTAATGTGGCGCACCCTGTGAATTTCTCTCAGAATCTCCTTTTGCATAGATTTATGCACCACGAGCAAATGGGTGCCCTCTACATACTTGTACAGAAGGCCGTTTCTTCCCGTTGTCGAAAGAACATCCACGATTAACTGACAGAATTCATCCTTACCTTGCGATCTTTTCATTCTCTCAACGATGCCATCTTCGCAGTACAGCTGGATATCGGCTAAATGCATCTACCTAACGCATGGATGATCCTGATTGGTGCACCCGTGGACACATGTCTTTTTTGTTGATGGCGGCCGGGAATGCCTTGCAGTCCGTGTAAGTTTTGCATTTCTTCCCCAATAGATAGGCCGTAGCTTCTTGACGCTGTTTACTATGGCCAAAACTAAAAAAATTGTTAAGTATGCGATATGAATTTTTACTTGGCGGCGACCTTAACTGCAGACATCGAGACTGGGGTTGTGCCAAAGCAAACTGTTGGGGAAATATTTTACATAATATTTCTATAAAGCTGCCAATATCTATTTTGCTTCCACCTAGCCGTACTTTTATTCCATCTAGTTCTCGTGGCAATCCGTCTGTTATTGACTATCAAAAATCAACTATCTTACTTGACAGCAACGATGTGAAAAGGTGAATAACAATAATGGGAAATATGGGAAAAAAGGTTTGCAGCTAGGATTAATTCATCAAAGACACAAAAGAGATCAAGACTGGGAAGTTTGCTACTGATTGTGGGATATTGTCGACTAACCTTAGTTCAGTATGTGACCAAGGGGATTTTTTGGATGAAAATCATGTCGGTTGTATGGGAGCCCCCCTTGAATATTTTGTTCTGTTTTTAGTATTTGTCGTGGTAGCGGCAACAGAAATACATCATCTGTTTAACTATCACGGTTCATGAGATACAGCCTGGTGACAGACGGACGGACGGACGGATGGACAGCGAAGTCTTAGTAATAGGGTTCCGTTTTACCTTTGGGTACGGAACCCTAAAAATGACTGAAAAATGAAAAGGCCATCGAAAATACGCCTTACACTGCCTTCACATAAGATCACCATCCAATTTGCTTTTTTGAAAAATGGATATTTTGCTCTAAGTTTTTCATTAAAAACGCACTTTCCTTTTGTGGTCTTTGCTATTTTTAACACGCTTTTATTACACATAAAATTCACTTGAAATAGAGACAATTTACATGAAACACGGTCCACTTATCTATGAATAATGGTAAATAATGAATGAATAGTGCAAACAAAACGCCTACAAAGTCATGCTACATAGACGGACGAGAGCCACTCGTGAACACTACGAGCAGAAATGGAGAGAGGAACACACGCTTTTAAGGAAGAAAAAAAGACAGGACAAAAAGCTTACATAGGAATAATGCTCCCAAGTTTTACGGAAAAGTAAAACGAACATGCCAGGGCTATAAAGCCAGAGCAGAAGCTTGTAGGGACGGACGGACAGAATATGGAAAGAACACTGCTGTAGACTGTTTAACGGCGATGAAAGATCTAATACCGCTGTAAGGCAGAGTGATCCATTCGCAACGCACGAAGATGTAATAGAATTTTGCCCACCCGACCTAGATGAAATTAAGCTAGTAATTTCAAAGCTCAAGAACAATAAAGCCGCGGGCGCAGACGTGCTGTCTGCCGAGCTATTTAAAGCGGCTAGAAATGATCTGGTAGGGCGCATGCTCCAGCGTATCCATAAAATCTGGTCGGAGGAAAGCACGCTCGGCGAATGGAATCCAAGCATCGTTTTTTTTTTTTTTTTTTTTTCTTAGAGACTCGCGCAGGTTCAAGAGTTTTTTTTATATTCTCTTATGATGTGTTTTTAGACACACAACCTGAACGGTGTGCAGTGGTTTGGGTCGTTGATGTTCGTTCACTACTCTCAAGGGTGGTTGTCCTAGACCTAGATAGGACGAGAGCCGACCAAATTCCGCGTTGGTTATAGTCCGTAGTAATTCGTTCGAGCACTTTAGTATTGCATACGCAGAGGATGAATTTGGGTTGACCATATACTGTGAGTGTTATGCCTGCAGCAGTACGTCTGGTCACTTTCCACTCACAACTGCGTTGCATACTTTTTGTCCGTATAGGAATTACTTTTTCTTGGCTACGAAGCGAATTTGAACCATAGACCTTTCGCTCGGCGGTCGATGATGTTAACCACTGCACCACGGCCACCCCAAGAGACCATAAGAAAGGAGACCCCTATAACTGCGCCAACTACAGGAGAATCAGTCTGCTTAACATCGCATAAGATCTTCTCTGCCTGAAACCTTTTGAAACCAGATATTCACAATGCGGCAGATCTTGGAGAAGACTCAAGAATACCAAATCGACACCCATCACCTCGCGTATGACAGTGTGCATAGAGACGAGATGTATAGTGCCATGTTCAGTTATGACACTTCTGCCAAACTCGTCAGATGGTGCAGAATGACAATGGAGAACTCTTGCGGATCCATTAAGGTCAGTAACGAATTAACCGAGATCTTTGAAGTTAAAAAAGGATTTTGATAAGGTGGCGCAATGTCATGTAATTTCTTCAACATCGTGCTTGAAAAGAGCATACGAGGCTCACTGGCCAATACAAGAGGTACTATCTATCTCAAGCCTGCACATCTGCTTGCGTATGCGGATGATATGAACGTAATTGGACGAACACAGCCTTTTAGTATCATTCCTGGACGACTCACTTTTGCTCCTCCGATTTCTTCCACGAGCGACTCATGCACAATTGATACGTCACTGCCATTGTCAACGAAAGCATGGTAGGGCTTCCCTGCGATGTTTGTTAATACATTATTGTCATCTGCATTTGATTTTGTGCACACCCCTAGGGTCAGTGTCTTCCTTCTTCTGGTTTAGGAGAGATGTGTCCGAATTGGTTACATCGGAAACAACGTGCCCCCTTAGCCTTATCAGGACAATTCAATGCTAAGTGTGGCTTAGACCCACAATTGTGACACTGTTTAGGCGGAACGGAAGGTTTTCCATGGATCGAGTTTGACTTATTGACCTCAACTCGTTGCTTCGTCATCTGTAGTGTCATCCTCTTGTATACCTCTAACTTTAATTTAAGCTCCTCCATTGTTGAAGTTTCGGAGAGTACTGTCTTATTACCCACTGTGTCCGGAATTCCATTTATAATGTGTTCAATTAAGGATATCTCATCTACACCGCCCTTACCGATGTAATAGAATGGTTCTTTTCTAGACTTCAATCTTTTGTTTACTTCGATGCTCGATGGTGTCCATTCGCTCTACATGGCCCAGCCATCGTAGGCGTTGAATCCGTAGACGCCTGACTAGACTCATGTCGCTGCAAAGTCCGTAAAGTTCGCGGTTGAATCTTTTCCTCCATCCCCCGTCTGCGTTTATAGGCCCGAAAATCACGCGCAAAATCTTTCTGTCGAACCGTATAAGGGGCTCCTCATCCACTTTTGATAGTGTCCATGCTTCTGCGCCGTACAGCAGGACCGGGATATATAGAGTCAACTTTGTTGTTGGGGAGAGGGCTCTATTACTCAATTGCCTCCTGAGCACAAAGAAACCGCGATTGGCAAGAGTGATTCTGCGTTTGATTTAGGAACTGATGTCGTTGTTCCAGGTCACTGCGAAGCCAAGGTAGATGAAGTCCTTAACTATCTCGTACTTATATCTGCCAATACAACCGTTCTGATCAAGACGTCGCTGGTGAGTGTCCTTTTTTGATGACAGCATATAATTAGTTTTGCCCTCGTTTACTGCCAAACCAATTTTCGTCGCCTCATTGACATCTCGCTGGGATCTACCTATTATATCAATATAGTCGGCGTATGCAAGGAGTTGCGAGGGTTTGAAATAGATTGTGCCTCTTGTATTGGTCACTGATTTTTGCAGAATCATTTCTAAAATGATATTGAAAAAATCACACGACAGCGCATCGCCCTGCCTTATTCCTTTTTCACATCAAAACTTTTGGTAGGGTGTTCACTGATTCGGATGGAGCAGCGAACATTCTCCAAAGTCATTCTGCGTAGTCTGACGAGTTTAGCAGGTATGTCAAAGGTAGACATAGCGTTGTATAGCTCGTCTCTAATTACGCTGTCGTATGCGGCTTTGAAGTCGACAAATAGGCGGTGAGTATTTGAAATTCATTGGTTTTTTCCAGGATCTGCCCTAGTGTGAAGATTTGATCGATGGTGGACTGATTTTAGTCGAAGTCGCGCTGCAATAAAATAGCAATGACGTCGATCGCTGGACCTGATCTGTACGCAGTTAAGTCGTCCACATATGCTATCGATTGGCGAAGAGAAACTGTCAGATCGCGACGCTGATGTAAATGCTGAAAAGGATCGGCGAGTTCACTGCGCCCTGTTGCAGTCCATTTTTAATTTCGAGTGTTTGAGTAGAAGTCACGTTGGCAATCTCCACAACGAATTTTCTTCCCTTCTAACCATACAGGCACACGTACATTGGTTCTTGGATTTATTCCATTGGATATCCGAGACGAGTTTCGACGCGGCATGTATGGTACCATGACCCGCCCTGAAACCAAATTCGTTATCCGGATTGATATTTTTGTCCTCAGCCCATTTATACAGGGCTCTATGGATTGCCTTCTCGAAGACCTTGTAGACACTCGGAAGGAGACTTATCGACCGAAGGGAGATTTGCCGGGTTAGAGGAGTCTTTGCCCCGGATAATATGCATTATTCAGTGCATTGTTAAACAGGATGGTGTACATCTCTATAGCCACTGGTGGGAGGTGCATGAGCACAATATTGGATACACCATCAATACCCGCGGACTTTTTCTTTCTGAGTGACATGTGTTGCCCAGCGACTCTTTTCAAGCACGATCTTAAAAAAGTTCCATGACAGCGCGTCACCTTGTCTAAGTCCGTTTTTAACATCAAAGGTCTCGGTTTGTTCATTACCGACTTTAATGGAGCAGCGAGAATTCTCCATTGTCATCCTGCACAGTCAAACGAGTTTGGCGGGGATGATAAAACTAGGCATGGCTTTCTATAGCTCGTCTCTATATACGCTGTCAAGGCAGGCTTGAAATCGACGAAAAGGTGATGAATGTCGATTTTGTATTCCTGGGTCTTCACCAAGATCTGCTGTAGCGGTAATATTTGGTCTATTGTGGATTTAGCGGGCCTGAAGCTGATAAGAGCCGATCAGGTTATCCACAAACAGTTTCAGGCGTTCACACAATACGGCAAAAAAACATCTTATTTGCGATGTTAAGGAGACTTATTCCCCTATAGTTGGCGCAGTTATAGGGGTCTTCTTTCTTATGGACCGGGCAAACGATGCTGAGATTCCATTCGTCGGGCATGCTTTCCCCCGACCGTACCTTACAAATGAGATGGTGCATGCACCTTACCAGCTCATCTCCAGCCGCCTTAAGAAGCTCAGCAGACAGGCCGTCTGTGCCCGCGGTTTTATTACACTTAAGTCTTGATATCGCTATTTTCACTTCGTCTAGGTCGGGTGGACGGAATTCTCTTAGATCGTCGTCCAATGGAATGGATCTTGTCTGTCATCGCCGTTGTAGAGTCTGCAGAACTGGTCTTGCCAAATCCTCAGCATCGACTGTGATCCCACTACCAGTTCTCCATTTTCATCCCTGCAGGCCACCGCTCTGGCTTTGTGGCCATGGCATGTTCGTTTTACCTTATTGTAAAACTTCCGGGCGTCATTTCTGCGGAAGCATCTCTTCACCTCCTCGATCTCGTGGAACCTCGGAACGTGTTTTCCTCTCTTCTCTTCTGCACATAGATTTCGCGAGCAGCTCTCGACGCTCTCGACATTCAAGACCTACGAGGGACCAATTTGACCGTACTCCCGTGAGTACGGAGGAGGTAGGTAGCCGAGCACTCCTGATCGATCCAATGGCAGCAAACCCTCTGCTAACCAAGAGAAGGAAACAGGCGAGACACCAAAAAGGAAAAGGGACACAAAAGGGAAAAGGGAGCAAAAGATCGGAGAAAACCAACCCACCCCTACGCGTTGGTCCTAAGAGCAAAGGGCAATCTAACGTACGCAAACATGCTACGGAAGGTAAAGACCAACCCTGAGCTTAAAGAACTTGGCGAAAATGTGAACCGTATCAAAAGAACGTTGAAAGGAGACCTGCTCATCGAGCTTAGGAAATCCGCTAGCCCGCAGGTTGGAATTCGGACATATAGCTAGAGCCTGCAAAAGCGCAAGCGAAACAATGTAACAAGGACCCCAAATGTCTGGTTTGCCAAGGCAAGGCGGGCATCGACAATAACCACATCACGGGAAGCCGCAGGTGCCCATCGCACCAACGAGCTTTAAGGGAGCTGTTGCTAAAACAATGAAATTACTACAGCTAAACATAAACCATTGCGAAGCGGCCCAAGCTCTTCTTACGCAAACAATTCGCGAGTTAGAGATAGATGTCGCAATCCTTAGCGAACCATATCGACAATATGATAAAGATGTATGGACGGCGGACACCACAGGCAAAGCCGCAACAGCGGTAAGGAGCACACATTTTGCAGAAATGGGGTGGGTTCGATAATCGACCTTACTTTTGTAAGCAGCAGCCTTGCTGGGAAAACAACATGGAAGTTCAGCTACCAAGCTACCAAGCTATACTGTGTGAAATCACAAGGGAAGAAAGGCAACAAACAAACGCACTGAGGAGAATAGCCAACAAACCAGGGTGGAAGACAAATTCATTCGACGAAGAGACCTTCGCCCTTATGATTGCGGATGCTGCTTTGACGGGTACTGCCTAGGGAAGTCTACACAGCTAACTGCTTACATCGCAACGGCATGCGACGCATCCATGGCAAGAAGACCAACAAATACACGCTACCCACCAGTTTACTGGTGGAATGAGGACATTGCGCTGCTACGCGCTAAGTCTCACCGCACAAGGAGAAAGTACCAGCGCAACAGAGGAAGGGACAGCACCACCGAACTTCACCATCGATACAAAGCAGCGCGATAAGAGTTGAAAATGACAATTGTCATGAGTAAACGTCGGAGCTTCACTGAGCTATGCAACGGGTTGGATGAAGATCCCCGGGGGAGAGCGTACCAAGTGGTAATGAAAAAACTGAAAGTTTTTCGAGCACCATCTCCCACATGTACAGATGTGTTGGAACAAATAGTCGAATGTCTATTCCCACGGCAGCCGGAATTTCAATTGGATAACGAGTCGTCTACAGCAGCCCAGCAAGTTCCTAGGATAACTCCACAAGAGATCCTTGAGGCATGTAAAAGGTTCGGAAACAAAAAAAGCCCCTGGACCAGATGGGATCCCCAAAGTCGCCCTGAAAGCGGCGATTAAAACCAGAATGGATCTATTTGTTGACATCTACAACGCCTGCCTGAGTGAGAGAGTTTTTCCTGAACAGTGGAAGGAACAGAGGCTCGTGCTGTTACCCAAGGGGGTTAAACCCGCGGGCGATCCGTCAGCTTACCGCACGCTTTGTATGTTGGACACGGCCGGAAAAATTCTTGAGCGCATCATCAGCAACAGATTGGAAGCTGCGATTGAAGAAGCAGGCGGACTATCAGCACGCCAGTATGGCTTCCGGAAAGCACGCTCGACGGTGAGTGCCATTAGGGAAGTAGTCGACACTGCGAAAAGGGCCATAGAAGGAAGACGATGGAGGAGAGGTGCAAAGCAGTACTGTTGCGTCATAACACTGGACGTTAAAAACGCATTCAACACGGCGAGTTGGAAACATATACTTGAAGCACTCCGAAATATGAGGGTACCAACTTACATCAGTGGAATTTTAAGAAACTATTCCGGCATAGGGTGTTGCTTTATGAAACAGACGATGGTGTGAAGGAATATGCAGTAACTGGAGGAGTCCCCAAGGGCTCAGTTCTGGGTCCGAAACTGTGGAACCTGATGTACGACGGCGTACTCCGACTTGAAATACCAGCTGAGGCTAAAATTGTCGGTGTTACAATCATCAATGTCGCAAGTGCAAATGCACCCTGGGACCTTCTGTCATTATTTTTTGTTACCTTTTCTCTTTGACATTTTCCTTATTTTTTATCGGATTAACCTCACTTGCATCAACGTGGTCAACGAGAGTGGAGCCACCCACCTTTTTTTGAAATCGAAATTGTAGTCTGAAATAAAGTTGTTAGCGTTTAAGAGTTCATTTTTCCTTTTATTTTTAACGAGCTGACGCCCCACGAGCCGTCTCAACATTTGGTGCCTCCTGTGAGGAATTCTTAAGCGTCCCTTCAACTTTAACGCAGATCAACATAAACTGGAGTTTCAACACTTTATTGGAACAAGAAAACAAGGTAAGTGCATATTCTTCTGTAGTTGGTTAGAAAATGCCTAAGGGTTCTGACTTATCAACCGAACCATTTGAGCAAGAAGCGTCAACCTCTGACCGAAAAGCTCGTTCTCTTATCGAAGAACAAATCCGCATAATAGATGCAGTCAAACGTAGTTGGGCAAACTACAAGAAGGATGGTTCTGAACGTCGCACTCTCCGGCACTTCAACGTACGTCTTGGAAATCTGCAAGGGATTCGCACTGAGTTTCGGGAAAATCATCGACAGCTCAGCCAACTTGCCACCAACAAGATAGTTAAATCGGATTACTACGCCGCACAAATAGAGGATTCATTCGAAGAAACCTATATTGATGTTGTTGCATCAATAGAGAATGAACGCGATAAATACCATCCGCCAGAGCCTTTAGCAACAACTACTGCCGAGACAACAGCAAATGTATCAAATTTAGAGATCAAGCAGAATCACGAAGTTCCACTTCCGGATGTTAAACTTCTAACGTTTAATGGCCAATACACCGAATGGTCAGCATTCAAAGAAGTATTCGTAGCACGGATCCACAAGAGTCAGCAGCTATCAGACCAACAACGTCTTCAGTATTTAAAGGGTCATGTAACTGGAACCGCGGCTGACGATATCAAACACATTGCAGTTACTGGAGAAAATTTCAGTGTCGCATGGAAGGTACTTACTGATATATATGAAAATAACAAATTGATCTTCTATCACTATATGCAAATTTTTGATAAGCAAGCCATTGTTTCCAAAGATGATCCCATTGCACTTCGTAGTTTTATCCAAACCACCCGATCATGCATTAACGCGATGCATCAGCTCGATTCTTCAATCACCGATGACAACCGATTGCTAGTGTACTATATGCTGAAAAAGTTACCTGTTAACATTCGTGCAGAGTTCAATCAAGAAAACCGAAAGTCGAAAACAATTCCTACGTTTAAGAATCTCTGCACAGTGTTGGAGGAACATTATCAGATGATGATTACGTCGTCATCTCTTGTAAACACCCCTAGTATACCGCCTAACACTGAGTGTTAGAAAAACAATATTTCCGCGAGGAGAGAGATTCGATCTCTAGCAGTGGAAAGGAAACAAACAGTGAAACCAGCCTGTTTGTATTGTAAAAATGATAATCACTTTCTCCGACGATGCCCCCCATTTCTACAATTAAGCGCAGCCGAGAGAAGATCAGTTGCAGAGAAGCTTAAAAGTTGCCTTAATTGCCTCGGTACTAACCACACCTTAGCAAAATGCAGCAGTCAACGCAATTGCTCCATCTGTGGTGCTCGACATCACACACTTATTCATAACCCATACTCAAGCTCGGATGCTGATATCATATCAGTGCATACATCGATTCACACACCAATCCCCGCGCAAAAAATCATTCCTGAGTGTGAAGTTCTTCTACCGACAGCAGCAGTGATTCTTTCCGGGTTGAGGGGGTATCAACTCACCTTACGCGCCCTTCTCGATCAAGGGTCACAGGCGAGTTTTATCACCGAAAGGGCCGTTCAACTTCTACAAATTCCTCGTATTAGAACTTTCGTCACCGTCAATGGATTAGCTGCAGGTCAAGCAACAGAAATACGCCATTTTGTAAACATAACTATTACATCAAAGGTAGATCATACATGCAGCTATAATGTAAATGCTTTCGTACTTAAGCGTATTACTGGAATTTTGCCTAAAAAAAGAACATCGATTGAGAATTGGTCTCATGTCAAGAATTTGGATTTAGCTGATCCGAACTTTTTTATTCCAGACCAAGTCGATTTACTTATTGGCAACAATCTTTACGACTCTCTAATTTTATCCGAAACGCGAAGTCTCTCAGATACTCTACCGATTGCACAGCTAACTATGCTAGGATGGATTGTTTCTGGGAAGATGAGCAGCTCTGCTCCTTCTATAACAACATCGTCGTTGCACCTATCCGTAGAAACGCAAGAAATGTTAAACAAAATGTATGATCTGGAAAGTTTCTCTAACAAACAATCGACCCTGACGGATGACAACTCATGGTGTGAACATCATTTTAGGAGGACGCATGAACGATTAGAGAATGGTCAGTATTTAGTTCGCCTCCCATTCAAATCAATATTCGACGAGCGGCAGGTGATAGGGCGATCGCGGCAGCGGACATTTAACCGTTTTCTATCAATTGAGAGGAAGTTACAACGCGACGATGTCCTTCGTAAGACATATAATGATACCATAGAGGAATATTTACGCCTTAACCAAATGCATCCAGTTGTCACCTCCGAACAGGAAAATACAAGGCCTTCCGTTGGAGGTATCAGTGTCTCATGTTGTTATCTTCCTCATCATCCTGTTATTAAGGAGCATAGTACGACCACGAAGCTACGGGTTGTCTACGACGCCTCAGCCAAAACGGATAATGGAAAGTCGCTAAATGACATTCTCGCTGTGGGTCCTCGTTTGCAAAATGATCTAATAGATATCTTACTTCACTGGCGTTTCTTCAATGTGGTCATTATAGCAGATATTGAAAAAATGTATCGTTGCATTAAAGTTGACTATGACGACGCTCAATTCCAACGAATCTTATGGCGAACATCACCTTTAGGTAAGATCGAAGAACTGTTCTGCGACGTTGTTATGTTTGGTCTAGCTCCAGCTCCTTTTCTTGCCATTCGCACACTCCACCAGCTTGCCGAGGACGAAGCTCAGAACTATCCGTTGGCGGTCGATCTTGTTAAGCGGCAGATGTATGTTGACGATTTGCTGGGCGGCAGCCATACAGTACAAGAAATGAAAATCATTCGACAACAGGTGGAAGAAATGCTTTGCAGTGGCGGATTCAAGTTAAGGAAATGGGCGAGTAATAAGCCAGCTATCTTAGAGGAAATCCCTATTGAACATCGGGAGACGAAGGATTTATTGAACTTAGATAGCGACATGTCGGTTAAGACTTTAGGAGTTTTTTGGAGCCCGAAAACGGATAACTTTCAATATCAATTCAATTTCGATACTTCAAATTTATCAGTTACCAAAAGAGGAATGCTCTCGGCTGTTGCTCGGTTATTCGATCCAGCTGGTTGGTTGGCCCCCGTTATTATCATCGCCAGGGATCTGCTGCAAAGGATATGTTCCCTTCAATTAAAATGGGACGACCCTATTCCAGATGAGTATCAAATTCAATGGAAGTCATTTCTTTGTGATTTGCGAAACATTTCACATCTGCAGATTCCCCGATGGTTGAACACTAAAGGGAACCATGAAAGCCTCGAACTTCACATATTTTGCGACGCTTCAAAGGTAGCATATTCAGCGTGTGCTTACATCAAAACTGTTGACGTTGATTCCGATACACATTGTAATATTTTAGTAGCCAAATCAAAGATGATACCATTAAGAGCCGACTTAACCACTCCTCGTGCTGAGCTACTCGCCGCCGTGCTAGCTACTAAGCTGTTCGTAAAAATAAGGCAATTTCTTCCAAGGGATTTAAAGGATCTGAATACATACTTCTGGTCCGACTCAACAACTGTCCTATGGTGGTTACATGGAGATGCAGAGAGGCACAAGGTGTTTGTCGCTAATAGAATTAGGAAAATTTTGGAGCACTCACACCCAAACCAATGGCGGCATGTAAGATCAACTGACAACCCCGCGGATTGTGCGAGTAGAGGCATGGCTGCCTCAAGGTTGATCAATTACGGCCTTTGGTGGAAGGGACCCGAATTTTTAATATACAACAAGGTCGATTGGCCTCGATTTCCAATCATTACCCCACCAGTCACGTCAGCGGAGGCGTTGGAGTTAAAGAAGATATACGCACATGTAAACACGCTCGAGCCAAAGAAAAATTACATTGTCAATCTTATCGAATACGACAGGAAACATATAATGCAGGCAGTTGGAAGGTCATCCAGCCTTTTTCGCATAAGTAGAGTTATTGCTTACTGCCACCGATTTATATCGAATTGCAAAATTATGGAAAAATCACATCGACAAGTTGGATCATTGATGGTGTATGAAGTTCAACGAGCCGTAATATCCATTGCCCGTTTAGCTCAACTTGAATGCCTTTCGTCTGAGTTTAGTACACTAGCATTGAACGGTTCCTTACAGAGCAAAAGCAGTCTATTGCCGTTGAACCCCTTCTTTGATTTTGAATTTACTATAATACGACTTGGCGGTCGGTTACGGGACGCACTTTTATCGTACAAAGAGAAGTTCCCAATCATCCTACCTGAAAAGGGTCATATCACGGAACTCATTATTCGTCATAGTCACTTGATCACCCTTCATGGAGGCGTTCAATTGACCCTCAATCATATACGCAAACAATTTTGGATTGTGCATGGACGGAAGGCTACAACCCATTTTCTTCATCGATGCATCCCTTGCTATAAAACCAAACCAAAATTAGCTTCTCAAATGATGGCAAGTTTACCACAAAAAAGAGTTCGTCCTGCGCGTGCATTTGAGTCAGCCGGCGTTGATTACGCTGGACCATTTTATATCACTCCGAGTAAAAGGAGAGGCATAACATCTACGAAGGGATACGTAGCGTTATTTATATGTCTTGCAACCAAGGCCATTCACCTGGAGGTAGTCAGCGACTTGTCATCGGAAGCCTTCTTGGCAGCGCTGAAAAGATTTATTGGCCGACGCGGCTTCTGTAATAATCTCTATAGCGATTGCGGGACAAATTTTGTGGGAGCAAATAAATTATTACGAGCAGACCGCACAGCTTACTGCACCTTTGTTAAAAGAAATGTAGTTCCATATTTAACCGATTTACGTATTCAGTGACACTTTACTCCCCCATCTTCACCCCATTTTGGGGGATTGTGGGAGGCGGGCGTAAAGTCCATGAAGACTCATTTACGGCGAATCACCAACAATCAAACATTTACGTATGAAGAGTTTTCCACCATCATGTTCCAGATTGAATCCTGCCTCAATTCGAGACCACTCTGTCCGCTTAACGATGATCCAGATAACCTGATTGCTCTAACACCTGGTCACTTTTTGATTGGTGATTCACTTCTTTCCCATCCAGAGCCTGAGATAGAAAGGGTTTGCCTAACCAAAAGATGGCAAAAATGTCAAGGTATCGTGCAACAATTCTGGCGTCGTTGGAGCGGTGAATATTTATCACGACTTCAGAACCGTCCAAAGGTGTGGAGGAACAGAATGCAAAATGTTCACATCAATCAACTCGTCCTTCTCAAGAACGAACGCCTTTCCCCTAACCAATGGAAGTTGGGACGTATCATCGATGTTCATCCTGGATCGGATGAATTGGTACGGGTGGTAATTGTAAAGACTGTAGATGGTAATTTCAAAAGACCTGTTTTAAAAATTTGCGTACTCCCAACAGAAGATAATGAGTCAGAATCTCAAAGGCTTGACTAACGTTCTACCGTGGATATGTACTTACTTTCGTTTTAGACATACAACAAGTCCTATTCACCCAACCTGTGCGAAGAGGAAGCAGCCATCAACAGCAACCTACATATAATCTATCCTATGATAGATTATCCCGGGGAGGATGTTACAATCATCAATGTCGCAAGTGCAAACGCACCCTGAGACCTTCTGTCATTATTTTTTGTTACCTTTTCTCTTTGACATTTTCCTTATTTTTTATCGGATTAACCTCACTTGCATCAACGTGGTCAACGAGAGTGGAGCCACCCACCTTTTTTTGAAATCGAAATTGTAGTCTGAAATAAAGTTGTTAGCGTTTAAGAGTTCATTTTTCCTTTTATTTTTAACGAACTGACGCCCCACGAGCCGTCTCAACAGTCGGATTTGCGGACGACATCGCAATAGTGGTCACTGCAAAATTACTGGAAGAAGTTGTTCAAATTAGCAACGAAGCCATTTTGACTGTTCGAGAGTGGCTAACGTCAGTCGACCTTACGCTAGCTGAACAAAAAACCGAAGCGGTCCTCGTCACCAGCAGAAAAAGCCAGCTATCAAATATCTTGGCGTTATGATAGACTCAAGACTTACATTTAAAGAACACCTGGAGTATGTAAGCAAAAAATCCTCTCGTGTGAGTACCTCCATTGCGCGGATCATGCCGAATTTAGGGGGGCCAAGATACAGCCGTAGACTACTTTTTGCCAATGTAGTCACATCCGCTGTGCTTTATGCATCGCCAGTTTGGGCCGGAGCTATGAAGGTGACTTCATACAAAAGAAGGATTTCAGCAGTAAGCCGATTATGTGCGCTAAGAGTAAGCAGCGCTTATCGCACAACCTATGTTACCTATTGATATACTCGCGAAAGAACTGCAGGAAAAGTTTGTAGCGAATAGACAGGAGGAACGGCTAACCCATGCTGAAGCAAACACAAGAGGAAGAAGTAGAAGCCTAGCTGAGTGGCAACAACGCTGGAACCTCTCAACTAAGGGCCGTTGGACTTATCGCCTTATCCCGAACATTGAGGCATGGATGAATCGCAGACATGGTGAAGTAAACTTCTACCTCACCCAACTGCTCACGGGACATGGTTGCTTCAAGTCATACCTGTACAAGTGCAGGAAGGTCGACTCCCCCACGTGCCCAACGTGCAGAAATACCCCTGAAGACGCGGAGCACGTATACTTCCACTGCCCACATTTCCAATTGCAAAGAGAAGCATTACAAGGAGTACTGGGTGAAACACTAACCCAGAGAACTTCGTACACCGTATATTAGAAACGGAAAGCAAGTGGAACGCAAACAAACCGAAGTAGCAGCGGTTGCCGAGGGCGAATCTATGCCAGATCTCCACTGTGGTGTCGTTTGTGGAGTTAGCATTTGCCCCGAGGTAGATAAACTCCTTAACTACCTCGAAATTTTAGCTGTCAATCGTTATATTTTGTCCAAGGTGCTGAGCGACGGATCTGTTGTTGCTTGATAGCATGTACTTTGTCTTACCTCGTTGACTTTAAGACCAACTCGTTTCGCCTGTTTCCTTAAAGCCTCTACGATGTCACGCCGAGACCGCGCGATGATGTCAGTATCATCGGCGTATCCTAGCAGCTGGACAGATAGACTGTTGACTCCTGCCCGTCGCACTATCTGCTCCAGCACCAAGTTGGAGAAGTCACACGACACCGCATCTCCTTGCCGAAATCCAGCGCATGTTTCAAACGTTTCAGAGGTCCAGGAACCGAACTGCACGGTGCATCGCGTATTTTTTAGCGTGGCGCGACACAGCCGGATCAGTTTTCGTGGGACCCCGAATTCGGCCATCGCATCAAACAATTCTTTGCGATGAATGCTGTCGTATGTGGCTTTAAAATCGATAAAGGGATGGTGTGTATCGATTTGAAACTCGCTGGTCTTTTCCAGGATTTGTCGAAGTGTAAATATTTGGTCTATAGTCGATTTGCCGGGCCGGAAGCCGTACTGGTAGCTGCCGATTAGTACGGTGCAAAAGAGCTTATTCCAGTCGTCAACTGAAGTTATCACCAGAAATTCACCCATCACTGAGGAAGGTACATTGTTCTTCTTTCCCACTACTCCTTAGTCTGGTTACCCAACAGCTGACAGCAACTCTGGAGCCTTAATGCTCCAACAGACTTTGTGGGACCCAAGCTCACAATTAAAGCTAACAACATCTAAAGCTTTCGGCAAAACACAGACGGCATATCGTGGACACCAACCAAACGATTCGCGTTTTGTAAGTTATGCTTATTTGTTCGCTTGCCAGATGAGTGTGCTAAGATCGCCGCGACGGGCCAACCCCCTTCTGTACCTATAGCCAGCCATCAACCAACTTTAAATCATTTCTAACGACAACTACAACATCAACCTCTACCTCAACAAATACAACAACCACTACCTCAGCGACATGAAACACAACAACCAATGTAATGGTAACCAACAACAATGGTATTACAGCTCCTGTATCGTTATCGTTATCATCCCAACCTCTAACAATAACAGTAGGGGAGCCCAAGCGGGCATTTTGCATGTTACTCGAGCGCGTCAGAACATCATATAGGGAGAAACCGTGCACCCTGTAATGTACCCCTACCAAATATGAACCCTTGATATAGTAGGGTGCGTTGAGGGCAGCTCGTCAGATTGGATCAAAAAAATCGGTCCTCACAAAAACTCGAGTGCGTTAGATTAAGAACAGGTAAGTTAAGTACATCCTAAAAAGTGTATATTTCAATAATCTGACAATTTGGGTCGCAAAATTGTAAAAAAAAAACGTCACCTCGAAATACTCGAGCGCGATTTTGAAGGAAATTCTATAAGGATAACGAAAAACATATAATTTGAGGGTTTTCATGGGGCGATATTCTTCTTCTTCCTCTTCTTAGTGGGCGCTACAGTTCGGGGTGAACCTGGGCCTCAACCAACATGCCCCTCCATCTAGTACGATCTTTCGCTAGCCTTTTCCATTACCGCACACCCAGTTGGCAGAAGTCCCCTTCCATCTGTGTGCGCCATCTTAAGTGCGGCTGTCCTCTGCTTCCTCGTCCCTCGGGGTTGTATTCAAAAACTCTCCGGGCTGGAGCTGTGGTGTCCATTCGCTCTACATGGCCCAGCCATCTTAGGCGTTGAATCCGTAGACGCCTGACTAGGCTCATGTCGCTGGACAGCCCGTAAAGTTCGTGGTTGAATCGTCTCCTCCATCCCCCGTCTGCGTTTATAGGCCCAAAAATCACGCGCAAAATCTTTCTCTCGAACCGACCAAGGGCCTCCTCATCCGCTTTTGATAGTGTCCATGCTTCTGCACCGTACAACAGTACCGGGATGATAAGGGTCTTATATAGAGTCAACTTTGTCGTTCGGGAGAGGGCTCTATTACTCAGTTGCCTCCTGAGCCCAAAGAAACAGCGATTGGCAAGAGTAATTCTGCGTTTGATTTCGGAACTTACGTCGTTGTTCCAGGTCACTGCGGAGCCAAGGTAGACGAAGTCCTTAACTACCTCGAACTTATATCTGCCTATACAAACGTTCTGGCCGAGACATCGGTGTTGAGCTCCCTTTTTTGATGACAGCATATATTTAGTTTTGCCCTCGTAAGTTTGCCAAACCAATTTTCGCCGCCTCCATCTCAATACTCGCAAACGCCTCATTGACATCTCGCTGTGATCAACCTCTTGTGTCAATATCGTCAGCGTATGCAAGGAGTTGCGAGGATTTAAAATAAATTGTGCCTCTTGTATTGACCAGTGATTTTTCCACAATCATTTCCAATATGATGTTGAAGAAATCACACGACAGCGCATCGCCCTGCCTAAATCCTTTTTTGACATCAAAACTATCGGTAAGGTGTTCACTGATTCGGATGGAGCAGCGAGCATTCTCCAAAGTCATCCTGCATAGTCTGACGAGCCTAGCAGGTATGTCAAAGGTAGACATAGCGTTGTATAGCTCGTCTCTAATTACGCTGTCGTATTCGGCTTTGAAGTCGACAAATAGGTGGTGAGTGTCGACTTGAAATTCATTGGTTTTTTCCAGGATCTGCCGTAGTGTGAAGATTTGGTCGATGGTGGACTTCCCTGGCCTGAATCCGCACTGATAAGGACCAGGCGTTCACACAAAACGGCAGAGAAGATTTTGTAGGCGATGTTAAGGAGACTTATTCCTCTATAGTGTGCGCAATCAGAGGGGTCTCCTTTCTTGTGGATCGGGCATACGATGCCGAGACTCCATTACTCGGGCATGCTTTCCTCTAACCATATCTTACGGATGAGCTGGTGCATGCTCCCAACCAGGTCATCCCCAGCTGCCTTGAAGAGCTCAGCAGACAGTCCGTCTGCGCCAGCAGCTTTATTCGACTGGAGCTTCGATATGGCAATCTTAACTTCGTCGAGGTCAGGGGGACAGAATTCTCTGCGGTCTCCGTCGATTAGAAATGGATCATTCTGTCTGACAGCGGTATATTGACTAACATCGCCGTTATACAGCCTGCAGAAGTGGTTTTTCCATATTCTCAGCATCGACTGCGGATCTACTACTAGGTGTCCGTTCTCATCCCTGCAGGCTACCGTTCTGGCTTTATAACCTTGGCATGTTCGCTTTATCTGTTGATAAATCTTTCGAACGTCACGCCTGCAGTAACACCTCTCCAAATCCTCAATCGCGCGCTTCTCGTGCTCTTTCTTCTTTCTTCTAAGAAGCATATGCTCTTCCCTTCTTTTTAACTCGTAGAGCTCACGAGCTGCCCTTGTTCTTTTATGCAGCGAGGCCTTATATGCATCCAGCTTCGCTGTATGAATCCTCCTGCACTCGTCATCGAACCAGGTGTTTCTTCGTGGTGGAGCCTTGGAACCCAAAACTTCGGATGCAGAGCTTTTCAGGGCTTGTTTTCAAAGGCTCCAGTGGGGAGGATTCAGGTGTATTGGAGAGCTTAAGGGAGACGCGATCGATAAAAGCACGAGCGGTTTCTGGCGATAGTAGCTTTCCGACGTCATAACTTTGTATTCTTACTCTACTCCGTTGCGCTCGTGATATCCGTAAGCGCATCTTGGCTACTACAAGATAGTGGTCCGAGTCGATGTTAGCCCTTTAGCCCTTCGGAAAGTCCGAACATCAAGAATAGTGGAGGAGTGTCTGACGTCAATCGCGATGTGATCAATCTGGTTGGTAGTCGATTGATCAAAAGACCGCCAGGTGCCTTTGTGTATATCGAGGTGCGGGAAGCGCGTACTGGCTAGAAGGAGATTTCGCCCCGTAGCAAGATCAATCAGCCTGTGTCCGTTATAAAAGGTGGTGTCGTGTAGGCTATGTTTGCCGATGACTCGTTCAAAGATGCTTTCCTTACCCAGCTTAGCATTGAAGTCTCCTAGTACAATTTTGATGTCATAGCTGGGACATTGAGCATACGTTCTGTCTAGGAGATCGTAGAACTCATCTTTGGCGTTGTCATCCTTGTCTTCCGTGGGGGCATGGACGCAGATCAGGCTGATGTTAAAAAATGTAGCCTTGATACGGATTGTTATGAGGCGTTCGCTCACATGCCGAAAGCTTTGGACTTTTTGCCTTATTTCACCTCGAACAACAAATCCGCATCCAAGCAATCGTTGCCCTCTCTCCCTATAGCAGTCGCCGTAGTAAATATCGCATTTTTGCATCCGCTTTATACCCGGCCCATTCCATCGCATTTCCTGGATGGCGGTGATGTCCGCTTTATAGCGGTCTAGGGCGTCCGCAAGTTGTTCGGCTGCACGTGGCCTGTTTAGGGACCTAACAGTCCACGTACAAAGCCGAGGATCATTGTCCTTTTGTCCGTTATATCCGAGGCTTGTGGTTGTTTCGGAGTTGGTGTTTTCTTTACGGTTACCGCTTACTAGGCCGTAGCCCAACCGACTTATCCTGTTTTTTGGCGCAGGAGGCTCGCCATTCGCCCTTCCCCGTCTGCAATTTCCATAGGAAATCTCCAGATGGCACCACGAGGAGGTGGGGATAGGACTTCCTAACAGTGCCGCAAGATGTTCGACTGCGGTGGCTCTTCTCGCTTTTTAGCAGGCCAGCATCCGTCGGATAGATGCTACCCCTACGAAGCCTTTGTTAGCCCTTTGTTTCATGGGGTGATATACATAGCTAAAACCATCGATAAAGCATGAGCGTACAGATGCTGAGAGCTGTGTATTCCCCACTCAACGCCTCTTGCTCCCTCTCACTCTTTCCCAATCTCTAACCAATCTGTCACAGTCAAAGTTGTCAGATTACCAATGCCCCTTTACATAATTGTCAGATTATCATTTAGGGTGACTCTGACATCGAGTCAAACCCATAGTAGAAAAATCTGACGCACTCCAGTATTTTAAGTTAACAATTTTTTTTTAACATTTTCAAAAATCAGTCATGCATGAGCGTATGTCATGTCTAAATCGTCAGTAATTTAAATCGAACACTGTTTTGAGTTCACTAAACGTTGCCTTTCAATGTTAGACACGCTCAAATAGCTTTTTTTTTTTTTTGTTTTTTTTTTACCGCTCTTCTCAACCACCCCCAGTATCAGATTAGACGATTGGTTATCAGAAAGACGAAGCAAGTATACTCTATTAATACATATCTGACGCGCTCGAGTATTTCCATGGGACTGTTTTTTTTTTACATTTTTAAAAATGTTTACACGCTCTTTCCCCAACTAAAATGGAAAACTTACCATCAACGTTTTTTAGTTTTAGAACCCAATCCCCATGATGCTCTAGTAACTGTAAACTTGCATCCCGGGCTCCCCTACTATAACATCAACTGACATCGCAAATTCAGACGTCCTGCAAACAAACAGGTGTAGGACGCCTCCTGAAAAGATAATCAAAATAAACCAAAAAAATCTAAAAAGCAAAACACTGTAAAAAACTCCTGGCTGAACCAACCTTCGAACATTTCTTACAATTGCTTGAGATCTTCTCAACGGACGACGAAAATGACGAAGGTGACAATCAGAGAAATCAAAGACACCGAGACCTTTCCCAATATATGTCCAAGACGTAAAATTCATTCACATCCTAATCCAAGCACTCGACATTTCTACAAGCAAGGACCCCAACGAACTAAAAGTACAACCGAACAACGAACAACGAACAACAGCCTTCCGACTCATTAACGTACACAAAAATTGTCAACACGCGGAGTATTTTCTCGTGTCCGGCTTCTTCGAAGTACCTAGTTCCAGAGTGTGTATTCTTTCGATACAAGAAGTCTTTAAGTAAAATACAAGTTAATTCAGTTTCTGTCGAAAATATTTCTTTAATTTCTACAATATGAAGAAATAGATCCTTATATCTAAAATGTATAGGTTCAGAATCAATTTCTTTTAATTAGCTATTTCGAAGAAGAACAGTTGAGGTATGTATTAAAAGTTAAATAAAAGAAATTTTGACTTTTCCTATGTCTACTTATTGTATTCAGCTACATTCATAAATTGTAAATAAATAAATAAATAAATAAACAAATAAAAATATTTAATTTTTAACAATAGAATAACTAACGCATAAATATCATCATTTGTTTTTTTATCTTAAGGAGAAAAGAAAAATAAATTAAAAAAAAACAAACAATAAATACACTATGAGCTAGGAGTTGGGGCAGTAAAAACTTGTACTTAAACTTATAGATATAAAAAGGTGAAATGACTAATTGAAAAAATTTGCTAGCAAAATGCAATTATATTAATGTAGAGAAATTCATTTGTTGTGTAAATAATTTGTAACAATCTCAGTATGAGGATGAAAGAGGATGAGGCAATATTTTCATAGAGAAGTTTCTCTAGCACCGAATGAAGATCTAGTCTTAAAGATGTCTTCGCTCAAGCCTTCTCAAAAAAGCACGAAGAAATGAAAAGACGTTTGTTCTCAAAGAAATTAACAGATACTGTGCTTCATGAAACATTACAACTTTTTGGCACTGAGTTACGTCCCTGCCTGATGTGCGGCAGTGCAGCTGTTAATTGCGAATTTGAAAAAGCGACTGCACACTCCTTTTTTGATGCAGAAAACGGGCGCAGTCGTACATAGAGCACGGCTGACATTAGACTTGATATTACCAATATACTTAAGAGTATAACTAGGATTATCGCGAAACCAGGTGTTGTCATGCAAATGAGACCCTCCTCTCTAAACGGAAAAACCATAGTAGTAGGCTGGCTTTCTGTTGTGGCGTTTGTATTTTCCTCTATTGAAAAGGTTAAGTCGCCAAAAGATACAACCTTAATGATGCGGTTGAGACCGATTTCCTGTTCGGGATCGACAGCTCTCGTGCGTCGAATTCTACGTTCATCACGGCGTTTTCCAATTGAACCAGCAAGGTGGTAAGATTCCAGTTGAAGTGGCGGTGGAGGTCCATACTGTGATTCAGGTCCAACCTGAAGTTGATGAACTTCCTGAAGGTTTGGATCGGAACATTGATCTGGACACTGATATCTACATATCTGAATTGTGCATTGGAAATGCACTTCCATTGAGTCGGGGAACTTAAAAGCTTGGAAGTGAGCATACGAAAGCACAGATGCGCTTGCACCAAAGTTTTTGATTTTCGTAAATCTTGACATAAGCTTAGGTCTCGTTATACAACCTCGCTGATCTACAAGTTGAATAGGAGCGCGTTTTCCATCATGTGCAACGCAGTTTCTCACCAACATGTCGAATTTTGCATCGTCGTCCTTAATGGCCAACACCATAGTCATTGTTTGTCCGATCTTAACCAATCCCGATACCTCAGATGCCCACGGGCCTTTGCCAACTTGTATTTGCATCCAACAGCCGACATTATCGCCAGCAAAGTCAGCTCGTACAACATCTAACATGTCCACAGGGAACGGTCTGAAAGTGACACTCTTCTCATACTGATCATGCCAAGTGCACCTTAATTTTCTCGCCTGATCCCAAACCTCTTGAACTTGTGGATCATACTGTAAAACAATTATATTTTCAAAATATGTTCCTGATCCTGATTCATGGCCGTATCCATAAAGCCCATTTTCTGTATTCCCAGATGTTCCGCACTCGTGAAGCCCAATATCAAACGTAGCCGTGCTGCGGCCAAGACCAGCAGGTAGGTGAACACAATTAATATTGCTGTAGTGACCCTTAGAAAATATAATGCCATAAAAAGGTTTGTCAAACTGAACAAAAACCTTCATGCCATTTTTTTCGCATTTCACATCGAGTGAGATTATCTTTGGCATATCCTGTCCGGTAGAGGCCCAAATCTCGTTGTTTGAAGCAGCAGCATTCAAATCTGGGAGGCTTTGTTGTCGAATTGGCAATGGTGGCGGTGGTCCTTGGTAGACTAGCTGAGACGGGGGTGGTGGTCCAAATGGTTGACTCAGGGCCAATTGAATACTAGCAATGTTTCCTAAAAATTAATTCAACTTATTAGCGGCAACAGAACACGTTATTATTTTGCTTACCTCTTCCTGGGTTGTTTTGTAAAGTGTGTTTGTAGTGTATTTTAGGTGCATTGTCTTGGTCAGTTTCTTGAGCTACTTGGTCTACGTCATTTTCATCTCGCGTTTCATCTCCAGACACTGCTTTGACGACATCGACTTCTTCTGCTAAAATAATCTGAAATACGAAAAGTAACCAATAAATAATAGAAAGATGTGTAATTAGCATTTTTTGAAAATGTAACAGAGAAAAAAGAGTGGTCTAGGTGCGACCCGCAAGGCCCACATGACTAGCTTCCCAGTGGGAAAAATTAAAACACCCATTTCATTTTTTAATTTCATATTTTTTTTTTTATTATTAATATAAGTTTGAGGTATCTGTGTGTCGATCTGTGGCATCGTAGCTCCTTAACCAAAGGACCGATTATGATGCTTTTGTTCTTTTCTATCGAGATGGTTCTTAGCTACAGTTTCTGAAGATCTGTTAAAGTGTTTCAAGGTCATCAGCTCTTTTTGTTCTTATACGAATAATGGGAAATGTATTGGTTCTGGTCCGATAACCGCAATCAACCAGCATCGGGCGCGGTCAGTTATTAGATGTCCCCGCTTGGGAACACCGCGTGGCGTTGGCATCAAGTTGCCTTTTTCCTGTCGCACCATGTAACCACAACACTGTCCGAAGAATCTCATATGTATCGGTTCTCTCTCTTCCCGATAGTACGCAAAGTTTTTTTTGTAAGCAATTTTGTTAGTAATTACATATAATAAAAGTAGAACACTGTAGATATTAAGTAGTCGAAAGACATATGTAGATTAAGAGTGTGTGACCTCCCTTCTTCGGGCGCCTTGTCGTGGCGGGAGGCTTAAGAGGTCGTAGACCTCGAACTAAGACTCGAAGACCCAAAAATGAATGGACAAACCAAAGGAATCGTGTACTCCAGGTGGTACTCGCAGCAGCGGAAATCCACCCGCGACCTCTTTGATCGCGGCCGGGGCAAGGATTCTGGAGGCCCCAACATTCATTTTTAACCCTACGGCAGCCCGGAACGACACCGGCCCCAGCGGCTCACTGTCTGACCACCTGGTCCGACTGAGCATGAGCGGTGCATCCAGCGGAGGCGACACCAATGATGGCGCGGCACGGGAAACCGCAAAGGTGGAACGCGCTCCTGAATTGGGACGTACTGCTGAATGCCCTGCTAAGTGCCCAAAAAGTAGAGGTAAGAGGCGTGCCCGAAAATTGTGCAAAGAGGCTGACAAAGCCGAAGGCAGAATGGTCGAGGCTAAGCCTCTGGGGGAACCAGTTAAGAGGGTTAGGTCGATGGAGGTATCTCGTACCGAAATTGATCCGACCCTCCTTCCTGAGCTCCACCCCTCTCTCAAAGGTGCGCAGCGCGGAAGCGTCGGCGATTGGGAAAGGCTGCTTTCTCTTACTGGGAAGGTTCAACTACCCAGTAAGAGCGTGATCAGTTCCCGTAATGACGGAGCCGGAAGCTGTCAAGTTTCTGCTATGGCCAGCGTTGCCGCCGAAAAAGGTGGTGGGACTGACAGGCAGACTCCGAACGCAGAAGGCGAAGTCGTTACGGGTCCTAGCAATCCTCGAACTGGTAAGGCTGTCCCGAACCGTCGTCCGAAGGGAGCAGGTGCTTTAACCGAAAAAGGTAAAGGATCCCGCAAACGGAAGACCGCCGCTGGGGATAGCCTCGCTAGGGAGAGAGTGTGCGATGCCTCCCTCTCTGGTGGGGCGGTAGGAAATCGGAGTCAAATGGCAGATGTGGCGACCCAGAAGGATCAAAGCATAGGCCAGAAGGCGAAGATAGCCAAAAACCACTCCTCGGAGGCGGGCACATCACACAACAAAACCCCTTCCTCCCAGAAGGAGATTCAAATGACCGTAAAGAGTCGAGAGAAGCAGCTCTCTTATAAAGAGGCGGCCATCTCCTCTGAAAAGGTCAGGATAGCTTTTATCCAGATCAATCAACAGCATTGCAAGGCCGCTACTGCTCTTTTAAGTAGTAGAATTGCATGTAGTAGAACAAATCATAACATTGTATCCATTCAGGAACCGTGGGTGTGGAATAATCGCCTATGTGGCCTTGGTGGTATACGTGATGCTACGATTCTTTATGATGAGCGATCCGAAAGGCCTGGGGTCGGCCTCATCATATCGGCAACCAAACTTGGGCACTTTTGTGGACAAGATCTGGTGGCTGCTCGAGTAAGCTACAAAACGCACGGAGCAATAGAACACTTCGTCGTTGCGTCTGCCTACTTTCCCTACGATTCGAACTCGTAGAGTACTGTGAAGCCAAAAAGATTGGTCTCGTCTTGTGTTGCGATGCTAATGCCCAAAACACTGCTTGGGGCAGCAGCAAGTGTAACACATGGGGGGACCGTCTGTTGGACTTCATTCTCTCGTCTGACTTTACCATCAACAATGTTGGCTCTCAACCAACGTTTGTTACGACAAGACGACAGGAGGTGATTGATCTGACCCTATCCAACAGATATGTGAAGGACATCACTAACTGGCGAGTCTTGCCTGATGCTACGCTGTCGGACCATAAATATATCGAATTCCGATTGGGTTGTGAGATTTCTTCCTTGCAGCCTAGACGGAATCCGAGAAGAACGGACTGGGTACGGCTTAGAGAGGAGCTTGAGAAATCCACTCAGGCCCTACCTAAGCTTAGAACGAAACAATTGGTAGAGAACGCTGTTCATAACCTGAATAACGTCATCACCAGTTGTTTTGAACTCGCACGTCCTGTCAGCAAACCTCCTAGCAGGAAATTGGTCCCCTGGTGGAATGCCGAGCTCCAAAGTCTTCGCAGGGAAGCCAGAATTCTTCTGAATAGATCGCTCAAATCAAATTCGGAAGATGACTGGAACAAGTATCGGTCGAAGCAGAAAGAATATAAGAAACTTATTCGTAAGTCGAAGAACGATTCTTATAGGACCTTCTGCGAAGAGATCAAGTCTCTGAGTGCGACTAGCAAGTTGGTTAAAGTCCTCAAACGGGGAAAACCGACTAGGCTAGACGCACTCAGAAAATCTGATGGTACCTTTACTGAGTCTAAAGCGGAAACTCTTAGTTTACTGTTTGCGACTCATTTCCCGGGAAATCAGATCGACATCGGCTCGTTGCACACTCCTTCAAGGGAAACTGCAACTGAAACGATGAAAATAACTCGGCGTAGCTGGTATATTGCATCGCGCGTGGTTACGACTGAAGCTATTGAATTTGCTGTGGCATCCTTCGATGGCTTCAAATCGCCGGGCACCGACGGGATATATCCTGTTATGCTGCAAAAAGGTATAAGGCAGCTGCTTCCTACTCTGAAAAGAATTTTCACTGCTAGCCTAGTACTTGCTCACATTCCCATTCCTTGGCGCACAGTGAAAGTGGCCTTCATTCCCAAAATAGGAAAAGAGGACTACTCACTTGCCAAGAGCTTCAGACCAATCAGTCTAACATTATTCCTGCTGAAAAGCATGGAGAGACTGGTAGAGTTGCACGTGCGAAAAGTTGCCCTTCGAATGCACCCTTTTTCGGAGATGCAACATGCTTACCAGCGCGGAAAATCTTGCGAGACTGCGCTTCAGAACCTAGTTGGGCGTATTGAGTGCGCGCTCGAAAGGAAAGAGTACGCGCTGGGCATTTTCATCGACATTGAGGGAGCTTTTGATAACGCAACTTTTGACAGCATGTGTAACGCTGCCAGACATCATGGCGTGGATGATGCACTGGTCCTTTGGATCAAAGCAATGCTCATGCACAGGACATTGACCGCTGATGCAGGCCTCGACCAGTGTGTCAAATCTGGCGTAAGCAGGGGCTGCCCTCAAGGTGGCGTCCTGTCTCCGCTGTTATGGTGCATGGTGGTCGATTCCCTGCTTGATGCTATCAATGCCTCTGTAATCTACGCCCAGGCCTATGCGGATGACGTCGCCATTCTTTCTGTCGGCTCATGTTTGGCGACTGTCCGTCGCAAAGCACAGGCGGCGCTAAATGTGATCGATGATTGGTGTACCAGAAATGGGCTGTCAGTCAATCCTCTCAAGACTGATGTCGTTCTCTTTACGAGAAGGAGGAAAAATACTGACATGACTCAGCTGGTACTAAAAGGCACTTCCATCCCGATATCCAAGGAGGCTAAGTATCTAGGAGTCATCTTAGATAGTAAGCTTCTCTGGTCAAAAAATGTTGAGTCAAAAACCACCAAAGCGCTGTCAGCTCTCTGGCAATGCAAAGGAGCTTTTGGCAAAACATGGGGCTTATCGCCGGCAAAGGTCCTTTGGATCTACACGGCAATGATAAGGCCTATAATCTCATATGCATCGGCTGTCTGGTGGAACAGACTAAAACGCAAACACGTCGTAGCTTCTTTCACCAAACTTCAAAGAACGGTTTGTCTCAGCTGCACGGGGGCTTTCCCCAGCACGCCGGGCGCTGCTCTAGATGTTATGATGAACCTTCCACCTCTTGATATATTTATCAGAGGTCGTGCTCTGAAAGCCATGTCTCGTCTGAAGAGAAATGGCTTTTGGTACAACTCGCATAGGAATAACGGTGTGCTTGCGCAAGAATTGTCCTGCGACCCCTGTCTCATGGACATGCCTTCTGACGCACTGACGCCCGTTATCCTATTGCGTCGTAATTTCACAGTCGAGTTTCCATGGCGTCAGGATTGGCTATGGCTGGATACTGAACCTGGAAAGGACAGTCTTCGCATTTTCACGGATGGCTACAGATCTGGGCGGGGGTCCGGTGCTGGGGTCTTCTTTGAGCGCGAAAATATTCGACTGCACTTCTCCTTAGGAAAATATGCGTCTGTCTTCCAATCAGAGATATACGCAATCCTAATGGCCATGCACTATGTTGTGAAGCACAGGTGGAAGGGGGAAAGCATATGCGTATGTAGTGACAGCCAAGCTGCACTAAAAGCTGTGTGTAACCCCTTAACTAGCTCCAAATTAGTGCTTGAACTCAAGTCCTTCTTGAACTGAGTCGACAGACTAAATTCATTAAGGCTTGTATGGGTTCCGGGCCACTCTGGGATCCCAGGAAATGAGACCTCTGACGAACTCGCTAGAATGGGTTCAGAGGAGAGCTTCTCAGGACCTGAACCCGCTCTAGGTATACCTACATCCACGGTAAATTCCTACATTAACGATTGTGTATTTAACACACACAACCGTAGATGGAGGGATTGACCGGGTTGCAGGATGGCTAAGCGCGTATGCCCTGTCTTTAAGGAGAATCGACTGCAGAAGGCTTGTGGGAGTTATCACTGGCCATTACACTTTTGCCAAGCATCTCTACGTGCTCGGCATCAGTGAGACGCCTACCTGTGCTGCATGTGGCGAAGAGGAGGATGATACTGCAGAGCATTTCCTCTGTTATTGTCCCGCCTTTGCTCGCATACGGTGGCGCACCCTTGGAGCCGACGTGGTGTGTGCCGAATCCTGTACACTTCCGGGGCTGCTCATAAACTAGAAGGAATCCTCACGCAGTACAAGGCGGATATTACTGCGGTCCAGGAAATACGCTGGATAGGAAACGGTATGATGAGAAAGAAGAATTGCGACATTTATTACAGCTGTCACAAAAGGTTGCACTTACTGGGATGCGGATTTGTCGTGGGTCATCGACTTTAAACCTATAAGTGATCGCCTGGCTGTGATCCGCATCAGAGGCAGATTTTATAACATCAGCCTTATATGTCTATGTCTTTGTGAAAGACATAGATTAAGTACATAAATATTGTATGGGCGCGGTCAGTACTTAGATGGAGGACCGCTTGTTTTTAATTTTTTGCCTACTTTTTAGTTATTTAATTTCTAACAAAAAACGGCTGGACCGATTTTGCTTAAAACCTCATCAGTCCTAAGTTGCGTAATTACGCGTGGTCCCCTGTCAATATCGTCTTTGGTTCGAAAAATACACACATCCACCTTGAATTTGGATTCTGGTGACCTTGAAACGTGGAGATATGTCAAAATTTGGAATTCGCAAAATTGGTCCCATTACAATAACTTTCCACTGGGAAGTTAAAACTAGATGGACTGAGCAGCCATAAACAAGTTGTTAGAATCAGAAAATTGCAGATCTAGACCAGGAATATGAAGGAAACTTATATCGTAATTTAGGAAATAAGAAGGGCCTTATCTGAAAGTAAGTTTAACAATCTGGATAATTCCTGTTGTATTGCATATACATATTGCATATGCTGTTTTAGTAATCTTTGGTTGGTTTTTGTTTTTTTTTTTTTTTTATTTCCTTTGGGGCTAGTGCTACTATTAGCAATACGGCATTGCGACCTTTGCAGATCTTCTGTGCTTGCTAGCCGATTAGCCGAGTAGCCTCTCCACCTCAATAATGAAGTTGAGAATGCTTCTCGTAGGAGCCAGGGTGATCCCCTCAGGAGTCATAACTTCACTGAGAAGGATACGCTTCCTAAGATGGCAGAGAGCAGCACACTCACATAGTATGTGTTCTGCCGTCTCATCGTCCTCTAGACGAGCCGACACTCAGTTTCAGACGAGAGACTAATTTTGTTTAAATGATCTCTCAGACCGCAGTGTCCCGTTAGATAGCTGACTAGTCTTCTGATATCCCCCCTATTGAGTTTGAGTATGTCAATAGGGTGTTTGTTCAGGGGTCGTATAAGTCGCTTAGATTGACGGAGTCCCCGAATACTGTTCCAGAAGGACAGGTCTTGCGATTTTTCCCACTTGTCTAAGAAGTAATTTATCTTAGACCCGGGAATGCCGCAGAACGGTTCCGGACCTATGTATTTGTCGCTGGAACCTTTTGTGGCAAGTTGGTCGGCAATTTCATTGCCCTTGATACCTTTATGTCCTGGCACCCACCAAAGTTTAACAGTGTTTCTTTTGGCGATGTCTTGTAGGGCGTCATGGCATTCCTTGACGGTTTTTGAGTTCGTGCCTTACGAACCCAGTGCTTTAAGTGCTGCTTGGCTATCAGAGAGTATGTTGATGGTTACTCCTCTGTTGCCAGTCTCGAGATTTAGATTGACGCATGTTAGGATGGCATGCAGCTCTGCTTGGAAGATGCTGGGGCTTATTCCCAGGGCCTTCGAGATCTTGCGTTTTGGTCCAAAGATGCCGGCGCCAATGCCAGAAGCCATCTTGGAGCCATCCGTGTACCACCTGAGGCCTTTGACATTTATCAGGAGATTACTGTTTTCCCATGCTGAGCGGTTTGGGATCAGTATCTCAAATCTCTTGTCAAAGGTGAAGGTGTGTGACAATGCGTCCGAGACTGTAGAAATCATATCCAGCTCGGGAAAGTGTTGTAATATAGACATGTGGCCTGCAGGTCTACATGCCTGCAGGAGGACTCCCCCTTATGGGCATCCTCTAACCGCCGATACTGTCACTGAGACCTCCCCGCATTTGGCTGATATGATACGGCTATTTAGCATCGCCCTAATCCAGTGATTAGTGGGCTGGTCCACACCCCTGCAGGATAGTGCAGTGGTGATCGAATCATAGCCAGTATTATCAAAGGCTCCCTCTATATCGAGGAAGGCGCGGATTGCGATCTGCTTTTGTGTGAAACTATTTTCAATGCACGTCACCAAGTGGTGTAGTGCATTTTCGGTAGATCGCTCTTTGCGATATGCAAACTGGTTGGGATGCAGAGGTGTCTGATTTTCCAGGATACCTCTAATATGGAGCTCTATCAGTTTCTCCATTGTTTTTAGAAAGAACGAAGTCAAACTGATAGGGCGATAGGATTTAGGTTGCTCGCTTGGTTTCCCAATCTTGGGGATGAAGACAAGATTGACCTCTCTCCAAGTTTGGGGTATGTATCCCAGGTTCAAGCAAGACCTAAAAAGAACTATCAGTGATGGAAATATGTTACAAGCTATTTACAATAGCACACTGCTATAAGCATTTTTTTTTTTTTAATCGTTATATTCGGCATGGCATAACCGACATTATATGAGTTCGAGACTTTGCAAATATATCGTTGTATCCAGTTCATCGCTATTAAAGGTAATATTATTTAAAATATGTTAATATTTCATTGGATTCGGGAAACTCATCGAGTTGATTATTAAAACCCTTGCTCTTAATAGACATTGCAACACAAGGAAGTTATAAGTAGAAAGACAAATATTGCGTTAACTTTGTTGCCAGGGAATTATTAGGTTTTCTTCGCTGATTGTGATTACACTAGTTTTATCGTCCTCTAATAAATGTCTCTTAATGACCTTTACTGCATTCAGACAAGTATATATATATACCATGCAAACTTGTCCCAATTCTGCGAGAGTAATATTATCGCTTATATATACAGCTCAAATTCTTCGTTGGGTGAATATGAAATCGGCATCAGTAATGATGTTATCAACAAATCCCACGACAGATAAAATTATGTTTGAACTCAACTCGCTCTGCTTTTTTAGTAAATAAAACACTTATTTCAAAAATCACTCGACCGCCTTGAATGGCTAAGTGAATCGAGCTCGTATTATTGTGAGAAGACACTGTTGCTTGCCATCGAAATACAAGGCTGCTGCTTCATTCCGATTTGGGAATCAACACTATGTCTTGTACACTAATTATAACTTAATATAGTGTGGGATATATTTAATTGAGGCTACTAGGCTACATAATTTTCATCTTTCCATACCGTTTCGTTGCAGCCCATAGCAGACCAAAGCTTGGCTGCCCTTAAAAAATTATTCAATATAATCCCACTCTCAACTACGCCGGGTCTGGGAAGTTAGGAAGTCATAAATTCGGGTTGATGTGATCATATAAATTTACAGCCATCACCTTGTATGATGGAGCATAGGCCTGTTTGAATATGTATGGACTGTCCCCACATCCCGACTTTCACAACGTTTTCTAGTTCTTCGACGTGGGCAGCAGCATTAACGTGTAGTCCTTAAAGGAAGAAATGAAGTGGCTTAATATGTCCTTCGATGCTCACAAGCTCCTAACACAATATGACAGACACAACCATGACAGTAACTGGAAATTTCATGTGCATGATATGGGGAACCCCTATAAGACCTAAACATAGCCAACTATCATTTTTGCGATCGGGTTTTTTGGTCTTGATACATTTTTTTTCCTCAAAGAAAAACTACAACGTTTTCGGAGCTTCAGAGTGTTTAAATTTGTTCAAAAGACGCTATGCGCAGATTACTCTACTTGAACTGTATATATGTATGTACAACACCGACGAGCAGAATTGTGAAATGAAGGCCTGTCGCCGGTTTCTAAAAAAAACACTATCTACTGTACGAGTTATCCCCTTACGATAAAGTGATTCGCTCCACCAACAAAAAACAACATCCACGGCCCGTTATGTGTTTGTTATATTTGCACTCCGTCAGTGCAACAGTTGTTCAACACAGAATGCAAAAGAGGCAGGAATTCGAAGGAATGTAAATTAGCGTAGCGGCCACGAGGTGTAAAGAAAATTAAAATGTTCGATATTTTTTTCTTATTTTTTATTAATATTTATTACCTTTCCAGTGGGAATTTATTGTAATGGGGCCGATTTTGCGAATTTAAAATTTTGACATATGTATCTCCACGTTAGAGCACCGTGGCACAGTGGGTAGTGTGTTGGCCTCAGACGCCGATGACACGCGATCGAATCCCGACACAGCCATGTTTTCGAACGTGTTTTTCACGATGTTTCTCCTCAGCGGGGTTGTGACAAACCCCTGTAGTAGTAAATTGTCATGAAAAGCTTCTCGAAATTCGTCGTTCGGAACCGGCAATAAACTGTAGGTCACACATAACATGGGTGATTGAGAGAAGCTCGGCTTAAGTCCTTCATGGACTGTAACGCCAACGTACATACATATGTACATCTCCACGTTTCAAGGTCACCAGAATCCAAATCCAAAGCTTTTATAGAGACGTGTATGTACATATGTATGTATGTGCGCATGTGCTTACCGGAATTTCGCATCGGTTATCTCGAGAAACAAAGACGATATTGACATAAGACTGACTTCATTCCAGGCATAATTACGCAGCATAAAAACGGTTCAGCCATTTTTTTTGTTAGAAATTAAATAACTAAAAAATGGGCAAAAAAAATTAACAACACGCGGTGTTCCCAAGCGGTACTCCATCTAAGTACTAACTGTACCCGACGCTGGTTGATTGCGGTGATCGGCTGACAACCGATACCTATGTACATATGAGATTGCTCGGACAGTGTTGTGGTTGGGTAAGGAAACGCACACTCATGAGCTGCTCGTGAGTGTGCACTACCCAACGAGCACTTATTAAATGCACGCGCTCATGAGTAATTGGCTGTGAGCATTTTTATTTTCGCTCACGAACACGATTGTGTGTGGATTTATGGAAACTCACCCCTGTGCGCACTTCATATGTTCGTTGAAAAGAACGCACGCTTACGTGCACTCTGTATGGGTTCTGTTTAACGCACATGTGGAGTGCGCACATGAGGTGAGTTTACATAAATGCACACACTCGTGTTTATGAGCTAAAATGAGTTGATTTACTGCTCGGGAGTTGTATGCAGGATGATAACACATGGGAACATTTCACTTGAACATTTTTTTTTATTTTCCATTTTTATAATATTTTAGTCTAAGATGGCTTCATTTTTTATAAAGTCTAAATTAGAAACAATAGATTGCTTAATGTGCGAACATGAGTGTGCGTTTCCTTATCCTGGGTATACATGGAGCAACAGCAAATAGGCGGCTTGATGCCAAGAACGTGCGGTGTTTCCAAGCGGTTCCCCATCTAAGTACTGACCGCACCTGATGCTGGTTGAATGCGGTGATCGGACCAGAACCGATACATTACCCATTATTCGTCTAAGAATCCTCCCGCAACTAACCAAAAAAGCTAATGACCTTAAACCCCTGAGCAAGTTCCGATCCCGTTAGCTTTAAAAAAAAAAAAAAAGGCATCATAATCGGTCCATTCGTTCAGGAGTTACGATACCACAGACACCTCAAACTTGTAACACCCCTCTTTTTGCGTCGGGGGTTAAAAATGAAAAAAAAAATTAAATGGGTGTTTTCATTTTTCCCACTGGGTTGATTTAAAGACTCTCCGGGTTGGAGCTGTGGTGTCTATCCCTAGCCATCTTTGGCGTTGAATCCGTAGACGTCTGACTAGACTCATATCGCTGTACAGCCCGTACAGCTCGTGGTTGAATCTCTTCCTCCATTCCCTGTCTGCGTTTATAGGATCGAAAATCACACGCAAAATCTTTCTCTCAGAACGACCACGGACTTCCTCCTCCGCTCTTGATAGTGTTTGGTATAGAGTCAACTTTATCGTTCTGGAGAGGGTTCTATTACTGGTCGCTTCCTGAGCCCAAAACAAACAGCGATTGGCATGAGTGATTCTTTTTTTGGTTTCGGAACTTATGTACATATATACATAGGTCGTTGTTCACTGCGAAGCCAAGGTAGACGAAGTTCTACCCCAAACTTATATCTGCCAATACAAATGTACTGGTCAAGAGGTCGGTGGTGAGGGTCCTTTTCACCGCCTCCGAAGCGGAGGCAATACTCGTAAAAGCCTCATTGACATTTCGCTGTGTTCTTCCGATTATGTCAATGTCATCCGCGTATGCGAGTTGTGAGGATTTGAAATAAATTGTGCCTCTTGTGTTGGGCCATCATTTTTGCAGAGTAATTTCTAATACGATGTTAAAGAGATCACACGGCAGCGCATCGCCCTGCCTATTTCGCAGTTCTGATGATGTAACTATTCTATCTGTACAGTTGTTGCCAAAAGATGCAATCGACCCTTAGTACCTCTACATAATAAAAAAGTGGCCGTGTTGCAGTGGTAAACATTACCGACTTTCTAGCGGAAGGTCTGTAGTTCAAAGTCTGTCCATAGCCAAGAAATACAATTCCTACATATACGGAAAAATTGTACAAGACAGATCAAAACACTGATGAAGGCATAACACTCACAGTATGCACATACGTATATAGTCACTTCAAATTCATACTCTGTGCGTGGCGGTTCTAATATAAAACCATAATGGCATGGAACATTTGCTGGGAATTACAACCAACATGAAAACTCAGTCAAATTCCTCTCGATCCTATCTAGGATAACCACCCCTGTGGTGAACAAACATCTACGACCCAAATCATCTGCAGATACATATGTATATAACAAGAGTATGACTCTTGAGCCTGCGCGAATTATAAAAAAATTCTGGACAACTTTCACAATATAAAAGGGAAACCCTCCATTATTCATATATTTATGTATGTATGTACGTATGTATGT
The DNA here is from genome assembly GCA_951905685.1 of Eumerus sabulonum. Taxonomy (NCBI): domain Eukaryota; kingdom Metazoa; phylum Arthropoda; class Insecta; order Diptera; family Syrphidae; genus Eumerus; species Eumerus sabulonum. Next base: position 30,195,464 of record OX645062.1, read on the forward strand.
ACATACTTACATACATGGCTAAATCAACTGCAGTTAATGAATTGGTGTGTGCAATCAGCTTTCTCCCTATCGTCATATACATACATACATACATACGTATGTACCTTTGGGACCTTGGGTATACGAGACTCGTTCATGCGTCCTGATATTTTTCTTAAAATTTGGACTACACACCCTAAGTCGCCGAAACTAGACTGTTTCGTCGAAATTCACTTGAAAGAAGAAGCGCGTACATACATAGTATGCATAATTTACAATGCCAATATGAGTTCTGCCTTTCGTATGCCGCCTAACTTTATCGAAAGCGAGATATATACATATGTACATACGAATACATATTTACCCGGAGATGTTGTGGCTTGAATAGTATGTTTTCCGGAATCACCTTAATAGCAAGTCGTCAATACCGTCTGCGTCGCCAACGAGGCTGGGATGTTCGACCGCAATCGCTGCTGTGGAAAACTTGTTTTCTTTGGTAGAAAGGAATCTTTGCAGGAGCAGAATTGCGATTGCGATACGCACTCGTTTCGCATGTGCTAAGCGTCGACAGACAGATCGTCGGGAAAAGTGTATGGCCAAAGGAACTATTTAATTACAAGACTGACCTCTAAAACGAAGCGCACACGGCATAAGAATTAAGAGAAAGTCAGAACCGTGATACTAATTGATGAGAACTTTCCATAAAAGATTCAATTTATTGCACGTACGACGACAGAAGCACTTGTGGAATTGTGACATGTAGACTTGGACAGGTGTCATTGGTGCTGTTGCTGACATGTTATGTTTTTGTTTGTGAAAACTAAGCTTGTTGGAACTTACAGAAAGCGACAATTGGCCAATACGTCCTAGAACAAATGACAAATGCATTATAACTAATTATCGTTGTTTGAAAAGAGATCATGGATTCCTTGTCAAATCAAGCTTGAAACACAGTTTGATCTCAATTAATTTGGACAGACTCGCCTAATACTCGACATTTCCTTATAAAAAAGTCATGCACATGAGTTTTTCGAATAAACACACATACATATGTATGTACATATGTAATTCGCATCTCTAATTTTTTCCAAGCACTTGTGTGCAACTGAATCCATTGGCACTATCTATACACAGTCGTCGCTAATAGAAAGCACTCTCCTCTTTTATGTTCTGGTGTCTTCGCAGACAAATAGCGACACTTTTACTGACATCTAATAGAGAGGTAAAAAGTCGTAATTTGAATGCAAATAAGTTGTCTTCATTTGCCATTCACACAGCTCTTAGTATGCATCTCGTACGTTAGCAAGAAGCCCGTATTTGCGACTTGGGTCCAGGTCCAGATACACATATTATTCTATTGTACCTACGCACAAAACAATTTTTTTTTCTGTTACATCTGCTCTCCCTATTGTTTTGCTTGTCGACTATTTATATACTTACTTTAGGCCCCTTATCACATCATTTTAAGCTTGAAGTTGGGTAGGTACCTACTTACATACATATATGCATGTCTTCACTAAATATGGTCGCCGAATTGATGATTATCGAATGTCTGGCAATTTTCTCGACATTCTGAGAATACTGGGTGACGCGTATACGACAACCTATTGGCGGTGTTGCATTGAGTTGCTGTGAGTACCACGAAGAGGGTCATTGCTAACCTGTCTCTCGTACTCTGTATTTCTGTCATTAAATGGGTCAGACGTGTTGGTACTATTACTTGATACTGGCGATCGTTCTTGTATTCATGCTGTCTGTTACCGAGTTTCTGCTGTGAAATGGGTTTTCTTTTCCAACAATCCACATCAACGGATCAACAATTCAATGAAATCGCACTTATGTATACCACGTCTCTCTCATGATCGTGCTTGACGGTACAATCACAGCAGATGGGCTTGGAGACTTGGGTTTCGTTTCACTATATACAATAGATGATGATGTCGGTGTTGCGAAGTTTGCTTCATTCATAAATTCTAGTTATTGGGACCATGTACTGTGAACCGTGCAGTTCAGAATGTGCGATGAGATGCGGTAGCTAAAATCTTAACATGTAGGTATTAGCTTCGTTAATTGCCAAACATTAAATAATAATTGTAACCGCGAATCGATCGGAGTTGATCTTTATTAAATGGACGAAGCGTTGGCATGGCGCTTAATTGCAATTTTGGCGTGATTGGAAGATGCTGGATATTTCTGATTGTTCACTTTACGCACTAGCAATAAAAAAGCTGATCTACTATGTACTTTGCCTAGTTTAAATGGTAGGTACTTCAATAGTTTAAATAGTGATACTAAATAAAAACATAACTGTTAGTAAAGTACTGAACCCATATTAAAAGAACCACTTTGTGCCTTTTAATGGTCCGCTATAGAGCGTCGCCCCTAACTTAATATTCCTGTTATCAATCTTTATACATTTTAGTGAACTATTTGGCGAATCTGTCTAGTCTCGGTAGGTAGGTAGGTAGGGTCGTAGCCTTCCCAGAATTGAGAAGAACGCACTTAGGCCAAGGAGGCCCGTTGTGCAGCTACGAGGGGGTTTTATCCCCCTATTCGTGGAACCATCTAGTGCTTCTTAAGAAGTTAAGAAGATCAAGTATCCCTACTTTCTGAACATCTGTCAGATCGTTAAGGAAGTAAGAGCCTAGGTAACGCTTCCTTAAATTGCAAAAAGCTGGACAGGCGCATAGAAGGTGGTGAATGGATTCGACCTCCTCCTCGTCCTGACAGCTTCTGCAGAAGTCATTTGGAACTATGCCTAGTCTCGGTAGGTGGTGGGAATATTTTAAGAGAAACGTTTTTCTTTCCATATTCTTTTCTTTCATATTTGACATTAACATACAGTTAATTTCTGATATTCATTATTTAAAAACAGTGATGTTTTCACTTGGTATTCATGTTCATAAACACATAACGTATCAATTCATGCAAAGGCACCTAATCACTTAAATCAATTATACGGCTCGTCAATAACTACTCACCTGAAGTGAAAGAGAAATGATAGTCGTCAGCCAAATCTTCTTAACCCGCATTTTTCTCGTGTTCTTTTTTTGCGTATATGATGACTGTCTGCACGCTAGAATAGAAGAGAATACAACACTCCGGTAAATTAAGTGAAAGTTGACTCAAGAGATGCAAGGAATTTCAAATAGTCTATTCTGCGACAGTTAGTAATGCGACGGTTTTCTTCGAAAGCTAGAAACATTACAGCTGGATTTATATGGCCTTTATTGTACATCTCTAATGGATTGATCGATCGGCTTTAAGAGTACAGAATTCGGTAATTGATTATTACAATGAATGTGTAGCAAAAAAATTAACCCTAATTACCGTTAAGTCAGCCGTTTGATTGTTGATAGGTTCGAGGAGAAATAAAACTACAGTTAGAGAATAAAAGATGTATGTATGTATGTTAGCGTTACAGCCCCTGAAGGACCAAAGCCGAGCTTCTCTCAATCAACCATGTTGTGTGAGATTTTATTTTCCCATATGTGAAAGGGAACTACAGTTTATTGCCGATTCCGAATGGCGAGATTCGAGAAGGTTTTCTTGACAATACCCCGCTGAAGAGAAGCACCATGAAAAACACGTTTGATGACATAGCTGTTGTCGGGATTCGATCCCGTATCATCGGCGCGTCAGAGGCCAACACACTACCTACTGCGCCACGTTCGCAAGTATCATATGTATGTGTCGGATCTATTAAAAATTGTTTCAGTCACCCTCAATGCTTATCAATCGATAAATGGAACCATGTGCATACTTAAGAAGTTGAGTTCCAATTGACGTAAGGATTTAACTTCTATGATTTTTTTGTCGTCCATTCCCATGCGACCAACTTGGACTGAACAGAGTGGAGGCATCTTCAATCGATCAATAGCCCAATAAGATACATCAATCAAATCTATTATGTCAACTGTATTCACCATGTCCAGCTGTTTTGGTCCCAACTCAACAAATGTTGATTTCACTTTAACCACACAACTAACGATGTCTAATAGCCCCACCTACTAATAATCACGTCTAATGACAAGATGTCATGTGCTCCAAGATAAGTAAACGCTATTCACTGTCAGTTTGTTTTATTTCACTTTCTTCGCCGCGAATATTTTGGCTTTAGTACTTATTTTTTATACATACATATATTGGCATCAAAGAACATATAGTTATGACTTTCATGCGAGGGTCTTAATTTTTCGGTGAGTGAAAGAACTCCAATTCTTGGGCTTGGTAATCCGCTCGTAACGCACAATTTCATGCATAGTGTAAAAAATACGCCGATGAGAGAAAACCGCTATGCTACCGTGCAGACCATTCAAAATGCATGCAATTATATTTTCAAGAACGACACTACAGACAACAAAAAACACTTGTTAATTTTTTTTAACAAAGTTTGTGTTTACTTTGGAATGCACCTTGTAAGAGCCAGATTACGTACTGTGGCACAGAGGATAATGTGTTGATCCTTGAAGCTGATCACTTCGAGATCGAAAAGCAAAAGTTTTTCAGCTTTTGTCTTTGTTGTTCGGGTAAACAATAGGTTTTTCAACTATAGGAAAAGAAACCGGTGATTAGGAGAAACTAGGCGCTGAGCCTTCATGGGCTAAAACACCACCACGAATGCAAACAAGCACGCTTGTTATCTCAGTGTCACTTTTTACTATGAGTTTTATGACAGAACAAGTCATTTCAGCACTAAGAGTAATTTATTCCAGTAGTGGTCTCTTAAAAATATAGTATGCAGTAGAACCTATATTTATATACATTTATATAAGACATTTGTTAACAACGGTCACTTGCATTCGTCATTCGTACCTTATGGCAATGTTAAAAATGTTATCTAAATATTTCTGAATTTGGCATCCACGATGACACAATTTATAAGGTAGCTAACTTCTTAGTATGAGTACAATTATCGAAAGGATAAAGGTAATTTCTATTCCCTTTGCTAATAAACATATCTATAGTCAAAAGTCAGTCTACACCCATCAGCTGTTTTAGAAATTGTGCTCCAAATATACCTTTACAGAAATAAGTCAGACCAGAACGTGGAGAGCACCGTGGCGCAGTGGGTAGTGTGTTGGCCTCTGACGCCGATGACACGGGATTGAATCCCGACACAGCCATGTCATCGAACGTGTTTTTCACGGTGTTTCTCCTCAGCGGGGCTCTGACAAAACCCCCTGTAGTAAAATTGTCATGAAAAGCTTCTTGAAATTTGCCGTTCGGAACCGGCAATAAACTGTAGGTCCCTTTCACCTATGGGAAAATAAAATCTCACACAACATGGGTGATTGAGAGAAGCTCGGCTAAGGTCCTTCAAGGACTGTAACGCCAATATACATACATACATACAGATCGTGATATGGCAGAGTCTTCATACATATATAAACCTCAGCTTTAGATGATAGAACATAAACTCTATGAAATAAATTAAACTTGAAGATGTAAGAATTCAGTTCTTGATTTAATGCAAAAATCCGAAGGATAGTACAAAGGATAAAATTATGCAATACATTTACAAGAAATGCACTAATAAATGCTAAGCCAAGCCAAAAGGTCGGTCACACATTTTGGCAAAGTACGTTTTGTATCATAGAGGCGATTTCCCTACCTAATCACCAGCCATGTAGAGCGTTTGAAGGAGAATCTGTGATTGGCATTAATTCCTGAAATTATTACTAGAAATTTAATTGGATTCTACTTTGTGCTTCGAAGACTAGAAGCCGTTTCTGCTGATTTCTAGCTGATGGGTGCACACAGACTCCTAGCGCAGAGCATTTAATCTCACGGAATTGATTTGAAAACTCACCATTCACTCCGTCGTACTACTGTGCATTATCCACTTGGCTTTTATACAGTGACTCCAAGAACTTTACTTATCTAACTCCTATCTTCTAACGTTTATTTGTTTATCTACTGATGTCTTTTAATCTATTTTATTAATCACTGAGCGAATAGTTTTTGGTGGTACGGTACTATTTAGAATAGAACCTAAAATATATTTAAAAAATTTCATTTCAAGCTAACTTTTTTTTTATAATTTGCACAAGCACAAGGAGTTACGGCTACCCTTATCTGCCTTAGGGTTAAAACACAGCAGAAGGCATTTAGGAGGAGAAGAAACCGATGAAAATTGGTTTTCAACTCTTGCGGGTTGTAATTGTTGGGGAACACAGATCTTGGTAATGCATTCCACATTCGTGTTGTGCGGCTAACGAAAGATTTTTTTATAAAATGAGGCGCATACATATTTATTAATTCAAGTTAAAGGTTCAGACTTAATTTCATTATCGTCTGAAAACCACTGGTACACTTTATTTGCATTTTAATTGTACAGTGACAAAAATAAATACATATCCTAAGAAAATGTCTAGTTCTGGTCCTTCCGTACATTAATATATAATGAGATTATAGAAGACCGGACATAACAAGGTTTACTGTTTACTTTTTGAAGAAGTACCTAGCGGTATTTTTTCTACAAAAATAAATCGGCGTATAGAAGTATACATATGTACATCAGACCTCATTGCCAAAAGGAAATCAACGGTTTTCTTTTAAATTGCGAATAGTTTGTTTGTATGCTATGAAGGGGTGCTTTTGCGACTGAGAAAGGAAGGAAAATTCATTGCGACAAGTAACTGAAGCAGTGGCTTAGGGAGCTAAGTTTTCGGGCCTACAAGGCAAACAGTTCTGAGGAAAGCCGAAAAAAGTACATACGAGGCAGAAATGACTGCAACGCCCATATTCGACGGGATAAATTCCAATTCGACCAAAAATTAGGGCGTAAAATCCTGGCGTAAATGTTCCAAAGGAAGCAAAAGTTTCTGGTCGTTTGTAAAAAAACTCAACTACGTCGTCTATACCGACGCTGATCTACAATGACATTCCAGCTGTCACCCCCTTAGACAAAGCTAACCTACTTGCTGTCCATTTCGCAACCAGTTCTCAGCTCCCAGGTTGTACTTTGTCTCCGCCTGTACTAGAGTGCGTCAATTCCACCATGGGACTAATCCACTTCCGCACTCGTACAGTCGCAAAGGTTCTTAAGGACCTCAACATACACAAATCCGCTGGTCCAGATGGTATTGCCCCAATAGTTCTGAAAAGGTGTTCTTCTATGCTGGCAAAACCACTGCGAAAGCTTTTTCACCTTTCCTACTCCTCTGGGCTCTTTCCGAGTAAGTGGAAAGCAGCATTTGTCTAGCCTATACCCAAAAAAGGCGAATAATCCTCTCCTTCCAACTACCGACCCATTGCAATAACGCCCCACCTTTCCAAGGTCATGGAAACGCTGATTAACCGTCAGCTTATGATTTTTCTTGAATCACAGAAACTCCTCAATGACCGTCAATACGGTTTTCGCAGCAACAGATTCACTGGTGATGTGATGGCATATCTCGCCGAAAAGTGGAATCACTCGCTTCACCAAGCAGGTGAAAGCAAAATTGTTGCACTGGATATTTCGAAAGTATTTGACAGGGTTTGACATGAAGCCCTTTTGTCGAAAATGCGTGCTTTTGGGATCGATGAGTCTCTTCTTCGATGGATTAGAAGCTACCTTTCGAATCGTTCAATTCAAGTTGTTTTGGACGGATTCAAGTCTAATACTCACTTTGTAAATGCTGGTGTTCCCCAGGGCTCCGTTTTGTCTCCGACATTCTTCCTTATTTTTATAAATGATCTGTTACCTGCTAGTTCTAATCCAATTCACTCCTTCGCTGGCGACAGTACCCTCAGCTCCTCATATTCATTCACTAGTTTACGACCCTGCACTTCGGTTGTAGATAGTGAGCGGCAGCGTATGTCGTATGTACGTAGTATGTTGGCGTTACAGTCCATGAAGGGCCTAAGCCGAGCTTCTTTCAATCACCCATGTTGAGTGTGATTTCATTTTCCCATAGGTGAAAGGGACCTACAGCTTATTGCCGGTTCCGAACGGCAATTTCGAGAAGCTTTTCATGACAATTTTACTACAGGGGGTTTTGTCAGAACCCCGCTGAGGAGAAACACCGTGAAAACACGTTCGATGTCATGGCTGTATCGGGATTCGATCCCGTGTCATCGGCGCCAGAGGCCAACACACTACCCACTGCGCCGCGGTGCTCTCAGCGTATGTCGAGCTCTTTAAATTCCGATATCGACAGTATCATCCAATCGGGTAAAAATAATAGAGTGGAATTGAATGCATCCAAAACACAATGCTGTCTCTTGTCGTTAAAGCATATAACTAACCCGCAGCCATTATCGATGAATGGCACTTGCATCTCAGAAACTGAAAAGCTTTCCATACTGGGTAGATATGTGCATTGATCACAATCTCATTTGGAGCGACCACATATTCAGTATCGCCAAGAATGCTGCGAAATGCCTAGTCCGAAATGTCTGGTGCTTCCAAGACCTCATTGCACCTACTAGACAGAATACAAAAACGCGCGATAAAACTGGTAGGTGACTCCAGCATTACCAAAACATTAGACTCGCTGGAACACCGCAGGAATGTTACCTGCCTCTCCCTGTTTTATCGTTACTTCCACCAAAAGTGCTCTGATGAAATAGCCAGTTGCATTCCGCCCCTTCAACATTTCTCCCGCAATACACGTCTCTCTAGGAATGCTCAACAATATTCCCTGAACCCCGCTTTCGGACGTACCGGCAAATATAGGGAATCTTTCATTAACCGAACTATACGAATCTGGAACTCCCTGCCGGATTTGGTTTTCCCCACTCAATGCAACATGCAAGCATTTAAGATCAATGTCCATCGGCATCTCCTCTATTCTTCTTCTGCCCCCAGTGTGTCGCCGACATAATAAGGTTATTTGACCTTGAGTGCGCGCAAATTATTAAAAAAAAAAGGAGAAGTGATAAAAAATATAATTGTCTTTTAAGCCAGCCGAACGGAGACCCACATTCCAAATGTTGTTCGAAAAAATCCAAAAAAAAAAAAACCGGCCAAGTGCGAGTCGGACTCACGCACGAAGGGTTCTGTACCATATAAATTTGAGAGAGACTATGTATGTTACCTCATCAGTCATCACATTAAATCACATTTTTTGTATGATGACAGATCTTGGTTGCAGGCAGGTTATCGGCATATTACTTTGATCAAAAATCTTCATGATGAGATAAAGTTGATCATCAAAGTGTTCATTGAATTTAAATCAATTATCTTACTTGACAGCAACGATGTGAAAAGGTGAATAACAATAATGGGAAATATGGGAAAAAGTTTTGCAGCTAGGATTAATTCATCAAAGACATAAAAGAGATCAAAACTGGGAAGCTTGCTACTGGTTGTGGGATATTGTCGACTAACCTTAGTTCAGTATGTGACCAAGGAGATTTTTTGGATGAAAATCACGTCTGTTGTATGGGAGCCCCCCTTAAATATTCATTTTACTCTGTTTTTAGTATTTGTCGTGGGAGCGGCAACAGAAATACATAATTACTATGTAAAAATTTCAACTGTCTAACTATCACGGTTCATGAGATACAGCCTGGTGACAGACGGACGGACGGACGGACGGAGAGCGAAGTCTTAGTAATAGGGTTCCGTCTTACCTTTGGGTACGAAACCCTAATAACTGCGGTAGAAATCGCTAACAAAATCCGAGATGACATAGAAATATCGGTTAACATTGGTTGCCACTGTCATTTTAATTATTATAAAGAATGGCGTTACAGCTCGATGATAGTTGGAGCCTAGCTTCTCTAATTAACCTATGGGATCTACCATTTAATGCCGTTTCCGAACGGCGAGAGATGAGAAGCTTTTCTTCTCAAGGCAGGCATACTACGGGAGGTTTTGCCAGTACCCGGCCGAGGACGGACGTCGCGAAGTAAACATTCGATGGCGTTAGTGTTATCGGAATCCGAACTCGCTTATCGGGCATCGGAAACGGGCACACTACTCATTGCACCACGGCGCACTATGGTTACCAAAAACAAAAATCCTTATATTATTTGATTGGTGAAACATTGTCATAAAAAAGAAACCAATTGATTTTGTGAAAAAAAATATTGAAAACCATGACATTTTCTTTAATATTTAGTGACGAACGCAAGTTTAGCTTATTCAGAATTTATAATATGTATGAGTGGTCATATTTAAAAATGTTAAAAAAGAAACTGCATGGGTATAAATAGTCCCCCCATACTGCCTAGTTTGCGGTTACAGACTAGTCGCTGCTCACAATTTCTTGCAAATCTTATTAGGTACTCAGTGAAAAATGATGTGTCGAACGAAATCGGTCCCGGGCAAAATAATGATATGGTTTTTCCTTTTTCTTTTGGTGGCGTTACAGCCCATGAAGGACCAGAGTCAAGCTTATCTCATCACCCATGTTTTATACCGATTCCGAACGGCGTGAGTCGAGAAGCTTTTTCAAAGCAAGTCTATAATGATATGTTATCTTGCGTTTATTGTACGTACGAAAATGTGTAAATATCATTCGCATATCCTTTTTTTGGATTCAAGCTTTAAATGCCTTGAAAAGCAAAATTTTATCCACAACAACAACTCCAAATGGGAAGTTATTAAAATGGCATGCCACTTCCTCAACCGTTTAGATGCGGTTAAATACAAAGTGAAAGTTTCTCAAATTGGTATATGGTTTAAACAAGACACTTGAAATGTATGCCATTCAGAAACATACTAAATTATAATGAGTTACTTGACAAATTGTCAAATTATAAATGATATGTCGGTACTTAGGAATTTCTTTTAAAATTTAATTAGACATTGTACAGCATATTACATACAAAATTAAAACTAGCTAACTAATGTACTTCGACCCCTTTTATGGGAAACTTTGATTACATGTATTTTTATGTGACTTTTCTACACTTTTAACGATCTTTAACAAATGCTAATGATCTTGCTTAATCTAAGTTGTGTGAGAGGTATGGACATTACCCATATTTGCAAGAGAAGAAAATCTTTATCTAATTGAAAAATCATGAAAAATGAAATATTAGAAAATGAATGGATATTTTTACACACGGATTCACATTCAGAAACTTAAAGCAAAGCCTCCAGGCGCAAGTCGACTGACCTTTGGCTTTGTAGCACTAAACCAAAACGAGTTCACAGTTTATGTTTTTGTTTGGCTTTTCACATATTTGTTTTTGCCTTTCTTATCTGTTTTGTTTCGAACATTTCGACTCACGCCGTTCGGAATCGGCATTAAACTGTAGGTCCCTTCCGCCTGTGTGGAAAATAAATCACACACAACATGGGTGATTGAGAGAAGCTTGGCTCTGGTCCTTCATGGCCTGTAACGCCACCAAAGAAGAAGAAGGCCGTTGTTGCTCTGTATATTGAAGTTTTTTTCAGTTGCACCTAAGATCTGAGTTCCCCTGTCTTACTGGAGGGGGTGGAACAGTATGGTTCCACATTTTAGATAATTAATCTTAAGCTTCTCAATCGAGCAGTATGTCAGTAGCTCCTCGAATTTTATTTGAAGATCGATTTGGATGTCGTCTATGTTCGAGCCAATTGCGTATAGTATTACATCCTCAGCAAATCTTGTTAAACAAGAGTGGGGTTGTAGCTGTACCTTGTGGAAGCACATTACTTGCTTGCTTTGTAGGCGTTACAGCCAATGAAAGGTCAGAGCCAAGCTTCTCCCAATCACCCATGTTGTGTGTGCTTTATTTTATACACAGGTGAAAGGGACCTACAGTTTAATGCCGATTCCTAGCGGCGTGAGTCGGGAAGACTTTTCATGGCAAGCATACTACCGGGGCTTTCGCCAGTACCCCGCTTTGGCGTTATCAGGATCCAAACTCCCTCTTCGTGCGTTAGAGTCCAACGCACTAACCACTATGCCACAGCACATTAGCGATATTAAAAGCTTTCGTTGTCGTGTATCTCCTATCTGTTACGACAAATTTTTTTTCTTAAATCATAGAAGCAATAATCCCTATGAGTTAGTAAGGAAATTCGTATTTTATCAATTTGTTTATTAATCCATCCATCCAGATTGTGTCGAATGCGATATCTACGATATCTACTAGACAAGCACCTGTACATCTTTTGGTGATCAGATTTCAGTTGATATCTAAAGTCAGTTTTGTGACAGCGTAAACTTCCGAGTGATTTTTCAAATCAAAACTGATTTCGCAGTTTAATCCCTTTCCGGTTGCATTCAAATAAGATTGACTTGTTTAAAATAACCTCAAAAATGTTTCCGATGTTAGGCAATAGACTGATTAAGTTATAATTCGAAGGATCAGAAGAGTTCTTGCCTTTTTCGCATTTGGAAAAACCTTCGATGTTTTCGAATAACTGGGGGACTGACGCTTATTAGGTTAATAAAAATGGTGCAGTACTGCCGTATGATAACATGCGATAAATGCTTCGGTATTAGACTTGATTTTTCGTTACTTAGCTTTTTAAATATTTCTATAAGACCATCCAGTAACGTAAGGTTGACTGGTAATCTTAGTGGCGATATGATCTGATTATTTCCGAATCGCAGTAACACATTGTCGATTTCAACAGTTTCGACGGTTTAAAGGCGCCTATCCTGAATTGTATGAAAATGGGAGTCAAAGAAATTTAGCTCTTTAATTCCAAAGTCCACTAAGAAAAGTCGGTCGATGAGGCGACAGTTTTTGTTAAATATTTCTGCTTGAGTTAGTTGACCTTGAGAATCTAAAGATACTTTCACTATTTCGATACTGCTGCAGTAATAATGTCTGCTGTGAGGAGCTTTCAGACTGAAATGATTTCTAGTTCAGGTAGTTTATAATAGATCATAATCTATCTCATGCTAGGAAGCCAATGACGTATTGTGTGAATCTCTCCGTAAAGATGGAAATTTGCTTGGCATAGTGCCAACTATTAGTTGAAAAATCCTGCGAGCTCATTAGCTACCCCGCTAACCACAAGCAATTCACTTGTTTTTTTTTTTTAGGTTCCTGCTACATACTTAAGACTTTTCGCAGTTATCTGCTTCAGATAAAAATCTTTATTTTGGTGATAATCTCAACGTCTTTCACAACATTGCAGCTTACTTTCCGAATGCTGATAATATTTTTACCGTACATGACTTTAGCTCTGCCCACACCTTTTTTTGCGAATTCGAGATTCTAAATATTTAAAGACTTCATCTACTTTACTGCCGTAAGCCGTGGCGCAGTGGTTAGCGTACTTGACTCTGACGCACGAAAAGCAAGTTCAGATCCCGATAACGCCAACACCATCAAATATTTATTTCGCAGTGTCTCTCCCCGGCAGAGTACAGGCAAAACCCCCGCAAAATACCTGCCATGAAAAAGCTTCTCGACTCATGCCATTCGGTCCCTTTCACATGGGTGATTGAGAGAAGCATGGCTGTAACGCCACCAAAGAAGAAGAAGAAGAAAATATTAAAAGCATCGCCGACAGCTTGTAATACCACCGTAATATATTTTTTGACATTTTGATATCCCTTCTCCTCTTGAAACCTCTATGGCCAATTGGTTTTAGGCCTTAGTGAAAAGAAATCCAGCCCTAAGATAACTGAAGATAACGTTTGTATATGAATGAATAAATGCTATAATTAGTCTCAGGTGATTTTATTTTCCTTATAGATCAGAAGAATCTACCGAATCCAAACAATGTTTATTTTTTTGAATTGTTGCATGTCTCTATCGATATTGGTAATAAGGAACAAGTTTTAAATTGGCAATTTGATAACACTTTCATCGAAAAATATTTAGCTCTTTATAAAAGCGAAGCAATAAAGATATGTTTATAGACAACTAGTAAATATATGAATATCCCATAAACATAAATTCAATCAATTGAAATTAAATTTTCACAGAATAAAAGGCTAAGTGTTTTATGTATGTCAAGTTGAGTCACACTATAAGGTGCTTATTTGGTAGAGTATCGTGATTTTTACTCAATAAATACAGTTCTGATTTCTATAGTATACAGCACACATAAAATATGAATCAAATAATTGATTTTGTTCACTACGCAACTAACGGAACTACATAAGTTATCCTATAAATTACCTCTTCGCTCCGAAGATTCAGTGTATCTATCGGCTCAAATCAATTCTTATCGCCAGCACCAGCTCACTTTGATATTGACCAACCGTTTTTACTTTTACTTCAAGTACATATCCGTAGCACGTTAGCTTATTATCTCCTCTTTCTATTAGCGCATTGACACTTTACTCACTCACTATATCGGTATAAATATATATATGTACATATGTATCTAATTAAAGAAATAGCGACACACTAAGAAGAACATATATATTTCTTAAATTCCTTAAGTGAAAACTGAACATATGTAAAGTTTGCTTTTACGCATACATTCTAAGTGGGTCACAATATGAGTACTTGCCGCACACCATATTTGTCCGGTTAAAAAAGGAAGTAAAATTCACACTAAAAGCATCTAGCATATACCCGTTGTTGAGAATACTAAAGTCCTTGCAACACTCAGCCAGGATTGATCCGAAACTTATATACAGACTAAGATGTATCTTTTGCCGGGAAAAAGTTGTTCTTAAGAAACAAATTCCGCACCAACGAAAGGATCTTATTCCAAAACAAAATCTCTGATTTAAAACAGAAGCGATACTAATTTAACGATACACGCAATATCCCTACTGAAAGTTATAGCTTGAGCGATTAGATGGTACAAAACACGCGTCCACACTGTGCTATGGATAACCAATGAATGGCAGATACACCTGATTTTCGAAAGCGATACACTTCGCATCTGCATCGCGGACGGACGATAAGAGAAGATTGAAACGAAGCAGCCGATGCGATGCGACGAAATGCGATGATATGTATGAAACGGACCAACAACAAAGTCAATGAAAACTTGCCGCAGAAAGTGTAGAAATGAGAAAAAACTAAGGCGAAGAAGTAAAAGAAATATCTGCTCAGCGGCTGTCGCTACTTACAGAAGTGAGTCTGGGAATATAAGAATCCGATTCTATGCTATTCAAATACACACTCTCAGGTACGTCGAGTAGTTTACCTAAATAGCTGATAGCTTAACATACCTCATTTGGTCACATGTTGCATTGGAGTGTGATGGCGGAAGATGGTGTGACACAATTTGTTCATTACATTTCATTTATAATTTTTTTCCTATCAAGAAAACACTTCATTTTTCCTGCCTATCCTTACATTACAGGATGTAGCAAGACAATGCCTCTGATTTAATTTTCGATCATTTCACGTCCTTTCTGTTGTTAGTGTGATGGAAACTCAATTGTAGTTTTCAGTTTATGATCCCTTGACCTGGGGCTTAGTATTAGGACACTTTTTTGTATTCTAAATATTTAATTGATATGATAATTGATATCATTGACGCAGTGAAACGTTCTCAAGCAAAGAACTACTAATGTGCTTGCTATGACGGCTGGCCACGGTTGGATATTGTGCTGCAAATATTATGTGGGTATGCTATTTAGCTTGCATTTACAATAGACCTTGTTTCGATGAAAGCAATAAGGATGCGACGATTTCCAGAAGAATCCATTAGCTGCGAATTATGAGTCTGTAGTTTTATGTGTACTTTATTTAGCTTCATTAAATTAAGCTAGTAATTTCAAAGCTCAAGAATAATAAAGCCGCGGGCGCAGACGGGCTGGCTGCCGAACTATTTAAACCGGCTGGAAAATATGGTCGGTGGAAAGCATGCTCGACGAATGGAATCTCAGCAGCGTTTGCCCAGTCCACAAGAAAGGAGACCCTGTAACTGCGCCAACTACAGGGGAATAAGTCTCCATAACATCGCATACAAGATCTTCTCTGTCGTACTGTGTAAACGCCTGAAACCCTTTGTGGATAATCTGATAGGTTCGTATCAGTGTGGTTTCAGGCCAGGTAAATCCACAATAGACCTAATATTCAGACCCAAGAATACCAAATCGACACCCATCACCTTTTTGTCGATTTCAAGGCCGCGTATGACAGTGTGCATAGAGACGAGCTATATAGCGCCATGTCTAGTTTTGACATTCCTGCCAAACTCGTCAGATTTGCAGAAGGACAATGGATAACTCACCTTTGATGTTAAAAAGGATTTAGAGAAGGTGACGCAATTTGGAAAGATCGTACGTCACTCACTGGCCAACACAAGAGGTACAATCTATTTCAAGTCTGCACAACTGCTTGCGGACGTGGATGACATTGGCGTAATTGGACTAACGCAGCGGGACATCAATGATGCGTCGAAAGCTTTGAAATAGAAGGCTAAAATGGGTAATTCGGTTAACGAGGGTAAAACGAAATATATGCTGTAAATCAAAAAAGACGCGCAATACCAACGCCTCTGCCAGAAATTCACAATTGGCAGCTACAGATTCGAAGTGGTCAAGGACTTCGTTAACCTTGGCTCACTAGTGACCAGCGATAACTACACCAGCGCTAAGATCAAACGTAGAATTACTCTTGCCAATCGCTGCTTCTTTGGGCTCAAGAGGCAATTGAGAAGGAAAGCCCTCTCTCGAAAGACCAAAGTTGTGCTGTACAAAACCCTAATCTTCCCGGTCCTCCTCTATGGCGCAGAGACCTGGACCTTAACGAAAGCAGATGAAGAGGCCGCTGGTCATTTCGAGAGGAAAATTCTACGTTTTACATGCAATTTCTCATTCAGAATGGGTGAGGTACAAATAAATCCGGATAAACATGATGTATGGATACCTGCCGATTTTAGCACGAATAACCTATAACGCTAACATGGTCGAAACGTTCTAAAACACAATTAACATTTGTAATTTGGAGCCGACGTGGTGTGTGCCGAATCCCTTAGCCCTACATCACTGAAGCTATTTCAAAATTTTCTCCGGAAAACGGGGAAAATACAGTAATGTAAGGTCTGTCTGGAGTACAATGGAGCAGTGTTTGCGTCTGAGTGCTCCAGCGGATAGCAGAAGCCTTCAACAAAAAAAAAAAAATCTGATATTATTTAAGTAAGAATTTGTAATTCATCACAAGCATATGCTAAGCCAGAGTTGACAGAGTTCACAGCAGAATGTGATATGCTTGTGGAAGGATTCTCAAATCTACTGTGAATAATCTCTACAAATGATGCCAAGCATTTTGAAAGAGAACCACCCGAGTTGACCGAAAGAAATCTCTTCTGTCTTCTGTCGCGATATCGCCAACCATACTCGTACACTTCTTCGGCTATCTGTCAAAAATATGGTAGCAATATTCATATGCACTGGCGTAGCATTCCCTGATTATCACTTGTTGCGGTCTATACAGTATTCTCTCAGTCTGAATTGATTGGTTTAAGGCAACTAAAAACCACGAAAGTTCTTCATTGTATGCTCTAAGAAAAATAAATTGAATGAATACCTTATCATTTTTATTAATATTTTTTTTATTTTATAATTCGCGCAGGTTCAACAGTCATACTCTTATTAGGTTTTCGTCACACAACCTGGGTAGAGTGAAAATGGTTTGGATCGTAGATGTTCGTTCACTACTCTCCAGGGGTAGTTGTCCTATGTAGATAGGATTCGAGAGGAACTTAGTGTTCATTTTAAAAATAATTTGTGTGGTTCTATATAGAACTCACACTCTGATTTAAATACGAATTAATACAACTAAAGTCATTTAACGAAATAATACGAAATTACTTCTTATCTTATTTGCTATAGTAACGTCGATGAGACGGGATCGAATCCCGACAACAACCATATTATCGAATGTGTACTGTGCGGAGTACTGACGAAACCCCTTGTCATAAAAAAAAAAACTTCTCGAAAGTCGCCGTTCGGAATGGGCAACAAAGTATTGGACCCTCTTACCTATAGGAAAATAAAATCACACACAACATGGGTGGTTAAGGCTAGGCTTAAGTTCCGCAAGAGTTGTAACTCCTCACACATACACATGCATATAAAACTACAGATAACAAGATGGACTCGGAACAATTTCCTTCTACTGTACATAGTCAAAAAATCAGGTAAGACTTATAGGAAACTTTAGTTAATAGTTTCGTGTTAAAAATATCTTATCAAATCTCTCATTTAATTACTTCTATCCAAGTGTTCAAGTTACAACATTTACAATAGATTACCATATGTTTTGCATCAGAAGGCCGCAGCCTTACTAAGCATTATTACAGCAGGGACATATCTGTATTAATGTTTGTATATAAATTACACATACAATTTTTGATTATTTTTAGTTTCTATTTGTGAGGTTCGATGGCTTTAAGTGTACGAGATTTTTTCCTCGTACTATTTCTTCTATTATAATAGAGTCTTACTGGTCTTCTGTATATCTAGTAGTATGGTCGGGATCTTCCGATTCTTGTGGATTAATTGAAAATACATACCATGGCACATTAACGTTAGCTCTGGACTACTGTCTCTGCTTAATTTTTAGGGTTCCGTACCCAAAGGTAAAACGGAACCCTATTACTAAGACTTCGCTGTCCGTCCGTCCGTCCGTCTGTCACCAGGCTGTATCTCATGAACCGTGATAGTTAGAGAGTTGAAATTATCACAGATGATGTATTTCTGTTGCCGCTACCACGACAAATACTAAAAACAGAACAAAATGAATATTTAAGGGGGGCTCCCATACAACAGACATGATTTTCATCCAAAAAATCATATTGGTCACATACTGAACTAGGGTTAGTCAACAATATCCCACAACCAGTAGCAAACTTCCCAGTTTTGATCTTTTTTGTGTCTTTGATGAGTTAATCCTAGCTGCAAACCTTTTTCCCATATTTTCCATTATTGTTATTCACCTTTTCACATCGTTGCTGTCAAGTAAGATAATTGATTTGAATTCAGTGGACACTTTGATGATCAACTATATCTCATCATGAAGATTTTTGATTATCAAAGTAATATGCCGGTAACCTGCCTGCAACAAAGATCTGTCATCATACAAAAAATGTGATTTAATGTGATGACTGATGAGGTAGCATAGTCTCTTTCATATTTATATATACAGATGGTACGGAACCCTTCGTGCGTGAGTCCGACTCGCACTTGGCCGGTTTTTTATGTTTGACATACTTGTGGTCTCTATAGTTGGAGTTTTACTATTAGAATTTTATTGTCAGTTGTGGATGATTTTTTTCTTTCTAACATCCTTTAGAGTTGTCTGAATTCTTCCTTAATTTGATTACGAATTAAAAGCATTGTTTATTTATTTGTATTTTAAAACTGCAAGGTATTGTTCCTATGTAGGTTCTTGGTTGCTGTTGTTTATCAGCTCTAAATTTGATTAACTTGTTATTTTCCTTGTCGTGCGGTTTGCAGGTTCGGCAGTGGCTCTCAATGTAACTTTCAATTAGCAAGCACAAGTCTGGTGATATAAATTTCAAGAGCCCTTTGCACCCGAATCTATTGAAAGCCTTCGAGAAGATTGTTTGTGCGAGAATGTTGCAGTGCTACGCTTCAGTTTATCTAAGTCCTTTGAAAATGGACTTGTTGACTTAAATCATTGAATGCAGTATACATATCTATCAATATTCTTCCTAGAATTTTATATTCTTCTTTGGTAGCGTTACAGCCCATAAAGGACCAGAGCCAAGCTTCTCTCAATCACCCATGTTGTGTGTTATTTATTTTTCCCACAGGTTAAAGGGACCTACAGTTTAATGCCGATTCCGAACGGCGTGAGTCGATAAGCTTTTTCATGGCAAGTATACTACGGGGGGTTTTGCTCGTACCCCGCCGAGGAGGAGCGCTGCGAAATAAACGTTCGATGGCGTTGGTGTTATCCGGGATCCGAACTCGCTCATCTTGCGTCAGAGTCCAACACACTAACTATTGCGCCACGGCGCCCTCAAAGTGTTATGCATTTAGATCGGCAAGTTGCTGCTATATATGTATAGCTAGGGCATAAGAGCCACCCTCTGAGATTGCATATTTGAGATATTTCTTGTATATTATATTTGTCGCGGAAATAGTTTCTGTTCTCCCACCTCTTCTTTGAAAAGCCATGACTGAATTTCGCGGAACGCAGTACTTATTTATGTTGACGATCTACGAGATCTTTTATGACTTCCAGAGGGCTTGCCTGTGGCACCAGAATGATAGGGTCTTGGTGATTAGCACTGCATACTCCACTGCACTAAATCCTCGATATAAAGCGCGAACAAACTTCGGCCCAGAGGACCTTGCCATTCTATGCAGTAAACTTCTCGGGAAGTTTACATGTATGCCATAGGTGTTGGGAATTTTCATACAGTAGCTTTAAAGGGCCCACAAACCTCACACTTGTGTGCCCACATGTGTATCGACACCGGTGTGTGATTCCGCCACACACGTCACACCGATAGAGACACCGACATCAAAAATCAAAGACTTTTGATTTTTACTCACTTCGTGTCTGACACCGAAATGGTGTGTGCACCAGCCCACAGACAGCACACATGTCCGCACACCGACACATGTGTGCACACAAGTGTGAGGTCTGTGGGCCCTTTTAGGTGGGAGCCGCTATGCTGTTCATAGTAACACGGTGGAACAGTACTAGGGCGGTGGACGGAGCTGATTATCCGCTCCTATACCAAAATATTGAGGCGAAGCGTACAAGAAACCTCTCTTACTACTCGACATTTCTTTAAATCGTTTATGAAGCTCACTCATTGCTCTATTCACACAGCTGCTAGAACTCATTTGCCTTTCGCGGGATTGAAAATGACGGTACGGAAAGCTTCTGTCGATGAGACGCTGGTAAGGTCGATAGTTGGCGGCGGCAGTGAGCGTTGCTTTTCAACAAACTTTGGACGCTTTTGCACGACGACATTAGCTGACGTTTGTGGGGCGATCATCGTGAGAAATGATGAGTCTGTGTTGCAATACTGTTGAGTCATATCGATCAGAGGAGGTAATGACGGACGCTGAGTGTCAAGTTTCTTGGCCGCATCGTCGGTAGGCGCAAACGGATCGATGTACAGGTTATTCTTCTTACTGAAAGTTTCGAGTGCGTTGCGCGGTTTTGGGCAGCGTTTTTCAACCACAAGAATGCAGTTGTACTGGCCGTTACTGCTGGTATTTTCGTAGTCTTCGTAAGGTTGCGCGAAAGATGGTGAGCTGCAAAATTCTTAGACCTTCTGTAGCTTGGCGACGTGGACCTTGGCTTCTTCTTTGTGCTGCATCTTGACTTTTAATGCATTGTCGATCCTTTTATTGCTGGTCTTAGCCGTCATACGCCGGACTTCGCGGACCATTTCGCGCTTTTCTCGCGCAGTCTTAGTCACGGGTTTCTTTAGCCTAGGCAGCTTCAGCAGGCTAAGATCCGACATATTTCGAAGGGGGGGCGCGCGCTATTTCGGGCAAATGCGTGATCGCGGCAATCACTTCTAATAAGGGGTGGCCGTGGTGCAGTGGTTAACATCATCGACCGCCGAGCGGAAGGTCTTTGGTTCAAATTCGCTTCATAGCCAAGAAAAAGTAATTCCTATACGGACAAAAGTATGCAACGCAGTTGTGAATGGAAAGTGACCAGACGTTCTGCTGCAGGCATAACACTCACAGTATATGGTCAACCGAAATTCATCCTCTACGTATGCAATACTAAAAAGTGCCTGAACGAATTACTACGGACTATAACCAACGCGGCTATAGCGGTCGGCTCTCGTCCTATCTAGGTCTAGGACAACCACCCCTGAGAGTAGTGAACGAACCTCAACGACCCCAAGCACTGCACTCCGTTCAGGTTGTGTGTGTCAACACATCATAAGAGAATATAAAAAAACTCTTGAACCTGCGCGAGTCTCTAAAAAAATTAAGCGCTTCGCGCCCTAAACCTTACCTAACATACTTAACTCTGAATAGTTCGCGTGATCACGAAAAGCCGGTCAATTCAAGGGTACCAACCTAACCTGTTATTCAGTTATCTGAGCACAGCGTTTAAAGTTGTCGCCTAGACTTGTCTTACTTAGTATGCCGCGGCCTTGCCAATACGAGGCAAAATTTTCTTAGTAGTTACTGATTTAATTGTATATCTATAAAGCAGGCCTATCCATTTTTTCGTTGCGTTTGTGAATTTTCTGATTGTTGTTTACTGATTTGAGGATGCGATCGTTGGAGAATGGGCGAATAAGCAGGCCTTGCAGTGCCTTGACACGTGACATTGCGTATTGTAGCTCGAATTAGTGCCACTGGTTTGTTTGACTCTTGCAGACGTTCGTAGTTATATCGTGCTACATCTTCGTTCTTGGCCATAATACGAACAGTACTTTCAAATCCAGGCTCAGAGTTGTTGCTTGTGAGCGAAAAAGGGCACAGTCTTCAAACGTACGAGACAGACGATGTAGTGCCTTTTTGTTCAGGTCCACATTGTCGCATGACTTGCTTAAGTACAAAGCACTTGCCAATCTGGTTGTACGCGTACTTTGCAGCGACAGCTTGAGCCTGATGTAATTTTGGCTGAGCATTTAGCGCAGTGTCCATAACGGGATCCAGTTGCGAAAACTCGCGGCAAAAGTAAACGCAGAGGCTTCCAAATGGCTCACTAATTCAACTAGCTTGCCGCAAGCGCTGGTCAATGGCATGAAGTAAGCGCAAACCACACATACTGATCTCGTCAATGATCACGAAGCGGACTTTATGAGTTTCTGCTGCAACTTGCGTTCGGCTTCTGAGGACAACTGTTGGAATTGTTGCATACGTGCTGGAATATTAAGCGCAGAGTGAATCGTTGAGCCATGAATGTTTTTTGCAGCGCAATCCGTTGGAGCCAGGAGTAACACTGCATCAATGCCGGATGCTGCGTGTACTTGTTTGACGACTTAATCTCTGAGTAGGTATAATTTTCCAACGCCAGCTTTTCCGAAGAACTTAGCAAATTGAGCTTACTCAGCATACGTTTTAAATGACGCCGCCCAGTTGTGATTTAAGTCCATGTCTCGAAGACCCAACGAAGTCTCAGATGGCAATACGCCAGGCGCTACTGCTGCTAAGCACATCCATTCAAGGTCGTCGGTGTCGAGTTGTTGCGCGACGTCGTCTTCAAGCTCTGCAGCGCCCATGTCGAGACTCCAAGGTTCTCCAGGCGTTTTAAGATCTTCGTATGTCCGTCAAGGAATACTCAGAAGAAGCAACGTATTCCTTCAGCCTAATCACTATCGTAGTGAAGCTGCGGTATGACGTGCACAGGTCGAAACCCAGAGCCAAATGCATCGTTTCGCATGCGCTTATGTCTCGTTCTGTCATCGATCGATTCCAAGTTTTCGTGAATGCTGAAGCAGCTTGAGCGCCATTGGTGGTCGGATCTACCCCTTTACGAAACACCTCCTTGAGCGCCATGGACTGTGGCTCAGATTTTGAAGCATATTTAGCAATGTAGTTAATAACTGCGTATTCTGATGTGATTATCTTGAAATCGAGCAGGGAGAAATTGCCACTGTACTTTCTCCATCTTCAGCGTCGATGTTTCCAATAACGGTTTTGGGTAGTTGAAGCGACACTTTCCGTCAGTGCGCAAACATGACGGTCCACACAGTGTATGCCGCTGCAGTCTGTTTGCAATGTGTGCATGTCCTGCATTACCTTTAGCACGCGGGTCTGAGTACTGTATGCGTGGCGGATGCAGTGGGGCATGCTCCGGGTTAGTGTTGGGATCAATTGCTGATGCCAGGTTGTCGTAAAACACTCGCGCTGCTTTAACCTCTACTGCTGACATATCACTTAGTCGGCGTACGTCAGCAACATTTTTCAACCAGATGACACCATGCGATCCGCCGTGCTGGTACTCGTAGCGGTACCAATAGTCTTCGACGTCGTACAGTGGAATGATCACATCGTCCAAGTATCTCCTTTAACGCTCAAGGAAGAATTCGTCTGCAATCAGCGGGTTAAGATTTAGCAGTTTTTGCTGCTGCTGTGCGATCTGAGCTTCTGTCATGTTGCTCTCAGCTTCAAAATCTACCCCCAAAAGTCTCGTGAGATCCGGCCACCGAAGATCAGCGATTGTGCGATTGGCGTACCAGTAGCATCTGGTTCCTCGAAGTTTAGGTGCCCTGTGAATAATCGTGCAGTGTTGGCCGCAAATTTGCTGGGTGATTGTTATCGTTGATGTCTGCACTTCCGTATGGAAAAAGGCACGGAAAGGCCATTGTGACGTATCCTTCATGCTTCCATTCAAGCGCAGTGACAGGGCGCGCCGCAGGCCTTTCAATAATCGATTGAATTCGCTGGCTCTGCAGCGCTGAGACGCTTGTCGTGGTGTCAGTCTCAACGTCGTCCATGTCGGCTTGGGCATTTTCTCGCTGCTGCTGGTCTGTTGTCTTTGCCATGTCGCTTGCCTCGGCTTCAGTTCTAATTGTCTGAAGTTCCGTCGACGCGTCGCCATCGACTGGGAGACAACTTAGCGCTTCTTCGGAGATCACAATGTGGCCGTACTTCCATACTTCCATACTTGAACCTACTTACATACAATAGATGATCTTCTACTCTCCCCTTAGGTAAGGTAATTTAAAATTTCCAATGCTCTCGACATTATTGTACTCAGGCTTTGGTGTTTAGCTGGGTATCTGTTTTTCGTTTTTTTTTTGGTTTTGAGACTCGCGCAGGTTCAAGAGTTTTTTTTTTTTTATATATTCTCTTATGATGTGTTGACACACACAACCTGAACGGAGTGCAGTGGTTGGGATCGTTGATGTTCGTTCACTACTCTCAGGGGTGGTTGTCCTAGACCTAGATAGGACGAGAGCCGACCAAATTCCGCGTTGGTTATAGTCCGTAGTAATTCGTTCAAGCACTTTAGTATTGCCTACGCAGAGGATGAATTTCTGAATTTCGGTTGACCATATACTGTGAGTGTTATGCCTGAAGCAGTACGTCTGGTCACTTTCCATTCACAACTGCGTTGCATACTTTTTGTCTGTATAGGGATTACTTTTTCTTGGCTATGAAGCGAATTTGAACTATAGACCTTCCGCTCGGCATTTATTTTCGTCATTTCTTACAATCAATTCCTACATTTGTTCAATTGTTTTTTTTTTTTTGCAAGGGTTGGTGAAAATCTTCAAAAGCTACTATGAGGGCCGACAGCGCCTGCTCGTAGTACCTAGTGTGGGACTTGACTCACTAAAAACACCACCCTTCGAGTTAATTTTTTTTTTCTTTTACTACAACAAGTCAATTGACAATTTTCCGTTCTCAATGTAATCATATTTTGCAGGCAGCTTTCCAGTGAGAGTTCCTGCAGTCCGCAAAGTGCGTCCGGTTTGGGTTTGTCGCGCTAAATTAAGGGGCTTTGTCCGTTGAAGACGGCGCAATCGGTTTCGTTTCTCTATTAATTCAAGACCCGCATTATTGATGTGAGCTTGCTGTCGATCTCTGTGTTTTCGGGCGAAAAGTTTAGCTTCATTTTCGACGTTTTCAATGTTTAAATCACGATGAATGTTGTCGTTTCGAATATAACACGGTGAATTAACAACGGCTCGCAAAACTTTATTTTGAAACGTTTGTATAACAGAAAAATTTCTCTTCTTGGTACAAGCCTAGAGTTGTATACCGTAAGCCCAAATAGGTTTTTAGCACTTGCTTGTAGAGAGGCAACTTGTTGTCAGTACAATGAATGTTTTCCGAGTAGCCAGTACATTTGCCTATATTTCAATTCAAGTTCCTCATGTTTTTCTTTACATGCGCTTTCCACTCGAATTTCGCGTTGAAAGTCATGCCCAGGTATTTTGCCTTATTTGCGAATGAAATCCGAACGTTATTTACAAAGCGAGGTTGTGCACTTACTTTTCTATAAGTAAAATGTAGTGGGACAGATTTGGTTTCGTTAAGCGCAATCCGCTAAATCTTTGTCCAGTCGTTGATTCTTCAACTGATTTTCCTATGGCCAAAATTGCAGTACCATCGGCGAATGTGGCCAGCATAGTGCCATCTCTTTGTGGTATGTCTCTAGTATACAGAAGGTAAAGTAGCGGACCAAGAACGCTTCTCCGACGCCACCCCCCCCCCCTATTTAGTAGTTTCCCAGAACGTTCGATAGTGGTTCGGGGAAAACGTGTCTCTGTTTATATCCCAAACCTTCGTGCCACACTTTGTCAAGGGCTTGGGAGACGTCAAGAAATACTCTCAAACCTATTAGCTTATGTCCGATTATTATTCGATGCACTTGGTCTATTGGTCTAGAGTGGAAATCTTGCTTCTAAAACCAAACTGGCGATCCGGCAAAATACGCCTTTCTTCGGCGTTCGGCTTAAACCGATTGATTATATGTAATTCTATCGAACACTTTCGAAACTATCGGCAACAATGATATTGGGCGGTAACAAGGTATGAAAGTTTGAGCAGAGCAATATCTCGACAAATTTTTAAGGACATCTCCTGTAACTAATTGGGAGCCGGTGCTTTATTTGGCATGAGCGATTTTATAATATTTTTCACTTTTGAAAACGTGGCTTGCGTCATTCTGTACTCCCCGGTCATTTCCAGAGTATAGCAAATGTCATCATAAGCTTTTCTTCATCGTCTTTCACCTACTTATTTTTTTCCTTACTGGTGGTGCCTGCAGATTAGGCGTTTTAAAGCCCTTAATAGCATTCTTACAATTTTGTCACCAGCTGGTATTATATCTCTATTACATATTTCTCTTTCTCTTCAACCATCGGTATACATTTGCGATTGTAACTTATATATTTTATACACTTTCTAAATGGAACATAGTTTTCAATATATAGACTAGGTAATGGTATATGTATCTCTAGGATTACCTCATATATGTAGCCCCATTTACCATTATATTCAATGCAGTCAGTAACGTAATTTATAAATACCACTTACTCTTTGCGGACTTGACAATACTAGAACACACTTATTCATATACACTATACTGGCGAAATGTGAAATGTAATACCGGACAAAGTATAGCTGCCTTGTACAACTGTTTGAGTGCACTGTTCCAACACTTCCATAAAAAATACTAATTCTAGTAAAATATTATTACAATATTTTTCCCTATGCATAACTTAAAAAGCCATTATAGGTACATATGGAAAAGCCTAGCTTACAAGGTAAATTTAAATAAATATCTTTGTCAAGTAATAGCGAGGACGAATTTCTGTTAGAACCCCTGTAGTTCTAACCCATCTGCGTCAGAGGCCAGCACACTGCCCACTGCGCTACGGCATTTTCATCTAAGACAGGCCTTGGACTATTAATATATGGGGAATAAGGTTAGGCTAGGTAAAAGTGGTTGGCATAAGCCACACGTAGGCCGAAGTCGGCCCATTGTGATACCACAAGGGGGTGGCCGTGGTGCAGTGGTTAACATCATCGACCGTCGAGCCAAAGGTCCATAGTTCAAATTCGTTTCATAACCAAGAAAAAGCAATTCCTATACGGAAAAAAGTATGCAACACAGCTGTGAATGGAAAGCGACCAAACGTACTGGTGCAGGCATAACACTCACAGTATATGGTCAATTTAAATTCATCCTGTGTGTATGCAATATTAACACCAAAAGTGCATGAACGTCTTACTGGGAATTATAACCAACTCGAAATTTGGTCGGCTCTCGTCCTATGTAGGACAAACCACCCCTGAGAGTAGTGAACGAACATCTACGACCCAAAAGCCACTGCACTCCGTTCAGGTTGTGTGGAAAAACATCAACCTGCGCGAAAACTCTCTCTCTCCCTGTTACCTTCGCTCGCACAAAACGTTATAAGGCCTTAGCCTTGAGTACGCGTGTGACTATAAAAAAAAAAAAAAACACATTGTTCATATTACCTTGATCCGCTACCTGAGAACCAACCCGTGCTTCTGATGAAGCGATGGTTGAGCTATCTTTGTGTCTGCTAGCTCATTTAAGTCTTCATAGAAGGGCGCGCCGCAAAAGATGGGCATAAGCAGAGGAGGTGATGTATCGATTCCTCTTCATCCTCATTCATGCAGCCGCGGCAGAAGTCATTGGAGGGTAGCCCTAGTCTGGCGGCGTGTTTTCCAATGACGCAGTGTCCTATACTGACACCCACTAGAGCGCTTAAGGTTGCTACTAAGTCCCTGGCTCGCCCTAGGTTTAGCTTAGGCCATTTGTTTAGTGATAAAGCCGAAATTACTTTCAGTCCATTGGAGGTTGGTAGCCTCTATGGTTCGAAGTTTTATCACGTGCCTTACCGTACTTATTGGTGTTTTTAGGTTCCCGAGGTAGGAAAACTGAGTGTGCTTGACCCTGAGTTTGCGAGTTCCTTCATCATCGCAAATGAAAAATGTCGCAGAGGGCAATAGATGGATGCGGTAACGTGGGAATGTTTTTTTTTTCGCCAAAAACTCATGCACAATGAACGAGGAATGGGCCCGCGCTTTATTGTGGTACAGGATCCATCTCTTTTTGGCGAGTACGGATCGAACACGGAAAACACCGTCTCGTAGCTTCTTCAGGACATCAACATAGATCTGACCAGTCACTGTCCGGTCGATAGAAACATATTCACGATGAACAATGCCGCGGATATTGAAAAATTACCGAAATGTCTTCGAATTTACCGTGGACTCAGGTAGACCTAGAGCGAGCTCAGGTCCTGAGAAACTCTCCTCTGAACCCATTCTGTCGAGTTCATCAGAGATCTCCCCCTGGAACTCATACAAGCCTTAGTGAATTTAGTCTGCCGACTCTGTTTAAGAAGGTCTTGAGTTCATGCACTAATTTGGAGCTAGTTAAAGGGTTGGAAACAGCTTTGAGTGCAGCTTGGCTGTCACTGCAGACGCATAAGCTTTTAACCCTCCAAATGTGCTTCCCCACATAGTGCTTGGCCATTAGGATTGCGTATATCTCCGATTCACGCATATTTTTCGCACTCAAAGAAGGCCCCAGCTCCGGACCCCCGTCCAAACCTAAAGCCATCCGCGAAAATGCGAAGACTGTCCTTTCTGGGTTCAGTATCCAGCTAGAGTCAGTCCTGACGCCATGGAAACCTGACTGTGAAATGACAGTGCAGTAGGATAACGGGTGTCGATGCGACATGTGCCAAACTACACTTAGTGTTTGGCATAGAGAAGTAACCATCAATATACTCTCCGATAGTCAAGTTGAGCTGGTATAGCACGAACCCAAGGTCCGTTAAGGAATGCCATGGCGCAGTACAGGACCTAGTCGAAACAATCAAGTTTTCGTGGGTACCAGGGCACAAAGGTACTAAGAAAAATGAGATCGCTGTTCAAATCGCTAGGAAAGTTTTCAGCGAAAGGCACATATGTAGGTGCCGAACCTTTCTGCGGCATGCCTAGTCTAATATAGTCTGAAACAGCGTTGAAGGACTCCGCCAATCGAAAATATGTGTACAGCCCCTGAAAATACTCTGATATACTTCTGTATATCAGAAGTCGGGTAAGCTACCTTACGGAACAATGGGGTCTTAAATACTCGTATTATCTCGTCTGAGCCAAAGTGTCTTGAGGACGAACAAATTGCAGGGCACATACTATGTGAGTGTTTTGCAAATTGCCAACTTAGGAAGCGTATCCTTCTGAGTGAAACTATGACTCCTAAAGGGACCATCTCAGCTCCCACGAGAGACACTCTCAACATTATTAAGAAAGAAAAACTCCTCATGTGATCGGCAAGAAGGCACAATAGATATTCATAAGTGCCCCATTCTATCTTATCACTAGCGCCTTAACAAAAAAGAAAAAAAAAAGTCTTCGGTTAGGATTTCTCTTATTATGCTGATGAGGGATAGATAGTGTGTATCGGACCATATGCATCGTGGTGCTCTCTATACAACTTAAGTAAGTCGTATTTTGAGTAGCTAATTTTCTAGACTTTTCCACCATCAGATCCAAGGATTAATTTCGCCTTATTGTAGACGTGGCGGTTTGAAAACCTTTTTTCTAGACTTTCGAAAATTTTGTTTATGCAATTTTTTCTCTGAAATATTTGGAATTCTTTAACTACCACTGGAGAGATGGAAATGCGTAGATGATGATCGTTTTAATGATTGAGTAAAGGTTTCTTTTTAAATAACATCAATATGTAAATTTTCGTCTCAAGGCAAGGCAGAAGCGTGTTTATTAAACTTATAAAGGTTGCTGAAATGAATTGTGCTGAATTATTTTGTTTTTGAAAGATATGTTAGTGTTCTCAATCGAGCAGCAAAGGTATGTGTTTTCCAGGGTGGCACTTTTCCTGTCCTTATCGCTCGTGTTTCTGACACATATTGCTTCTGATTTCTCTTGGTTGAATTGAAAACCCAATTTTTTTGACTATTAGATGTGCTTTTAGGTGCACGAGCACCAATAGAGGTAAGTTTGCTTCCTCGTAAGCTAGGGTATCATGGGATTGGGCATTACTCTGTTATGATTGGGCACTATTGTTATTTATAGGCATGTGGCAAGTCATGTAGGGAACGATTGTATAATCTCGTTCCCATGATTCATCCATGAGATACTCCGCTGGCTGTCATATTGGTTATCGGACTTTTTGTCTTGCGTTTCGATGAAAAAGATCTGAAAAGATTCTTTTTATGGAATTTTGAAAGGTTGGTTCCTTATCATTATTTATTACTTCTAAGTTAGTATCTACAATGCAGTGCGATGATTATCAGCTACTCCATCGTATTCTCTGTCATTGAACGTGCAGCTCAGAAAATTAGCTACTTATTTTGTATGAGGACTTTATCAATGATAGCCTCTTGTAGCGATGTCATTTGTGCCGTAGTAAGTTTGGTGTTAGAGCGGTTCTTGGGTAGAACAGCCATTTTGATGCCCACACATACCTTCTTATGTGTAGCGTCGATAGACAACGTTGACCCTGACTTTTTGTTGCAGTGTCTCTTTTTATTGGATGTTTCTGGAGACGTCTTCTGCTCCGAACTTTGTATTTTAGGAATAGGTTTAGCAAGCAGGTCCTGATATTAGTTTCAGTGCCTCAATTTCGGCTTGCTCTATGCTCATACCTTTTCTATGAGGTAGGCAAGTCTTTTCTTAGCGGCTTAGCTTTTTTGCCTGTCTTGGATACTTAATTTGTCCATTTTGTTCTGTACTTTTTTGTTAGTAGTATCTTGAGCGGTGGTGCCAGGTATCTCTACGTTTTAAGACCTATTGCTACTTAGGGCTACTTCAACCTTTTTTTTAGTGGGACTGTTAGGGCTGTCTCTGCCTTTGTATTTACTTCTTCTTATTAATGGGCGCTACAGTTCGGGGTGAACCTGGGCCTCAACCAACATGCCCCTCCATCTAGCACGATATTTTGCTAGCCTTTTCCATTGCCGCACACCCAGTTGGCTAAGGTCCCCTTCCACCTGTGTGCGCCATCTTAAGTGCGGCCGTCTTCTGCATCTTCGTCCCTCGGGGTTGGATTCAAAGACTCTCCGGGCTGGAGCTGTGGTATCCATTCGCTCTACATTGCCCAGCCATCTTAGGCGTTGAATCCGTAGACGCCTGACTAGGCTCATGTCGCTGTACAGCCCGTAAAGTT
Organism: Eumerus sabulonum; assembly: GCA_951905685.1. Classification (NCBI taxonomy): domain Eukaryota; kingdom Metazoa; phylum Arthropoda; class Insecta; order Diptera; family Syrphidae; genus Eumerus; species Eumerus sabulonum. The sequence goes on from OX645062.1 coordinate 30,226,826, forward strand.
CGTGGTTGAATCTTCTCCTCCATCCCCAGTCTGCGCTTATAGGCCCGAAAATCACGCGCAACATCTTTCTCTCGAATCGACCAAGGGCCTCCTCATCCGCTTTTGATAGTGTCCATGCTTCTGCTCCATACAACAGGACCGGGATGATAAGGGTCATATATAGAGTCAACTTTGTCGTTCGGGAGAGGGCTTTATTACTCAGTTGCCTCCTGAGCCCAAAGAAACAGCGATTGGCAAGAGTGATTCTGCGTTTGATTTCGGAACTGATGTCGTTGTTCCAGGTCACTGCGGAGCCAAGGTAAACGAAGTCCTTAACTACCTCGAACTTATATCTGCCAATGCAAACGTTCTGGGAAAGACGTCGGTGGTTAGCGCCCTTATTTGATGACAGCATATATTTAGTTTTGCCCTCGTTTACCGCCAAACCAATTTTCGCCGCCTCCATCTCAATACTCGCAAACGCCTCATTGACATCTCGCTGTGATCTACCTATTATGTCAATATCGTCGGCGTATGCAAGGAGTTGAGAGGATTTGAAATAGATTGTGCCTCTTGTATTGGCCAGTGATTTTTGCACAATCATTTCCAATATGATGTTGAAGAAATCACACGACAGCGCATCGCCCTGCCTAAATCCTTTTTTGACCTCAAAACTATCGGTAAGGTGTTCACCGATTCGGATGGAGCAGCGAGCATTCTCCAAAGCCATCCTGCATAGTCTGACGAGTTTAACAGGTATGTCAAAGGTAGATATAGCGTTGTATAGCTCATCTCTAATTACGCTGTCGTATGCGGATTTGAAGGCGACAAATAGGCGGTGAATGTCGACTTGAAATTCATTGGCTTTTTCCAGGATCTGCAGTAGTGTGAAGATTTGGTCGATGGTGAACTTCCCTAGCCTGAATCCGCACTGATAAGGACCTATCAGCTTATTTAAAAAAGGCTTCAGGCGCCCACACTAAACGGCAGAGAAGATTTTGTAGGCGATGTTAAGGAGACGTATTCCTCTATAGTTGGCGCAATCAGAGGGGTCTCCTTTCTTGTGGATCGGGCATACGATGCTGAGACTCCATTCCTCAGGCATGCTTTCCTCTGACCATATCTTACAGATGAGCTGGTGCATGCTCCTAACCAGGTCATCCCCAGCTGCCTTGAAGAGATCAGCAGACAGTCTGTCTGCGCCAGCAGCTTTATTCGACTTTAGCTTAGATATGGCAATCTTAACTTCGTCGAGGTCAGGGGGACAGGATTCTCTGTCGATTAGAAATGGATCATTCTGCCTGACAGCGGTATATTGACTAACATCGCCGTTATACAGTCTGCAGAAGTGGTTTTCCATATTCTCAGCATAGGCTGCGATTCTACTACTAGGTGTCCGTTCTCATCCCTGCAGGCTTCCGTTCTGGCTTTATAACCTTGGCATGTTCGCTTTGTCTGTTGATAAAACTTTCGAACGTCACGCCTGTAGTAACAGCTCTCCAATTCCCCAATCGCGCGCTTCTCCTGCTCTTTCTTCTAAGAAGCTTATGCTCCTCCCTTCTTTTTAACTCGTAGAGCTCAGGAGCTGCTCTTGTTCTTTTATGCAGCGAGGCTTTATATGCATCCTGCTTCGCTGTGTGAATCCTCCTGCACTCGTCATCAAACCAGGTGTTTCTTCGTGGTGGAGCCTTGAAACCCAAAACTTCGGATGCAGAGCTTTTCAGGGCTTGTTTGCAAAGGCTCCACTGCTGTTCTATTGTCAGCGTGGAGGATTGAGGTGTATTGGAGAGCTTAAGGGAGACGCGATCGGTAAAAGCACGAGTGGTTTCTGGCGATAGTAGCTTTCCGACGTCATAACTTTGTATTCTTACTCTACTTCGCTGCGTTCGTGATATCCGTAAGCGCATCTTGGCTACTACAAGATAGTGGTCCGAGTCGATGTTAGCCCCTCAGAAAGTTCGAACATCAAGAATAGTGGAGGAGTGTCTGACGTCGATCGCGATGTGATCAATCTGGTTGGTAGTCGATTGATCAAAAGACCGCCAGGTGCCTTTATGTATATCGAGGTGCGGGAAGCGCGTACTGGCTAGAAGGAGATTTCGCCTCGTAGCAAGATCCATCAGCCTGTGTCCGTTATGGGATGTGGTGTCATGTAGGCTACGTTTGCCGATGACTCGTTCAAAGAAGCTTTCCTTACCCAGCTTAGCATTGAAATCTCCTAGAACAATTTTGATGTCATAGCTGGGACATTGCGCATACGTTCTGTCTAGGACATCGTAGTACTCATCTTTGGTGGAGTCATCCTTTTCTTCCGTGGGGGCGTGGACGCAGATCAGGCTGATGTTAAAAACTTAAGCCTTGATGCGGACTGTTATGAGACGTTCGCTCACATGTCGACCGCTTAGGACTTTTTGCCTTAATCCACCTCGAGCAACAAATCCGCATCCAAACAATCGTTGTCCTCTCTCCCTATAGCAGCCGCCGTAGTAAATATTGCGGTTTTTCATCCGCTTTATACCCGGTCCATTCCATCGCATTTCCTGGATGGCGGTTATGTCCGCTTTATAGCGGTCTAGGGCGTCCGCAAGTTGTTCGGCTGCACGTGGCCTGTTTAGGGACCTAACATTCTACGTACGAAGCCGAAGATCATTGTCCTTTTTTCTTTTTTTACAAGGGTCGTCAACACAAATCCATTCCGTTATATCCGAGGCTTGTGTTTGTTTGGAGTTTGAGGTTTCGTTTTTACTATAGGAAGAAATTTTGCTTGCACGAGTACCGCGAGTCGATTCCTCATTCGAACCAGCAGAGCTCCGGAATAGCACGAATGGGGGCATTTATAGAAATGAGACCTCGCCAGGGCATCCCAAGTGCGTGTATTAGCGGCTGGTTGACCCATTAGCCATTCATCCTTGGGAATGTGCTGTACTACCTTAGATTTGGGAATTTAAGGAGCCCGTGACATGACCGTGCTGAACTGGTTGTTACCGCGACCACCGCGGGACAATACTAATTGCACGACCATGATTCGAAGCAGTTATGGCACGTGCATTCTATGGAGCTGTTACATGTTTGTCCCCCTGCCCAAATGCACAGCCGATCACCAGGTTATGTGTGTGTAGGTGTATATTGGCGTTAGAGTTCATGAAGGACAAGAGCCGAGATTATGTCAGTCACCCATGTTGTGTGTGATTTTATTTTCCCATAGGTGAATGGGACCTACAGATCCGAACGAGGAAATTCGAGAGGCTTTTCTTATTATACTACAGTGAGTTCTGCCAGTACCCCACTGAGGAAAAATACCGTGCACCAGATGCAAAATTTGTATTGCATGCAATCTATGTACGTGGCAAGCTGCTTGGATGCTCACGCCTACCCATCCTCCTTACTTACTTACTTAGATGGCGCTACAGTTCGAGGTGAACCAATACCTCAACCAACAAGCCTCTCCAGCCGGCAGCGGTATCTTAACATCGTCTAGGTCGGGTGGACGGGATTCTCTTTCGTCTTCGTCCATTGTGAATAGTAATATAGTTTGCAAAAGTGGCCCTTCCATAATCTCAGCGTCGACTGTGACTCCACTATTAATTGTTCGTACTCATCCCTGCAGGCTTCTGCTCTGGCTTTATTGCCTTATCATGTTCGTTTTATTTTTTGGTTAAACTTTCGAACGTCTTTCCTGCAATAGCATTTCTCCATCTCCTCGATCTCGGGCTTCTCGTGCTCCTTCTTATTTCTTCTCACAAGCGCATGCACCTCCCTCCTTTTCTCGTCCGTGGATGCAATGTAGCCATGTATGCATTCTGTTTCTTTACATGGGCCTGTCTGCACTCGTCATAGCTGGGACATTGGGTATATGCTCTGTCTGGGAGAACATAGAAGTCGTTTTTATGTCGGTCATCTTTCTCCTCTGTGGGGGCGTGGACACATATTAAGCTTATATTGCCGAGGTTGGGTTTAATGCGGATAGTTATAAGGCGGTCGCTTACATACTTAAGACTTTTTTCCTGAATCTGCCTCGAATAACAAACCCGCATCCGAATAAGCGTTGTTTATTTTCTCTGTAGCAGTTTCCGGAGTGCATAGATATCACAGTGCTTCATTCGCTTTTTGGCACTTCTGTTTGCCTTATAGCAGTCTAATGAGTTGACCAGTTGTCCAGCCGCACCTGGTCTGTTGAGGGACCTAGCGTTCCAGAGGAATTCGTTTCCTTTTAGACGTTTGCGGGGGTCGTCAACATGTAATCCGTCCGTATCCGAGGCTGTTGGTTGTCTCTGAACAAGTATTTGTTTTACGAGATAGGGATGTTAAAAGACAGGATCTGGCCGAAATCTTGAGTAAAGGTTGTAAAGACATCAGATGTAAGATTCTTGCATTTTTGGGATCGCTGCAGAATTAGGTGTAAGGGGTTTGAATGAATGATTGTCATTTTTCATTAACAAAATTTCTTACTTGAAAATTATATATAACGGGTGACCCAATTAAAGTGCTAGCATCAGGCAACCCAATAACTTTGACACCGGTTGGCAGGACGGATTGTGACAGCCCGCATTCAAAGCGTTAGTCCTTGCGAATTTTTACTATGGTACAGTACACACCACAAAAACGCACCGTCTCAATTGTGAAAACACAACGTGCGTACCGTTCAATATTTGAAGTGAGAGACCATACATGACCATTAGGCGTTTGCAACAATTTTTGGACACGGGTATTCTTGGCAATGCCAGTCATCAAGGGAGAGAGAGCGTACGAGACGGTCCGATGAGAATATTGAGCCTGTACGGGCCTCAGTTGAGAGCTCACCAACTGCGACAGTTGGCCATCAGTCGCAGTTTACTGCAACGTATAATTCGGTATGATCTCGAGTTATTTCCGTATACAATTCAAATAACTTATCAATTATTGCCAACCGATAGGTCGCGTCGCTTCGTCGTAAACTTGGCTCAAACCGATACTGATTTTTGGGAAAAAATCATCATGAGTGATGAGGCTCATTTTTCGTCAAATGGAACGGTCAACAAACAAAATTGGCGGTTTTACGCTGCTGGAAATCCTCAATTCCACAAAAAACCCCTCCACGACCAACGCGTCACTATTTGGGCCAGAATTTGTGCGGATATGGTCATTGGACCCTTCTTTTTTGAAGACGACGATGCGATGCCCATCATCGTTAATGGCGAGCGTATATGGGTGATGATAACGAATTTTTTGTTGCCACTTTTAGCGAAACATGGCATGGACAACTTCTGGCTACAACAAGTTGGCGCTGCAACCCACACAGCTCGGGCCGCCATCGCTTTATTGTGCCCTAAGTTCGTTGATCGTCTAATTTTCAAAAACGGCGATTTTGACGCCACCGGACTTTTTCTTGTGGGGTTTTTTAAAGTCCAAAGTAGACTCTTATCAAAAAAGCGGTGTCCCTTTAGTAGGACATCGATATTCTGTCGAGCTTTATAATCACTTCAACATGAAACTTGAGGATTTCTTCATTTAACTCGGTTCATTGAATGGTGGTTTTACCAAGGTTGCAGTGCTTTACTCATTTTGGTTGATCGTGTTGATACTATGTATTCTGTGTACTACTTTCTTCTTAATGTAAAAAATCTATTGGTAAAATCAACTCGTATGCCGTGACGGAAAATGGCATGACGCTGTCGTGCTGTCGACTCCCTGGTGTGGGCGACCGTGTATAATGTTGCTTACCTGTGTGTTGTTTAATGAATAAAAAAAAAAAACAATGTTTTTTCCCAAAATTAAGGTCTAGAGCTCCTTTGGCTCTTGTAAGATTGTGGTTTTGTAAACACGCTTTTATTAGTTTCACCTGTATGTTTGTTTGTAGCTGATTTTGGAGTCGATTTTGCCCTACTTCAAGTGATCAGATTTGGTTAAAACTTTGCACACTTGTCAAAGACCGATGACAATACAATAATTCGATCAAAATATCCGATTATCTTGATAAGGTTCGCCAGGATTCTTTCGGGATCCTTTGCATGAGAGTAAGAGAGATAGAGCTAGTGCACGAACTACGCATGCGCGAGTTACGATCCCACTCACACACATCGTCGTGGAAGATCCTTGAACGGTATTCGAACTTGATTGCTCGAAATTAACAGGAAGAACCCCATGTAATAGTGAAGCGTTAGATGAAATTGTTCGATTCACCGGTCAACAAAAAAAAAAAAAAATGTTTGCGCATGGGCTTTACTTAATATATTCTGGTTACATAAACACAAAAGTATATGTAGGATCACCCTGTATCTTCACGATCCACATCGATCCTCGAATGGTAAAGAAAAGAACAAAAGGGTAGAGAAGGCAGCAGTTTGGTCGCAGTCGGGTGATGTGGGCGGGTTAAGTTTGGTCGTGGCGATACTAGTTGAACTTTTAATTATAAACTGTTTTTTCAATTTTAATATTTTTAATAAAGCATTTGTTTTTTTTTTTAAGTTCCTGCGCGTGTTCTGTGCAAAAAAGAGAAATCTCAGGAAAAAGGATCAGCATCTATGTATGTTGGCAGCCAGGCAGCCATTAGGGCTCTGTAGGCAGCATGGATAAGATCCAAACTCGTCATACTCTGCAAGGAGAAGTTAGAAGAGATATCCAATGTAAATGAGGTGACCCTTTGCTGGGTACCTGGTCATATGAATATCTCCGGAAACGAGAGGGCGGACGAGCTGGCTAGGGTGGGATCAAGTGCTAACATTGCGCAGATCTCAGCTGAGGCCAAAGCACCACTCAGTGCACTCTAGAGGGAGATAGAGACGGAGCTATTAGCGAAAGCCAATAAGGGATGGTGTCGCTTAGATACATGCGCAACGGCGAGATCGACTTGGCCCGTCTATGATAAGAAAAGAGCGGAAAATCTGCTGAAGTTCAATCGTGGGAATATTCGACTGGCAGTCGGTGCCCTCACCGGGCACTGCATGCTATCCTACCCTGCAGCTCGACTAGGCCAGCCCTACAATGACTTCTGCAGAAGCTGCAGGGACAAAGAGGAAATTGAATCCATTCGTCACCTGCTGTGCGAATGTCCGCCGCTAGCCCAAAAAGGGAATATATTCCTAGGAAGATACTTCCTTTCGGGACTAGAAGAGGTAGGTAATAATGGGCTGAACAGAATACTGGGATTCTTATCCCCGTCTGGATGGTTCAGCTCAACGGTAAATGTCTATGTATCAACGGGTTAAACAATACAAATGGGCACAATAGATTCAACGTAGTCTACGTGAGCCTTGACGTTCCGTCAATAGGGCACCCACATACCTAACCTAACCTATCCACAAGAAAATAGAATGGATATGGTTCGCTCCTCAAGAACCATAATTCGTGTAGTAGTGATTCTTGCGTTTTGAGAAATAACGCGTTTTCTATCTTCTTATTAATGCCGTCATTGGATATTAGATTGGGTTTTATTAAACAATTTGTAAAGGCTCTTAATCATGAGTCTGAAGCTTTCAATTTGTTAAAGGGTTTTTATCTAAAGCTTTCAGAGGCGAAAATTAAAGCAAAAATCTTTGTGGGCCCTCAAATAAAAAAAAATCAATTGTGATATTTTCCTGGGGCTACCCAGCAATGAAGAGAAAAAAAGGCCTGGAACAGAGCTGGAAATTATGACGAGCTGATCTCTGATATGACATGACATAAGGGCGCCGTGGCGCAGTAGTTATTGTGTTGGACTTTAACGCACGATGAGTGAGTTCGGATCCTGATAACACCAACGCCATCGACTGTTTATTTCGCGGCATCCCTCCTCGGCGGGGTTCTGGTAAAACCCCCCGTAGTATAACTTGCATGGAAAAAGCTTCTCGACTCCCGCCGTTCAAGATCTGCATTAAACTGTAAGTCCCTATCACCTGTGGGGGAAAAAAATCACACACACCATGAGTGATTGAAGAGAAACTTGGCTCTGGTCCTTCATGGACTGTAACGCCACCAAAAGAAGAAAGAAAAAAGAATACTTATATTCAGTTCAATACATATATTCAACATATACACAACTGACATAAAACAGTCCGGAATAACCGGGTTTTTATAGATGGTATTCTTTTGAAACCCAGGGCATGGGCTCGGACATACAGAGTAAAGTTGTTGATCGCTCTCAACCTGGCGAGATGCCAGCAACGATCCCTGTTTAAATGCCCGGGTCAGGTTGACATACTTCCTCCTCACGGCGCCCTCTGGATAGCCTCTTCAACAACCGTTGGGAGGTGAACAAACGTATGCAGCGACAAAACCCCGACCAGAATGGCGGTTGTGCGCGGTTGTGCGGCGGGCTAACAATCCGCCCACGTAAAAAAAAGAAAAGTTATGAATGAGCAAGATGCCTTGGATACATGGACGGATACTCGACGACGACAACGCACGAAAAAGGAACACGATTTGCGAGTATGCTCCTGGAATGTCAGAACCCTGTACACTCCCGGAGCTGCCCATAAACTATAAGGAATCCTCACGCAGTACAAGGCGGATATTACTGCGGTCCAGGAAATACGCTGGATAGGAAACGGTATGATTAGGAAGGAAAATTGGGACATTTATTACAGCTGTCACAAAAGGTTGCACTTACTGGGATGCGGATTTGTCGTAGGAAAGCGGTTAAGGTCGAAGGTCATCGACTTTAAACCTATAAGAGATCGCCTGGCTGTGATCCGCATCAGAGGCAGATTTTATAACATCACCCTACCGACGAGGCTGAAGACCCTATCAAGGAGGACTTCTATGACCTCCTGGACAATGCCTACGGAGCTTGTCCGGAGTACGATGTAAAAATCGTGCTCGGGGACGAGCACGCCACCGCCAAATGCGGTAAGGAGAACACCCTTGGCGGAGTGATCGGAAAGCACAGCCTCCACGATACAACAACAGATAACGGCTTCCGACTCGCTGACTTTGCGACAGCTCGTAGTGCGGTGATAAGTAGCACAAGATTCTCTCGCAAGCGCATCCACACAGCAACCTGGCGATCTCCGGACGGTCGAACCGCCAACCAAATCGACCGTGTGCTCATTAACGCAAGGCACCCGTCAAACATCCTGGATGTGCGAACATTCAGAGGGGCAAATGTCGACTCTGACCACTTCCTCAAAAAGGGCACCCAGGCTCTTCGAAACTGCGAGGGTGATGTTGTCACCGACCCGCAGGGAATAGTGGATGTATTAAAGCAGCATTTCCAGCAGCTGCTTAACGAGCATGACCAAGAGAGAGTGGTAGGGACCGAGGAAATCCCAACTCCAGCCACTGAAGTGGTCTTCCCACCCAGCATCAAAGAAGTCGGCACAGCTATTCAGAAGCTGAAGAACAACAAGGCCGCAGGCGCAGATGGCTTGCCATCAGAGCTCTTCAAGGCTGGCGGCGATGTTCTGGTAGGGAGCATGCACCAGATCATCTGCAGAATTTGGGAAGATGAAAGCATGCCCGATGACTGGAATACCAGCTCTATATGCCCCATCCACAAAAAAGGCGATCCTACCTCTTGCAAGAACTATAGATGTATATCCCTGCTCAATGTCGCATACAAGATCCTGCCCAGCGTATTGTGTGAACGTCTAAAACCATTTTGCATCGCACTAATCGGCAGCTACCAGTGCGGCTTCCGGCCCGGCAAATCAACTATAGACCAAATTTTCACACTTCGAAAAATCCTGGAAAAGACCAACGAGTTTCGAATCGATACACACCATTATTTCATCGATTTCAAAGCCGCATACGACAGCATTCATCATGAAGAACTGTTTGGTGCGATGGCCGAATTCGGGATCCCGGTAAAACTGATCCAGTTGTGTCGCGCCACGCTAAAAAACACGCGATGCACCGTGCAACTCGGTTCTAGGACCTCGGAACCATTCGAAACATGAACCGGATTTCGGCAAGGAGATGCGCTATCATGTGACTTCTTCAACCTGGTGCTGGAGCAGATAGTGCGACGGGCAGGCATCAACAGGGAAGGCGCTATCTTTTACAAGTCCATCCAGCTGCTAGGATACGCGGATGATATCGACATCATCGCGTGTTTTCGCCGTGGCATCGTGGAAGCATTCACGGCGATTGAAGAACAGGCGAAATGAGTTGGCCTAAGATCAATGAGGACAAAACGAAATACATGCTGTCAAGCAAAAACCAATCCGTCGCTCACCATCTGGGACAAAATATAACAATTGACAGCTACAATTTCGAGGTAGTTAAGGAGTTTGTCTACCTCGGGGCAAACGTAAATTCCACAAATGACACCACAGTGGAGATCCGGCATAGAATCGCCCTTGGCAACCGCTGCTACTTCGGCTTGTCCAAACAACTGGGGTCAAAACTCCTCACTCGAAAGACCAAAGTCATGCTTTACAAAACGCTCATTCTGCCAGTCCTGCTGTACGGAGCCGAAAGCTGTACGATAAGCAGGACAGCGGAGCTGATTTTGGGTTCTTTCGAAAGAAAAATTCTGCGCCGGATATTTGGTCCTGTCTGTGAGGAAGGTGAATGGAGAAGAAGACACAACCGCGAACTCTACGAGCTGTACCAAGATGTGGATGTAGTCCTTGAAGGCAAGGATCCGTCGACTACACTGGCTCTGCCACATCGCGCGCATGGACATCAACGCTCCAGCTAAGAGGGTCTTCGAGAAGAAGAGGAAGGCCGAACCTCCGGTATAAAGACCAAGTAATCGCGGATGTAAGACATCTTGGTCTTGACAACTGGAAGCAGCGTGCCCGGGACCGTCAAGGATGGAAGGCAGCTAAAGCTCAGGCTCAGATCCTCCATGGATCGCTGGCCTGATAAGTAAGTAATTCTTTTGAAACCGGAGCTTGAGCTTTAATCTCTTCTAAACAACATTTGATTTGAATCGAATTGCTCGAACTACATATTACTTTGCAGCCTCCATTGCTATACATACAACAAATGTAGGGATGCAAAATGTCATACAATTGTTCGATCTTAATCGAGAATCGGTTGAAATCGTCAAATTCATGGCCTTGTTAACTATCCGGTAGATATTAATGGTCGCTGGACCAGATGTTCCAAGCATAAAGATGTTATGTCTGGCTTTTCTGAAATAGAAATGAGAAGAAAAAAAGCTTATAAAAAATGGAACATGTAGAGCAACTATTATGTGCACACCATAGCTGCGAGATCCTTCTGTTTGTGTCCACTTTCGAGACATAACAACTGCTTTTTGTCTTTGGTGATGTGCTGTATGTAATGTTTCTCTCTCTAATTGGTAGCTCCACCCCCCTTAGACGGGAATATGCAGTGCGTAAACAAGTACGAACCATCTACTTATAACCTGCAATACATCTTTCATCCAACTGTACGATGTGCGGACAACTTGCAGGTAAAGGAAGGCATTGAACAGCGTTCATATTACGTATTGCTTTGGTTCGGTGAAATGTATTACTTGCGTGCAGAAAGAAGATTTATGTACATAATGTGAATGTGGGTAAAGAGGTCTGTAAACTCTTTAGAGTTGGCATACATTTGTGCCATAGAGCAGGATGTACCATATAGGGAAGATCGAGATCATTTTCTTCCTGCTACTGCATCGTTTTGAGCAATAAAGACACCGATACGAGAGTTTGATATTTCTTATGAAATATAGTGTATACGTCTTACACAAAGTAAGAGGTGGAGAGCAAAACCTTGGTATACGTATTAGTGGTAATTACTACAGACGCTTATGCCGCAGAATTCGCTTGGACTGGACAATTATTAAGATATTTGACAATGTCCGATGACTTGAAAATGTGACTTAAATAGGGAAATTGGAAATAGCATTAGACATTTATGACAATGGAAGAAATAGGTAAAGAGAAATGCAAGTCATTAAAGAATGGAGTATCATGCAGATTTTGTTATGAAAGCGATCCCAAAAAAAAAAGGATCAGAGAAACAATTCCGAATCTGGTTTCTTCAACAAGGTAAACTTAGAGCATGTCCTTCGGTAATATAAAACTTCATCATTTCTTCTTCGAAAATTATCGACACTGCTGTTAGACAAAGAAAACAGTAGTTCAAATTGTCCAAAAAAAGTTGATATACAGTTGCTATTGGAAGCTTTTGCCAGAGAGGACCCTAGTAGGCTCTACCAAAAAACAGCTCCTGAACGAAAGACAAAAAAAGAGCGTTTTACTTTCCCCGCCTGTACTAACTCAACAGGCAGACATCAACTGAAAATGCTAATGATTGACAAATCAAAGAAGCCACGTTCCTTTCATGCAGCGAATTTGCCTGTGGAATATGATTCAACTGTAAGTGCCTGGATGACATCCACAGTTTTAAAAAGTGAATCTTCAATTAATTTGTGCCTCAAGCTAAAAAGTTTATGCGTGCAAATCGACTTCCTGAAGAAACGTTGCTGCTATTCGACAATGCGCCATCCCACCCACCAGCAAATGAGCTCAAAACTAATGACGGCATGATAAAGACACTATTTTTACCACCAAACTGTTCACCTCTGATCCAACCAATGGATCAGAATGTCATAAGAATTACGAAGCTGAACTACAAAAAAAGTTCACTATCTCACGTTATGAACCAAAATGCCGACATAACGACTGCTTTGAAAAGCATTACATTAAGAGGCGCAGTTTTCTTTTTTGCGTGCAAAGGACTGCCACAGGAAATGATTAAAAATTGCTGGAAAGTATTGATATATTTCACTGAGTCAGATGAGCGGGATGTTGAGGACGACATTCCATTAGCTCGCAAATTTTGCAGAAACTATCGAAGGTATGTCTGGAATTCTATTGAGTGTTATTGAACCTATCGATCGGTGTGAACGAGGAAAATATCCAGGATAGCACAAAGAAGAAGAAGGGACAGTACACGAGCATTAGGAAAAGAATAAGCATAAATGTGCAATCACAGCTTCAGCTATTTCTACAAAATGGGATTTGGGGAGTGAAGCTTCCTTTTCAGACATATTACTTACTTACTTTGATGGCGCTACAGTTCGGTGTGAACCAGGGCCTCTACCAACAAGCCTCTCCAGCCGGCCCGATCTTTGGCCGCTTCCAGTGCCGCACGCCCAGTTGGTTGAGGTCCCTTTCCACCTGTGCGCGCCACCTTAAATGCGGTCGTCCCTCGGGGTTGGAGCCGAAGACTCTTTGGGCCGGAGCGTTGATGTCCATTCGCTCTGCATGGCCTAGTCATCTTAGACGTTGGATCCGAAGACGTTTAACTAGGCCGATGTCGCTGTACAACCTGTACAGTTCTTGGTTGAATGTCCTCCTCCACTCTCCGCTTACACAAATGGGACCAAAGATTGAACGCAGAATTTTCCTCTCGAAACGCCCAAGAACCTCTTCATCTGCTATTGATAACTTCCAAGCCTCAGCGCCGTAGAGGAGAACCGGGATGATTAAGGTTTTGTAGAGGGTTACCTTAGTTTTTCGAGAGAGGGCTTTATACTCAATTGCCTCTTGAGCCCGAAGAAGCAGCGGTTGGCAAGAGTTATTCTGCGTTTTATCTCAGCGCTGGTGTCGTTGCTGCTTGTCACTTTCGAGCCAAGGTAGACGAAGTCCTTGACTTCTTCAAAAATATAGCTGCCGTAGGTCACGTTCTGACCAAGACGTCGGTGTTGCGCGCCTTTCTTGGATGACAGCATATATTTGGTCTTCTCCCCATTTACCCTTATACCCACTTTAGCCTCTTCTGCTTCGATGCCTGCGAACACCTCGTTGACGTCTCGCTTTGTCCGTCCAATAACGTCAATGTCATCTGCGTAGGCAAGCAATTGTGTGGACTTGAAGTAGATCGTATCTCTTGTATTCGCCGCAGAGTCCCGCACGATATTTTCAAGAATAATGTTAAAGAAATCACATGACAGTGCGTCACCCTGTCTAAAACCTTTTTTAACATCAAAGGGGTTGGTTAGTTCACCTCCGACCTTAATGGAGCAGCGAGAGTTCTCCATAGTCATCCTGCACAGTCTGACGAGTTTGGCAAGAATGTTAAAACATGCCATGGCTCTGTATAGCTCATCTCTATAAACACTGTCATACGCGGCTTTAAAGTCGACGAAAAGATGGTGCGTGTCGACCTGGAATTCATGGGTCTTCTCTAAGATCTGCCGTTGTTTAGAAAAACAAGAAATATTAAAGATGCGTCCGCCTCGTTCGGATGTCAAACTACTTCTTCCAATTTTTATTTTATAAAGTCAGATCGTTTACATTTCCATATATAATACACTACATACATCTGACCGTTTCACCCGTTCATCGTTATATACATCGCCTTTGTTTGCCTGCATAGATGTGCGCGTGTATATGTTGTCGCCTGATCATTCTCGTTGTTGCTGCCTGCCGTTGCTTCCTTTGTACATGCAACCTTTGCCTGTGTGTGCTATTGCCTGACCATCGGCGTCGGTGCTGCGTTGTGTATATGCCCGTGCCCGATCGTCGTTTGCTTGTTTAAGCCGTTGCTTGTGTTACGTTGTTTGTATATGATTTCGCCTGGTTGTCGTCATCATCATAACCTAGCTGTGGTTTTTCCATGTAAGTGCAGATGTTCATCGAATGGTTTTCGTATGAAGGGTTGCCTGCCTGCCGTTTTTATGCGTAGTAACCGATACGGTTGTTTCCTCAGTCTAATGCGTTTGCTGCCTCTCGTACAATCTCCGACATCCCGGCCGCCTCTGAAACATCGGTTTCTGAACTATCCTCTGATAGAAGAATGCAAATTTTTTGTATCGGTCGCTGCCTGGTAAATGATCGACCCGTAGCCTTATCATAATGCTGCGTCGTCACAACTCGAACTAGTTGATCTTCGCCTGGATGTAATGCGATGACTCGACCGAGACACCAATGCGTTGGAGGTAGATTCTCGTCCTTGACTGCCACAACGTCACCAATTTTTAAGTTTGCCTCTGCCTTTCGCCATTTACTACGCTGCTGCAGCATAGTTAGATATTCCCTTTGCCATCGTTGCCATATGTCCTCCGTCCATCGACGTACCAAATTCCATTCCTTGACACGATTAATTGGTAATTTCATCAATGTAGGCTCGGGTAGCGCAATAATCGGACCACCCGTAAGGAAATCGCCCGGTGTTAACGCTAGCCTATCCTCTGGATTGTCGTACAAAGCCACCATTGGCCTTGAGTTCAAACAAGCCTCGATACGGATCAACAACGTGTTGAACTGCTCATAGCTCATGGTGTGATTGCCAACTACTCGTACCATATGCCGCTTAACTGCTTTTACAGCCGCCTCCCAGATACCACCTTGATGTGGAGCTGCTGGTGGTATGAAGTGCCACCTCGTACCACGATGTGCCAACTGTTGCCTTACGTGTTCGTTGCGCCATTCCTTAAGATCTTCTTGCATTCGACGATTTGCGCCTTGAAAATTTGTGCCATTGTCTGAATGTAGTTGCTCACACGGTCCTCGCCTGCCAGTAAATCTTGCAAATGCGTTGAGAAATGCCTCGGTTGATAGACTGATCGCCAAGTCAATATGTACCGCCTTCGTTGCCAAACATACAAAAATGACCACGTACGTTTTCGTTTTTGTCCTCGAACGTGTTGGGCCTAAGCGAAGTAAAAACGGTCCACAATAATCCACTCCGCTGATGAGAAATGGGCGGTGCCGAGTCACACGATACTTCGGTAGGTCACCCATCCGCTGTTCTGCCACCTTGCCTCGTTGTCGGCGACACGTGATACATTTATTGACGTATGATTTCACGAGTGCCCGTCCTCCTATGATCCAATGTGTCTGTCGTATGATTTGCAGCATCAACTGCACACCGCCATGTAGTGTTTCCCGATGTACCTCAGCAACAATCAGGTATGAAAGCCTGCTTCCTCTTGATAATATGATTGGATGTCTTTGAGTTTCGTCTAATGCTGCTCTTCGAATCCTGCCTCCTACTCGTAGAATGCCTTGTTGATCAACAAATGGGTTCAATGAACTAAGCCCATTGTTGCTTGGTAGATTCTTGGCCTGCCTGCATAATTCCTTCTCGTATTCGTACCATTGGTGTTGGTCCAGCCGTGTTATTGCCAGCATTGCCTGATGTAGTCGTTCGACACTGCATATGTCAGCTCCATGTATATCACGCCTTGTACTGCCTGCGTAGAGAATATGGGCCATGATACGCTTCAGCTTCGTAAGCGAATTCGTTCGATCAAGTAAGTTGATTGCCTGGCCGTCTCGCCGCCTTGTCATAAGAAGATTCCTTCGTTCAGATATATGTGCCACCACCGGTGCCTTCTCCTCCTCGTGTAAGTGCTGCAAATCATCTGCCGTACATACCGGCTCGCCTTTCATGTCATACAGATCGCCTCGTTGAAGAAATTCTGGCCCCTTCCACCAGAGAGTATGAGCCTGCAACTGTAACGTCGTCAGTCCTCGACTAGCACAGTCCGCTGGATTCTGTGCGGTAGGTATATGATGCCATGCTGATGGTTCGCTATGCTGTTGTACGTAGCTCACCCTATTTGCCACGTAGGGTTTGAACCTGACTGGAAGTTGTCGTAGCCATGCCAATACAATCGTTGAATCCGTCCAGAAGTAACTCTCTACTGTTGAAATATCCATCGCCTTGCATACTGCCTGCATCGTAGTTACCAACAATTGAGCTCCACTCAGCTCTAGCCTCGGAACCGAAACAGTTTTAACTGGAGCCACTCGTGTCTTTGACGTCACCAAACGGACAATCGCCTTGCCTGCCTTGTCGACGGTTCGTGAATAAATGACTGCCGCAAACGCCTGCATTGATGCGTCACAAAACCCGTGCAACGTAGTTCGCTTGCCTGGATGCATTCCTATATGTCTTGGGATCTCCAAATCTTCTAACTGGAACCAGCCTTGTCGGTACGAAATCCATTCGCGTAGTAGCGCGCCAGAAATCTCTTCGTCCCAACCAATGCCTGCCAACCATAGCCTTTGCATAAAAATCTTTGCCTTCACAATGACTGGTGCTAAAAGTCCTGTCGGATCATACAGCTTTGATATGTCGCTGAGACACGTTCGTTTGGTGCGTGTTACTTCCTCGTTCAAAGTGATCTCGTATGAAAGTGTATCGGAGACACTATCCCATTGCAAGCCTAAAACTGACGTTTCCATTGAATTAGTGGATAATGGAAATTTACCTGAAGCGCCTCGACCAAGTATTGCCTGCGTAACTGCCTTGATGTTCGACTGCCATTTACGTAAATTCATATGACCTGCCTGTAAGATCGTATCGACATTCTTTGCTCGTCGTATTGCCATAGCTGCTGTTGGAACACTTGAGATATAGTCGTCCACGTAGAAATCGCATTCAATGCTGTGCCTCGCCTCATCTGCTTCTGCCTCGTCTTTAATGAGCGTGTAGTTGTCTCGAGCACACTGTTGTAAGGTGCGAACTGCCAAGTATGGACCAGAGCGTGTGCCATACGTCACCGTTGTGAGCTGATACGTCTGTAGCCTGTCAGCCGGTTTCTCTCGCCATAATATAAGCTGCCACCGTTGATCATTTGGATTGACCAGTACCTGCCTGAACATCTTCTCGATGTCCGCCACCATAGCCACGTGATACATCCGGAATCGTAAGATTATGTTCGCCAATTTGTCTTGGATCGTTGGCCCACTGTGTTGCGTCTCATTGAGTGATACGCCGTTGCCTGACTTCGCTGACGCGTTAAACACAACTCGAAATTTAGTTGTGACTGCATGATGTGGAATATAATACGCCTGGGAGCCTTCACGTACCTCTTCTTCGCTTAGTACCATGTGACCCAATGCCTTGTAGTCATTCATGAATGCCACGTATTTTGACAATAGTCCAGGATCAGAGTGGATTCGCCTTTCGTTCCGATAAAATTGCTGCATTGCCATCCGTCGTGAATCACCAAGCCTCGGTTTAT
Organism: Eumerus sabulonum; assembly: GCA_951905685.1. NCBI lineage: Eukaryota > Metazoa > Arthropoda > Insecta > Diptera > Syrphidae > Eumerus > Eumerus sabulonum. The sequence continues at coordinate 30,244,641 of OX645062.1, forward strand.
CCTGTAGGAATGGTATGGATACTACATACCTGCCATCTTGCCGTCGTTGCACCGTTGCCGTGTAATGCTGCTCACATTCATCTGTTAACTGCCTGCCTGCCTCTGATTGGTTAGGTTCTTCTAGTTGCCAAAACCGTGTAAGTGCCTCCTCCAAGTTCTCGCCTTCGTGATTGTGTAACCCGTGTGCTAGATTGCAACGAATTACATCAACTGGTCCTGATATTACCCAGCCCAGATGTGTGTTTTGAGCGTGTGGTTGATTTGCCTTGCCATTGATGAGCCCGTCCTTAATAATTAGACCCCATACATCTGCGCCTAGCAGCAGATCAATCTCGCCTGGATTTCCGAAATTTGGGTCAGCCAGCTGCAAGCCTTGTAAATGATGCCATCGGTCCATTTGTATACGATGGGTCGGTAGATCTGCTGTAATCCTTGTGAGAACAAATGCATTTATTTGCCTAGCAAAATCCGCCTCGTAACTTGATCGCAATTGTAATATCGCCACGCCTCGTGTTGTGGGTCCTCGAACATCTCCAGCACCAGCGACTACCATGTCGAACTTCTGCCTCTTAAGCCTCAACCGTTGCATACACCGTTCCGTGATGAAGGTGATCTGTGAGCCTGTATCACATAGCGCTCGTACCGTAACTCGATTGCCTTGATTGTCTAGTAGAACTGCCTGTGCTGTTGCCAATAACGTGGTGTAGCCATTATAAACGAATGACGCCACAGCTGGTGCTTTATCTGCGTTGCCTAGTCATGCTGGAGCCTGGTCTCGTGGTGATGATGTCGTAGTAACAGTCGTACCTCGTGGTGTTTCAGTCGCCTTGGTGGTCGGAGTGCGACATAGAATGGTGTGGTGTGCGCCTTCACACTTACCACACCGCTTCTTCGATTGACATGTTCGTGTTGCGTGCCCTGGTGTAAGGCAATTGTAGCACAAATTCGAATCCTTCACCTTGCCAAAACGTTCTGATGGGCTTAATGCCTCCAATGCTGGACAACGTCCAATGTAGTGTTCGCCATTGCAGTAGTAGCAATGCCCTCGTGATGCCGTCGGTAAATTTGTGCGAGTTAGCCTCTGCGATGATCCTGTGCTCGTATGTGCCTTCGGGTTGTTTGACGGTCGCCTAGTAACTGTGCTGCCTGGATGAGTCGCTCGTTCAGCCATTGCGCCACCCATGTGATCAAGACCACGTGCCCTGCCTTCGATAAACGTTAGTAGGTCTGCAAGCCTCGGAAGTTCCGTGCCTCGTTGCTCCATCTCCCAATGGATAATCGTCGCCTTCGGTAGTTTTGAGACCAGAATGTGGACTAAGATGTCATCCCACGTATCGACCGGTCGTTTCATCGCCGCCAATGACCGAGTCGTTTCGTTCGTCAAATCGATCATCCGACGCAAGCCTGTATTCGACTCCTTGTCTAAAGTCTCCATGGTTAAGAACACATTCAGATGGGCCGAAACAATCAGCCTAGCATTGTCGTAACGTGCCTTGAGGGTTTGCCAAGCCGATTCATAGTTGTCGTCCGTTGGCAGGAACCCAGCTACCACCTGCGCAGCTGTGCCTTTTAGCGCTTTCATCAGTCTCGTATATTTCGCCGCTGTCGATAGATGCTCTTGAGAATGCACCATTGCCTCGAACATGTCGCGAAACGCAACCCATCTGTTGAATTCCCCATGGAACTCCGGAATCACAATCTTCTCCAAGCGTATGTCGTCGTTCCCGATACGCTGGCCTCGTACTGAGCGCGTCACACTTTTCACGGATTCTTGCCGTTCCTGCATCACGGTTGTATCAATTGCGCTCCTCAGCATCGCCTTTACGTTGGAGTACTTGTCCTCCACCTCCTCGAACAGCGTCGTATGAGCATCTAGCTCGCCTTCCTCTCCATGACTCACCAACGCCATGTGAGCCTCCATGAATCGCGAATAATGGCCTTCCAAATTCTCCAATGTCACACGTTGCATCGCCACGTCCATTTCGGCCAATTTGCCAGCCTCCAGCCTTGCCATTAGCTTTGTAATCGATGCCGAAGCACTTGCACGCACCCTTAATTCCGCCATCGCCTACGTGTTAATATGCCTTTGTTCGTGAGTTCAATCGTAGTAAATTGACCACTGTCACTTATCATTCCTCACAGGAGGCACCAAAAAATGTTTAGAAAAACAAGAAATATTAAAGATGCGTCCGCCTCGTTCGGATGTCAAACTACTTCCAATTTTTATTTTATAAAGTCAGATCGTTTACATTTCCATATATAATACACTACATACATCTGACCGTTTCACCCGTTCATCGTTATATACATCGCCTTTGTTTGCCTGCATAGATGTGCGCGTGTATATGTTGTCGCCTGATCATTCTCGTTGTTGCTGCCTGCCGTTGCTTCCTTTGTACATGCAACCTTTGCCTGTGTGTGCTATTGCCTGACCATCGGCGTCGGTGCTGCGTTGTGTATATGCCCGTGCCCGATCGTCGTTTGCTTGTTTAAGCCGTTGCTTGTGTTACGTTGTTTGTATATGATTTCGCCTGGTTGTTGTCATCATCATAACCTAGCTGTGGTTTTTCCATGTAAGTGCAGATGTTCATCGAATGGTTTTCGTATGAAGGGTTGCCTGCCTGCCGTTTTTATGCGTAGTAACCGATACGGTTGTTTCCTCAGTCTAATGCGTTTGCTGCCTCTCGTACAATCTCCGACAGCCGTAGTGTAAATATTTGGTCTATCGTGGATTTTCCTGGCCTGAAACCACACTGGTATGAACCTATCAGATTGTCCACGAACGGTTTCAGGCACTTACATATTACGGCAGTGAGGATCTTGTACGCGATGTTCACGAGGCTTATCCCTCTGTAATTGGCGCAGTCATAGGGGTCTCCCTTCTAATGGAACGCATCGAGTATGTTCCAGCTCATCGCCAGCTGCTTTAAACAGTTCCGCGGGGAGTCCGTCTGCTCCAGCAGCTTTATAAGACATAGGGTTCGATATCGCTATCTTAACATCGTCTAGGTCGGGTGGACGGGATTCTCCTTCGTCTTCGTCCATTGTAAATGGTTCGCTCTGCCTGACGGCGGCATTTTGACTATCATTGCCGTTATACAGTCTGCAGAAGTGGTCCTTCCACAATCTCAGCATCGACTGTGACTCCACTACTAGTTGTCCGTGCTCATCCCTGCAGCCTCTGCTCTGGCTTTAGAGCCTTGGCATGTTCGTTTTACTTTCTGGTAACATTTTCGAACGTCGTTTCTGCAGTAACATCTCTCCATCTCCTCGATCTCGCGCTTTTCGTGCTCCTTCTTTTTCCTTCTCAGAAGCGCATGCTCCTCCCTCCTTTTCTGTTCATAGAGCTCGCGGGCAGCTTTCGTCCGTCGATGCAATGTGGCCATGTGTGCATTCTGTTTCTCTACATGGGCTTGTCTGCACTCATCATCAAACCAGGGGTTTTTTTCGACGGTGCTGGCTCGAAACCGAGTACATCTGAGGCGGCCTTCCTAATGGCGTTCTGACAACGACTGTTCTATGGTTTCTGCAGATTGCATCGGGGCTTGAGAGAGCTTGAGGGAGACCTGACCGGCGAAGGTCCTGACGGTCTCCTGCGATAGCAGCTTTCCGACGTTAAATTTTGGTGTTCTTACTCGACTCCGTTGATTCCGAGAAATTCGCATTCGTACCTTGGCTGCAACAAGGTAATGATGCGAGTCGATGTTGGCTCTTCGATAGGTTCGGACATCTAGGATGTTGGAGGATTGTCTGCCGTCAATCGCAATATGATCAATTTGGTTGGTTGTCGATTGATCGAAAGACCGCCAGGTCCCCTTATGGATGTTGAGGTGTGGGAATCGTGAACTTGATACTACCAGATTATGTCCCGCCATAAAGTCCACTAGCTTTAGTCCGTTTTCTGACGTAGTGTTGTGTAGGCTGTGCTTTCCAATGACCCGTTCAAAGATAGCTTCCTTACCCAGCTTCCCATTGAAATCTCCTAGAACGATTTTGGTGTCATAGCTGGGACATCGCGCATACGTTCTGCCTAGGTGATCATAAAAGTCGTCTTTATGTTGGTCATCTTTCTCCTCTGTGGGGGCGAGGACACATAATAAACTTATATTGCCGAGACTGATCTTGATGCGGATAGTTATGAGGCGTTCGCTTATATACTGGAACAACAAATCCGCATCCGAATAAGCGTTGTTTATTTTCTCTGTAGCAGTTTCCGTAGTATATGTCACAGTTTTTCATTCGCTTTTTGCCTGGCCTATCCCATCGCACTTCTTGGAGCGCGGTAATGTCTGCCTTATAGCAGTCCAAAGAGTTGACCAGTTGTTCGGCTGCACCTGGTCTGTTGAGGGGCCTAACCTTCCAGGTGCAGATCCGAAATTCGTTTCCTTTTTGACGTTTGCGGGGGTCGTCAACTGTATTCCGTCCGTATCCGAGGCTATTCGTTGTTTTCAGATATATTGGCTCTGCAAAGCCTCAAACAAAATGCTCTGATTATTTTACAAAAGCAGCAGAGAAAAACAAACATGTACATGTAACTGATTTCGCGATTAAAATCACATTGGCAGTGTAATGGGTAACCGTTCATTAACGACACTACATTGTTATAGTCTCACACATTATTAGCATTGAAGAAATTCCTGGTATAACTCCATAGGAGTTACATAACGCAGTCTTGAAGGTCAAATACATCAAAACACCCGGACCGGATGGAATCCCAAATAAGGCAGTCACAGCGGCCATTACGGCTAGACCAGACGCTTTCCAACACACCTTGGGGAAATGCTTGCAGGAGGGGATCTTTCCCACACAGTGGAAGCTGCAGCACTTGGTACTACCGCCAAAGGGAAAGAAACCACCTGAAGAACCGTCCTCGTATCGGCCAATTAGTCTGTTGGACACATTAGGCAAGATACTAGAACGAGTGATCTACGATAGGTGACTGGCGGTGGCGGAAGCTAACGGTGCATTTTCAGCCAACCAATACGGCTTCAGAAAAGGACGATCAACGGTCGACGCCATAGAAACTTGGCCGCGGACGCCATCAAACGAAAAAGATGGAAATCGGGGGAGAAGAAGTATTGTGCAGTAATTACGCTTGACATAAAAAAACGCTTTTAACTCGGTTAGCTGGACGCATATACAAGAGTCTTTAATTGACATGGGTACCCCCTCCTATTTATTAAGGATTGTCATCGACTACTTTAACAACAGGAGGCTAAGGTACAATACAGATGAAGGCGTAAAATTCTACCAAGTAACGGCGGGTGTCCCTCAAGGATCAGTCCTTGGACCTCTCCTGTGGAATATCATGTACGATGGCGTTTTACGACTAGCGCTTCCCGAAGGAGTACGAACCATCGGCTTCGCCGAAAAAGTAGAGGCTACTGCGAACGCAGCTATCGCTAAAGTGAAAGATTGGCTCTCAATTGCCGGTCTGGAACTAGCAGCCCAGAAAACAGAGGCTGGGCTTATAACCAGCCGTAAAAAGGTGGAATATGCGAGCTTCTTAGTCGGAGATCGGGCGATAAGGTCCAAGAAAGCAGTCAAGTATCTAGGAGTCATCCTAGACAACAGGCTTTCTTTCAAGGAACACATACTGCCAGCGAGAAGGCATCACACGCACAACGAGCTCTTTCGCGAATGCTTCCGAATATAGGCGGTAGTCAGCTCAGTCCTAGTCTACGCTGCTCCAATTTGGGCGGAAGCCCTTGCAGTAAAAGGACTAAAGCGGAAATTGGGTTCAGTCTATCGACTGTGCGCAATAAGAGTAATCTGCGGGTTCAGGACCATATCGGATGACGCAGCGTTCGTGATAGCAGGAATGCTACCCATCGATATATTGGCAGACGAGCTCAAAAGGGTATACTGCAGGCGAACACCAGACCGGCAACAGACCAGGCTTATAAAAGCAGAAGAACGGGCAGAATCCATGGCAATGTGGCAAGTCAGATGGGAAACTTCCACAAAAGGAAGATGGACGCACGGGCTCATTCCCGTCATCGAAACATGGACATCAAGACCGACAGGAGACTGCAATTATCATCTGCATAGAATTGGATACTTGAAAACTTGAAAACTTGGTCCCCTATATGATGAACTCGGTGGAAAATTGGAACCAAACATGCTCGTACATTGCATCAGTACAAATAAAGCTACGGCAAGCCGAAGCAGAAAGAAGAGCCCAAGAGGCTTCTATTCGAGATACAGCGTAAATCGCTAACCAGCCCCGCGAAGTAATACCTAAAGGCAGTCCCGCGGGGAGAGTGGTGTTGAAGTGTGCAGAGGTGTGGTTTAGTACGTAGGTGCGTGGAAAAAGAAGAATAATGTCCCGCGAATTGTGCATGCTGGCAACACGGGTTACCAGTATCTTTTGAAGATTCCACATCCTTGGGCGCAACCAAAAAAAAAAAAAAAAAAACATTATATATGTATATATGTACAGTGAAATCTCCCTTGAACGGACAGCAATGGTGCAACATTTTTTGTCCGCCTAAGGGAGGTGTCCGTTCAAGGGAAATCAAATTAAAAAAAACATTATTTTTCGAAACTAATATAGTAGGTATTCATTTATTAACAGAGCTCCTTGGTATGAATTAATTGAAGGCTCTACCTGGTCCTGATCATCATCCTCTGCATCACTTTCTGTTTCAATAATTTCACCAGGAACTGCAACATCTTCTGGTACCATCTCGAAGTCATCTTCCACATTTACAGTTTCATCCATTAGGACAAAATGTTCGGATTTTGCTTCCAGTCCGCATTCTGTAAGAAGCTTGGAAATTGCCCTTAAATGCGAAAGAGGCAAGTCATCTTCAGGATCGATCATCAGGATCATCTTTTTCCAGATTAAAGCTTTGTCCAAAAGCATTCTTAAAACAATTTGCAACAGTTTTTCTTGTGACCAGTTTCCACGCATTTTTAATAAAATAAATAGCGTCTAGGACTTTTACGCTTTTGGTTAACTCACTTGTGGATTGTGAGCTGTCCATACGGGCAACAAGATGCTTTAAAATAAGCCAGCGGCGGTGAAATTTAAAATTTCTTATCACACCTTGATCAAGGGCTGGCAATCGATGTGGTGAAGATAAACAACTTTTATATTTCAATCCTTAAGGATGGGAAGCAGCGTTGTCAGGAAAGAGCAACATTTTTTTCTTCTGTAGTTTCATTTTTTTGTCGAATAAACGAAGCCACTCTATCATAATTTCTTGAGTTATCCATGCTTTTTTGTTGTGCTTCCAGTCTGCCTGTAGACCTTGAGGCAACGAAATGCTCTTGGGCGACAAGATTTTCCAATAACTAAAAGTTTTTCCTTGACTCCTGCCATATTGGCACAGTGCAGAAAAGTGGGCCTCTCCTTAGAAAGCTTTCCTCTTGTGCATTTTTCACCTTTCAAAGCCATTGTCTTTGTGGGTAATGCTCGAAAAAAAGAACAGTTTCATCTGCATTGTAAATCATAACCGGCTGTTATTGTAGGTAGCTTTTGAAGAACATTTTCAACGTCCTCAAGATTAAAATCTCCACCCTCTCTGCTCACGCTTTTGTAGGAAATACCCTGACGTTTCCGAAACTTATCAAGCCAACCTGCAGATGCTTTAAAATCGGTTACTCCTAAGCGATTTGCAACTTCTGCTGCCTTATGTCGAATTGCTGTTCCAGAAATAGGAAATCTTTTGTTTCGAGCTGCACAAAACCAACAATTTTGTCTAGGCTCCCGCTCGATGAAACGAAACGCCTTTTAAGGTAAGTTGCACTTGAAGTAGACTGCAAGTAATAAAAAAATACCGTTGCCAGGATATCCGTTTGATGACAAGTTTAATCTTGCTTTGGTGTCCGCCTAAGGGAAAATATTTTATTATTTATATGCGTAATTGCTGTCCGTGTCCGTCCAGGGGAATGTCCGTCCAAGGTAAATTGTAAACTGTGCAACTTATATGGAGCAATTTCCGTTCAAAAAAATTTGGCCGTCTAAGGGAGGTGCCCGCAGTGGGAGATTTCACTGTATATGTATGTATCGAATTTATGAATTTCTTTTAAGTTGTTTCTTAAATTTTTAGTTTTTTGTGTTTACGTTTAAAGCTAACGTTTTTTTTTAATTTCGCGCTGGTTCAAGAGTTTATATACACTGATAGACAAAAGTATTCGTAATGTGGTGTTACTAATAATAAAAAGCGGAAAAAACACTTTTAAAAAGTTATTATTTGGAAAGCGTTTTTCTTATCTCATAGAGAAAGATATATACAGCAAATTATGTAAAACTCAGAATAAATTCCATAACGAAAACGAACAGTTTCTATTGCAACTGTAATTAAACAATTGAGAATTTGGTTGGACAAAAGTATTCGTAATTTCTAAATAGCATACAATATTTCCAAACACAGTAACAAAATACAATGCTTGAACGAGTATATTTTAAACTTTAAGGTATTTACTGTTATATATTGATATCAGCTATGATACAGCAAAGTACAATTTACTGATAGGAGCAGGATGGTACGTAAAAGTAAAGAAACTACTTCTGAAGAGCGAAAGATAATTTTAAATCTTTTTAAAGTGGTGAATCAGGAAAAAAATTAGTGACATAGTGAAAAAGAGTTACGCAACTGCATATGATATTACAAAACGTTTGAAAAATTCATCGGACTTAAATAAAAGTCTAGGAATGGTCGTCCAAGTAAACTGAACTAAATTAAACTGACAAAGAAGGGACCTAAGACACCAACCTCCAAAATTGCCTCAGAAATAAAAGAGACCTCCCGAACAGAAGTTGACCCTCGAACAGTCCGAAGAGTACTCAGAAATGAGGGGTAAAGGGCTAGAACTTGCAGAGGGAAGCCTTTTATTACTAAGGTGAACAAAAGGAGGAGACTGGATTTTGCAAAAGAATTCTCGGGCAAACCAAAATCGTTTTGGGAGAAAGTTTTGTTCTCCGATGAGAGTAAATTTTGTGTTTACCGATCGGATGGACGAGTTTTGACTTGGAGGAAAGCAGGCACCGAATTAGATCAAAAAAAATTTCAATCAACTGTCAAACATGGTGGTGGTGGAGCTATGGTATGGGGATGTAGGGCAGCTTCTGACGTAGGGACGCTTGTATTCATCGACGAAATCATGAAAAAATAAGTATACCTTAAGATTTTGAAGGAAAATTTAAAGATCAGTGATAATGATTTACATCTGAGCAACGATTTTTACTTTCAGCAAGATAACGACCCAAGGCATACTGCTGAAATGGTTCGATCGTGGATATTATATAACAGTCCTCATGCCTTGAAAATACCACCCCAATCACCAGATCTCAATCCTATAGAGCATCTATGGGATATGTTGGATAAACGGGTGCAACAACACAACATAACGTCTAAACAGCAACTTGTAGACTTGCTACAGGAAGAATGGACAAAAATAGGTACTGACTTCATCAAAAAGTTGGTACATTCCTTGTCAAATAGACTGCAAGCAAATAGACTGTTATTAAGCCAAAAGGCAATTCAACCAACTACTAAATTTTAAGTGATTAAAAGTGTGTTTCGAAATAACATACAATTACGAATACTTTTGTCCAACCAAATTCTCAATTGTTTAGTTACTTTTATTGCTTCTGTTTGTTTCTGTAATGAATTTTATTTTGAGTTTTATTTAATTTGTTGTATATATCTTTCTCTATAAGGTAAAAAAACGTTTTCCAAATAATAACTTTTTTAACCTGTCTTTTCCTCTTTTAATTGTTAGTGATATCACATTACGAATACTTTTGTCCATCAGAGTACGTTATGTCTTTGAACTGAATTTCAACTTTGAGCTGCAATAAGTAGGTATCTAGAGATTATTTTGTCAAATAACCAGTTTTTTTTTTTTGTTCTTGTTAGTCCGAATAATTCGATAATCCGATAATCCTGTACTTGTTAGTCCGAATAATTCGATAATCCGATAATCCTGTACTTGTTAGTCCGAATAATTCGATAATCCGAATGCCCGTTGCAATAAGTGATTCGGATTAGCGAGACATTACTTACTTACTTACTTATCAGGCCTGCGATCCATGGAGGATCTGAGCCTGAGCTATAGCTGCCTTCCATCCTTGACGGTCCCGGGCACGCTGCTTCCAGTTGTCAAGACCAAGATGTCTTACATCCGCGATTACTTGGTCTTTATACCGGAGGTTCGGTCTTCCTCTTCTTCTCGAACCAGGAGGCTCGGAGTCGAAGACCCTCTTAGCTGGAGCGTTGATGTCCATGCGCTCGATGTGGCCGAGCCAGTGTAGTCGACGGATCCTTGCCTTCCGGACTACATCCACATCTTGGTACAGCTCGTAGAGTTCGCGGTTGTGTCTTCTTTTCCATTCACCTTCCTCACAGACAGGACCAAATATCCGGCGCAGAATTTTTCTTTCGAAAGAACCCAAAATCAGCTCCGCTGTCCTGCTTATCGTCCAGCTTTCGGCTCCGTACAGCAAGACTGGCAGAATGAGCGTTTTGTAAAGCATGACTTTGGTCTTTCGAGTGAGGAGTTTTGACCCCAGTTGTTTGGACAAGCCGAAGTAGCAGCGGTTGGCAAGGGCGATTCTACGCCGGATCTCCACTGTGGTGTCATTTGTGGAATTTACGTTTGCCCCGAGGTAGACAAACTCCTTAACTACCTCGAAATTGTAGCTGTCAATTGTTATGTTTTGTCCCAGGTGGTGAGCGACGGATTGGTTTTTGCTTGACAGCATGTATTTCGTTTTGTCCTCATTGATCTTAAGGCCAATTCGTTTCGCCTGTTCTTCAATCGCCGTGAATGCTTCCACAATGCCACGGCGAGAACACGCGATGATGTCGATATCATCCGCGTATCCTAGCAGCTGGATGGACTTGTAAAAGCTAGTGCCTTCCCTGTTGACGCCTGCCCATCGCACTATCTGCTCCAGCACCAGGTTGAAGAAGTCACATGACAGCGCATCTCCTTGCCGAAATCCGGTGCATGTTTCGAATGGTTCCGAGGTCCTAGAACCGAGTTGCACGGTGCATCGCGTGTTTTTTAGCGTAGCGCGACACAACTGGATCAGTTTTACCGGGATCCCGAATTCGGCCATCGCCCCAAACAGTGCTTCACGATGAATGCTGTCGTATGCGGCTTTGAAATCGATGAAAAGATAGTGTGTATCGATTTGAAACTCGTTGGTCTTTTCCAGGATTTGTCGAAGTGTGAAAATTTGGTCTATAGTTGATTTGCCGGGCCGGAAGCCGCACTGGTAGCTGCCGATTAGTGCGGTGCAAAATGGTTTTAGACGTTCACACAATACGCTGGACAGGATCTTGTATGAGACATTGAGCAGGGATATACCTCTATAGTTCTCACAAGAGGTAGGATCGCCTTTTTTGTGGATGGGGCATATGGAGCTGGTATTCCAGTCGTCGGGCATGCTCTCATCTTCCCAAATTCTGCAGATGATCTGGTGCATGCTCCCTACCAGAACATCGCCGCCAGCCTTGAAGAGCTCTGATGGCAAGCCATCTGAGCCTGCGGCCTTGTTGTTCTTCAGCTTCTGAATAGCTGTGCCGACTTCTTCTATGCTGGGTGGGAGGACTACTTCAGCGGCTGGAGTTGGGATTTCCTCAGTCCCTACCACTCTCTCTTGTTCATGCTCGTTAAGCAGCTGCTGGAAGTGCTGCTTAAATACATCCACTATTCCATGCGGGTCGGTGACAAGATTACCCTCGCAGTTTCGAAGAGCCTGGGTGCCCTTTTTGAAGCCTCCTGCAAGGTCTTTGGCTTTCTTGTAAAAGGCTCGTATTTTATGTCTATCCCTAGACTCCTCGATATCCTTGAGCTGGGAGGCTGCGAAGATTCTTTTCTTTTGTCGCAGTAGTTTCTTCTCCTCCCTTCTTCTGGCTCGGTACTCTTCTCGCGCTGCCCTGGTTTTCCTCTGCAGCGCCTTTTGGTACGCCTCGTCGGTCGCTGCCTTTTTCTGCTCACACTCGCCATCATACCACGGGTTTCTTGTCGGGGGTGGTAGGTATCCTAAGGCGGTTTCAGCTACTTCCTGAATGGCTGAGCGGCAATGCAGCCACATATTATTGGCATTTGTGTTCGACGTAGGCATACCGTAGAGTCTTTCGCTCAGCTGCTCCCTGTAGACTCTGGCAACCTCCGGTGTGCTCAGGCGCCCAATGTCGAACCTCCTCCTGATGGGCTGGTGCAGCTTTCTGACATTGGACAGTCGAGCTCTGAATCTTGCTGCTACGAGGAAGTGGTCAGAGTCGACATTTGCCCCTCTGAATGTTCGCACATCCAGGATGTTTGACGCGTGCCTTGCGTCAATGAGCACATGGTCGATTTGGTTGGCGGTTCGACCGTCCGGAGATCGCCAGGTTGCTGTGTGGATTCGCTTGCGAGGGAATCTTGTGCTACTTATCACCGCATTACGAGCTGTCGCAAAGTCAGCGAGTCGGAAGCCGTTATCTGTTGTTGTATCGTGGAGGCTGTGCTTTCCGATCACTCCGCCAAGGGTGTTTTCCTTTCCGATTTTGGCGTTGAAGTCCCCGAGCACGATTTTTACATCGTACTCCGGACAAGCTCCATAGGCGTTGTCCAGGAGGTCATAGAAGTCCTCCTTGATAGGGTCTTCAGCCTCGTCGGAAGGGCGTGTGCACATATAAGGCTGATGTTATAAAATCTGCCTCTGATGCGGATCACAGCCAGGCGATCACTTATAGGTTTAAAGTCGATGACCTTCGACCTTAACCGCTTTCCCACGACAAATCCGCATCCCAGTAAGTGCAACCTTTTGTGACAGCTGTAATAAATGTCACAATTTTTCTTTCTAATCATACCGTTTCCTATCCAGCGTATTTCCTGGACCGCAGTAATATCCGCCTTGTACTGCGTGAGGATTCCTTCTAGTTTATGAGCAGCTCCGGGAGTGTACAGGGTCCTGACATTCCAGGAGCATACTCGCAAATCGTGTTCCTTTTTCGTGCGTTGTCGTCGTCGAGTATCCGTCCGTGTATCCGAGGCATCTTGCTCATTCATAACTTTGGGTTTACTTACGTGGGCGGATTGTTAGCCCGCCGCACAACCGCCATTCTGGTCGGGGTTTTTTTTCGCTGCATACGTTTGTTCACCTCCCAACGGTTGTTGAAGAGGCTATCCAGAGGGCGCCGCGAGGAGACCGTATGTCAACTTGACCCGGGCATTTAAACAGGGATCGTTGCTGGCATCTCGCCAGGTTGAGAGCAATCAACAACTTTACCCTGTATGTCCGAGCCCATGCCCTCCACTACGAGCGAGACATTACTGTACTCATATTGCAGGCCGGATACTTTCTGATAGCACTTCAGTATTTATTTTTTGCTCCTATTCTAGACTTGATATACTTACATATGTATGTATGTATGCACATGCATAAGTAGATACACATGTATTGAAATAGATACGTACATATGTACAACAAAATGGCCAATAACTGTTTTTCATTCAATCTCATCTGTACACAATGTATATTTTCGATATCAATAAAAAAATAATGAATATGGGAGAACCTTAATTAATTAATCGTGTGCTATGTACAAATGTATCTCTGTTGAGGACGACAATTCATTAATTCATATCGTATACATAGCTAGCAGCTTTCGCACACAATTTTTTGTTCAGCTTTGAATTCCAACGGATAATATCGTAGGTCCTACAAATCTGGTGGCCTACAGCCCATGAAGGACCAGAGCCAACCAGAGCATATGTACATAGCTCCTAATATTTCAATTAAAATCAAATAAGATACTCGTAAAACAAGCAAAACATAACAAATTAATCATCTCCTGCACACATACGAATCAAGCTTCGTGTAATAGTAACGCTTCAGCTTCTTCGTAAAGAAATATAATTCCAAACAGATTGACCGGCAAAAGTGAACGCAAACGCTGCTTACAACAACTCAACCAACTGTTGTACAGTTTTGATATCTAAAAATAAGACGACAACGGAAACTGCTCCACCATACACGCTGATAAGAATCGAAGAAACAGCGCTCAATTCGCTGTTCGGTTGTTTAATAAATAGTTTAGTGAATGTCGTTGCTTGTTGGTTAGTTTAACCGAAATTTAGAAAACTATTAGATATTAACGAAGTGTGCATTTGGAACATGAAGTTCAAAACGGCGCCAGTGCTTCTGCTTTCTCTTGTGCTGTGCATCTCTTCAACTGCATCATGGATGTACGGATTTTCAAGCCCATTACGACGAACTGACTTGAACCAGTATTGCCCTACGGTAAGTGACATAAACATATTTTTTTAAAAATCTCATAATCGTATTAACGGAGCTGATATCGATCCACGTCCGCAAGTATCTCTCAAGACAGGGCCCAGATTACCTTCTAGAAAAACGCATTTTACTCGTAGTGTTGAATCGAAAACATACATATTCTAAATTTTGCATTCAGCGCACTCTATTTCACACTGTACATCTAACTAACCGAGACCTAGAAAATGTCTATAATATATGTATGTCAACCGAAACCTGAAGGTGTGTCTCGCACATAACCTAGTGCTAATGGTGCTCCTCGCTCCGCTGTGGAATTCGCCAGATCAACAGATAACCCGCGACTATGGTATGATGATGACGACGATCACGATGATGATGAAGAAAAAGAGAAAATGCTTCTGCAATGAAAAAGAAGTGAAACCGCTGCCAGTGAACAAACAGCAAACAGAAAACGTCTTGAAAGTCAAACAGGCTCTAAGCGACAACGAATTCGGACTCGAGGAAAAACATAGTCACCTGACTGCACCACCTCCCCAACAGTTGACTGACTGCACCGTATCGTATGTCTTCTCACTGATCAGTCTAGCCACAGCCACATGAGAATTGAATCTGGGTAATCATTATGCATGTTGAACTCTCGAACGAAACTGCTTTTCAATCTTTATTTACCATTCTCTACCATGCGACCAATGTTGGTGAAGTTACTGGTATTCTGATCGTCACCAGTACCTACCTAGTGAACTGATTTCGTCGCTTCCAATACGCTTTTATTATACAGAGTGGCGCAAAATTAGTCAACCTATCGGAAGATGTAATAATTTGCAAATGGCGTTGTACGTCAATCATATTTGACATTCGGGAACTAGATAGCTGCAGTACACAAACAGATAAGCAATGGAGCGCTATACTCCGCAAATAAAGATTTCCATCGCTCAAAATCATTTATTTTAGTTAGCGAAAAAAGTAATTCAAAAACAAAATTGGATGGCTAATTTTGCGCAAGACTGTACATTCTCACTATCTTGTTATCAGTTTTTCTCCTCGCATTTTGTGTTTTGATTTTTCTCTTTTTCTCTCTACTTGTACTCGTACACAACACAGGTGAAGGCCATACGGAACTTTGATTTGGTGTCAATGATGGGATTCTGGTATGTTGTCCAGTATTACGCATCTTCGGAGGAACTACCGGAATACGCTTGCATGCAAAGTCACTTCTCATTCTCAGACGAGGATCGGCATGTAAGTAGTGAATTGAAATATTTCAGATTGTTTTTTGGAGTAGGTAATAGAAATCGAGGGGGAACTTACAAGTGATTTGCAATGTGATCAGGTTTCGATTTTATTCGTGGGAGACACCTGTTGTTTTACTTGATCTTAGTAGTCCCGGAGCGCTTTAGATTGAAGTAATAAGGTATTCAACCATTGTTGGATGAAAGTTTTTTTTTCTGTTTTTTATTAGTAGCGAACCAACGACAGAACATTTTTCTCATACATATTACAGATGAGAGATTACAAAGTATATAGATATGTATACACATATATGTATTTATGTATGTACACATGTGTGTATATACAATGCTATATCTATTTACTTTTTCCACCTAACATCCGCATACCATTAGACATAGATTCATTCTTTAACTTTATTCTTATTCTCGACTATTAACGTTAACAAGATATTTATAACAATTTAAATATTTTTTCCTGGAGAAAAGTTGTGGCGTTCTGTATGTTTAAAAAAATGTTATTATAATAAATGCCACATCATTGATAAAAGAAAAATCGTGGTTTGGGGTGATAAAATACATACATAATAATGTATGTATGTATGTTGGCGTTACAGTCCATGAAGAACCTGAGCCGAGCTTCTCTCAATCACCCATGTTGTGTGTGATTTCATTTTCACATAGGTGAAAGGGACCTACAGTTTATTTCCGGTTCCGAACGGCGAATTTCAAGAAGCTTTTCATGACAATTTTACTACAGGGGGTTTTGTCAGAACCCCGCTGAGGAGAAACACCGTGAAAAACACGTTCGATGACATGGCTGTGTCGGGATTCGATCCCGAGTCATCGGCGTCAGAGGCCGACACACTACCCACTGCGCCACGGTGCTCTCAGGACATACATAATAATACAATTCAAAAATCACAAACAAGAGAAGATCATATTAAGGTCAAAAGCAAACTAACTATTTGACAGTTCAGTGATTGAGCATCAATAAACCAGAAACCCGATTAGATGGGATCCAAAAGAATTTTTTTTTTACATTTAAAAAATCTTTTTATCATCATTTTATTATAACTATCTCAAGCTAGACAAAATGACTTAAATGAGCTTAATTGACTTAATTACATTCTATTATAAATACCTTACTAGCCTTATGCGGATGCTCTAAGATAAGCTATATTTTATTCTGAAAATTGTCTTTCAACTTATATATTGCTTATACTTACTTACTTAACGGGCGCTACAGTTCGGGGTGAACCTGGGCCTCAACCAACATGCCTCTCCACCTAGCACGATCTTTCGCTAGTCTTTTCCAATGCCGCACGCCCAGTTGGTTGAGGTCCCCTTCCACCTGTGCGCGCCACCTTAGGTGCGGCCGTCCTCTATTTCTTCGTCCCTCGGGGTTGGATTCAAAGACTCTACGGGCTGGAGCTGTGGTGTCCATTCGCTCTACATGGCCTAGCCATCTTAGGCGTTGGATCCGTAGACGCCTGACCAGACTCATGTCGCTGTACAACCCGTACAGTTCGTGATTGAATCTTCTCCTCCAACCCTCCTCTGTGTTTATGGGACCGAAAATCGAACGCAGAATCTTTCTCTCGAAACGACCAAGGATTTCCTCATCCGCTTTAGATAAAGTCCATGTTTCTGCGCCGTATAACAGGACCGGGATAATTAAGGTCTTATATAAGGTCAACTTGGTCGTACGAGAGAGGGCTCTACTTCTCAATTGCCTCTTGAGCCCAAAGAAGCAGCGGTTGGCAAGAGTAATTCTGCGCTTGATTTCGAAACTGGTGTCGTTGTTCCAAGTCACCGCGGAGCCGAGGTATATGAAGTCCTTAACTACCTCGAACTTATATCTGCCAATATGCACGTTCTGTCCAAGACGTCGGTGGTAAATGTCCTTTTTCGATGACAGCAGATATTTAGTCTTGCCCTCATTAACTGCCAAACCAATTTTTGCCGCCTCCATCTCAATACTCGCAAACGCCTCACTGACATCTCGCTGCGATCTACCTATTATGTCAATGTCGTCGGCGTATGCAAGGAGTTGCGAGGATTTGAAGTAGATTGTGCCTCTTGTATTGGCCTGTGATTTTTGCACAATCATTTCCAATACGATGTTGAAGAAATCACACGACAGCGCATCGCCCTGCCTAAATCCTTTTATGACATCAAAACTATCGGTGAGGTGCTCACCGATTCGGATGGAGCAGCGAGCATTTTCCAAGGTCATCCTGCATAGTCTGACGAGCTTCGCAGGGATGTCAAAAGTAAACATGGCGTTATATAGCTCGTCTCTAATTACGCTGTCGTATGCGGCCTTGAAGTCGACGAATAGATGGTGCGTATCGACTTGAAACTCATTGGTTTTCTCCAGGATCTGCCGTAGTGTGAAGATTTGATCGATGGTGGACTTCCCTGGCCTGAAGCCACACTGATAAGGACCTATCAGCTTGTTTACGAATGGCTTCAGGCGTTCACACAAAACGGCAGCGAAGATCTTGTATGCGACATTAAGGAGACTTATTCCTCTATAGTGGGCGCAGTCAAAGGGATCTCCTTTTTTGTGGATCGGGCAAACAATGCTGAGACTCCATTCCTCGGGCATGCTTTCCTCTGACCATATCTTACAGATGAGCCGGTGCATGCTCCTAACCAGCTCACCCCCAGCCGCTTTGAAGAGCTCAGCAGACAGTCCATCTGCGCCAGCAGCTTTATTCGACTTGAGTTTCGACATGGCAATCTCAACTTCGTCGAGGTCAGGGAGACGGAATTCTCTGCGATCTTCGTCGTTAAAAAATGGATCATTCTGCCTGACGGCGGTATGTTGGTTGTCATCGCCGTTATACAGTCTGCAGAAGTGGTTTTTTCCAAATTCTCAGCATCGACTGCGATTCTACTACTAGGTGTCCGTTCTCATCCTTACAGGCCTCCGTTCCGGCTTTATAGCCTTGAGACATTCGTTTTATCCGCTGATAAAATCTTCGAACGTCGTGCCTGCAATAGCACCTCTCCAAGTTTTCAATCGCCCGCTTCTCGTGCTCTTTCTTTTTTCTCTTGAGAAGCTTATGTTCCTCCCTTCTCTTAAGCTCGTAGAGCTCACGAGCCGCTCTTGTTTTTTTGTGTAGTGAGGCTTTGTATGCCTCCTGCTTTTCCGCATGAATCCTTCTACACTCGTCATCGAACCAGGTGTTTGGTCGTGGTGGAGCTTTAAGGCCCAGCACATCCGTTGCTGTGCTCCTCAGGGCTTGTTTGCACAGGCTCCATTGTTGCTCTACTGACTGAGTGGAGGATTGAGGTGTATCGGAGAGCTTAAGGGAGACGCGGTTGGCAAAAGCACTGGCGATCTCCGGCGATAGTAGCTTTCCGACGTCATAGCTTGGTGTTCTAACTCTACTCCGCGGTGTTCGTGTTATGCGCTGACGTATCTTGGCTACTACAAGATAGTGGTCTGAATCGATGTTCGTTCCTCGGAAAGTGCGAACATCAAGAATAGTGGAGGAGTGTCTGACGTCAATCGCGATGTGGTCAATCTGGTTGGTGACTGATCTGGCGACCGCCAGGTGCCTTTGTGTATATCGAGGTGGGAAAATCGTGTGCTGGCTACAAGAAGATTTCGCCCCGTTGCAAGGTCGATCAGCCTATGTCCGTTATCGGATGTGGTGTCATGTAGGCTGTGTTTGCCGATGACCCGCTCAAAGATGCTTTCTTTACCCAGCTTAGCGTTAAAATCTCCTAGTATGATTTTGGTATCATAGCTGGGGCATTTGGTATATGTTCTGTCTAGGAGATCAAAGAAATCATCTTTGATTGAGTCATCCTTGTCTTCCGTGGGGGCATGGACGCATATGAGGCTGATGTTACAGAAATTTGCCTTGATGCGGATCGTTATGAGGCGTTCACTCACATACTGGAAACTTAGGACTTTATGTCTTAGTCCACCTCTAACAACAAATCCGCATCCAAATAGTCTCTGTCCTCTCTCCCTATAGCAGTCACCGTAGTAAATGTAGCAGTTTTTCATCCGCTTTTTACCCGGTCCATTCCATCGCATTTCCTGGATGGCGGTTATGTCCGCTTTATAGCGGTCTAGGGCGTCCGCAAGTTGTTCGGCCGCACGTGGTCTGTTTAGGGACCTAACATTCCACGTACAGAACCGAAGGTCCTTGTTTGTTTTTTGTTTTCTCATAGGGTCGTCAACATAGATCCGTTCCGTTTTATTATCCGAGGCTGTTTTATGTTTCTGAGCAATTAGTGGTTTTACGGTTATGGTTCGCTAGACCATAGCCCAACCGACACTAATCCTGTTTGGTGGCGCAAGATACTCGCCATTCGGCCTCTTCCGTCAGTAATTTCCCTTTTAAGGAAATTTCCAGATGGCACCACGAGGAGGTGGAAGTAGGACCTGACTAGCAGAGCTGCAAGATGTTCGGCTGCAGAGGCTCTTACTCGCTTTTTGTCGGGCCAGCATCCGTAGGCAGATGCCACCCCTACGAGGCCTTTGCTAGTCCTTCACCATCCATTGCTTATACTTACATTTAAAATATTTACTAAAAGCTAAGAAAACATTTTTTTTTTTGTTTTAAACAGCATACGGACGTGTTCTCTTTCTTATTCTAACTAAAACTAACTTAACTTAGCCTATCCTAACTTACTAATAACGTAATAACTAACTTAACTAATTTACATATACATTTATACACATATCCATATACATATGTGTATACATATATGTATGCTAATTAATTTGTTTTTAATGTCCATGTTTATTCTACCTTAGTCTACCCTAACCTACCCTACCCTATGTATGCCATTGGTGTTGGTGATTATTGCCTTGAAGAGGCTTACTTAACCTAAAAGCGCTGGTGCTGCCGCATAATGACTCTCCGATCGCGGTCTGAAACCGCCCTGCTGAACCTGAGGCACTCCGGCTCACAGAGCGCGACCTCAGTCCCGTAGAGGAATCGTCGTTTCACGTAATTTCGTTCCACATGGAAGATTAGCGGTACCGCCAATCTATTCTGGATCAGCCCACAATGATCTGAATAGAGGAATGCTTCCAAAGGGACAAAGCCGCTAAGTCGCACACGCTAATGGTACATACTGTTGGGGTAGTAAGCCCCAGAGATCAAGTTATTGACCGAAGTCATTGCCCTCGCAACGTGACCTCGAATCAGCTTTATCAGATAATTGTCTATCCGCACAAGCCTTGCCCTATCATATATGTAGAACCTCGTTGGGATAGAACTTTGTGCACTTGGATTCTGGGGATCCAAAAGATTCTCGATCTGATTGTGGTAAAATTCAAAAGAGCCTTGACTTAATCTTATTCATGAAGATTTTTTTTCTTTTTTTTTTTTTTTATCTTATCGGTTTAAGTGCGTTTGAAAGTTTGTTAAATAATCCATAAGAAGCAATGAAGCAAGAATTACTATAAATCGTAGTGCGAAATAGTATTGACAACAACAGAGTCCTGATAATCGATAATAATCTTTATAATCGAACAAGTGCCTAAAGGGAAGGACCTTCAAGCTAATAAACAGCGGCACGAAATTATGCAAACGGCTCTTATTAAAAATTGTTCTTACTATACATTTTTGAAGAATGAGTAACTTACACAATTTGTTACGGGGACCACCACCCCAGCAGCAGATTCCGTAAAATATGCAGAGGGCGTGTTTTGTTTAGATAGTAAAAGATACACAACGTTAAGTAAAAATACTGCTTCAATGATGAGATTTGATCAGATCAACACAATTTATTATCTATAATAACCCCTAGATAAGTACTTTAAATGGCTAATTACTTCGATTTTAAAACAATCATTGTGACAAGACAAATAATTAAGATATAATTCACTATCCATCTTGAGGCGTACATTATCAATTGATTTTAGTTTTCTACATTTAGCGGAATGAAAGTAAATATCAACATCCGGTGGTAGTTTGGGACTGAAGCTAAGAAACACTAGTTTAGTTTTATTACTAACAAGCATTCTGTGTTCGGTGAACCAGCTTCGCGAAATATCTACATCATGGTTATATCCGCAATCATATTGATTGTGCTGTTCGACAAATGTAAGTAATGCCTAAATCGTCAGCAAATGCTGTAATGTTGCCTTTCAAGTTTTGATTAAAAAGAGAGTTGATATAAATAAGAAAAAGGATAGGCACATCAATACTTACATATGTATATTGACTGAGTTACTATAACTATACTACTATAAGGATTGGTGGAGCAGAAATCGTGGAGAGCATCTTCAGTTGATAAGCCATGCCTGAATACAAACTGTTTAACGCTAAAAAAGTTATTTTTTTATAAAAAGTTCAGTATTCGCCTTTTTATTGCTTTTTCGAATACTTTAGAAATAGTCGGTAGGAGCGAAACAGGTCTATAATTACTTTTATCCTTTGAATTACTCTTCTTAAAAAGTGGAATGACTATAGCGCATTTCAAGCCATTTGGGAAGCCTCCTGAAAGCATTCTTGTGTTAAATGTATGCGCTAAAATGTAAACAACATTGAAAGAGATTTTCTTTAGGAATTGATTGTTAAATTCGTTAGCAATGGTTTAAGGGCCTGAAGTTTCAAAGGGACTGATTTTAAGAGTAATGGGTTTGTTCTTGATTAAACGAAACGAAAGGCCTTTATTCATTTTTACGTATAAACACAACTTAGGTTTAAAATACATGTACCATGCTACATATGGAGGTGCAAAATTGGAAATGAACATCTCATTTCAATCTTTTTGACGAAAAAATTTTAAATCTAAGTTTGTTTTGCGCATTTTAATTTGTGAGATATTGCTAATTCGCGAACTCTTTGAAGAGTCATCACATCAGTAAGTGGAATTTCATGCTGTTCTGCCTAGTTCAAACAAGTGTTTAAACACATTATTACATCATCTGCTTTGGTGTTCATCGTTGGTAAAGAAGTAATTTCTTCTATTGGTTCTGCTTCAATCTCCTCCACGATCCCAGAAATGTAGTCCGCAATTATCCAGTTTTCAGTCTCATTTTTTGAAACTGATTCTGAGCATTCAATCTGTTGAAGTAACGCTGGAACGTCGTGAATTTGTGACGGCGTTTCATTTTGGTTCTGTGCAAGCATTGCTAATGGAATTTTGCCATCGTCATTGTCATTGTCACTATTCAATTGACGATTTGTCAACTCTATTCTTCACAGTCATAGTTTTTAAGGCTTCACACAAATGAAGACCAGATGATGGGATGTAACTCGAGAAAGCTTTTTTATAGAAGAATTTAGTCAATCTGATCGTGTTCTGGTCCATTTGTTGGACAACTTCCGTACAATTAGCAGGAAAGCATATTATTGTAATTAAGCTATCTGAGCTCGACCATTCGCCATCTTTAGGATGACAGGGCGCATTATCGATCAAACGGACTGCCCTTGGTGGATAGCCTTCTGATTTGAGAAATGTTATCACTTTATCAGCTGTTTTATTTAAAAAATCCCCCATAACAAACAAAGCAAGGGTCAGCCATGCAGATTTATTGCCTTTACATACATACAATTGGCATATTCGCAAAGCTTCTGAAGGCTCTGGAATTTTCTGCTTTTCCTATGACAAATAGTGATATCTTGTGCGTGCCATTTACATTTAAATCTGCCATGCTAGACTTGGCCCCGGACACTGATTTTTCTTTCGATTGTACAAAAGTTTTTATCGGCCGAAGCTTACAAAATAATCCAGATTCATCTGCATTATAGATCTGTGACGTTGCAGATTCAGATCTATAATTGTTTGTTGAATAACTCTACTGAACAACTCTTGCCTAACAACTCTACTTTCATTCACAAATTTTCACCTCATATTTTAAGTTTCCGAATACACCCAGTTCTGTTTTTACACGAATTTGCTTTTACACGAATCAGAAAAAGAATTTAATTCCCTTTTTACACTATTTCTTTTTTTAAATAACACGAATGTAACGGCAAGCAATTATAAATTTGGGGTTTCCCCTAATTTCCATAGATATGTAAGCTCAATTAGGAATTGGTTTTGCTGTTGTTTTGTTGTTGTAAGGGAAAGCAATTCTAAATTCGGGGTTCCCCTAATTTCCTTAGATATGTTAGCTCAATAAGGAATTGGTTTTGTTTGCATTTGGAGTTTGGTTTTTGCCGTGAAAAGTACATATCTCTCCTTGGTGTTTATTCGTGGAAGTGTAATTTGCTAATTTTAGTGAAAAATTATTACATACATAGATTGTAAGTAGCACTTTTGAAATTTCTTTCTTTGTTTTAAACAATTTAAATTTATGACAGTCCTGGCAAAATGGCTCCAATAACAAAAACCGCTAAAACGAAGACCATTTCACTGGAAACTAAAATTAAAATTTTAGACTGTCTTGCAACAGGACAGGGCGCAACGGCGGTTGGTAAGCATTTCGACGTGCACGAAGCTACCATAAGAACCATAAAAAAAAACGAAGTAGCAATTAGAAACTCAGTAATTTCTGGCACCAACATAAGTAGTAAAACTGCATCATACACAAGAGATGTCATTACTGAGAAAATGGAAAAAGCTCTTTTAATATGGATGGAAGATAACTCGCAGAAAAGAATACCAGTTGATGGAAATGCTATCAAACAAACTGCAATAAAATTGTACAAACGCATCCAGGAATTGGAGCCAGGCGCTTCATCCCAGTCAAATAGAAAGTTCGAATTTTCTGCAAGCACGGGTTGGATGACTGGGTTTCTTAAAAGACATGCATTTCATAATGTCAAAATTAAAGGTGAGATTTCATCTGCAGACGAAGCGGCTGCAAGAGAATTTCCTCGAAAACTTGCTTTGATAATGCAGATGAAACTGGCCTTTTCTGGAAAAGAATGCCAAATAGAACCTACGTGTCCAAATCGCAAAAAAATGCTAGTGGTTTCAAGGTAGCTAAGTATCGTGTGACCTTTTTGTTTTGCTCCAATGCTTCAGGTGATCGTTTGTTGAAACCACTGCTGGTTAATCGGTCCCTGAAGCCACTGAAAGGTGTAGATAAGAGTAAATTACCAGTTCACTGGATGGCAAATAAAAAAGCCTGGGTGACCACTCACATCTTTATTGAATGGTTCAATAAATGCTTTGTCTCCGAAGTAAGACGCTATATGAACTCAAAAGGTCTTGAATTTAAGGTTCTATTGATTTTAGACAATGCACCCGGCCATCCGGTCTTGGAACATGAAAATGTGCAATTTTGTTTTCTGCCACCAAACACAACATCTATAATACAACCGCTAGACCAAGGAATAATTGCGGCACTTAAAACTTATTACGTAAAGCAATCATTTCAATACATTTTGGACAAACTACAACGTGAAAGAACCCTAACTGTCATTGATGTATGGAAACAATTTTCAATTATGGATTGCATAAATCAAGCTAAATTAGCATTGTCTGAAGTAAGACCATCAACTTTAAATAAATGTTGGAAAGCTGTTTGGCCAGAATGTGTTAAAAGTACTGATACCACCCTTCCTAACACAACAGAATTTCCCAACATCATAACTCTGGCGCAGGAAATCGGTGGAGAAGGATTTGATGATCTGTCTTTTCAAGATATCAATGAACTGTTGGTGGACAAAGCTCTTAGCGAAGATGAGTTAATGGAGTGTGCTCTTGAGACCCCTGACTCCGATCAAATAAGCGATGATGCTGAAGATGAACCCGTTCTAAGTGCGCGTGTAATTAAAGAGGGTCTTGACTTGGCCAATAAATAAACTGGGCACTCATTTTACAATACATGATCCTAATGAGGAGCGAGCTGAAAGATTTCAGCGTGATCTAGGGTTATTATTGACCCCTTACAGAGAATTATTTAAGGGATTAGTCAAAACAGGAACACAGCGATTGATAACCGAATTTGTTCATAAAACCAATAGAGCTGATGTTGCGACTGCTAATTCTAGCGCCGAAATTCAACAAATGGACCAAGGAGACAACGAACATTATATTTCTGGTGTTAGCAATGCTCTTGCACCACTTTTGTCAGACGGTGACAACGAATAAAACGTCCATATAATAACTACATATTTCCTTTTTTTGCTTTCAACAATAATTCAGTTTATTATAGCATCCTGTACAATTCTATGAGATAAAAGGATGAAATTGCAAGGAATATTCATTGGGTTATTGTATTACTTGTACTAGTCTGGACCCAATGTTTTGTTTCCCATATATGTAAATATGTATGTACGTACATACTTCCGATTTTTTTACACGATTTTTTTTACACGAATTCTTCAGGAACGTATCTGTCGTGTAAAAACAGAATTAGGTGTACCTACCGTGTCTCTTTCGAAATTTAGCTATGCAGCCTCTATTAGCAAGGAAATCACCCGGCTTCTCCTGAATTTGAGCGTGCAGTTGCCTTGCCTTTCCCCCTAAAAGATTAAACGTTATATATATTGTTACGAAATTTAGTCCCACACCGAATAGGGTCGCACCACTGGATTGCGATAAACTACAATTGTCTTTCTATCCGGATTAAAACACACACACTTTTCTTGTTTCACCACAGATCAATTATCTGTGCAGCTTCACCACTTTTCTTTATTATCCAATTCTATCCACTGTAAACTTTATTACACAAACGAACCTTTATTGAAAGCTTTTTTTTCACACTGTTTGATCACACCGACTTGTCACACGCTGTTCAATACCACAAACTGAATGTATGTCGAGGGCGAGTGTTCGCGTTTATATAGCTCTCGGTCCACCTTCTCGAATGTTCGCCGTCGGCAGTTCCCCTTCGGAAATTTCTGGAATGCTCTGACAATTAGCATTACGCCATTGACGCCATTACGCCATTCCAATCTCCGCTTCAAGAGAGCTTTCGAACTTCGACAGCTCAATTCGAACTTAACCGTCGGTTTGTGTCTCCGCAGCACTGACAAGCGATTGGATCCTTCTCCGTAATATGGCGCTAACCTCTCTACGTGGACCATCTTATACTTCCCCCGTCTGCTTCCCGTCTGCTGTATTCGGTACACCGAGTCGTTAAGTTCCTTGATGACCTTAAATGGTCCGTCCCAGGCTGATTGCAATTTGGGGCACAAGCCTTTTTTTCGTTGTGGGTTGTACAGCAATACCAATAGTCCTGTCTCGAATCCAGAAGTGTTCGCCCTCAAGTCGTATCGCGCCTTCATTTTATCGCTGACCAAGTTCAGTCGCTCCCGGATGAACTGATGGATGGAGTTCAGCTGTTCCTTCTTTTCGGTTACGAAGTCCTCCCTGCCGCTAGTTGTCGGTAGTACCACACCGAACTTCAAGTCCGATGGAAGTCGAAGATCAGTTCCAAAAATGGCTTCAGCTGGTGTTGTTGCCATTGAATTGTGCTGTGCCGAACGGTACGCCATTAAGAAAAGGGGAAGATGTTCATTCCAGTCCTTCTGATCTCCGACGACGACTTTTCTCAAGTATTCCTCCATCGTCCGGTTGAACCTTTCGACCATGATATCGAATTGTGGGTGTAATGGTGTTGTCCGTGTCTTTCTGATACCTAGCATGTCGCAGAGTTCACTGAACACCGACGACTCGAAGTTCCTTCCTTGGTCTGAGTGCAGTTCCATTGGTACTCCATAACGCGCAACAGGGTTGTTCACGAACGCATCCGAAATGGTTTTGGCTTCCTGGTTCGGGATGCTGAAGTAATCGATCACCACCAGCGCGTATTTGTTTCCAGCGTTGCTCGTTGGGAATGGGCCTGCGATGTCCATTGCGATACGTTCGAACGGTGCTCCAACATTGTACTGCTGCATATTTCCTCGAGTTTTCCTAACTGGACCCTTTGCCTTCACATACTGTTCACACCTGCGTTGCTCGTTGGGAATGGGCCTGCGATGTCCATTGCGATACGTTCGAACGGTGCTCCAACATTGTACTGCTGCATATTTCCTTGAGTTTTCCTAACTGGACCCTTTGCCTTCACACACTGTTCACACCTGCGCGTAACCGACTCATGGCATCCTACTCAGTAGAAACGTCTCTTGATCTTTTCTACAGTCTTGTTAACACCATGATGACCCCCGTTTGGTCCCTCGTGGTATTCTCGGATGACCTCTTCGATTTGTCCTTTCGGAATTACCAGCAGATCGTTTACAATGTTCCCGTCCTCACTTTCCCAACTGCGGTAGAGGCAACCGTTCTTCAGCTTCAAACTCTGCCATTGAGCCCAGTAAGCTTTCACTATTGGGCTTTCACTGGATACTTGCTGCCAACTTGGTCGAAAACCTCGTTCTTGGTAGTCGATGATGACTGCCAGATCGGCATCTTCTCGCTGCTTCCTTCCGACCTTCTCGACAGTCCAAGCATCTTCTGGCAGCACATGGAAACGACGGATGTCGGTGACCTGTTCCTTGAGGTCACCTCGATAATGCATCCGCATTTCCATGACTGCTTCCCTTCCGGTGTTCGACACTGAAGTCATAACTCTGGATTCACTCTATCCATCTAGCAAGCTGGCCTTCCGGGTTTTTGAACTGCAGCAGCCACCTTAACGCTGTGTGGTCCGTCCTAAGATGAAAAGCTTGGCCATAGAGATATTTGTGAAAATGTTTGACACAGTCAACCACGGCAAAAAGCTCCCTCTTAGTTACACAGTAGTTCCTCTCCGGCTTCGATAGGATCCTACTGTAGTAAGCGATGACCCGTTCTCTCCCGTCAATCATTTGAGAGAGTACTCCTCCGATTCCATGTCCGCCCGCATCGGTGTCCAAAATAAACTTTTCTCCCGGGACAGGATATGCAAGAATCTTCGTACTGCAGAGCAATTCCTCCAGGTGAATGAACGCTTCCTCCTGCGGCTTCTCCCACTTGAATGGCCGATTCTTTTTGGTGAGGTCGTGCAAATTGCTGGCAACGTTTGCAAATCCTGGGATGAATCGCCTGTATTACGTGCAAAGTCCCAGAAATGACCTTAACTCATGAAGATTCTTCGGCCGCGGCCATCCCTTAAGCGCCAAGATTTTCTCTTCATCTGTGTGGACTCCTTCTGCAGTCACCACATGTCCCAAGTACTTCACCTCGTTCTGGAAGAGCGATTATTTCTTCGGACTCAATTTCAGTCCGGCTGCTTGAATACGTTCCAGTACCTCTTCAAGCTTCTTAAGGTGATCGTCAAAATCCTTGCCCAAGACAATTATGTCATCCAGATAGACAAGGCAAGTCCTCCAGTGAAGTCCTCTTAGCATCCGGTTCATAAGTCTTTCGAATGTTGCTGGCGCATTGCAAAGACCGAAAGGCATCACAGAGAATTGCCACAACTCACCCCCGGCGGTGAATGCGGTCTTTTCCTTGCCTTGCTGGTCAACCCCTATTTGCCAATATCCGCTTTGCAAGTCCAGCTTCGAGAACCACTTTGCCCCAGATAGTGTGTCCAAGGTGTCGTCGATTCTCGGTAAAGGATAGCTGTCCTTCTTCGTGACGTCGTTCAGCTTCCTATAGTCCACGCAGAATCAAGTGCTTCCATCCTTCTTCTTAACTAGCACTACTGGCGAACTCCAGGGGCTTGCAGATGGTTCGATCACGCCCTCCTTTTCCATCTCGTCGATTAGTTTGATC